>OZ004720.1:16392307-17600406 GCA_963924515.1 Vespertilio murinus | reverse complement strand
GCTGCAGAAAGCATTTCTAGGGCTAAGCTTCTCAGCATAAATTATTCTGTATTTACTAGTAATAACCTCTATTCAGCAAGCACCTTGCACTTAGGAATCCCTGAGAACCTACGCAACAAAACCTTACGTGGATGCCAGATTCTTGCATTTAATGGGGCAGTGTCAGGAAGCAACGGAGATACTTAATTCAAGTGTCAGGGTCACTTTAAGATGTCATACTAGACCACACCCAGACTTCCAGGAATAAACCTCCATTGCTCTACCCAAGAACATATCCAGGACCAAAGCTACCAGTGAAAAGTGCCAACTTTTCCCTCCTTTGCTGGTTCTGTATCTTGCCAGATGTTTGCAGATAGGCATTGTCTGCAGAAGTTGTGTCTACAGGGAAATAGTGGTTTATTAAAAAATAAATAGTTCTTTTTTTATTTATTAAAAAAGAACGCCAGACTTGGAGTCTAAAGACATAGGTTTGTGTTCAGATTTATCACTGACCCTTCAAAAGTCCCTGGAGTCAATGAATATCAATATGCTTATGTATATGCCAGGATACTGTTTCCTACCCTTGTAAATTATAAGCTGACATGCAGATGTTAGATGTTGTTATTGTTAAAGGCTCTTGAAAACTAGTTGGAACTTTTCAAAGAAAGATATCTAGCAACTGGTGTACTCTTGGCTAAGAGTCACTAGAATGGTTTCTATTTCCTCATTTTGAGTGACCTCGCTTCACTTCTCCGAGCCCTATTGCTTCATCTGTAAAACAAGAGGGTAAAACTAGATGCTATTGAACATCTTTTCCAACACCAGCATCCCAGTGCACATAAGTAAGCTCATTTGGGGAAGGTTGACTTATAACCCAAGAAGGTGGGTACCCACCACTCAGAATCTCCATGTTCTAGATGAGGGCTTGGTAAACCATAACATGACAGGCCATATCCAGCTTGCTGCCAGTTTTCTAAAATAAAGCTTTATTGGAACACACCCATGCTTGTTTATTTACTACTGTCTATACCTGTTTCTATGCTACAGCAGCAAAGTTGAGTAGTTATGACAGAAACCATCTGAAAGCAAATCCTAGCATACTTGCTATCTTGCCCATTTACAGAAAGTCTGCTATTCCTGGGTTTTAGATGGTTGCTGGGTGGTTTCAACAAAAATATCAAACCAAGTCTTGCTGACATTCTTTTTTAAAAGACATGGTACAAAAAAAAACCTAACTGAGAAATGTTTGTGGTTTAATTTTAAGTTATCATCCACTCCTTGAGTGCCTAAACATAACAAAATATGATAGCAACAATAAAGCTAGTCCTCCTACAGAGGGAAGAGACATTTATATTTTGGTAATGTTTTCACTATACAAAAAGGTTTACATGAAAATAAGACCTACAAATTTCTCTTATAAACTAAAGGAGGCAGGAGGGCAGAATTAGCATTTGGAAGGAAATCAATCCTTAATACTCATACGCAAACCTACTCTGCCCTGGAGTAAAAACTTCTCAACATTTTCAGCTCACCCAGGTTTGTTCATAAAGGAATCAGGGCACTTTCCTTCCACTCCCCCAGATGTACCCTCACCCCCATCACCACCATAAACCCAGAAGACCCAGGAGTCACTGAATGCAAGGGTTCAACAGACAGAAGGAAAGGAGAGAGAACAAAGAATTCTTGAAACATTTGCAGCTCTAGAACTTGCAAAACACAAGAATGAACCAGAGGACCAGTATGTCATTATCTACTGTGTGTGGCCAAGTCTTTGGGAAGTGCTGCTCTCCACCCCCAACCCACACTAAGAATCTGAAATAAGAAGATATTATGAGGAAATCAGAAGGAGAAGAAAGATAGGGAATGGAGGCACATCGGTCCAGGTGGGACATTCTTTGAGGGCTAAGCAGTGAAGTGAGCGAGATAACAAAGGATCTGAGTCAGTATGTGATTATCTACTGTGCGGATGTGTGTGGGGGTGTGCATTGGCTGCTCATAGACCCAAGGGTCAGTGTTGTCTTCATGTCAGTTATCCGTTGCTGTCTAACAAGCAATCCCAATTATTTATTAGCTCACAGATATCTGCATGGTTAAGTTAGGTTCATATGAGTAGTACTCCTTCCTACCTCTCCTGGATTCATGCAACTACAACCAGTTGGAGGGGTCAGCTGGGAGCTGGTTGATCCAACTTGGTATCACTCTCCTTTCTGGTGGCATGTACTAGCTCTTGACTAAGTTGCACGTCTCAGCCTGCTACATGGTGGAGCAAGGGTTTGCCACAGCCAGAGAAGGCAAGCTCCAATGCACAAGCACCTTTCAAGCTTTGCCTTGCACCACATTTGCTAAGGTCGCATTAGCCAGAGCAAGTCGCCTGGCTAAGCCCAGATACAAGGAGAGAAGAGCAAGCTTCTACCTCTTGGTGGGAAAAAGAGCCAACTCACAAGGCACGCATGCAGGGACGGGAGCGTTCGTGGCCATCCTTTACCATCTACCACACCAGCCTAATTTTGAGTTCACAGAAGAT
The DNA here is from genome assembly GCA_963924515.1 of Vespertilio murinus. Lineage (NCBI taxonomy): Eukaryota > Metazoa > Chordata > Mammalia > Chiroptera > Vespertilionidae > Vespertilio > Vespertilio murinus. The sequence continues at coordinate 17,597,903 of OZ004720.1, read as the reverse complement.
GAACTCAAGATTGGAGTATATCATGTATTTGTGCTTTGTTAGGCGGTGAATCATCAGAGGAAAGAAATTGGCATTTGAAGTGAGGGAGAAAAAAAATGGGATCAAAGCTTAGCTTCATTGCTTATTTATTGTGTGACATTGGACATGCTCTTTAATCTCTCTGAGCCTGTTTCCTCATCTGTAAAATGGAGACAATGTTATCTGTTGCACGGAGCGGAATGCCTAGACAGTACCTGCTGTGTAGGCCCGTGAGAGATTCCATTGCTGCCTGCAGATATCCGTGTTTGTGTGAGTGAATGTGTCTGTGGCCGGCATCTCTAATTGAGTGAGAGTATACAGGGCTTTGGCTTTTCTGAGCACTGAGGCTTAGTGTCTGGCAAATAACAACACAATAATCCCCAATATACAGCTTCTCACATCAAAAAACCACACGCCACATGGAACTGTTTGGGTTGTGAGAGCCTCAAGGCTTGGGGGCCCTCCAGACATCGGTCTCTCTGAGAGGCTTTGACTCACACAGACTCAGGAAGGAGGGGCACAGGATGACCAGGCAAAGGGACATTAATCCCATCATGTCCCAACTTTCTCCATCATTCGGTGGCCAAGAAACCGTGCCAACAACGAAAGGGGTTTGGCAGAGGGAGCGACTTGAGCACGGACATGCCACCCAGCAGCCAGTCCTAAGAGGAGGCTCTGGTGTGAAATTTGTAGTATGGGGCACTTGAAGGGTTCATGGCGATCACAGGTGAATTTGCCAGAAAATTAGAAGCCACCAAGCATCAGCATTTGAGAAGGTAGGACCTGTCCTCGTGCACATGCAGCTGTGGCTCTCCCAAGCACTCATCCCACAGACCCCGACCTGGGCAGGGTCTGCTGTGGCTTGTGGCAACCAGTGTTGAGAATCCCAAGACTATTTTTACAGCCATGGCATAAAGGAGCTCGCTGGCAGGAAACAGACTCATAATTAAACTCCTTTAGGAACATTAGAAGAATATGTTTATGTGAGGCTATGACTGCTTCTTGGATGCAGCACCAGTGCCTTAAATCACATGTTCGTGATAGACGATGAATACTTGTTGAATTACTAACCAAGATCTAAGGAGGTGTTAGGCACAATTGTTCCTCAGTACGTTCACCATAGGTGCTTTCTGCAATCTTCTGAAAAATGTTGGATATCTGAATAGAAAAAATACACTAGCCCAAATTGTTAAAGACAGATAAGTTGACCCATTTATTTCTAGATTTCCCAGTTCTAGTCCTAAACATTCTGTATTCCAGGAAACCCCCTCAGTCCCAGGCAAACAGAGTTGGTTGATCAGCATAAAATTGGGATATCTCATAGTCACCAGCCTTCAGTGAGTTACAATAAGGATCTTCTTCGGGGATAAATTAACCAATGGAAAGAAAGGGTACCTTCTGCTCCATCCTTGGTGTATACATCAGGATTCTCCAGAGACAAGAACCCAATAGGATATATTAATTGACAATAAATTGATGATAGATAGATAGATAGATAGATATAGAGATAGGTGATAAAGAGAAAGTAGATTTGTTTTATGGAATTGGCTCATGTGATTGTAGAGACTGGCAAGTCCACAATCTGCAGGGTAGCTCAGGAGTCTGGATTCCCAGGGAAAAGTTAGATTGCAGTAGCAAGTGTGAAGGCCACTTAGACACAGCAATCCTTCTTTCCTGGGGGATTTCAATCTGTTTTTCTCTTAAGGCCTTCAACTTCTATGAGGCCTACCCATATTATGGAAGCTAATCTGCCTTACTTAAAGTCTACTGATTTAAAGGTCAATCTCACCTAAAAGAATAAGAAAACAATAAAATACCTTCACAGCAACCTCCACACTGGCGCTTAACCAAATATCTGCATACTGTGGCCTAATCAGTTTACCACCAACTCACCATCGCACCTAGTCAGATGCCAGTGAAACCAAGGTATGGTCCCCGACCTTGTAGTAACTTGGGTTTTGGTGAAACATCCCAGGAAAGATGCTCTTCTAGGATCTTTCTAGAGGGGACTCTGACATCCCCATGCACACCACCTACTGTGGCTGAGAAACTGGAGGGTGCTGACGGGCCCTCTTCAAAACCAAGGAGAATAGCAAGTCTGGGACGCAAGTCTTGGCCAGGGCCATTCTCAGTTTGCTTTATGGTGTTTTGAAGCCACAGCAACCCTGGAATGAAAGCACTGATATCTCATCTCCTCCCTAAACTGTGGGAGGAATTGGAAAGCAGCAGACGCTGGCCTCTCTGAAAGTTCTGGGTGTGCTTGAGCGTCCTGGCTCCAGCTGCAACAGCCACGGGGGGAAGGAAAGCACTGCCTGTCAAACAACTTTGCAGACCTCCGGACATGGACAGAACATCTTCCTGTCAACCAGGAAAGACAAGTGTGGCCTGTGGCCTCTATTAGAATAGACAGCGATAGTGCCTCTGATTGTGGATAAGAGATGCTTTTAAAACATTATACAGCAGTAAGAGTCTACCCACCATAGAATCTCAGCACTGGGAGGACCTTAAAGTTCATCTGGCCATTGTATCCAGCTGTAACATTTATTAAAAATGAGCTGCAATGAGCCAGAGGCAGCATCATTCCTTGATTGGCTCTGATTCTCCCATTGTGTATTAATAACAGACCAAGTCAAGGGAATTTGAAATCTTCCAAGGAATTCTGATTGCCCTGCCTATCATGGCGTTGATTTTTCTTCAGTCTTCTGTTGCCATCTGCCTTATCTGTCAGTGATTGTCTGGTTTCCCGTTTGAGAGCACAGACCCAGGGGGCCAGAGGGAAGAAAAGAATGGCAGAGAAGATGAGCAGCCGGGGAGTAAGGAGCCAAAGACAGTGGAGGCAAGAAACAATAGGACAGAGAGGGGCCAAAACAAAATCGGGTGGGGTGAATTAAGGTGGCCAGACTGGGAGAGGAGAGAATAGCCAGGAACAATAGCACAGAGAGATAAGATTGGAAAGGGAGGAAGAGAGGCGGCCAGGTTCCAGAATAAAAGCAATCAATGGGGTCTAGACTCGTTAGGGGCCAGGGTGAGGGAGTCGGGACCTGACAGAGTGGAGCTTAGGCTGTGAATGGATTATATAGAGGAGCTGAAATCCACTTGGCAGTGGCAGTGGACCCACGGGATGACCGGGGGAAAAAACAACGAGGTTGGCATCTTGACCAGGGGCAAAAGCAGAGCTGGTTCCACGCTCTCTGCTCGAGCCCAGATGGGCTGCCCCAGTGCCTGGGGCTGCCAGGTGAGACCACACAGCCGTGGAACAGCTGGCTCTCCTTCCCCTCCGACAATGAGGTGAAAATTTGCCCAATTCTGATGAGTTTTCCATTTTCTCCTTCAACAAATATCCCCTGCCTACCTCACCCATGTCATTACCCATGCTAAGTCCACTATACTTAGGACACTCCTTCAGATAAATGAAACCAGATACACGCATCTCCTCAAAACATGCTCTGACATTTATTCATATCAGCAAACAAGCCACAGATATCCACCCCCCCCAAAAAAAAAAACCCTCTGCAGCAAACTTGCTAACACAGCATTTCTCCCAGCAGACACAAAACTCACGCAAACTCACACAGATGTAACACACTCACACACAGACACACACACACCATGTTTTCCTGAACATTGCAAAACTGGACAGCTGGTCAACCTAAGTGAAGACATTTTAGTGATGCTCCTGACAGCCCCTAAGGAACTCCATGGCGTGGCCTGTGGTGGTGTTGACCAGGTTGTATACTGAATGCCCCGTATGTCAAAAGGAAAAAAATCATTCCCAAGAACAATGATGGAAGTAGCCCAAATATGTGCTTGGAGGAAAACAAGTGAATTTGAGTTTTGGTCCAAGCAAAATATCAAAAAGATGAATCAGAAAAATTATATATACGTGTGAGACTTTGAAAAGTTATTTTTCTTTGTACAGTGAACATGGCAGAGTTTCAATGTGAGTTTCAAGTGCACGAGAGATGTGTCAAGTGAGCCAGTTTGTAGCTTGTGACCAGCCTGGAGGGGAAATGATAAAACATTGTTTTGATTATGGACTTAAGATTGTTTCAATAAACACAGCCTGGAGATCACGTTAAAATCAAATTTTTTAAAAAGTGCCCTCTCTTTTTCATGAGCTTTCAAAAAACGATTTTTGTTTTTGTTTTTGTTTTGCTTTTTTATGGGGTCCTCTGGGGTTCCTGCCGTCAGCCTCAGAACGTTCCACGTCCCCACTGTTTTCTGACGTCCTTTAATCCCTTTTTGCACAACTCCTTGGAGATGAGCTGGAATCTAAAGCTTTTATAACTCTGGGCAGTATATCCCTCCCCCCCCCAGGGTCAGTCCAAGGTCATGAGACACTAGATGACAACCTGCAAAACTGACTCAGCAGGCTGGTGACTTTGGGGGTGTCAGTAGAAGAATGTGGAGTTAGGAGTGAGAAGTCCTGATTTTAAGCTCTGGTTCTGCTATTTCTGAGCTTTGCCTCCTCCCACTTTTTTATTCATCAAATATTGTTGTGTGTCTACTAGGGAAATAGGGGCAGCGGCAAAGAGATTATAGTTGGGGTGGCAATGTAAACAGCAAGCTACAGTGGAGTGTGGAAAGTGCAACAATGGAATGGATGCAAGACTGTGCAGAGGAGAAAGGAAATTCCTCTATTGGGGCAGAGGAGGGTAGACGTTCACTAGGGGGTAACGTATGAATTCAGTTTCAGAAGATGGATAGGCATCCAACCAGGTAAACAAGGAACAGGGGAAGGATATTCTTTGTAAAAGAAAGAGCAAACACAAAAACTCAGAGATGGGACAGAGTGCGTATGGAAAGCTATATGCAGTCTGCTATAATGGAAGCATAAGGTATATGGGATTGGCATGAGGGAAGGACTGCAGTAGGAGGTTCGGGTGGAGCGGAGGCAGAACCCAGTGCAAGGATCTTAGACTGATGGTGCAATAATAACTATAGCTAATATTTACAGAGCACTTTGTGGTGTCCAACACTGTGTAAATATTTGAATCTAGAACCATCATCTCATTTCAGTCAGGGCACATGCTCAGGTTGCAGGCTCCATTCCCAGAGTAGGGCATGCAAGAGGCAGCAGATCAATGATTTTCTCTCATCATTGATGTTTCTCTCTCTCTCTCTCTCCCTCTCCCTTCCTCTCTGAAATCAGTTAAAATATATATTTAAATATTATAAAATATATTTCTTTTACCAATATGCTTTCAAACTATAATGAAAAGGAAGAGGTCAATAATCATAATGTTTCTTTCAGGGGTGGAGGAGACCATCAGGAGGGTACAAAGATGCCACATCATTTTGGCAACATTCTATCTTTAAAGTTGGGCGATTGGTCCAGTATTATTTTATCTTTTATATATTACATACACATATTTTTGTATGTGCAAAATAGTTTATTAAAAAAACAAACACAAGCACTTAAGAGGGGAAAGCTTCTAAGGACCATCATTTGGATCTTTCTAGGGACCTTATGATTGCTCTGGGGATGAGATGATTTACTGCCACAGATCTAAAAATCCTGGAATCTACCGAAACCGGTTTGGCTCAGTGGATAGAGCGTTGGCCTGCAGACTGAACGGTCCCAGGTTTGATTCCGGTCAAGGGCATGTACCTTGGTTGCGGGCACATCCCCAGTAGGGGGTGTGCAAGAGGCAGCTGATGGATGATTCTCTCTCATCCATGTTTCTAGCTCTCTATCCCTCTCTCTTCCTCTTTGTGAAAAATCAATTTAAAAATATATTTTTTTTAAATCCTGGAACCCACATTTCCCAACACTTTGAGTAACCCTGAAATTTTTCAGGAAGAATGGACAGCCACCTTTCTAATTGGCACAATGCTAATCAGAATTCAGAGTTCTCCTTGCAGCAAACACAGAGACCAACAAAAGTTGAGCACTGAACTCTAAAAGAGTTCAGTGTCTTGAGGCAAGAATCAGTTCTTGAAGTAGAAATCTCACTCAAAGTGGTACCAGGAAGGAAGGAACCAGGAAGCCCCACTCTCTGATGTGAGGCTGGGGACAGACTGAGAGGGACGTTCTGTTCTGTATGGGGACCACCCAGTTTTAGCTGAGATGAGGAAAGCCAGGGATTCCTGGACGGATCTGGGACCATAGATCTGCAACCTCTGGAATCATGAGTTGTTTGACTTGAAGAGATGAACATTAGCTGATGCTGCCTGGGTTTTATAAAGACAGGAAAATCACTCCACGGACAATATGGAGATTTGCTTAAATCCCGTATGCTTATTTTCTTTTTCTTTTTTTTAAAAAATATATTTTATTGATTTTTTTACAGAGAGGGATAGAGAGTTAGAAACATTGATGAGAGAGAATCATCGATCAGCTGCCTCTTGCACCACCACCCCCCGTACTGGGGATGTGTCCACAACCAAGGTACATGCTCTTGACCGGAATCGAACCCGGGACCCTTCAGTCCGTAGGCCGAGGCTCTATCCACTGAGCCAAACCGGTTTCGGCCCGTATGTTATTTTCCAGCTGAGTTCACACGATACTGAAACTGCTCCTCTCCTTCCCCTGTCGCTCAATGCTGAGCTCAATGCAAAAGGTGAGTCAGCAAGTGCAAGGGAAGGCAGGGCTAGGGCTCTAGAGATCCGTGAACAAACTGACCACAGAGAACCAGAGTCTAACCAAGGCAGGTGGTGGAGGGGCAGTTTACAACAAGCTCCTAAAAAGGTCACCCCCTAACGCTGCCAGAGGTGTACTTCACCTTTGCCTGCCCCCCTCTTTTCATTGCCAAGAACATCCACTCCAGTGGTGAGGGGCCATCTGCTAGCCCCCGAGGCCCCAGGATGGGCTGGAGTTCCCTGGAGACTGGACTGTAAATAAATGATGAAACATGAGAGAAAGGTCCGGGCTCCAGAACACTCCTCCTAAATCCTCTTGAACCTGATTGCTCTGTCCAGAAGCAGATTAAGTGTAAAAGACTGATTTTGTATGGGATCGAGCCAAAATTTACACAGCTCCAGGGTTTTCTGGAAGGGCTGTGTCCTCTAAAAGGAAGGGTTCGGGAATGCCGTGCTGGTGGAGAAGCCTGGAAGGAGGGGAGATGGGCCACTTTAATCAACCAAGTGGGATACTCCAAATCTCCCTGTAATAGGATATCGGGAACCCCTATTGCAGAGTGGGTGCTGATGCCCAAGTGTAGATGTTACTGTTGTTGTAGGGCTGTGGTCGGCAAACTGAGTGGTTCAGTGAAGTGGCCAAAGTCATGCACGGCTTTGTCTGCCTTCAAGACTTCAGACCAGTTGGCACTTTACAACCCTACAGTTTTCTCCCTCTCATTTCACAAACTACTGTCTTCAAACTCCACCATCACAGCAGACCTATGATATCACAATACCCTACAACAGTGGTCGGCAAACTCATTAGTCAACAGAGCCAAATATCAACAGTACAACGATTGACATTTCTTTTGAGAGCCACTTCTTCAAAATAGACTCGCCCAGGCTCCTTCCCAGTGTGGCTCTTCCACAAAATACCACAACCTGGGCAAGTCTATTTTGAAGAAGTGGCGTTAGAAAACGTTTAAGTTTTAAAAATTTGGCTCTCAATGGAGGAGCAGAGGGACACAGATATTCACCTAAGCAGGCAGTCATGAGTGGTGAGTGTCTGAGGGTTAGCACGTGCTGACACAGATGGAGCCATAATAATTAAAGAATGCTTGCAAAACATGATGTTGCACTTGGTCCTCAAGTTCAGCTGGAGAGCGAGCTGTTTTGTTCCCCGTTATACTGCTCACACATAAGAACTGAGGGCCAATCGTTGCCTTTGTCATTGAAGTTGTTTGGTACTTCACTGTCCATGTTGTCAGCTTTTTTATTTTTAACTTTGGTAAAATACACATAACACAAAATTCATCATCTTAACCATTTGTCAGTCCACAGTTTAGTGGTACTAAGCACATTCACCTTGTTGTGCAACCGTTGCCTCTTTGAACCTCGGGTCCCATGACTGGTGGAAACTGGACCCCAATGTCAGCACTCTCGCTGCCCCTCTCCCGACCCCGTCCTGATTCCTAGCCCAGGGACCGCTCTGTGTTCTGTTCTGCAACTTCCTGGTGTGTTTCTCCCTGCATAACAACTGGGTCCGGGCACGAGGTAATGTTGAGGTCTGCTCTGCTCCTCACCTTTCATCTGGTGTGAGTTTGTGTGTGAAATTTAACATCTTTCACCTGCTTCTGATACACATTTACCAGGATATGACTCAAATCAAGCCCCACTTGGCTGACTTTCCAGCCCTGCCTGACTCAGCAGGAATGCTAGTATCTGGCAGAGGGAGCACTGTCGGGTTGCTGTTCCTGGCGAGGGAAGCAGGGTTTGCTGCCTAACATAGCAAAGGAGGAGGCAGGGTTCCTAGTTCTCTTCCCAGGGCCTTTGCTAATGCTCTGTGGGGGGTTTTCAGGAAGTCGCGCTGTGCTTAGCTATCTTTCAGGGATAAGAATAACTGAGTCCGTTTCTATATAGATCCTCGGTGGAAAGGCATGACACCCCAAATACTTTCATGTTCTCTGGGTTCAGCATGTTTAAGAACGGCTAACCGTGTTTTAGGAAACTGACTTGATCTTTAATGATGACCATAGTTCATTCATGTGGATTCAGTGCATCGTAGGTGCCAGCCATTGTGTTAGGATGCAGGTCCTTAGATGACCCCAAAGATGGTTCTAGGGTCAGCCTTTACCAATACAGATGAGAGAGGATGGTGAGATCTCTAAGATTCTTCTCAAGTGCAACCCCTGCTAAGCTTCTAATAGGCAAGTTAGACATGGGTGCTCTTAGGACAACTGGACCCCTTAATATTACCTGAGACTTAACCCCAGTGAGCTGTACCAGCCCACATGCCAGGCTTCCGAAGTCCTTTTGACACTCTTACTTAAGGCCATGGTCGAGAGCAGTGGTCGGCAAATTCATTAGTCCACAGAGCCAAATAGCAACAGTACAACAATCGAAATCTCTTTGGAGAGCCAAATTTTTAAAACTTAAACTTCTTCTAACATCACTTCTTCAAAATAGACTTGCCCAGGCCATGGTACTTTGTGGAAGAGCCACCCTCAAGGGACCAAAGAGCCACATGTGGCTCGAGAGCCACAGTTTATAGACCACAGGGTCTAGAGAAAATGCTGGTGTAGACCCTCAAGCCTATTCATTCTCACAATTGGAGGGGCAGTGAGGAGACCCCAAAAAAGGCAAGGGATGAGGTGGGATCCTGAGATGCAATGTCAACCCTTCGCTCCTCTCACCAATGCTTTCCCCTCTGACCACAGTGGCCTAATCAGGTGGCCCTGTGGGCTCTATTCAACCCTCACTTTTGTCAGAATGCCTTCTGCCCTGGGACTAGCAGGTGGTGTCCATCACTGTTTGAGTTTGTGACCAACAAGTCCACTAAATCTCTGGCCATGGGACGTCTGGGAGGAAATCAGGATCTCCCATTTTCAAGGAAATGTCAAGAAGGAATTTTAGGCACACATGCCTGTGGTTCTTTTCCCTATAGTTTCTCAGTATTGCGCTGTGTTGTCCGCAAAGAATACTTAAGACATTTCTTCTGTTTGTGACACAAATGCCTCCAGTTCAGGATTGAGAATTCATCAAGGTCTACAAATTGTTCACTAAATACTCACACAAGCCCAGAGAGGAGATGCCAGGTCTAACTTTCTTCTCCTTGCATCAACAAATGAAAATTCAGTCACTGGATTCCACTCATTGGTAACAGTGGATGTTCTTTCTCTGGCTTCTTTGACAAGTCCTACCCTGATTTTCATACCCAATTCAAGTATCCAGGCCTCATCTTGCTATCTAGTAAAGCAGTAGGCTTTTTTTTCTGTTACCCCTTTGCCTTGGTCAAGGGTCTACTCACATTCCTTGGAGTAATTAAGTCAACCTTTCTACAGTACAGAGCCATGAGCTTTCACACATCTAACTAGTCATCTGCACAGACAACCCGGGTGGTCACAGCTCAGAAAATGTCTCTCATTACTAAAGAAGGCTACTCTGCTTGGTCTCCTAATGTGTTATTATTGGATCAAGGAGGAAATACGTCTGAATATCAGCAGTACTAAGAAAAACTTAAGGATTTAATTTCCTGAAAGTTTAACATGGGGATGAGGTTACCAAACAAAAAGCTAACGCATTCCTAGGATATGGCTGTTAATACATTCACAACGTTGTAAAGCCATCATCACCACCTAATTCATCACCTCAGAAGAAACCCATACCCATTATCAGTCATTCCCCAGTCTCTCCTCCCCCCAACACTTGACAACCACTAATTAACTCTTTGTCTCTGTGGATTTGTCTGTTCCAGACATTTTATTTATATAAATGGAATAATATAATGTGTGATCTTTTGTGTCTGGCTTCTTTCACTTAGCACAATGTTTTCAAAGTTATAACATGTTATAACATGTTCATTCCTTTGTATCGCTGAATAATAATTAGTTGTATGGATATACCACATTTTGTTTATCCACTGGTCAATTCGTGAGCATTTGGATTGTTCCACTTATTGTCTCTTATGATTAATGTTGGTATGAACATTCATATACATACTTTTGTTTTTAATTTTCTCGGCTACCTGCCTAGGAGTGAAATTGGTATATTATATGGTAACTCTCTCTAGCTTTTTTAAGAATTGCCAGACTGGTTTTCAAAGTAGCTGCATCAGTTTACATTTCCACCAGAACAATATTAGGGTTCCAATTTCTCCACATTCTCACCAACACTGTAATACTTTTATTATGGTAATCTGAGTGAGTGTGAAATTATATCTCATCATGGTTTTGATTTTCATTTCCCTAATAAGTAATGGGACTATGCATCTTTTCCTATACTTATTGGCTATTGGTATATTTTCTTTAGAGAAATATTTATTCAAGTCCTTTGTCTATTTATAATTAAGCTAACTGTTCTTTTATTGTTGAGTTTTAAGTACTACTTGATTCTGGATACTAGATTCTTATCAGATATTTAAGTTTCAATTATATTCTCCAATCCTGTGGGTTATTTTTTCATTTTCTTGATTATGTCTTTTGAAGCACAGTCTTCAAAACAGTGATGAAGTTAAATTTATTTACTCATTTGTTTGTTTGATTGCTTGTTTGTGCTTTTGGTGTCATATCTAAGCAACAATTGTCTAACCCAAAGTCATGAAGATTTATGGTTGTTTTCTTGAAGAGTTTTATGATTTTAGCTTTTACCTTTAGGTCTATAATCAAGTTTTAGTTAACTTTTGTTTATAATTTGAGTTAGGGGCCCAAACTCAAGATTTTGCATGTGGATAGCCAGTTTTCTCAGCACTGTTTGTTGTAAGGTATCAACTCCCCATTTGTTGTCTTGGCCATTCATTGTCTATGGCCAGAATCAACTGGCCATAAATGTCAGCGTTTATATCTGGATTCTCAATTTTATTCTTTTGATCTATATGCCTTTCCTTATGCCAAAACAGTCTTTATCGCTGCAACTTACAGTTAGTTTTGAAATTAAGAAGTGTGAATACTCCAACATTGTTGTTCTTTTTCAATATTGTCTGAGCTATTCTAGGTCCTTTGAATTTACATAGAAATTTCAAGAACAACTTGTCAATTTATGCAAAAAGAGGGGGCAGCTGAGATTTGTGTAGAGGGAGTGTTGCTATTTCAACAATATTAAGTCTTCCAGTTCACAAACACAAAAATGTCTTTTCATTTACTTAGGTGTTATTTCTTTCAACAATGTTTTATAGTTTTGAATGTACAAGTCTTACATTTCTTTTGTTAAATTTATTCCCAAGTATTTTATGTTTCTTGATACTTCTATAAATGAATTTTTTTTCTTAACTTCATTTTTGGATTATCTATTGTTAGCGTACAAAACTAGAATATATTTCTGTGTTTTGATCTTGTGTCTTACAACCCTGTTGAACTCATCTATGAGCTCCAAAAGTGTTTTGGTGCATATTTTAAGACTATCTATATACAAGATCATGTCATCTACAAATATTGCTTTACTTTTCTCTCCAAAATGGATGCCTTTTCAAGTGTTGTTCCTTATTGTTGTGGGGATCAGCTACAGTGTTTGGACTGATGAGAAAGCACAGTCCTCTCGTGGCCACATGCAATTATAGCCAACAGCTGTAGTTGTAAGCTTGAGCCTATTGTCCCAACACGTGGCCCCACGTGCTTAAATGATACAGGCTGCAAGTAAACAAAGCTCGATCAGGTGCATGTAATTGAGTGGGACTGAAACCCAAGAGAATGTTGTAAACATCTTGACCACGCCCTTACTTTGCCTCCTGGCATCGGCTATACAATAAAGACTGGGCTTGCGAGTGTTGGCACTGCCTCTCAGGAAGCAACGCCCCACCGAGACCCAGCCTTCATTCTCTTATCTGTCTTTTCGAAACCTTTCAGCTACCCCCACTCAGGGTCACCCACGGCCGTGCTGGTGTGGCACATATTGTACAATGGCACCTTTTATCCTTCTATACCAGGGGTGGGCAAACTTTTTGACTCGAGGGCCACAATGGGTTCTTAAACTGGACTGGAGGGCCGGAACAAAAGCAACCTAACCATGCTGGCACTCTCATCTTGGGCTGCTGTTGAAGGAGTGGAGGGGAGAGCAAGAGAACCCTCCGCTCTTTCAGCTCTGCAGGCCACATAGAACAGCCAAACGGGCCAGAGTTTGCCCACGGCTGCTCTATACACTGTTTTCAGGCATCAAGTATGAATGCTCTAGGAGGGCAAGAATTTGTTTTGTTCCCTGCCTTAGACCTGGCATCTGTACTCATTTCTGATACTTGAGAAATAGTCAATAAATATTTGCTGAATAAATGAAATGAGAAGGACATGGAACAGTTCAGTCCAGGGCTTTTCCCCATACCTTGAACTCACACCTGCAGGGTAGGGCTTAGTCTATCACTTATATATATTCACTTATTATGCCACCCAGTTGCTGGCAATTAATTAGCACTCAATAAATACTTGTTTAATGAGTGAGTAAAGGAATAAAGTATGTCCTGACCGATGGGAGTGTATGAGTAAGACCACATGGTCACATCTGGTATAGGAAACATCACTTATTATGCCATCAATTCCAACTCCGTGTATGGTAAATAATGTCCCCTAAGGTCACAGTGACAGTAAAACTCAGTCACTGAAATCCCAACAAATCTATGGTGGGTGTTAAACCTTGCTCCCACAAACAAACAAACAAAAATCATACTCTTGGGTAATTCCTCTAGATTATATCATTTTAACAGCAATTCAAAGAGTTTTCTGGGGCCCCACAGAAGATGACAAGCCACCTGGGCTGGCCACCGCAGCCTGATTGGCTGGCCCTGCCACCCTGCTCCTTCCACTTTGACCCCCAGCCCAGGAAGTACTTTTGGTGCATCTGCAAATGCAGTGAGAGGACTTGGCATGACCATCATGTGAAACGTCAACTGAAGGGTCTGGGGCACAGTGGGTGGGCAGCTTTCCTCATTGCTCCTCCTCGCTCTCTCTTCTTTGAAAGAAACCTTCTTTGTTCCTGTTGTCCCACCCCCACAATCCCAGCCTCTCTGGGTGCTGCAAATTGAAATCTATACTCACCAAAGATGCATTTAATTCTATTTTACTCAGGCAATTATTATATACATAATTGCACCGTTATTAGAAACATATTTTTACGTTTTAATGACCACGATGGAGGTTTATAGCTATTACAGACTTGCTAATCCACAGTAAATATGTTTTCAATCAGGCTAGCATTTTATATACAATAACTGTCCTATTAATTCTGGAGGTGGATTTTGCAGCCTTGACAGAAAGCACTGCAGTTGATTTGTTTTCCTTGGGGCTCTTTAAGTTACACTTTAAGATTGGAGATTAAAACAGGAATTTTCCACCCTTCACAGAACAAGACCAGGGAATAAGAGTGAGTCCAGCAGCGACCAGAAAGAGCAGGCAGCTTAGAGGAGTGGGAAAAGTCTGGTCTACGCATCAGGAGATCAAGGTCTGCGTCTGCTTCTACCTCATCTGAGACCTGTGGCTCTGGCCAAGCCTCTTAACCTTTCTTAGCCACAGTTTCCTCATTTGTCAAATGGGGATAATCATACCTAGCCTGGCCTCACATTTTTGTGGCGGAGAATCTGAAATGTGAGTGTAGGAGAAAACGCTGTAAAAATCACACAATGTGACAGGATGGGGTCGAATCCAGGCTCTGCTCACGTCACTTAATCCTCTTTGCTCCGTGTCTTCACGTGCACAGTGTAAACAGGAGTAGGAGTAGGGATGCCTGCTTTTTATGGATCTGTCAAGTTTAGTGAGACGAGGTAGATGAGCCTTCACATATGACTTCGCACATAACAAGCATCAAAAACTATTTGTTGCCCATGCTTTCCTAAGATGAAATGGAAGACATTTTGGAAACCTCAGAATAGTGGAGTCATCCCGTTTCCTGACAGAGAAACAGACGTGCTCTAGGAGTGATACTAGCCTCACCCGTGTCTGCCTTAATCCCAAGGCCCATTCCCCAGCTTTCGCACCCTTTCCACCATTCCTCTAATGTCCCATAAGATCACAGTGACAGTAAAACTCAGGCTGAGAACCATTTTAAAATGTTCCAATTAAGCTCCAGCATGGTGGGGTAGCTCAGTGGGTTAGAGCATCATCCGGGTACGCCAAAGTTCCAAGGTTGCAAGTTCCATCTCTGATCAGGGCACATACAAGGAGCAACCAACGAATGCATAAATCAGTAGAACAACAAAATCAATGCTCTCTCTCTCTCTCTCTCTCTCTCTCTCTCACACACACACACACACACACACACTCTCTCTCTCTCTCCTTCTCTCTCTCTCTCTCTTCCTCTCTCCCTCCCTCCCTTCCTCTTTTCCTCTTTCTCTTTAAAATCAACAACAACAACAAAAATTTAAGCCCCAATTAAAACTCTTAGCTTCATAAGCTGGGAGGGAGGGATACCATCAGACTAAGGAATATGGAAGGATGCTCCTTTGAGAGTTGGGGTCCCAGTCTTACTAGGAAGGGCAGTAGAGAGTGGAGGTCAACAGAAACTTCCTTAATGGTCAGTGTCTTTCTAAGGAAGCCTAGAAATGAATTTTATTCCTAAGCATGTAGCTATTCTGGGTGAAACGTGACCCCTTTGGACACAAGGATGCTCACGGATGGCCAGAACTTGGGATCATGTCTTTCCACACCTTCTCAGAGCCTTCAAGTCTCACAGCAATCCTGAGACAGCTGCCTTGCCTGGCCTCTTCTCCCTCCCCAGGCTGAGTGAAGGGGAGCAGAGCACATGCACAGAAACACAGACCCGGAGAAAGGCCAGCACAATGAAGAATAAACAGCCATAGCACAGGCCGGCGCCACAGGCTTCATGCTGGTAGCTCTCTGGACTGAACAGGGCCCTTGCCCATGGCTATCCCTACCCTCTCTCACCCCAGCACACACACACACACACACACACACACACACACACACACTCCTCAAGGGACAAGCAGAAGAGAGATTAGCTACATAAACCAGTCAGGCTTGTAAAACAGCTGAAGAATTAAATACTCAACAAAAGCTGTGGCCAAGTTGCTGACCCATTTCCCACCCTGTGAAGCCCAGGGAAGGAGAGGGAGGCAGAAAGAAAAATAAAGAACCAGGGAAAACAAAACCAAATTATTAAGTTCTTTTCATTAAATAAATAAGCTCCATCTGACAGGCCCTCCCCTGGCACCCTGGGGTGCCATCGGTCCTGGGAAATGACTTGAGAAAACACACACACATACAGAGAGACACCTCCTTGGTCTTGGCTGAAGGGAGAGAGGCCCTTTGGTGTGTTCTCTGCACTCCAGTCAGAGCCAAGTGAGAACTGGGGTCTACATGGAGAAAGGGGGGCATGAGCAGCACCCTGATGTTAGCATATGGAACTGGAGTCTGGTTGGGTTACAGCCCCCAACACGTGTGCCTCTAACGTGAAAACACCCAGACCTGAATGTCAAGGTCCAAATCACCAATCCTCTCAACTCAAACGTGGCACCTCCTCCTTCACTCCCCACTCCTATCCACTCATTCTTCTTCATTCCTGAATCTCATGACATCCCTCCATCATTTTGCAACTCAAGTTTTATTTTTCAGTTACCATTTACATTTATATCATTTTGTGTTCATTTCCGGTATACAGCACAGTGGTTATACAGCGATCCCGCCAATATCTTCAGGACCCACCTGACAACATGCCCTATGCAGCACTTTCATTTCTTATGGCTACCAATTTGTGGTTCTTAATCCATTCGCCTTTTAACCCAGTCCTCTCACCTCATCTCTCTGGCAACCTGCTCTATGAGTATGTTCCAATTTTGTTTGTTCATTTATTTTGTTCCTTGGATTCCACATCTAAGTGAAATCATATGGAGTGTGTTTTTCTCCGACTGGCTTATTTTACTTAGCATAATACTTTCTAGGTCCGTTCATGCTATCACACACGCTAAGATTATATTCTTCTTATGACCGAGTAATATTCCACGTATAGGTATTCAGAAGTGGGATTTATGGGTCATTCGGTAGTTCTATTTTTAATTTTTTGAGGACCTCCAGATGGTTTTCGCTCCAACTTGCATTCCCACCCACAATACACGAAGGTTTTCTTTTCTCCACACCCTCTCCATACGTGTTTGCTTCTGCTTGTTCCATTTCTCTTGTCTGGAAAGCTTCTGGGGTCCCTCTTGACCCATAAATCCAAAGGCTGCACATTCTTAATGTCTCTGCTCCTTAACCACTCCAACTCAAAGTGGCCTTCCTCCCTTTTCTGAAATTCTAGAGCAATCTGACTGTCTGGCTTGATCAGCCTATAGTTACTGTTCTATAACCTAGCACAGTGCCTGACAAACAGAAGACACTCAGAAGGGGTTTTTTGGAGTAATGACTGAGAATGTTAAGAGCTCAGGGGAACCTGTGGAAATGTGTTGCCCTGCCCTCAAGGAGAGCTCTGAGCCTAGTGAAGGAATCAGAAAGTCATGGTTATTCAGAAAAATGTTCACAGAAACAAACCACACCATAGGGTTGTTGGTTTGGAGCTTGGGTTTGGGTTTGGGTTTGATTTTAGGGTTTTGTTGGGATCTTTCCTATGCACCTGTGTCATCTTCCCCAAATATTCTGCAAGTTCCTCACGGGCACCACCCACCACACCATCTTGCACACAAACACAAAGTGCATATTATGGTTTGCTTGGTTTCTCCATATCAAGTCATGATTACTTCAAAGGGAACAAACAGCAAAGAACGTGAATGGAGAAAAATGTGTCTTAGAAGAAGCTTCGCCTACACTAGGACAACTTGGGGGCTTAATTCAGACTGCAAGGTTAGCCCTAGCTAGTTTGGCTCAGTGGATAGAGCATTGGCCTGTGTACCAAAGGATCCCAGGTTTGATTCTGGTCAAGGGCACGTACCTGGGTTTCAGGCTCCTCCCCAGCCTGGGCTCTGGTTGGGGTTTGTGCAGGAGGCAACCAATTAATGTGTTTCCCTCACATCAATGTTTTTCTCTCCCACTCTCCCTAAAAATCAATGAAAAAATATCAAAGACTACAAGGTTAAAAAAAAGAAACTATTAGAAAGACCCAAAAAAAGGATCATGGCTCCCAAGGGCAAACTGGAAAAGGAAGTTGAGAGAGAATGAATAACAGTTTCAAATAATGCTAGGGTCCAGTTAAAAATGGAAATAATTAATGCTCATAGTGTCAGGTCACACAGTACTAGACACATAATACATTTCATTTAAGACGGAGTCATTTTTCTACATGTGGAAGGCTGTAATGAGAAGAACCAAAGCAAGTTTCATCAGAAAATACCCATTTGGTCACTAGAAGAGCATGACCTAATCATTTTCTTCTTTTAATGATGCAAAAGCCAGACTATCTTTACAGAGAGATTTAAGCATCACAATGAAACCAACTGCAACAAAGAAGTGAGTTCTATTGCTTGATCCAGAAACATTATAGAGGAGGGAGGGAATGAACAAGGGAAAGGAGGAGAAACAGAGGAAGGAAGAAGGCAGGGAGAGGAAGAAGGTCTGCGTTCCTATTTGGCTGCAAGATCCACCCAGTAGTCATGTCTTCTTTTCACCTCGTTTCTTGTCCTAAGCTCTGCTCTTAGGCACTCAGCAACTCACCCTTTTAAATGTATGGAAAACAGAATTATGTAGAAAATACAACCTAAAGGAAGAATCATAAAATCTTAAGAACCATTGAGTGAATGGCCTTCCCTTCATTTTCTTCACACTGTGGAAAACAATACGCCTGTCTTAATGAGATTACTTTGTCATATGTCCTGACAGGTCTGGCATTCAGAAAGCACCGTATCACAAGCATGGATTAATTCTCTCTTCCTGTGAGACACAAGAGATGTTTTTCTTTAGGTGGAAAACAATACCATTCTATCTTCATTACTTGTCTGGGACATGAGCAGAAGTCGCCTTATAAGGATGAGGAGGGAGGCGAAGAAGAGGGGCCAAGGTCTTCTTTCTGCCAAAACTCTTAAACCCAGGAAGATTGATTAAAATAAACATCGGAGGTAGAATAGAAGGGGGAGGAAGTCAGAAAAACTTCAGCATTATGTAGGGAAAAAAGGAAGGGAACACCCCTAACCACTTTGCCTCAATATTGGTGGAAGGACTTTGCCTGGCTAAGAATAAATGTTTCTTGTATATCTGTTGGATGGGTCTATAGATGGATGAATGGATGGACAGATGGGAAAATGGACAGGTGGGCAGGTGGACAAATGGACAGGTGGACAGATGGAAGGAGGAATATTCAGATGGATGGATGAGTGGATGCTTGAATATGAGGAATGGATGGGTTTATGGGAGGCTGGGCTGTGGAATTATACCTCTATGCCCTCAGAGGGTCACGTTCCCAAATCAGTACCCAGCCTCTGGTCATAGGGATACAAATGCTAAAGAAATTATTTCAAATAACTTCTTATTCTGTGACACAAAGAACAGTAGTACTTTAATTACCTTTAGATGCTTATTTTTTAGTGTGTGTGTGTGTGTGTGTGTGTGTGTGTGTGTGTGTATGTGTAATTTAGTGTCATAATAAGTCTTATTGCCTTTGACTCACTCCACATGTAAAATGTATCCCACTTATTTCCTCAAAAGAAGGCATTTCCTGATCCCTAGACTGAGATGTCATAATGTGATTAAATAACTTCTCAGTGGTTATGGGTATGATGTTCATTTCCTCTGTTTAGTTCCAAGCTCTGTGGAAGACAGAGGGTCTCTGTCTTGTGTGTTCCCCGCTGGATCCCCAGAGCTTCCTTAGTTCAGTACCTGCAGTACGGTAGGTGCTTAGTGGATATTTGATGGATGAATTATTAAGTGATTACATGATAGGCAATATCACAGTCCTTGCTGTGACTTCTGAGGCTGCCACCCCCAGGATGGCATCAATGCCTTCCTCGTGGGAAAGTCCAGTTGTCTCTCCCCGCCTCTCCCCCTCCTCTACCTGTCTGCATGCCTACCACACTGACACTCCCTTGGCTCTCCTCGCCTAGACTTTGCAGCTCTAAACTCCCTAATTCCTTTCCTCACTCTCTCATCACCCTTTTGCGTTGCCTTCTAAGACTGTCTTCCTCTTAGAGCTTCTGCTTCACCCCCATCCAGAGAAATGCAAAACCTTGGCCCTGAGATCTGTTTTTAACCCAACCTGCATTGAAACTGGTAGTTAGACCTTTTCACTTCAATGACTCACCGACCCCTTGAACTCAACTTGTCCAAAAATCTCCTTCCCATCCCTCCCTGGTTTCTCATCCCTGTTATCTGTTAATGTCGTCAAAATAACCCTGGTTCAAAACCTCAGAGTTACCTTCAGCTATTCCCAGTCTCTCCCCGAAATCTCCCCTTGCCCCGCCCCTCCTTTTCATTTCCACCTTGCTTACTCCTTTTCATGTGCCCTCCCACCCAGCCTCCACACCAGGGGTGGGCAAACTTTTTGACTCGAGGGCCACAATGGGTTCTTACACTGGACCAGAGGGCTGGAACAAAAGCAACCTGACCATGCTGGCACTCTCATCTTGGGCTGCTGGTGAAGGAGCGAGGGGAGAGCAAGAGAACCCTCCGCTCTTTCGGCTCCGAAGGCCGGATAGAACAGGTGAACGGGCCGTAGTTTGCCCACGGCTGCTCCAGACCCTAAGGACCACCCACCTGTTATCTTTCTAGAACACAATGCTGAGCATGTCCCTCTAGCCTAAAACAAGCCAAACTCCTCACGTGACCTCATGCAACCCCTCGACCCGGCTCCTAGGTGCTTGTCATCTTGCCTGCTCCCCCACGTGGGCTCTTGTCTGACCTAACCAGGGAGTCACTGTTTTCACAACTGCTCACCTCGGCCCTTAGCTCACGGGGTCATCCCTGCTTGGGATGCCCTTCCTCTCATCCCTGCTCGGAAGAAACAAAACTATACGAAACAACAAATAAGAACACCTGCCTTCCATTCAAAGGCCAATTCACATCTGACTTCCTCCTGCAGATCCAGAGTCCACTGTTTCCTCTGCTTTCCAGCCACCGCCGTGGGCCGCCCTCCGCGTACTCAGCACAGTCTTGATAACACCCTGGGCAAGTCTAATCCCCACTACTAGCCCAGTGCTCCTTTGGGGCCCTGGTCATCTTTGTCCCGGCCGTGTCACCCATGCTGAGCCCTGGCCCAAAACCAACGAGCTATATAAAAAGTTCTTGTTTTGAAAGATCAACGTTGGCCTGGGCGAGGCTCCCTTCCCCTAGGTTCTGGAGAGCTGCGTCTTTGAGGTTGGAATGGTTCGGGCTTGCCTCTCCCAAGACTTTTACCTCCAAAACTCCAAACAGGAAACCCATGGGGAGGAAAAGCTGTGGTTAATAGAAAAGCAAGCTCTCAGCCCAAACCACCAGCTGCCTTGTTAAAATTAACAAGCAGCAAAGTGAAACATGTGGCTGCGGAGTTGGGTTTCTCATTGTTATTATTCTACACACACACGCACACATGCAGAGAGAGACGTGGAGAGGGAGCGGGAGAGAGAGAGAGAGGTGGCCGGCGGGGAAGACTGGCGTCTGGAGCACAGGATCAGATGTTCTTTAAAAACCCCAAGGAGCAGGATGGGGTGTAATAGTGTGACCCAATCAGGTCAAGGGTGTTAAAGCCCCCCAAGATTAAATAAAGCTTCACATCCAGGGCCATTCGGGGAAAGCACAGCTGAGGTCAGTCACATCTGTCTCCCTTCTTTCTCTCCTTGATATGCATTCAAACCCCCAAACAAGTGGTTAGCACAGCAGTGAAACATGGGGACTGTGTGGGCATCATGGGTCTGTTTTTTCCCAGGGGGGGTGTCTTTATGTGTCAGGGCCTCTGGGGTACATTGGGAATAAAGGAATACTAATCCACTCATAGGGATTATGAGTCTAAATTATATATATAATTTAAGTCTATAATATATATTATATATATTATATATAAATTATATATATAATTTAAGCCTAAATTATATATATAATTTAAGTCTATAATATATATTATATATATATATAATGTGTACAAAGCATACTTTTTAAAATATATTTTATTGATTTTTTTACAGAGAGGAGGGGAGAGGGATAGAGAGTTAGAAACATCGATGAGAGAGAGAAACATTGGTCAGCTGCCTCCTGCACACCTCCTACTGGGGATGTGCCTGCAACCAAGGTATATGCCCTTGACCAGAATCGAACCTGGGACCCTTCAATCCCCGGGCCAACGCTCTAGCCACTGAGCCAAACTGGTCAGGGCTGTACAAAGCATACTTTAACCTTTAATCTGCATTAGGGTTATTTTCTTTCTTTTTAATGTGTCCACTATGTCCCAGACACAGGGACATTTAAATTACGTGTTAACCAGTGGTCATTAGCACCAACTCATTGCCAAAAAGAACCCCCAATTTGGGGTGCAATAAAGGAGGAAACTTTATTCAATGTAAACAGCTCAGTGGCGTTGCGACATGACTGTGAAAACAGCACAGCACAGCTAAGCAGCCCTGGGGCAATGGTCTGCTCCGTGTCCATCCGCTTTGTGCTGGGCTGGCCTGCTCCCTTCTCCTCCGGCAAGACATCGTCAGTGTTTCCGCTCAGGTTGGGAAACCGGTCTTCAGGAAAAGGGAAACCATACCCTCTAAGCCAGAGGGGAGCTGGCTTACATGGACAGGAGTCCCTGCCCGTGGTGCCTTCTGGGTCCATCTTCATGCCATGAGGACTCCAAATCCTCGCAGTCTGATTGGTCCAAAAGGCACTTCCTGATTGGTCAGAACAGCTCTGATTGGATGGGGAAAGCCTCAATCCTATTGGCTGAAGTAGGATTCCGGGAACTCCTCTGTAAGTTCTGCTCAGATGGCAGAACACAGAGCAGGCAGGCAGTCCCGCTCAGAGACAGGCAGCTCAGCGCTAGCTCCTCTGCGAAGGGCAGTTTGTGTGAGAGGCACCTGTGCAAAAATGGCTGCTAGGATCTGTATTGTTTTGTTATTATTTGAGCCCAGTTAGCCACCAGGAACCCTTCTCAGTAGATATCTTTTTTTCCCCTCCGGGTTCTCATATGGGTCCTACCTATTATTGAAATTTGCTTCGAGCACATAAAGGGGAGAAGACAGAAGACCCAAAGTAAGCCGAAACCGGTGTGGCTCAGTGGTAGAGCGTTGGTCTGCAGACTGAGAGGTCCCAGGTTCGATTCCGGTCAAGAGCATGTACCTTGATTGCGGGCACATCCCCGGTAGGGGGTGTGCAAGAGGCAGCGGGTCCATGTTTCTCTCTCATCGACGTTTCTAGTTCTCTCTCTCTCTCTCTCCCTTCCTCTCTGTAAAATATCAATAAAATATATTTTTTAAAAGACACAAAGTAAGGCAAGCATGGGCGGGCCCTGTGCAGTACCTTGAAGCGCCTGGGGGCTGAGGTTCCTTAGCAGACGGCGCCCCCACCCCTTCCTCTATATCTACTTTGCTTCCAGGGAAACTCCAGTCGCCTCAGTCCCAAGGCAACCCCTATCTGTAAAAGCAGGGCTGGCCCCAGGAAGAGTTGCTGCCAAATTCCTGGGTCTTAGCACTCAAGACTGAAAATAGAACCATTCTCCCCGTTTGGGCCTGTGAATGCTTTCAAACTGCGTTCAGCAAGCAAAAGTCCACTTTCCCAGTGATGTCTGCGCAGTCCCCAGACACATCCCTGGGGTTTCCTTCTCTTCCTCGCCATCCTCTCTCCTGTTTCTTGTGTACGTCTTTGGCCTTCTGTTGAAATCAGCGGTGTGCTGTAAATTCTTAACAACCTCCTCTCTCAGGAGGAGGCAGGGAGCCTGGACTTGAAGCATATGCCCATTTTCCACTCTGTAAATACTCTCACAGGCAGCTGGGAAGAGATACGCTCAGTCGGGTGTCGTGATCTCGCGTGAGCCACACCAGCACCGTGAGGACCCATGGGATCCCCCTGAATCCCCGAAGTTATTTCTCCAGAGGAGATGTCTTAATTGCCCTTTGTCTTCCTACCTCCCTTATTTCTTTCAGGTCCTTTGAAAATGCGTCATCCTTGGGAAGGTGAGTCCCGGTGTCAAGGACTCTAGGTCATTCTCCATGCCAGGAGTGTCCAGGGCTGCCACACAGGGTCATTTGTTTTTTACTCTTTTTCTTTTCTTTTCTTTTCTTTAATTTATTAAGGTATTATTTGTGTGCATAGCTTACCATTGCCCCCCCCCCACCTCCCATTCATGCCCTCCCTCCCCAGAGATCTGTGTTCGTTGGTTGTACTTATATGCATGCATACCAGTCCTTCGGTTGTTCTCTTATCTCCCCCAGGTCTCCTTCCCCTCCCCGCTGTCATTTGACAGTCTGCCTGTTTTATGGTGACTGTCTCAGGACCACATGAATAGAATCCGCTCCTCATTTGACAGTCTGCTTGTTTTATGGTGACTATCTCAGGACCACAGGAATAAAATCCGATCCTCCTCTGGTTCACACGGCCCCTCCCCCCGGGTACCACTGCTTCCCCGGGACACCCGGCCCCTTGGGACACACGGCTCACCTGGGGCACACGGCCCCCTAGGATAAGGTCATTTTTTTTTAGACCATGCTCCACCAGGCACCATTCACAGTGACTTTACTGTGAATGGTGACCCTGAGATCTGTGCGATGAGCAGCCTGGGCGTGGCTTCGCTAGAGGAATAAGGCTCTCCCGGGTTAAGGGCAGAACAGAAATCGAAAGCTTCCCGATATCCCCATTTCCAGGTGAATTCTCAGCCTCAGCAACTTCTCAAGCCGCTGACAAACCTGAGCCTTCTTTTGCCAACTGACTGAGCACAGTGCTGCCTGAGGGCCTCACCAGGTCCCCCGCACACTCTCTTCTCCCAAGTCGCTCTTCCTAGTAGACATCCACCCAATGAGTTGCCTCCCTCCCCACCTATTGAATCAATCCACTTATTAATTTCTTCAACAAACATTTAGAGAAAAATCTCCCAGGTTCCAAATGCAAGGTGCAAAAGAAGAGGTTCACAGCCTGGAAGGTGACAGACAAGCCAGCCAGCAATTGCCTGTCACGTTTACAGAGGTTCGTGCATACCAAGCCAAGGAGCGCCACTGCAAGTAGGTTTCTGTTTGCTAATAGCTACCGTGTATTGGGAGCATACTGTGGGTCAGTCTTTGCTAAGTATTTCCTCAATGTTATTTAATCAGTACAGCAAATATTATTATCTCCCACTTCTGCCTAAGGATTTAGACACTTGGAAACACTCAAGGGCTGGCCTCTAGGTCACGTGGCTAGGGAGCGTAGAGGTCAGTCTGGCTATACAGCATTTGCTCTTCTGGGCTACACCAGCCTCCTGATACTCTGGACAGTCAGCAGAGGTGGCTGGGCGAGTTGAGGTTCAAATTGTTCTCTGAATCCTCGGGGGCTGTTCAGCTATAGACTAGCCAGCTAGGATCCAGAAGAAGAGAGAGTCCAACTACCCAAGAAACATGTGGTCCCGAGTTTGGGACAAAGCAAGCACATAGGCCACTACAGGTCACCTCACCCCCTAGAGCAGCCGTGGGCAAACTATGGCCCACTGGCCAGATCTGGCCCGTTTGGCTGTTCTATCTGGCCCGTGGAGCCGAAAGAGCGGAGGGTTCTCTTGCTCTCCCCTCTGCTCCTTCACCAGCAGCCCAAGATGAGAGTGCCAGCATGGTCAGGTTGCTTTTGTTCCGGCCCTCCGGTCCAGTTTAAGAACCCATTGTGGCCCTCGAGTCAAAAAGTTTGCCCACCCCTGCCCCAGAGCCTACTCCAGATGCTTCCTTGGAAATTCTGACTTCAAGGTCATAAATAGTAGTTGAGCACTATTTCTGGAAACACATATGACAACCAGCAGAGGTTTTGTTTTCTGATTCTTAATAGGTCCTTGAATTTAAAATGGAAAACCTAGAGAAGTCAGTGGAAAAGGAAAGAAGGGGAAGCAAAGGAAGGGAACATTGCACTCCTAGAACCCTGTTCTTGACTGCCAAGCTTGTTCCTCCAGTATGAGGCAAGAGATGGAATTTGGGGACACACTGCCCTCAGGAATATCTCAAGGGACTCCAACTAGCATGGTTCTAAGGATGCCTCTGCTGAAACATCCCCATCTGGGACACCCACCCGGCTGGGCTGCCCTCCATCTGATCCTGTTTGTCTTATTTTCTTCAAAGAGCCCTGGCCAAGGAAGAGATGGTTAGAAATCACTTCTTTTCAGAGCTTGGGAGGCTGATGTTGGTTGGGGAGTTAGGAACAAGGAGGTGGTATATTTGCAACTCTCCCCTTGCTTCCATTGGTTTCTGAATCTAGTTGTGAAAGATGCTCTGAGAAGACTTCCCGGTTGTTGAGATGCCTCAATTCACCAGCCCTCAACCTGAGCCTGAGCCCAGTTCTATTGGTGCACATCGGGAGAAAGCTCCAGAACCTTCCCCTTGTCATAGTGGAAGGCTATGGGAGGACCTGTCCCTCACAAGAGGCTCATTTGAAGGTTACAGACGATTTTCTCACAGGAAGAACATCTTTCTCTCTTTAGAACCCAGGGTCCAGCTCCCAGATATGCCCTCCCCATGCTTTTGTATGCTATTCTCATTTATTTATTTTTTTATATCTCAATTTTCTTTTCTTTTTTCTAATCAGCAATGGTCTGAAATTCATTGGGAGGTCATCTCCCAGGAGGCAGAGCCAGGAACCAGCAGTGCTGAGCGAAGGGTTACTGAAGACTTGGGGCTCCATAGCAAGTGGTGTTTTTAATTGAAGTTGGTTCCCCTTCAATATTTAGCATAGAAGGATCTAGACCTAGCGGCCCATGATTTTCAAACTAGAATGTGACAGGTGAGACTGACAGGGCAATATGGGGGAATCCAGAACTGTCCCTGAAAAGCCTAGAGCATCAGGAGAAAGCCTTCTCCAGCCACCACAAAATAGGTGTGAGGATGATCAGACCAGAGGGACAGGTCTCACTCTGTCACTAGCTGCTTGTATGTCTCTTCGCAAATTCTTTTTTTAATGGTTCTTTTAGGGGTTTTTTATTGTTGAAAGTATTACACATAGTAGTACATACATCTCCTTTTTCTTCTCCCATTAACTTTCCCCCAGCCTCCCCTACCCCTGTCACATGCCCTCATCCTACCCCTCCCCCAGTGTCTTGTGTCTATGCTTATATTGGTTGTGCTTATATGCATGCATATAAGTCCTTTGGTTGATCTCTTTCCCCCCACTCCCCAATTATCTCCAGCCTTCCCGCTATAATTTGACAGTCTGTTCAATGCTTTACTGCCTCTGTAAAGAACATTATAACCTGCTGAAACCGGTTTGGCTCAGTGTTAGAGCATTGGTCTGCGGACTGAAAGGTCCCAGGTTCGATTCCAGTCAAGGGCATATACCTTGGTTGTGGGCACATCCCCCCAGTAGTGGGTGTGTACAAAAGGCAGCTGGTCGATGTTTCTCTCACATCGACGTTTCTAGCTCTCTATCTCTCTCCCTTCCTCTCTGTAAGATATCAATAAAATATATATTTTTTAAAAAGAACATTATAACCTGATGAACAAAAAGATAGATACAGAGGCAGTAAAGCATCTGCAAGTTACTCCTTGCTGAAGGAACCTGTGTTTCTTCATCTGTAAAATAGGAGATTAGACTAGATTATCTATAACACCTCTTCCAGCTCTGAAATGTGATGTTTCTAACAGTAACTTGGAGCTCCAGAGCCTTTTCATCCTTTTATTTCTGTCAGAGCCCTCAGTTCAACTCTACTAACAGCAGGAACGCCATCTTCATGGTGCTATCTGCAAATGTGCTCTATATGCAAATATATGTTAATGTATGCCTCAGGATGACTCCTCTCTACAGGCAATTATTTCACACCTACTCTCAGGGCCCTGTGCTGGGCCATATGGAGACACAGACATAAAACATACACACACACACACACACACACACACACACACACGAAAGCTCTCTTTCGGGGTGCTCAATCCAGTGAGAGAGATAAGACCAATAGTCTCAATGATGACTATGAGCAACTGACTGTTCTTGGTTTATAAAGGAGAGATCAAGAAGGTCCAGATGAAACAGGAGCAGCTTCAGAGGGGTATGCAAAGGAATCAGGGGAGAAGTATCGTCCAATCAAGCTCTCAGTTTATGGGTATGGCTTGGACATGCGGAAAGGACACAGAGGCAGAGGGGCAGCAAGAGCAAAAGGTATTCTAAAGTATCCATGAGTAATGGATGAATCTGGATGAGGATAAGGGGCAGAATAGGGAGAATCCTAAAAACTTGTGAAGGCAAGTAGAACAAATACTGGAAGGCCTTGAATACAAAGCTGAAAAGAATTCATTGTTTTCAAATGATAGTGATATTGGCTTCTATGCTACCTCCGCATTTGAAGGAACCAGCTCACTGCTCTCCCCTTCTGCCTTTCCTGATACGGTCCCAAATCATACATGTCCCAGGACAGAATGAGCCCAACCTTGCAGTCCTGTGTCCTATGTTCAGTGGGGCCTCAATGCCAAAGAGTGGCCAGGTCCAATCAGAGTGTCACCCAACACACACTTGTCATTTCACATGAAACTTCCAGATAATGGAAAGCCAAAGAAATGACACTCCAGAGCTCTCCTGCATGGGGTCCATGAGCCCAGTCATCCCATCCAAAGGTGGTCTCCGTGTAAGACTGAGAAGCTAACCAAACAACAGGGGGGGGTTCATGTTCAGGTGAGAGCTGAGCTGCTCTCGGGGCCTCATTTATGGGGTGGTGCCTGGATGCTGGATCCTGGCTTGTTCATCTTGGCCCATCACAGATGCACCACTGGAACCCCGATGCTCCCCCATTCATCCAACCCCCAAGTGACAGATCAGTTTCCTACCGAGCCAGATCCAGCCCAGGCGGGGAACAGCCATGGGGCAGCTGGTCAGAGCTTCTTCTACAGAGGCCTCTCTCCCACGTGCACTGAGCACACTTATCTCCAAGAGTGATTAGGAAGTAAAACAGCTCCCTCCCCTATTAGCTGCAAACTGGCCGGTTTGGGCTATGAGACACCCCAGATCCAGGAAACCCAGGGCTCAGCTGACAGCTCAATTAGAGTGGATAGACTCCTCCACCCTCCACTTCCTCCTCCTGCCTTTATTGGTTTTGGCAACAGAGTAGGGGGGAGGGGGAACCTCGAGGTCGAACTTGTTGAAAGTGCAAGGGAGAGAAAATTGTTCTCATCTGAATAAATAGAGTCAGCTGCTGCCAGAGGGTGCAATCTACCCACCACGGTGAGTTACCCTGGAGAAGCCAGCATCGTGTTGGGCTGCGATTGGCACTGGAATGCAGGCCAGTGCCATCTGGAAGATTCTGCCGATGGCTGCCCAGTTGATGCTGTGTGGCCCATCCTCTTGGCTTTGGATTGGCCCAAGGGGCAGAAGAGGTTGGGTGCAGGTGGGGCGATCTTGAATATCACTTGTTTTGTGGGTGTTCAGAACACACTAACCCTCCTTCCCCGTCAATGAGGAAGGGGAGTGGGACAGTGGGGCTTCTGCCACGACAGAACCCACAGTCCACAAGTATTGCCTTGAACCCCTTTAGCTTGTGGGTGGGATCTCTGCCCAGAAGCTGATGCAATAAGCTGGTACCATGGGTGTTCCTGGTAATCTGACATCCTGAGAACACACCCTAGCTTCTTTCTCTGAGGAAGTCGTCCAACCCTATCAAATGGCTCAGGAAATGGAAACAAAAGAGCCGAGATGAAGGAAGGAATGGAGAGCGAGAGGAAGGAGAAATGCAAGGATCCCTGTGGCATGCTGTAAAGAGCATGAGCACTGAATCTGGACGTGGGGTTCTAGTCTCTGTTCCTTCTAAACCAGCTGGGTGACTTCAGGCGGGGTGATAACTCTCAGCTCTAAGAAGGCTGGACCACATGCCATCTGAGGTCCCTTCAAACTCCCAACTAACATGTGCTGAAACCAAAAGCCAGGGACCAGCCCTCTTTTCCCAGTACCCCCAACTCTGGCACAGCCACTAAAGAGAACACCATCCTGACCACCACTTCCCGGCATCGGCTCCCAGCCCAGCCTCCTGGACTTCTCCGCTCGGTGGATCAGAAAGAAAAATTCTTCTCATTCTAAGACCTAGAGATGCTGCCACACATGTTCAGTGGAAGAAGCCAAATCATATGGAAAACGATTTTTCTGCTGCAGTGGGAAAGCGTGCAAAGAAATGAAGGCTCGGACAGCAGCGTGTCTGATTCAAACAGGGCAGACCACGGATGGACACACAGCAGTAGAAGCATCCCTCGCACGGAAACATCTCCAAGGAAGAAAAGGGCCACCGGATGAAGTGCTGTGCGCTGATGTTTTCCCCATCGGGCCAGCTTTACGCCATAATCACAATTCCTTGTGTTGCTGTGGTGCCTGACCATTTCCAAGGCACAGCACATATTCCAGTTTGCTCAGTCCTCACTACCTCCAAGTAAGAGAGGTGCCATCAGCCTCCCCGTGCACACGAGGAAACCAAGGCGCTCAGAGCAAGGGTGCCCTGGGCTTCTACGTAGCATTTGGTCATCTCCCTCAGGGATCACCTCGGGGGTGGGTAGAAAAAAAAGGCAAAAACAGAGGAGAAAGTTATTATTAGTACAGAGGACCAGAAACGAGACTTGGGTTCCATTTCAGGATGCATTTTATATCCTTGTTTCTCAACATTCCCTCCTCCTTCCCCAACTCCTCAACATACATCAAAAATGTCAGAGCTTGCCAAAGCCAGATTGGCTCAATGGATAGAGCGTCGGCCTGCGGGCTTAAAGGTCCCAGGTTCGATTCTGGTCGAGGGCATGTACCTTGGTTGCGGGCACATCCCCAGTGGGGGGTGTGCAAGAGGCAGCTGATCAATGATTCTCTCTCGTCAATGTTTCTGACTCTCTATCCCTCTCTCTTCCTCTCTGAAAAATCAAGAAAATATATTTAATAATAATAAAAATGCCAGAGCTTTCTGGGCAGGATAGGAAAGAAGCTGCAGACTAATAATTTCATAAAACAGTCAAAAAGGAACTTAGGGATCATCTAATCTACCCTGTCATTTTACAGATGGGGGACTCTGGAGCCCAGAGAAATAATGTGACTCGCCGAAGGTCACACAGCTAGCTGGTAACAGAGCAAGTTAAGGGAGTGTGTGAGAATTCCTGATCAGTAGGAATGACCCGAGAAGGACCTGGGGAGATCCAAAGGCAGCCAGACCTCTGTTTCCTCCTCCCCGTCTCTCTTGAAGTCGCACCCCCAGTCCCACATGCTCCACATCAAAGTTGGAGGCTGAGCAGCAAGCCTTCCTCTCATACGGAATGACTCTGACATTCATGTCCAAGGCACTAATTCCAACTGGAAACCTCCCGCCAATCCAAACAGAACAGGCGTTTCCCCCCCTTTGTTTACAGAGCCACACTCTGGAGGCCCAAGCTCATCTGACATAACTATAGGGCTGGTTCTGAGCAAAAGCTTCCTCTGGAGCTTTGAGAGGCTGCCTGCAACTAAGGCATTCTCTCTGAATTGTAGAGCCTCTTCCACCTCTCTAGAGCTGTGTTTCCCCAAATGTGGTATGCATACCCCCAGGGGTACGGGAAGAGTTTGGTGGGAGTATGCGTTGCACCGGAGTTTGGTGGGGATATGCACTGCACCATGCTTAGCTGCGCCTAATTCTATGTTCTCATGAGTCAAGACAGTCTTGTGAGGCGTGAGATGGTCCGGTGTGCAAATAAATGTTATTTAATATAACTTTTATTTATATTTTATAATGAATAATTTTATTTTTCGTTTATTATTATTTTGTGTATGTACCAAAAAAGAAAAAATAAATATATTTTGATTATTATTAAAATACATCCATTTTTTTAAAAAATTTTTTTTGACAAGGGGTACTCAGCGTTACGAAAATTACAGAAGGGGTACACATATGTCAAAAGTTTGGGAAACACTGCTCTAGAGCATTATTCATCCCTTCATTCATTTAATGCTTATGGGTCTACTCCTTGTCAAGCTTTGAGCTAGAAGCAAGATCCACAAACGTGGGTGAGACAGAAAACCACCTTCAATGAGTCTTCATTCTCCCTGGGAAGCATTTCACATCTACATCTTCCAGGCAAAGCCTATGAGTCTAAGGGAATTGATTATGAAAACCAGAGCAATGGCATTCCAGCCTTGAGGGTCAGTATGACCTGGAGCCTCCAACTCAGGGACCCAAAACAATCTGTGAGGACAGGGAATTTGTTCACTCACATGGGGGAGAATTCATGGAGGAGGCGGGTCTCAAACAGATCTTGAAAAAGAACAAGGATCTAGTTAGCTGGAGCCTACAACCTTAGGGGGCAAGGGTAGGAAATGGAAATGAGTATCTGGAAATGAGTATCTGGAAGACTAGTATTTGAAAAGCTCGTTGTGTTTCTACTACGTTCGGCAAGCTATACAAGTTACTTCCTCATTTCATCCATCCTATAGTCAGGTAAAGTAGATGTTATTATTCCCATTTCACAGATGAGGAAACTGATGCTCAAAGAGATTATTAATTCATGATCACAGCTCTCGTTCCAGGCCTGTATGACCCAAAGCTCGTGCTTATGTAACTGCACAGTGCCCAGAGAGGAGCCGAGAGGAAGCTCTGGTGCCCACTGTCATGAGACCACACTAACAAACAAAGGACTGCCAGGTTACAGAATCTTATAGAAATGTTTTC
This sequence comes from Vespertilio murinus, assembly GCA_963924515.1. Lineage (NCBI taxonomy): Eukaryota > Metazoa > Chordata > Mammalia > Chiroptera > Vespertilionidae > Vespertilio > Vespertilio murinus. The sequence continues at coordinate 17,565,713 of OZ004720.1, read as the reverse complement.
AGTTTAAACAGTCATTTGTTCACAGTATTTTTTTAGTGACTATAAAGCTGGGCTTGTCTTATCACCATCACTGCCCGCGCCACCATCATCATCACCATCACCACTCTGAGGAGACTCCATGTAACGAACAATAACCACGTGCAAGATCCTGAGCTAAGTTATCGTTCCACTTAATTCTCTAAGTAATGGATTTACTTGCACCGTGATTGTCCTCATATGACAGACGAGAAAACAATACACGGGGGGGGAACTCATTCAAATCATACAACTATTAAGAGGCAGGGCTGAGACGCCCCTCCCCACCAGGTGGTCTGACCCTGATCCCATGGTCTCAAACACACAGCTTATTCTTTGAGATTCCACCTGCAGTGGGGTGGGGATGGGACTGGGGGTTAGGGAGGTGACCTTGCAGATATCACAGAGTGAGCACAGAAGGCCAAATATATAAATTAGAAAAACTATTGACTTGCCTGGGCCACGCAACATCCTGAAGTAATTAATATCATGGAGGGAGAGGACAGATGCTACATGGACTTCAGTCTGAGGGGATTTATGGAGTTCCAGGAGCTGGCAGGTGGTAGAAGGAAAAAGCCCAATGGGCAGTGGGAATCCAGGTTTTGGGGTGCCTAGGGAAAGAACACAACCCCCAGTGCCATAACTCTGGCCGATCCACCCCTGGACCCAATGCGGGCCCAACCGGCACCTCCCTACAGAGCCCCACAGTCCCTACCAAGTGATGGATACCAGACGCCGTATCCTTCACAGGAGGAAATGTATCTTGGAATCTGATCTCTCGATCGAGTACATGTTGCTGCTTTTATAGGTTGTGAGTGGAATCCCACAGACTCTTTGCTGCTTGCCCTCCCCCTCCTGCCTCATCCATTCCCAGCTGGCTGTTCCTTCATAAATCACCAGGCCAATGGAGCCAAGTTCTGCTTCCCACTTTTTAAGTCTGAGGGCATTTATTCCTGCTGATAAACCGGATTCAGACAGTTTCACAAACCCCCGACTGTGGCCAAGCTTATGAAGGTGAAATATCCATTGAGCTCTGTTCTGTCAGGGAGAAGAATGTACAGTACAGGCTCAAACTGGCCTACTTCCCACACGTTACCGTCCAAGGGAGAATTACTGTTGTCAGGGGCTGCAGCTATGTCTGAGGGTTGGCTGGAGATAAAGATGAGGATTATTATGCTGGTGCTTTCCACCAAACTCCCAGATAGGGAAGGCAACGCTGCAGGCCTCTGCTGCAGCCTGTGGGTTCGCCTTAAGGAGGCAGGCCCTGTGACCAACCTCAGGCGTCACCCTGGCCAGCACCCGACCAGATCAAGACTGTAAAACTAGCCATGCTCGCTCTAACAGGTTTGGCTCAGTGGATAGAGTGTTGGCCTGTGGACTGAAAGGTCCCGGGTTTGAATCTGGTCAAGGGCACATGCCCGGGTTTGCAACTTGATCCCAATAGGGGGAGTGCAGGAGGCAGCCGATCAATGATTCACTCATCATTGATGTTTCTCTCTCTCTCTCTCTCTCTCTCTCTCTCTCTCTCTCTCTCTCTCTCTCCTCCTCCTCCTCTCTGAAATCAACACAAATATATATATATATATATATATATATATATATATATATATATATAAAGACTGGCCATGCTCTTCAGTGCCTCTGCAAAGATTCTGAGAGGTGGCTGGCACCCTTCATGCCTTTGTACAAGTTGGGGTGGGCCCAGAGCCCAGGTCACCCCACAATCTCTGTCGCTTCTCTTCTCTTGCAGAATCCTGGCCAAATCTTGCCATAGAATCTGTGTAAGACACCAGGAAATGCCACTCGTCAGTGGAATGTGCATGACTGAAACATAGAACTGGTTTGATTCATGGGGCAGGAGTGAGAACAGGCCATTAGCGCCCCCCCCCCTTCCTCAGAAGCTGCATGCTGCATGCAGATACCAGCACGGCTCGCGCATGAGCACTGAGGTCTGCCCACGCCACTCCGAGGACCCCGGTGTTAGAGAGAAGCAAAGTGGGGGCCCAGGAAGCCTCCTGCCCAAGTCCACCCACCGCGGGGGCTCCATTCCCAACCCTGCCGCCCTGCCCCACACTTTCCTCACACACAGAGGGCTCTGTGATTGGTGGAGGGCAGGTGAAGGGAACAGGAGAAGCCGGGGCCACCCAAGCATGCTCATTCACCTGGACATCCACTCCACGTTTCTCTTAGTGCAGGGCGGCCATCACAAGCAGGAGAGAGAGAGAAAGAGAGAGAGAGAGAGAGAGAGAGAGAGAGAGAGAGAGAGAGAGAGAAACTTTCAGAGCACAATGCAGGAATGTCAGCGTGACAGCAAGCTGTTGTCAGAAGAAATGAGCCCAGAGGGGGACAGGCAGAGTCAAGCACAGGTTTTGTCACCAGGCCATCGAGGAGCCATCCCCCACCTCTGCTGCTCCCCAACTGGGTGGCCCTTTACAAGGCACCTGCTCTCTCTGAGACTCAGTCTCCGCCCCTGTAAAATGGGGGTAGAGAATCTACCCGGTAGCGTGGTGAGGATTAACAGAAACAATGTGTTGGTCAGCGGGGTTGGTGCCCAGTGCTTACTCCCTTTGCTCCCGGGCTTCTCGTGAGAAGATAACCTCTCTCATTTTCTCATGAGAATGTGCTTTCCTGGGCCCATGACCGCCAGCAGGACTAAGACGTCTTACCATTGGCCTATGCTTACCAGCCAGGGCTTTGCTTTGGAAAAGGGAAGGAAAAGAGTGAATGCTTTTCTCCCCTTAATCCACGTGCTCCATAGACACTGTGGGGAGGCCTCTAAAGGGAGTGTGAACCCAAGTCCTGCCCACCCCCCAGCTACCAAGACCCAGGGCCAACCGGTCTGAGCCTGAATAAGAGCAGCTGCTAGGACACCATGGTGGAGAGAGCACTGAATGCCGAGTCTCTGCCCAGCCCTTCAAGTCTCCTGCTCTTGCCTTCTCTTCTTTAAAACGGGGACTACAGCCCAGCCAGCGTGGCTCAGCCATTGAGTGTTGACCTATGAACCAGGACATAACACGCGGTTCAGTTCTCGGTCACGGCACATGCCTGTGTCATGGGCTCGATTCCCAATGGAAGCCTGCAGGAGGCAGCCAATCAATGATTCTCTCTCATCATTGACTTCTCTCTCTCTCTCTCCCTTTCTCTCCGAAGTCAATAAAAACACATTAAAATAGTAATAATAACAAAAATACAATGGGGGCTGCATTCCTCACTGGCTTGTGCTGAGAATACAGATAAGCATGAATAGTTTCATAGTTCAGAGGAGATTTTTTGCAAACACGCTTCGCTGATGAAAATGTGAAAACAAACTGGAAGCACTGCCCACTTCCCGGCCAACGTGGACCCTGGTCTGCAACCCAAACACCCCACCCCTGGCTACCTTCCCGTAGCCTAGGAAGGGAAGGAATTTCTCTCCTCTTATCTCATAAGCGGATCCAGATGTGGGGAGCGCTCGGGGCTGACTGCACGTGTGCGCCCTGCTCCTCCCGTTCCATCGCAGGCCCCCGGGGGGACCAGCCCTCTGCCTGGCTTTAGAGCTGAACGCATGGCAGCTGCGGGGCTCCAGCTCAAAGGCGAGAGCCCACTCTTCAGCCCCCATCAGCCTCTCTGACAGCAAGGAGGTGCCAGGATGGTGACAGGCATCAGGGCCAGGGCAATGGCCAAATGGCGCCTGCGCTCAGAGTTTCTGTCCAAACCCACTCACCCGGCACCCATCGTCCTGGGCTGGTCAGGGTACCGCATCCAGGCTTGGACCTGAGCATCACGTCCGCACAGATCAGAAACCACCCAGCCCGGGGCCACCCTCTGGGTGGAGTCAGATTGCTGGGGAGAAGACGCAACAGAGAACTTACAGCCCGAGGCCTGCGCCATCATCTTTTCCTTTGTCCTCTCCTCTCTCTGTAACTCCTTCCATACTCACTATCCCTCCCTTTGACATACTCATTCTCTGTGTCTCTTCGTGTCTTCATGTGTTTCTCTCTCTCTCTCCTCCCTCTCTACTCCCTCGCTCTCTCCTTTTCTTCCTCTTCCTCTACCCCCACCATCTCTCCCTCTCTTCTCCCACCCAGCCCCCTCCTTTGTCTCCTCTTACTCCGTCACTTTCTGTCTTTCTTTTTTTTTAATTTTATTTTTTATTATTATTTTTTAATTTATTAAGGTATTATATGTGTACATAGCTTACCATTGCCCCCCCCATACATGCCCTCCCTCCCCAGAGTTCTGTGTCCATTGGTTGTACTGATATGCATGTATACCAGTCCTTCAGTTGATCTCTTATCTCCCCCAGATCTCCCTACCCCCCACCCCGCTGTCATTTGACAGTCTGCTTGTTGTTTTACTGTCTCTATATCTATCTTTCTGTTCATTAGTTTATAATGTTCCTTAAATCCAGAGATGAGTGAGGTCATGTGGTGTTTCTCTTTCATTGACTGGCTTATTTCACTCAGCATGATGTTCTCCGATTCCATCCAGGTTACTGCAAATGATGAGAATTCCTTCCTTTTTATGACAGCATAGTATTCCATGGTGTAGATGTACCATAGTTTTCTGATCCATTCATCTGCTGACGGGCACCTAGGCTGTTTCCAAATCCTAGCTATTGTAAATTGTGCTGCTATGAACATAGGGGTGCATATATCCTTTCTGATTGGTGTTTCTGGTTTCTTGGGGTATATTCCTAGTAGTGGGATTACTGGATCAAATGGGAGTTCCATTTTCAGTTTTTTGAGGAAGCTCCATAATGTTCTCCACAGTGGTTGCACCAACCTGCAATCCCACCAGCAGTGCACGAGGGTTCCTTTTTCTCCACAACCTCGCCAACATTTGTCGTTCACTTTCTGACTTTCTGAGCAGTGGGAATAACTGTCCTAGACCAACAGCAAGCCTTGCCACCCCTCACCTGGGGAAACTCAGCCTCTGGCTGGGGGTGCCATTTACTAAAAGGGCAGCTGGGATGAATGCATCTCATTCATCAGTGCAGGGGATTCGGGCCACATCTGACTGAGTGTGGGCTTCTGGGCTTCTCCTCGGTCGCTTCCCACTCTTCTTCGCCTCCTTTGGAGACAAAGGAACGAGTGCTTGGGAAGTAGGGAGGAAAGGATTTGGAGTGTGTCCCACTGATTCCTACTTACAATTCGTTACCTCCTACCTTAGGCCAGGGAAGGTCTCCGTGGTAAAGCACTCCAAGAAGGAACGTTGTGACAGATGTGCCCAAGAAGAGAAAGCTCTGTCTCAGAGCAGAGGGAGCTACCATGATTTGGATGTGTTCAACCAGAAGGCACATGACAACGTGAGCTGCCAAAGAGAACCAAGCATCCGAAGGAGATCAGGAGAGGATTGCTCTAGGTCAGTGGTCGGCAAACTCATTAGTCCACAGAGCCAAATATCAACAGTTCAACGATTGAAATTTCTTTGGAGAGCCAAATTTTTTTTTAACTTAAACTTCTCCTAACGCCACTTCTTCAAAATAGACTCGCCCAGGCCGTGGTATTTTGTGGGAGAGCCACACTCAAGGGGCCAAAGAGCCGCATGTGGATCGCGAGCCAAGGTTTGCCGACCACTGCTCTAGGTAACCTTTCACCTTCACCGTCCTCCTATCCCTGAGCGTCCATGAGGGGGATAGCCCTCAACGTGGTGCTGCTGTTAGATCTCAGAGGTCTGGGGTCAGCGTGGCCGTGGCACCTAGTTCATCTGTCCCCGGGGGCAGAGACACTTCTCCAGCGGGAGTTTCCTTCCCTCCCACCTTCCCCCAAACACCTCTACTTTTTTCTGGCCAGTCTAGCTCTTTTCTTCTTCCTAAAGCCCACTAGCCCCGGGGCATGAGCAGGAACAATGCTTTGGGTATTTTTTTTCCCTTCACCCTCTGCTTCCCCCACCCACCCACCCCCCACCCCCCATGGCAGAATGTTCAGATCCATTATCTCATTCTTCTCAAGAAACTGTGTAATTCGAAGGTGCAGAGCTGCCAGCCCTGAAACGAGGACAAATCCCTCAGCGGTGGAGCTGGGGAGTCTGCTGCCAGAGCGAGGAAGCCAGCCAGAGATGCTGAGCCGGCCGCTGGCACAGCCGCGGGCCAGGGATGGAGGCGCAGAGAGGAAGACAGCACGGAGCACGTTGCCAGAGCAGGGTGGTCCGGGGTCTGCTTGCGTGGCTCTCCATCGACGGCCTGAGACCCCAGCAGAGCTCCCACAAGGGTTCCCTCGGCCTTTAGTCAGCCGGAAAATAAATCCTTCACCACCCCTCCTCCTGTGACAGTCCTGGCCCGGCCCGCAGAGCAGAGTGTCCTGAAGCTGCATTTACTGTCAGGGGAAGAGGGAAGGCGCATCTGGAGGGAGTGGCTCCCTTTCTCTCCACCGCCGCGGCTGCTTCCTCCACGCGGACCCCACTCACGCCTGCGTGCCCTTGGCAAGCTAGCAACCAGCGCTCAGCAAGCTGTGCTTCCTCCTGACACTGTGGTCGGCAAACTGCGGCTCGAGAGCCACATGCGGTTCTTTGGCCCCTTGAGTGTAGCTCTTCTACAAAGTACCACGGCCTGGGCGAGTCTATTTTGAAGAAGTGGCGTTAGGAGAAGTTTAAGTTTTAAGAATTTGGCTCCCCAAAGAAATTTCAATCATTGAATTTTGATATTTGGCTAAGGTAACCAGACGTCCTGCTTTTGGCAGGACAGTCCCGATTTCTAACAATTTGTCCAGCGTTCCGGGGCGTTTTAAAAAAGTCCCGATTCTTTCCAAAAATCAGGACCTTTTTTTAAAAAGATTCTTTCCAAAAATCGGGACGTGGGACAAATTGTTAAAAATTGGGACTGTCCCACCAAAAGCGGGACATCTGGTCACCTTATATTTGGCTCTGTGGACTAATGAGTTTGCCTACCACTCTAACACAGTGTGGGGCTGAAGGGACACATCCCAATACCATTCACTCCTCGGAGAGTGGTCAATAGTAAGTTCTTCTCCGTTAGCACTTTATGTTGATTTCATTGGGATTTCAAGGGCCCCTGGGACAGCGGAGATGTCACTGCTTTGATGGAAGAGGAGATGGAGGCCGGATTCCAATGGAAAGGCAGTGTTGACAAGGACAGAGAGGCGCACAGACTTTGGGGTCAGAGAGGCCCCAGTTCAAATCTGCTTTGCTCCAGAGATTTGGGGCCGATCGCTCACGCATCCAGAGAGCTTATGATAAGGCTAAAAATAAGGCCAATAATAAGGCCAATCTCACAGCCTAGTGCTAATGGGTCCATGACCACACATGTGAAACTACACAGCACTTGCATACAGTCAGTGGGCAATGAACGGTGGCCTGACTTGGGGTGGCGAACGCACACTGCAATGTACAGATGATGTGCCGTGGAATTGGGCACCTGAAACTGGTATAATTTTGTTAGCCAGTGTCACCCCAAGAAATTCAAAGCCAGCAGTGTCACTAACGTTGATGCTGTCCCGGGACAGTCCCCCTAAAATGGGGAGGGTGTCTGAGCAACACAGAGCCCATGGCGCCCACCATAGTCGCGCCAGTCTCCACCTCTACTTGCAGCTCCCACTATATGACTGGACGGCCTCCGGTAAAGCCAGCTAGAGAGAAAGAAAAGCCAGTGGTCATTGCTACAGGCTGAATATGGGCCCACAAAGATATGTAGATCCTAATTCCTGGAACCTGTAAACAGTACCTTTTTCCTTCCAGCTTTACTGATATATAATTGATGAGTAAAGTTGTAATATACTTAAAGTAGTCAACATAAGGAGTGTATACTATATACATTGTGAAATGATCCTTACAATCAACTTAATTAACACAACCATCCCCTCACACAGTTATCATTATCTTGTGTGAGAACACTTAAGATCTATTCTCTTAGCATATTTCAAATATATAATACCCCAGTATTAACTCTAATCACAATGCTACTATACATTACATCTTCAAAACTCATTTATCTTATAGCTGGAAGTTTGTACCATCTTACTAACCTCTTAGCCTCTGGCGACCACACTATTCAGTAAATTAATTCCACCTTATGCGCCAACGTTGCAGATATGATTAAGTTAAGGATCCTGAGATGGGAGGATTATCCTGGATTTCTGGGCCCAACATGCAATCACAGCTGTCCTTATGAGAGGGAGATGTACCCAGATGAAGAAGGCAGTGACTGCTAGTTCTGATGATGGAGGAAGGTCCTCCAAGCCAAGGAATGCAGTGTTAGAAGCTGAGAAAGCTCAGGAGACAGAGTCTACTCTGAAGCTTCCAAAAACAACACATCTCTCAAACACCTGGTGTTCGCCTGATAAGATTCACTTCAGACCTCTAACTGCCAGGGTGATAAGAGAACAGATTTGTGGTACTTCGTTCCAACGGCCAGAGGACCTGAATGCAACACCCTTCTCTTGCCCTTGGATCCTAACCGCCATGTTGTGGGGAAGTCCAGGCCACTCGAGGAGGCTCATGGAAGGGTTTTGGCTGACAGCCCCAACTGAGCATCACTGCCAGACACTGAATAAGGGAGACATCAGGTGAGTCCAGCCCCGAGCTTCTAGGCTTCCCATGGAATGGACACAAGTTCCCCTGCTGTATCCTGTCCAAATAAATGTTCGACCCACAGAAACCAGGGTTGCTATTTTTTGAGTCATATAATAGTTAGCTAGCTTGGGGTGATTTCTTACATAGCTGTATATGACTAACATGTTATTGTTAAAATTTGATCCTAAGAAAATAATCAAAGATCAGACAAAACCTTGGAATCAACCTAAATGCCCAGTCAAATGGCAGCTGAATGAATTTTGATACTCCATATTACGACATATACATCCAGTAAAAACACATTTTTGATAAATGGGTCGTGATAGGAATGTTCCTATTTTTAGCACAACCTTTAAAAACGAACTATAGATGACTTACTTGGAAGCCAGCAATGTGCAAGAGTGCTTGTTTCCCTGTATCCTCACTAACCCAGCTTTTCCTTTTTGCCAATTTAATTGATAAAAACAGTACTTCATTTTTTATTTCATATTTTTATTATTGCGAGATTAAAGACTTTCCCATATATATATATACTTTGTGCATTTCTTCTTTTGTGAATTGGCTGTTCCTGATTTTCCCAACTCTATTGCAGCATTCATTGTTTTTCTTATTTATTTACAAAAATGTCTATGTTTAAGATAGCATTCCTTTGCATTGATGTTGCAAATTTTCTCCAGTTTTTCATTTGCTATTTCTCTTTGTTTCTAGTATTCCTCTTGTCTTTAAAAATATATATATATACATATATATATATATATATATATATATATATATATATAATTGATTTCATAGAGGAAGAGAGACAGATAGAAACATCAGTGATGAGAGAGAATCATTGATCAGCTGCCTCCTGCATGCCCCCGACTGGAGTTCAAGCTCACAACTTGGGCTTATGCCCTGACCAGGAATCCATCCGTGACCTCCTGGTTCATAGGTCAATGCTCAACCACTGAGCCACGCCAGCTGAGCTCCTCTTGCCTTTTAACTCAACACCAATGTTGTGAGCACCTGGGTTTGCCAGGTGCTATGGGAGTTGCAAAGGCAACAGGAGGTGTAGTCTTTGCACTGAGGCACCTGGCAGGTAATTGGAGGTGCCAGTCATACGTATGTGAATCGCCAAATGAGAAAACCTCAAGGCAGCACATAACATGTTTATTTAAAGTAGAACTCCAGCCGAAACTGGTTTGGCTCAGTGGTAGAGCATCAGTCTGTAGACTGAAAGGTTCCGGGTTCGATTCCGGTCAAGGGCATGTACATTGGTTGCGAGCACATCCCCGGTGGGGGTTGTGCAGGAGGTGGCTGGTCGATGTTTCTCTCTCATCGACGTTTCTAGCTCTCTATCTCTCTCCCTTCCTCTCTGTAAAAACATCAATAAAATATATTTTTTTAAATAAAAATAAAGTAGAACTCCATGATCACTCATATTAGGGAAATATTAGGATAAACAAAGTCCAAAATATCTCTTTACCCATAGGACATCTCAGAACCTTTAATATGCAGAAGGATACGGTGGCTTTTCAAGGCGTTGGGGCAAGGAGATGTAATGACAATATGTGCCATTTGAGTTTGAGCTGGGCTGTGAAAGGCTTTGGCTTGATAAAATAGGAAATTATCAAGGGAGGGGGTCAATCCAGATAGCAGGGATCCTCAGAAAACCATTTAGAACAGGGCATTAAAACAAAGGAACGGGCTATTCCATCCGCCTAATTCTCACTGCCTATCAGTCCTTATGCTTTCTGCCCAATTTCTCCACAGGAGAAGCGATCTGGCCCAGGCGGTCTGTGTGCTGGAATCTGTCAGCCCTTAGACCCTGTGCCATGGGAGATGCCCAGACAGACATGGGTCCCTGAAAGAGGAGACCTGCATTCCAATGGCTCTGGGAAAGCTTTTCTTGACGGACATCGCTCCGTGCTCCCTCCCTTCCTCCCATCTAGGTTTAGACGTTGAGTTCTCTGGCACCAATACCTCTTAAATATTTGCAGAATGCTCTCCCACGGCCCTCAGTTGGTGCCGGGGTCAAGCCGGCAAGTTCTGCCCTTTAGAGCTTACTCATAAATCATTCTCTCCCTCCCCCTTCCACGCTTCAGTGCTTCTTTCTGCTCATGGCTGTGGAGACTTCTCAAAACTTGCTGCCTCCTCTAGTCTCCAGGGAAGGACCTGTTCCCACCACTGCCCTTTGAGAAGCCCAGGCTGCAAAACCCTTCTCTCAGAGTTCTGACACCACTTCCCTACGTCCAAACCAGCAGCAGAGCGAGCTCACCGGATGCCCTCATGTCACCCTCTTGCCTCCAGGGATCTCTATTCCCGGATACAGGGAGCAGGAGTGGATGTCCTTATCGTTAGGCATGGGGCAGGGTGTCAGGATGCCTGGGTTGTTTTTCTGGCCCTGCTCACAAGTTTCAGAAGTCACTGACTCTTTGATGCTGGGACATGACTTTCCTAACCGCACACCCTGTCCAGCCCTTGGGCTTCCTATAGCAATGTCTAACTAGGCATCCGTCCATGGTGTCCAAGCACAAGACAGCATCATGAGGGAGCTGACCTCCAGGATGAACTTGAGCATGGCAATCCCCACCACACGGTCATCTCTTTCCCGATGATCCCATTTCTTTGAAATTAATTTTCCCTGACCCTAGAATCCCACCTAGGAAACAACTGTGAAATCACAGAATGAATCAAATACAAAGTACTAAACTCTGAACTGGTCTTACCCAGAACTAATCCTAACAACGCACATCTATTCTTTTCCAGAGACTTGTTAAATTGTCCTGCAAAACTGTACAAAGTAGAAATTAGGCCTAGGTTAGAGATGAAGCCCAGAGTCCAGAGGAACTCAATAATTTACCCAAAGTCACATACGAGAAGTAGCAGAGCAAGGGTTTCAGAGAATTTATAACCCCAAACTACCCTGACCTTATAGGGTGCAAGAGAGCATTTACAAGAGTTGTACATTTTGGAAGGTGAATGGGAAGCTATTTGACTTGGAATTTTTTACCATGTTTTCCTAATCTACTTGGTAGACCTCTTTGCAACCTACTTTCACTTGGTATTATTAGGAGACAAAAACAAAAATAAGTTAAAGCATTTTGACATGTCCCGTGTGCCTAGAATCGTTATGCTTGGCCTAGATGCGTGAGAGAATACTCAATATGGCTACAAGTCATCTATTAGTTGGTCTGTGTGTTTTGACCTATTTGCCAAATTTGTTCAAATCCACTTGGTAAGACCAAACCTTGGTATAAATGACCAAGAGAAGGACAAACCATAATTACTAAAGATATCCAAAGACAGGAGACAGGTAGAAATCACTGACAGATGGAATGAATGGGAAGGAAAGCACAGACTCTGCCCTTCAGCTGCCCTCAGTCATCGAAAGCTGTGGTCTGTGGGTCTCCCTTGGACATAAGGAGACCTCGGCACCTGCCCCCATTCAGATGGTTGGCATAAATGCCTTCCACTCTCCTGGGGAGCAGCACCCTAAGCCTAGAGCCACCCAGCCAATGCCCAGAGCCATGGCTGTTCATCACCCCAAAGGCCCCTGAATGCACAAGCATTCCTTTGTTGCCATCACACTGGGATCTTTTATTCTCCCCAAGACCCAAGAGCTTCTGTCTGCACAGGGCCTGCCTCCTCCCTTCCCAAGACTCTTTGATCCTCCTCCCATTTGAAATCTTGCTGGCTTTTCAACACCCTCTCAGACAATCAGGTTTTTTGCTTTTCAATAACCAAGCTGTTCTCCTTATCTCTCTCCTCAGTTCTCTTCAACAACTCTGACCAAGAAGAGTTCAAAGGGGGCAGATCCCAAGAAAACAACAGAAGCACCGTGGTCAGTTGGTTACTGGCTGTGGGGAATATGGAACACCTTCCACAGGCTCAGAAATGTTTGTTGAAAGAAAGAATAAATGAGTGGAGTGCTGAGGGAAAGCGACAACAAAAGCTGGAGGAAAGGTTAGGGTTGGTCTATGGTCAACTCTGTATTGCCAGAGCATTCTTTGACTCCATCCGCTCCCATTTCTTGACTCTCCCATAGCCTGTGGGTTAGGTCTCTCTCAAATTCATCTTTTCCTTTCAGTTTCTTTCCAATAACCTCAGTTCATATTATATCATTGCTGGCCTACGTCTGGGGCCTTTTTTTAACTGGTCTCTCTGCTTCTCCTTTCAATCTCTTGCAGACCAGCACCAGCTCAATTTTTACGTGGTACCACTCCAACCACGTGTTACTTTCACGTGCAAAAATGGTCAAAGGTTTCCAGTGACTAATGTACAAACATCATGTGTCTCGTGCGAGGTCTTCTGTGGTCTTTCTATCTCTCTGTTATCACCTCCCTAGGACCCCGCAGGGTACAGTAAAAAAAATGTACTGGATAAGAGCTCATAAACCTGGATTCTGATCCCAAGTTTGTTCTTTATAGCCATGTAACCTTGGGTAGGCCACTTACATTTTCTGGACCTAATATTCTCAACGGTAAAATGAGGGGATTGAGCCTGGTGACCTCTGAAATATTTCTGCATGCTAACATTTTGTGATCCCAGCGAACTTATCGCTCCTGCCAAATGGTTGCTGACTCACAGATATTCCTTTTACTGTCCTAACGTTGCTCTTCTGAACACGTCTTTTCCCTTCTTAGAATGACATCTCTCTCCTCTCATCCAAATCATACACATACTCCATAGCCCTCCAGGAATCTGACCATCTCTGAAAACTCCCCTGGCCCATCAAGACTGAGGTCGCTCCTTCTGCCTCAAAGCTATCATGGATGGTAGCTATCATACGTGCCCTATAACTGTTACTACTCCATATGTACATGCCTTGTTTGTCTGACTACATGGTAAGCTCCATGTGATAAGATGAGGTGTCTCATACCCTCTATACCTTTGTACCCAGCGGGCAACCCTCAAATAGGTGATAATGTTTTCTGATGGGAAGAACATTGGGCCAGTAATCAGGAACTCTAGGCTCTGGTCTCCAAAGATCTTAAGCATTTCAGCTGTGTGGATCTTAGCTTTCTCATCTGTAGAAATGGATGTTTTTGGGGTCAGGATACCAGTTCATCTTTGAAAATTTGTCTTAGACCAGACAGTCTGTAATTTTATCTTTTTGGGGGGTGGGAGGCTGGTGGAGGTAATTAAATTTTATTTTTAATTATAGTTGACATATAGTATTATATTCATTTTAGTGTACAGCATAGTGACTCAACATTATATACATCAAAACCACCAAAGCCGATTTGGCTCAGTGGATAGAGTGTCGGCCTGCAGACTGAAAGGTCCCGGGTTGGATTCCGGTCAAGGCCATGTACCTTGGTTGCGGGCACATCCCCACTAGGAGGCGTGCAGGAGGCAGTTGATCAATGATTCTTTCTCGTCGATGTCTCTAACTCTCTATCCCTCTCTCTTCCTCTCTGTAAAAGAATCAATAAAATATATATTTTTTAAAAACAACTTTACCAGACACCTTACATAGTGACCACTACAATAAGTCTAAAAACCATCTGTCATTGTATGTACCAGTAGTTATTATAATATTACTGACTCTATTCCCTGTACTGTATGTTCTACATCCCTGTGGCTTATTTTATTGGAACTTTCTCATAAAAGAAGTCCAACTCTTCTACGAGTCTTGCTTTTTCTTAGATCCTTCCAAAGCCTTTTGTCTGGCTCTTGGGCTGAATAATAGAAGTAGGTATTTTCAAATAAGGTCCCTAAGTCTCTCCCCAACTGAGCTACCTCTGAAATAAATTGGAATTCAGCGGCCATAAATGGCTACATGTGGACTTCCAGATGCTCCCATCTGGATGTCTTATTCTCGGGAAGCAAACTAGGTTTCTCCAGAAAAGGGTTCTCACTTGAAGATGCTTACTCTTGAAGATGCTTGTGGCTACCCACAACTTTAATACCAGCATCCTAACAACAACTATTGAATATAAGGTCCCAGAATATTCGCCTTACAAATAGGTTCTTACACAGATATCAGCATTCCGTTCTTGCCGGTATTTCTATAGACAGAATTATTTCCATAGCTTTGGGGTTTAATTAGATCTGGAAATATGCTGAGGGAGCTTTAAAAATGAAAGACTGACATCTTTTCCAGAAAATGGAAAGGAGCTTGGACATCACAATGACAGCGTTCACCTGCTAGTGGGACTGTCACAATAATCTAATTGCCAAAGAATTGGTGAACTAAATTCTCACTCCCTGACTTGGTACCACATCTTCACACACATACCACACCTCACCACCGTTAGTGGCTTTTTCATCGTGTCATTTTAACAAGACACTGCGCTGTGTCAAGATTTCCTAGACCAGAGGAGAGACAACAAGATGGCGGCAGAGGTAAAAGCCTAACTGCAGCGGCACTCAACAATTTCAAAAAATACAACTAAAATATAGAGTGGACACTATCCAGAACTACAGGAAAGTTGACTGACTGGGAATTCTACAACTAGAAGGAAAGAGAAAACCAGAAGGAAAACCAGAGGAGCCGTAAAAGCCTAAGGTACGGAGGCACGGTGTGCCCGCGCGGGGAGAGGACAGAGCCGGAGAGGAGGGGCGGCTGAGTGCCTGGCTGGCGTTCCCCAGCGGGAAGGAGATAAAAGCTCCGGACTGTGCTGAACCCCAACTCCGACTGCACTGAACCCCAGTTCTGGGCGAGACCCCGGGGGTCCCAGGCTCATACAGGGGGAATCTGGGCTGTAAGGCGGAAGCTCAGCAGGGCGGCGAAAAGGCAGAGCCCCGGAGTCGCGCACATTGTGCGCATAGACAGACTGTTCGCTGAGCTGCTGAATTACCCCAGCGGGAAGGACTCAAAAGCTCAGGACTGTGCTGAGCCCCAGTTCTGACTGCACTGAACCCCAGTCCTGGGCAAGACCCTCGGGCTCCAGCCTCATACAGGGGGAATCTGGGCTGAGCTGCAAAAAGCAGAGCCCCTGAGTCGCGCACATTGCGCACACAGAGGACAGACTGTTGATTGGGCCGCGAGATCGCCCTAGCGGGAAGGAGACATAAGCTCCGGACTGATCTTAACCCCACTTCCAACTGCTCTGAACCCCAGTTGTGGGCTTGTGGGGGGAGAGACTACACTGTCTGGTAGCGGGCGAAATTCTAGAGTGCCTTTCTCTCAGAGGTGCTTGCAGGAGTACCAAAGGACACTGAGGTTCACTGAGACTCAGGAACCTCAGAGGGCGGGGCTAACCAGAAGCCAAGGCTGTAGGCTCCACCCTGAAGCTCCGCCCCATCCAAGCTGAACTCAGAGAGGCTTTTGCAGGTTTCCAAGTCTAGTGGAATAAGGTTGTCTCCTGGCTTAGACACAGCTGATCCTCCCAACCTACCAACTCAGGGAAGCAGCGAAAATGCCGAAACGAGGAAACAGATCACAAACGAAAGAAATGGAGGACAAAAAGCGACTGGATATAGAGTTCAAAGCCACGCTTATAAGGTTGTTCAACAATCTCTTAGAAAAGGCCGATAAAATAAATGACACCTATGAGGATATGATAAGGGATCAACAAGAAATAATGAAGGGTCAACTAGAAATAAAGAATACAATCTCTGAAATAAATAATATTATACAGAGTCCTAAAAACAGATTGGAAGATTGCAAGAATCAAGTCCAAGATTTGGAACACAAAGAGCCAGAGGACACTCCCCCGCAGAAGCAAGAAGACAAGAGAATCCAGAAAGTTGAAGATAATGTAAGAAACCTCTGGGACAACTTCAAGTGAACCAACATCAGAATTATGGGCATCCCAGAAGATGACAGAGAACAAGATACCGAAAACATATTGAAAGAAATAGTGACAGAAAACTTCCCCCACCTGGTGAAAGAAATAGACTTACACGTCCAGGAAGCACACAGAACCCCAAACAAAAGGAATCCAAAAAGAACCACACCAAGACACATCATAATTAAAATTCCAAGAGCTAAAGACAAAGAGAGAATATTAAAAGCAGCAAGACAAAAGCAGGTAGTTACCTATAAAGGGGCACCCATACGACTGTCAGCTGATTTCTCAACAGAAACCATGCAGGCCAGACGGGAATGGCAAGAAATATTCAAGGTGATGAATAACAAGAACCTACAGCCAAAAATACTCTACCCAGCAAAGCTATCACTCAGAATTGAAGGCCAGATAAAGAGCTTCACAAATAAATTTAAGCTAAAGGAATTCATCACTGCCAAGCCAGAATTATATGAATTGCTAAAAGGGGTTCTTTAGGAAGAGGAAGAAAATAAAGATAAAAATTATGAACAAACACGTAACTATCAACAAGTGAGTCTAAAAACCAAGGGAAGTAAAAATCATGATGAACAATATTAACTGGTGAATATAATAGAATCAGAGGTATGGAAGGGGAGTGGACTGATGATTCTCGGGGAAATGGGGAGTGGGGCGGGGCGGGAAGAGACTGAACATAAACTGCACCTATGGATGAGGACAATGGGGGATGGGGAAAGGGCAGAGAATTGAATGGAAACTTGGTGTAGGGGAGCAATTGGGGAGGGGGGGATGAGGAACATTTGTAATAATATGAACAATAAAGATTTATTTAAAATAAAAAAAAATAAAAAAAAGATTTCCTAGACCAGAGTTCCAATAAAATGTGCTATGTGTGTGGAGGGGGGTGGAGAAGACACTGGGATGTAAGAGGAGTTTGTATGCCAAATGCCCAGTTCTGCACTGAGTCATTGGCCCCTACCCTTTCCCTCTCTAGGCAATGATGACAGGTATCATCCATCCACTGCTTAAGAAGTGCCAGACACAAGGCAGAGAACGTCAATGCTCACATCTCTCACTTCACCCTCCCGGGAGGTAGCCACTGTTGCCATCCACTTCCGGAGATGGGGACTGAGGTTTAGGGGAGCCAAGAGCCCAGTCTTATAAGTAGCAGGGCCAGGAGTTAAACCCAGCTCTCTGTGGCTTCAAACCCATGGTGTAACCACTTTGAGGCACAGCCATAGTCATATCTTTTTGGCCTCACGGGGAGTCCCAATCTTGTTTGGATAAGTTCAGAATGGCTATGATCGCGCTAAGCTCCTCTTAAGGAGTTTCTCCACTATTCCTGGGAAGTTAGCAAGAAACGTTATCCAAGGTTCCCCAGGGACACTTAGGCATATGAACTTTGATTTTATTGTTGTTGTTGTTGTCGTCGTTGTTGATTTAGGGCAGTGTTTCCCAAACTTTTGACATATGTGTACCCCTTCTATAATTTTCATAACACTGAGTACCCATTGTCAAAAAAAAAAGAGGATGTATTTTAATACAATCAAAATATATTTATTTTTTATTTTTTGGTACATACACAAAATAATAATAAACGAAAAATAAAATAATTCATAATAAGATACAAATAAAAGTTATATTATAAATAACATTTATTTGCACACCGGACCATCTCACGCCTCACAAGACTGTCTTGACTTGACTCATGAGAACGTAGAATTAGGCGCAGCTAGGCACGGTGCAATGCATATCCCCCTCCAAACTCTGGTGCAACGCGTACCCCCACCAAACTCTTCCCGTACCCCTGGGGGTACTCGGACCACACTTTGGGAAACACTTATTTAGGGGAAAAATCACCCCACCTCCTGCATGATCCCCAAGCTGAAAAGGAAGGAGAGCGCTAGATATCTAGGGTGGCATGAGAAACTGGGCCCGAGCCAGCAGGTTTGAATACCTCTGTCTATTCAGCATCCTGTGAAGTGATAAGGGAAGGCATGGCCGGGAGGGAGAGCTGAATCATCTCCCCAAAAGTTCCTTTGTCTGCGGGATGAATGCGGCTATTAAATGCTGAGCGGCCTTCCTCTTCCAGAGAATAATGGAGCGCCACCGAATCCCCCAGTCCCTTTCAGACATCTCCTTTGGCTGCCTGACCCAGCCTCGTAATGAAGACTCAAGCTGTGGTCCCCCTCCCCGTTGCCAGTGCAGAGAATGGATCTGGCCCCACAGCCCATGCCTATCTGTGGTGCTCTGAGCTAACCTTTGAGGAAGAAACCAGAAAACCAGGATTTCCCGAACAATCTCCTGGTGCAACATAGACAGTTCTACCCTTTAGATGCTCCACATTAATTTTCACCCGACCAGGGTGTTTCCAAGTTGAGATTTAAGGCTGAAGTCTTCATTTAGGTCTCCTATGGTGTGAGCTGTAAGGACCTCCAATCAGAGTTTTGAGGGTGAGGAGAGCTATCATTGGTGACAGCCACGTGGCCCTTGTATTCCTATTTGACTATTGTCCCTCACCTCCAAAATCTCAGAAGGTGTAGAGGAAAGGAAACCTTTGTGCAATGTTGACAGGAAAACCATATGAAGGTTCCTCAAAAAATTAAAAATGGAACTGCCTAATGACCCACCAATTCCACTTCTGTGTACTGTGAAGAAACCCAAAACATTAATTTGAAAGAACTATATGCACCCCTATATTCATTATAGCATTATTTACAATAGCCAAGATATGGAAGTAACCTATGTGTCCATAAATAGATCAGTGGATTTTTAAAAAAAAAAAAAAACCTGTGGTACATATGGTATATATTCCATATAATGGAATATTACTCAGCCATAAAAATGTAAAAATTGAAATCTTACATGTGCAACAGCATGGATGGATCTGGAGAACATTATGCTGAGTGAAGTCAATCAGAGAAAGACAAATGCCATGTGACTTCACTTGTATGTGGACTCTAAGGAACAAAATAAATGAACAAACAAAACAAATACAGACTCACAGATACAGAGAGCAGACGGATGGTTGCCAGGGACTAAGTGAAAAGATGAGGAGACGGGGAAGTACAGCCTGATCGTCACAGCATGATAATGGGAAGTGGGGTGCAGCGTAGGGAAATGTAGTCAATGGTATGGTAATGACTCTGTGGTGCCAGGTGGGTACTGAAAATATCGGGGGACCACTTTGTCAAGTATGTGATTATCTAAGCACTACGCTGTACACCTGAAACTAATGCAAAATAGCGTTGAGTGTAAATTGTAATTGAAAAGATAGGAGAGCCGAAACCGGTTTGGCTCAGTGGTAGAGCGTTGGCCTGCGGACTGAAGGGTCCCGTGTTCGATTCCGGTCAAGGGCATGTACCTTGGTTGCGGGCACATCCCCAGTAGGGGGTGTGCAAGAGGTGGCTGGTCGATGTTTCTCATCGACTTTTCTAGCTCTCTATCTCTCTCCCTTCCTCTCTGTAAAATATCAATAAAAATATTTTTTTTAAAAATTAGAAAAGATAGGAGAAAAAAAACTTTAGAAGGCTTGTTGGGAATGTGATTAGTGAAGCAGATTTGGGCATTCCTGGTGCCTCCTTTGCCCCACACCATCAACATGCTACCACACAACCTTACCTAGCAATTTTGTGGGGGAAATGTGGTTTTTAATGCCTAAGCCAAAAAGCAATTCAGAAAAGTAAGGAAGTTTTCACTATACTTTAATCCATTTATTCATTCGTATTTTCCTTTTCTATGTGAGTACAAGCATGATAAAACCCCGTATCTAAATAAATCTAAAACAGCATTTTTAATGAAATGAAATAAGTAAGGGGGGAGGGGTCTCTTAGTTTACAGTTCAGCCCTAAATCACACAGCTGGTCAGATGGAAAAGTGAGCCAGGAATCAAGGACACTTGTCCCAGGTCCCAAGACCTTTTTGCTGTGGCTCCAGAGACACTGTGTTCACATCAGGTGTCTCTCTAGGAGTGTGAGGACTTCAGCAAGGTCAGGGCTTGACCTTCACAATCCCCTCAGGACCCTGGGACATTGACCCAAAGCTTGTGGCTATAACTGGTGTCTTGGGACTTGCCCTGGATTCACTGTTGTCATGAAAATCTTTGGAAATCTTAACCAGTTGTTTTGGTGGCTTAAGAACTATGGGGGACAGAAACTGCTTTTGAGCCTGGCAATTGTCTGGAAAGACTAGGCTTATACTGAAGCACCCATCTTATATAAAAACTGCTGTTTGAAATTTGAACCCTGCTATTTGGCTTCTGTAAATGCCTGCTTGCTTAAATAATAAGGAAAATAAGACTACTCCCACTTCAGAGTGGCCATTAAACCTTCCCCGGACTAAGTTATCAGTGCTGGCACCAGGCCAGGCCTTTGGTTGAGGTCTCAAGGTCCCAGCACATAGGGGCTCTTTAAGAACTTGCAAAGGGGGCCAGAAACACCCTATAATTTGGAGACAAAGAAGGTAAAAACATATAGATAGGGAAAATTCCTCCATGTTGGGGCCCAGAATTTGAGAGACATTTTCTTCTGGACCCACGTGTAATAAAGTGTGACTCCAAACTCTCTGAGCATTGCTTGATTTATTCAGGTTCTCTGTAACAATACTAGAAAGCTTTTGTTGTCAGAATAAAGAAGTGAGAGACAGGCCCATTGTTCAGAGAGCCTGGAAATAAAACTTTCAAAGCCCTGGGAACTAGCACAGAAGAAGCATCATGAATTTTGCAAACAATCCTAAGAGCTAATTCTCACTCCATCATTTATTTGCCAGGTGGCCTTTGCCATGAACCTCAGCTTCCTCGTTTGAATGTGGGGATAAAAATAAAGACTTTGAAGGGGTGTTGGAGACAAAAGGAAATAATGTACATAAAGTACTTGCCTCACAGCAGGTGCTCCCAAAATATTTGGTCTTTCTTCAAAGCCATGAAGACTCCACCACTCTTATGTTTGAAAATATCTTTTAAAACAATAGACCTTTTGTGTATTGTCAGGTGTTTTGCTGTAGCAGCTGTGAGCTCTGCAGGATGTCATCGGATATCATTTTAATAACTGGGTGAGTTGTGTGGTCCTACTGGTCATGAAGAATATGGAAAGAAAACAGAACTCCATCAGTGTCAAAGGTCATTGGAGCAAGATGGAAAAGAAATTAATAAATCCTAGACAAAGGACAGCAAAATCAAGTCAGGTCATGTAGCAGCCTGAGTTGGTTACAGACTTCCAGATTAGCCTAGGATGGGGCTAAGGGGAATAAAATGAATGTAAACAGGGGTGAGACCCCAAAATATCCTAAACCTTAAACCAGGGGTGGGCAAACTTTTTGACTCAAGGGCCACAATGGGTTCTTCAACTGGACCGGAGGGCCAGAACAAAAGCAACCTGACCATGCTGGCACTCTCATCTTGGGCTGCTGGTGAAGGAGCGGAGGGGAGAGCGGGAGAGCAAGAGAGCCCTCGCTCTTTTGGCTCCGCGGGCCGGATAGAACAGCTGTGGCCCAAGGGCCGTAGTTTGCCCACGGCTGCCTTAAACCCTGTATAGTGAAGGTCCCAACAAACAGGGAAGATGCCAGTGCTAAGTAGCCGTGTGGCCTTACTGGTTGGTACAGTTCTGTGTACCGGACCGACCACTCATAACATGAGGAAGTTTCTTCTGTGGACTCCAAAGAAGGCGGCCAACAACCCAAACTGAAACCCAGGCTAACGTCTAAATTCTTCCGACATGGCTTGGGATGGCATTATTACTTCCTTAATCAGATTCTCTGAACTCTGGGAAGATTTAGAATGAAGAATAGAAATTATGCCCAGTTTTCGACTCTTCTGTCTGCACGGTGGAAATACTAGGCAGCGCCATGCCTCTCCATCTCCTCCCAACCCTGGCCCCGGTGGCATCACTTCCACTGAGTGGAGAGGGAGTATTTCAGCCCAAAATACTGGCAAACGCTGTAAATCCTGACTGACCGATTGGCTGGCTGGTTGGTTGTCTAGACTTAAGAAAATGATGAGGAGCCCTGGCTGGTTTGGCTCAGTGGACAGAGCGTCGGTTCTATTCCCAGTCAGGGCACATGCCCCAGTTCTGGGCTCGATCCCCAGTGTGGGGCGTGCAGGAGGCAGCCGATCCATGATTCTCTCTCATCATTGATGTTTCTCTCTCTTCCTCTCCCTTCCTCTCTGAAATCAATAAAAATATTTTTTAAAAAGGAGAAAGAATGATGAGGAATGATGAGGAATGTGTTCATGATGCAGATGACATTTGAGAGTGCATCATGTCTGTATTCATGAATCTGTGACCAGAGCAAAAACTTCAGGACATGTCCGTCTTCCGACATCTGCACGTTGCCATGTGCAGCCTCTGCCATCACCTGGCCCCACCGTGCTCCCTAATGACTCAGAAGGAACACGGCGCAGCCCTGCTCTCAGGCGATCTGCACAAGGCCAGGTGTAACAGAAGACACAGCAGTAAAAGGCATTGCAGCTGTCATCATCAAGAGCGGCATCCTTTCGTTTCAAAGACTAGCCCAGCACGCAGGAGAGATGACAGTGTGTAAGTCAGGGATGACAATGCCTGTTGTGCATGCCACCTCCTCCCTGTCCACACCTGGGTGAGCGCGGACACTCCTCCCTGGCCAGCATCTGCCCTGCGCTGGGGATGTGGCTCCAGCATCTGCCGGGGGGAGCACCCTGATCACCCTTCGAGACAGTCCTCAGCAGCACAAACGGTGGGACATCCAGGGGAGAAGTCTGGGAAGCTTTCTAGAAAAGGAACTTGACAAGGGCTTTGGAAAGGCGAGTGAGGAACTGGTTCAAAATGCAGACTCCCAGGCCCCACCCCAGATGGACAGAATCCGAAGCTCTGAGGGCAAGCCCAGGAATCTTGCCTGAACCGGCCCGCCGGGTGGTTCTGATGTATCCTGACACGGGAGAACCGTGAGATGCAGCCTGCTTCTCCTCAGCTGCTGGCTGTCACACGTCACTGGCGTCGATTCTGGCAGCTGCACTTGGGCAGTAGGTAGTAGGCAAGCTAGAGTATTTATCCTTCGTCCGTGGGAGGGGAGAGCGATTCCAAGATTTCACGGGATTCACCCAGGGCCACGCCGCTGATGCGCAGCTGGGCCTGGGCTGCCGCCAGGTCTCCAGGTGCCGGAGCTGTGTTATTCTCATCAGCCCGGGATAGAGGGCCCGGGGAGGCAGGACTCCCTCCAGCCCCCAGCCTCCCCACTTCCTCTCTCACCTTCCCGAGGAGTTGCCGAGGCTCCTGATGACAGGCTGTGAAGAAAAGACCAGTGGGACCCTAGACGGTTTGGCTCAGTAAATAGAGCATCGGCCTGCGGACTGAATAGGTCCCAGGTTCGATTCCAGGGGGCAGCGTGCAGGAGGCAGGCAATCAGTGATTCTCTCTCATCATTGATGTCTATCTATCTATCTATCTATCTATCTATCTATCTATCTCCCTGCCTCTCTGAAATCAAGAAGAAAAAAAGAGCCGAAATCAGTGGATAGAGCGTCGGCCTGCAGACCGAAAGGTCCCAGGTTCGATTCCAGTCAAGGGTTTGTACCTAGGGGGGCAGCTGATCAATGATTCTCTCTCATCGATGTTTCTAATTCTCTATCCCTCTCTCTTCCTCTCTGTAAAAAATCAATAAAATATATATATTTTTTTAAAAAAAGAAGAAAAAAAGAAAAGGCCTGTGGGGAGGGTGACAGCTGGCTGACACAGGAAGGGGACAGGGTCTGGTGCAGAGAGGGAAAGCGGACTGCACCTGGGCCAGCCCGGGGGATCCAGACGCCTCAGCCCATCCAATGCCACAGCCCAGAGCCAGCTAACGGTAAGAACGTGAAAAGCCAGCCTCCAGGGAAGCCGAGGAACAGAGCCACGATCCACTCCTGGTGCCAGGCCCTCGCTGGCAGAAAGAGCCAGGGCCTAAAGAGGAACTCTCTCCGATCCAAGGCCAGGCTGGCGGGTCAGCCTGGGGTAGTGGAAAAAGCATGGACTTTCGAGTCCAACATCCCTGGGTTTGACATCAATTCTGCCGCAAAGAGCTTTGCAAACCATGTTTCCTTACCTCCCCTGAGACCAGTTCTTCCTATGTAAATGGGGATGCTAATACCCACGGTTGGTGAGAATGAAGCGAAATAACATATGCAAAGGGCCTGGCAGAGGCCACGGCTGCTTCCTTCCTTCAGTCTTCCTCTGGGAGCCCTCTTGCTCCAGCTCCATGCATCCTAGGAAGAAGAGCCCCAAGTTGCTAATGAACCCGTCTCTACGAACATAAGTCTGCCCAGAGCAGCAGTCAACTTCTAAAAGGACCTTCTAGCATTCGATCATAAATCTGTCTTGTGTTGAAACTGCATTAGTGGGCGGTGAGCTCTGTTAGGAGTCTGTCGGGCCACCTTTACCCAGCATGCAACACTCCCCATGCACAATAAAAGCTGCTCTGTAACTTATGCAACACTGGGCGGGAAGAGATTAATAGGGATTCTCCAGAAGTCCCCAATTCTCTGAAATTATTCATCGGCAGTTCTCAGTAAGAATCAGTAATTCTCTGGCAAACTAAACCCACGGGCCACATCCAGCCCAGCTTTTACTTTTGTGCATAAAGTTTTATTGGAACCCGGCCATGCTCATTCACCCACATGCAGCATTATCTGTGTCTGCTTTCACAGTAGGAAGGCAGATTGGACTGCATGGCCCAAAATATGTTCTCCCCGGCCCTTTCCAGAAAAGTTTACCAACCCCAGCTCCAAAGGAAAGCATGGCTAGATATAACCATTGTCGTTTGAACACTCCAAGAAGCAGACTGTGAGAGTTTGGGGCTCAGGATGCTCTACAGGAAAGGACTCTGGGATCCACACTTCTAGATGGAGGTGAAGGAAGCAAGAGTGAGGACAGGGTTGTTTTTAATATTGGACTTGGTGACTGCCTCTATCTAGGGCAGGGGTGGGCAAACTTTTTGACTCGAGGGCCACCATGGGTTCTTAAACTGGACAGGAAGGCCGGAACAAAAGCAACCTGACCATGCTGGCACTCTCATCTTGGGCTGCTGGTGAAGGAGCGGAGGGGAGAGCAAGAGAACCCTCCGCTCTTTCGGCTCCACGGGCCGGATAGAACAGCCGAACGGGCCGGATCCGGCCCGCGGGCCGTAGTTTGCCCACAGCTGATCTAGGGCCTGAAAGAAAGAGCATCTTAAATGACTAATATTTCCAATCTGGGTGGCTGGGGAAAAGGATGGCATCCCACAAATGGTATCCATTTATCATGTGTTCAATAATGCCCATAACTTCTACTAGGCAAATGTCTTGTCTTAATTCAGACTTGACTTAGCGCTATGTGCAGTGTGTGATCCAGCGAGGAATTAGCCCATCTGAAACCAGGCCGCTCTACACTGAGGAGACCTGGCTCTGGCTAGAAATCTGTGGGAGCCAGCATGGCAGTTGGGGCACCTCTTTTCACAAGCCCCGGGGTGCCTACGCTGTGCTTTCCCATGGTGGCTGCTCTGTAAGCAGCCCAGGACCCAGAACAAGCACCAGGCTGAAGCTCGCTCAAGCAGAAGGGTCCCCTCCCCCCTCCACACCAAGTGGACCTGATTTCTGCCCTAACCGGGAGGGGGGAAACAAGGTTTGGCCAAAAGAAAAGAAGAAAGCAAAACAAGAAATGTACTTCTTCCCTGGGCTGCATGTTCCTGGCTTGACGTATAGCACTTACATAATAGCGGTAGTATTTGTTAGAACAGCAGAGTTTCAGGAAAGGTCAGAAATACCAGCCTGGGATGGGAGGCCCCGAGTTCCGACCCCTTGAAGGAAAGTAAGGAGCATTGGGCCTGGGGCTCAAGAAGGTCTCCTGATTCCAGCCACATCCTGCCCACGGGAAAGGAGGAAGAGAGGGTACGCTGTTCCTGGGACCTTTGGATCATCGAACCCTTTGAAGATCTGTCTGACAGGTTCATCTCTGACAGGGAAACAGTGATTCCCTAAACACAGAATTCCAATTCAGCCACTGGCTGGATCCACAGCACCCAACTCCACCATCCACATCCCCCGAGCCCAAGATAATGTGCTGTGTTTATTTTCTCTCTCAGGTTTTCGAAACCTTGCCAACTTCCAGAAAGTCGCCCTCGGGGGAGCTAATTTTTACATCATTGGCCGTGTGTTCTGTTTGTTTTGTTTTGTTTCTGAAAATCAAAGCCGCTCTCCAAGTTGCTGGATGACATTCGATGACCTGCATTCGTCAAAAAACGTTAGTTTTGCCCTCTTTGACTCTGGAAACTTGGCAACACAGTCGCATTCTCTCCAGGTCTCTCTAGTGTGAAACTTCTTGCGCTCCTTTTCCCTATCATAGCACAGATCACTCGCACAGATGCCTCAGAGAGGCCGGGCCCCTACAAACATCTTACAGAGAACCTTCTCACGAACCTCTGTTTGTTTGTTTTTTAACCTTCTTCAGTTAGTTGATCCCAAGAAAGGAAATACTTGCCAAGATTCCTTGTGGTTAATCAGGCCCCAATTCATAATCAGAGCCTAGCAGCCATGTTTTGCAGAGGCCTCTCAGGCCCACTCATTTCAAGGAAAAGCTGTCAGCCGTGCACTGTGCTGCTGTCTGAGGCAGCCCTTACAAGAGAGCTCCAAGAACTGACATCTGACCAATAGGATGTCTTTTCCTGTCCAGTTCAAGCTATATCCTCATGTTCATCTTCAACAGCCAATTAGAGCATCTCCCTTCCAACCAATCAGGATGGTGCTGTTTAAACCAATCAAATTGAGGACTTAGAGAACTCATTTCCATAGAAGTGGACCAATCAGAGGCCAGGGGCGGAAACTCCTCTCATGGAAGTGAGCCCCCACTCCGTCTCTGCGAAGTGCACTTCCGGTTTTCATGAAGACCGCATTTTCCCATCTGGAGCTGTAACACTGGGGTTGTCGTGCCTGAACCTCTCCACCCAAGCTGATGCCACTGAACTAACTGTCTCACAGCTGAGCTGTATCGCATTGAGCTGTTTTCACTAAAGTCTCCCCACTTCACGGCACCCCAAATTTGATAATTCCTGGTGGCATTAAATCGGGGGCGAAAAATCTTTGGTTGACAAGTTTCTAAACCCCCTTGGCTCTTTCCTCTACTCCCTGTCACATTTTATCCCCATTGTGTCCCTATTTAGTAGGTATACCTGGGACAGCTGTGCCTAATAAATATTGATAAGTGAATGAATCCCGTCCTATCTTTTCCTTTTTCATTTTTTCTCTTTGCGTTTTCTCATCACTGACTCCATAGTCCATGGGCTTCTAATTGGGATCTAAACTTGCTCCCTAAGATGTTGCCACTTGCCCCTTACCTGTAATAGTACCTATCGCTCTTTCGCAAAAAGTTCTCAAATGAGACAAACTTCATCGCATCCACACCAATGAAAGCTCATTTTTCCTCTTTCAGTAAATAATGAATACTTATTGCCGAAACCGGTTTGGCTCATTGGATAGAGCCATCAGCCTGTGCACTCAAGGGTCCCAGGTTCGATTCCGGTCAAGGGCATGTACCTTGGTTGCAGGCACATCCCCAGTAGGGGGCGTGCAAGAGGCAGCTGATCGATGATGCTCTCTCATCGAGGTTTCTAACTCTCTTGTCTCTCTCCCTTCTTCTCTATAGAAAATCAATAAAATATATTTAATAAATAATAAATATTTTTGACTACTTACTGTGTTCCAGGCATCATTTTAACAAAACAGATAGAGTCCCAATCCAATAGAGCTCTCATTAGAACTGCAAGGGGCCAACAATAAGCATATAGATCAATACATAATATGCTCAGAAGAAAAATAAAGTAGAGTCATGAGAGACAGAGTGCTGGGGGTTGGCTAGGCCTTTCCTAAGCTTTAGTGAAAACAGTCACTGCTGTCCTCAGATTTATCAAGCGCTGATGCATTGAGATAATTGATCTATTTCTGATTCTGCCCATCAGTCCCCAAATGGGAACAGCAATACTGTCCGTCTGATGAGGATTAGACAAGAACGGTCATCCTGGTGAAGTACTTAATGCAGCGTCTGCTACCCAAAGCAGACTGAACCAGACACGGCCAGGAAAAAACGTGGAGGCGGGGGAACCGCTCTTGGCAAAGGCCATCTCATTTTCTCTCATTTTGGTTTCCTCTCCACATTATCTGTGCTTCCTTCGGTCAGCCCATAGCTTTATAAACAATTGACCTTTGCACTGAGGAGCTACTCCAGATAAAGACCTCAGCTGGAAGTGACATGATAAATAAAGGGCACAGTGTAGAGAGGAATGCAGGCTTAAACGTGACAGTAGGTGGTATCTGTGAATCCTCGCTATGTCTTCTGTCCACACACGGGAACTCACTAATGATCTGACATCAATGGGCTCCAAAAGGTCACCGAGGACACCAATGTCACTTGGCTGCAGCCGGAGACAGAGAGCGAGGCTCTCAAGGGGGAGCTGCTCTTCGTGAGCCACGAGGAGGAAGTAAAAGGTCTATGCAACCAGACTGCCAACTCTGGGTTGACCGTGGAGTTGGGTGCCCCCAAATCTCAGGACCTCAACAAGATCATGGCAGACACCTGGGCCCAGTACAATGAGCTGCCTCAGAAGAACCAAGAGGAGCGAGACAAGTACTGGTCCCCGCACACTGAGGAGAGCACTACAGTGGGCACCTCAAGACCACCGAGATAGGAGCTGCTGTGATGACGGTCACAGAGCTGGGACGTACGGTCCAGTTCTTGGAGTTTCATTTAGGCCCACCTTAGTTTTTTCAGACATTTTTACTACTTTCTAAGAATTTTACAGATTCCCTCAGTTTCAAACCATAACCTATAAAACAGATTGTTGTCTTCTCATCTATTCATTAAAAAAAAAAAAAAAAAAGTACTAAGTATTGCCGAAACCAGTTTGGCTCAGTGGTAGAGCGTCGGTCTGTGGACTGAAAGGTCCCAGGTTCGATTCCGGTCAAGGGCAT
The DNA here is from genome assembly GCA_963924515.1 of Vespertilio murinus. Lineage (NCBI taxonomy): Eukaryota > Metazoa > Chordata > Mammalia > Chiroptera > Vespertilionidae > Vespertilio > Vespertilio murinus. The sequence continues at coordinate 17,536,529 of OZ004720.1, read as the reverse complement.
GCCCCTTGGTTGCGGGCGCATCCCCGGTAGGGGGTGTGCAAGAGGCAGCTGGTCGATGTTTCTCTCTCATTGACGTTTCTAGCTCTCTATCTCTCTCCCTTCCTCTCTGTAAAATATCAATAAAATATATATTTTTTAAAAAGTACTAAGTATCTCTTAGGTGCAAGGTACTCTGGGGATAAATAGTTACATGACATAAACTCTGCCTTAAGGAGTGTAGAGTCTGATAATGATTGGAACTTGAAATTAATGTGCTTGGGAATAAAATAATCCTGATTTTGTGGTCTTCGGCACGTTATTTTACCTTTCCTATTGGTGCCACATCTATAAAATGGGGATAGTTGTATCTACTGTTCATCTTTGTCACATTGATCAAATATGATGGAGGATGCAAAAATACCTAGCATAGTCCAGATGCTGACACTAGAAGTCATAATAGTATTAATAGTAAGAGAACCCTTTAGACCAGCCGTGGGCAAACTATGGCCCGTGGGCTGGATCTGGCCTGTTCGGCTGTTCTATCCGGCCCGCGGAGCAGAAAGAGCAGAGGGTTCTCTTGCTCTCCCCTCCGCTCCTTCACCAGCAGCCCAAGATGAGAGTGCCAGCATGGTCAGGTTGCTTTTGTTCCGGCCCTCCGGTCCAGTGTAAGAACCCATGGTGGCCCTCAAGTCAAAAAGTTAGCCCACCCCTGCTTTAGACTCTACACAGCAGGTTTCCCCAGAAGCAGGCCTTGTCCTCAACCACTTCACAGAAACTTCGAGAAGCTGTCCAAATCACTGAACATCCAGCATACACTGGGGAAGTACCACTACCTGGACCACTACACGCTTTCTATTCCTTGTGTTGCATGCTAGCTGAGGCAACAGTAAGCCAAAAAGGAGTTGCCTTGGCCAAGTCTGGCTGGCCGGTCTCTCCAACCCACTAGCCTGGCCCGGCCTTTGTGGTCTGGCCTGCTTCTCACATATATTTTGACAAATTTTCACAGCATTAGTAGAGCATTTTCTGTTATTATCTACTTTTTGACAAATCAGTAAACTCAGGCTCCGAAAAAAATAAATGCCTCGGCCAACATGGCCTGCTAATCAGTGGCGGTGTCCAGATGATTCTACTTCAGGTGGCCAATAGCACATAAACAACAAGACAAAAAGGTGAAAAAGTAGGAGGCTATTGCCTTAGTCCAGGCTAGAGACTTGTAAGGCCATTGCTACAGTGAAATGGAGAAGAAAAATAGAGCAGATAAAAGGCTAATGAAAAAGTAATCGTCAACTTTACTTGGATGTGCAAAAAATGCACATGCATCTTTGATTCCGTCTTCCACAGCCACAAAGCTTTGGTTACATTGATTTTTGCACAGTCCCTACCTTCCAAGGGCTAAAAATCGGGAGGAAGATGAGCGAGATCACAAAAAGCACATAAAGCCAAAGTTTCTACCACACTCGGGTGAGCTGGATCCCAAGGTTAATTCTGCATCGAATAAATAGTTCTGTGACCCTTGGGCAAACCACGGAACTTCATTGGATCCCATGTTCTTCCCTGTCATTCATTGATTCACATAGCTGATAAATATCTTTCAGTTGTTTACTAGATGCCAAGCGCTGTGGTAGGCTTCAGAAATACAGATGTCCCTGACCCTGAGGAGATGAGAGGCAATTCTACAGCAGATTCCTCTTCCTCCTTTCCCTGACCAGTCAATCGCCAATTTCCAACCGTTTTTACCTCCTCGCACAGCATACCAAAGCATAGCTTGAACCCACTCACCTCAGCTCCTCTCCACTGCCATTCTGGGCAAAGCCACAGGTCACAAGAACCCAGGGTTGATGGACTGCATCATCTAAACTAAGGGTGGGGGACCTTTTTCTGCCAAGGGCCATTTATAACATCATTACAAAATTATCAACGTAAGCCCTGGCTGGTGTAGCTTAGTTGGTTGAGCATCTTCCCATGCACCAAAAGATTGCCTGTTCAATTCCTGGTCACGGCAAATGCCCAGGTAGTGGGTTCAATCCCCAGTAGGGGGCATGTAGGAGCCAGCCAATTGATCTCCCTCTCCCTTCCCATCTCTCTTTAAAATCAATAAAAGCATATATTTTTAAAAAAAAAAATTATCAACTTAAAAATTAGCCTGATGCATTTGATCAAACATTTAATTAACTCACCCGCCTAAAGCCAAATGATTTCGTGGCCCTTATACAGCCCGCGGGCCGGACGTTCCGCACCCCTAATCTAAGCAGAAGCCTGTTGAATCAGGGGAAGGCTCATCCGCTGTTGGCCATCCTTCCTTGGAACCCTGACTGTGAAAGGAGTGAGACCAAATGACCTGGACAACAGAGATCACCGAGGCAAGGAGGCCGAAAGCCTTCGGAGGGACAGTCTGTGATACTTGAACACGGCATTTGCATTCCAAAGAAACCACGGATTATTAAACATCACATTACCCACAAAATTGTTTCAAAGGGGAAATTAGAAGCCAGTGAGTTTAAGTATCACAATATCAGGGTTATGTTTCCTGGAGGAATTTTAATAATAAAAGTGGTTTTAAGTGCTATAAGTGTGTAGGCATAAAACCAGTACATCAATCATTAATTAAACCCAGCCTTTGATGATTCTGGCTTTTCTGTGCTGGTTTGTTTTTGTTGTTGTTGGGTTTTTTTTTTTTAATCATGACCAGCAATATCACAGCAGAGATTTTCATCATTCTCTTGCATGGAAAACAAAGCACAAGTCTCTCAAACAAAATAGCAGTATTATACACCGCCTCTCCCCCACACAAATCCAGCTCCCCAGCAGACAAAGAAACTGACCTCCGTTTTCCTGGTCTATAAAACAAAATAATAAAGGACCCACTTCAAAGAGTTATAAATGGGATCATATCAGTTAATATTTGTATGTGCTCAGGGCAGTGTCCAGCACACCGTGTGTGCTGTGTAAGTGGCGTTAAATTAAATTAACTACTAGACAGAAAAAAAATCATGTTATATCTAATTCCTGTTTTGAAAATAATTGATGTGGGAAGATGGCAGCTGAGTAGATACTATTACACTCACTTCTTCCCAGGACCAAAAATTAACTGGGAAACAGCAGCCTTAAATGACACACTAGATCAGATGGATTTAACAGATATCATCAGAGCATTTTACCCCAAAGCAACAGAATACTCATTTTTTTCTTCTTTTTTTCTTAAAAGAAAACAGTTTTACCCTAGCTGGTTTGGCACAGTGGATAGAGCATTGGCCTGCAGACTGAAGGGTCCTGGGTTCAATTCCAGTCAAGTGAACAGGCTTGGGTTACGGGCTTACTCCCCAGTAGGGGGCGTGCAGGAGGCAGCCAGTCAATGATTCTCTCTCATCATTGATGTTTCTACCTCTTCCTCTCCCTTCCTCTCTGAAATCAATAAAAATATTTTTTAAATTTTTTTCATTGTAATATAAAATGCACTTATAAAATGTCCACAGAAGACGTAATCCTTCAATACTGTATAAATTTATTGGAAACACTTTATTCACCTTCTATGATGATTAGGCCACCAAAGATATAGTGAAAATGATGAGTTATACTCTATAACAAACGCATCACTGATTTTTTTTCAACAACTATTGGTTTAATGATAATTAGTTTAAGACTGTATATTCACATTTATATTCTGAGGTGTCCTTTTATTTTCATGAGGTGTAGTGGAATTTAGAGTATAATTACCTGCATGGTAATTAGTACATTCACTGCTAAATTATTTTAGACGTTCAGGACAACTTAATAATCTTCCAGGCTAAAAAGAACAGCTTCGGGACTCTTAATGCGGGAATTCGTGTGTATGCTGTGTCTACCGGGGCCCCAATGGGACAACTCACAGTATATCTTGTGGGGAGCACCTACAGTGTTTGGATAGGTTCAAGCCTCGGACTGATGAGAGGACACAGCCTGGAGGGCAGAGGCCTCCCAGCACCATGATAGCCAACAGCTGTGGTTGTGAGCTTGAACCTATGGTCCAAACCCGTGGCCCCATGTGCCTGAGTGATACAGGCTGCAAGTAAACAATACTTGATCAGGTTCATGCAATTGAGTGGGACTGAAACCCACCAGAATGTTGTCAACACCTTGACCAAGCCCTTACTGTGCCTCATGGCATCGGCTATAAAATAAAGACATGGATTGTAGTCCGTGGCGCCGCTGGGTCCCCATCAGGGAAGCAGCGTCCCACCGGGTCCCAGCTTTCTTCTCTCGTCTGTCTTTTCTCCATCCTTCACCGCCCCCTCTCAGGGTCACTGAACCTGGCGGAGCTGGTGCGGCACATAAGGCGCCCTGGGGCTGAGTATGCAATGGCCGTGACGGCTCAGCACAATATATTAAGTAAACAAGGACAACATGTCTGTTGATCGTTTTTTGCATGTTTAAACTTCACAGTCTGATTATTTGTAAGGGAACAAAACCCGCCACAAATACTCTCAATTCTAGGAAAAAAAAGTCTGTCAACCTGTAATTATTCTAATATGCGAACATCAATTTTCTGAAAGGTACATATATAGCCTTAGACCCATGGTCGGCAAACTACAGCTCGAGAGCCACATGCGGCTCTTTGGCCCCTTGAGTGTGGCTCTTCCACAAAATACCACGGCCTGGGAGAGTCAATTTTGAAGAAGTGGCGTTAGAAGAAGTTTAAGTTTAAAAACTTTGGCTCTCAAAAGTAATTTCAATCATTGTCCTGTTGATACTTGGCTCTGTTGACTAATGAGTTTGCCGACCGCTGTCTTGGGCAATAAAGTATAAAAGTGTTTCATATTTTATACTATAAGATGAGCATTTCTGAGGTTGTTTTATGCGACATAAAGTTCAGTTCAAAAACTCCTCAGCCCTGAAACCTACGTAATTTTATTAACCAGTATCACCAAATTCCATCTCCCGCCGAGATTCCCTCCAGAGATAAAGTATATTAGGTCACATGTGCACATTCCTGCGTACATATGTCCTGCGCTTATGTACTAAAGCTTCATGCATAAATACATAACTCCTGACTCTTAAAAACCAGCGTCTGCATTATAGGCAAAGAGGAGAAATGTATTAATTGTGCCCTACTTCTCTCTAGAATAACACACCAGGGGTTACAGACCTCGAATTGGGTCCCGTCCCAGAACTAGGTCAGTAAATGGAAAACAATAGGGACATAAAGTGACTGAGATTCTCCAGCTGCAGAAATGCACCGCTCAGGCGACGGCCGTGAATGCACTGTTGATAGGAGCGGGGCTGCTCCCCGTTTTCCGTCGAGGAGAACACGATGCCTTACAAATTCAATTAAGTACTGAGAGTACCCCCCCCCCGCCCCCACGTCCAATCAGCAACTCCAGGGCGCCTCCCCCGGGAACACGGTTGGAACGCGGCGTATGGTAACCTACTCAGTGGAGTTGCAATGAACCTGAGGTAATGTTGTGTTGTCATAACAGTGGGTGGGGGTCCGCAGGAGCCTGGGAACTGGGTGTAGCTGCCACTGCCCAGGGCTCTGGGCCTTGATCGTCAGTCCTGCGTGGCTGAAGCATCCTTGAAGATGGCCAGAGCCCTGGGCAGTGTGGTTCAGTGGTTGGGCATCAACCAGAAGGTCACAGTTTGATTACAGGTCAGGGTCCATGTCCGGGTTGTGGGCTCCATCCCCAGTGTGGGACATGCTGGAGGCAGCCAATCAATGATTCTCTCTCATCATTGATGTATCTCTCTCTCTCTCCCTCTCCTTCCTGTCTGAAATCAATAATATATATATATATTTTTTTTTATAAACTAATCGGTTTGGCTCAGTGGATAGTGTTGGCCTGTGGACTCAAGAGTCCCAGGTTCAATTCCGGTCAAGGGCATGTACCTTGGTTGCGGGCACATCCCCCGTAGGAGGTGTGCAGGAGGCAGCTGATGGATGTTTCTCTCGCATCGATGTTTCTAACTATCTCTCTCCCTTCCTCTCTGTAAAAAAAAAAAAAAAAAAAAAAAATCAATAAAATATACTTTAAAAAATAAAAAAGAGAGAGAGATGAGTATTAACTACCTTAGACAAGTGCTGGAAACAGGAGAGTGACAGGAGGGTACCGCTACAGCAGGCCTGTCTAAGAAGCTTTCTGAAGGAAAGAATTTCCTCGGTTTGTCTGCTTCCCCTACGGTCTGCGCCCCCAACCATTCCTAACACATCCGAGGAGGGAGAGCTGAGAATGGGGGCTGACGCTTCGCTTAGGGAAAGCAGGTGATAAATCACAGAGTAATCGAATCTGCTGCAAGGAATGGGAAACACATGGCAGGTCGCTCTAATTAGCTGCTCCGTGGGCTGCGCTGGGCCAGGGTTGTGTTCCCGGCGTGTTATATCCCACCTGGCCCAGGCCGCTCTCTCGCCAAGGCAACTCGGGTTTACCGGAAAGTGGGGACGTTTGCATTCGAGGGAGTTAAAGGAGCTCGACTCCGTTCAGCGAGCCACCATTAATTTTCTCTGAGAAGCAGCGGCAGCAGCAGCCAACTAGTCTCCTCTCTGTGGACAGCCTCCGGGAGATATTCTCTCCCTCCCTCCCTCCCTCCTTCTTATCACCTCATTCTCTCCTCCATTCTCCCGCCCTCTCTCTGTTCACCTCCCTGGAAACACCTTTTCCAGTTGATGTAAGGGAGAGAAAGAGCCAGCGAACTAAGTGTATGTATGTTTGGCCCGGCCGCTATGGTTCCGTGGTTGATCGTTGACCTGTGAGCCAGAAGGTCATGGTTCGATTCCCGGTCAGGGCACGTGCCTGGGTTGCAGGCTTGATCCCCAGGGTGGGGCGTGCAGGAGGCAGCCGATCAATGATGCTCTGTCATCATTGATGTTTCTTTTGCTCTCCCCCTCTTCCTTCCTCTCTGAAATTAAAACAAACAAAAAAAGTATTTAAATGTACGGGAGAGCCGTGTGTCCTAGGGGGCCGTGTGCCCTGGGTGAGCCGTGTGTCCCAGGGGGGCCGAGTGCCCCGGGCAAGCCGTGTGTCCCAGGGGAAGCAGTGGGACCCGGGGGGAGGGGCGGTGTGAACCAGAGGAGGAGCGGATTCTATTCGTGTGGTCCTGAGATAGTCACCATAAAACAAGCAGACTGCCAAATGAGGAGCGGATTCTATTCATGTGATCCTGAGATAGTCACCATAAAACAAGCAGATTGTCAAATGACAGCGGGGAGGGGAAGGAGACCTGGGGGGGGATAAGAGAACAACTGAAGGACTGGTATGCATGAACATAAGTACAACCAACGAACACAGAACTCTGGGGAGGGAGGGCATGAATGGGAGGGGGGGGGGCAATGGTAAGCTATGTACACATATAATACCTTAATAAAAATAAATAAATAAATAAATAAATAAAAATAAATGTAAGTATGTCCTCCACAAATATTAGGTTCTGTAATCACCACACGGGTGAGCCTTACAGCCTTGATTTTTACTTCCAGGGGCAGCTTAATAACAGTGTTTGAATGAATGAATGAATGAATGAAGCTCCAACCTCCGTTTGCTATGGACTGTGGATGTTCATACGATATCCCTTATGCAGAGGCAGCAGGATACCTATCTACTGGCCTAGATCAGTGGTCAGCAAACTCCTTAGTCAACAGAGCGGCAAACTGAGGCTATGGAGTCACACATGGCTCGTGAGCCCCAGTTTGCCGACCACTGGCCTAGATTCTGATGACCAGAGTCCCGTGCGGGCTTGCCCCACCGCTCCGTGTGAGCGTCCAGTTAAGCCCTCACATCTTCTCTCTGAGCTTTATTCTCTTCCTCTGAAAACCAGGGCATCGGGCAAGCGATCCTCTAAGGCCCCTTCGTAGTTCTGCGCTTCTCTGAGGATTTCAGCAACGGACCTGCAGGGAAATGAAACAGCCTTCCCTTCGTGGTTGCAGGGTAGACCCCTTCTGTTCACCTCTTCTGTCCTCAGCAGCGGGCCAGGAAGGGAAAGGCTGGGTGTCCACTCTGTGTGGACAGCTCACTCCGGCTGGTGTTGGCAAAGCCGGGAGAGGGAAGCTGCCAAAGAGTTAACTGTGAGAGTGACGTGAGGGCCGGGTCCCAGCCTGGCTGCCCCCCTCGGGGCTGGCGGCCCCCGCTAATTCACTTCCTGTCATATTTCCATGACTCTTCATCTCCCTCAGCTCTTAAAGGCAGAACTGCACTCTCAGCGACAAGAGATGAATGGGGCCACCCAGTCCTTCCCCCCCTCCCTTTTTTTTGGGGGGGAGAAGGAGGTACCTAAATCACCCCAGAGAAACGACTAGATTCTGTGCATCATCAAAGACCATTTGAGCCCTAGCCGATTTGGCTCAGTGGATAGAGCCTTAGCCTGTGGACTGAAGGGTGCCGGGTTTGATTCCAGCCAAGGGTAGGTGCCTGGGTTGCAGGCTCGATCCCCAGTAGGGGGCGTGCAGGAGACAGCCTATCAATGATTCTGTCTCATTATTGATGTTTCTCTCTCTCCCTCTCCCTTCCTCTCTGAAATTAATGTGTGTGTGTGTGTGTGTGTGTGTGTGTGTGTGTGTGTGTGTATTTTTTTAATATATTCTATTGATATTTCACAGAGAGGAAGGGAGAGAGATAGAGAGCTAGAAACGTCGATGTGAGAGAAACATCGACCAGCTGCCTCTTGCACACCCCCCACTGGGGATGTGCCCGCAACCAATGTACATGCCCTTGACCGGAATCGAACCCGGGACCTTTCAGTCCGCAGACCGACGCTTTACCACTGAGCCAAACCGGTTTCGGCTGTTTTTTTTTTTAAGAACATTTGGCCACAACAGCATCTTCGGGGCCAGCACTGCATCATGCCATCTGCAGACACCGCAGTGTGACAGGGGCTCCCGGTGTAATAGATCAGGAAGCTGTCCCGGTGAGAAGGCCTGGGATACACCTGCAGTTCTGAAAACCCGCTGGTTCCAGGAGAAGACCTTTGGCCATGGGGCTCTTCTCCCGGGCAGGGGCACCTCACCGACGGAGCCCTGGGGCAGGATCCTGTAGCCTTGGGTCACGTCAGGCCCCTGCGTGGGCAGACTTCCCCTGCCGAGTGTGGCTGAGCTATTGGAGAAGTCAGGGGGGCCAGGCCGCAGGTGCACCCGACGGCCGGACATCAACCGGGACTCTGCCCTCCCGGGGTCCCGAGTTCAATGGAGGGGACTTTTCCCACACCTGGCCTATGTCCATGGACTTGAAACTTCATGGGTGATTGCTCCAGGCTAGCCAAGTGAATGTTTAAAGAGCTAATAAATAGATAGATACTCTCTGGAGCCAAACTGCCAAAAGCCGCTCAGGCCTTCCTGCCTTGGAAAAGCCCGTTCAAAGCACGGCGTCAGCTGGCAGGTCATTAAGAAAAGCAAAATGTGCTCATTCTGCAAACTGCCTCTCCCCTCAATGCTCCTTTGTCCCTGCGGGTTTCAGCACACACTCCGTCTGACATTCTCAGTTCCTCTGATAAGAAGTTCCTAGAAGTTCACGGCGACTCAGATCTCCCTGAGCCGGAAGCAGGGCTAAAGAAATTCTAGTAATTAGCTGATTAACCTTGAACGACTCGCTTCTCTTCTCTGTGGTCTCGGTTTTCTCGGTGGAGAACGGTTCGCAATCTGCAGGACCGCCCTCATGACCCACGACCCGGCCAGAGGCGTAGGGTGGAGCGGAAAGAGAGCGGGCTTTGGAATCCCCCAAGACTGGGTTTGGATCCAGATTTCCCACCTCAGTGGATGACTTGGGCCAGCAAACTCACTTCTCTAAGTCTCTGTTTCCATGTACGTAAAGGAGTACATGAATTAATGTGGGCAATCAATCTACACGGGGGGTAAAAAGCAAATACAGCCCTGACCAGTTTGGCTCAGTGGATAGAGCGTCAGCCTGCGGACTGAAAGGTCCCGGGTTCGATTCCGGTCAAGGGCAGGTACCTTGGTTGTGGCACATTCCCCGTAGGAGGTGTGCAGGAGGCAGCTGATTGATGTTTCTCTCTCATAGATGTTTCTAACTCTCTATCCCTCTCCCTTCCTCTCTATAAAAAGTCAATAAAATACATATTAAGAAAAAGAAAAGCAAATATAGTCATGCACCTCTCAACAAAAGGGCTAGTTTCTATCAGCGTCGCTGGTATAGTGGTATCATGTAAGATTCCCAAAAGGGATAGATTCTGAGAAATGTGTTGTTAGGTGATTTCAGCATTGTGAAAACATCAGTGTGCTTATAGAACCTAGATCAGCCGTGGGCAAACTACGGCCCGTTCGGCTGTTCTATCCAGCCCGCGGAGCCGAAAGAGCGGAGGGTTCTCTTGCTCTCCCCTCCGCTCCTTCACCAGCAGCCCAAGATGAGAGTGCCAGCGTGGTCAGGTTGCTTTTGTTCTGGCCCTCCGGTCCAGTGTAAGAACCCATTGTGGCCCTCGAGTCAAAAAGTTTGCCCACCCCTGACCTAGATGGTATAGCTACTGCACACCTTGGCCGAATGGTATATCGCTGTCTTATATGTGGTTGGTCGTTGACTAAACCATCATTAGGTGGCACGTGTCTGTATATTGCTTTGGGTTTTTTAATAAATGGTTTAAGCCTCAGAACAGATTGGCAGAAAGCCTAGCGTCTCTCCCTTAAGGTTGTCTCATCCGTGAGTTTTCCAGAAACTCCCAGATCGCAGTCAGTCCAACCTGGACCCTGTCCTCCACCACCTGGCTCACGGCTTTAAGTGCCGAGTGTGGCCCAAGAGCCGCAGTTTGCCGACCACGGCCCTAGACACATTCCCTCCTGCCCAGCCTCGGCTCCTCCTGCCCCACAACTCTTCACCCTGCCCAGAGGCTATGGGTGAGCAGCTTCCACCATGCTCTGCCCTCCATCTCTCCTTGTATCCCTGTCTGTCTGCTTACAAATTAACCACCTCCACTTATTTTTTAAATAATCCTTTCTAAAAATACTTGACCATTTTATTGATAGCCCTTTCCCTCAAAAGCTTGCCGGGAAAGATGCAAATCAAAACAACAATGCGGTACCGTCTCACACCTGTCAGAATGGCCAACATCAACAAAACAACAAACGACAAGTGTTGGCGAGGTTGCGGAGAAAAAGGAACCCTCGTGCACTGCTGGTGGGATTGCAGGTTGGTGCAACCACTGTGGAGAACAGTATGGAGCTTCCTCAAAAAAACTGAAAATGCAACTCCCATTTGACCCAGTAATCCCACTACTAGGAATATACCCCCAAGAAACCAGAAACACCAATCAGAATGGATATATGCACCCCTATGTTCATAGCAGCACAATTTACAATAGCTAGGATTTGGAAACAGCCTAGCTGCCCGTCAGCAGATGAATGGATCGGAAAACTATGGTACATCTATACCATGGAATGCTATGCTGCCATAAAAAGGAAGGAATTCTCATCATTTGCAGCAACCTGGATGGAATTGGAGAGCATCATGCTGCGTGAAATAAGCCAGTCAATGAAAGAGAAACACCACATGACCTCACTCATTTATGGCTATTGAAGAACATTATAAACTAATGAACAGAAAGATAGATATAGTGACAGTAAAACAACAAGCAGACTGTCAAATGACAGCGGGGGGAGGGGGGTAGGGAGATCTGGGGGAGATAAGAGATCAACCAAAGGTCTGGTATGCATGCATATAAGTACAACCAATGAACACAAAACTCTGGGAAGGGAGGGCATGTATGGGAGGGGGGGCAATGGTAAGCTATGTACACATATCATACCTTAATAAATTTTTTTTAAAAAAAGCTTGCCGGCAGGATAGTGTTCCCCCAAAGTGCTGCCTTCACCCCATCTTGGTTGGCACCACAATTCCTTCTCAATCCCATCCTCACAGCTGAGCATGCCCCAGCTCCTTCCCCAGCCGCGGCTGCCCTGGGTCGAAGGCTGCAGCAGGTGTCGGGTCTCCGAGCCAACCTTGAACTTCGCTTCAGGGGGAGGAGTACCCAGTTCTTCGGAACTTTTCCATGATTGCACGTCTTGGTTTCTGGTTCCTCGGGGTCATGGCGCACGTAAACAGGAAACTTAAAGTTAAACCTCTGGATTCCTAAGAAAAATAATAATAATAATTTCAAAAATAAAGCGATTTATGCACAGCCCATAGAAAAGCAAAGCTAAAAATAAAGGCGACCGGGAATGAAAGCCAGATATTCTTGGGTTTATAAAGTCAGCACTGAATTTTGAAAGGAGCTGGCCATCAGACCTAGATGCAAATTGGATCGAAATGACACTGAGGTCACCTGGCCATAAGCCATACCCTTAGTGCAGCTGCAGGTGGATTGGAGATTTCCATGGCCCAGCCAGTGTGGCTCAGTGGTGGAGCACTGATCTATGAACCAAAAGGTCAAGGTTCAATTCCTGGTCAGGACTTATGCCCGGATTTCAGGCTCAGTATAGGGGGTACAGGAGGCAGCCAATCAATGATTCTCTCTCCTCATTGATGTTTCTTTTTTTTTAATTTATTAAGGTATTATATGTGTACAAAGCTTACCATTGCCCCCCCCACCTCCCATTCATGCCCTCCCTCCCCAGAGTTCTGTGTTCATTGGTTGTACTTATATGCATGCATACCAGTCCTTCGGTTGTTCTCTTATCTCCCCCAGGTCTCCTTCCCCTCCCTGCTGTCATTTGACAGTCTGCTTGTTTTATGGTGACTATCTCAGGACCACACAAATAGAGTCCGCTCCTCCTACGGTTCACACCGCCCCTCCCCCCGGGTCCCACTGCTTCCCCGGGGAACATGACTCCCCCGGGACAAACGGCTCTCCTGGGACACACAGTCCCCTGGGACACACGGCTCACCCGGGGCACACAGCCCCCTGGGTCATTGATGTTTCTCTCTCCCTCTCCCTCCTCTCTGAAATCAACAAAAATATATTTTTTTAAATAAAGATTTCCATGGAACTGTTCTCAGCATCATCACAATTTTTCACTGGGACAGCATATACCAGTCAGCTCAAACAGACATGATTTCCAGAACTTTGTCAACCACGAAGGTTCAAAAGCCAGTTCTCTCTCAGTTTATTCCTGACTCGGTCAGAATGGGAGCAAAGCCAAGGGTAAAACTGGAAGAGGAGGGGGCAGGAGGGCAGGCAGGCACAACACTATAAAAGGCTGAGGCCATCCAAGACATGAACCTCTGAATAAAATAATCCGGGAAATAAAGCTTGGCCTGTTGGCTGGGTCTCTCGGCTTCTTCCAGCAGGCTAATTAGAAGGTAAATACTCTCCCTTCACATCTGTTGTCCATAAGAATTTGAGTCTGTTGGGAGTTGTGATATAATCTGTGTTTTTTACTTGAGTGACATGGCATATTAAAGAAGAGGTGAGAAGGCAGGCACATTGGGGAAAGTGAGTGGAAAGTTTCAGAAGCTATGTGACGTTTTTAAAAGGCACCGAACAGATGCAAAACAACATCGCTCCTAGGAGATAGCACAGGAGAATATCCAGATGACCTTGGGTTTGGCAATGACTTTTTAGATGCAGCATCAAAGACACAATCCATGAAAGAAAGAATTGATAAGCTGGACTTCGTTACCATTTAAAACTTCTGCTTGCGAAAGACACTGTCAAGACAGACCATAGACTGAGAGAAAAATGTTTGCAAAAGATATATTGGATAAAGGACTGCTACCCAAATTGTATAACAAACTCTTAAAACTTAACAACAAATAAATAAACAACTCAATTTAAAAAATGGGCAAAACCACCCACCGTGCTACTGAGGAGCTAGCTCGGCGCCTCCAGTTCTCGACCCCAGCGTCCCAGAGGGGCCGTGTGCCCCGGGTGAGCCGTGTGTCCCGGGGAAGCAGTGGGACCCGGGGGGAGGGGCGGTGTGAACCAGAGGAGGAGCCGACTCTATTCGTGTGGTCCTGAGATAGTCACCATAAAACAAGCAGATTGTCAAATGACAGCGGGGAGGGGAAGGAGACCTGGGGAGAGATAAGAGAACAACCGAAGGACTGGTATGCATGCATATAAGTACAACCAACGAACACAGAACTCTGGGGAGGGAGGGCATGAATGGGAGGGGGGGGGCGGCAATGGTAAGCTATGTACACATATAATACCTTAATAAATTTTTTTAAAAAGGCTTAAAAAATGGGCAAAAGACTTGAACAGACACCTCACCGAAGAAGACAGACAGCTCAGCTGGTGTGGCTCAATGGCTGAGTGTCAACCTATGAAACAGGAGGTCATGGTTTGATTCCCTGTCGGGGCACATGCCCGGATGGTGGACTCCATTCCCAATTCAGGAATTGGATTGTTATGATGATGTTCCAGAAGATGATGACATGATTGTCATTGAATAAATTAGTCAATTCTTGATACTGTAGGATTCAGTTTGTCTGGTTTGTGTTGACAACCACCGTACTACCGTACCGTATACAAGCAATAAATTTCCTTTATTTTCATTTAACAATACATGTGTACTGTATTCTTCTTCATGGAAAAATAAGACATCCCCTGAAAATAAGACCTGGCGCGTCTTTGGGAGCAGAAATTAATATAAGACACTGTCTTATTTTGGGGGAAACAGGGTACTTTCCCTCCCTGCCTGCAAGCACCTGAGTGGGCCCAGTCCTGGCTCCCTCGTTCACCTCTGCCAACCACCCCCTCCCCCTGACCCATTCAGTCCACCAGCTTCCGTCCTGCCCTCCTAACACCATACCTTTGAGCACTGCCTAAGCTTCGCATCTCCTCCCTCAGAGGTCCCTCCCCTTTCTCTCTACTCAACGGGACATTACTGCAAAAACAGGACACCCCTGGGCTGTGTGTAAACTAGAACCTGCCCTCACCATCCTTCTGCTCCTGCCACTTACCCCCTCCCTCTCCAAAGCCCTTCGTGGCACCGACCACCGCGTGGCGTGTTACATGTGTAAATACTTCGTGGTATTGTCTTTCTCCCCTCCTGGAATGCAACCCTCCTTCATTAGCTCTGGGATGTGTGTTTGCTGTTCATCCCCAGGGCTTAGAACGGTGCATGGCACATAGGAAGTTTTATAAATATTATAGGGAGGGAAGGAAGGAGGGAGGGAGGGAGGGAAAGAAGGAGGGAGGGAGAAAAGGAGGGAAGCAGGTTCTCTCCTATGAGGTGACCATTTACTTACTGTCATCCTACATCTACCGTTGACCCACCACTCTGCAAGCCTGGGAACAACACAAAAGAAAAATAAAGCACTCTCCGTGTTCCTAAGAATCTCACAGTCTTGTGAGGAATGAGAAAATATTCTAAAACAAACTGAGCGAAGAATAGAAACACTTCCCCATTCTGAACAGAGCGAAGAGCTAAATATATCTGGACGCAGGCGAGTGTTGTGGGAACCAGAGAAGGAGGAGGAACACGTGGAAACTGGATCCGATGCTCAGCTGTGGAGACTCCTCTGGCCCCTCACGTACGCCGGATCGTGTTCTCTGAATGGGTTCTGCGGAAATTTGCCCAAATCTTCCTGAAATGCACATGACCCACAGCTTCGAGGGTGTTCCATTACTTTCAAATCCCTGAGCTTCTTACTCTCATTCTTGCTGGTGCTTCCACTGACCTGTAAATTCAATCTCCCAGCCAACCCCTCCCCCAACCCTCTCTCTTTTTTGGGGGGCAGGGGGAGGGAGTGGAGTAGGGAAGGGGGAGCAAGGAGCAAAGTCACTTCTGTGCTTTCTTGGACTCCATTGCTGAGGTTTACTAGCCTTTATGAGCTCTTCCTCACTCCTAGTCAATCTCAACAGCCTTTCTTTATTCTTCTTCGCTTACTTTTCATTTTATTTCCTTCCAGGCGGTCTCCGCCCCGTCTTCTTTTTCTTACTTATTTCTTCTGGATTTCCCTACCTGGAGGTTTGCTTTTATAGCTCACCTCATTGCCGCATTTTTAATAACCGGGAAGTGTCCCCGCCAAAAGCATTCTGTTACGGGGGGAAAGAAATGCATTCCATCATCTGCCTGCATCATCCAGGCGAGATGAAGGCAGCACCTACTAAATCATTCTTCCGCTTTCTCGAGTGGCCAAGCCAGCAGAGGTGACCAGCGCCACGCTCTCACCGTCCTGCTCTCTGCTCCGGTGCATACCTGCCTCCTCCCCGTCTACTCATCAACCTATACACTTACCGTATTTTTCGGACCATAAGACGCACTTTTTCTTCACCAAATAGTGGGAGGAAAAGTGCCTGTGTCTTATGGTCCGAATAGAAGAAGTGCCTGCGTCTTGAGACTAGAGTACTCAAACCTTTGTCTTTATGTGTTAATGACAATGATAATGGTTCTCAATGCCACTGTTGACTGCTGTTCAGTTTATATGGTTCAAATATTATTCTGTTATACTTTATTAAATATTTTATTACACTATTTGGTTCAGAATATTTTTTTCCTATTTTTCTCCTCTAAAAACCAGGTGCGTCTTATGGTCGGGTGCGTCGTATGGTGCGAAAAATATGGTAAGTTCGAACTTGAACTCAGTGCTACCCTTCTGGAGAAAAAGGTGACTGGAGATGCCTCATGGAACAGCGCAAGGGAAGGAATGTTCTCCTGCACCCCCTAAAAGAGCATGCCCCCTCAAAAGAGCATGCCCCGTTTGGACCTGGAATTGGAGCCACCTGCCACAGGCAGAGACGTCCGGTCTCACCCCAGGCTGACACTGAGTGGGGCCACCCTTCTCAGGAGGAGACCCATCATTTCTGCCTCCAGGAGCGAGTGATTGAGAAGTCCCATCGGTGTGCTGCATAAACAAACAGTGCCGACAGGTGCCTCGAGTACGGAGGAGCCAGGAGAGGAGGCACCGGAAATCCATGATGAAAAGCTGGAGGACTGGAAGATACAGGGTAAGACGCAAGGAGGGTTTGACTTGGGGGAAAGTCAGAACCCAGGAAACCCCAGCGGCTGTAGCTCGGCTACTAGGCTTTCTATGAGAAAAGGCGTGCACTTGTTGGCCCGGCAGCTGGTTTTCATTACATCCGAGAGGAATTTAAAAATAAATACAGCCCCCTTGTACTCACCCCAAATCCAGTCCGCGTTCAATTCTACCAGCACAGACACCCCAGACTTAAAAGTGAGCAGTTGGAAACCCATGTTTGCCATTGTGACTGCCCACATGGTTTATTCCTTCCGAGGCCGCAACTAAAACAATGGTAGCGTTCATGTCAGATTCCAGGAAAGGGAGGAGAGACAATCACGAGAGGGTCTTTGTTCCAAATAAAAGCAAATACGTTAGTGCTGAGGGCTCCAGGTAAGGGGGACAGATTAGGCCTGAGGACTCCCTCCAGCCTGCCCCCGGCTCTAATCAGCTCCTGGGCGCATCTCCGATGAGAGTTCCGAAGGGGGATAGGTTTGGGAACAGAGGTGAAACAAGAGACACAGGCCCACCCAGAAGACATGGCAGCCTGCTGGGAGGATCACAAATGCTGGACGGGAGCCAGGAAACAGAATCACCGACCTGGACTGCACGGGAAAGTCCCCACAGTCAAGAATGGATTTTATGCAAGAATAACGCCTGGCACCGTGCCTCCCCGAACCATAAGTTGGGAACTATATTGTAAAATCGTTCATTTTTCACACCATTCTCCATTCCCATATCAGATCATCTCAGTCGAGTAAGCAGCGGTCGCCAACTTGTAGTCCATGGACCTCTGCTGGTCCATGGGGTCCGAAAGGTTGGCGACCGCTGGATTAGAGCATTCCCTAGGATGCTCAACGCTCACCAAATATTTGTTGTTAGAATTAGCCGAAACAGGTTTGGCTCAGTGGGTAGAGCGTCAGCCTGCGGACTGAAGGGTCCCGGGTTCGATTCCGGTCAAGGGCATGTACCTTGGTTGCAGGCACATCTCCATTACGGGGTGTGCAAGAGGCAGCTGATTGATGACTCTCTCTCGTTGATGTTTCTAACTCTCTATCCCTCTCTCTTCCTCTCTGTAAAAACTCAATAAAATATATTTTTTTTAAAAAAAAATAGGATCCCTCCCAACTATAAAACTCTATGATTCAACTGTCCCCTCAATATCTAAAATGGGGCAAGAAAAGGAAATAACTATGCAAAGAACCAACCAGCCACATTTGTCACCAGTTCGTTAAAGCAACCGTGCAGTTTATTCCATCTCCCCATCACTGTGTCCTCCATCTGCAAAACGAGCAAGTGGGAAGCAAATGAAGATGCAAATAGCTAATGGTGCGGGTGAAAGCGTGTGCCTTTCTCCTGATGGTGCTGTTACGCCTCCCACACAATCACAGCCCTCACCCCTCGTACCAAAGGGAATGGGCAGAGTTACAGACACGCAGTTCTGAGGATGGTAAAGGCCATGGCAGCAGCGGCGGTGGGGTGAGCTGGGGTCAGGAGACAGGACGGGCCGGGAAACAGAAACCCCAGAATCTGATAGGCAGGGATAATGGGATGGCTCCAACCGGTCTTCCGAAGCTTTGCCTGTGCCAATTTGATTGGACACAGTTAAAAGGGAAGAAAGAAAATGCCAATAGAGAAAAAAAATAATAAAACAAAAGATAAAGAGCAGCTTTGCCAAATGGGTGGGCAGGGATCTTGGTCCCTGCCAGGGGAGGAGGACGGCGGCCCGGGGGACACGTCCCCAAACCAGCTGAGGCCACTCTCCTCAGCCACACACGGCTCCTTCCCACGGAGCTCAGCTGTGCTTTCTGCACCTTGAACCCATTTGAGGGACTTTTTTTTTTTCTTAGTGAGTTTGGCAAAGTATTGTATGAAAAGACCCAAACAAGAGGAGGGAGCAAATAAAAATCATTTCTTCAGCATAAAAAAAAAAAAAGGATTTTATCCTTCTAATGTAGCCACACAAAGAATTGGCAAATTCCCTTCAGCTGTAAAATCCGTTCTCATGCACCCACCTTTCCCACGCCACCACCCCCCCCCTTTTCCTACTGCAGCCTTTGGCTCCCTCAGCTCCCACCCTCCCTTCCCCCCACTACCTCTCCCTTGCCACCCCCCTGGCCTCCAACCCAAGCATCCATCTGAATCAGACATGAAGACCCAACAAATACACGCTCCTTCTTGCATGTATTCGTGTGTGTGTGTGTTTACACACATATACTGCTACCTGCACCCCTCACTGTTCTAACAGAGACACCAGCCATGATCCCCAGGTTGCCCCACCCCCTCCCCCAATGAAACTGCCCTGCGCACAGCTTCCGTTGGAGGGGTAGCTGGAGGGGGTGGGTTATCTCACCTGGTAACCCCACCTGAGCCATAGCTGATTGGACCCAAAGCAGGACATGAAAGGGCTACGACAAATGACCCTGAGTGGGGCTGGGTGACAGGCCAGTTGGACATATTGTTAATTTATTCCTTACAAATCGTCGAGGAGGGCCGAAACCGGTTTGGCTCCGTGGTAGAGCGTCGGTCTGCAGACTGAAAGGTCCTGGGTTCGATTCCGGTCGAGGGCATGTAGTACATTGGTTGCAGGCACATCCCCAGTAGGGGGTGTGCAGGAGGCAGCTGGTCGATGTTTCTCTCTCATCGACGTTTCTGGCTCTCTATCTCTCTCCCTTCCTCTCTGTAAAATATCAATAAAATATATTTTTTTAAATCGTCGAGGAGGGGCTTAGGCAGCATTCATTTTGTTCTCTCTCTAAACCCTGGCATGGGCTGGGCGTCTACACAGCACACTCCATCCGCTCCACACACACACTTGGATTGCCTCTTGCATCCCCTCTCCCTCCTCTCCCCTCCCCACACCACCCCCACCCACCCCACCCCGTGCCGCCTCAGTCTTTTCTTGGGAAGTGCGTGTACAAGATAAGCTTCTGAAACGAGTCAGATTCTGGGAGCGGCGTTCCCACCAGGCCTGGAGGGCTTTCACACAGATCAGAGTCCTGGAATGCCTGTCCCGGCCACAGAAGGAAGTGTGATAATGAAGGAATGTGGCTGGGGTCACTGTCTCTTACCCCCCTCCCCACCAGCTCCTGCTCCCCTCGGCTCCCCAGCCCAGGACAGGGAGAGAGGAAGAGGAAAGAGGAAAAGCAGAGCTAAGGGCCATGAATAAGAACCACTGGATAATGCCATCTGTTTGTGCCACTGAAATTTGCATGCGGCGATGGGGCTTTGAACTCTGGGCTCTCTGTGCCCTACAAAGCCTTGGGCTCAAAGCTAGATGCTAGGTATGGTCTTCCCAAATGTTCTCATTATAGTAAACAAGTACAGCAAGCATGTCAAACTCAGCCCGCGGGCCACAGGCAGCCCATAATGAATATCTTTGCAGCCCAGCCAATTTAACAGTATGTAAGAAATGTGTCAAAAAAATTTTAACTTAATTTTTACAATGTCCTGTTATACTTAATTATTTTTTAAATATATCTTATTGATTTTTTACAGAGAGGAAGAGAAAGGGATCGAGAGTTAGAAACATCGATGAGAGAGAATCATCCATCAGCTGCCTCTTGCACACCCCCTATTGGGGATGTGCCCGCAACCAAGTACATGCCCTTGACCGGAATCGAACCCGGGACCTTTCAGTCTGCAGGCCGACGCTCTATCCACTGAGCCACACCAGTTTGGGCCATAATTATTAATAATGAACTACAACGTTCGCTAATGACTGATTACTATAATCGTGTTGCATTCATTTCTCTTACGCTCCTTGAGAACAGGCGCGCTATTTCTCTCCAGTAACACCAGCAGCGAATATTTTAGCAGCCGATGGCCATGTCATTAGTCTCGGACTGACTTGTTTGGTGTGACAAAAGGAAACATTTCTCTTTCAGAGAACAAGAAAAATAGGTTTATTTGCATTACACTTATTTGTTTTAATTTTTATATACTTTATTGATTTTTCACAGAGAGGAAGGGAGAGGCTGCAAAAACCCAAAACCTTCAGTTTTCATAGAAATGTAGGTTTATTTCGATAGAGGCATGCTGAATATAATGAGCCGTCGTGAACATAAAATAATAGGACATTTTAATAAAAATTAATATTTTTTCTTGAACATTAGCTTACCAGACACTGAATAACTGCACAAGTTAATAAATATAATGCAGCTGAAACCGGTTTGGCTCAGTGGATAGAGCGTCGGCCTGCGGACTGAAAGGTCCCGGGTTCGATTCCGGTCAAGGGCACGTACCTTGGTTTCGGGCACATCCCCAGTAGGGGGTGTGCAGGAGGCAGCCGATCGATGATTCTCTCTCATCGATGTTTCTAACTCTCTATCCCCTCTCTTCCTCTCTGTAAAAAAGCAATAAAATATTTTTTTAAAATAGGAATATTCACATGTCCCCTCCAGCCCCAAGATTTGTGCGTCATTACACTTTCCTTCATAAACCCCACTTAACAATAATCGTCATAGCTAACACTTACTGAACAGGTCAGTGAGCCACGCTCTGCGTACCGCGATACAGGGTTATCTCCTTCGAGGCCACGGAATCCTTACTGCCATGTTTGGGTGGCAGCCGGGCAGGGGCTTGGCTGAGGCTCATAGGTGACTGATTTGCTGGATAAAGAGTATGGAGCCGTGTGCCCTGGGAGAGCCGTGTGCCCCAGGGGGCCATGTGCTCCGGGTGAGCCGTGTGCCCCGGGGAAGCCGTGCGGGGGGGGGGGGGGGGACCAGAGGAGGAGCGGATTCTATTCGTGTGGTCCTGAGATAGTCACCATAAAACAAGCAGACTGCCAAATGACAGCGGGGAGGGGAAGGAGACCTGGGGGGAGATAAGAGAACAACCGAAGGACTGGTATGCATGCATATAAGTACAACCAACGAACACAGAACTCTGGGGAGGGAGGGCATGACTGGGAGGTGGGGGGGGGGGGGCCAATGGTAAGCTATGTACACATATAATACCTTAATAAAAATTTTTTAAATGAAAAAAAAAGATGCCTATGAAATAGAGTTAAGTCTAAAAAAAAGAGTACGGAGCGACTTGAAAAGGAGGCAGCCACGTAACGGGAGAGGAAGGGGGCCGAGCAATTGCGTGTGGCTCTCCTGCCAGATGGGACTCGAGGAACGAGCCGGGGGAGAGAACGGGGAGGGAGGTCACGAGCAGGGCATTGCTCCGCCCACTTCACAGAGAGGGGAAACTAAGGCTCAGAAACATGAAGGAATTCACCCAGGGTCCCACAAACGGGGGCAGGCATCCAAAGCCCAGGCCTGCCGGACTGCCCAGCCGGCTCGCTCTCTGCCCCAGGATGGCCATGAAGGTCTGGCTGGGGACAGTCCCCACTGCAGATCGGCTCTGTCCCACGGGGTTCCCCCAGCCCGTTCTCCCACGGGAAGGGAGGGGACGGTAACCCATACACTCATACAATCAGCAGGAGCACAGCCTGCAGTAACCACGGGGCCTTGTCATCTTTTCTGGGCTGAGCAACCGAGGCTGAGGATCGCACAGGCAGAGGAGAGAGCTCACGATCTGGAGTCCAAGAACTTGAGTGCAAGGTCCCCGTTAACTCCTCGTTGGCTAGTGACGGTGGGACTTTGGAGACTGTGAAACATTAAACAAATAGCGGGAACTGTCCCTAGGAATGATGGGAGAATCCTGGCCTTCATTCCCTCTCAGACAGCATCTGGCCCTCGACATGGATCCCTTCAAGCACAAAGGACAGCGCGCCTCAGCTCAGCCCGACACAACCCCTCTGAGGCGGCCTGGGCTGTTTATTTGCTCCCTGCATCCGTGTCGTCGGAGACACACAGCAAGAACAAGGAGGCCAGCCTCCTCTGCCTGCAGACCTCCCCCCCCAGCCGGACAGATGGCCAGAGAGCAGGACTCACAGGGGCAGGGCCGCTAACCAAGGCGCAGATGGCCAGCTGACCCAGGCAAGCGGACTCCACGTGCCGAGGTTGAGCAACATCACGGACAGCTCCTCAATCAGCCTCCTCACCATCGGCGGTGCTGAGCCCTCTGGCAAAGGCTGACGGCTGCGTGGGCATCGCTGCTGGGAAGGGGACGGGCTCCATGCCTCCCCCACGTGCCCCGCCCGCCCTCCCTCCCCACCGTGGCTGGAGCCAGCGCTGTTGTCATCGGCACTGCCTGGAGCCCGGACAGCAGTCGGCTGATAGGAACCGTGCACGTGTGTGTGGATGGGGGAGGCGGCGGAGGGAGGGGCCTTGGCACCGCCTTCTATGATGTGGCACCCGAGGCCCGGGCTGGACAGTCCAGGCTGTGTGCTGGCTTCCTGGCCCTGGCCTGGGCTGACCTGCAGCAAGGCACCCTGGGAAGTTCTGATTCCTTACACGGAACACCTTCCACCTTCCCCCCCACCCACCCATCCCCGATGCAGATGCAGAGATGTCCAATCCTGGACACCAGTCTTTCCAAGACCTGTGCTCTGAAGCCCCTCTGGCGCCCTGGGCAGAGTTTAACATTCTTATTTCATATTTCCTCTTGCAGCCTGTGTCCGCCTCTACGGAGAGGCTGTATAGGGGAGTAGTTAAGAGGCAGACCTGGGGCAGACTGCATGGGTTCAAGACCAGTCATGCCACTTTACTATCACTGAGTTGTTGCGGAGATTATCTGAGTTAACAGAGGCAGAGGGGTCACGGAAAAGTACTTGTATGTGTGTGTGTGTGTGTATATATATATATACCTACTAGAGGCCCGGTGCATGACATTCGTGCAATGGGTAGGGTCCTTCAGCCCGGCCTGCACCCTCTCACAATCCGGGATCCCTCGGGGGTTCTTAGTGCTGCCAGGAGGCTGGCGAGGCTCCCGCCACCACTGCTGCACGGTCTAACTGTGAGCCTGGCTGCTGGCTGAGCGGCGCTCCCGCTGTGGGAGCACACTGAACACCAGGGGGCAGCTCCTGCATTGAGTATCTGCCCCCTGGTGGTCAGTGCGCGGCATAGTTACTGGTCGTTCTGCCGTTCGGTCCATTTGCATATTAGGGTTTTATTATATAGGGTATTCAAATGCAGATTATGAATAGTGCATATAAGTGTGTGTGTGTGTGTCTGTGTGTGTGTGTGTGTATACTATCTAATAGGCTATACATGCCCCCCCAAAAAAATGTATTTACACTTTAATAGCTGATAGTTCAATTTTGAAAATGAAATGTATTTTAGTAAACACTGGTATTATAATTATTTAAAGTGTGTGTATACATTCTTGGAACACACTATATATAGATAGCCTATTAGATAGTGTATATACCCTTTATATGTGTATGTGTATATATGTATATAGTATGTATATAGTATTAATTTCCTATGTACAGACATAAAATTCACACATATAAATGCATTATTATTGTATACTAAAAATTATGTCATTAGTTCATTAATATGAGTACTATATCATACACCAGTGTTTCCCAAAGTGTGGTACGTGTACCCCCAGGGGTATGGGAAGAGTTTGGTGGGGGTATGCATTGCACCGGGGTTTGGTGGGGATATGCACTGCACCATGCTCAGCTGCGCCTAATTCTACGTTCTCATGAGTCAAGTCAAGACAGTCTTGTGAGGTGTGAGAGGGTCCGGTGTGCCAATACATGTTATTTATAATATAACCTTTATTTATATTTTATGATGAATAATTTTATTTTTCGCGTATTATTATTTTGTGTATGTACCAAAAAAATAAAAAAATAAATATATTCTGATTGTTATTAAAATACATCCATTTTTTTTGACAAGGGGTCCTCAGTGTTACAAAAATTATAGAAGGGGTACACCTATGTCAAAAGTTTGGGAAACACTGGCATCCACTAATAAATATTATAGGTAATACACTTCCGGCGCTTTCCAGGATACATAATGTGATATCACATCATCATCTATTTACTTGTCCACACTCTTCCCCGGACTGTGCGCCCTGTAGAGCACCGGTCGCCTGCCCATGACCCGCGGGCCGCTGGTGGTCCACGAGGTCCAAGAGGTTGGCGACCGCTGCTTTCGAGCAGACACCATGGCTTCTATTCTGTCCATCCCTCCAGCCAGGGTTTGGAGCACGGTGGGTGCTCAATGATCCCCGGAGGGAGGAATAGATACTAAATGCCTGCGCCCCACCCAGCATATAGGCTGTCCCCGGAGGCAAAAGACCCCACTCTCCCCTCTCCCTCCCCTCCCCGCCCTTTCCCTTTTCCCAGCAGGCTCTGCAAGCGAAGCCTTCCCGCAGAAGCCTGGCTTTCATTTGAAGAGATAAAGGGAGCCAAGTGCTGGAGCGATGCCTCGTCCCTGTTTTCCAGCCCTGCTCTCCCCCCTTCCGCCTCCTTCCCCGGCCCCTCCCGGGCGACACCCGGCGCTGTCCCGTCTCCGCCCTGGGCGTCCCTGCTTTCCCACAGAGCCCGGGACACCTCTCTCGCTCGGGGTGGGGGGGACCCACAGAGGAGACCGGCTACCTCAGAGGCCAGGCGGGCTGGTGCCATTCCCACAGCCACCCTCCCCACCCCACCCCACCCCCCCACCCCGGGGCCCTTCAACACCAACCAGCTCCGCTGGCAGCATCCCAGGCCCTCCGACGACGCTGCAAGCGAGTGACATTCAAAACAGAGCCACAGCCCCGAGGCTGGGAGGACCACACACAGCAGGACGCACACACCCCCACCCTCGGGCCTCGCTCCCCACCCAGGCCTCCCACAGGCACCCACCTCACACGCTGCGCTGCCCATGGAGCCCCTCCCTGGGGGGCACCCTGCTGCCTCCTCCTCTAGACAGAAGCACGCTCCTGGCTCCTGGGCACGCAGCCCCCTTAGCGCTGTCGTGGGCCCCGTGCGCAGACCCTCCTGTCCACCCCACTCCGGGGTCCACTGCTGGTGGTGCAGCCCAAAGGGGAGCAGGGGCCTTCAGCAAAAACCTCACCCACGAGGTTGCATAACTTCACACCCAAAATGCGCAGTTCAAATGGGCATGATCAATGCCAGGTCCCCAGCTAGCTGCTCTGGCTCAGTGGACAGAGCGTCGGCCTGTGGACTGAAGGGTCCCAGGTTCGATTTTGGTCCAGGGCACAATGTCCAGGGTTGCAGGCTCGGTCCGCAGTGCGGGGCCTGCTGGAGGCAGCCAATCAATGATTCTCTCTCATCATTGGCGTTTCTGTCTCTCTTCCTGTCCCTTTCTGAAATCAATAAAAATATTTATATATATATATATTTTTAAATAGTCAGGTCCGCCGTGTGCCCCGGGTGAGCCGTGTGTCCCAGGGGGCCATGTGCCCCGGGTGAGCCGTGTGTCCCAGGGGAAGCGGTGGGACCCGGGGGTAGGGGCGGTGTGAACCAGAGGAGGAGCAGACTCTATTCATGTGGTCCTGAGATAGTCACCATAAAACAAGCAGACTGTCAAATGACAGCGGGGAGGGGAAGGAGACCTGGGGGGAGATAAGAGAACAACCGAAGGACTGGTATGCATGCATATAAGTACAACCAACGACCGCAGAACTCTGGGGAGGGAGGGCATGAATGGGAGGTGTGGGGGGGGGGGGCAATGGTAAGCTATGTACACATATAATACCTTAATAAAAAAATAATAATAATAAAAATAATAAAATAAAAATAAAATAGTCAGGTCCTATCCACACCAATAAACTTTGGCTTGAAGAAAGGATGACGGAGCTACGACGTAATGGGTTGCAGTTCCCAGATCCCCACTTCTACCCAAATATATGGGTTCCGCCCGGAAGCAGATTTAGCCCCAGCCTCCCCCTCCCCTTCCACCTCCTCCGTGCCTCCCACCCTCCCCGTGGAGGCTGCTTGGCTGGGAAGGAGCCGCTTCTAGTTGCCAGGCGTACACGGAGAAGGCCAAGGTGGCCACCAGTCTCTGCCCGGGAAGGATGCTGAGACCTCCAGCCTGAGCAGGCTCCTCGCCGAGCTGACACGTAGCTTTCTGCAGCCTCCTCGGGCCCTGGGGAACCTGCATCCCTGGGATTCCTGCAACCGCAGAACTCCACGCCGGGGAAACGAGGGTGGAGGGTAGGGCGCAAGCAGTCTTGTTGGGAAACAGAGGAATCCGTGGAGTAAACACTACGCTGTTCTCAAGCTTGTCTTCCCACAAAGCTCAGAACCAGAGGGGAGGAGGCGTCTGGCTCTGTGCGCTGTCAGACACCGCTGCAGCCGGATGCAGCGCTGGTACCAGGAGGGGATACGAAGGCAAGACTTCCATAGCCCCCGGCCAGTTTGGCTCAGGGGATGGAGTGTTGGCCTGCAGACCAGAGGTCCTGAGTTTGATTCTGATCAAGGTCACGTATCTTGGTTGCAAGCTCCTCCCCAGCCCAAGCCCTGGTCGCGGATCATGCAGGAGGCAGCCAACCAATGTGTTTCTCTTACATCGACGTTTCTCTCTGTCTTTCCCTCTCTCCCACTCTCTCTAAAAATCAATGGGAAAATATCCTCCAATGAGTATTAACCAAAAAATAAATAAGAATTGAACCATCTCGCCAAAACGGGTTTGGCTCAGTGGATAGAGCGTCGGCCTGCGGACTGAAAGGTCCCAGGTTCAATTCCTGGTCAAGGGCAGGTACCTTGGTTGCAGGCACATCCCCGGTAGAGGGTGTGCAAGAGGCAGCTGATTGATAATTCTCTCTTATCGATGTTTCTAACTCTCTATCCCTCTCTCTTCCTCTCTGTAAAATATCAATAAAATAGCCGAAACCGGTTTGGCTCAGTGGTAGAGCGTCGGTCTGCGGACTGAGGGGTCCCGGGTTCGATTCCGGTCAAGGGCATGTACACTGGTTGCGGGCACATCCCCAGTAGGGGGTGTGCAGGAGGCAGCTGGTCGATGTTTCTCTCTCATCGATGTTTCTAGCTCTCTATCTCTCTCCCTTCCTCTCTGTAAAATATCAATAAAATATATTTTTTTAAAAAAAGAAATAGAGTGGCCATCCCAGGCCACCACCAGATGCCTGATTTCCGGTCAACTTCCCCACCTGCTCCCACTTCTTGGGGCCACTTAGGCAACTCGGCTTCTCACATTAACCACACTCAGAAAAGGCCAGGTCAGAAGCACAGCATCAAGACCCTGTGAGCAGAAGGAAAGCTGAGGTTCCTGGCAGGCACTGAGCCACGTGCCCAAACCCCAAACCCGGTGGGAGGGCGGGGAGGACAGGGCGGTGTTGGAAGAACAGGATACATGGCGAGCATTTTCCTGGAATTTCGGGGAAGCAGAAGGGGCTCTGAGATGGGGGGAGCCCAGTCTAGTTTTTCTCCCCTGTTCTAGTTATA
Source organism: Vespertilio murinus (assembly GCA_963924515.1). Classification (NCBI taxonomy): domain Eukaryota; kingdom Metazoa; phylum Chordata; class Mammalia; order Chiroptera; family Vespertilionidae; genus Vespertilio; species Vespertilio murinus. The sequence goes on along the minus strand of OZ004720.1, from coordinate 17,508,485 downwards.
GGTCTTCATGCTGCAGGCCAGTCACCTCACCCCCTAGTGACCCGTAACATGACTGAGAGGCAGGGGGTGGGAGGGAGGGGGCTCCAGCAGCCCCACGCCTCTGCCCTCAGCTCCCCTACCCCCTCATCTGCAAGTGCAGGCTCACTGTTGAGGTAACAGCCAGTGACCAGTGACAGTGACATTGGTCATCCAGACCAGCATGTTCTTGAGAATCAAGGGCGCGTTGTTAATAATTACGCTGGGACAGCGGGTGTAAGTGGGAACTGGGGCAAAGGAGGGCATCCGCTCCCCTAGTTACAGGGCTCCGGCCAAAGTCTACTCGGGGATAGCCATGGGGACTTGGCCTTTCAAGGAAAATCGGCTGGTTTCTGTGTCAGGCAAGGTTCTCCCCAAGACTCTTTTGCAGCCCCTAAGGCTTTGGTCTTTCTCCTCTGGTTAGTAGGCAGTGAAAACAGATGCGGGGGGGGGGGGGGGTTACTGGTAACCTAGAAACTCAGAAATACACACTGAGTGGCCAGATTATTATGATCTCTGAACGCATAACAATCTGGCCATTTAGTACATGTATATTAGAGGCCCGGTGCATGAATTCGTGCATGGGTGGGGTCCGGCCAGCCTGGCCAGGAAGAGAGGACATGGGCGGTTGGCCAGCCTGCCTGCTGGTCGAACTCCTGGGCGAGGGGACAACTTGCATATTAGCCTTTTTTTAAAATATATTTTATTGATATTTTACAGAGAGGAAGGGAGAGAGATAGAGAGCTAGAAACGTCGATGAGAGAGAAACATCGACCAGCTGCCTCTTGCACACCCCCCACCGGGGATGTGCCCGCAACCAATGTACATGCCCTTGAAAGGAATTGAACCCGGGACCTTTCAGTCCACAGACCGACGCTCTACCACTGAGCCAAACCGGTTTCGGCTGCATATTAGCCTTTTATTATATAGGCTATACACTGAGTGGCCACTACCTCGGCTTCTCCAATTAACCACACCTTTCCCTCTCTGCCCAGTACCTCCCACATCATGTAAGAATCCATTTCTGGCCCTAGCCCATTTGGCTCAGTGGATCAAGTGTCAAACCGTAGACTGACGGGTCCCAGGTTCAATTCCGGTCAAGAGCACATACCTCGGTTGCAAGCTCAATCCCCAGCCCTACCTGGTCCAGACAGGTGCAGGAGACCATCTTTCTCTCTCTCTCTCCCCTTCCCTTCCACTCTCTCTAAATAATCCATGGGGAAACATATCCTCCGGTGAGGATTAATCACAACAAAGAAATCATCCATTCCTATGAGAACTATCCCGTGTGTGTGTGTGTGTGTGTGTGTGTGTGTGTGTGGCAAACCATCCTAGGAACCTGTAACTTCCGAACGCTGTCTCTTCGGTACTCAGCCCTCCCCTTCCCCACAGCCCAAGCGGGTCAGGGAATGCGAAGTGTGAAGGGTGTTCCTTTTTTTTTTTTCCTTCACCTCCTCCTTTGGAGTCACAACTGCACTTTAAAGAGAATGCTAGATTGGTGCAGTTGGTGAAGCTCCAAGACAAACGTTAGATGTTTGTTTTTAGGGCCTCCTGCGCTAAAGATCCCCCCCCCAAGCTACGCTCGCGAAAACCTCCTTTTACGGGCATTCGTGGGCTCCTGGCACTGAGGAGGGTTTTCTTTTCTAATTGAGACACGCGGGGGCACGAGCAAAGTCAGGCGCTAGTGCCATTCGTGTGGTCAGACCTTCAAACAAATCCCCTTTCCCCTGGGGTGTGCCACGGGGACGGACTTCCGGTGAAGGAGGAAAGAGCTCCTTTGGGTCCGCAGACCGGGAAAGAGGGAAGTGGCCCCGGGAGCCTGGGGTCAACCCCTGACTTTCTAAGAACTGTCCCCACGTAACCTCCCGGGTCCGTGGCGGTCCTGCAAGACACCAACAACCACAGCAACCTACGATCCGGGCCAAACCACATAACTCTTTTAGTCAACAATCCATCAACGAGCCAGCAGCGGGCCAGGCCTCCAAGACAGAAGAATGCGGCAGGGAGCCTCTCGGGCGAATCTCTGAAATCATCAGGTGCCGGTTCAGAGCCCAGCCCTGCACTGACCTCTGGCCACCCTCGGGCAACAGCTCACCAAGCTCCAGTTCCCTCACCGGTGAACCCAAGGTAATGAGAACGTGCACGCAGAGGGGGACTGTGAAGGTGACACGAGAGGATATAAAATCTGAATGTTACATGTTAAATATGGTTTCACTAATAAAGTACCATATTTGCCGGCGTGTAAGACGATTTTTTGGCCCTGAAAAATATGCCTCCAAGTGGGGGGTAGTCTTATACGGCGAGTATATAACAAACTCTGTATTTTGAGTGGAAATGTTAGGGGGTCGTCTTATACGCCCAGTCTCTTATACGCCGGCAAATACGGTATTTTTCAGGGCCAAAAGATCGTCTTATACGCCGGCAAATACGGTATATATAATACATTAATTTTTTTTTTTTTTAAGTATAAAAGCTGCCCTTCCCCAACTTAGATCAATGTGGTAACTTTTGTGAGGGTTCAAAAAGGGGGCGAGATTTCCATTTCCAGGAAGATGGAATAGACATGCTTTTCCCTGTTCCTCCTGCATGTACAACAAAAAGCCCCAGACAGAATATATACACCAGCATAATAAGACTGAAAGACAGAGAGAAGAAGGCAGACTGGTTAGGCGTAGCTGCGGGCTGGATCCGACAGAGCGGAGGGTTCTCTTGCTCTCCCCTCCGCTCCTTCACCAGCGGCCCAAGATGAGAGTACCAGCGTGGTCAGGTTGCTTTTGTTCCGGCCCTCCGGTCCAGCGTAAGAACCCACGGTGGCCCTCGAGTCAAAAAGTTTGCCCACCCCTGGGCTAGGGACTTCGGTACTCCCAACAAAGGGATGAGTTCCCTGGGCTAGTTGTGGGTTTGGGGTTGGGTTTTTTGGTTTTGTTTTGTTTTGTTTTGTTGCCTCGAATATACCAGACTTGGAGCAGAAGAAGGTGGCAAAAAGACCAGAAGACAGACAAACTCCCAACAAAAGCCTTCTCTCTTTGATGAAAGTACCACGAAAGGGGAGCCTAGGATGACAGAAAACTGGCAGGCAATCACTGCTCTCCGATGCCGTGGCCCCACCCCCTCTCTGCCTGGGAAGGTTGAGGGGGGAGCCACTCTTCACCACCCTCGTGGGGCTATAACGAGATGCCCCAACGTTCTTACATGGCAGTATCAGGAGGTCAAGAAAGGAGCCGGGAGCTTCATCCCCACTGGGAGGTTACAAGTCACCTTCCCTCAGGATATAGGTAAAGACCCAAGGAAACCTGGATGTCAAGTCCACATGGAAATAATGCGGTGCCCTCCTCAGCAGAGTTTGTGTCAGAGGAGACCTAGTGGGAAATCAGAACTTCATGACTCCTAGCTGGAAAAAAACCAACACACACACCCCTCCCATAACAGACTCAAGCCTAAATATATCAAGTATGACACTAGATACAAATGATCTAAATATGCTAATATTTAGATCATTTATATCTAAATATTCGCAAATGCAAATATGTGACATTAAATGCAAATGATCTAAATATACTAAAAATACAGATATTGAAAGCTATATATATATATATATATATATATATATATATATATATATTCTAAGAAGCAATCAAAAAGTTTTAATAAAGCCCTAACTGGTTTGGCTGAGTGGATAGAGCATCACACGCAGGCTGAAGGGTCCCAGGTTCGATTCCAGTCAAGGGCATGAACCTTGGTTGTAGGCACATCCCCAGTAGGGGGTATGCAAGAGGCAGCTGATTGATGTTTCTCTCTCCATGTTACTAACTCTCTCTTCCTCTCCCTTGCTCTCTATAAAAAAATCAATAAAATATTTTTTAAGTTTTTATAAAAACAAAAACACTGTAACTGAAATAAAGAATGCCTTTGATGAGCTTAGTAATAGACTGGGCATGGCCAACGAAAAATCTGAGCTCGAGGATATCTCGATAGAAACTCCCAAAACTGAAAAGAGAAAAAAGCCTAAAAAGAAAACAGAACTGAATATCCAAGAATTTGGGACTATTACAAAAATATAACATCCGCAATGGAGCTACCAGAAGGAGGGGATGGGGGAGATAAAGGAACAGAAAAAAACAGTTAAGGCAATAATGACTGAGAATTTCCCCCAAAATTAGTTAAACCAAACCACAGATTCAGAAAACTCAAAAACATAAAGCAGAATAAATGCAAAAAACAAATAAGACACATAGGTATATCATATTCATATGGTAGAAAATCTAACTTTTTTTTTAATGTTGAGAGAAGCCAAGGTTTAAAGCTACTTTACCTTTGGAGAAGCAAATAATTATATCTGACTTCTCAGAAACCATGCAAGCAAGAAGAGCATGGAGTGAAATACTTAAAGTATTGAAAGAAAAAAATCACCAACCCCTAATTCTTTATCCTGTGAAATTATCCTTCAAATGGAAAAAAAAAATAATGACTTCCTTAGGCAAATAGAAATTGAGGGAATTTGTTGCTAGGGCTGGCTTGAAAGAAATGTTAAGAGCAGTTCATCAGAGAGCAGGAAAGTGATATAGCTCAGAAACTCGGTTTTACATAAAGAAAGGAAGAGCATGAGGTTAGGTAAAATAAAACTTTTACTTTTATTCTTGATTGATTTAACAGATAATAGTTTGTTCAAAGTAACAGTAGCAACAATGTGCTAAATTATGTATGCTTGTGTGTATATGTATGTAAGTTTATGTATTAGTGAAATGAATGGCCAGCAATGATACAAGGGAAAAGAGGGAGGAATTGGGATTATTTTGTTATTAGAAGGGACTTTGTAGTGCCTGTGAAACAATGTAGTGTTATTTGAAAGTGGACATGGATTAATTGTAAATGTATGTCACAAACTCTATTTTTTTATTACTTTAAAAGAAGTAAAATAAGTAGATAAATATAACTAATATGCTAAGAAAGGAGACAAAAGGAATCATAAAATACTGTTAGAGAGAAAAGAAGAAAGACAAAAATAGGAACAAAGATAAGGGTAACAGATAGAAAGCAGTCACAAATATGGTAGATATTAATCCACCCATATTAATAATCACTTTAAACATCAATGATCTAAATATGTCCATTAAAAGACAGAGATTGTCACAGTAAGTCAAAAAATAAAACCCAACTACATGTTGTCTAGTTAAAAAAAAAAGCTTTAAACATACACATATAGATGACAAGTTAAGAGTAAAGAAACATATAGCATGCTAGCACTAATCAAAAGCACGTGGGGGGAGCTGTCTTAGTTTCAGAAAGACCAGACTATGGAGCAAGGAAAGCAGTCAGGAATAAAGGCCTCCAATAAACTTTTATCTACAACACTCCCGCCATTTTTATCTTGTGCTATAAGGAGATGAACATGTCTGATATCCCCTATTAAACTGCAAACTCCCTAAGGACGGTGTCTGCTTTATCTTTATGTATCCACTCAGGGTGCCTACGCTGATACGGATAAACTGAGCAAAGAGTGCTTGTTGAAAGAATAAATCAAGGACAAATTGAGACCATTTGCCCAAGACCTGAGGAAGCCCTTTTAAAAGGGAAAACTGTAAATTACTGCATATAACTAGGCCTGGTGACTCCTCCTCATCTCTTACTGATACTTTAACCCATTGGTTCCCAACCTGGTTTTGGCCACGCCCCACCTAAGCATCTCTAAAATCCTGATACCCCCTCCCCTATGACACAGAATTCTTCTGATTCAAAAAGTGAACTCCACTGAAACCAATTTGGCTCAGTGGATAGAGCGTCAGCCTGCCGACTGAAAGGTCCCAGGTTCGATTCCGATCAAGGGCATGTACCTTGGTTGCGGGCACATCCCCAGTAGGGGGTGTGCAGGAGGCAGCTGATCGATGATTCTCTCTTATCGATGTTTCTAACTCTCTATTCCTCTCTCTTCCTATCTGTTAAAAATCAATAAAATATATTTATTTTTTTTAAAAAGTGAACTCCTACTCACATGGAGGAAGCCTAAAAGGCCATTAACTTGGTCTAAACAAGCTTCCCAAGAACATGGCATCCATGAAAGAGAAAACTAAAAGAACGAAAGAACAGTTGAAATACTGAGGAAGAAATCACTAAGAAATTTTAAAAAAGAAATAATAATATAAAGGGATATGAAAAATAGAAAGTAAAGTTTCAAAACATATCATAGAGAACTGAAATGCATAAATATGTCACAATACATATTTTTATATATCGTATATGAGGCCCCTAGAACCATAAGAAATGCAGAAAATTCACTGTTAATAACTCATTCTCGAATTGCCCCCCCCCTTAAAAATCAAATTGCCCCTCTGTGGGGTGTGCCCCACGTTGGAAACCACTGCTGTAACCTCTGGATTTCTCCCAAAGGATCTACGGATAAGGAAGGTGCAGCTACATTCTGTTTGCTTTTATTTTTAATTTCTACCACTCCTGATTCAAAGAAATGAAAGTGAAGTTTGGGTCCAATAAAACCCCTGTACCCAAGGCACATAAAGATAAAAGCGAGAAATCGGAAATGACAGACCGGAATTGGGGGTGGGGGAGGTAAACCTGGACCCTAGGTGAAACAGTCACTGTAATTGGGCTATAAATTAAGTCCCAAGCTTCCTGGTAGCCAAGGCAAAAAGCAAAGCCCACAACGTTCTTCGTTCTCATTGTCAGAAAAAAAGAAGAAGAAAAAAAAAAGATCATGCTAGATATCAGGAAAGACAAACCCTTTCCCGGAGCTGCCTTTTGCAGAAATTATCAAGTTATTCCTTTAAAAAAAAAACAGCCGAAACCGGTTTGGCTCAGTGGATAGAGCGTCGGCCTGCAGACTGAAAGGTCCCGGGTTCGATTCTGGTCAAGGGCATGTACCTTGGTTGAGGGCACATCCCCGGTAGGGGGTGTGCAAGAGGCAGCTGGTCGATGTTTCTCTCTCGTCGACGTTTCTAGCTCTCTAGCTCTCTCCCTTCCTCTCTGTAAAATATCAAATATATATATATATATATATATATATATATATATATATAATTTAAACACACACACACACACAAACGGATGAGTAATATGAGGGGCAACATCCTCAATTGCCCCCTCCCTGAACCATCAAGGCTACCGGACAGCCTCGTACCCAGACGGGCCTGCTCCCGGGGAGACTGGACACTGGACAGTGTCTCTCAGTTTGACCCAGCCCCCAGCCAACCCCCCGCCCCCAGCAGCTGCACAGCTTGGCCCGTCACATCATTATTTCATGTAGCCTGATTGGGTGTAGAAAAATGCTTGCTCGAAACAACAGTTTTCCACTTGGCATCGGGCTGGGCTGTTCTTTCTGACAACACGCTGCCACTGGGTCAAGCGCTCTGCTGGAACAGACCGCGTCCCCCCGAGTGTAAAACAAAAATAAGCCGTGATAATGGCATTCCCGTTCTGTGTGCTGTGGCAGAAGGACACGGGCTGAGTTTATCTTTAAAAAAAATCACCTGCCGAAACCGGTTTGGCTCAGTGGTAGAGCGTCGGTCTGCAGACTGAAAGGTCCCCGGTTCGATTCCAGTCAAGGGCATGTACCTTGGTTGCGGGTGGTGGGTGTGCAAGAGGCAGCTGGTCGATGTTTTTCTCTCATCGACATTTCTAGCTCTCTAGCTCTCTCCCTTCCTCTCTGTAAAATATCAATAAAATATATATTTTAAATAAAATAAAATAATAAAATAAATCACCAACTGTTTGCAAGTTAAAGAAAAAGTATTGCAAAGAGAGAAATGAGAAGTGGGGAGCCCGCCCCCCACCCCCACTTCCCCCCCACCCCCACCCCCAGGCAGGAAACACCACAGCAGAAAGTCAGGACCTGCCGAAACCGGTTTGGCTCAGGGTAGAGCGTTGGCCTGAGGACTGAAAGGTCCCGGGTTCGATTCCGGTCAAGGGCATGTGCCTGGGTTGCGGGCACATCCCCAGGAGGGGGTGTGCAGGAGGCAGCCGAGAGAGGAGCTCGGATCCGGCCCCCCTGGACTCAGCAGCCCCCGCTCCCGGCAGCAGCCAACCCGGCCCTCCCTCCCTCCCTCGGAAGAAAGCAGAAAAAAGAATGTGCTTTGATTTCCCTAAAACAAACACTGCGTCCAGTAGAGAGATAAGCCCCGATGTGGGTTGGCTCGGGCTGCCCCGTGCAAGGAAGTCACACTTCATATTTCCAACATGAAAGCCGGACACCGGCTGGGTCTGCAGCGGCCAAGAGCCGGAGAGGCGGCCGGCCGCAGCCCTTCAGGGACTGGCCCGTCCACCCCGGGGCCTCCCAGGTGGCCCCGCAGCATCGGTGGCTGAGGCCTGAGCCCCCAGAACCAACAGGCTACCAGGAGCCAGGTCTCCCCAAAAGGGGCCTGGGCGGCTTGAGGCTCAGGGAGGCGCCACCTGGGGGAATGGAAAGGGGACCGGATGGGGAGAGGGAAGTTTGCACCGAGAACCTGCCTGCCTGAGTCACACAAGGCGTGAGCAGGAGGCTGGTGTGCAGCTGGGGAGGGCGGGGGAAGTGGGGGGCCAGCAGGAGGACACCCCTCCAGTCCCCTTCCTCCCCGGCCTGCGTGCCCCTAAGTGCTCTGTATTCCCAGCCCAGCACACTTAGAGGAGGTGGGGGTGGTGGTGATAAGAACAGCCAGGCCCTGGGTGTTCCGAGTGCCTTTCGTGTGTTATCTCTCGGTGCGCCCAGCAAACCTACCGGGCCGGTACTCCTATCGCCTCCATGTACAGATAAGGGCCCCAATGCAACCGGAAGAGCAGCAATCGCGAGGTCACGGGCAGGTCAGCCCCGGGAGAACCCGGAGCCCTGGCTCCAGGAGCCGGCTGGCCGCCTGGCTTTCCGCAGGCCGTGCTGCCATGCCCCCTCCCCCCCCCCTGCTTGCTCAGCTCGGCTCCCCGGGCCTCTCCTCCTCCTCCTCCTCCTCCTCCTCCTCCTCCTCCTCCTCCTCCTCATAGCCCTTTGGCCCGGCTCCCTAGCCCAACGCCTCTGGCTCCACGCCGGTGAGTATGTGCCGCCCCACCCCACATAACGACATTCTGGCCAAGGAGGAACCACCGCGGTCCCATAGGATGATAATGGAGCTGGGAAGTTCAGCTCCTATCACCTAGCGACTTCCCAGCCATCCTACCCTGCGAACGTAAAGCATGACTCGCGTGTTTGCAGTGATGCTGGTGTAAAAAAAAAAAAAGAAAATGCCGAAACCGGTTTGGCTCAGTGGTAGAGCGTCGGTCTGCGGACTGAAGGGTCCCAGATTCGATTCCGGTCAAGGGCATGTACATTGGCTGCGGGCACATCCCTGGTAGGGGGTGTGCAGGAGGCAGCTGGTCGATGTTTCTCTCTCATCGACCTTTCTAGCTCTCGATCTCCCTTCCTCTCTGTAAAATATCAATAAAATATATATATTTTTTAAAAACAACACTGCGGTGCAGGGGTATAAAAGGACAACACGTGTAACTATGTACCGTATACAATACTGGACAATGATATAAATGCCTGTGTTACTACTGGCTTATGTGTTTGCCAAGTTATACTTATCGTTACGGTATATATATGCCCTTTCTACTTTTTTTTTTTTTTTTTATCTGCTATAAAACATTGGGCCGTGTCTCTAAATGTGATGTGGCCTAAGGGTGCGGTGTTTATGAGATCGGCAGTGCGTACAGTCCTGGGCCTTCCCACTCACTCGCCACTTGCTCACTGACTCATTCAGAGTTTGCAAGCCCCCGTCATGGTGAGCGCCCCTAGAGAGGGGTACCATTTTTAATCACTAGTGTGCCCTATTTCTACGGTGCCTTTTCTCTGTTTAGATACGAAAAAAACTACTTGCCAGCCGAAACCGGTTTGGCTCAGTGGATAGAGCGTTGGTCTGCCGACTGAAAGGTCCCAGGTTCGATTCCGGTCAAGGGCATGTACATTGGTTGCGGGCACATCCCGGTGGGGGCCGTGCAGGAGGCAGCTGGTCGATGTTTCTCTCTCATCGATGTATCTAGCTCTCTATCCTCTCCCTTCCTCTCTGTAAAAAAAAAAAAAATGAAATATATTTGGGGGGGGGGGAACTACTTGCCATTGTGTTACAAGTACTTACAGTACTGAGTACAGTAGCATGCTGGGCATGTTTGTAGCCTAGGTATGCAGTAGGCTATACCATTGGGTCTAGCTTGCAGTAGGCTATACCATCTCGGCTTGTGTAGCTGCACTCTGTGATGTTCACGCAATAACTAAGTTGCCTAGTGATGCATTCCTCAGAATATATCCCATCATTAAGCAGCATGAACTGTATTTCTCACTAAAAAAGCCAATTCTCCATGACTTCTCTCAAGGGAACGGATGGAAAAGAAGAAGAAACAAACTGTTCCCCTCTTTCTAGCCTGATTACTCTTTTTCGCTTTGGTCGAGTTGATAACGGAGCTGGAAAATTCCTATCACCTCGTGATAAGCGGTCTGTTATGATTGAATGGAGGAGTCCATTGGCCGCCGGCTCTGAGGCGCACACAGTGGGCAGGTGGGGTCAGGACGGACACACACCTGGGCACAAAGAGGAAGAACCTGGGGTCTGTTAGCGGGTCCAGGAGAGCAAAGCCCCAGTCCCAGATGACCACCATCACCGCTGACCGAGGATGATGCTGTGTACTTGACCGAGAACTGGCTACCAGGGACCACAGACAGAGCTGTTTTTCAAGACACGTGGGCAAAGGGCAGGAATCTGCAGGGACCTTTCAGAAGCAATCCTACAGGAAGAAGCCACAAGAAGAAGCCAGTCTTTCAGATGTGGGCAAAGATCTAAGAAGCTATAACATACACCGAGCGGCCAGATTATGATGATCTCTGAACACATAATAATCTGGCCACTCAGTGTATAGCCTATATAATAAAAGGCTAACATGCAAATTGTCTCCTCAACTAGGGGTTCGACCAGCAGGCAGGCCAACCAACCGCCCATGTCCCCTCCCCCTGGCCAGGCTGGCCGGACCCCACCCATGCACGAATTAATGCACACATATATATACTGAATGTCTAGATTATTATGCGTTCATAGATCATAATAATCTGGCCATTTGATGTATATCTGTGATTCAGCTATACTTTAAGAAGCTATTCCAAAAAAAAGAATATTGAAAAGGATATGTGTTTGATTCTCCCCAACCAGCCCCAGTGTTGAGGAGATGACACCCTGACCAGCCATCACAGGTATTCCTATCCTGGAATGAACTGGAATGTGCATGGCTGAGTGCCATGCCCTTAAGTAATTTTCCCTGAGTCTCTCCTTCCTGATCTGCCTCCTAAATTTCTTTTTCCAAGTAGAATTTGTTACAAAAGAAAGAAAAAAAATAACAAAAATAATGATGGATTTAGGTTTCATTTTTTTATCTTTATTGTTGAAAGTATTACATAAGCCCCCTTCCCCACCATTGACTTCTTCCACCCCCACTCCCTCACCCTGTCTGGCCCTCACCACCCCATTGTCTGTGTCCACAGGTTATGCATATATGCATATAAGTCAGCCGTGGGCAAACTATCGCCCGCGGGCTGGATTCAACCCGTTCAGCTGTTCTATCCGGCCCGCGGAGCTGAAAGAGTGGAGGGTTCTCTTGCTCTCCCCTCCGCTCCTTCACCAGCAGCCCAAGACGAGAGTGCCAGCATGGTCAGGTTGCTTTTGTTCCGGCCCTACGGTCCAGTTTAAGAACCCATTGTGGCCCTCGAGTCAAAAAGTTTGCCCACCCCTGATATAAGTTCATTAGTTGATCTCTTCCCACTCACCCACCCTCCCCTGCCTTCCCTTTGAGGTTCGACAGTCTGTTCATGCTTCCATGTCTCTGGGTCAGTTCTTACTTCGTGCTGTGTAGGCATTTCCTCCTTAGACATGCTAGCAACTGTTGTTGTGTAGAGTTATGTTGTAGAGAAAGCCCATCTGCCTGTTGTTATGTCCCTTACAGACAGTCCCTGAGCTGACTCCCTGGTTTCTCCACAGATTTTAGCGCCGTGCCTTGAATACATGGGAGATTCTCAGTTATTTGTTCAATGGAATCAGATTCATTCAGCAGCCCTCTGGAATTAAGAACACACCTCTTTACCCCACTGTTGCAAGTCAGAGCTTTTATCTTTATGACCAGAGTAATAAAAATAGCTTCTACTCATTCGTCTTAGTGAGGTGCCAAGCACTGTGCCTCATGTTTCACATTCGTTATCTGATGTGGCTGCCATAAAAATCTGGTTCCTTTTCCCATGGAATTCCAGAGCTTTAGAGGAGCAGCTACAGAGGGGCAAACCCAAGGCTCAAGCCCATCCTCACATCACGAATTAAACAGCCTGACTCAAAGAAAAAGGAAGAGAGAGAACTCGCGGACATGGACAATCCATGTGGAGATGGGGGGGGGGGGTGGAAGAGGGCATAGAGGGGATAAATAGTGATGGGAAAATTAAAATTTATTAATTAATTAAAATAAATAAATAAAATAAAACCACACCACAGATTTTCTTGAAAATCTAAAAAAAATAAACAACTTGAATCTTGGGTGTGTGCTCTTTGCCACTAAAATAAAGCCAAAAATAAACCATGGAAAATAAAAACACAATAAATAAAGTGGGGGGGGGGGGAAATTCCCCACAATCCATCCCTACACAGCCCATCCCCTTCACTATGATGCCCACCTCTTTCTCATGAATTTCCACTGTTGAATGTTTGACATGTATCTGTCCATATTTTTTTGGGTATGCATGTGTACATATATGCGATATATAAACGATATGTTTTCAAAATAAAATCATACTTACTATACTGATTTCAATTCCTTTATTTCTAACAATTCTAGACACCTTTCCATGTATATGTATATGTACCCTGTTTCCCCGAAAATAAGACAATTTTTGCTCCCAAAGATGACTAGGTCTTATTTTCAGGGGATGTATTATGCTTCCATGAAGTAGGTCTTATTTTCAGAGGATGTCTTATTTTCGGGGAAACACGAGTAGCTTTTTATGAGCTGATCTGTGTCCTCCAAAATTCAGATGTTGAAGTCCTAACAACCAGTACCTCGGTAGGTTACTGTCTTTAGGGATGGGACCTTTAAAGAGGTAACTAAGTTAAAACCGGGTCATTAGGGTCCCTAACCCAACATGACTCATGTCCTTACACAGACATGTACAGAGGGAAGGCCTGTGAATGCCCAGGATGAAGACAGCTGCAAGCCAAGGGAAGCCTCGGGAGAAACCACGCCTGCCAACACCTTGACCTTGACCGTCCAGCCTCCAGAACTGTGAGAAAACTGCTCCAGGCACCACGTCTGTGGTACTAGTTACCAAGTCCCTAGAAAACAAATACATAGCTTTACCACTTTTCTTCTTAATGGCCACCTAGAATTCCACCTTATGAGTGTACCATAAATGTTTAAGTAGTTCCCCTTTTAACGGGAATATAAGGCCTGCCTTGCTTCGTTTCTTTCTTCCTTAAGAATGCTGTAATCAGCATTCCTGGGTGTCATCTTGCACATTTGTGAGTGACTCTTTCTATAGATCAGATTCCTCAAAGAAGAATCCTCATGTCAAATCAGAAGCATGTTTTCTAAGTCAGTGCATAGTGCCTGGGAGCTTTGAGTTCTGCATGCGTATAGTTGGCTAAATAATTCATCACCATTCTTTTCCTGCGTTACATTGCTTCCGGCCCTCTCTTCTATGTTGCCCATTTCAGTTTTGGATTGTATTTAACCTTTTCCATGGGGAGGGAACTAAAGAAGAGGGGAGGGGGGAAATATCTGTCACATGCTTCCCTCCAAAAAAATGACAGGACCCCTCCGTCTCGTAGGAGTTGGGAGTCTGTTCTGTCTCCGGTTTCAGTGTTGGGGCTCTTCATCTCTTGAGTTCCCTACGCAATTTCCTAAACGTACAGAGACAACGCTAAACAGCTAGGGGGCGATGTGGTTGGTGGTCATCGCTAAGTGCCTCCAGGCATGGCTGAGAGTTGGGAAAGGCAACAGCTCAACAGGGCTGGGGAAACCTCCACAGCTGGCCTCAGAGTCCAAAACACGGACGCCAAGACTCGCTTCTGGCACAAGGTGTTAGAAGTCTATATCCTTCTCTCTTCTCCTCATTTCTCTTACTTTAAAAAGTCAGTCCTATGTGATTTCGGAATGCTAGTGCTCTGTATAGAAACCACACTCCGCATGGCTGTGGCTCCGCATAAAGCCCCAGCCTTCTGGGCAGGGATTCAAGGCCTGCACAGTCTGGTCCTCGCCCACCACGCCTTCCGGCATAGGGCCTCGGCATTGAGCCAGCTTCTTCATCTCCCTGCAAAGAGGCCTGTGAGACCCCGGCCTGGTGCTTCTACCCAGGTTCATTGTCCTGTCTCTCCACTAGACGATGAACTCTCCGAGTGCGGATCCTATGTCGCACGGTCCACATTCCTGGAGCCCAGGGAGGAAATGAGAAATACTGAAAAGGGGGAAAGGGTCAGAGAAAGAATAGGGAGATTACCTTCCCATCCATCCATACTAGGGTCACTTCCCATCCGTCTCCTCCAGCCTCCACATGTGATGTGTGCTTTTCTCATCCATCTTCTTCTCCTCCTCCTCCTCCATGAAACTCTCTGGACTTCCCTCACTGTACTTTTTAAGTACATGAACAACCCTTCGAGCTGGACGATAGGCCCTGTGAGGGTGATGAGCATTTCTTGAGCTCCTTTTTTAAAAAATATATTTTATTGATATTTTACAGTGAGGGAGAGATAGAGAGCTAGAAACGTCAATGAGAAACATCAACCAGCTGCCTCTTGCACACCCCCCACCGGGGATGTGCCCGCAACCAATGTACATGCCCTTGACCGGAATCGAACCTGGGACCTTTCAGTCCGCAGACCGATGCTCTATCCACTGAGCCAAACCGGTTTTGGCAATCTTGAGCTCCTTTCATATGCTCCACAGCTCCACTCACACTGCAGTAGATTGAGCTGAACAAGCTGCCCAACAAAACACCCATTCTCTTCGGCTGTTGAGGCTGCAGTGGAACAGAAACTTGGCTGAGATTTTCTGTGAGATCAGAGGCCTAGGAGGAACCGTTCTGTGTCCATCCCTGAATCCTCCCGAGCTAGCCGTCACTTACCGAGGACAGCTTTCTAATCTGCAGAATGGGACTAATTATAGAACCCACCTCATCAAACGGCTATGAGGATGCACAGCACGTAACGTATAAATATTTATAACCTTTAAAACGGCATAAAATACACAACATATAAAGACTTCGCAGTGCTCGGGCTGGATGTTGACACCCTCTATTATTAGCAGCAGCCGCCTCCTTATCCCATCTTCCAGAATGTACCCAGGTTCCTTTCCCCCAGGCCCAGGACAAAGAGAATGCAGTGATGAGAGCCACCCACTGGGCGGCAGTGCAGAGTTCAAAATGGGGTTTGGCGTCCAGGTATGAGCATGATACGTACAGGAAAGAAATAGAAATATTTAAGTGTCATTTTCCTGCTCCCTGACCTCTGAAATGACTTGAGAAGTCAAGAAGGGCTCAAGGAACCCCAGAGGCAGTAGGAAACCTTTGTATTGTGATTTCTCAAATATTTATTCTTTTTCGGAGGGCTGTCTACATGTAGAAGAGCAGGTAGAAGTGCTTTGGGTGGGAAGCTTCCAAAAATGAGTGAGGAAGCATGGAAAATTACAAAGTATAAAGTCCCCTCAACCCCCCCCCAAAATGCATCTCCTTTTCTTTCAGAAGAAAGAACAGACAAAGGTTTTTGAAAGTCCCCTTGGAGCTGAGATACTCAATTTACGTAATCAGTGAGTCTTAGAACTTGAAAGGGGCCACGTGATCCAACATCTTAATTAACAAACGAGGAGACAGACACCACTTGTCCCATCTAACAAATGAGGAGGTAGACACAGAGAGAAGACAAGTCATTTGCAGAAGGTCACTGGACCCCGAGGGTAGCAAAGCTTCTACAGAAGGTTGGGTCTTCTGTCTCCCAGGGTCATGGCTGTCCAGGCCCCTAGAGCCACATGTAAATGGGTGGCTCTTGAAGAAATAAAAGCAAAGTGGCTTCCCAAGACACAGTGCCCTGAATTCATGGCAACCAGGAGACTCTCATTAAGCAGTTGAGTATTTATCTAATCATCTCAAAAGCAATCTGTGTCACACCTTCCCAGAAAGTTGGGGGGAGGGGGGGATCGCAGTGGCCTAAACCATTGGACTCTCCACTTCAGACAGATTGGGCAGCAAGGAGATTTAGCCAGATTGATTTAGGAAGATTTTCTCGCCCAGATACAGTACATAAACCCGCTCATTCAGAAGATCCTCATTTTCTCACCCTGACTCCAATCCATGTGCCAATCCAAACAGAGCGTGTTCCACATTAAAGCCCCGGGATTCTTTATGGGTAACATATGGAGCTATAATGTCTCCTAACCCAGCGGTATTATCCCTAGAGTTAATAAAACGCCGCTAACATATGTTTCTGTTATTCTCATCCTCGGATACGTGTATTAAAATATGTTATACACAATGTATGGTTAATTGAAAGATACAGGGGGTATATTAAAAAATAAATCTGTTTATATGACCTATGCTGGAATACATTTGAAACACCATCCAGTTGCTTGCATTCTAACATATGTGGACTATCTCTTTGACTTTTACTCTAATCACTCTATTTTTTTTTCTCTTTCCATTTCCCACGTCTCCTTGTATGCTTTCTCAGTGCCAAGCTAACCACAGCATAGTAAGATTAGAGGTAGGGGGGGTTGTGATGCCAGAAACCAAGGCAGTTAGTAGGGAGGTGTGGTCAGAAGTGAGGAACAACAGGAGAAAAGAAAAAGCCCAGTCATTCCTTCCCTGTGAATCCTGGCTGTCCTATATCTTAGAACTTAATCCAGAGAGAAGATCAAGAATATCCACTTTGCTCTCCCCTTGCTCTGTTGAGCATATCCATGTGTCAAGGACTAGCCTAATTTTTTTTTTCCTTTGCAAAGCAAGGAAGGCAAGAGAGGGAAAACATGAATCTGCAGATTCCTCTGACACTTCCTTCGTTGTCATACTCTGTACGCTGTTAGTTATCAAGCCCAGCTCACACTTAATCCTACACATTTGTAGAATTTGTCAGCACTTTCAATTCACTTGCACTGCCCTTGTCCGGGCTTTCGTGGTCTGAAGTCTGGATTACTGCAAGAGCCTCTTTACTGGGCCTTTTGGCCAACGGTCTTTTCCTCCTAATCACGCTTACGACAAGCTCACTAGAGTTGTGAGCTGATGAACATGTGACCCCATTTAAAAGTCTGATTTAAAATCCTCCTATGACGCTCTCTGGCCCACCAAACAGAGCACAAATTCCCATAGAAGGCTCTTCATCGTAAGACCCCAGCCCAACCTTCAAGCTTCATCGGTCCCACCACTCTGTCCCATGCATTCTACGGTCCAGCCATACCAAGCTATTTGCATTTTGTAAAGCTCCTATGCCATAGTGCAGTGTTTCCCAAACTTCCCTCATGATGAGGATCACCTGGTGGAGTTGCTAAAATACAGATTCCTGAATCCCAACTAAGAGCAATAGTTAAGTATACAATTTTACCTATATGTTCCCCAAAATTCTAGTTTAGCGCTTCTTAGTTGGGATTCAGGAATCTGTATTTTAACAACTCCACCAAGTGATTCTCATCATGAGAGAAGTTTGGGGAACACTGCACGGAACCTTCGAGGTATTTAAGACCAAGGAGAGAGGGCCCTTGCAGCTCAGGGGAGAGCAGGGAAATCCGGGGTGAAGGGAGGTGGCTGAACTCAGTCCCATGAGTGAAGGGAGGACACATTCCTCAAGGCCACCTGAAAAACATCAGGGAAGCCAAGTCACCCACCAGCCTTGTGACCGGACAACCAAGGGGTCCGGGCTGCTGTCAACACTTGAGCCAATCCATCAGAGACAGGGTTGAGTCATACATGAGCCTTTATTCCAGTAATGCCAGCAGTATGGGAGAGCATCAGGTCATCCACAAAGATCTGCTCTGCCCCCACCATGAGCCCGTAGGGTAGAAGGACAATGATGACGTGAGGAAGTAGAAATTGCAGGCATGGGAAAGTAGGCACGGAATAATCATTACAGGTTGCAAGTCATGCGGGCTGGGGGGGAGTCAAAGGAGGGTGGTCACCTTCAGGCACCCCGGGACCAGATTACAGGTAATAGGGGCTGGGGGTTATAAAAAGTAGGTGCCTCCTGGACTAGATTGTTTCAGCCACGAGATTGTAGATCTTTCCATCACGGTAGACAGTTCCTGGGACAGGAGGTTGGACTGCATTCCGATGTTAGCTCCCATGTCCCAGGGCGTACAACTCTCAGCCAGGTTAGAATGTGCTTTCTCTAATCAGGACAGAACTACCGGGGTGAACAGAACATGGTTAATATTTCGTATAATTTTTGCCGGCCCCCAATATTTTATTTCTGCCCTTACCAGCCTCACCACTTGCGGGAAATGTGGGGAGCGGCTACAGTGTTTGGTAGTTCAAGCCTCGGACTGATGAGAGGACACAGTCCTCTCATGGTCACGTGCAAGTCCCAGCTGGGAGGTCAGAGCCCTCCCCGCACAATGATAGCCAACAGCTGTGGTTGGGAGCTTGAACCTATGGTCCGAACACGTGGCCCCCACGTGCCTGAGTGATATAGGCTGCAAGTAAACAAAGCTTGACCAGGTGCATGTAGTTGAGTAGGATTGAAACCAATGAGAATAGAATGCTGTAAACATCTTGGCCACGCCCTTACTTCGCCTCGTGGAATCTGCTATAAAATAAAGACACAGCTTGCAGTCCGTGGCGCTCTTGCTAGCTCTCCATCAGAGAGGCTCTTCATCAGAGCGGACAGCGTCCCAAGACCCGGCTTTCATTCTCTTGTCTGTCTTTTCTCAATCCTTCACCGCCCCCACTCAGGGTCACCATTGGCCATGCTGGCGCGACACAGGGAAACCTGCCTTCCCAGCCTGCAAATAGGATGCAGCACGAGCCACGCAGGAAACACAGGGGAAACGGGGAAGTCAGAGGGGCCACGAGGAGCAACCAGAGACTGAAATTCAGTGGGGGAACCTTGGTCAGATCCTTTAAGTGAGGTTCTTGGAACAGTTGGAGAAATTTAAAGATGGGGTAGATATCGATGCTACCAGGGAACAGTTGTTTTCTTGGATATGATCATGGTATTGAAGCAGTCCTTATTCTTATGAAATGCACATGAAAGCATTTAAGAGTATCAGGCCCGGCTAGTGTGGCTCAGTGGTTGAGCATCAACCTATGAACCAGGAGGTCATGGCTCAATTTCAGTCAGGGCACATGCTGGGGGTTGCAGGCTCAGTCCCCAGTAGGAGGTGTGCAGGAGGCAGCTGATAATGATTTTCTCTCATCATTGATGTTTTTATCTCTCTCATGCGCTCTCTTCCTCTTTGAAACCAACAAAAATATTTTTTAAAGTGAAGTGTGATGCCGAGGTCGGTTTGGCTCAGCGGTAGAGCGTCGGTCTGCGGACTGAAAGGTCCCGGGTTCGATTCCGGCCAAGGGCATGTACATTGGTTGCGGGCACATCCCCGGTTGGGGGTATGCAAGAGGCAGCTGGTCGATGTTTCTCTCTCATTGACATTTCGGGCTCTCTATCTCTCTTCCTTCCTCTCTGTAAAATATCAATAAAAAAATATTAAAAAAATAAATAAATAAATAAAAAATAAAGTGAAGTGTGAGGGTGTCTCTTCCAAGCAGCATGACCAAAAAAAAGTCTATGAAATAGTTGAAGCACATAGAGTAAAATTATAGACTCTAAGCAAAGGATGTATGATCGTCCATTATTTTACCCAGTATTATATGTCTGATGTTTTTCATAATAAAATTTTGGAAAAAGAATGAGAAATATAGGCCTGAAGTTTTGGACTTTCATTTCTCCAAAGCAGTTGTGCAATATTCAGAAAGCAGGAACCATTTTGACTTCAGAGGAGGGATATAAAAGGCTAGCGTCCCAGAAAAGTACAAAAAAAAAAAATGGAGATACATTTGCTATTCTTCTAAATGTTGGGAAACAACTATGAGAAGAACAACCTTAACCCACTTATATTTCAACACAGCTTGGGAAATAACAGCTAAGAACATTCTTTGAGCATTCTTGAGCCTCTGTAACTTACTCCTGGGTTGAAGTAATAACTGCCCTGTTTCCCCGAAAATAAGACAGTGTCTTATATTAAGTTTTGCTCCCAAAGATGCGCTAGGTCTTATTTTCAGGGGATGTATTATGTTTCCATGAAGTAGGTCTTATTTTGGGAGGGTGTCTTATTTTCGGGAAAACGCATTAGCTGGCATGTATTGCCCACTTACTATATGGTAGGCTCTGTGCTAATACATCAGCCCATTGAATCCACACAATGGTTGTGAGAGGAAAGTACTATTACTTCCCCTTTTATAGATAAAGCAACCAAAAGTGTGTCTTCCCCTCTCCCCCCCACCCAAGTGTCAGCACTTGTCTGACCGCCCTGTCTACATAGAACTCCCTAACTCTAGTCCTCACAAATGTTCTCCCCTCACCTTTCAGCCTCATGTAGAAACGAAGCCCACCAGTTATCAGCCTGGGGGCCTGCACTAGCTCTTGGGGTTCCCCTACCCCTGCCCACAATTTTATAAACTGTTCTTTATTTAACTCAGATTATTCTAATTTGAGTGTGCCATCTACTTCCTGCTGGAATCCTGGCTGATAGTGAATGGGAGAGAGGGGGGAAGGAGGGAGGAAAGGAGGTTAACTGGAGAAATTTGAATCCTTCCAACAGTAAGGTGGGTCAGGAAGCAACCCCAGTTGGTGGCGAAGGCAGTCCCTGGGTAGGGAGGGAGGGTTGGAGGCAAATTGGCAAAACTCTGGGCATGGTAAAGCCACTTGGAGAACCATCTGGAAACGGCTCACAGTAAAGGTGAAGGTGCCCACCCCCGATGGCCCAGAAATTTCACCCCCGGCGGCTCTCCTATATACATGCCCCAGAAAACATGTACGGAATTTTCACAGTGGAACTGTTTGTGTTAGCAGAATTCTGGAGGCAACCTAAATGTCAATCATGCGATCCAAATAATGAAACAATACACCAGACGGAAAAACAAGTGAACTGAAACTACATGTGGCCACAGGAATGAGTCCACCAGATGTAGCGTTAAGCAAAGAGAGTACCAGTAAGTTGCAGAAAACACAGGGATATGCAGGAGCTACCTGCAGATACAGGTGGAATGCATGCAACACAAACTCTGCAATGTTTAGGGCTGTGGTCAGCAAACTGCGGCTCACGAGCCACGATTTGCTGCTCTGTTGACTAATGAGTTTGCCGACCACTGGTTTAGGGATCCAGATTTATGCGGTGGAAGGATAAAGGGATGTCTAGGGATTATAAACAGCGAATTCAAAATGATGGGCACCCTGGCAGAGAGGAAGGGTCATGGAGGGGGGGACTCCCACGGGGACCTTCAACTCTATTAGTGATGTTTTCTTTCTTGTGCTGCATGATTAATAGAATAAATCACCTAAGCTTTATTTCATTATTCCTTGATCCTTCTGTATGTCTTCAATATTTACTAATAACTTTGAGGAAAGGGAAGGAACAGACTCCTGGAGATTTCCAGGAAAAGAAAGAGCCACCAGGTTGCTGGATTTCACTTCTCACCATTCCTCTCCACCCTTTGACACCCACAGTAGCTCAAACCATCCGAGGTTTCCAGGCCTCGGACTCTAGGCTCATGAGGTGGCAGGGTGGTTCCAAAGCCAAATGCCAGCCCTGAGAACCCCAGAGGAAGATCCACTGGGAAACATGCAAGAAGGCCATTGAGCCTGGCTGGCGTGGCTCAGTGGTTGAGCATCGGCCTACGAACCAGGAGGTCACGGTTCGATTCCCGGTCAGGGCACATGCTTGGGTTGTGGGCTCGATCCCCAGTGAAGGGATCGAAGAAGGCAGACAATCAGTGATTCTCTCTCATCACTGATGTTTCTATCTCTCTCCTTCCCTCTCCCTTCCTCTCTGAAATCAAAAATATATATTTTTTTTAAATATGAAAGAAAGTAGTTGCATGAACAGATTTCCTATTAGGAGATGTGATAGGGACCAGGGCCAGTGTGGGTTGTGTTGATAGGCCCTTTGAAAATCACAAAACATTGCCTCCAGAACATGCTCCGAGGTCAGTGGTCGGCAAACTCATCAGTCCACAGAGCCAAATATCCACAGTACAACGACTGAAATTTCTTTGGAGAGCCACATTTTCTAAACTTAAACTTCTTCTAACTGCCACTTCTTCAACATAGACTCGCCCAGGCTGTGGTATTTTGTGGAACAGCCACACTCAAGGGGCCAAAGAGCCGCATGTGGCTCGCGAGCCGCAGTTTGCCAACCACGGTCCTGGGTCATTCCAAGGAGCCTTTCAGGGGAAAGAAATGGCCGGGTAACTGTCTCCCCGCCTTACCGAGAGGCTGACAAGACCTCCTCAGCTGCCCGGGTGGCGAGGAGCCCAGGGCTGGAAGAGGAAGCAAGGAGCTTGAATCCCGGCCCGCCACTGGCCGGGGTAACTTTGCACAAGTTACTTCACATTTTGAAACCCTGGTTGCATTCTGGGTTGATCAATCCTCAGAGGATGGGTGTGCAGACCAGACGGACCGTGTTTGCACATGGGAACTGTGCCCGCACAGGGCAGTGTCCTCATGGGTCCGGAGGCAGCCGGCCGCATCATCTTGCTCTCACGCATGCGCCCAGGAAGCCTCCGCCTTGGAAATTCTCCCTGACAGTTGCCTGTGTCCTACCTGCTGCCTGAGACGCTGCAAACAGTCCAAAGAGGGACCTTCCAGAGGTCAGAGGTCACATCGTTCTCCTGAACACATTTCCTTACACCCCTAAAGGCTCTTTACTCAAAATCCTCAAGTCCAACACCACCAGGTCAGGAATATCTGCTGGATCGTCCGTGCTCCATGGTGATGGGTGCTCCCTGCTGAGACCAGAAGCCCAGTCCCATGAGGCCACCTGGACCAAGTGGTCAAAGTCAAGAGAGCAGTGGCCCAAACCCCTGCGCATACTGTTGGGATCGTGGTTTCCAAGAAGGGGCAGAGGGGAGGGGACAGGAGGACGAACTACAACAACTTAAGGATGTGGCTGAGCCGAAACCGTTTGGCTCAGTGGATAGAGCATTGGCCTATGGCCTGAAGGGTTCGGTTCTGGTCAAGGGCACGTACCTTGGTTGTGGGCACATCCCCGGTGGGGGGGTGTGCAGGAGGCAACTGATCGATGTTTCTCTCTCATCAATGTTTCTAGCTCTCTATCCCTCTCCCTTCCTCTCTGTAAAAAATCAATAAAATATATTTTTTTTTAACAAGGATGTGGCTGAAATCTCATCAGCCTCCCAACATCCCCCACGGCTCTGTTTCCCGCGTCTCCAAATCCGATGTTTCACGAGGAGGTTCCCTTCGCTCTCCCTCTCCATCCTGCCCTTCCTTTCTGCCCAAACCCCTCTCATTTGGGAACAAAGCATTCTGCTGCTTCTCAGGAATGCCCTGGGAGCCGGGGACTCTTATCTCCCCCCCAGCAACATTCTGGCCAGCGCCTGGAATGTGAGTTACCGAGCAAACACGGAACGAACACGCCAGGGCTTCCCGGCGAGCCCCCCGGGGCGGGGCCCTGAGCGCCTGGCACCCCTGCTTGGGAGCAGCGGCGATATCATTGCGGTCCCCGGGGGCTGCCCGGGGGCTGGGCGATGTGGTGGCATCAGGAGCGTTGGGAGGGGGACACGTTCGGTTCCCCTGGGGCTGGTGCCTAGAACTGCAGGCCTCAGGACTGACTCACCCAACAGGGCTGGGTGCAGGCCAGGGAGCCGCGGAAAGACTTTCTGGGTCACACACGCTGCCACGGGCCGTGCCAGCTCAGCCTGCCGGGGGCCAGCCAGGGCTCGCTGGGCAGGGGAGCGGGGCCCAGGGGGGTCAAGACCTTTTGACCATTATGGAGGCTTTTTCTCTACTGGGACCAAAAAACGCATTCCTCTCCGGGGGATGAATTACAAAGCAAACTGTTCCTGCCTCTCTTCAAAGGCCAGGGGGTTAGGAAAGGGCTCCTTGGCCGTGCAGAAAGCTTCAAAGGACAGCCAGGCTGTCTGCTCCAGGCGGCTCCAGTGTCAGTCTCGACCCCCTCACCCTACCTGGAGCTTCCGGAGGCGGGACCCAGCCTCCTCTCCTTCCTCTTTTATTTGCTGCGACGACGTAGTAAGAAATATATAGCCTGGCCGGCGTGGCTCAGTGGTTGAGTGTCAACCCGTGAACCAGGAGGTCGCGGTTCGATTCCCATGATTCCCAACATGCCGGGCTTGTGGGCTCGATCCCCGGTCTGGGGCGTGCAAGAGGCAGCCCACAATGAGTCTTTCTCATCATTGATGTTTCTATCTTTCTCTCTCCTTTCATCTCTGAAATGAATAAGAATACTTTTTTGCTAATATGCATGCATACAAGTCCTTTGGTTGCTCTCTAACTGCCACCCCCACCTCCCCTGCCATTTGTCTCTGGATCTATTTTTGCTGCATGCATATTAGCATAACCAACATACACAGACACTGGGGCAGTGGGGGCTCACTCGGGGTGGGAATGGCTTGGGGTGGGGGTCAACCAGGGAAAAAGGAGACATATGTAAAACTTCAGACAATAACTTTTTTTAAATAAAATATTTTTTAAAAGAAAGAAATATATAGATAGATAGATATGATATAGATATATATGATATAGATACAGATATGAATATAGATATAGATATGAATATAGACACAGAGATAGAGATAGGGATAGAGATACAGATAGAGATACAGATAGAGAGAGAGAGATTAATAAATATATTGATCTCTTTCCTCTCCTTCCTGACACAGAACTCTTCAAACCCTTGGAATTTCCTGGGTGATAGAAGTGTCTTTTGTCCTGAGGTGACTCTTGGTGGACTCCTGGATGGAGCCAATTGGGATTGGATGGGAGCCAATCACCAGAAAGGCCAAGCCATGATTGCAAACCCAGACCTTGCACCCGCCAGGGCGGGGACGGGGCTGGAGACTGAGTTCACAACCCCTCCTGCCTCCTGAGGAGGAAACCTCCGTGCAAATCCCTAAACTCCAGGGCAGAGAGCTTCGGCCTGGGGACCACCGAGTGCAGGGAGGTGATGCCCAGCCCCCCGGGGACAGCGCTCCTGCACTCAGAACCCCCGGTCCTCACCCCCCACAGACCTCTGCCCGTGGCTGTTCACCTGTGCCCTTTCTCATAAACCAGGAGACATAAGCAAGTGTTTCAGTGGGTTCTGAGAGCCATACCAGCAAATCACCAGCCCTGAGGGGGACAATGTGGAAACCCTCAACTGTGTAGCTAAGTGTGTCGGAAGCCTGGGCATCCTGGGGACCAGGACTTGAGGCTGGTGTCTTGTAGGACTGTGCCCTTGAACCTGTGGAGTCTGATGCTGACTCCAGCTAGTTAGTGGCAGACATAAATTCTAGGACATCGGATGGCATCAGAGAGCTGGAACATGGGTTGGCGTGGGGAGGGGGGGGTAACCCACACATTTCGTGTCAAAGGTGTTGTAAGTAGAGGAAGTCTTCCTTTACCCCTACCCCTGCCCATGGGGACATTTCCATTATTGGCAATGGCTGTCATGGGACACAGAAGGGGTGACAAAAATAACAAGCCCGGGAACGTGGCAGCATTTTGTGTAAGCCTACGAAGATCGTACAATTGCTGGCTTGTCGCTTAGACACCAGCGTGAGCCCCTGCAGACCCTTCCCCGCTTCCCCCAGCCCAGTGGTCGGCAAACTGCGGCTCTGTTGACTAATGAGTTTGCTGACCACTGGGATAGGGGCTTAACCACAAGGAACAACAACAGCCTGTAATTATTGGAATCGAGAGTCGAGGTCAGTGGTCGGCAAATTCATTAGTCAACAGAGCGGCAAACCATGGCTCGAGAGCCGCAGTTTGCCGACCACTGCCCCAGCCCATGGGTCACCTGGGCTCCTGGGGCTCAGGCCTCCAACCTTTATCAAGGGCTGAAGCGCCAACTCTGGATCCTTCCCCGGCCCCTCTGCATGTACAATGAGCTCTGAGAAGCCATTCTCCCGGAGGCCCTGCGGGAAAGGCATGGGAAGGGGCCCTTTCCTCTCTGGCCCACAGCTGACCCCAACCATCGTCTCCCAAAGATTCAGCCAGAACTCTGCCTAGAAACCCAGACGGTTAAGGCCAAAACGCCCTACAAGAACATTAAATAGTAACCCTACCTTCTCACCTCGCAGACAGGAAGCGGGATTCCCAGAGAGGACCTCCGATCTGAGACAAGTCTCTGGATGTTATTCAAAACGCATCCCACCCCTCCCCTTTGGTGGCTAACCCTGGCCAACCAAAACAGAACTGGGAAGCGAGAGACATCCTCGCGACAGAATGAAACTTGGGGTTTCCTTCTAAGGCAGGTGCCCAGAACCCCTGCACGGTAGACCCTCTGGCCCCTCCTGTGCCTTGGCCCTCACTAGAGGGGTCCAGGTGACCCCAGCGGCCTTCCTGCTCCCGCTGGTCCCAGGTCCCAGCGTGCTGTTCCTCTACTGGATGGTGGATGCCTCCTGCCCCTTCAGCAGGCTGTGACCCGCCCTCGGCCAGGCCCTTCCGGGTCACACACCCTCACACCCCGACCTCAGTTCCTCTGTGCCTCAGTTCCTCTCTCCTTGGCACTCACCACACTCGCCACTGTGCTATCTCGTTTGCACTGCCTCCTCAGCCAGCTACATAGGACGGGCCTGCACCTGCCCCAGTCACCACTATACCACAGCCCCCAGCTCCGTGGCTGGCCCGTGGCGGGTGCTCAGTAGATCTGGGATGAAGTGTTCGTAGACGAGATGAAGTCACCGAGGCAGGACACGGGTTTAAATACTTACAACTTTATTAGGAGAAGGCTGTTGTCCCTGCAGCAGCCGGCCCCACGTATACACAGTATACACAGCCCGGCGGTACCCGGGTCTCCCATCCCCTGCAGAACACGGAATGCCAAGGAACCAGACACATGGGGGGGCTCCATGATGACGGTGCCCTCCAGGCCGGAGACACGCACGTCTCTGCACCCGCCCCCGCCCCACCCCCCAGCAGGGCAAGGCCATGCGGTCAAACTCCTCCCATCAGTGCACGCAGTGGGCAGAGGGGGGCAGAGGGCTCCTGAACCCGGGTCCTTCCTGGGTCCACACCCCACCAATAAAGTTGCTAGAGCCCCCAGAATGCTCCTCTCCTCCCACTGGCCATGAGACGCCACCTCAGCGTTGTATCCCAGCCCTAGATGCCCGTGCCTTGGGGCTCATCTGTGCTCGGCCGTGGAGAGCATGGTCGGATTCTCGAAACGGTCAAAGACAGGACCAACCTCCCAAGTTGTCTTGGTCATACTTCTTTTGAAAAGAAAAAAGGAGGGGGAAAAAAAAAAGAAAGAGAGAAACATCTCGACAGACAAGGACAGCGAGACCCAGCCTGTGGCAGGAACAAGACTGCTCGTCCCTCCTTGGCATGACTCGGAAAGCTGCTTTGTGAAGGGCCAAGCACCCCACTGATGGCAGCTCCCTTCCCCCCACACACGCACCCTTTCCCCTGTCCATCACCCATGGCTCCCACGGCCCCCTCTCCACGCCAAGGAAGGGTGCACCAGGCATAGGGCGCGATGCTGTTGTCGGTCGGCAGGTCCGTGTCCGGCCTCCCACCCTGGCTCCTCTTAGCCCTGCGGCCTCCAGTGCTCGCTCCTGCGGGGCGAGGAATCCTCCTCCCTTGGTCTCCTCAGGAGACGGCAGCCCTGCCTCCAACCCCAGCGTTAGGCCGGGATGAGAACACCACCCCAGAGACCAGCCTGGCCGCCATGCTCATTGGTGGATTCTGACTAAAAGGGGAAACTGAATGAAGACGCTTGCCCTGATGTCACCTCGCTGAAGTCTAGGACTCATACTGACGCTCAGAAGCAGAACCTTCCGTGTGCACCCTGGGGCCGCCGGGACCTCGTAAAGACACCCTATTTGGCCAAAGGATCCAACCCCAGAACATTTTCCCAAAATGCCCTGGTTTCCACTCCCAAGTAGACGTCTCCCAAGTAGACAGCTGGCCAGCTGCTCCCACTGGCGGTCAGCAAGGCCCCTGGGTCAGGGGATGGATCGATTCTTGGTGTCTCCTGCGGGCCCCGGGAGAGAGAGGGCACCTGTCTGTGTGTCGGGAGCCGCAGTGCGTGGCCAGGCTGTGGACAGCAGGGAGCCGAGCACCCGAGCTCACCGTTGTGCCTGGACAGCTCAGTCCACCGAGGACGCCGCCGCCAGGTCTTCTGGAAGCACCGGGACGCCACTGCCCCGGGGGGAGGGCCAGCGGTGGGTTCCCAGAGAGAACAGCCTGAGGTAGCAACTAGTGCATCCCATGTTCCAGCTGCGGAAACCACAGCCTGGGAGGCCACGGGACATGCGCAAGCCAGACCGGCAGCCCCGTCCGGATGAGGACCAACCTGCAGGCGGGCACGTGGAGGAGTTTCAGCACCGGCCCTCCCGGGCACCCCCCATGCCCTGTTAGTAAGCCCTGGACCCTAACCTCCGGGAAGGCGACGCCGAGCCAGAGGATTCAGCCTGATGGACACCTGCCTCCCTGGAGGAGGAAGCCATCAGAACCCGGGCCTCCTCCTCCTCCCACCCTAGGGTGACGTTCCCCCAGGCTCAGGCCAGCCGAGGGAACCCCAGAGCCCTCGAGACGTCTCCCCAAACCCCCTGCTTCTGCCACAGAATCCATCTCCCCTTATATGTGCCAGCGTTTTTTCAAAATGGTCGGATCCCTCGTGAAGACAACAGCTCCCTATCGACTTCTGTCCCTTCCCCGCGGGGTCTTGGAGGACACGGGAGAAGAGGTGTCTCTTTAAAGGGGGGCCCAGAGTAGAAGGAAGATGAGGAACCTCAGGACCCCCCAATACATCCAGCTCTTCTCAAGGAGAGTGGCCGGGGCTCCTCCCTCTCGCTCCTCGCCCGCTCACCCCCAGCCCACGGGCCTGGTGCAGTCTGTCGGTCAGAAAAGGAAAGTGGGCAGAAAGCACCTTGTTCAGAGACGGCTCAGGGCCCCCCGGGGGCCCCCTGAGGGTGCCAGCCGCTGGGCCATGGCCCTTCCGGCAGCCTGTGGCCTCCCCGACGGGTGGGGGGCCCAGGTCCCTGAAGTCTGCCTGGGAGTGGCCACCCTCCAGGTCTCTTGGGCACTGGGCACCTTTCTGCCCGGCACCCGCACCTCTCGGGCTCTCCCGAGACTGGGCCCCGGGGGGGCCGGGTGTGAGGTAGACTGTGTGCTAGTTACTCAGCTCCCCGCCCGGGGCCAGGGGCCGGGAGGACACCGCTCGCCCCCTCCCGCCCATGATCCTTGTCCCTGGATGTGCTGACATCGTGGCGTGGGCCCCCGGGGGGCCACTGCCCCCCCGCCCACAGCTCCCGCTGGCCAGAACCCCCGGCAGCACCGTGGGGTCCCCCCCGTCCCCCATCTCAGCACGGCCTCAGGATGCAGAAGTCCAGCTCCTGGGGCTTCCGACGCAGGTTGCACCGGTCCCGGGCCAGCAGCCGCCCGCCGTGGCCCACGCACTTGAGCGGGCGCCTCTTGAAGCCGCGGCCACAGCTCTTGGAGCAGGGCGACCAGGCCCCGAGCTCCCAGGTCGGGCAGGGGTCCCCGCAGGCTCGCGTCTCGGCAGGCCGGTGGTCGGCGTTGCAGGCGGACGCCGGGCGCTGCCCCGGGGCGCCCCGGCAGACCACGGGCCGCCGCTGCAGGCCCCCGCCGCAGCTCGCAGAGCACGGCCCCCAGCTGCCGGCCACCCAGCGCGCGGCCGCCGGCCTATCGTCCGGCTGCTCCACCCGGTTGGAGAGGCTGAGGACGCTGTTGTGGAGCACGGGGGGGCCCCGGGGGTCCTTGGAGTGGGGGGACTTGTCCTCCCCCCGGGGCTCCTTGGGCAGGTAGAAGGAATAACGGACCCGCGGCGGCGTCATCTTGCCCACGGAGAGGACCTCGACGGTCAGGGGCTCCAGGATGGGCCGGGACGCCTGCAGGCTCTCCACGGCCATGCCCGTGCCGCTGTAGCGCAGCACGCTGCCCTTCACCACCAGGTCCCGCTCCATGGGCGACACCACGAAGTGCCCGTTGAGCAGGTACTTGCCCTGGCCGTTCTTCAGCGCCAGGTAGTTCTCGTCCCCAATCAGCCCCTTGTAGCCGCGCTGGCGGATGTCAATGCTCGAGGCGCCGGCGGGGATGGCCACCACGAAATTGTAGCCGTGCCTGCGGGAGGCGGGAGGAGGGTGCGCGTTAGATGCCTGGGTGGGAAGACCTGGATCCCGCTAACGTCATCAAGATTCCCCTTTCAGCCAAAACTGATTTGGCTCAGTGGTGGAGCGTCGGTCTCCGGACTGGGGGGTCCCGGGTTCGATTCCAGTCAAGGGCATGTACATTGGTTTGCGGGCACATCCCCTGGTGTGCAGGAGGCAGCTGGTCGATGTTTCTCTCTCATTGACGTGTCTGGCTCTCTATCTCTCTCCCTTTCTCTCTGTAAAATATCAATAAAAAATATATTTAAAAAATTTTTTAAAAAAGATTCCCCTTTCACGAAACCCGGCGTGGCTCCATGGTTGAGCATCGACACATGAACCAGGAGGTCACGGTTCGATTCCCGGCCAGGGCACATGCCCGGGTTGCAGGCTCCATCCCCCGTGTGGGGCGTGCTGGAGGCGGCCGATCAGTGATTCTCTCTCATCATTGATGTTTCAGTCTCTCTCTTCTTCTCCCTTTCTCTCTAAAATCAATAATATAGCCAAAACCGGTTTGGCTCAGTGGATAGAGCATTTGCCTGCGGACTGAAAGGTCCCAGGTTTGATTCCGGTCAAGAACATGTACCTTGGTTGCGGGCACATCCCCAGTGGGGGGTTATGCAAGAGGCAGCTGATCGATAATTCTCTCTCATCGATGTTTCTAGCTCTCTATCCCTCTCTCTTCCTCTCTGTAAAAAAAAATAAATATATATATATATATTTTTTTTTAAATAATAATAAATAAAATTATATATATCTATATATAAACTTCTATAAAACAACAGCAAGGACTCTAGACAGACCCTAACAACTCTCTACCATCCCCCTGAGCAGCATCTCCTGCTGAGTGGTCTCCTCTTTGAGCATGCATCTTTGCAGCCATCTTTGCTTGCTGAATGAATGAATGCATGTCATACTCATAGAAGAGTGTGAGTGGTCTCCCCAGCAAGGATACTGGCCAGGACCTGACATTTCCCCCCAATCGAACTCAAGCTTCCAATGCCGGGGCGCTATGCCTCTCAAGTTCCCCCCTCTCCCCTGCTCCCTGGCCACGCCCTCCAGGGCCCAGCACTCACATGGGCTTGGTGAAGAGCCCTGTCACCTTCTTGCAGCTCTTATTGTCTCCCCCGCACACCCCGCACTTGTCGAACTTCTTCTTGGAGCCCAGGTTCCCGTCGCAGCCAGCCTTGATGCACTTGCCCTGGACGCAGACCGAGGTCGAGTCGGGGGTACACAGCGTCCCGTCCACCACCTGCAGCGCACCCCCCCCAGGACGGGGGAGGAACGGAGAGAGGGACAGGTCAACTGGAGGCTTCCCCGAAGGCCTTGAACCTCCTCTGACCTCTTGGCCTCCGGGGTCGCTCACCTTGGGTGCCAGCACGTAGAAGTAGCCGGTGCCGTTGGCTCGGCAGATGAGCTTGCACTTGTCCTGGGGGGACACCCCTGAGTACTTGGGCACCCACGACACGGTGAGGGTGAGCCGGTTGGTGCTGTGGTTGTAGCCGTTGAAGGCCTCGCACTGTTCCTCCCGGAAGCTCTTGCCGGAGGCTGGGGGAGGGAGCAAGCAGGCGCAGAAAGCTGAAGGAGGGGGCCAAGGTGGGAGCGAAGTAGAGAGCCCTCCTGGGGCTCTTCCCTACCCTCAGCTGAGTGACCCCCAGTCCGGAAGCCACCCCATCTCAGAGGACTAAAGCAGGCTGGGGCTCTGGGCCACCTTCCCCGGGAGTCTGGCCTTAAAGCCGTTGTATCAGGCACGCTAAACCCTCTGTGCTACAGAACCAGCCCTTCAGCGGGCTCCTGAAACTACCTTCAGAATGTTATTAAATGTATAAAATAGCCAAAACCGGTTTGGCTCAGTGGTAGAGCGTCGGTCTGCGGACTGAAAGGTCCCGGGTTCGATTCCGGTCAAGGGCATGTACCTTGGTTGCGGGCACATCCCCGGTAGGGGGCGTGCAAGAGGCAGCTGGCCGATGTTTCTCTCTCATTGACGTTTCTAGCTCTCTATCTCTCTCCCTTCCTCTCTGTAAAATATCCAATAAAATATATATATTTTTTAAATGTATAAAATAAATTACATGGAATACTAATTCCATCGACATACAATGACCAACATATTTTGGA
This sequence comes from Vespertilio murinus, assembly GCA_963924515.1. Taxonomy (NCBI): domain Eukaryota; kingdom Metazoa; phylum Chordata; class Mammalia; order Chiroptera; family Vespertilionidae; genus Vespertilio; species Vespertilio murinus. The sequence goes on along the minus strand of OZ004720.1, from coordinate 17,476,060 downwards.
AACCTAGCGCGATACGTGTGCTGCTTTGTTATTACACAAGAAGTAATAACATAATGGGTCAGTAGCCCCCGTCATGTTGAAGCAGTGGCAAGCGCAGATGGCATTTTGAGAAATCCACGACAACTGAAATGTTGCGTGAAATCGCCATGATGTCTATTGGTGACAAAGTCATAGGTACTGCTACCACTACATTTTGGATTAGAAAGGTTAGAGAAAGAAAAAATACCAAATTTCTAACAGAAGGAAGTCCTACACTTTAAATGTAAAAGGTTAATAAAAACAAAGATGTCATTTTCTCCCCACCCAAAGGCTACACTTCCGGGGATAAGGAATTCCTGCTTGTGTCTCATTCCCTGGGGCCACGCAGCACCCCCAGCCTAAGCAGCCAGCCAAGGGAGAGCAGACAGAGACCGTTATCCCGAAAGGAATGTGCACCCGGGCAATCCCAGGCTCCGGCCTACGGCAGGCGATCTTGACTGTGGGGTAACCCCGCGGCCATGAGTGACCCAGAGTGGGGGGCTGTGACCTCCAGCCTGGCCCGCCTCCTCCAGGCCCAGGCCCCGGCCACAGCTGCCCTCCCTCCCGCCCTCCCTCCTCACCTGAGCTGGGGCAGGCCTCCAGGTTGCAGGATCGGTACTTGACCCTCACGCCCTCGCAGTACTTGCCCCCGTTGGCCGGGGTGGGGTTGCTGCACTGTCTCCGGGCCAGCTGCACTCCCCCGCCACAGGTGCGCGAGCAGGGGCCGTACGGCTCCCATTTGGCCCAGGAGCCGTCCACCTGGGGGGAAGAGTCCGTTAGGCCCCATGCAAGGGGTCGGGGTGCCACACCCACACCCTGAGCCCACGAGACAGCAACACTGGCACAGCCTCCCTGGCCCCCTCCCGCCGCCGAATGAAGCCCAATTCCACCGCCTCCTCTGCCCCTCATCCCAGGAGGTGGTCAAGGGCAAGTCGGGAAGTTTTCCGAGTCTCGGGTCCTACGTCCGCAAAAACAGGGCCTATGATACATAGGCGTGCGGTCACCCAGAAGATGTAGATGATGCGACGTGCGTGAATATTCCTGGCACTGGGCTTGCCGCCGTGCAGCAGCTCAAAGCGTCCCCTTGCCTATTGTTAGCGAATTTCTAAGTCTCTAAAGCAGCCGAAACTGGTGTGGCTCAGTGGTAGAGCGCCGGTCTGCGGACTGAGAGGTCCCAGGTTCGATTCCGGGCAAGGGCCTTGGTTGCGGGCACATCCCCAGTGGGGGAGGTGCAAGAGGCAGCTGGTCGATGTTTCTCTCTCATCGACGTTTCTAGCTCTATATCTCTCTCCCTTCCTCTCTGTAAAAAAAAATCAATAAAAGAATAGAATGAATATATATATTATAAGTCTCTAAATTGAAGGCACGGCCAGCCCGCAGCTGTTGCCCGTCAACCACAGCTCCCTGGATACTTTTATCTCTACGTGTTTACTAACACAGACTTTTCCCAAAAAACAGACTGATCTCCACCTCACTTGGGGGCTGAATTTGAAGAAGTTTCGCTATCAGCAGCTCTGGACGCTGGTGTGTGAAGAGGAGATACCCATAAGAGACTGTGAGGCAATCTCACAACTTGGCTTTTGCGCTGAATTATGCAGTGTTGTCTTATTTTCTAAGAGGGTGGAGAGGGGACGGGAAATTTATAGCCTCGGGGATGTTTTCCTTATGATGACAGTAAAAGTGAGCTTGTATCCCCCGAGCGCACATCAGTTGGGCAATAAAGGAATCAGCCCCGAAAAAAAAAAAAAAATAATAAAGCCTGGGATTAAAACGCTGTCACACGTCATCCAAAACCGCTAATCCGCACGCAGCTCAGGCGGAGCTGGCCGCATGCAACAGAAGAACGTTAGGTGATAGTCGCAGATTCAGCCTGGCTTCCCTATCTGTCCTTCCCTGTGTCCGTGTGGCGGTTCCATCCTGTAAAAGACACTTTCCCTGGGGCCTGCTTTCTCCTCAAGCGGGGGCCCCGCCTCATTCCGGCCTTTTATTTTGAAGACAGTCCTCTGCGCCTGCTCTTTCTCCCTCCTCCCCGCTCTGTGCTGGCCATGTGGCTCTCGGCCCCATTGCACCAGGGGAGCCACACCCAATCAGCAACGGCCTCTCAAGACCGAAAGAGCCTGTGGCTAGGTCTTGCTATCTTTAGTTTTTCTTTTTTTATGTATATATATATTTTTTAATTGATTTCAGAGAGGGTGAGAGAGAGAGAGAAACATCAATGATGAGAGAGAATGATTGATCAGCTGCCTCCTGCAAGCCCCCTATTGGGGCTCAAGGCCACAACCTGGGCATGTGCCCTTGACGGTAATTGAACCTGGGACCCTTCCGTCGGCAGGCCAACGCTCTATCTATCCACTGAGCCAAGCCAGCTAGGGCCGCCTCTAGTTTTTCTGCAGATAGTTAGCATTGGTCCCATGACTTCTGAGGTGACGCTATGGTTTTTCACCTGGCACCACTTCTTCCTACCGGTTTCTACGGGAAACATTCATCGTGCTCCTTCCCATGAGCCATCATTCCTTCATTCACCAAATCTCCATGGAGTTCCTACTACCCGTCTGACCCCGTGTGCAACCAATCCTTGCCCTCAAAGCGACTGCTTCCAAGCAGAGCGAGGTGAACAATAAAATAAGCCTGTCTGACCGGCTGGCATAGCTCAGTGATGGAGTGTCAGTCTAGGAACCGGGAGGTCACGGTTCAATTTCTGGTCAGGACGTGTACCTGGGTTGCAGGCTCAATCCCCAGTGTGGGGTGTGCAGGAGGCATCCCATCAATGATTCTCTCTCATCATTGATGTTTATATCTCTCTCCCTCTCCAACCCTCTCTGAAATTTTAAAAAAAAAAAAATAGCCGAAACCGAAAGGTCCCAGGTTTGATTCTGGTCAAGGGCATGTACCTTGGTTGTGGGCACATCCCTGGTAGGGGGTGTGCAAGAGGCAGCTGATCGATGTCTCTCTCTCATCGATGTTTCTAACTCTGTATCCTTCTCTCCTTCCTCTCTGTAAAAAAAATCAATAAAATATATTTTAATAAATAAATAAATATTTTTTAAAGTAAAAAAAGAAAAAGCCTGTGCATAGTGTCAGGTGGGGTTAAAAGCAGGTGAGAGAAAGAGAGACGGGAAGGGCCTTGGAGAGTTAGGGTGCTCTGTATATTATAAGGGGTCTCAGGGGCCTCACTACGGGGGTGACATTTTTGCAGAGGCCTGAAGGGAAGGACAGGAATGAGCTGTGCAGGGGTGAGGGAAAGGGCACTCCATGCAGAGGGAGCAAATACGAGGACCTGGAGGAGGCAGGTACCCAGAGTGCTCCAGGGTCAGAGAGTGAGAGAAGCAGGCGAGGAAGAGAGTCGGGGCTCATTGGTCCTAAGAGACGCGTAAAGCCCAGGAGGGGCATGACCTGGCTCACGGTGAAAGGCTCCCTCTCGCTGCTCTGGTGGAAACAGTGTGTAAGAAGGTCGGTCAGGGAGCAACCACAATAACCCAAGGAAGACGTGAGGGAGGCCTGGACCAGGGTTACAGCAGGAGAGGTGGTGAGCACTGGCTGGCTCCTGGATCAACTAGTATATTGGAAATACTGGGAGGAAAATGGTGGTGGTGTGAGCAACGAGAAGATGGAGTCCCCAAAGGACTCATTGGGAAGGCGGTTTCTCTGATGTTATGTCTACACTGTGTACCAGTTCCCTACGTGGAGATATCGAGATTGGGTGGGGCATACAGGTGTGTAGTTCAGGAGGCAGGTCTGTGCTGGAGGTACCAATGTGGGAGTCTTTGACACAGAAATACAGTGTTTCCAGCCAGCGGTTGAGCTGAATCACCTAAGAAGTTAGCAGAAAGAGGGAGGAGGACTGGGGACTGAGCCCTGGAGGTCTTGGGAGGAGAGGGTTGGCTGTCCCAGGGGAAGGGCTAGACTGCAGTTGAAACAGGTGAAGAGAATGTTCAGAAAAGAGGATGAGGGTATAGTGGATTTTGCTGCTGGTGGGCTGAGAATTCCAGAAAGCATGGGGAAAGATGGTGCTTCTCAGATTACATTTCCTATGTCTAATATCCTTAGGAAGTTACTATCTTTTTTAAAATATATTTTATTGATTTTCTTACAGAGAGGAAGGGAGAGGGATAGAGAGCTAGAAACATCGATGAGAGAGAAACATCGATCAGCTGCCTCCTACTGGGTATGTGCCCAAAACCAAGGTACATGTCCTTGACTGGATTCGAACCTGGGACCTTTCAGTCCACAGGCTGACCCTCTATCCACTGAGCTGAGCCAAACTGGTTAGGGCAGAAGTTATTATCTTCCTTATCCTCCTGACTCATCTCAATCTCAGGAGCAGGAGCTGGCCAGGACCTTCGAGTCTAAATGCCTCAGGCTGGGGGTCAAGACAACTGCAATCCAGCCCCACACCAGGAGGCAGCTGATTCTGATAGAGCCCTCATCCGCCCAAAGCTCCAGCTGGCCCCACCTCCCTGACTTCACTGGTCTCTGCTCCATCTCGCTCTCCTTCACCCCTCAGGGCTCTCTTCCGATCCGAGCCCCTCGTCCAAGTTTTTTCAGACCCCTCTAACGACCATCGAACTCTCGTCCCGATCCTCCCATGACACACTCTCATGCTTGGGCCTTAGCACGTAACTCACGCCTCCCCGTGGCTTGTGTTCCAGTTTCATTTCCAGCTTCCCCACCAGCCTGGGAGCCCTCTGAGACATGGCCCACTTTTATTTGTTTTTCTGGCCACCCCAGTCCCCTGAACGCGGGGGTTGTTGCCTCATAAGTGGCTAAAGTTTAATTAAGTATATGTTCCCAGGACACTGAAATGGGTTTTACATAATTCCATACCACACCCATCTCGGGGCAATTGCTAACGTGCTTGGTGAGTGCTCTTTTGGTTATATTGCTTCGGTGTACACACAACCCCAAGCCAAGCCCTCCTGCGGCCCAGCGGGGTGGGGAGGCGACGAACCTCCCCAGGATTGAGGGGAGCACAGAGATTTCTTATTCCTGCCTGGGAACGTACAAATCCCCTCACTGTCTCTACCCCGGACCTGGAGAGAAAGTGTTTATTATATTCAGAGAATATGTGGGGTTTTGAATGAGTTCTGGTTGGATTGCTAACCCTGCTTTATCAGGAAAAATAACGTGTTCCCCATTGTGGTCCGGCTTCAACAACTAACAACCACAACGGAAACTGATGCTTGGCTCAGGATGCAGCAAACATGGAGGTTTGCCCGGGGGGGGGGGGGGTCGGCTTCCTTTCAGCTTGGAGCCTTGCTCACCACTGGCCCCCAGCTCCCTGAACATGGAACACACTCAGAGAGCTGATGAGGGAAGAAAGGAAGGAAGGAACCAAAGAATGAGCAACCCAAATACCAAGTGGTCAGCTTTGGTCCAGAGCTCCCAGGTAGGATGGGGTACAGAGCTAGGGGCCTGGGGACCCCTCACTCCGGGTGAAGGACTTTGCCCACCTGCCTAAGTCCTACCGTATCTTTTCTCTCCAGCCTCAGAGTCAAGAAGGCGATAGAACCGCAGACAGGGAAACCGAGGCACAGCACAGCAAGGCGACCCAGTGATGGTCACAGAGCAGAGCTGGGATGAGACAAGTTCTCATCCCAGCACACTCACCCTGTACTTATCGAGGTTGTGTCTCTCCACGCAGGTCCCCTTGAGGCAGAACTTGCCCTCGCCGCAGCCGGTGCCATCCGCCCAGGGGAAGTGGCGGGTCTGGCACACCATCTGCCCCTTGGCCTTGCCGGTGCACCACAGTTTGGTGCAGTACTGCATGTAGGGACAGGGCTTGGAGCCCACGCCGAAGGCCAGCTCGCACTGCTGGCTCAGGGTGTACCTGGCCCCCGGCAGGTCCTCGGGCAGGGCAACGGGCTTGCTGGGCTGGTCCAGGAGGCAGTCTCCTGCAGAGAGAGCCAAGGGCATGCATGAGCCATGAGCTGGGGAAGGTGGGGCTTGACTAACCGGTATCTGAATGGTAGGGAGAGAATGAAGCAAGAGGCAATGGGACGGGCAGACCCTCCTCAGAGCCCACCTCTTGGGGGTCATGCACACCTGTGGGTAACGGAGGACAGGTCCAGAGAGGTGGCGGGCACCGCCAACAGCGACAGACTGACACTCGTCCTGGGTCGCCCCCGGCTTACCGTGCCCACTGTCCAGGAAGTCGGTGATGATGGCAGCGCTGCAGGCCGACCAGGGGTTGGCGCGGTCGATCTGGATGAGCGTTGGGGACATCATGTGGTTGGCCCGGAGTTTCCCGAACACCTCCTCACACACTTTCACGTTGTCGTGGGGCATGTTGAACACGTGGCCTGTGGGGTGAGGCAGGAAGGCTCAGTGGCTGTGCAGTGAAGAGGCAATGGAGAGAGGGAGGGGGGAGGAGGACCAGCTGGGGAAGCTAGAGAGCCGGGTCCATCAGGCTGATCATGCCTATGTATTGATGGATTGCTTAGCCCATGTCCCCAACATGATGTTCCTGTGTCCTCTGTCCCAGCCAGGAGGCTGTGGGCTCAGTGAGGACAGCAGCGTATGGAACACACTCTCCCCTTCGTGCCTGGCTGATGAGACAACACTACGGCCGACGTTCTCGGACAATATCACTGGCCAACTGAGCTGGGGGCAAGCAGAGAAAAATCCAACAAAACCATTTGCTAGGGAAGACGCCAGTCCTGAGAGAAGACCTCTAAGGCTTCTTTGGGCCATGAAGAAACACAGATATGGCCGAAACCGGTTTGGCTCAGTGGTAGAGCGTCGGTCTGTGGACTGAAAGGTCCCAGGTTCGATTCCGGTCAAGGGCATATACATTGGTTGCGGGCACATCCCCAGTAGGGGGTGTGTAAGAGGCAGCTGGTCAATGTTTCTCTAGCTCTCTATCTCTCTCCCTCTCTGTAAAATATCAATAAAAATATATTTTTTTAAAAAAAAAGAAACACAGACATGTCCATGTGTCTCCCCTGCCAAGCACCCAGGGAACCCAGAGAGACCCCCGAGGGGAGCTCTCCCCACCCCACCCGAGAGCCCCCTGCAGCCTCACCCAGCTCGTGGGCAGTGGTGAAGGCTGACGGGAGCCCATCGTCCTCGATCACAGAGCAGCTCCTCTTGGGGTCGCACATGGTGCCCACGTCGGCCATGCCCAGCGTGTCGCAGGTGGTGGCTCCACACAGGTCCTGCCAGGCAAGGGAAGCAGAAGCCAGCCGGAGGTTAGAGACGGTAATGGGCAAGAGCCGAGGGGAGAAAGAGCCTCCTTCCAGCTCGCTCCCATTCCAGGCCTAAGCGGGTGCAGCACCTTGGGTCAGCCAGGCCCTTTCCCAGGGGGCTGTGGGGCTGGCTATTCATGGGATTGACCCCGGCGGAGGGAGGAGGCCTCCGGAAGACAGCTCTGTGGCTCACAAGTCCTATGCCGGGAGGTCCTGCGGGAGGAAATGAGGAGGTACCGAATTAAACTCCGGGGCCACTGCTTTATATAGAGCCGACCAGAATATGATGATTTCCACAGCTTGGGCGAGTCTCTGCTTGTAGGCAGGCGGGGGTGGAAGGCGAGCCCGGTGTCCATTCGGTCCGCTCCGTGCAGCCTTGGTCTTGGCCGAGTGGCTGCTTTTGGACAACCATGAATTAGGCTCAGACGCTCAGCCAAAGGGTCACTGGCCAAGGGCCCACCCACGCCTGCCATCCGGCCTCCGTGGGTTGGGAGGAGGCAGAGTGAGGTGAGCCCAAGCCTCTGTCCAGGCCAGCTCACGTGCTATGGGAGCTCGGCGGGACAGCGGGCCCAATGGCTGCTAGGAAGGAAAACAAATTAAGTGGATTGTGACCTAAGCAGGAAGTCTGAAAGGTAACTTGCAACCGGAAGTAGGGCTTCTAGCAACACCCCTGACAGGAGGCACTTACGGGGATATGGAAGTCTTGGGTGGCTACCTCAGAGAACCTATTAAACAGTATGGGCCAGCAATGCATAGATACTGCAAAGCCCACGACCTAGAGCTAGAATAAGACACTTGCATATGTTGTGCTCCTCTTTTTTTTTTTATTGATTTTTTACAGAGAGGAAGAGAGAGAGAGTTAGAAACATCGATGGGAGAGAAACATGGATCAGCTGCCTCCTGCACACCCCCCACTGGGGATGTGCCCGCAACCAAGGTACATGCCCTTGACTGGAATCGAACCCGGGACCTTTCAGTCCACAGGCCGATGCTCTATCCACTGAGCCAAACCGGTTTCGGCTCATATATATATATATATATATATATATATATATATATACTTTTTTATTGATTTCAGAGAAACAGGGTGTGATTAAAAAAACATCCATGATGAAAGAGAATCATTGATTGGCTGCCTCCTGCATGCCCCCTCCTGGAGATTGAGTCTGCAATCCAGGCATGTGCCCTGACCAGGAATCGAACCGTGACCTCCTGGTTCATAGATTGGCTCTCAACCACTAACCCACACTGTCCGGGCCATTCTGCTCCTCTTGAGAAGACACTGCTGACCAGTGATGCTGGCTCTCTCCTCTCTCCATCTCTGCCTTTCTAGCAGACACGAAGCTATTACATCCCCGCAACAGTCTTAGGAGGCAGGTATAAGATATGCCTGTTTGTCAAAGGCGGGAACTGAGAGTCACGATCATAGTTCATCACGGTGATGATTTATCAGATGCTGACACTGTGCATGCACTTCTCACACGTGACCCTGCTGAATCGTCACCACGTCCCACTGGAATAATGACCATTGTCACCTTCTGCAGAGACAGGAAGCTGAGGCTTGGAGAGGTTCGCATCTCAGGCAAAAAAAAAAGATGTGCCCTTGAGGTCGGGAACAGTCAGCACTGTTTCCAGACTTCACACTTCACAGTCGACTGCCTGATGCCTCCTGAGCGAACCCTCCAGAGAAAGAGCTGTGCATGTTCCCCTCTGGGAGCCCAGGTGTTTACAGATACACACACACACACACACACACACACACAACACACACACACACAGCTGTGGGCTTCCTTCTCTTAAGGGCTGTATGCATGTGTGCATGTGCAAGTGCGTGCTGACTTGGAGGGAAGGGGGGCGACCCAGTTAGGGGGGTCAGGGGGCCTAGGAGGAAAGGGGATCACGGTTCAGAAGATCAGCAAAATTTAACCCGGAGCCTTCAGACATTTACCACCTGAGCAGTGGAACTTGGCTCTCCGTGGTCAGGTGATAGTCACACCTCCCCGTGAGCGAGGTTACCCGGCCAGAGAACCGCCAGGGTGATCACACTGAGCCCACGGTCAAGGACGGGCGAAACGCCTGGGCACCCTCGAGCTGCTGTCCTGTGCTGGCGCGTGGCCCCCCCTCCACTCCTGGAAGCCCCACGGGCGAACTTCAAACTCCCTTCTTTTCCAACTGCCCTTCCCTCTCCAAGGCTCAGAAAGATCTCCTTCCCGGGGATTCTGAAATCTAAGGACAACCGCTGCCAAAGCTTGGGAGGGGGAGTGCACCTGACCAACAGTTTAGGGAACCTGGCCACTGGGGGACAGCAGTGAGCCCCAGGGACCCGCTGGTGATGCAGCTAAGGGCCTGCGATGAGGAAGGGGGAACGAAGGTTTATGCAGGGGCACAACGAAGGAGGTTGGGCAATGGGGCCCATATGTCCCTAGACCAGCCGTGGGCAAACTATGGCCCGCGGGCCGGATCCAGCCCGTTCAGCTGTTCTATCCGGCCCTCGGAGCCGAAAGAGCGGAGGGTTCTCTTGCTCTCCCCTCCGCTCCTTCACCAGCAGCCCAAGATGAAGAGTGCCAGCATGGTCATGTTGCTTTTATTCCTGCCCTCCAGTCCAGTTTAAGAATCCATTGTGGCCGAAACCGGTTTGGCTCAGTGGTAGAGCATCGGTCTGTGGACTACAAGGTCCGGGTTCGATTCCGGTCAAGGGCATGTACATTGGTTGCGGGCATATCCCCGGTAGGGGTGTGCAAGAGGCAGCTGGTCGATGTTCCTCTCTCATCGACGTTTCTAGCTCTCTATCTCTCTCCCTTCCTCTCTGTAAAATATCAATAAAATATATTTAAAAAAAAAAAAAAGAACCCATGGTGGCCCTCGAGTCAAAAAGTTTGCCCACCTCTGCCCTAGACGCTAGAGTACAAGATCCCCCAAGGCAGTAGACCCGGAAAAGTCTAGCCTGATGGTCAGAGCCTGTAGGGCAAGCATGTTACTTGGCCCTGGGGCACCACGAACGCTCCCTGTTGGCCTATGTTGGAGAGAGGACACAGCACTGTGGAGCCTGGATTCTGGTCCTGGTCCTGTCCCCCAGTCCATGTGTGATGTGGGCCAGGTCCCTGCTCTCCTGGGGACCTCCGCTTCCAACAGTGGGGAAGGGCCCGTGGTCACCCTGAACCAAGACCGTCCTGTGGCCTTCCACCTCTGCTCCCTCCCCGATCCCAGGTCCTCAGCCCCGTCTGGCCTTCTGGGCTACAAAGAGGCACGGAGCCTGGTCTACTTTCAGAATGGAAAACAAGGAGGATCATCTCGCCTCCTGACCCATGCGGGGTAGGGTGGAACGCACTCACAGGAAGTGAAAGTCACCCAGGTGCAAGTTCAGAGTCCTGTCCCCCTCTGCTCACAGGAATGGCTAGAGCAGGTGGAGTGCTCAGCCTGAGTCTAGGCCAGCTGTGGGCAAACTACGGCCCTCGGGCCGGATCCGGCCCGTTCGGCTGTTCTATCCAATTGGGGCAGCACAGGTCTAGCTCATGAAGGCCCCAGACCAGCCGTGGGCAAACTACGGCCCACGAAAGAGCGGAGGGTTCTCTTGCTCTCCCCTCCGCTCCTTCACCAGCAGCCCGAGATGAGAGTGCCAGCATGGTCAGGTTGCTTTTGTTCCGGCCCTCCGGTCCAGTTTAAGAACCCATTGTGGCCCTCGAGTCAAAAAGTTTGCCCGGGCCGAGTGCCCCGGGTGAGCCGAGTGTCCCACGGGTCCGAGTGCCCCGGGTGAGCCGAGTGTCCCAGGGGGCCGAGTGCCCCGGGTGAGCCGAGTGTCCCACGGGGCCGAGTGCCCCGGGTGAGCCGAGTGTCCCAGGGGGCCGAGTGCCCCGGGTGAGCCGAGAGTCCCACGGGTCCGAGTGCCCCGGGTGAGCCGAGTGTCCCAAGGGGCCGAGTGCCCCGGGTGAGCCGAGTGTCCCACGGGGCCGAGTGCCCCGGGTGAGCCGAGTGTCCCCGGGGGGCCATGTGCCCCGGGTAAGCCGTACCCCCCAAAGGGGAAGGGTGTCCCGGGTAAGCCGTGTGTCCCAGGGGGCCAAGTGCCCCGGGTGAGCCGAGTGTCCCACGGGGCCGAGTGCCCCGGGTGAGCCGAGTGTCCCAGGGGGGCGAGTGCCCCGGGTGAGCCGAGAGTCCCACGGGTCCGAGTGCCCCGGGTGAGCCGAGTGTCCCAGGGGGGCGAGTGCCCCGGGTGAGCCGAGAGTCCCAGGGGGCCGAGTGCCCCGGGTGAGCCGAGTGTCCCACGGGGCCGAGTGCCCCGGGTGAGCCGAGTGTCCCAGGGGGGCGAGTGCCCCGGGTGAGCCGAGAGTCCCACGGGTCCGAGTGCCCCGGGTGAGCCGAGTGTCCCAAGGGGCCGAGTGCCCCGGGTGAGCCGAGTGTCCCACGGGGCCGAGTGCCCCGGGTGAGCCGAGTGTCCCCGGGGGGCCATGTGCCCCGGGTAAGCCGTACCCCCCAAAGGGGAAGGGTGTCCCGGGTAAGCCGTGTGTCCCAGGGGGCCAAGTGCCCCGGGTGAGCCGAGTGTCCCACGGGGCCGAGTGCCCCGGGTGAGCCGAGAGTCCCACGGGTCCGAGTGCCCCGGGTGAGCTGAGTGTCCCAGGGGGGCGAGTGCCCCGGGTGAGCCGAGAGTCCCAGGGGGCCGAGTGCCCCGGGTGAGCCGAGTGTCCCCGGGGGGCCATGTGCCCCGGGTAAGCCGTACCCCCCAAAGGGGAAGGGTGTCCCGGGTAAGCCGTGTGTCCCAGGGGGCCAAGTGCCCCGGGTGAGCCGAGTGTCCCACGGGTCCGAGTGCCCCGGGTGAGCCGAGTGTCCCAGGGGGCCGAGTGCCCCGGGTGAGCCGAGTGTCCCAGGGTGCAGTGTGCCCCGGGCGAGCCGTGTGTACCAGGGGAAGCAGTGGGACCCAGGGGAAGGGGCGGTGAAAACCAGAGGAGGAGCGGACTCTATTCATATGGTCCTGAGATAGTCACCATAAAACAAGCAGACTGCCAAATGACAGCGGGGAGGGGAAGGAGACCTGGGGGGAGATAGGAGAACAACCGAGGGACTGGTATGCATGAACATAAGTACAACCAATGAACACAGAACTCTGGGGAGGGAGGGCATAAATGGGAGGTGGGGGGGGGGGCAATGGTAAACTATGTACACAGAAAATACCTTAATAAAGTAAAATAAAATAACAAAAAAAAATAAAGTTTAGATAGTAGGAGTAGAACAAAGGAAATCAAGATACCCAGTCTGATGGGGTATCCCAGTCATAATCTGTTTAGGGTTTTTCTTATGAGAAAAATGTCTATCTAGGAAGAGGAAGCAATAATGTAGAAAATTAATTTTATATCTTTGTGTTTAGTTATAGAAATATAAACTTAAGGGAGAAAATCATATATATAAATAATACCCTTTCAGAAATTTCTAAAAGGTAGAGGTTTGACAACTTTCATGTCTTCATGTATGGTATTAAATTATAATGTTATTCACTTTTAATAAATAATTTATTGTTACAGAAAAAAAAAAAAAAAGTTTGCCCACCCCTGGTCTAGGCAGCCCCTGGAGCTCCGTGGCCCGGCCAGAAGCCTCCTTCCTCGCGGGGAGGGTGGACTCTCCGCGGAGCAGAGACAAGCAGCTGCGGGCCGTTCCTGGCCAGGAGCAACCTGTTCTTTCCATTAAGAAGTCCCAGTTTCCCTGGATCAAACAAGAGGAACAAGGAGAGAGCCGGCAAATGTCCTGAGGGTCAGGGTGTAGCTGAGAGCAACTGTCCCGGGGTAGCCCGTTCCCTCGCTGTGGCAAGAGGCAGCTGTTTGGGGTCAGAGGCTCTGCCTGTCCCCCCTTCCCCCGGTGGCTCGCTGGGCCACAGAGCGGAGAGCGCCGGCAGGCAGTGTGCGGGGCCCCGAGGCCTCCTTGGTGGAACTGGAGGCCTCCGCCCTCCGGGGTGGACTCAGATGCACTCAGGCGGCGTGAACCTCTTTAGCGCAGGGTCTCCTCTCCATGAATGAAAACTGCTCTGGCCGAAACCGGTTTGGCTCAGTGGATAGAGCGTCGGTCTGCAGACTGAAAGGTCCCAGGTTCGATTCCGGTCAAGGGCATGTACATTGGTTGCGGGCACATCCCCAGTAGGGGGTGTGTAAGCGGCAGCTGGTCGATGTTTCTCTGTCATCGACATTTCTAGCTCTCTATCTCTCTCCCTTCCTCTCTGTAAAAAAATCAATAAAATATTTTTAAAAAAATAAAATTGCTCTGGCTCTTCCCGCCTTGAGAACATGCTCGCTGCTCAGCCCAGTCCCTACCTGCCTCCCCGTCTCTGATCGTCCGCCATTGCTCCTCGGGGCTGCAGCTGCTGTGCCAGGTCACCCAGGCGTCATCTTGGCCAAGAACCTAGTCCTCTTGGATTATTCTTGCCTAACTGTGCCTTTCCGTAAAATCATTTAAAGATTGGAGCCACGATTTGAAAATAAATAAATAAGAAGAACACCTTGGGCCTGGCCCAGGGGTGGGCAAACTTTTTGACTCGAGGGCCACAATGGGCTCTTAAACTGGGCCGGAGGGCCGGAACGAAAGCATGGATGGAGTGTTTGTGTGAACTAATATAAATTCAAAGTAAATATCATTACATAAAAGGGTACGGCCTTCGGACCGGATAGAACAGCCGAATGGGCCGGATTCGGCCCGCGAGCCGTAGTTTGCCCACGCCTGGCCTGGCCAGTGTGGCTCAGTTGGTTGAGCATCGTCTCGTGTGCCGAAAGGTTGTTGGTTCCATTCCCGGTCGGGGCACATGCCCAGGTTGGGGGTTTGATCCCCAGTGGAGGGCATGCAGGAGGCAGCCAATCAATGCTTCTCTCGCGTCACTGATCTCTGAAATCAATTTTTTAAATATTTTTTTTAATCCAGCAATTCAATGCTGGGCCAGTGTGACTAAGGCTGCGTGGTGAAGAAGAGAACTTGACCTTCTATACGCAGATTGGGTGTCACTGGAATCTAAAGCCCTCGGGATGTACAGATGGTGTTATAGCGAGAAACTGAGGCCATCAAAACCCCAAGAACTCCCTTGGTGAGGAAGAAGAGGAACCCACAGCCGGCAGGAAGACCGAACTTTCTCTAGAAATCCACCCGTTCACAAGGGGCCACAGTCCAAATGCAATGACAGTGGCTCACGTTTCTTGAGTCGCTACGACTCGCGGGACACTGCTGGTAGAGTCTTACCTGTGGCAGCTCACCACATCCTCACAGCAGCCTTAAGGAGGGAGATGCCCTTATGAGGCCCCATTTTACAACGAGACCCAGAGAAGCTAGGTACCCAGGCCACGGTCAGTGAGCCCAGGGTTGGGCTGGGAGGGAGGGACAGAGGAAGACTAAAATCCAGGCAGCGCAGCCTCAGAACGGAGCGATTCCCACAAACCTGCACCGCTCCCGGTCCACGTGCAGCCCAACAATGAACATGCTGGGGAACTTCAAGAGGGCAAGACTATCCACCCCAGCCGAAACCGGTTTGGCTCAGTGGTAGAGCGTCGGTCTGCGGACTGAGAGGTCCCGGGTTCGATTCCGGTCAAGGGCATGAACATTGGATGCAGGCACATCCCCAGTAGCGGGTGTGCAAGAGGCAGCTGGTCGATGTTTCTCTCTCATTGACCTTTCTAGCTCTCTATCTCTCTCCCTTCCTCTCTGTAAAATATCAATAAAATATTTTTTAAAAAAAAAACAAACAAACAGCCGAAGCCGGTTTGGCTCAGTGGTAGAGCGTCGGTCTGCTGACTGAAAGGTCCCAGGTTCGATTCCGGTCAAGGGCATGTACCTTGGTTGCGGGCACATCCCCGGTGGGGGGTGTGCAGGAGGCGGCTGGTCGATGTTTCTCTCTCATCGATGTTTCTAGCTCTCTATCTCTCTCCCTTCCTCTCTGTGAAATATCAATAAAGTATATTTTTAAAATAAAATAAAATAAAATAAAATAAAAATAAAATAAAAAACAAACAAACAAACAAAAAACCTATGACCCTTCGTTCGTGGGCCGGTGCTCTAACCACTGAGACACTGGCCAGAGCTAGGGCTTTAAAAAAATAAAAATAAAGACTGTCCACCCCAGCCCCCAGCCCCAGAGCGGCTGATCTCTGAGTGGGGAGAGGCTAGGGGAGGGGGAAGCGGCGGGATTCGCTTCGGAGACTGCTCTTAGCGCGGCGTCTGCACCAGCTCCCCGGATGAGCACGCCTTGGCTCCGTGCCCCACACCTGCACTGACACACTGACCTCGTCCCCGCGGTGTACCCCGCCTGCTGGCTCCTCCCGGGGCCCCTCCTTTCTCCAGGGAAGAGCCTGGTGGCAAAGAGCCCAGATGAAATGCCAGAGCAGCCCGAGCTCCCTCTCCCAGCCCTGCAGCCTGACAGCCTGAGACGACGCCGGATTAATGAGCCCCAGGCGGGGAGGGGAACTACCAAGCGCTGTGGCCACGCGCAGCCCTTTCGCTGCGCCGGCGCCTTCCTTCCGTGGACACGTACAAGACGACGGCGTGTGCAGGGGCCCAGCAGGGGTGGAGAAGTCCTGCCCCCCAGGAGCTGGCAGACCAGGGGGAGTGGCACATGCTGGAGCCCGCGGTTCCCACACAAGAACAGGAATGCCACCAGACGGGTGTCAAGGAAACGTGCAAGGGCCACGGGGGACGGAATGCTTTCGATCAGGCCTGTCCCAGATGTAGATTCGGGCAAAGGACCGGTAGGGAACCATTCGACAGCAGCAAACATATGCAGTTCGCCCTCCATCCAAGGGGGATATGCACCAAGACCCCCCCTCCAAGTGGATGCTTGAAACCATGACTAAGACTAAACTCTATCTATGCAATGTTTCTTCCTAGACATACACACCTATGATAGAGTTTGACTTGTCACTTAGGCACAGTAAGAAATGAGCAATGAGCCGAAACCAGTGTGGCTCAGTGGTAGAGCGTCGGTCTACGGACTGAAAGGTCCCAGGTTCGATTCCGAGCAAGGGCATGTACATTGGTTGCGGGCACATCCCCAGTAGGGGGTGTGCAGGAGGCAGCTGATCGATGTTTCTTTCTCATCAACGTTTCTAGCCCTATATCTCTCTCCCTCTCTGAAAACTAATCAATAAAATATATTTTTTAAAAAAGAAAGGAAAAAAAAGAAATGAGCAATGAAATGGAAGAATTTTAACAATATCCTATCTAATAAAGAGGTAATTAGCTAATTGGCCCTCACGCCAGGGCAAAGATGGCAGTGCCAGCAGCCAATAAGGAGGGAAAATGCTAATTGACGGCCCGCCCTCAAAGATGGAAGCGCCTGCCGAAGTCGGTTTGGCTCAGTGGTAGAGTGTCGGTCTGCGAACTGAAAGGTCCGGGGTTCGATTCCGGCCAAGGGCATGTACATTGGTTGCGGGCACATCCCCGGTAGGGGGTGTGCAAGAGGTGGCTGGTCGATGTTTCTCTCTCATCGACATTTCTGGCTCTCTATCTCTCTCCCTTCCTCTCTGTAAAATATCAATAAAATATATTTTAAAAAAAAAGATGGAAGCGCCCACTGCCAATAAGGAGGGAATATGTGAATTGACTGCCATGCCCTCAAAGATGGCGGCGCCCACGGCCACAAGGTGGCAGCGCCCAGTCCCCTCAGCTCCCCCACTGCCCTGGGCCTCCTGAAGCTCAGGCAACCAGGGCCAGCCGAGGCTCACGCTGCTGGCAGTGGCAGCAGCAGAGGTGTGATGAGGGCGTAGCCTTCCCCTGATTGCCCGGTCACCTCCGGCCCCTGAGGGCTCCCGGACTGTGAGAGGATGCAGGCCGGGCTGAAGGACCCCCCCCCTCCCCAATCCAGTGCATTAATTTTCATGCACCAGACCTCTAGTATATCTAGTAGACCTCCTGAAATATCTCATTTTGATATTCTGCACTCATCTCTGCACCTAAAGGAAGCCCTTTACAGCTTCTCCTCGGCATACTGAAACGGCTGGCATCACAACTCCCGCGCTTGGGAGCCATTACTCGGCAGAATCATGCTGACTTGAATACAAGCACTTCCATGCCGCAGCAACTGATCTGATGATAACCCCGAGGGCTGCTACGCGACCAGCAGCATTCAATTTAAAACATATGTTGCCCTAGCCAGTTCGGCTCAGTGGATAGCGCCTTGGCCCGCGGATAGAAGGTTTCCTTGTTGGGCTCCCCGGCTTGAGGAGAATTCCTGGGGGCCGGAGGCCACATCTTACTAATATCTCTGTGTCCACAACCCAGGAGAGCACCTGGAAATAATAAATGCTCCGTGAGCATTAGACCGATGCACGCATACATGAATGGACGCCAGTCTTATTGCAGTTACGCAGACAGCGGACGCTCTGGGCCTGGAGAGAGAAACGAGGGTCTCGCACGGACTAGCTGGCTCCGGCCTCGGGAACAACAGGAAGCCTCAGCAACTCCCCTCCTCGGAAGTCGGGGTCCACCCAGAAAGCCTGGCTCAGCTTCCCCACAGCCCTGGTCCCGATCCGGCGCTGACCTCACCCTGCTGCTATGAGGCTGCGAGCTGAGCGCCTCCGAGAATGAGATGCGCGCTTCCTCCAGGAACACGAACTTTCTCTGAATCGTTAAGCAAACTCCTTCAGCTGGTCAAAAATACGTGGCGTGTGATCCACTTCTTTCTCCCTTGGTGCACAGGAGACTCCCTGGGTCTCGCCTTCCCAGTGTCTTGATTTCAACACCCCACGCCCCTCCCACGGCCTGCCAAGGACCATGGCATCACGGCATCTCCCCACAGCCCCGCCCACACGGCAGCTCCACGGCGGTCCAGGGGGGCGGGGCTCCCGTGCTGCAGGTCCTGTCACTCTTACTGCTCTCCTCGCGGGTCCCCCTGGCACCTGGAGCTCCAAGGGACCAAGCCCCCCCCCCCCCCAGCCGCCTTCTCTCTGTGGAAACTGCACCTAGAGTGTGTGATCGGTTAGAGAGAGTCACTAGCCAGTTTGCCAATTTCTCTGGGAGAATCAAGACATAGGTGGCTTGCCGAAACCGGTGTGGCTCAATGGTGGAGCGTCGGTCTGCGGACCGAGGGGTCCCGGGTTCAATTCCGGTCAGGGGCATGTACCTTGGTTGCGGGCACATCCCCGGTGGGGGGTGTGCAGGAGGCAGCTGGTCGATGTTTCTCTCTCTTCGATGTTGCTGGCTCTCTATCCCTCTCCCTTCCTCTCTGTAAAAAAATCAATAAAATATATATATTTTTAAGAAGAAGAAGAGGAGGAGGAAGGAGAAGGAGGAGGAGGAGGAGGAGGAGGAGGAGGAGGAGGAGGAGAAGGAGGAGAAGAAGAAGAAGAAGAAGAAGAAGAAGAAGAAGAAGAAGAAGAAGAAGAAAAGAAAAAGAAAGAAAGAAAGAAAGAAAGAAAGAAAGAAGTGACTCTAAAAGTGTAGAAGAAGAAAGAAAGAAAAAGAAAGAAAGAAAGAAAGAAAGAAAGAAAGAAAGAAAGAAAGTGACTCTAAAAGTGTCCCTCTTCTCAGGAGCCCTTCTGAACAAACGCTGATCTACAAAACACGTGCATTTCTAAAAACTCCTTATCCAAACCAACTACACGTGCAGAGTATATACCATTCCAGCTTTAGTTTGAGATGCATTGCTTATGCCCCCCATTACGCACCAGGCTGAAGCAGGGCAGCTCGTGCCCCTGACACAAAGGGTAACCGCCGACCCTCCCGAAGCGAAAGAGACGCCCCTCCTCCCGGGTCGGAGGGCCGCAGGCGGGAGAGGCCACATCTGGAGCGCGCAGCTGGGCGCGCAGTGTTCTCATCGCACACTGTACCTCCCCGGGGGAGCGCAGGAATGAGCGGCGCCTCAGGCCCCGGGAATGCGGCGGGCCCTGCACTCTGCAGCCGGCGCTGGCCGGGTGGCGAGGGAGCAGCGTGTATGCCACCGCGCAGAGCCCATACACGGAGGGCGGACCTGCCCTCGCGGCCTCCCCGCCCCCTGGCTTTGCCCTCTGGACCACAGGAGGGGAAGAGAGCTTCCGAAAGCCCCCCTCTTGCTCATCCCCGTCTCTGATCTTCATACATCTTGGACCCATTAATGCCTTGTCCACATAGCCCCCCTACCCCGGGGTCTAGCTTACACTCTGACACACAGAAGCTGGCGCATGGCTTGATGGCTTCTTCCGACGATGGCATGGCCCGGGGTACCAGTAGGGGGAGAGTCCTCTTCCCGGGGGGGGGGGGGGGGGGCGGTTCCAAAAGTCTCCTGGGCCCCCCCCGGGCAACAGCGGCTGAGATCTGGTGCCCCGGAGCCAGCAAGCGGCCTCCCTCCGCGGGCCGTCCCAGGCAGCGGTGAGCGGCAGCTGCTTTGCCCATTAAGCTGTCCTGTGCTCGGCCTTCGCTTGCTCCCCTCCCTCCCTTCCTCCATCCCCGGCAATCTGCCCGCCGGCCTGGCCTGCGCGCGGAGGTCAAAGCCACCTCCCCGGTCATTTCCCCATGACTCAGGCGGTGCCTGTGAGGCCCGGGCCGCGGCCGCGCCACAGACCTCAGCTGGAAGAGGGAGCGCAAGGAAACAGAGGCGCGGGCCAGAGACCTCCCTAGAGGAGCCAGGTGGTGGGAGGAGGAGGCTCGGAAAGGAGGAAGTTCAGCCGCGGGAAGGGGCCCGGCCGTGCCAAATGGGTTAGTGCAGCGGGCTCCGGCTCCGGCCCGGCATCGAGGCGCCGGTCTGGCCACTGTGGGCACTCAGAGCCCCCACGGGCCGCCGTGGAGCCTGTGCCCGCTGTGTACACCCAGAACGCTGTGGCATGGCCCAGATGCAAGTCGAAACCTCCCCCCCCTTCCAGAAAGCAGAGCAAGCAGGTCACGTGAGTGCCCCCTTTCCCTCCCAGGCCTCGGCATCCACCAAGTTCTAAGAATCCAGACACTTCCCAGGACCCAGTCCCTCCAACCTCTGCAAGCCTCCGCTTTCCCAGACCCGCAGCGAGGGCACAGCTGCTTTTCCGATCTGCTTTCCAGTCCCCGTGCTCGGTCTCCTTCCAACCCAGTAGCTGAGGTCTCCCGTGCCTTTCCCTGAGCGCTCGCCCGGGGCAGAAGCCGGAGCGCTGCGGTCCAGGCAGGTCGCAGGCCGTTTCGGTGACGTGAGGTCAGGAGCGACCTCGCCTGGTCTGTGCCACAGCATGTGTCGGGGCCAAAGGTCACCATCCACTGATGCCGACATGGGAGCATTGAAAGAGATCGTCCCAAACCAGCTCCAAGTGACACTTCCAACTCCAAACCAGTGCCCTGCGTAGATGGCTTGCTCCGAATGTACTGGAAGCCCCTCGAACAGAAGACGGGCCCAGCACAGGGAGACAGCAGCCATGACCGAGGGGGTGGTCCCAGCACTTCCGTCTGTCCTGTCCCTGTAACCTACACACTATCCCACGTCCAGGATTTCCAGGCCCAGAGCAGAGAGGACGAGGAGAACACATCACCCATGAGAAAGGTAGGACATGTCACCCATGAGAAGGGAACATGTCACCCATGAGCAAGGTACCCAGGTGCTTCCCCGGGCCATTTGGATCCCCAGGGTGCCAGATCCACCAGCCCAAGGAGGGACCCTGGGTGTCTGAGGCAACTTGGACGCCCCCCCATAGAAAAGGGGCGGACGCTCCCCCACCCGCCCTCTGCAAGGCCTCCTATCCAAACTGCGGCTCCTGGGCGGCAACTTCCCGGGCTCCGGCCCCTTGGCACCTGACCCGGGAGGCGCTGATTGGCCGCGCCAGGCCCACACCTTCCCACCGCCCACGTGCACTGGCGCCAGAGTTCGCTGAGCCTAGGAGCGGGCTCTCCCTGGACGATCCAAAGCGAGAATCGGAGGAGATCAATGAGATTTGAATTGGGGGGAAGGGGGGGGAGACAGAGGGAAAGGGAGGCATTGCGCGCACAAAGCGCATCTGGAGAGCCAAGGGCAGGGACCTGATGGGCACCACGTCCCCAGAGGGGTGCCAGAGGGACTCACCTGCCTGGTGAAGAGGATGGCCGTGTCCCAGTACTCGGGGTGCTTGTCGCTCACTCTGTTCAGCTTCTTCTGCCAGGCGCAGAAGTTGCGCAGCGTCAGGGCCGCGTTGCCCGTGACCTTGGGCCCGGCGTCGCGGTCGGCGAGGAGCAGCACCTTGACCACCACGACGCTGATGGGGTTGAGGATGCTGGGGTGGCGGTAGAGGCGCGCCGCCGTGGCCAGCAGCGTCAGCAGGTAGTGCTCCAGGTCCTCGCCGTGGAACTTGACCATCGACTCGTCCGCCACCACCAGGGTCTCCACGTAGCGCGGGATGGACACGAAGCGCTTGGCGCGCCCGGACCCGCGCCGGCCGCGGAGGCCCTCCCGGGAGCCGGCCCGCCGGGGCTTGTAAGGGTCCAGCGCCCGCAGGATGGCGGGGTTCCAGCCCGAGGCGACGCCGCAGCGAGAGGTGGGGTCCCCGGGAGGACCGCCGGGGGCGCCCCCCCGGCGCTGGAGGAGGTGTGCGCCCTGCCGGTTGCGCTGCGCCCCCGCGGCCCCGGCGGCGGGCGCGCTGGCGTTGGCGTTGGCGGGCAGCGGGCGGATGACATACTCGGCGCCCCGGTACCCGAAGGCCCCGCGCAGCCCCCCGCACAGGCTCACGGCGGCGAACGAATCCGGCTCGGCGTTCACGTCGCCGGAGTAAAAGCAGCGGCGCAGGTCCGGGGAGCCGGCGGCGGCGGCGGCGGCGGCGGCGGCGGCGGGGACCCCCAGGCGCTCCGTGGCGAAGGCGGGCGCCAGGAACCGGGCGTCGGGCGTCAGGTGCAGGTAGAAGTCCTCCCGGAACGCCGTGATCTGGAAGATGAGCCCCTCCGGCTCGCCGGCGTCGTCCCCGGGGCCCCGCCGGTAGTACCGGCGGCCGTTGATGTCCGGGTCCAGGAGGATGGGCACCACCACCACCTCGCGCTCCGGCTCCGCGCCGCCCGCCGGCGCCCCGACCAGAGCCCCCAGGGCGACGATGCCCAGCAGGAGCATGGCGCCGCGCCGGAGCGATCTCGGGGCACCCGGCACCCTGCACCCGGCACCGCCGACCCTCGGGGCAGCCCCGCGGCTCCCGGGGAGGAGAGCGAGGGCTGGGCGGCAGCTCCCCGGAGCGGCGATCGGCGATCGGCGAGCGAGCGCCCCGCAGCCCGCGCCTCCTACCTGCGCCCTCCCCAGCCGGGCGCGCAGACCGACTCCGGGGCCGCCGCTGTCAAGTGCAGGGCGAAGCCGGAGGGAGGGAGGGAGGCGCCGGGCCGCCGCTCCCCGCTGCAGCCGCTCGCAGCAGCTCCACACAACCGGGCGCCGGGCGAGCCTCTTAAAGGCCCCCTTCTCCCCGCGGCCGGCCCCGTCGGCGCCCCTCCCTCCCTCCCTCGCCGCCCAGCCTCCCAAAGCTTGCAGCCGGGAGCCTCCGGGGGCCATCGAAGAACTCGGGCCCGCCTCCCCGAGCCCGAGAGCCACTTGGCGGGGGAGGGAGGGAGGGGCGTGGAGCTGAGGCGGGAGGAGGCGGGGGCTGGCCCGGGGAAACAGGAATCTCAGTTTGCTGGTGTGTGTGTGTGTGTGTGTGTGTGTGTGTGCGTGTGTGTGTGTGTTGTGTTTTTTTTGTGGGGGGTTTTTTGTGTTGTGGTTTTGTTTTTGTTTGGGGTTTTTGTTTTGACCCCAAGTTATGCCCTGGTGCCCGACACGCCCGACCCACCGCTTACTTACGTCTGTCTGCCCACCACCACTCTCAAGGCGGTTGAGTTGGGTTGACAGAGTTGGCCATGAAGACCCACCATTGCCCTGCCGCCCCCAGCCCCCTCCCTGTTGCAACATCCCTGCTGGGTCTTCATGACTCTGTCCCCTGAAGGAACCAGAACCAAGAATGATCCCCGTGAAGGTCCTCCTGCCAGAAGGACAGCTTCAGAAGCCCCTTCGGAAACCCAGGGTGCCCAGGGGGCCGTGGTGCGCTGGCTGGGTTGGTGCGGACCCGATGGATGTTCGGGCATTTTGCCAGTCAGCTGTTACACACGGCCATTATTAAAAAGTTCAATTCTCCCCGAAGCCGGTTTGGTTCAGTGGATAGAGCGTCGGTCTGCGGACTGAAAGGTCCCGGGTTCGATTCCGGTCAAGGGCATGTACCTTGGTTGCGGGCACATCCCGGGTAGGGGGCGTGCAAGAGGCAGCTGGTCGATGTTTCTCTCTCATTGACGTTTCTAGCTCCATATTTCTCTCTGTAAAATATCAATTAAAAAATATATTTTTTTTAAAAAATTCAATTCTACAAACTTAGAATTATAAATTATGTTTAAAAACAAATCTTGTCACCCCCTAATCGACTACTGGGCTCTGAACCCACCAACGCTCCAGGACAAGCCCAGGGCTTCCAGGAGAGAGCGGGAGGAGGAGGGAAGAGGGTGGAGATGCTGACCGGCATGCTGCTCTTTGGAAGGGATCTACGGAAATGGGCGAATGCTATGCCTCAGGGCCTGGGGAAGAGAGGGGAGCCCTTGTTCAGCAATGGCTGGCTCACCAGGACCCGGTGGGGACGCGCAGAAAAGTGGTCTTCCAGGTAGAAATGCCAGAGGTCACGTCTTCCGGGAGCTTATATCATTTGATCCTCGACTAAGTACCGCTCAGGGCACTGGCGTGAAAGACTGAGCGCATGCCGTGGGGTCAGACCATCAAGCCATGAGCTCCCGACTAGTTTGGAGGGGGTGGGGGGTCCTAGGAGCCCTGTGTCAAGCGCTGGTCCTTGGGGGTCCTCCGTGTCTCTCAGGAACATCAACTCCTTTCTTCTGGCAACTTCTTTCTTCTGGGTATCTCTCTCTCTCCTGCCACCTAGGACATCATCACAGAACCCAAAGGCTCCGAGTAGAGTTTAGAAGAGGAGGAGAAGACAAGCCGAAACCGGTTTGGCTCAGTGGATAGAGCGTTGGTATGCAGACTGAGGGGTCCTAGGTTCGATTCCGGTCACGGGCATGGACCTTGGTTGCAGGAGCATCCCCAGTGGGGGTGTGCAGGAGGCAGCTGGTCGATGTTTCTCTCTCATCGATGTTTCTAGCGCTCTATCCCTCTCCCTTCCTCTCTGTAAAAATATCAATAAAATATATTTTAAAAAGAAGAAGAAGAAGAAGAAGAAGAAGAAGAAAAGACAGGCCGAAACCGGTTTGGCTCGGTGGATAGAGCGTCGGCCTGCGGACTGAGGGGTCCCAGGTTCAATTCCGGTCAAGGGCATGTACCTAGGTTGCAGGCGCATCCCCGGGGGGAGAGGGGGTGTGCAGGAGGCAGCTGGTCGATGTTTCTCTTTCATCAATGCTTCTAGCTCTCTATCCCTCTCCCTTTCTCTCTGTAAAAAATCAATAAAATTTTTTTTTAAAGAAGAGGAGGAGAAGACAGGATTATGAAGCATAACAAGGAGGTGTGCGGAAGAATTTTGAAATTTTCTTGGAGAAGTGGCTACTCAAGCAAACAACCCCACGGCGGAGAGGAAGAGGATGCTGGGGCTGGTCCCTCGGTGAAGAGCTCTTTTTACCCGTTATCTTCTCCCCGTTAAAGGATCCACTCTCCCAAGATTCCCCGGGGGCCGTGGAACAGGAAGCCGCCCAGATGCCCACCGGTCCCCAGGGGCCCCTCTCCCATTGAGATCCACGGGGCTGAGGTTCATTACGTGAACGGGTAGGACGCGGTGTTTATGCTGTAAATGAAAGGGAGAGCGTGCCTGGGGGAGGATTGTGTGTGAGAGAGGGGGGAGTTCAAGCCCACAAAGGCCTCGTGTGTCTGGGCGTTTAGAGGGGGACTGTAATTAAAGAGAAACTCAGACAACCCAGGGCAATCATAAGCCGCTTGTGCGGGGCCAGCAATTGTGTCCCTGGGCCCAGCCGTCATAATGGCGGGTTACAAGGTTTCCAGAGACATTTTACTTTCGCTGTGATCAGTGGGGTTTGGCGAGGGCCACATGTCAATCAAGCTTCCTCCTCCCTAATCGCAGGACGACTGTCTCAACCCGGAGCACAGAAACCCCATGTGTGGACTTTCTCAAAGGCACTGACGTGCGCTGAGCACTTACTTGCCCTGTGCTCACCCCTGCACCGAGAGTTCCATACACGTTCTCTTATTTAACTCTTGTCTCTCCCCTCTTGGGAAGCTGCACTTCTATTCAGTCGCTTCGCCATGGCTTTCCTAACCAGGAGCTGAGGATCTAGGTATCTGCTGAAGTAGAGGAAGTAGAGGAGATGTTAGAACTCAGCATCGGTATTCCGTTTGCAGCCCTGATCTGCCTCTCTGGCTTGATTGTCCCACCTGTCCAGAAGAAGAGGGATCACCCGGGATCAGAGGTCGTCAGTCACAAGACCGCCTTAGAATTCTGGCCTACATAAAAGCTAAGCTGGCTTCCAGATCAAACGTTACGTGACTGGTGGAGGCTGCGGAAGGCAATGTGGCATGGTGATTAGGAGCCCGGGCTTGGCCCTAACCGGTTTGGCTCAGTGGATAGAGCATCGGCCTGCGGACTCAGGGGTCCCAGGTTCTATTCCGGTCAAGGGCATGTACCTTGGTTGCGGGCACATCCCCAGTGGGGAGAGTGCAGGAGGCAGCTGATCGATGTTTCTCTCTCATCCATGTTTCTAACTCTCTCTCCCTCTCCCTTCCTCTCTGTAAAAAAAAATTAATAAAACATTGAGAGAGAGAGAAAGAGAGAGAGAGAGAGCGAGCGAGCGCGAGCCTGGGCTTGGAGGACCCTGATGTGCATCCTGCTCCACTGGTTTCAGTTGTGCAATTACGGCTAAGTTACTCTGCTGCCCAAGGCCACAGCTCCTTCATGATTCAAGCGAGGATAATCATACTACTCATCTCTATAGTTATGATGAGCACTAAGTAACTTAATATTTAAGCAGTGCTCAGAAGTGCTTAATACATTTTATTGTTGTTGTTGTTAAACCTCGCCCAAGGATATCTTTCTATTGATTTTTAGAGAAAGTAGAAAGAAGGGTGAGAGAGAGAGAGAGAGAGAGAGAGAGAGAGAGAGAGAGAGACATCAATGTGAGAGAAACACATCGACTGGGCCTGCAACCGAGGTACATGCCCCTTGACCAGAATCAAACCCAGGACCCTTCAGTCCACAGGCCGACACTCTAGCCACTGAGCCAAACTGGCTAGGACAGAAATGCTTCATACATTTTTTTTCAGTTTTTTTTTTATTTCAAGAAAAATGATTTTAAATATAATAATGTTACATGCAATAAACCTTAATATTTCAAAAAATGGTTTTAAATATGATAATGTTCCATGCAATAAACACCAATTACTCAAGAAAAATTATCCTACATATAATAATATTACATGCAATAAGCATTAATATTTCCAGAATAAAAGGATTTTAAGTATAATAATATTCTAAAAACATTTTTAAAGTTTCATAAATGTTATATAACAGTGCTGTTAATATTTTCATTGTAAAAATATATATTTTATTGATTTTTACAAAGAGGAATAGAGAGTTAGAAACATCGATGAGAGAGAATCATCTATCAGCTGCCTCTTGCACACCCCCTACTGGGGAAGTGCCCATAACCAAGGTACATGCCCTTGACCGGAATCAAACCTGGGACCTTTCAGTCTGCGGGCCAACACTCTATCCACTGAGCCAAACCGGTTTCGGCAATATTTTCATTTTTTTATTCTTATTTTTATTACCACTAACCCTGACTCAGCTCCCCAAGATGGCCACCATCATCACCCTCCCATGTTCTCTGGTATTCCTAATGGAAGGAGGAAAGCTAATGCAAACGCCCTCTCTCCACTTTGCTCATGGGCTTCCCATGATACACTGGCAGCCCTACATCCACATTTGGACTTTCTCATCGCCACCCTCCGGTTTCTCCCTGTCCTCTGTGATCTTTGAAAAATAAAAAGCAATTCCTTCCCCAAAGGAGAGATTGAGGGCCTAGCTCATGCCGTGAATCAAAACTCCTCCGCTGGGCCCTTTATGCCCTTGGACAACTAGGCTGACCACTTCCTGTCCTTCCGGTCTCAGCCAAGTGCCACTTGATCTCAGCAAGCCTTCCGAGGCCATACAACTGAAGAAGCCCCAAGCATGATCGGGATTCCGTGTTGTATTTCCTCCGTGGCATTTACTTCTGTGGACACCTGTTCTGTTCACTTGACTCTTGGCTGTTTGGTTGCCCGTCTTCCCCCCGCCTGCCCCAGCTAGGATGAGAGTGGGGCCTTCTCTGTCTCATTCGCTGTTGCATCCCCTGGGGCCTGGCCCAGAGCTTGGCAAGTTGGAGCTCTCCATTCATACCGGTGGACTGCATGGGCTCAGTCCTACTCTCGGCTTGGTCACTCACAGGCCGAGAAGCTGTGGGCAAGACACTTCATCTCTCCAAGGGGGATTGGCTCTGTCTCCTAGGGCACTGCTCCCCATTGTCATCAACTTCCTACACCTCTGGGACAGAAACTGTTAGGTTTGAAAGGAAACGGGAAACAGAACAACGGGGAATACAGTTTATTCCCCGGTAATGGGCGGAAGCCATCACAGAGGTAAAGAGATCTGAATTGGAGAGAGAGGGGGACAGGAGACCCACTCGGGCTGATGCAGCAGCCGCACCCAACAGCCCAAAGCCAATAGCAAACAGCAAACAGCAAACAGCAAACAGCAACAGCAACAGCAACAGCAACAGGTGTCTTGCCTGGGGTTCCTCTTAAAGGACGGAAAGGGAGGGGATTGGGCCCAGGGTGGAACAGGAAGGGGTGGGCCCCAAGGGCACTCTGGCCCGTGTTGATTGGTGGATCAATGTCTTGGAGATGTCTCTGTGGCAGGTGCCAGTCATATGTTAGCTCTGCCCACCAGTTTGGGAGGGGGGGAGAACCTTTCAGAAACCTGAGCCCAGGACCCCTTGTCACCTCGCCCAAGACCCTCATCTCACGGGGGAGGCCGCTGAGGACCAGAAAGACAACATTACTTGTCTAAAGCGACCCAGCTAGCTGCTTTGCTCATCTTGTAAACCCTCTTCTCTTCCCCCTCGACATGGAAAGCTGGCTCTGGCTAAATTAATGAGCTTGGCTTCTGCTCAGAGCTGCTGTCCCAGCACGTGTAGCCGGGTGTACGCATCTCTTCCCCGGGGGCGCCCGCCCAGCCTCACCCCTGCGTGTGTGTAACTCTCACCTCCTCTCGGAGGCCGCCCAATGGAACTCACACGGGTCTGGCTGCTTCATTTTGCTCTGTCTCTTCGGCTCTGTCTCTCCATTGCCAGCCCAGGAATATCTCATGTGCGCTTACCTGCCCGTTGCTAATGAGATGTCAAACTCTAAGTTTGCTAAGATTGCACGACAGCCACCCTACACTGGAAACTCAACACCAAGGCTTCCTTTTCCATTAGTGCAGGCTCCGTGGCAATCCCTGGAGCAGATGTGGGCTGCGTGGCAGAGCCACATGGGTGCAGGAGGTTCAGAGTAGGTGATGATCAACCAAGAGGCTGAGGCACTGGAGCCAGGAGGAGGCAAACCACAGAATCCAGTTTGGAAGCTTCGCGTTCCCTTCTCTCGGATCCTAACGATTCCCCAACATCAGGACCGAGCATGACTTCCGCCGACCCGTAAAACCCAGCGTCCTGGAGTATCTCCCCAAACCGGAGTAAAGCATTAAGGAGGAAGAGAGGAGGATAAGAAATGAAGAAGAGCCGAAACCGGCTCAGTGGTAGAGCGTCGGTCTGCGGACTGAAAGGTCCGGGGTTCGATTCCGGTCAGGGGCATGTACATTGGTTGTGGGCACATCCCCAGTAGGGGGTGTGCAAGAGGCAGCTGGTCGATGTTTCTCTCTCATCGACGTTTCTAGCTCTCTATCTCTCTCCCTTCCTCTCTGTAAAATATCAATAAAATATATATATTTTTTTAATGAAGAAGAAAAAGCTCTAGAATCTCAGCAAGGGCGAGGGAAGCGGCTGAGAGAAATCTCCCAGTCCCTCAGATCAGACGCTCTTAAGTCATCGATTTACCACGTGAGGATTTAGACCAGGTTTTGCACAGAGAAGAGGTTTCAGAACTTGCCATGCGTGTGCGTGTGCGCATTACGTCGCCACCATTGGGTGTCAGAGATCCCTAACCATCCCACATGGGTCTCATCTGCTCTCCGTGGAGGCCGTGCCACGGAGCCGGGCACGGCAGATGCCATCTCCGCAGGCACAGCAGGCGCTGGGAAGCTGCTTGGAAGGCTCGGGGCGTGAGCCGCCTCACCCGCTGGCTTCCTCACGTGCCGGGCCCCTGGGCCGATCCTCTCCCAGATGTGGAGGCGGCTGGAGCAGCTGGCCACTCTTCTAAGGGCCCGTGAGTTATAGCTCTGGGCCTGGGTCCATTCCTCTTTGCTCAGAGGAAATATTTAACTCTACTTTGCCCCTCTCAGCCACCCACTCTGCCTTTCCCTCCGGGGTTTAACTCCTGTTTGTTCTCTTGGAGCTAGGGAGGCTGGGACAAAGGGTCCTGATTAGACTCTGGGAAGCTTGCCGAATAATACACCCAGGCTGCCTCCTGCTAGCAGCACCCTGACGACCCCCCCCCTTATACCGTCATGTTCCTTGCAGGGGAAGGGTAAGGTAATGGAAGAGGAAGAATAGGCTTATAATAGTCCAGCCGTGGGCAAACTACGGCCCGAGGGCCGGATCTGGCCCGTTCGGCTGTTCTATCCGGCCCGCGGAGTCGAAAGAGCGGAGGGTTCTCTTGCTCTCCCCTCCGCTCCTTCACCAGCAGCCCAAGATGAGAGTGCCAGCATGGTCAGGCTGCTTTTGTTCCGGCCCTCCAGTCCAGTGTAAGAACCCATGGTGGCCCTCGAGTCAAAAAGTTTGCCCACCCCTGCGACAGTCTCACACATGGAGTCCACAGAGTTAAGAACATCGTTTGGTTCCCTTGCAATTAGAAAGCATGATAGATGCAATTCTCACCTCCGGAGTTTGCCATTTACTCGATCAGTTCTGCCAAGAAAACCCGAGGTGAGCTACGGGCTCTCGCTCTCTTCATTCGGGTGAATTAGGGGTAGGCACCGCGTTCCTCCATTCTCCCCTCTTAGCACAACCTTCTCCCTTCCGCCTCTCTGTTCCCTGTCTGGCCTCAGCACCCCCATGCTTTCTGTCAGCTCTCTCTCTCTCATTCTCCTCATGCATCCACGCTTCCCTTTCTCAAAATCTGCTGCCATCAGCATCTGCATTTATAACTGATAACAGCTTTACAAGGTTTCCCACTCGCATATATTTGCACCTTAAGATCAAAGTCTTTTTCTACACAAAGTTCTGATCGTAGAATGTCAGACAGTGACCAGAGAGGGGTTCTTTAAGAGGAGAGGAGGGAGAAAGGGGCAACCTGAGGTCAGGTCACCCCTGGGGTGGTGCAGGTTGTCCACCAGGGGGCACGATTCTTACAAAGGAGAAACAAATGATTCCATCTCTCCACGCCCCTGTCACCCATCACTCTTGCCGAGCCCAACGCGTTGGGAGCATTCTGACTGTGCCTTCCAAGATGAGGGGGTTCCAGTTAGTGACCTACTGCCCTGTTTTTCCCCTCTGGCATCTCATGTAGAAACACTTTGTGGGATACCTGCCTCCTCCATCCCCATCTCTTACTAACCTCATCCATTACTGCACCCCACACTTCACACTCCTTTACCTCGTTCTTTTATTTTTTTAAACGTTAAGCTTTTAATTTTTTATTTTAAAAAAATATTTTTAATTCATATGCCTTTCAGCATAATGATTATTGCTTGTCTCATTTTTTATTCTAAGTATATCTCCAGTAGGACATGATCTCACTCATCTAGGGGAAATGGTGAACAACATAGACAGATGAACAAGAACAGACCCAGAGATAAGGAGCCATGGGTCAGACTGTTGGACCTCAGAGGGAGGGTGGGGATAAAAGGGAGAGATCAACCAAAGGACTTGTGTGCATACCTATGAGCCTAACCAGTGGTCAAGGACAATAGGGGGTGGGGAATTGGAATAGGGGGTTGAGGACAAATATCTGATACCTTAATCAATAAAGAAATTATATATATATATATATACCGTATTTGCCGGCATATAAGACGATTTTTTGGCCCTGAAAAATACCGTATTTGCCGGCGTATATGACGACTGGGTATAAGACGACCCCCTAACATTTCCACTCAAAATACAGAGTTTGTTATATACTCGGCGTATAAGACTACCCCCCACTTGGAGGCATATTTTTCAGGGCCAAAAAATCGTCTTATACGCCGGAAAATACGGTGTATATATATATTTTTTTTTATTTCAGAGAGAAAGGAAGAAGGAGAGAGAGATGGAATCAATGATGAGAGAAAATCATTAATCAGCTGCCTCCTGCATACCCCCTATTGGAGATCAAGCCCACAACCTGAGCATGTGCCCTTGACCAGAATTGAACTCGGGACCCTTCAGTCCGCAGGCCGATTCTCTATCCACTGAGCCAAACTAGCGAAGGCCTTCATGTCACTCTTTAAGTGTAGAGGTGGGTGAGCAGGCAATGGAGATGAGTGGCATGGACGCCAAGGTGAGATCGGGGAGACCAGCCTGGCAATGGAAATCTCTGAGCGTCCACAATCTGGCATGCATGAGGCTTAGAGGAGTGAGTCTCCTCTGACCCTCAAGACCACTAGAAATTAAAGGTCAGGAAACTCTGGTATTTAACTAAAGAAGAACATAAGACCATCCCTTGACCCAGGAGGCAGGAGGAAAGCTGTTTGTGGCTCTCATGGCTCAGGCCCACCTCCCACCTGAGTGTGGGTCCCAGGGCAGAGCCCTCTCTCCTCCCATCCCCCACCCGTGGGCTCCCCGGTGCTCTGCTGAGAGGCCAGATGTGACCCCCTGCCTTTAAAAAGGCTGTCCGGGCTTTGCCTGCCCTCGCTTCCTCTTCCCTGCACCTCTGTGCCCCTCCCTTGTCACCGTGGAGAGCCAAGATGTGATGGGATCCAGGAATGTCGCTTCTTGGCCAACCTGGCGGGAGCAGCCCAGCGGAGTGTCCAATGCTTGCAAGCTGTGGTTGGTGAGACTCCAAAGAGCAAGTCACTCCAAGCAAAGATCTCTCCCTCCTTCCCCTTTGCTGTCCACGCCAGCCAGGAATCTTCTCCCCATCAGGACAGCCCACCACCAACGGACCGACGGGAAGGCACCTGTAGACCCAGAGCCCAGGTGGGTGAACATCACAGCATTTCATTAAAAATAAAAATAAACATTTTTAGAAAGCAATGGTACTTCCTGCTTCCGGAAAAGGCCCAGACATGGGGAAGAAGAGACAGCCAACAATGGAGACTAGACAGGCAGCCTTCACCTCTGCTCTCGGAGCTGTGAAAAGAAAGAAAATGGGGAATCGAGAGCGAAGGGATGAGTAGAAAATTAAAAAGGAAACAAAGAGAATCCCTATTTCAGCATGAATACAACCAACGAACACAGAACTCTGGGGAGGGAGGGCATGAATGGGAGGGGGGGGGGCAATGGTAAGATATGTACACATATAATACCTTAATTTAAAAAATTGGGGGGAAAAACAAAAAACAAAAACAACAACAACAACAACAACAACAACAACAACAAAAAGAGAATCCCTATTTCACATATATTCCAACAGCAGAATGCCACACAGCTTCCGGCTCCCAAATTCGCGTTCCCAGGCCCGTCACTGCCTGAGCTTCATTGATATGCCTCCATCCCGCCTAGCAATGCCAGAGAGTCCTTAGATCTAAAACCTAACTCCCTTCTACGCACATCCCCAAAACAACATACTCGCACATGGTACCTCTTCCTCCTGTTTTCTTCAGCTCAGCCAGTGGCTTCCCTATTCACCTCACCACTCACCCAGTCACCCCCATCTCCTTCCCTCGGCCCCCTGCACCCAAAGCCAGTTACCCCATGGGCTAACTCACAAGGGCTCCAGTGGATTTCCTCTCCATCTCCACCGCCGCTTCCTTCGCTCAGACCACGCCATCTCTGGAGAGCCCCGCCTCACAGGTCTCCATCACTCCCAGTCTCTTCCTCAGTGCAACCTTCTGTCTACATCCGTGGTCGGCAAACTGCGGCTCGCGAGCCACATGCGGCTCTTTGGCCCCTTGAGTGTGGCTCTTCCACAAAATACCACCGGCCTGGGCGAGTCTATTTTGAAGAAGTGGCGTTAGAAGAAGTGTAAGTTTAGAAAACGTGTCTCTCAAAAGAAATTTCAATCGTTGTACTGTGGATATTTGGCTCTGTGGACTCGTGAGTTTGCCGACCACGGGTCTACATGATTGCTAGTTACCTTCTCAAGAGACAAGTGCAGTCATATCACTTCCCTGCTCACAAGTCTTCAATGAGTCTACATCGCCCTCTGGGAGAGAGCTCACGGTACCCAGGTAATGAATATGCCCCTTCAGCTGGCCCCAGATGACTGTTCTGGCTTCATTGCCTACCACCCCGTGGCACAGGGGTGGGCAAACTTTTTGACTCGAGGGCCACCATGGGTTCTTAAACTGGACCGGAGGGCCGGAACAAAAGCAACCTGACCATGCTGGCACTCTCATCTTGGGCTGCTGGTGAAGGAGCGGAGGGGAGAGCGAGAGAACCCTCCGCTCTTTTGGCTCCGCGGGCCGGATAGAACAGCCGAACGGGCCGGATCCGGCCCGGGGGCCGTAGTTTGCCCACGGCTGCCGTGGCACCTGACACTCCAGGCCTGCAAGACTCAATGAACTCAATTACTTTCCCAAATGCAAAAGGGGTGTGTGTGTGTGTGTGTGTGTGTGTGTGTGTGTGTGTCCATCCTTCTGAAATGGTTCTCCCCTCTCAATGTCTGGTGAATGACTGCTTACTCATTAAAGTCCAATAAAAATAGCACTTAAATGGATGCTCTTCCAATCTGATCTCTGCCCATCAAAACACAAGCTATCACTAACTTCTCTGGGCTCTCATAACTTATTAATCAATCCCTCAGCAAATGTTTCCTGAATTCCTACTCCGCGTGCCAGGGTTTTCTGCAGATAGCTTTCGTGTTGTACTTGCAACATTAGATTATCATTGATTTTCTCTGTAACTCTCCCTTTTCCCCGACCAGGAACTGTCTGGATGACACAGGAACTGCCTTCCATATTTCTTTGCCCATACTGCCTAGGACCATTTCTGACACCTAGTAGGTTTATGAAATCATTTCATACACTGAAAAAAATGCAGGGAATGGGGAGCTGAGAAAAGAAAAGAAGAAATAAGAAAATGAAGAAAATTTAGTAAAATCCAAGGAGAAGAGAGAAAACTGGGACAGGAGCTACAGAGATGAGAGCACGCGAAAGGGAAGAAAGGAGAAATAGAAAGGTGAGCTACTTCTCCCACTACCGTGTGTGTGTGTGTGTGTGTGTGTGTGTGTGTGAGAGAGAGAGAGAGAGAGAGAGAGGAAAAGCGAGAGACAGAGAGAGTGGGAGAATGAATGGGTATAAGTGTGCGCAAACACACACACACACACACACACACACGCACGCACGCACGCACGCACACACGCACGCACGC
Organism: Vespertilio murinus; assembly: GCA_963924515.1. Taxonomy (NCBI): domain Eukaryota; kingdom Metazoa; phylum Chordata; class Mammalia; order Chiroptera; family Vespertilionidae; genus Vespertilio; species Vespertilio murinus. The sequence continues at coordinate 17,441,411 of OZ004720.1, read as the reverse complement.
ACGTCTTCAAAGTTGGAAGCACCAAGCCATTTCCATCCCTCCCCCCTTCCCATTCCTCCCCTGCCATGTGGCTGCTCCATATCCCACCCTTCCCAAATCCTCAGGCCTCCCCTGCGTCTGCATCACGCTTTGAGACATCCAAGAAATACCCCCCACACACACACATTCTTAGACAGTCTCCCACCAGGGAAACCCTTCTTTGTGAGTCACTGATAATGGCTGACTTCTAAGTGCTCGGGACGCTCCCGGAGTGGAAGGTTCTTTTCCTGGGGAAAAACCAGAAACGCCAGCGGGAGAGTTCTGAAGGCAGGCAGCAGGGCCAGGCTGGGCGACAGGAGCTGCTGAAATGGAGCGGCGTGTCCCACTGCACCCCGTGGGCCTGGATTCCGCTGCCAGGTCCCCCTCCAGGCGCCTCTGCGACTCGAGTCATTTCACACAAACCCTGTGCTTTGCGCAGGAGAGGGGGATTAGACGTGACGTGGAGAGAGCACGGGACTGAAGACCTGAGTTCCGGCCCTGAACCTCCTGGCGGCCAGCTGTGTGACTCTTGGAGAAATGACACCCTCAGAGGTCTCCGCTTACCACCTGCAAAGTGAGAGGCCACCTCTGATGTCTGCGCCCCTCTTTAAAATTGTCTAATGCCGCCGAAGCCGGTGTGGCTCAGTGGACAGAGCGTCGGCCTGCGGACAGAAAGGTCCCAGGTTCGATTCCGGCCGAGGGCATGTACCTTGGTTGTGGGCACATCCCCAATGGGGGTTGTGCAAGAGGCAGCTGATCGATGGTTCTCTCTCATCGATGTTTCTGACTCTCTATCCCTCTCTCTTCCTTTCTGTAAAAAAATCAATAAAATATATATATTTTAAATTATCTAATGCCAATGAGCCTGATGAGACTTCCCATGGAGCTGAAGAACATTCCGAAAAAGAGATCACCCCAATGGTCTCAGGGAGCGGGATTGGCAGGCAGCTGCACAGTTTGCACTATGTATAAGTGTGTGTGTGTGTGTGTGTGTGTGTGTGTGTGTGTGTTATCCAAAGTGATGCACTACTAGACCCTTGTTGAGAGAGATTGCAAACCTTCTTAAACCAGCTAGGAAAGGTAAATGTGGTGAGACCCCCATCTGGTGGTTAGAATCAATAGGAAGATTTAATTGAAATGTGTTGTTTTCATTCAATAATTAATAGGTATAGAGGAAGCAAATCATTCTCACCATGAAGGTGGACCTGGAGGCATCTCGGCTTGACCAGCTCTCCCAGGCTGTCTGATGAGCTAAGGTGTGATGGAGGCAAAGAGAGGGCGGCAGGACGAGAAGCAGAGTTAGGTTAAGCAGGACAACCACACAGCAGCGCCTTCGGCCTTCTCCGGGGACTGCTTGGCAGACATGTTGGGAAGGCCCAGGTTTCTTTATCAGTACAGTTTTGAAGGGCTGTTGTCTCTGTCTCAGACTTGCATGACACGACAGAGATTTCTAACTTTTGAAAAAGTCCTTCTGAAAAAAGTATACAAGAGGGTAAGTACCAAGTTCCAACAGTGCCACCTGCTGGCCATCAATTGACAGGATGAGCATGACCTAAGCCTCTCTTACCGTCATGGCCACCGTTATTGCACGGAAGACTCAAAATGGGCAATTAACTCTCAGCAGCCCGTTACATTAGGGATCACCTATCGTAATCACGGGTACATTCCACGTGAAACCTCAGGACATTTTATGGTTTGGGGGCCCCCACGATGACCCCAATTGGTGGCCACTAGTCGCTGAAAATACAAGTGATAGGACCAAAAAGATTTGTTTGCTTCTTGGTACAATAAGCTAGTCAAGGTCACCATGGCACTACAGTAGGTATAGGCCTGGTGTTCAGTGATCTAGACCAGTGGTCGGCAAACTCACTAGTCAACAGAGCCAAACAGCAACAGTTCAACGACTGAAATTTCTTTGGAGAGCCGAAAACCAACTTCTGCGCATGGACCACGAAGTTTCAACCGCACTGTACGTGTGCGCCCGCATGTGGTGTTTTGTGGAAGAGCCACACTCAAGGGTCCAAAGAGCCACAGTTTACGGATCTAGACAACAGGACTAGGAGCTTGCCCATTGAGAGTGTCGGTAAGCTACAGAGCGCCAGGTGAAGGTAGGCATCATCAGAGTGGCTAGCGCCTCACAGGAGTTAGGAATTGAACTTGAAGCAGCCTCAGGAATGTGGATTAATGTCTTTCTACCTCCTGGGGGAAGTTACGAGATTCCAAAAGATAGAATATTTAGAATTAAGAAAGAATTACACATAAAAATAAACAGGAAATGCTTGCATACCTACAAGTGATCCTCACAAAACACAAAGTCAGTACAAAGTAAGTGTCAGGACAAAAGTGATGTCAAAAGTCCAACATGCCTGCCCTGATCGGTTTGGTTCAGTGGATAGAGCACTGGCCTATGGGCTGAAGGGTCCCAGGTTCGATTCCGGTCAAGGGTATATGCCTTGGTTGGGGGCACATCCTCAGTAGGGGGTGTGCAGGAGGCAGCTGGTTGATGTTTCTCTCTCATCAATGTTTCTAACTCTCTATCCCTCTCCCTTCCTCTCTGAGAAAAAAAAATCAATTATATATATATATATATGTCCAGGCCTGCGTGGACGTGTGCACAGCAGCAGTAAGCATAAGGACCAGAAAACTCTCTCTCAATTACAGGCCATGCAGGACTGGTGGGTTACGCAACAGCCAAAGTTAAAGAAAATGAACATAAGTTGTGGCAAAAGGGCATGATTTCTGCTTAGAAAGAAAGAGCTCTGTTTATGTTGAAGTGCTATCGTGGGCTTTTGAGAAAAGCTGTTTACTCCCTTCTTGGAGCTCCTCAAAGAGAAAGTCCTAGGGTCCCTTCCAGCCCTGTAATACCACCGTTTAATCCCGGTTCTAAACAAAGGGACGCTAGTTCAGCATGTAGCATCAACGGCGGGGGGAAAACATGTAATTCAATTAGTAGCCTACGAATGTGACCTTGGTTAAGAACACCGTTGCCACCATTTTATGAACTGAGTGGCCCTGAGCACCTCTAAGACTCTTTCTTCATCTGTAGGCTGCCTTTTCCAAAGGACGGTCATGATCATAAAGTGAAACACACCATGCTAAAAGAGCCCACAGCAAGCACTCAAAGGATGGGAGCTATTATTGCCGACAATTAAATAAAAATGAGCCTTTATAGACAGGAGCGGGGGACATCCGGCCCGCGGGCCTTAGAAGGCCCACGAAATCGTTTGGTCCGGCCCTGCCAAGGCATGAGGGGTGCGTTAATGAAATGTCTGACCAAATATAGCAGGCTAATTTTAAAGCTGATAATTTCGTGTGGCCCGAGAATGCTGTTATAAATATCCAAATGGCCCTTGGCAGGAAAAAAAAAACTTCCCCCGCCCCTGGTTTACAACAATGCCCGGGCCAGAGTTAAGCATGCCATTTTAATAAGAAGGTGTGGATTGCAAATGAAATTTAAAAGCAATACATTTTCTTTATCCTCAGGCGGGGGGGGGGGGGAGAGGAGGGGGTGCCCCATAGTATTTTAAGAAAAGGATGCCACTAACTAGGTGTCTTTGGGCGAGTCCCTAAAACCTCTGCATTGGTTTCTCCTCTGTGATTGCACGTGGAGTCGATTAGAGGACCACTAAGATCTCTCCAAAAGGAGGGAGATTCTTCTAGAGCAGTGTTTCCCAAACTTTTGACTTATATGTACCCCTTCTATAATTTTCGTAACGCTGAGTACCCCTTACAAAAAAAAAAATGGATGTATTTTAATAACAATCAAAATATATTTCTTTTTTTCTTTTTTTGGTACATACACAAAATAATAATAAATGAAAATAAAATTATTCATAATAAAATATAAATAAAAGTCATATTATAAATAACATTTATTTGCACACTGAACCATCTCACGCCTCACAAGACTGTCTTGACTTGACTCATGAGAACGTAGAATTAGGCGCAGCTAAGCACGGTGCAGTGTATAGCTCCACCAAACTCCGGTGCAACGCGTACCCCCACCAAACTCTTCCCGTACCCCCGGGGGCACGCGTACCACACTTTGGGAAACACTGTTCTAGGGAACATCAGAGCTTAGTAGACACTATAAACTTACGACACACACTTCGTAAAACGCTAGCTATAAAGTAAGAGATACCACTCACCAATAGGCCATTCAAGACTCCCAAATCACTATCGACCTATACTAGAAGGTACTGTAAACATAAAAGCCCTTCAATTATGTAAGAGTTGATTAAATAATTGAATAGTTTCGAGGTACGGAATTAAAGACAAAAGTAGATATTTTTCATTTTTATATAATTTTCCTTTCTTATTCAGAGCAAGAAATTGTTGAGCTCCTTAGTTCAGAAGAATCCCACGTGCTGAGTCTAAGTAATGCCACATCCGAAATGTGAGGACTCCAAGTGGACGCTGCTTTGCCGTAACTCAGGAGTCGGCAAACTTTTCCTGTAGAGGGCTGGATAGTAAATGTATTTTAGGCTCCCTTACCCCTGCTCTAGAACAGCTCATGTGTAGATGGATGGCCATTGGCTGCACTCCGATAAACCTTTACTGTATTTATGGACGCTGAAATCTTTAATTTCATACTGTTTTCAAGCATCATCAAGTTTTATCATTTGTTTTCCTTTTTTTTTCCCCCCCTTCGGTTAAAAATGTAAACAACATTCTTAGCTCGTGGACGGCTATGCAAAAACAGGCGGCGTGCAGGATTTCACTGGCCGTGTTTGCCAGCCCTGCTGTCATGCTGTATTTTGAGAGAGAACGTGGTGATGTAGAAAATCCGGAATTGGCAGATATCCCTCTGGGATTTGCACTGGTGGGCTGGTTGGTTGGTTGGTTGGTTGGTTGGTGTTGTTTTGTCGTGCTATTCCCATCAGCCTTTTTCCTGAGGGCTTTCTCCACAAACCAGTTTCCCGGTCCCAGAGGCGGGGAACACGGGCTCAAGCATAGCTGAGGCAAGCCTGACCCCTTGAGGTCACCCTGCAAGTGGCAAGTGCCACCCAGGCTGGGGCGTAGGGATCTAGGTGGGTTGGAGGGAGGGAGAGAGCCGATGTGCAGGCTCCACTCAGCAGTGAGTCAGCCAGTGGTTACTGTCGTTGTTGTTGTTGTTGTAGTTGTTGTAGTTGTTGTTGTTGTTAAAACGGGCGAGGACAAGGTCCTTCTCCACAGGAACTTCCTCAGGGGCATTTCATTTTCTTAAAACAAAAACAAAAAACTCCCAGAGCCTTCCCAGCGGAGACTCTGGCCTGTGTGTAGGCTGTGTGTAGGCATGGACACACACTGGGGAGGAGGGGAGCGGGACTGGGCGCAGCCCTCCCCCCGCCCCTCTCAGGTGCTGGCGAAGGAGAAAGTGGGAAACTAGGCCATAGGGAACCTATTTCTGTTGAGAACCAGGAGTTTTACGCTGGGAAATGGCAAATCGGGGGCTTTAGGAAGCAAAGGTGAAAGATCAAAATCGGGAGGGAGGGGTGAGTTAGGGGGGGAGATTAATCAAAGGATTTCTATACATAGCCCAGGAACACAGACGATAAATAGTGAAGGTCTGGGGGCAGGGGGCGGGAGGGGGGTTATGGCTGTGAGTGTGGGTCACCTGTAATATTTTCAACCGTAAAGATAAACTTTAAATAAATAAATAATAAATGAATCATTGATTATTTATTTAATAAATAATAAATTTATTATTAAATAAATAATAAATTTGTTAATATTTTTAATAATAAAAATGTTACAACAGGCCTGAAGCAGAATGGGATTCCCCTTGGCCTGCCCAGGTCCCACTCCCAGGTCCCACCCCCGTGCCGGGAGGGAGTGTTTTGCTCATTTGGGGGGAAACTATTGCAGAGGCGGCTCTTTCCATTCCCCCTCGGGCGGCCACCCCTGGAAGTGTTTGGGGGAACATCTGAGACGCCAATCGTTCCTATCTTGTCAGTTGTCCAGGAAAGACAAGGCCGCAGCCCGCTGGGCTGGGCGGGGGAAGTTCAGCCTTCCTGTTTCACGGAATGCGAAGCCACCCTGCCCTGAGGCGGAGTCTGTGGCCTCGGCGGTGCCCCGCGGCTCTGAGAGCCACCTCTTCCGGGGTCACAAGCCCGGGGAGTCACACGTCGTGTGTTGCGTGCTACGTGCGGAACCCCCAGGCTGCCGGAAGGAGTCGGATGGGCTAAGGCAGCCTCAACTCTCAGTGCCCCCAACACAGGCAGAAAACCGGTCAGCAGAGGGGAGTGGTTTGGAGCCTCTTCTTACAGAACAGGGCCCTGAGTCCTGTCTCCAGACCCGTGCCATGGAGACTGGGGTGCCATGGAGACTGGGGTGCCATGCCGGGCTCAGTGGTTGAGCGTCAACCTATGAACCAGGAGGTCATGGTTCGATTCCTGGTCTGAGCACACGCCCGGGTTGCAGGCTCGCTCCCCAGTGTGGGGCGTGCAAGAGGCAGCCAATCAGTGATTCTCTCTCATCGTTGATGTTTCTATCTCTCACTCCCTCTGCTTTCCTCTTTGAAATCAATAAAAATTAAAAATAAATTTGAACAAGACTGGGATGCCATGAAATGCTGTTTTGTGGTCTTGAGAGAGGACTGTAGACCATACCATTCCCCTTCCTTTCTTTGTGTCTCAGTCCCCGTATCCCAGGGGGAGGTGGCAGTGTGGGGCAGAATGAATACACACCCATACTTCCTGGTACCCACAGCCACCTTTCATGAAGTCCCCCAGCCCACACCCCAAAACACACACCCCACACCCCAGGAGTTTTCAGAACCAGACATGCAGTTCCAGGTGCCCTCTTACCCTCCCCTGGAGAGGCTGCCTTCCTCCTGGGTGACCCCACTTGGCTGCCAGCCTCACTTCTGATCATCCCCCACTGGGCTGGGTCCTGTCTGCCAACCCTGGAAGGGGCAGTAACAGCGTCTTTGGATCCATTCACCAGGTGGTATTTTGGGGATGAAAATGTGGTTTTTAGTGGGGAGCATGATTTTTTAATATATGTTTTTTAATTGATTTCAGAGAGGATGAGAGAGGGAGAGAGAGAGACATCAATGATGAGAGAGAATTATTGATCGGCCATCTCTTGCACGCCCCCTACTGGGGATCCAGTCCACATGTGTCCTCGCCAGGAATGGAACCGTGACCTCCTGGTTTATAGGTCGACACTCAACCCCTGCACCATGCTGGCCAGGCAGGGAATAATGATTTTAATACGGCCTTTCCTCTCTTTTTTAAAATATATATTTTATTGATTTTTTTTTACAGAGAGGAAGGGAGAGGGACAGAGAGAAACATCGATCAGCTGCCTCCTGCACACCCCCTGCTAGGGATGTGCCTGTAACCAAGGTACATGCCCTTGACTGGACTCGAACCTGGGACCTTTCAGTCCCCATACCAATGCTCTTATCCACTGAGCCACACCGGTTAGGTCTAATTTGACCTTCCCCCCATCTCCCTCCCTTGCCTCACAATTAAAAGCTCTGCACCCTTCTCGGGAGGAGACCTCTCCTCTACACAACCGGGTGCCCGGAGTGGCTCTGCCGGGATCTGAGGGCTGTCGCTGGGATCTGAGGGCTCTACAGGGATCTGAGGGCTCTACCGGGAGCTGAGGGCTCTGCCGGGAGCTGAGGGCTGTCGCTGGGGCCCCCGCAGAGGCCTCTTCGGAGGGTGCGTCCCGGACCCTCGGCCTGAAAGGTCCAGCGCCGCGGGAGTTAACGTGGGACCGCGCGCGCGTAAAAGGGAAGGGAAAAAGTTGGAGTTGACACTTTGGGAGGGTGGGGAGTGGAGAGGGGAGCGAGCCTCGCTGGCTCCTGATTGGTTTTACATTTCATCCCATTTCTCTCTCTCTCTCTCTCTCTCTCTCTCTCTCTCTCTCTCTCTCTCTCTCATCTCTCTCTCTCTTTCCCTCCTCCCCCCCTCCCCATCCCAGGGGAGGGGAAACGGGACTAGTGAGAGCTCAAAAATAAACCTCTTAGGTCAAAGCCGGGAAGGAAGTATAAATACGAAGCGCGCTCGGCAGCCCACTCGGTGCTTCCCGGGGTGGGGACGAGGCCGGGGCGGAGGGCGGCTCTGCGCGGCTCCGCTCAGCTCCGCTCCGCGCTCCGATCACTCGTGCGCCGACCGGCGAGCAGGCGCGGAGGCGCGGGCTGCGCCCAGGGGACCGTCCAGCCACCGTCCGGCCACCGTCCGGCCACAGGGCCCCGCCGGCCGAGTCCCTCCGCGACCCGATCGATTTCCTTTTTCCTCGAGGGAGCGGCCCGGCCGCGCTCCCGCCGCCCGCCCGCCCGCACCTGCCCGCGCGCCGGGCCGGCTTCTCCCCTCCCGCGCGCCGCCGCCGCCGGAGCCCCCATGCCCCGCGCCGCCCCCCGGTGGCCGCTGTCCCTGCTGCTGCCTCCGCTGCTCCTGCTGCAGCTTCTGCTGCTGCTGCTGCTCCTGCCGCCGCCGCCAGCCCGCGGCGCCCCGGCCCAGCCCGGAGCCGGGGGCCCGGCCTCGGAGCTGGTGGTGCCCACGCGGCGGGCGGGCGGCGCGGGGGAGCTGGCGATCCACCTGTCCGCCTCCGGCCGCCGCTTCGTGCTGCGCCTGGCGCCCGACGCCAGCTTCCTGGCGCCCGAGCTCACGATCCAGAGGCTCGGCGGCTCCGGCTCCGGCGGCTCCGGCTCCGGCGGCTCCGGCTCCGGCGGTTCCTCCAGCGGCGGCGCAGCGGCGCCGGCCGGGGCCGAGCTGCGCGCCTGCTTCTTCTCGGGCACCGTGAACGGCGCGCCGGGCTCCCTGGCCGCCGTCAGCCTGTGCGGCGGGCTGAGCGGCTCCTTCCTGCTGGACGGCGAGGAGTTCACGGTCCAGCCGGTGGCCGCGGGGGACGCCCTGCAGCGGCCGCACCTCCTGCGGCGCTGGGGGCCCGGGGGCGCGCGCCGCAGCCCGGCCCGCCCCGGCCCCGGCCCCGGCCCCGGCCCCCTGCCCCGGGGACCCGAATCGGGGCCGCTGAGGGACGACCGTCCCGGGCAGGAGAAGGAAGGGAAGGACCAGGCGCCGGGGGAAGAACGGGAAGGAGACGGGTCCGAGGGCGCCCGCGGGCGGCCCGCGCCCCGGGGGCCGGCGACCAGGACCAAGCGGTTCGTGTCCGAGGCTCGCTTCGTGGAGACGCTGCTGGTGGCCGATGCGTCCATGGCGGCCTTCTACGGGCCCGACCTGCAGGTAGGACTCGCTCTGGCCCCGGGAGGCCCCCTGTCCCCTCCCGGGGCTTCCAAACGCTCCCCTTCTCGGTCCCTCCACTCGCCCCAAGGCTGGTCCCCAACAGGGTTCTTGGCGTCCTGAGAGTTCTGAGAAAGCGCGGGAACGCTTTGCGTAACCTCTGACACCTGGGCTACCTACTACCCGCTCCCCTATCCCCAAGTCCCTTCCAAATTAGGGGTGCAGGTCCCAGCGTCTCCCCCTTTCAGCTGCTCTCCTCCCTCCCCCCATCCCTCCCTTCCTAAATCTCACGCACTTCTCCGCAAACTGAACTGAAATGGGTTTTAAGCACCCCCTCTCCTAACACAGATGAAAACTGAGCGGTTTGTGTGGTTTTTTTTTTTTGGGGGGGGGGGGGACACGTCCACCCTACGCCCCATTTCTCAGCCCTCCGCTGTCTCCAGACGGGAGAGGCTGCCGTGGAAAAAGATGTGGCTACTTCATCCCCTGGCGGACAGGACCGAGGTCCCCATCAATAAAAGACACACGGTGTAGCCGAAACCAGTGTGGCTCAGTGGTGGAGCGTCGGTCTGCGGACCGAGGGGTCCTGGGTTCGATTCCGGTCAAGGGCATGTGCCTTGGTTGTGGGCACATCCCCGGTGGGGGGTGTGCAGGAGGCAGCTGGTCGATGTTTCTCGCTCATCGACATTTCTAGCTCTCTGTCTCTCTCCCTTCCTCTCTGTAGAATATCAATAAAAATATATATTTAAAAAAAAGACACGGGCCGAAACCGGTTTGGCTCAGTGGTAGAGCGTCGGTCTGCGGACTGAAAGGTCCCGGGTTCGATTCCGGTCAGGGGCATGTACATTGGTTGCGGGCACATCCCCGGTGGGGGGTGTTCAAGAGGCGGCTGGTTGATGTTTCTCTCTCATCAATGTTTCTAGCTCTCTGTCTCTCTCCCTTCCTCTCTGTAGAATATCAATACAAATATTTTTTAAAAAAAAGACAGTTTGGAGGGAACTGAGCCCGGAGAGGAGCTGCCCCATGTCCGGGGTGCCCAGCTGGTTCTGATGGGGGGGGGGGGCGTGGTTGGGGGGGGTGGACTACCTTGCCCAACCTGGCGCTGGGCCCACGCAGAACTTGGCAGTGCCAGCATCCGCACCGAAGGGAGGGGACCAGAGTTTCTTCTGCCTGGGGGGGCTCGGTCCGGGAAACTGGGGCTTCGGTGGAAAAGGGAGGGGAGACGGGGGTGGGCGTAGGAAACTCTTCGGGGCGACTGTCCTCAGTGGAACCGGAGGTGTGCTTGGTCCACCCCCAGCTGACCTGAGCCCAGCCAGACCCGGCTCTCCGCCGAGCCCGGGGCGGGAAAGCTACATCCAGGTCACCGCCCCTGTGGCCACAGGGCTTCTGACTAGATTCTCAGGGGGTGCAGACCCTGCAGGAGGGGACGGTGTGGCCCACAGACCAGGGGATGTGTGGGGGCGGCGCTCTCTCTCTTCCTGGGGGGGGACATAGAACCCGTAACGTGCCAGGTAGAGAACCTGCCTGGAGGCCACAGTGCCCTAAACCTGGGGCAGCTCGGGGAACACTTGCAGTCATGGAAATCTTGGCTGGGGGGATCCCATCCGAGCATTTCGGCATCACGGGTGCGGAAGAGGCCAGACAAGGCGCAGCCGCTGGGAAACGCGTTCTGGATGGAAGGATGGGCGGACTGGGGGGTGTGGTGGTGAGAGGTTCACGTGGCCGCTCCTCCGGCCACGGCAGGGGCGGGTGAGACCCTGGCCGGGCCCCTCTGCATGCGATCGGTCGCGTCTGTCTATCGGTCACGGGGCTCGCTTCCCCCGGAGCACGGCGAGACAGCTGCAGGCCCCCCGGGCGGCCTGACCCCCCCCCCCGCCCCGCCCCCGGGCTCTGGGTCTACTCGGACCTCCTGTCTGTCTCCCCGCCCGCCCTGCCAACCCCAGACACGGTGGCAGGAGGGGTTCCTCCCGTCTCGGGCGAGGGCCAGCAGGCCTGGCCGTCGGGGTGCAGCAGCAGAAAGAGGCCGGAGTATGTTCGTGGCGAACCCAGAGCTGGGGTGCCCGGGGCCCCTCCCCACACAGGGGGGACCAGGGTCTGATAGATCTGCCCGCGGACCAGGAGGTCTGGATGCCAAGGTCTCGGAGAAGAAAAAGCAATTGCTTTTCAGTCTCTGGAGCCAAAAAAAAATGTCCTTCCTAATGCCTTCCCCCCGCCTCGCAGCCTTGGGCTCACCTAGATGCTGAAGATACTGAGCATTTGCCTCTGGGCTCACCTAGATTTTGACGATACTGAGCATTCGCCTCAAGGACGCACTTGGCCTCTGCAGCCACCAGGGCCACCGAGAAGCGGGCGTGGCTGGTGCCGGGCTCCACGACGCCCAGGCCACGGAGCAGGAGGCGGGGCCGCACCAGACAAGCTGGCTTCCGCCTCGCTGAACCCCTGGGGATGCCCCCTCCGAGGAGGCCTGGCTGGCTGGCCTAGCGTAGGCTTGCCCCATGCCTGCCCCTCCGCATATGGGCACAGAGACGTAGTACCTCCGCGCCCAGCTGGCCCAGGTCAGGAGGGCACATCGGAATGCGCATCGGGCACCTGTGAAGGCTGCCTTCCTCTCCCTCGGGTGTCTGCTGCGGGGCCTCAGGCCTCAGAGCCAAGCCCTTCCATCCAGAACGCATTTCTCCAGTTCCCTCCGTCTCTCGGCCCGGCCCGCCGGCACGCCTGCTGGGCCGGGGCGGGGCTGGGGGACAGCCGGCTCTATGGCTGCCCACAGGCCCCGCACAAAGCAACGGAGACGCCGCGGGATGCACTTGAACTTCTCAGCTCCATCCCCTGGGCTTCTTCCCACGTGGGCCCATGAGCTCAGCCGAGAGAAGGAATTGTCAAGTCTGGGTCCCCAAGAGCTTGCCTGCCCAGCCCCTTCTCCCCAAGATAGGGCCCAGTTCTTTTTTTTTTTTCTTTTTTTTTAAATATATTTTATTGATATTTTACAGAGAGGAAGAGAGAGAGATAGAGAGCTAGAAACATCCATGAGAGAGAAACATCGACCAGCCGCCTCCTGCACACCTCCTACTGGGGATGTGCCCGCAACCAAGGTACATGCCCTTGACCGGAATCGAACCTGGGACCCCTCAGTCCAAAGACCGATGCTCTATCCACTGAGCCAAACCGGTTTCGGCGGACCCAGTTCTTTATAAAAGGAGCTCTCCCAGGCGTCTCCCGGCGCCTTCATCGCACAGACAGGGGCGCTTTGGGGTGGCCTAGCGACCGACCGGGCACCTGATGAGGATGCCCAGAGACTTCGCCCCCTCGAGGGTTTGGGCTTCTTTCTCTCTAAAGAGAGAGATACCTGGACGGGGTAGCCGTCGTAGCTGCTTACGACAATGGTCTTTGAGAAAGGTCAGCACGGGGCGCGTTCAGTTTGCGGACTGGTTTCCACGCACTGGCTCGGCGGAAACACCTGCGCGGGGGTCAGAGGCAGAAGCTGCGGCACCAGCAGCTCGTGTGCCTCTGGCTGTGTTCTGCGCCCGGCTGCCTATAGCTCCGGGAGGGCCTGTGACTGCGGTTGTGTGGGCCCCTGGCCCTTGTCCATACTGTGGGAAGGGGTCCTTGGGTCCTTGAATCCAGCTGTCCAGAGATGCCCCCACCAAGCCCGATGCCGAGAAGCAGCCGCCGGGCTCCCAGCTGGTCCCACGGCGGCGGAGCGACCGTTTCCCCAGAGCTCCACGCTCTCCAGTTCCCTTAATCCCTTCTCAGAGGGGGCCCCCCCCCGCCCCCCGCTTCCCACCTTCTTATCTGGTTTCAGAGGGAAGGAGCCCAGACAAAAGGGGCTTTCTGAAAGGGGGACCACCTCGGAAGAGAGCATTAACTCCGGCTGCATCCGGCTGCTGCCAGTCGCCCTGGATGAGACGGGAGTGGGAGGGGGAGCGAGGGTGGGCCCCGCAGCTCCCAGGCTCAAGCTGAGAAATCCACCTGGCGGGGGTCAAGGCTGAGCTGAGCTTCCAAACCCCCTTCTCTGCAGAGTGGGGGGGGGGGTCCTAGGAGCGGCACCCGCTGTCCCCAGAGCAGACCAGAGGCTTCCCGAGATGTCAAGCTACCTGCCTGTGTGAGGTTTCAGGGAAGGGCTGAGTCATAGCTATTTTGTCTCCCCTTAACCATATCCTCTGGGGAAAGGGCCGCCCACGAACCCTAACACGAAAGCGACTGTGTACCCCGCGTGGCCCAGCATAGCCCCGGGTTGTCGGAAGTGACCTGCTTTGGAAAAATAACAGAAAGGGATGTGCACCCCCCCCCCACCCTCTCTCTAGCCACCCAGGTCTTTGCGGCTGAAAGACAAGTGTCACGTCCATGCAAATTGCCAGTGTGTTCTCCCACTGGCAAAGAAATGAGTCTATACATATATATATATATATATATATATATATATATATATTTAATATTTTAAAGAGGGGAAGGGAGAGAGACAGAGAGCTAGAAACGTCGATGAGAGGGAAACATCGACCAGCTGCCTCCTGCACACCCACCGGGGATGTGCCCACAACCAATGTACATGCCCTTGACCGGAATCAAACCCGGGACCTTTCAGTCCGCAGACCAACGCTCTACCACTGAGCCAAACCGGTTTTGGCTGAGTCTTTTTTTTTTTTTAATCTCTTTTGTCTGCTGCAGTCCGAGAGTGATCTACAATATGAACTTTTTCCCAAAGAAAATACCTTCGTACGCAAAGGTTTCTGATTTGCCACCTCAGCATGTCCCGGGGGTGAGCCGAGGGGTGTGTGCCTAGATGACGTTAAGGCGAGGCTGTTTTGCTTTTGTGCTTTGCGTTTGTTTACTCTGTGCTGTGGTTTTCCTCCGGGCGGTAAACTGGGACGCCATCTGTGTCACTTCCACGAGGGCTGGCTTGGAAGGGTAGCGGAAATAACTTGAGCGAGTTACCTTTCATTTCTCTGCACCTTCATTTTTTGCCAGAACAGGTATACAGTGTCCTGGCAGTGTATTGAAGATACGATAAATATGGGAAGCACCCAACCTAGTGCCCAGCACATAGTAGGTGCTCAAAAAAAAAGCACAACTGATACTGGAGTCGCCTTCGGTGAGGGCATTTGTCAGAGAGGGTCTCCTTTCAGGGTGGCTCGACTCCTCGTGGTCCCCATAAGTGTGTGCCTTGGAGGGGTGCCCTCGCCCTTGCTGTTTGGTTGGGGTGGCAAGGTACGGCACCAGGTATGAGATCAGTGGGGTCAGACCAGACCTGGGTTCAGCACCCTCGCTAACCTGAGTTCCGGCTACGAAAGAATTCAGAGCCGAGACTCAAACTTATAAGAGAATGGTTTATTTGGAACATCAGAGAGAGAAGAAGTAATTTGGGGGGGGGGGGGGGGGAACAACCGGCTTAGGTAGTAACAAGTCATAGAGGTAAAGGAAGGGCTCTTGGAGCTCAGAAGTGAGGAAGGTCAAGGTGATGCCCTTGAGGGGGATGGGGAAGGGTAGGGGGGAGGGAAAGGCTCAGGCGTGCTCCCAGGAGGTTAGAGCCAGCTGGGTCCTCTGTCCTAAAGGTTTTAAGGGTGAAGATTTTTAGGGGAGGTCCCAGGGGAAGATCTCAGTAGAATATTAAGCAGCTTTCCAGGTGTGTCCTTTCAAGGTTGGGGTCTCCACGGATGGATTCGTGGGCACCAGGGCAAGGGGTGACTATTCAATGGTCCTGCGTCGGCCGTGGTCTTTGCTTGTCTGGGTTTGCTGCTTTTCTGGGCCTGGAGCTGAAATTCAAGGGACTGTCTAGATGTTATCTCCAAGGAAAGGAAGGTCAGGGCGTCCAGGACCCATGGACCAGGGATGTGCTTGGGAAGAAAGGTCATCATGGGGACAAGTTCCCACCCTACCATTGTCCTTTGCTGGCGCCCAGGGCCCTGGTGACCTCTGTACCCGGCCCATCGTCCTTGCTCCGCTCATGTCCAACTGCCTACACGTCTTGAGAATGAGGAGAAATGAGGGATGCTCGTGTAGGACCCTCTCTTCGCCTATTGCCTCTTTCCTTTTTTTTCCTTCCCACTTCCTCCTCCTCTGGCCCTAGAGAGATGCCCAGAAGGGAAAAGGGAGAAGAGCAGTTGAGGTCAGAGCGTTTCCCTTGTCTGCCTCCCTCTCCTCACGTCTCGCAGACCTGCCCTCAGGAAGAGCAGGGGGACCCACGGGGCATGGAGCCAGGGTGCGGAGCGGAGCACGGGGGGCAGAAGAGGCTGCTGGAAAGACACTGGACCCAGGCCCAGCCTCCCCTCGGCTCCACCCTCCTGGCTTTGGCTGCACCACAGCTCTGGGGTGGGGTCTCCTTGTCTGTAGCTCAGAGAATCAAAAAAAAACTTGCCCTGACTGGTTTGGCTCAGTGGCTAGAGCGTCGGCCTGCAGTCTGAAGGGTCCCAGGTTTGATTCCGGTCAAGGGCATGTACCTTGGTTGCGGGCACATCCCCATCAGGAGGCATGCAGGAGGCAGCTGGTTGATGATATTTCTCTCTCATCGATGTTTCTGACGCTCTATCCCTCTCCCTTCCTCTCTGTGAAAAATCAATTTAAACAACAACAACAAAAACTTCCCTAAACTGGCTGGGGAAGTCCTCTCTTTTCCGGGTCCTGCGGGAGCCCGTGGCGAAGGAGACTCCTAGAAAGATGCCCCGCCTTCCCCCACGGAGTGAAGGGCGTCACATCCCCCGGTCATTGAAGAGCAGGGTGTGTGTGTGTGTGTGTGTGTGTGTGTGTGTGTGTGTGTGTGCTTAACACCACGGGCCTGCCGGCCATGGGCTCTGTCCAGCCTACCGGCCGTGCTTGTGGGAAGTCGTCCGCTGTACGGGAAACCCCATCCGCAGGGGCACAATCTCACACGCCTCAGCCGGCGGCCTGCCCTGGGGGGCAGGGAGGTGTGAATAGACCCCAGGTGGTGGAGCAACCTGTCTGCCCTTCTCCTTCCCAGCTCTGGAGCCACTCCCCGAGGGACCGTAGCTCCGGCCCAGGGGGTTGGCTGGGAATCGGAGGCTCACCGCCTCAGGGCCACCACCCCACCAAGGCCCAGGGGCCCTTCCCCCTGGGAAACCGTCTGCAGGTGCCAGGCATCCCTGCCACCGTTTCTCAGAGGAGCTAACGCTGGCGAGGGTGACCCTCCCATCTCCAAAAGCTCTGTGGGACAGACAAGGTGGGAAAGAGCGTTAAGGCTTGAGGATCTTTCACAGAAACACGGGACCCCAATGCAATGGAAGTTATCTTCTGAGAGGACCTTCAACCGTCCTCACGTCTAACCTCTCCTCTAACCCCGTGGCCGGCAAACTTCGGCTCTCAAGCCACATGCGGCTCCTTGGCCCCTTGAGTGTGGCTCTTCCACAAAATAACCACGGCCTGGGCCAGTCTCTGTTGAAGAGGTGGCGTTAGAAGACGCTTAAGGTTACAAAAAATGTGGCTCTCCAAAGAAATGTCAATCGTTTGTACTGTTGGTATCTGGCTCTGTGGACCGATGAGTTTGCCGACCGCTGGTCTAAGCCACGGGCAGAAGGGAATGCAACCTTAGGGCTGTCCGGACAAATACCGGGAGGCAGAGGAAGCGGCCCTCTAGCCGGCTCAGCCCGGCAGTCACGCATCTGGAGAAGATGCTAGGAGCTACCTCAGCTGCAAAAAGAGAAGGACTCCCCCCTCCCCTACCCCCACCCTCTAGGAAACTTCAGGGTTGGGGAGCGTCTGATGCTTCACCCCATCCTTTGGGCGGCCGTTCCCACCAGAGTGCTTGGTTTACCCCGGGGACGCGGCCGTTGCGTGGTGTCCACTCAGCCGCTGGCCCGAGAGCCTGGGTCTGACCTGCCCAGCTTGGGGCCTGCGGTCCCCCCTCCCCCTCCAACCTCACGTCTTCGGGTCTGTATATAGTTCTCTGGGGTCCGTGTTGAGCAGCTGGCATCTCTCTTACCTCCACACCTTCTCTGTAAGACATCGTCTCCCCGACTGCGAGATTATGAAATCGGGGACTCGAAGGGAAGAACTCCAAGGAGGAGAGTGGCAGGTTGCCTGGGAAGAAGTCCCGGGAGTCGGTCGCTGGCCCATCATTCTCTGGCTTTCCCTACCGCGGCGGGCAAGAGGCCAGGACGCTCTCTCCCCCTTCGGGAGCCGCGAGGGGCTGCACAGGAAGTGGCCTCCTCAGCAAGCCACCCTTCCTCAGCCCTCGCCCCTGGTTGCATAACGACAGCGATCGCTTCCCCTCCCCCCCCCCTTAGGAATCCAGCCCCGATCGCAGGCCGCCAAGTTTCAGCTTTGCTGATAAGATGTTTACATCAGCCTAAACGTAGCCGGAGTACGCGACACCCTCCCCGCACCCTGCCAAACCCCTGTCCGTGGGGCTTACAGAGCGCCTGGCGTGTCGCCCCGCGAGGTGAACAGACCGATCCCATTCACAAATGATGCGACGGCGATGCGTCTGGATCTCCCACACACTGGGCCCCAGACGGCGGAATGGCCCCCTCCAGCCTTTCGCGCTTCCTTCCCCTCCTTCCACTCCCCAACTTCCAGATGACCGGGGAGAAAGAGAGAGGATTCTAGAGATGGTGCCCCAGAGAGCAGAGAGCTGGGGCCGGCCAGTTGGCTGCTCAGCTGGCCACACTCCTGTCCCTTTGTCCCCTCTTTTTGCAAAATAGCCCAAGAGAACGCACTCTCAGAGGCGGGAGCGTGAGCTCCAGGCTGGCCTCCTCCAAAGGCGTGGGAGCAGCTGGCAGCCCCGGGCCGGGACAGAGGCCCAGCGATGACGCGGGCTGTCTCCATCCGCCGGCCGGGGCGGGGCGGGGCTGGAAGCAGGTGTGAGCCTCAGCATCTGGGCCTCATCAGGCCCGCAGGGCTCGCTCCGGCCCCGGGCAGAAGGCAAGAAGGCCTCCGTGTCGGTTTGGCTCAGTGGTAGAGCGTTGGTCTGCGGACTGAGAGGTCCCGGGTTCGATTCCGGCCAAGGGCATGTACCTTGGTTGCGGGCACATCCCCAGTAGGGGCTGTGCAAGAGGCAGCTGGTCGATGTTTCTCTCTCATCGACGTTTCTGGCTCTCTATCTCTCTCCCTTCTTCTCTGTAAAATATCAATAAAATATATTTTAAAAAAAAAAAAAAAAGAAGAAGAAGAAGGCAATAAGGCCTTCGGGGCTGTCCAGGCGAATGCCGGCAGGCCAAGCCCTGGGACACTTAACGAGAAGAGTGTGGGCCCCGGAGACAAGCCTGGGCCGCATCCCGGCTTGAAGAGCCGTGTGGCCTCAGAGGCAAGGGACTGCGGTGCCGCCTTCCCGGGGTTGTCGTGAGCGTGTGAAGAGGCGACATTGGTGAGCTGTGGGTCTCAGCTGGTCCTGCAGGGGGGCCATGGTTTGTAGTGACAACCTGAGTCAAGGTCTCAGGGTTAACGTTTCATCCTGCAGAGTCGGCTCCTCCCCCCCCCCCCCCCCTTCTCCCGAGGACATCAGGAGAACACGGGACTCTCAGAGGGAAACTGTCCTCACCTGGAGCACCCTGATCATTGCTTCTGGGCGGAGAATGGAGAAAGGGGGGAGGAGGGGGCATGGCAGGGAGACGGCTGGTGTCAAAGTCAAGGCTGAATAACCAGCGTGGTCCGACAGAACTTCCTATGAGGGTGGGACGTTCTGTCTGCCCAGTCCAACTCAGTGGCCACAAGCCACAGATGGCCACCGACACCTTTGAAACGGGGCCAGTGCGACGGAGGAGCTGTGGTCCCAGTGTCGCTGGCTTTTTAATGGGCTTTGATGCGCGTGGCCACGGGGGTCCGGTCAAGACGAAATGCAGGGGCCTCGGAGCTAGGCAGCCTGAGCCCACGTGCTCTCCGTGGATCTGTGCTCTCTGGGACCCAACTTGCTTTTACGCAAAATGAACGGTCTCGAGGGTGTGAGTCTTCTCAACAAGCACTCAGCCCCCAGCGGGGCCCACGGGGTGGGTAACCAGAGGTGATGGCCGTGGGCAGGCGACGGGCTGGGACAGTGGTCGGCAAACCACGGCTCGCCAGCCACGTGCGGCTCTGTGGCCCCTTGAGTGTGGCTCCTCCACAAAATACCACGGCCTGGGCCAGTCTGTTTGGAAGAAGTGGCGTTAGAAGAAGTTTATGTTTAAAAAATTGGACCCTTGGCTGAAACCGGTTTGGCTCGGTGGATAGAGCGTCGGTCTGCGGACTCAAGGGCCCCAGGTTCGATTCCGGTCAAGGGCATGTACCTTGGTTGCAGGCGCATCCCCGGTGGCAGGGGTGTGCAGGAGGCAGCTGATCGATGTTTCTCTCTCATCGATGTTTCTAGCTTTCTATCCTTCTCCCTTCCTCTCTGTGAAAAATCAATAAGCCGAAACCAGTTTGGCTCAGTGGTAGAGTGTCGGTCTGCAGACTGAAAGGTCCCGGGTTCGATTCTGGTCAAGGGCATGTATCTTGGTTGCGGGCGCATCCCCGGTAGGGGGTGTGCAAGAGGCAGCTGGTCGATGTTTCTCTCTCATCGACGTTTCTAGCTATCTCTCTCTCCCTTTCTCTCTGTAAAATATCAATAAAATATATTTTTTTAAAAGAAAAATCAATAAAATAAAATAAAAAATTTTTTTAAAAATCGGGCCCTCAGAAGACATTTCAACCGTGGCACTGCTGACATTTGGCTCCGTCGATTAATGAGTTCGGGAGATGGAACCCTTCCCAACGCCCTGTCCCCCTCCTTCCCCGGCAGAACCACATCCTGACGCTCATGTCGGTGGCGGCCCGCATCTACAAGCACCCCAGCATCCGCAACGCCGTCCACCTGGTGGTGGTGAAGGTGCTGATCGTGGAGGACGAGGCGCAGGGCCCCCGGGTGTCCGACAACGGCGGCCTCACCCTGCGCAGCTTCTGCAACTGGCAGCAGCAGTTCAACCCCCGCAGCGACCGGCACCCAGAGCATTTCGACACGGCCATCCTGCTCACCAGACAGGTCCGCGGGCCGGCTCCGGGGTTGGGGTTGGGTGGGGGTGACTGGGTCAAAGAGAGGGCCCGGGGCCAGGGCTCCTGGGCCCGCCCGGATGTCGGGAAAGTCTCCCAGCTGGGACAGTCTCGCGTGTGTGGAATGAGCAGGCGGAGGGGGTCACAGGGACAAGTGCGAGGTATTCGCAAGGGAAGGAGAGGAATGTCCCGCGGGCTCCGTTCCAAATGTCTGCGACCAGCTGTCTGCTGAGGTCATCGCTGGAGGACGCGCCGTCCAGCGAGCGGTCTGGGAGCGGGGATTAGAGCAGAGGTCCCTCTGCGATGAGGGTTACCCCACACGGCCAGGTCGCCGAGGAGTTACCCTCGAGGCCGTGCCCAGCTCCCCCGTGAGACTGAGACTCCAGGCGGGCGGCATCCTCAAGGCTAGAGAGAGTGTAGTCATGTGTTCCGGGCCCCGTCTGCTCCTCCGTCCTCCCAGCAGCCCCACGGGGCAAGTTCCGTTGTGCAGTTCCCCGACTTACAACGGAGGAAACTGAGGCACAGGGTGTCTCACAAGGGAGGGGCGCCCACAGCCCAGCCCCGGCTCCGTGTGCTGGCCCACTGTGCCGGCCTGCCTCCCCCCGCCAGTCAGCCAAGCCCCGGCCAGCCAGGCACAGGCCAACGTAGAAGGAGAAACGGTCTCCCCTAAACCAGTAGCCCTTTGTGAAGAAAGGGGGATCTGGACTTTAAAAATGTCCTTCGAGCCCTAGCGGGTTTGGCTCAGTGGGTGGAGCGTCGGCCTGCAGACTCAAGGGTCCCAGGTTCGATTCTAGTCAAGGGCATGTGCATTGGTTGCGGGCACATCCCCGGTAGGGGGTGTGCGGGAGGCAGCTGATCGATGACTCTCTCTCATTGGTGTTTCTGGCTCTCTGTCCCTTCTCCCTTCCTCTCTGCAAAAAAATAAAATCAATAAAATATATAGTTTTTAAATGTCCTTCTACTCAGGAGGAGCAAGAATAGGGAGATGCCTTCTTTTTTTTTTCTTTTTTTTAAATATATATTTTTATTGATATTTTACAGAGAGGAAGGGAGAGAGTTAGAAATGTCGATGAGAGAGAAACATCGATCAGCTGCCTCTTGCACACCCCCTACCGGGGATGTGCCCACAACCAGTGGCACATCCCCGGTAGGATGTGCCTGACCGGAATCGAACCCGGGACCTTTCAGTCCACAGACCGACGCTCTACCACTGAGCCAAACCGGTTTCGGCGGGAGCTGCCTTCTGTCCATCCTCATGCTCTCGCCCTCTCCACCCCTCAGAACTTCTGCGGGAAGGAGGGGACGTGTGACACCCTGGGCGTGGCGGACATTGGCACCATCTGCGACCCCAGCAAGAGCTGCTCCGTGATCGAGGACGAGGGGCTCCAGGCGGCCTACACGCTGGCCCACGAGCTGGGTAAGAGCTGCCCTGCCCGCCGCGCCCCGCTGCCTCCTCCGGACCCAGGCCCAGCCAACTCTGAGCAGCCGCAGGCCCCCGGGCAGCCAGGTCCCCCTCTTCATGGTCCCACGCCGATACCCACTGTGCCTTCCGCCCTCCCACCCCGAGCACGAGGCCTAAACGTTAAACCAGAGCCCCGGGCCACCCTTGGGGGTCGCCAGGAAAATGCCCAGGCGTGGAAATGGGCCCTGTGTCCAAGCCATGTGTGTCCGAGCGAAGCGGTGAGAATCCGGGAAGACTGAGGGCCAAGAGGGGGCAAGCGAATGGCCGGGGTGCGTGTGAGTTTAAGGCAGGAAAGAAAGGGCTGCCCGCGCCCCTGGGGCTCCGAGAAAGCTCCCGGGAAGGGAGAAGCCCGGAGGGGAGAGGTCTTCACGGAGTGAGAAGAGGGCCCGGCGTGGCTCCGGGGCTGAGCGTGGACCTAGGAACCGGGAGGTCCCCGCTCCGTTCCCGGTCCGGGCACAGGCCGGGGCTGCAGGCTGGATCCCCAGAGTGCGGCCTGCAGGAGGCAGCTGATCCGTGATTCTCCCTCATCATTGATGTTTCTCTCTCTCTCTCTCTCTCCCTCTCCCTTCCTCTCTGAAATCAATAAAAATATAATTTAAAAAAAAAAAAGGAATAAGAAGAGGGCATGCTGCTCCCCAGTTCCTCCCTCCCTTCTTTCCCTCCTTCCCCTCCTCCTCTCCCTCCTTCTCTTCCTTCTCCTCCTCTTCTTCCTCCTCCTCCCCTTCCTCCTCTTCCTCCTTCTCCTCCTTCTCCTCCTCTTCCTTCTCCTCCTCCCCCTCCTCCTCCCCCTCCTCCTCCCCCTCCTCCTCCCTCTCCTTCTCTTTCTTCTCCTCTTCTTCCTCCTCTTCCCCCTCTTTCTCCCCTCCTTCTCCTCCTTCTCCTCCTTTTCCTTCTCCTCCTCCCCTCCTCCTATCCCTCCTCTTCCTTCTTCTCCTCCTCTTCCTCCTCCTCCTTCCCCTCTTCCTCCCCTCCTTCTCTTTCTTCTCCTCTTCCTCCTCCTCCTCCTCTTCCTCCTCTTCTTCTTCTTCTTCTTCTTCTTCTTCTTCTTTCTTCTTCTTCTTCTCTCTCTCTCTCTCTCTTCCTCTCTCTCTCTCTCTCTCTCTCTCTCTCTCTCTTTCTCTCTTTCTCACTCCCTCTCTCTCTCAGCCACGGGAGCCCTGGAGCAGGGTGGGGAGGGCTGCCGGGCCGTGGAGGCGTGAATGCAGACCGAGGGTCTCCTCTCTCCGTCCCCAGGGCACGTCCTCGGCATGCCCCACGACGACTCCAAGCCCTGCGTCCGGCTCTTTGGGCCCATGGGCAAGCACCACATGATGGCACCGCTCTTCGTCCACCTCAACAAGACGCTGCCCTGGTCCCCCTGCAGCGCCATGTACCTCACGGAGCTGCTGGGCGGCGGGCACGGTAGGCCTCCCCGGCCGGCCCGGCGGGCTCCTTAGGAAGCATCACAGCCATTGAGGGGGTTAGAAGAGGCTTCCTTCAGAGATCTGGCCCTTGCCCCCCGGCCTGGGCAAGGGCCCTCCCACCCCCACGGAGCATGCTCTGTGTCCAGCGGCCCAAGTTCCGGGCTCATCTAGACTCGGTCACGAAGCAGGTGGGGTTGTCCGGAGGAGGTGGGTCTGGGGGAGGTGGGTCCGGACAGAGCTGGAAGGAACCGGAAGAGTGTTTGCAGCGCAGGTGGCTGGAGGGGAGCATTGCAGGGTAGCTTAGCAATGCAAAGAGCAGGGAGTGGGGGCCCAGGCGGGCTGGGAGCCTGCACCCCGCTAAAACAGCTTGCTTTGGGGAGCAAAACAGCGAAAACACAGTTTCTTTATTTCTTTTTTTTATTTTATTTTTTTTAAAATATTTTATTGATTTTTTTTATAGAGGAGAAGAGAGAGGGATAGAGAGTTAGAAACATCGATGAGAGAATCCATCCATCAGCTGCCTCTTGCACACCCCCTACTGGGGATGTGCCCGCAACCAAGGTACATGCCCTTGACTGGAATTGAACCTGGGACCCTTCAGTCCCCAGGCTGACGCTCTACCACTGAGCCAAACCAGTCTCGGCTTTCTTTCTTTTTTTAAAAATATATTTCATTTATTTTTTACAGAGAGGAAGGGAGAGGGAGAGCCAGAAACATCGATGAGAGAGAAACATCGATGAGAGAGAAACATCGACCAGCTGCCTCCTGCACATCTCCCACTGGGGATGTGCCCGCAACCAAGGTACATGCCCATGACCGGAATCGAACCTGGGACCTTTCAGTCCACAGGTCAACGCTCTATCCACTGAGCCAAACCGGTTTCGGCAACGCAGTTTCTTTTAGATTCGACCCCTGGAAGGAGGCAGGCACACATCCAATCCACAAACAGTGAATTATCCAAACATCAGCCCTGGGGCTTTATTTCGCAGGCCGGGGGTTTTTAAGAGTTCACTCACACCCCCAGGTACAATGACGTAAACTAGTGTTAGACAGTTTGCTGGGTAGACGCTGAGTCACGGAAGATGCTCTGGGGGAGGAAAAAGAAAAGGAAATCTGATCTTGAAGATAGATGTCGTGAGGGATAGCCGAAAATGGGACGGGTTCTGTCTGGTGAGCGTTGAGTTTACAGACTGAGGTCAAGGGAAGGGTGACATCTAGACCTTAAACGTCTCCGTCGGGGATTTTGGGGGGGTCTATGGGAGCCATGCGGGGTGGGGGGGTGCGAGAGAGGAAACTGGCCCCTCACTGTGGCCCCTGCGCCCTCCGTTCCTCAGGAGACTGTCTCCTCGACGCCCCCACCTCGGCCCTACCCCTCCCGACGGACCTCCCGGGACAGAGGGCGCTGTATGAGCTGGACCAGCAGTGCCGGCAGATCTTCGGCCCGGGCTTCCGCCACTGCCCCAACACCTCCCCGCGGGACATCTGTGCCCAGCTCTGGTGCCACCGGGAGGGCACCGAGGCCCTGTGCCACACCAAGAACGACAGCCTGCACTGGGCGGACGGGACGCCCTGCGGGCCCGGGCGCCTCTGCTGGGATGGCAGCTGTCTGCCGGCGGAGGAGGTGGAGAGGCCCAAGGTGAGGGCTGGCTCTGAGGGGCACAGGGGTGGGGCAGGGCGGGGCGGGGGGGGGGTGAGGGGCAGAGGAGGGAGAGCCGTTTGCCAGGAGAAGCCACACTTGAGAGCTAGGGACTAAGGGTCTCTGAGCTAGGCTGCGACCAGGACTTCTAAGTAAAATCACTCCATATATATTTTTAATTGATTTTTTATATATATATTTTATTGATATTTTACAGAGAGGAAGGGAGAGAGATAGAGAGCTAGAAACGTTGATGAGAGAGGAACATCCACCAGCTGCCTCTTGCACACCCCCTACCAGGGATGTGCCCGCAACCAATGTACATTCCCTTGGCCGGAATGGAACCTGGGACCCTTCAGTCTGCAGACCAACGCTCTATCCACTGAGCCAAACCGGTTTGGGCATGGAGTGGGCAAACTTTTTGACTCGAGGGCCACCATGGGTTCTTAAACGGGACCGGAGGGCCGGAACAAAAGCAGCCTGACCATGCCAGCACTCTCCTCTTGGGCTGCTGGTGAAGGAGCGGAGGGGAGAGCAAGAGAACCCTCCGCTCTTTCGGCTTCGCGGGCCGGATAGAACAGCCGCAGGGGCCGGATCCGGCCCGCGGGCCGTAGTTTGCCCACGGCTAGGCATAGACCCTCTCCAGCTGTAACAGCCAAAAACGTCTCTCAACACTTTCAAACGTCCCCAGTGAAGAACTGCTATGACAGAGCCAACTGCATTCCCCCCCCCCCAAAAAAAAGTGTTTCGTTTGGCAACCAGCACGGAGCGCCTGGCTGTGGAGGTCACTGTTGTGTGCAAGTCCAGCACGGGTGGTGGCCAAGCAGGCAGCCGTGACATGGAGGGCTAGGGTGGGGCCACAGGACCCCACGCCCCCTTCCCACCTCAGCTCCCTGACCCCGGGCTCTGTGTTGCAGGCCGAGGTGGACGGAGGCTGGGCGGCCTGGGGGCCGTGGGGGGAATGCTCCCGGACCTGCGGAGGCGGCGTGCAGTTCTCACACCGCGAGTGCACGGACCCCGAGCCCCAGAACGGAGGGAGGTACTGCCTGGGGCAGAGAACCAGGTACCAGTCCTGCCACACCGAGGAATGCCCCCCCAGCGGTAAGCATCACGGACGGACGGACGGACGGACGGACGGACACGCCCGCCGAAGATCCCCGGGGGAGGACGGGGCGGGCAGTGTCCCCCGATCCCAGGGCAGCGCCTTCCTGTGACCCAGACCTAAATGGCTCTGCGAGGCACCCAGTTTTAGGGCAACCCCCTAGCGCCCCAGGACAGCTCTCCTCCTATGGGTGGGGGGTGGGGGAGAGAGGGAGGAAGTGTGGGTGGCAAAGCCGGGGAGAGGAACAGTCCTGGCCTTCCAAGACGTGGAGATAGAGGAGGTCACTCCTACACTCCCAACCAGACTCGTTTTGGGGGGAGGCTCGCAGAGGAGGCTAGCATCTGGGGTAACACGCCTCCTGGAGGCATCTGAACCCGCGTCTGTGTGCGGCCTGGAAGCGTATTTCCAAAGTTGGGGTCAGAGCCAAACCTCCAATGTCTTCCCAGTCCACATCCAGCCCCGGGCGGGCGGGCGGGCGGGCGGAGGGAGGGAGGGAGGATGTCTGCATCTGATTCCAGTGCACGTTCCTTCAGGGGAGAGTGGCCCATGTTCCCCTGGGGCCATGGCAACTGCCTGGGAACCTTCCCAGGAGGCAACGCTCCTTGGCATAGACCTCCCCTGGCGCGTGCCCGCCCCGAGTACCCGTTAGAGAGCACTGGCACGGGCAGCAGCCGAACTGGTGGGGGGAGGGCGTCGTTGGGAATTCTGTCCCTGACATCCCTCCCAGCTCCCCCCCTGCACAGCTCCGGGAAGCACTGACAGGCAGCAGAAGGCAAGCAGAGCTTCCTTTCTTTTCTTTTCTTTTTTTAAAATATATTGTATTGATATTTTACAGAGAGGAAGAGAGAGACAGAGAGCTAGAAACGCCGATGAGAGAGAAACATCAACCAGCTGCCTCCTGCACACTCCCTACCGGGGATGTGCCCGCAACCAAGGTACATGCCCTTGGCCAGAATCGAACCCGGGACCTTTCAGTCCGCAGACCGATGCTCTATCCACTGAGCCAAACCGATTTTGGCCAAGCAGAGCTTTCGAGAGAGAAGTCCATCCAAGACACACCGGCACTGGCTTGGTGTCTAATGGGGAATTTGTAGCAGGTTTGCAAGACAGGAGAAACGGCAGTGCCAGGGGCTCTGGAAACCGCCTGACATTGGGAGAGCCTTCCTGGCACACCGTGAGGGTCTGCCAGGTAGACACGGGCAGCAGTCGCGATCTCAGATGCCCTGGGAGGAGCCATCTCAAGCCCACAAGTGTTTCGGTGCCTCTTTTGTAGCTAGACGGCAGTCGATGTTATAAATGACATTAAAAAAATGCACAGAGCATGGTCTAGGTTCGCAAGGAATGTGCCGTCTAGCTAGCGGTCCAGACCCTTTTACAAGGCCAGTAAAACTTCGTCTGTGAAGCACAGACTCCTGGCTGCCCAGGAATTCCGGGCAAGGAGGAGCCGGGACTGGTCAGAAGCCCCCGGGGGCGTGAGGGCTGAGCAGAGTGTGGGGACTGGGGGGGTGAGGAGGCCTGGGAGGGCGGGCCACGAGAGGGGGCGGTCTCCAAGGGGCTGTGACCCACTCACCAGGTGGAATGGGCCAGCCTCTCAAGAGCAGGCGACAAGGCCCCCATGGAAGCTAAAAATGGCATCTAGAAGTTCTCAGGCACCCAGGAAGCATTTTTCCAACCAGAGGTTCAGGCCCCTCCGTGTACCCATCAGAATCTGAGGAGTGGGGCCCCGCCATCTTGTGTGCCAAAAATCTCCCTGGGCCACACAGATGCCCAGCTGAGCCGGACGACGTCCGCGACGAGAGCAGGTTTCATGCCAGGGAGGGTGAGATAAAGTCGTACCCCGACGAATGTTCTGGAAGCGGCGGGCAGCAGGATGGGACAGGAGGCAGCTGGCCTGGGAGGCTGGGCACTAGGGCCCCGGGGAAGCCACGAGGCCTGTGAGAGGGAGACTGAGGTGCTGAGGGTGGACAGAGACGCTCAAAAGCAGAGTTTCCTGACGATAGAAGGATGTAGGGACAGCTCAGACGTGGGGGATGTGGCGTCTCGGCCTTGGAGCATTGGAGGTGTCACCCAGTGAAGATCAACCCAGTTAGTGAGGGAACCGCGTGGCGCTGGACTGTGCTGAGCTGGTAATCACAGCACCGACACATGGAGTCCCCCACAGACACCCAGAATCGCAGCAGGTGGGGTGGAGGGCGAGACCGGATCGGGAGCTGTAGATCCGGAATTCCCCGGCCACGTGTCCGGTGTCACTCACCGAGGGAGTCAAGATAGAGCATGACAGCCCGAAACCGGTTTGGCTCAGTGGATAGAGCGTCAGCCTGCGGACTGAGGGGTCCCAGGTTCGATTCCGGTCAAGGGCATGTGCCTTGGTTTCGGGCACATCCCCGGTGGGGGGTGTGTAGGAGGCAGCTGATCGATGATTCTCTCTCATCGATGTTTCTAACTCTCTATCCCTCTCTCTTCCTCTCTGTAAAAAATCAATAAAATATATTTAAAAAAAAAAAAAAAGATAGAGCATGACAGCAGAGCCCCAAAAGTATGATTCCGCGCATCCTTCTGTGCCTCCCACACTCACTGGAAGGTTCCGGTTTCACCTGCGTTTACGTATCTGCAAGACACAGTATCTTCCTCCAAAGGAAAGGACATTCAAACCAGAAAGGCCAGCAGAGGCCAGATGCTCCTAAGGGTCACACGTGGAGCTGAGTCAGGGGGACCTAGAAATGCTGGGCCAGGTGTCGCTGGACCTGTGTCCTAGGGTCGGGTCAAAACCAGTCGGGGGGTGTGGGGAGGCCCCCAAATCCAGGCATTTCTCCCGCTGGGTCCTCCCTGCTTCAGCGCTGCGGGTTCACCCCCGTGCCTTTTCTTTACTCTTCCCAGAGAAAAGCTTCCGGGAGCAGCAGTGCGAGAAGTATAACGCCTACAATTACACCGACATGGAGGGGAACCCCCTGCAGTGGGTCCCCAAGTACTCGGGGGTGTCCCCCCGGGACCGCTGCAAGTTGTTCTGCCGAGCCCGGGGGAGGAATGAGTTCAAGGTGTTTGAGGCCAAGGTGAGACTCCTCCTGGAACTCAGACCCGCAGAGGAGGATGGAGGTCGCCTAACCACCACCACCACCACCACCTCTCCCGACCCCCGTGCCAGGGGCTGCCTGCCTCCGTACCCACCACTCATGCCCTCTCTTCCTTCCCCTTCTCCTGCTGCAGGTGATCGACGGCACCCTGTGTGGGCCAGAGACCCTGTCCATCTGTGTCCGCGGCCAGTGCGTCAAGGCCGGCTGTGACCACGTGGTGAACTCGTCTACGAAGCTGGACAAATGTGGGGTGTGTGGCGGCAACGACAACTCCTGCAGGAAGGTCTCCGGCTCCCTCAGCCCTACCAGGTGAGCCGCCTCGTAGGTCCACGCCGAGGTCAGGAGCAGAACAGGCTTTGGAATCGAGTCCCCGTAAGTTTCGGTTGCGCTGCTACTCAATACCCATGGAGCGCTGAGTTTCAGTGTCTTGGCAAAATGTCAGCAGTCCTCCGTACCTCACAGTCGTCGTCGCAAAGAGCCAAGCGATTGGACATGGGGAGCACTCGGGACAGGGTCAGGCCCACAGAGAGGACCGTGCACGGGGCAGCCGGAGGCCACAGGGATAGGGATGGATCCCCTCTGAGTCAATCCACAATAGAGCTAGACTGAGTCACCAGGACCTTTGCCAGAAAGCAGCTCTTCCAGGCCTGTTTGAGGGAGGGCATCTCACCCCACTCCTGGCGAGCCTGTCTTTTGGCAGCTGAATCTTTAGAAAAGGGGGTACACAGAGGCCTCAGTGCCTCCATAAGTCTGAGGACTCCAGATGCTCTCTCGCAGATTAATGCTCCTGGTGTTTAAGTCCTTTCACCTCTGTGGCCTTGTTTGATTCCTAAAACAAGTCCCAGAATGGGCCAGGCCAACACTATTATTTCCCGTGTCCACGTGAAGGAACTGAGGTCCCATGAGATTACCAGACTCTCCTAAGGTCACAACTGATCATTCATAACAGCCAGGAAGAGAACCCAGGTTTCTTAGCTTCTGGATAACCTTCTTCCTGCCTCTGCTGGCACTTCTAGAAAGGAAGGCAAGGGCAGGTGCGATCCAGCCACTCTGGGCCCTATCTCTCTCTGTCTCACATCTCATCAGGCTCAAGACAACCTAGAGGTCTTTCCAAATTTAAAATCAGAGGATATAGCAAAAAGAAGTCTGGAATATGGGATGATCAGATACTGGGTCCCCCAGCTGGTTCTCTCTTAGGCATTAGATAAATGGGCCCATGAATACTCTCTCTCTCTCTCTCTCTCTCTCTCTCTCTTCCTCTTTCTCTCTCTCTCCATGTATTGATTTCAGAGAGGAAGGGAAAAGGAGAGAGAGAGAGAGAGAGAGAGAGAGAGAGAGAGAGAGAGAGAGAAACATCAATGATGAGAGAGAATCATCAATTGGCTGCCTCCCACATGCCCCCCACTGGGGATCGAGCCCGCAACCCAGTTACATGCCCTGACTGGGAATCGAACCATGACTTCCCGGTTCATAGATCAATGCCCAACTGAGCCGTGCCGATCGGGCCTTATGGATGCTCTCATGCACCCTGGACTCAGCAGCTGGCCCCAACTGGGCATAAGGCAAAAATAGGAAAGAACCGACTTGCTGTGTCCCTCAGCCCCTTTCTCTCTCTCTTCCCACCCTGTGTCACCCAAACGCTTCCCCCACAGAAGGTAATAAGAACTAACATTCCTCCAGACACACAAAGCCCTACAATAGCATCGAAGTAGTTTCCCAAGGCAGCATCCTATCCACCCAGAAGCATGGCTCGAGGTATCGGGTACCTCAGAAGGCAGCTCTTCTGTCTGGCTTCCCGCCCTACAGAGCCACGTGAACCCGTACAGAGAGAGAGCTGTGGACTCTCAGAGGTGGCGCGAGGCGTCGGATTCTGGGGCGGGTGCGTGGGACACATCTTTCCACGTGGGTTTGAGCTCTGGCTATGAAACGTGGCCAGGCCACGTTTTACCCCAGGGCAAGAAAACGAGATGTGCGCGAGGTCTCGTTGTGAGCCAGGAGCTGCCAGGCTTGGCAAAACCCCATCCGAGCGGCCTTCCTCCGGTGCTATTGTCAAGACCCGTAGCCGAAACCGGTTTGGCTCAGTGGTAGAGCATCGGTCTGCGGACTGAAAGGTCCCAGGTTCAATTCTGGTCAAGGGCATGTACCTTGGTTGCGGGCACATCCCCGATGGGGGGTGTGCAGGAGGCAGCTGGTCGATGTTTCTCTCTCATCGACGTTTCTAGCTCTCCATGCCTCTCCCTTCCTCTCTGTAAAATATCAATAAAATATATATATTTTTTTTAAAAAGACCGGCACATCTCAGACCCGCTCAGCCCCAACACTGGAAATGGACTTGCCAGCCCCCCCTGGTGGCCAGTTGATAATAGAGCTTCGGGGCGACTGCACCGCCATTCTTTGCCACTGGCCTTGTCTGCCAGCCCCAGTCATCGGCGGGTTTTCGCTTCCTTGGCTCCTGGGCTGGGAAGAGACACGGGTCTCAAGGGTGTGCCTTTCTGTCCCCCGTCCTAGTTACGGCTACAGTGACATCGTCACCATCCCGGCCGGCGCCACGAACATCGACGTGAAGCAGCGGAGCCACCCGGGGGTCCAGAACGACGGCAACTACCTGGCGCTGAAGACGGCGGACGGGCAGTACCTGCTCAACGGCAACCTGGCCGTGTCGGCCATCGAGCAGGACGTCCTGGTGAAGGGCACCATCCTCAAGTACAGCGGCTCCATGGCCACCCTGGAGCGGATCCAGAGCTTCCGGCCCCTGCCCGAGCCCCTGACCGTGCAGGTCCTGACCGTCCCCGGCGAGGCCTTCCCCCCCAAGGTCAAGTACACCTTCTTTGTCCCCAACGACGACGACGTGGGCTCCCGCGTCCACGGCGGCAGAGAGCGGGCCACCACCAACGTCATCCAGCCCCTGCCCAGTGCCCAGTGGGCGCTGGGGGACTGGTCCCCGTGCTCCAGCAGCTGCGGGGCCGGCTGGCAGCGGCGGACCGTGGAGTGCCGGGACCCCAGCGGCCAGGCCTCCGCCACCTGCAACAAGGCGCTGAAGCCCGAGGATGCCAAGCCCTGTGCCAGCCAGCCGTGCCCTCTGTGATGCCAGTCTTGTGCTCGTGGACTCGGGCCGCTGGGGTGCAGACGAGGGTCCCCCACAATGGTGACCCTCCCTGATGGTGACCCTCTACCGAGGTGGCATAGCCGGTCCAGGTCTCCCATTGCACCAGCCCCGCCGGCACGGGGAGAGGAAGCGAGAGAACGGGCCAGCAGATCATGATGCCTACTTTCTCACGGATGGGACCTTGGTGTGGGTTCAAATAGAGGGCACAATTTAAAGGTGCGAACAGTGCACCAGACCCAACCAGGAGACTCATTGAGCCTTTTTTTTTTTTTTTTTTTTTTGCGAAGGACTAGCGTCATCGAATGGGAGGAGGAAAGAAAAAAAAAAATTGTTTCCTATTGGGTTTCCCCTATAAATAATCTACCTCACAGGGGAAGACGTTATCCGAGAGAGGTGTGGGGCAGGGGGTCAATGGCGAACGTCCATGGCGAAGCTCCTCAGCTGGCTTCCAACGCGATCGTGGCTCTCGTCGGCCTTAAAACCCGTCACCAGCGGGGCTGGGGGGCCGTGGAGGGAGGGCCACGCGCTCTCAGGCCTCCGCCCGCAGGGGTGGATCCTGCGCAAGTATTTATGCAAACGTGTCTCTGAACTAAAGCGTGATCTCGTGCCAACACGGTGGTCTGGTCTGGTTCCGTGTTTCTCTGCAAAGGGCAGGGGCCCGATGCCCCGGGACTGAGGCTAACCCTCGGTCAGCACCTTGAACACTCTGGGCGGCAGGCCCTCGCCCGGTCCTTTCCGGCTCCCCCTCCGGAGGGCGCTCGGGCACCTGCCAGAGCAGCTGTTCCTTTGCATCATCCAGACAAGCGGCCCTCAAACATTCGCGGGCTTTGGGATTATCCGGAGAGCGTCTTGAAACAGAGATGGCTGGGCCCATGGTCCCTGACTCAGCAGGATGGTCCTAATGCCCCCCAAAAGGAGAGTCTGGATTGCCGACAAGTTCCCCGCCAGTTGGAGGCTGCTGGCTTGGGGGGGCACTTCTAGAATAACTTCCGTGGTGGTGGAAGCTTCCAATGCACAGGGAGTCGTGATGCGATGCCCTCTGTGACCCTTTTTGTAGAGAAAGACTATTGTCCCCCTCCCCCTCGGCATGCGTCCCCATCCTCACTTCACCCTACTGGCCAGCTGAAGGTACAAGACCCTCAGGGTCTGAGGGATTCGGAGCCCTGGCTCTCTCTCTCCACACCAGATCCATCCCCTCCCCCATCTCTGGGCCCGAGCCATTGCAGCTGTCCCCGCCCGCCCTTTCACACAAAGGGCACGTCTCCCCGGCCCCCCAAAAACCTCCCTCTAAAGCCCTCTCTTCCCGCCCTAGCTCCTCATCTCTTCCTCGCTCACGGGAAACATCTGGCTCAGCCTTCCATGCGGAACGCTGTAGATGATGCGTAGTCATTGGTCATCAGTGGGTGAGGAGAAACAGACACCATCAAGAAGCAGCATTCTAGCCGAAACCCGTTTGGCTCAGTGGATAGAGCGTCGGTCTGCGGACTGAAAGGTCCCAGGTTCGATTCCGGTCAAGGGCATGTACCTTGGTTGCAGGCACATCCCCGGTAGGGGGTGTGCAGGAGGCAGCTGGTCGATGTTTCTCTCTCATCGACGTTTCTAGCTCTCTATCTCTCTCTCCCTTTCTCTCTGTAAAATATCAATAAAATATATTTTTAAAAATATAAAAGACACAGTATTCTAGCAGAAAAGAAAGAAAATATATACATGTTCATCTTCCCTCCCTTGTCACCTTTTACCCATTCGCCCTTCCCTTTTGGTTTCCTCGTAAGACCCCTTCAGATCTATGGTGGCATGGACAAAGAAGATGCCCTATGAAGCCCTAGGTGAATGGAAAAAATGGGCCGGTTGAGGACACGGGCCCGTGGGCATGAGGCAAATTGGATTTCAGCCCCTACCGCGCCCTCCGCTCCGCGGTGGGGAACCTTTGCTCTGCCCAGGGCCATGTGGATGTGTATAGCATCATTTGCGGGGCCAGGCCCAATTACCCACATAAAAATTAGCCTGCTCTGTTTGGTCAAACATCTAATTAACTCACCCCTGATGCCTTGGCAGGACCAGACCAAAAGATTTTGCCGAAACCGGTTTGGCTCAGTGGATAGAGCGTCGGCCTGCAGACTGAAAGGTCCCGGGTTTGATTCCGGTCAAGGGCATGTACCTTAGTCGTGGGCGCGTCCCCAGTGGGGGATGTGCAAGAGGCAGCTGGTCGATGTTTCCAACTCTCTATCCCTCTCAATTCCTCTCTGTGTAAAATCAATAAAATATATTTAAAAAAAAAAAAAGATTTCGCGGGCCTTATACGTCCCTCTGGCGGGACGTTCCCCAACCCCCTGCCTTAGCTGGTCTCATTAGCGTGGCGCACGGTGGCTGTTGACCAGTTGGTCCCATCGGCCCTTCTTATCTGCCGGCGTTTGGGTGAGTGGGAGGCGGGCTTAACTGAACATAAACGAGCACTCAGGCAGGCATGCGGACCATGACTAGTCACACCAGAGTTGCCCTTGCTGTGCATCTGTATGTTCCCGCCATTCTTCCTCTCCTTTCGTTCCTCCTTCTCCCCCCTATAATCAAGGCCAAGTGTGTGTCCCCCCATTAAACTGCTCACGCCAGCCCAGCTGTGCCATCCCTACCGCCTGCATCATACCAGGCACAGCTTTCGGCCCCGGAGTTCAGCTGGCAGCGGAGCTGCTGATGTGCAAAGCGGAAAGGAATCCAGCTTGGCTCTTCCTCGCTGTGTGGGCTCGGCCAGGCTCACAGAATACATACTTGTTTGTGTCTGGAAATTCAACAGCTGCAGCTCAAGGCCTCCGAAAACAGATCTGCAGAGAGAGAGAGAGAGAGAGAGAGAGAGAGAGAGAGAGAGAGAGGCCGCACCATTATTTCCCACAGCCAACCACGGACCACCCTTTTTTTGCCCAGATGAGAAAAGACTGCGTTTGCCCTGCTGGGAAGTTGCATGGGGCAGTTAGCGCTCCGGATGGACGCTGGTACCGGCGCCTCCTCCTGGGAGTCCCCGTGGCCCTGACTCGCTCGGCAGGTAGCTTCGTCATTCATCTGTACCCTTCCACCACCTGCCGTCAGCATCTCATCAAAGGGGATGGATAAGCATCCAAGTTCATTTGCAACCTTTCGTCCTTGAGCTAAGCAAATCCTTGCTTGAAATTCATTTTCTGCCCTTATCCCTCCCCCCCCCCCCCCGTAACTGACCAGAGAGTTTTGTGAATTCGCAAAAGGATGCAACACAATTGTTCCCCAACCCACTTCAGCAAAACACCCCTTTCTCCCGGGCACATCTTTCAGGGGTGACGGGGCCATTTTCCCACCAGCTCTACATCTTGCTCTCGGATGACGTCCACTAGTTACTAGAAGATCAGCCGTGGGCAAACTTCGGCCCGCGGGCCGAATCCGGCCCGTGCGGCTGTTCTATCTGCCCGAGGAGCCGAAAGAGTGGAGGGTTCTCTTGCTCTCCCCTCCGCTCCTTCACCAGCAGCCCAAGAGGAGAGTGCCGGCATGGTCAGGTTGCTTTTGTTCCGGCCCTCCGGTCCAGTTGAAGAACCCATGGTGGCCCTCGAGTCACAAAGTTTGCCCACCCCTGTCCTAGATCCTTCGTGGTTGGGCTTTTTAACCTCCTAGTGAGGGCTGCCCCGCCTTCCTGGCATCCAGTCGTGTGGTGCTTCTTTCCTCTGGACCCTCTTCTTTTCGTCCAAGCTTTGCTTCTCCTGCTTAAAAAAAATAATAATAAAATGAAAGGCCAAAAGAAAATTGTTTTAATGACAAGCACAATAGGAAAGTTCTTCAGCGTATGTTGGCTTTGGCTCCGTCTGGAGAGTTTCAACTCGTGGTCCAGGGAAAACAAAGCGAGCGGCTTTGTCACCACCGCGGCGAGGTGGCGAGGCAGGCCGGCCGCTGGGTGCCAGGGCTGCGCCCACGGCCCAGACACCCGATGTCCAAGTCTCCCTCCCCCAGTCGGAGAAAGAGAGGCTCACGGGCCCGCAGCCATTTCTACTCCACGTGGGGTGGGCCTCGCATCACCGGTGCCTGCGGGAAGCGGCAGCACCCCCTTTGCTTCCTGGAGATTAGGAATGGCTTGTCCCTCGGAGTGAATGGAAATCTGGACCTTGCTACAGAGAATCAGGTGCGGTATTACCCCTGAGATCCTAGGTTTCTAGGGCCACTGCCTCGTGTCCTCCTTTTGCCTCTGGGCTGTGCTGAAGCTGTTACTGACAATGGGGCCAAGATCAGACATGAGTTGAAACCGGTTTGGCTCAGTGGCTAGAGCGTCGGCCTGCGGACCGAAAGGTCCCGGGTTCCGCCCACCATGCTAGCGAGGAGCTGGCTCGGAGCCTCCAGTTTGCGACCCCAGCGTCCCAGGGGGGCCATGAGCCCCGGGTGAGCCATGTGTCCCAGGGGGCCGTGGGCCCCGGGTGAGCGGTGTGTCCCAGGGGGCTGTGTGCCCCGGGTGAGCCGTGTGTCCCAGGGGGCCGTGTGCCACGGGAGAGCCGTGTGCCCCGGGGTAGCGGTGGGACCCGGGAGGGGGCGGGGGTGTGAACCAGAGGAGGAACGGATTCTATTTGTGTGGTCCTGAGATAGTCACCATAAAACAAGCAGACTGCCAAAAAAAAAAGAAAAAAAGAAAGAAAGGTCCCGGGTTGGATTTCGGTCAAGGGCATGTACCTTGGTTGTGGGCACATCCCCAGTAGGGGGTGTGCAGGAGGCAGCTGATTGATGTTTCTCTCTCATCGATATTTCTAACTCTCTATCCCTCTCTCTTCCTCTCTGTAAAAAAACAATAAAATATATATTTTTTAAACTATGAGGAGACCCTTGTACAAGCTAGTAGTGCTAGTGCAGGGAGAAAAAAAATACAAGAGCCTCCTTAGATACCTGTCTCTTTGAGAACAGAGTCTCCCCCGGGCTTTGGGTGGGGCTCAGCGATGAGAGACAGGAAAGTGCTGGCGCGTCTCCCGCCCCTGTGAGTCGCCCAGCTTACCCTTGGAAGACGCGTGATTGCCCCGGGAAGAGAGAGACCCAAGAAGCCTTGCTCAGACCTCACCATTCCTCACCCCAGCTATCGTGTAAGTCGCAGGCACACTGGAGAGTTTGTCCTCGGCCAAACACAACTTCCTGTTTCTAAGAAAGGGAAGGGGGGGGGGGATAAAAAACAGTTGAAAGGGTTTTTTGGACACTGGAGATGTCAAGCTTCTCTAAACGCCCATGAATCAGACACATGTGGAATACATTTCTCCGGAAGTAAAAAAAGAGGCTGTTGAGTTCCTCTCGCTGGACCAGCAAGCGGGAAAGGGTAGCTGGGATGGGAGGTGCCCCAGACACGGGAAGGAGAGAGAGAAGCCATGTGAATGCACGATCAAAGAGAGGGTCCCAGTGATGACAAGCGTCCACGCGGGCCCTCCCACGGCCACATCCTGAGCTTGCCGATTACTCAGAACTTCTCCACCTCTGAAATCATACATGTGAGTCTCCTACGCCCTGACCACAACTTCCTCACCAGTTCCAGATTCCTCACCGGCTCCCACTACACATATTCTAGGGGACCCCACCACCACCACCACCACCACCACCACCAGATCCTTGGCCACCCCAGATCCAGGCACACGTTCCCCTGTCTTTATTTCTGTCTCTACTTCTTTCCCTGGGCTGCTTAGAGTCTGTGTCCCTCTCCCTGCTAGCTCCTTCCCGTCGGTCTTTGCGGGCGCTGTTCCGTCTCTCGGCTGCCATTTCACAGCTGCCGTAGCTTCCTCACTCGCTTCCTTGCTCAGGAATCTCCCACTGCTCCCCCAAAGGACACACTCTTTTCTCCTCCACACACTCATGTGGTCTCCCCACTTCCTGGATTTCCTGTCTCCTTTCTCTCCTCTTCCCACTTCGACCAACGGCTACCTCTTCCCCAGGTCCCAGATGCACGGTCCCTTCCTCAAAGCAACTCTGGGGTTCGGCTAAGCACCCCCCGTGGCATTATGCACTGCACATTTCAGGTATGCAGCACCCTGATGGTCCTCCCCGTCTTCACTACTGGTCCTTGTGTACTCCTGGAGACCAGACTCCATCTTTTTTTTATTATTTTTTTAAATTTCTTTATTGATTAACGTATCACATATTTGTCCTCATCACCCCATTCCCATCCTAAACCCCTCCCCACGCATGTCTCCACCCCTCCTGTTGTCCGTGACTACTGGTTAGGCTTACATGCATGCATACAAGTCCTTTGGTTGATCTTTTTTATTTTATTTATCTTTATTGTTGAGAGTATGTCCAGGTTACAGCTTGTCATTCTCGTCTAAGCCTAGAGCTTGTCACACAAGCGAGGCACTTAAAATTTTAGAAAACAACCCTATCTGGTTTGGCTCAGTGGATAGAGCAGTGGACTGTGGACTGGAAGGTCCCGGGTTCCATTCCAGTCAAGGACGCATGCGCGGGTTGCGGGCTCAACCCCCAGTAGGGGGCTTGCAAGAGGCAGCCGATCAATGATTCTCTCTCATCATTGATGTCTCTATCTCTCTCTCTCTCCCCCTCTCTCTTCCTCTCTGAAATCAATAAAAATATATTTTTTCAAAATGAGAAAACAAATGATCAAGTGTTTCCCACCCTAAAAACAATATGTTTACACCTACCCACATTCTTCCCTGCTTCTTCCATAGTCACACTTGAGAGGATCTTTCCCCTCCTCACAAGTCAGCTCTCCCTCAACTGCCCATGGGGACTCTTGCCAAAGTCATCAATGACCATGTGCTTAATCCAGCAGACGGTCCTGTCTGTCTATCGCCTGTACCCTGGCCTTCTTTGTTGTTTCTCTCCCTCTGACCACCCTTAAGTTGTAGGAATCCTCAGTGTTTTACTCACTCTTCCTGGCTGATCCCAGATGTTCCTATGGTTTGTTTTTTTGTGTTTGTTTTTTGTATTTTTGGTATACCGATCTCTCCCAAATTTAAATCAGGAGGCTGGGAGGAACATCCAAGATGGCGGCCTAGGCAGTCTCCTAAGCTGCCGCCTCATCAACAATTTAATTAAAAAAACAACTAAAATCAAAAAGGACTTCACCAAAACGTCAGGAAAGCTGGCGGAGTGGAATAGCTACAACTAGAAAGAAAGAGAGAGGCTCACGGATCGGACTGGGAGCCGAAAAGCACTGAGGTAGGGAGACGCTCGCGCACGCGGCCGCCGAATACCTGCCTGGCGGTGGGAGGGGAGGAATCCCCGATTGCACGGAACCCTTTCGGACTGTACTGAACCCAACCCCGGCTGAAATTCCGTGGTCCCAGGCTCATACGGGTGGAGTCTGGACTGTAGGGAAAGGCACCCAGAGACTCAGAGACTCAGAGACTCAGAGACTCAGAGACCGGGGACCGGAGCCGCAGTCGCAGTCTGCAGGGTCTACAGACTCGCGCCCGTGAGCAAGTACGCGCTGAGGTCTGACCGCCGCCCCTCCGTAGCGGAAGGAGTCAGAAGCTCCAGGTCTGACTGCGGAGGCTGCCGCTGCCTCTCTGTACAAGGTGGCGGCCTCTCCGTAGCGGAAGGAGTCAGAAGCTCCAGACTACAGAGACCAGCCCAAGTCCGGGTGAGCC
Organism: Vespertilio murinus; assembly: GCA_963924515.1. Taxonomy (NCBI): domain Eukaryota; kingdom Metazoa; phylum Chordata; class Mammalia; order Chiroptera; family Vespertilionidae; genus Vespertilio; species Vespertilio murinus. The sequence goes on along the minus strand of OZ004720.1, from coordinate 17,401,919 downwards.
CCTGCGGCACCCACACTCTTGCTTGGGGAAACTGGGCCGGTCAGGCGGAAACTCAGGCGAGCGCACAAGGGCAGGGCAGAAGCCAAGACTGTCAGTTCAGCCCTGAGACTCCGCCCCATCCAAGCTGAGCAGAGGTTTCTGCAGTTTTTCAAGTCTGATCCTATAAGACTGTCTCCAATACAGAAGTTATCCCAGAGTAGACACAGTGATACCCACATCCAATTGGCCTGAAGGTCAATTCACAACAATAAAGACTTAGCTACAACAAGGCTGTGCACACAGTCCACAAAGGGGAGCACCAAGAGTGTCTACCTTAGGTAACTGAGGAGGCTGACCCACTGTGCTATATAGGACACCAAACACACAAAGCCATCCTACCAACTCTGAAAAATAGTGATAATGCCGAGACAAGGAAATAGATCTCAAACAAAAGAGATGGAGGATATAGAGTTCAGAACTACGGTTCTAAGGTTATGCAACAATATCCTAGAAAAGCTCGATAAATTTCATGAGACCCAACTAAAAAGTATAGATAAACTGACTAAATTGGAAAATATTATGCAGAGATCCAACAGCAGAATGGAAGAACACAAGAATCAGGTCAAAGAGCCAAAAGATACTCCTTTGGAGAAGGAAGAAGTAAAGAGGATCCAGAAAGTTGAAGATAGTGTAAGGAGCCTCTGGGACAACTGCAAGCGCACCAACATCAGAATTATGGGGGTGCCAGAAGAAGAGGGAGTGCGAAATACTGAAAACATATTTGAAGAAATAATATCAGAAAACTTCCCTCACCTGGTGAAAGAAATAGACTTACAAGTACAGGAAGCCTACAGAACCCCAAACAAGAGGAATCCAAAGAAAAATTCTTCTCGACACATCATCATCAATATGCCAAGGGTAAAAGACAAAAAGAGGATCTTACAAGCAGCAAGAGAAAAGCAGTTGGTTACCTATAAGGGAGCACCCATACGACTATCAGCTGATTTCTCAACAGAAACCATGCAGGCCAGAAGGGAGTGGCAAGAAATATTCAAAGTGATGAATAGCGAGAACCTACAACCAAGATTACTGTATCCAGCAAAGTTATCATTCAGAATTGAAGGGCAGATAAAGAGCTTCACAGATAAGAAAAAGCTAAAGGAGTTCATCACCACCAAACCAGTATTATATGAAATGCTGAAAGGTATTACTTAAGAAGAGGAAGAAGGTCAAGTGAATTAAAAATCTCAGAAATAGAATAAACTGGTGAATATAATAGAATTAGGGGCAAAGAAAGGGAGTGGATAGATAATTATCAGGGTGAAGGGGTGTGGGGTGCAGAAAGAGACTGGATTAAAATTGTATAACCTATGGATGAGGACAATAGTGGGGGGAGGGGGTAAGGGCAGAGGGTGGGGTGGGAATCAGGTGGAAGGGAGGTATGGGGGAGAAAAAGGAGAAACAATTGTAATAATCTGAGCAATAAAGATTTATTTTTTAAAAAAAATCAATTAAAAAAATAAGGAAATAAAAAAAAAGAATTAAAAAAAATAAATAAATAAAAATAAATCAGGAGGCTGTGTTCACCCCGTCGTTCAGAGATTCGCTAGAACTCATGGGACTCGGCTTGTAGTTGTACTCACGGCCGAGGTTATTATAGAGATGTAGTGAGGATATACAGCCAGATTGTAAGGGACCAAGACTCAGGTAGAGTCTGGAGGAACCTGTGAGGCTTCTGTATGCTCTCTCCCTCCCTCCCGTGAAGGATCACACAGAGCTCATATGTGTGTGATATTTCCCTAAAGGACTCAGTGCCCATGGTTTTGTTTGTTTTTTTAATAAATCTTTATTACTCAGATTATTACAATTGTTTCTCCTTTTTCTCCCCCAAAGCTCCCTACCACCCAGTTCCCTTCCCACCCTCTGCCCTTACCCCCTCTCCCCCCAATTGTCTTCATCCATTGGTTATACGATTTCAATCCAGTCTCTCACTGCTTCCCCACCCCCTTATCCTCCTGATAATTATCAGTCCACTCCCCTTCTTTGCCCCTGATTCTACTATATTCACCACTTTATTCTGTTCCTCAGATTTTTTTTTTCCTTCTCTTTTCCTTTTTTTCCGTATATGAATTTCAGATGGGACACTCTCTCTCTCATTTGTTTTTGTAGGGAAATACAACAGAGTGTTCTGTAGCTAATGGCTGCAGACTGTCCAAATGTCTCAGGACCACACGAATAGAATCCGCTCCTCCTCCGGTTCACACCGCCCCCTCCCCCCTGGCCCCACCGCTTCCCCAGGGCACACGGCTCTCCCGGGGTACAGGGCTCCCCGGGTCCCACCGCCCCCCTTGGGCACACGGCCCCCCTGGGGTACACGGCTCACCTGGGGTGCCCATGGTTTTAACTGGGGGGTTGGTCATGTAGGCTCCCTCTCCCTAGCATGTCCCAAGGTTCCAGACTCCCAGAAGAAAAGCAGGTGTCATGCATAAATCATACTGCCTGCACAAACAGCCCTGGCCACAGGGAACCAGCCTTATCGGCTGACTGTTGACTGAGGACACTGTGAGAGCCAAGTTCCCAGACACCAGCCCGGGGCCAAGTGCAGGCAGGACTTTCTAAGGACAGCGGTGCGGGCCTGCTGTGTTTACTCCTTCCTGCACAGGCTGGATCTGTCTCCTGGACCACAGGCCCCTATGTTCCCAACCTCCCAGCAGGCTCAGCGTCCTCACGATTACGCTCTTCCTCCAGCTGCTACTCCTATGACCTACCTCCTGCCCCCTCCTGCTCCCCCACCCATCCGATCCACTGCTCCTCAAATGCACCCACATCTCTCTGTTCCTACTGCTGTTCAGGATACCTCGTGCCAGCAGGACTACGTCAGCCCTCAGAGCAGGCCTCTCCCACTGCATTTGACATCCCTCCAATCTGATTCTCACGTTATTCGGAGTTATCTTTTAAACAGGAAAATGGGGTCATTTTATCTCTCCTCTTAAACCCTTTAATAGCTCCCTAATGCACTAAGACTATAAATCTCAAGCTCTTAACAAGAACTACAAGTTCCTGAGAGAACCGTCCCTCCAACAGCTCCCAGTCTTTTTGACGTCACTCTCCCCCTCTGGTGACACTGGGGTCTGGTCGGTTCTCACCAAGCCTTTTCTCATCGCAGGGCTTTACATATGCCTTTCCCAAGGCTGGGGTGCGATCCTCTGCTCGTGCCTAGCTCCCCTTGACTCCTCCTTTGGATCTCGGGTTGACATGCACTCAGAAAGTTCTGCCCACCTTCCCCAGTCTAAGTGAGGCCCCCTTACCTGCTTTGAAAATCAGTAACTGCATGTAAACTGGTGTGGACTGTTCATTTTGTGATTCCCTCTCCTCTCCTCTCCATTGGGCTCCAAGCGTGTGAGGATGAGGACTCTGTGTTCACTGTTGGATAGCTGGAGCCAAGCGAGTGTTGGCCATGTGTGTGTGTGTGTATGTGTGTGTGTGGTCTTCATCAGCTCCAGGCTGCCATGCAACATACCGTGTGTTAGGTGGCTTACACAACAGAAATGTGTTTCTCACTGTTCTGGAAGCTGGAGGTGGGAGACCAAGGTTCCTGGTGAGGGCAACCTCTTCCTGGCTTGCAGACAGCCACCTTTTCACCGTGTCCTCACATGGCCTTCCTTGGTGAGTGCAGGGAGAGAGAGAGAAAGAGAGCACACACTCTCTGGGGTTCCTACTTAAATGGACACTAACTCATCACGAGGGGCCCCATCCTTGTGACCTCATCTAAACCTGATACCATTGTGATTAACTAGTAATTAACAATAGAAAAGGAGAAAAGGGAAGGCCAGACATTACAGGCATCCTTTGGGCATCTCAGCTTTACTGGGTATGCATCTATTTTCCCTTCGTTGGATCCCTGAGGAGTGCCACGCTGCATTTGAGCTGTCTCTCCCAGCAGTTTCCCCCACCCCGAAAGTTCCCCTTTCTCCTTCAGGAATGTGCTCACTGCTCCTGTCCTATCCCTGCCACCTGGAGGGCAGCCCTCCTCCCAGGAGTGGCCTTGCATCTTGCCCACAGCTCTCTCACAGCTCCGAGGGGTAGGGCACCTGAGGATTCCTCACGAATGGATGCAGCGTAACAGCCAGGAACCTGTGCTTTGGGAGCTGAGGGGCTGCTGGAGAGAAAACACATCTGCGGGTGGAAAGCTACACACATGAACTTGACCTGAGTCCCTCCTTGGAGGGAGGAGGTTGAGACAAGCACAGCGTCTAATGCTCAGCACTGAGTGTCACCAGTCACACAGCCCTTGCCCCCCGGGACCCCACTCATTAGGCAGAGCAGAGATAGTCCCACCCTGCCAGCATCTCCACTACCACCACGTCTTGAGTGAACTAGCACAGCCTTGTCGTGACTCTGCATGTACCCTTCCCAAGTTCTGTGATTACAGGTGAGCATGGCATAGAGCAGACACTCGATATATATATGTTCTTCCCAGCTGGCATAGTTCAGTAATGAAGTGTCGACCTATGAACCAGGAGGTCTCGGTTCAATTCCCAGTCAGGACACGTGCCCAGGTTGTAGGCTCTATCCCCGGTGTGGGGTGTGCAGGAGGCAGCCAGTCAATGGTTCTCTTTCATCGTTGATGTTTCTCTCTCTCTCTCTCTCCCTCTCCCTTCCTTTCTCTAAAATCAATAAAATAGTTTTAATGCATAGTTCCTTTTGCTCTTCCTGTTCCCCAGCTTGCAAGCCCATCCCCTGTCTCCCACATTACACTTGGTGTGTTCTAAGACCAAAGGCTTTCAACCCTGGCACTTCTCCAACATACTTGCTCCTGCTCCCTACAGAAAAGCGATCTTCTGAGACTCTCACGGGAGGGTGTGATATAGTAAAAAGCTTGATTTCCATGGAATGACACCCCTGGGTATCCAAAGTCCCACTTCCGCCGAAACCGGTTTGGCTCAGTGGTAGAGCGTCGGTCTGCGGACTGAAAGGTCCCAGGTTCGATTCCGGTTAAGGGCATGTACCTTGGTTGCGGGCACATCCCCGGTAGGGGGTGTGCAGGAGGCAGCTGGTCGATGTTTCTCTCTCATCGACGTTTCTATCTCTCTATCTCTCTCCCTTTCTCTCTGTGAAATATCAATAAAATATATTTTAAAAATAAAAAATAAATAAAACAAAGTCCCACTTCCCTTCGTCCAGGCATAGGAGAATTGTAGCTGGCATTTCAGTAGAGCTAGAATCAGAGCCCGTGTCCAAGTTTTCTCTCCACGTTGGAGTGGGGTTCCGTTTAGCATCGGGGTAGTTGCAGTCCATTTGTCCATTGCGTGTGGGGGTCTGCATGGCCGTGGGCCACATGGGAGAATGCCAGGAAGCCAGGCGTGAGCGATGAGCATTGCCCTTGCCATGTTACATGCCGTCCCAGGGAATCAATGTGGCTACACAGGTCCAAGATTCCTCTCGCCTGAACCGCCTCAGTCTGTCTGCCGATGGCCATGAAGAATTTGCTGAACTTCAGCCTCCCACCATCTTTCAAATGGAAAGCTGGCTTTCACAGCGCCTCCGAGGTAGAGAACAGAGAACGGGCACGTGTGTTAGAAAAGCAGCAGACCAAGCTCAGCGATCTGGCTTCAACTTGTGTCTGTGTCATCTATCAACCAGGTGACCTCGAGCAAGCCACATCACCCCTCTGAGCTCCAGTTTCTTCACCTCAAAAAATTGTGTCCAGAAAATTTGTGTGAGGATTAAATGAAAGAATGTTATTTGAAAGTGCTTTGCAGATTTCAACATGCTGCAGAAATTCCGGGAATTCAGGACCTGACGTCTTAAGAGATTGGGAGCATCACTTGCTGGGGAGGTATTTGTCAGTTGCCACCAAGTCCCTAAGCTGGAGGAAGACGTAGCTAGAAAAGGAAAAAGAAAAGCACAAAATTATGTAATTTTGCTCTGACTGCTTTGGCTCAGTGGATAGAGCAGCAGCCTGCGGACTGAAGGGTCCCAGGTTCGATTCCGGTCAAGGGCATGTGCCTTGGTTGCGAACACATCCCCAGTGTGGGGGTGTGCAGGAGGCAGCTGATCGATGTCTCTCTCTATTGCTCTCTCTTTCTCTCTGTAAAAATTAATAAAATACCGGTATATATATATTTTAATTACCTAATTTTGTGAACACCAGGATTCATAGCATGAATTCTCTGCCTTGTGGCACGTCTGAGATAATTAGGGAGAGCAAAAGAGCAGACCTAGCAGAAACCGGTTTGGCTCAGTGGATAGAGCGTCGGCCTGCAGACTGAAAGGTCCCAGGTTCAATTCCAGTCAAGGGCATGTGCCTTGGTTGCGGGCACATCCCCAGTAGGGGATGTGCAGGAGGCAGCTGATCGATGACTCTCTCATCGATGTTTCTAACTCTCTTCCTCTCTGTAAAAAATCAATTAAAAAAATTTTTTTAAAAGAGCAGACCTAGATGTGTCTGACTCCCTGACCTGGGACTTCAAGTCCAATGCCAGTCCTGACCGGCCTGTGGAGTGTGGACCACACAGCTCTCTCCTCCGAGTGCCGGGCCTCTGGGAAATGAACCCAAGGTCTGAGAGAGATCAGATATCAACTTTATTTCTGTATAACAGCAAACGATTGGACACCACCAAGTTCTCATCCATATGGAACCAGTTAAAGAAATCATGCAGCCATTTAAAAAGATGGGGGGGGGGGAGAAACAGCAAGATGGTGAACAAAATATCTAGTATGTATTTACTTGCTGATCCAGAAGAATACACGAAACACAGTAGGCACTAACTGCCCCTCAGAGGGGACAGAGCAGCTGGGACACGGGTGTGCGGGGCGGCTTCCCACTCTATGCCCTTTTGGGCCTTTGAATGTTGAACTGTGACTATGATATTGTTTTGCACACTTGTGTGTGTGTGTGTGTGTGTGTGTGTGTGTGTGAGGAGGTTTTTTTTGGGGGGGTGGAGGGGAGAGGAGGGCAGTGTTAATCCTCACCAGAGGACATTTTCCCATTGACTTTTAGGAAAAGACAGAGAGACAGCAATGTGAGAGAAACACATCGACTGGTTACCTCCTGCACGAGCCCTGACCAGGGCCCGGGTCCTGGGAGGATCCCGCACACCAAGGTACGTGCCCTTGACCGGACTCGAATCCGGGACCCCTTTGGTCCGCAGGATTCGATACTGTCTATCCACTGAGCCAAACCGGCTAGGGGCTGTATCCGTTTTTAATGGGCTGGATAATCGCCTTGGACCAGAAAAGTCAATGGGCTCTCTGCTTCCTAATACTCAGGTCTCCCCGCTACGTTCAGACCCCAGGACCACACGTGGAGAAATCGAATCCAGACACAGCAGGAAGAACGAGAGCAGCAGAACACGCCGCCAGCCCCTGGGAAAGACAGCCAAGCACCCCATCACAGTGGGAGGAGAGGGGTTACAAGTCCCTCCGGCAGGGCGCAAGTGGGATGGATGAGAAGATGCCCCCCCGCCATGGGACAGGAAGAGTCTTCGTAGATCCAGCGGAGGAAGGCATGCGCGGTGGTCACGTCGTTTGGAAACCGTGGGGGCACGGGAGCTGATGGCCAGGCAGGAAGCCGATGAGAAGCCTCGAGGCGAAGTTTGCAGGAGTGTGAGAACAAAACAAGTGAAGTCAGGGAGTCACGGGTCACCGTCTTTCGTGAGGGGACAGCAAGCGGGGAGAGGACGGGCCCGGAGGGATCCAAATAGTTTCTCGTGCATCCGCTGGCGAGATCAAAGAGGAGAGGGCGCCCGTGACCTCTCGCCCTGGCGCGATGGGCGAGGATGCTGACAAGAGGAGACCGGTGACACACGCTCCCCAGAGCATGATTCAGGCGGCCTGGGGGCAAGCCCCGCCCTCCCCTGACCCCCTCTGTCCTCGGGGCGCCCCCCTTCCCCCACCTTCCCAAAAGCTGTCCTGCTCAGCCTTCCAGCGTTCTGTTTCCCATTTGGTTTTGTTCAACAGCAGCCTCCGCTCGGCCAGCTTCTGCTGCAGGAGCCAAAGCACCGAGAAAGCTACACACACACGAGGAGCGGGGGCCTGGGCAGGATCAGAAAATGCCAGAGCTTTTGCCACCAGGCCCTCTCTCATCCGCCCGCGGGACTTCTTGCCAGGAGGGTTTTGCAAGTGGAATCAATCTGAAGGCGGCTGATGAGAAACATCTGAGCGCGAGCGAGGGAGCGGGAGGCCAGCACAAGCAGGAACCGCCGGAGCCTCCCACCTCGGCAGCCCGGAGCGGCTTCCCCGCGGCCCCTTCGCCCGTGCGGTGGCCTTCTCTGCCGCAAAGAGGACACACATGTCTTCCTGGAAACAGCTCCGGAGCGTGCTGGTTCGTTACCGTGACCCAGAGACCCCACTGTCCCTCCAGCCCAACGAGCACCCCGAGCCAGCGGTCGCCAACCTTTCGGACTGATCCGAGGACCCCCCCCCCGTGGGCGACCGCTGCTCTGTGCTGTAGCTAGCTGGCCAGGTGTCTGCTTGTCCTCGTGGCCGTGTTCGATACCTCTTTTTTAAATTTTTTTTTAATTTATTAAGGTATTATATGTGTACATAGCTTACCATTGCCCCCCCCCACACCTCCCATTCATGCCCTCCCTCCCCAGAGTTCTGCGTTTGTTGGTTGTACTTATATACTTGCATACCAGTCCTTCGGTTGTTCTCTTAACTCCCCCCAGGTCTCCTTCCCCTCCCCGCTGTCATTTGGCAGTCTGCTTGTTTTATGGTGACTATCTCAGGACCACACGAATAGAGTCCGCTCCTCCTCTGATTCACACCACCCCTCCACCTGGGTCCCACTGCTTCCCTGGGGCACACGGCTCTCCCGGGGCACATGTCTCCCCCGGGGCACACGGCTCTCCCGGGACACCCCGATACCTCTTTATAGAGGGGGGGGGGGTGGGGAGGGCAGGTGGAGATCGATATTGTTCACAAGATGGATGGGGAGCTCGAGACGTTTGGAGGGGCCTGGAGAGTATGATGCTAAGCGAAATAAGCCAGTCCGAGAAAGACAAGTATCACATGACCTCACTCATATACAGAATCTAATGAACAACAGCAACAACAAAAAACACACGAATGAACAAAATAGATCCAGAGACACAGAAGCATGGAACAGACTGTTGGATCCCAGAGGGAAGGTGGGAGTTAGAGGGATGGGGAGAGGTCAGCCAAAGAGCTTGTAGGCATACATGCATAACCCAGGGACACAGACAGTAGGGTGGTGAAGGCCTGGGGTGGGGGACAGGGGTGAGCTAGAAGGGGTCATATGTAATACTTTCGATAATAATGATTTTTTAATATATATTTTTATTGATTTCAGAGAGGAAAAAGGAGATAGAGACATCAGTCGTTGACTGGCTGCCTCCTGCACGTTGGACCAAGCCCGAAACCCAGGCATGTGCCCTTGACCGGAATTGAACCTGGGACCCTTGAGTCTGCAGGCCGACGCTCTATCTATCCACTGAGCCAAACCAGGTAGGGCAATAAAGACTTTTTTAAGTGTTTATCAGGGGTGGGCAAACTTTTTGACTCGAGGGCCACCATGGGTTCTTACACTGGACCGGAGGGCCGGAACAAAAGCAACCTGACCATGCTGGCACTCTCCTCTTGGGCTGCTGGTGAAGGAGCGGAGGGGAGAGCAAGAGAACCCTCCTCTGCTCTTTCGGCTCCGCGGGCCGGATAGAACAGCCAAGTGGGCCGGATCAGGCCCGCAGGCCATAGTTTACCCACCCCTGGTTTAGCTATACAGTTAATGGGCTTGGTAAGGATGCACATAGGAAGCTATTGTTCCAGGAACTGGGAGGGGTGGCTGGGCCTCTCCTGCTTCAGGAAACCCCAAAGCAATCCGGCCTTCGTGCCCCGGGAGAGCCGCAAGCCACCGAGAGGATGCCTGAGCCACAGTGTCCCGGGAGAGATGCCCGCCGCCCAGGGCCCAGATAACCCCCATCAGCCGTTACAGGGATGCTCGGAAAATCACTAACTGCAGCTTTTAGCTGATGAACCTTTCCCCCTGAATTTCAAACCACTGGCCTACTTCCTCCCGAATTCAAACCCTTTACCTACACCTGTCCTCTCCTTATAAAAAGGGTTGGCTTGCAGAGACCGGTTTGGCTCAGTGGTAGAGCGTCGGTCTGCGGACTGAAAGGTCCCGGGTTCGATTCCGGTCAGGGGCATGTGCCTTGGTTGCGGGCACGTCCCCGGTGGGGCGTGTGCAAGAGTCAGCTGGTTGATGTTTCTCTCTCATCGACGTTTCTAGCTCTCTATCCCTCTCCCTTCCTCTCTGTGAAATATCAATAAAATATATATATTTTTAAAAAAGGGTTGGCTTGAGATGAGATGTAAGATGGTCTTTTTTAAAAAAACATATTTTTATTGATTTCAGAGAGGAAGGGAGAGAGAGAAACATCAATGATGAGAGAGAATCGTTCATCGGCTACCTCCTGCGCGCCCCCTTCTGGGGATCTAGCCCACAATCAGGAATTGAAACTGTGACCTCCTGGTTCATAGGTTGATGCTCAACCACTGAGCAACACAGGCTGGGTCCCTGTAAGACAGTCTTTTTAGGGTGCATACCCGGCCGTCTTCTGAGATCGCCAGTCACCTGAATAAAGCGCCTATGATGATTCGATCATCCTCTCTACTTATTGGCCCTGGTGGTGACAGTCAGTGCCAAGGTGACTTTTCCCTGGAAATCTGAGAAGTTCAGAAGACCTCACCCCCTGACGAGGTGTGTCCCCATCACCCCCGAATAAAAGACCAAACTTAGTCAAGGAATTTGGGGGCCATCCTCCTGCGATCTCCTCCCGAGCCAGCATACCTGACAGCGAACAAGCAATGACATAATTCGCTGTAACATGTCTCCAATGAGGTTATGATAAAGGAATGCGAGGATTTGCCTAGAGCTAAGGAGAAACTCCTAGATACCAAAAAACCTGGACAGAGGCTGCCTAGCACGTTCCAAGTGAGACAACAGCCCGATTCTAACTCGGGCCTGCCCTTGGACCCTAAACCGCCGCGCCTCCCGAGAGGAAAATCAGATCAGAGATACTGACTCCCGATAGAGGTTGTTCGGGCAGGGGCTTTCCGATGGAGGTTGTCCGGGCACGGCCCGCTTTGCCTTCTCCCAGCCCCGCCTTCCCCACCGCAGCCTTCTCTCTCGGCTTGAAGTGGGAGCAGCTGGCCAGCTGCCATCACCCGAAAAGATGCTGGCCTTAGCTACCTTGATAGCTACCTGTATCCGTCAGCCCCTCCCCCCCCCTCCATGCTTAGCTGGCATGCATCTGGGCAAGTGCCACGTGGGGCTTTGGCACCTGCAACGCTCTGGTCCAGACCCGGGACTGCTGGTGATTGATGGGGCTGTGACCGGACACTTGGGAACGGTCCGGCCGCCAGTTCAGAAACGATTAAACCCTCGGTCAGGGAGTGAGCTCTGCGTTTTCGGCTCTCCGAGGGCTAACGTGGCTGTGTGTTACTCTGAGCATAAACATTCTGCTGACCCTGATCCAGGAATTTAAACAGTGTCATTTCATGTAAACCCTGGCGCATGCCTTCTTGCTGAAGCGCTCTGCTGTCAGGCAGGGCGAGGGCTCCTCTCTCTGCTGAGGCACTTTGGGGCACTGGGTGGTACACTAACTCACCGTCAGACATGCATTTCTTCTCTCTCGTTTGCTACGCTCTCTCTCGGCCTTCCGGGCGCCCAGCCCGGCTCCTGCGGCTGAGGGAGCCCTCTGCTGATGGCTCGGGTGTAACTTCAAGGCACACCCAGCACGGAGACCTGGGGGAGGTCTACAGAACCCCGGGACCTGAAAACTGAACCCTGTCTCAACCCAGAGCAGACCCGCTGTGAGAGGAGTCTAGAAGTGCTCCAGACAGGCCCATTTCCTCAAAGCGTCCGCGTTTTGTCATGTTTTACTATTTTGAATAACAGCAGGAAAAAAATATCTGGAAGGGGATTCCCGTTCTGTGCATTGAAAAGGCTATACACGCCCTAACTGTTTTTGGCTCAGTGGATAGAGCGTCAGCCTGCGGACTGGAAGGTCCCGGGTTCAATTCTGGTTAAGGGCATGTACCTTGGTTGCGGGCACATCCCCAGTAGGGAGTGTGCAGGAGGTGGCTGATCGATGATTCTCTCTCATCGATATTTCTGACTATCCCTCTTGCTTCCCCTCTCTGTAAAAAAAAAAAAAAATCAATAAAATATATTAAAAAGAAAAGGTTATGCACACACACACAAACACACTCACACACTCTCACATACTCACACACACTCACACATACACTCAGTCACACACATACACACACTCATACACACTCACACACACACATGCACACACTCACTGACATGCACATACGGACATACACACATTCACACACACATGCACACACTCACTGACACACACACATACTCAAAGGCACGCATACACACATGTACACACACATACACACATTCACTGACACACATGCACGCGCACACACACACGCCACTACTCACATGCACACACTCACTGGCACATAAGCACACACACACACACACAGCTACTCGGGTGCCATGAGCCCTGCAGAAAGGCTCCGCCCTGTGTGTGTGTGTGTGTGTCCTGGAGTAAAGGGTATATATAGCAACCCAGAATCATGGGCCTGATTTAGGAACATTTACTCTTTGTCCAGATGAAGAGCTCCGAGGAGGCCAGCGCTTCAAAGAGGAATTCTTCCCGGCAGCTGTGGCCTTGATGCTGGAGGTTAACAGCTTTACACCAGGGTGTGGTGCCCAGTTCCAAACGCTGACATTAACGGTGACAAGGGTAGGCTGCCCGCACAGGCCTGCGGCGTGAATCCCCGGAGGAGCGCCTTCTATTTCGAGGCCCCTCTCAGGCGGTGGCACGGCATCCTGGGCTTTGATGCAGGTGCCACCGCTTTGTCTGCGGGAGCCTCTCGCCAGCTCTCTTACCCCCATGCTCTTGAGCTGTCGACCCATAGATGGTAACCACAGCTTACTCTCTGGCCCCCTCCTAACTCACTGAAAATAAGTCATGAGGTAACGTGAACCCAATACCTGACCCGGATGTCAACAGCCAGAACCACTTGCCAAGCGCATGAAGGGAAGGAGAGGGGAAATGGCAAATTGGATATCAAACCTGGACAAAGCATGGGGGGAAAAAGCACAATTGTGTCCTTTTCTTTCCAAAGATGCCCCTGAAAAAATAAATAGACAAGAGGGCCCCCTGAAGATGAATGAATGAATGAATGAATGAATGAAGTAGCTCACACTGCCCAATAGTTGCATATGCAAAGGAGCCATCTCTGGGAAAATCAAAAGCTCTTCAGCCCAAACGTCCTCAGTGACTCCCATTGCCCATACGAATCCTAGAGCCTTTAAGAGGACAGTCTTTGCCTCTCCTGGCACAACCCTTACTCCCACCGCCGCCTGACCTCACACACGCGCACACACACCTCGTTCTCCCTTGAGCTGTTAGACCGTTTTCCCTTCATGTTGTTCCCGCTGCTGTCTCTTCCTTCTCCATGTCTAAGGGCTCCACCCATCCTTCAGGAGTGAGCTCATCCTCCATGAGGTGTCTCAAGCTCTCCACATAGAAAAAAATTGTCCCGCTGGTGGGGCTCAGCGGTTGAGTATCGACCTATAAACCTGAAGGTCACAGTTCAATTCCTAGTCAGGCGTACACCTGGGTTGCGGGCTTGATCCCCAGTAGGGGGCGTGCAGGAGGCAGCCATCAATGGTTATCTCTCATCATTGATGTTTCTATTTCTCTCTCTCCCTTCCTCTCTGAAAAAAAAAAAAAAATATATATATATATATATTTTAATTTTTATTATTTTTAAAATATATTTTATTAATATTTTACAGAGAGGAAGGGAGAGATAGAGAGCTAGAAATGTCGATGAGAGAGAAACATCGACCAGCTGCCTCCTGCACAGCCCCCACTGGGGATGTGCCCGCAACCAAGACACATGCCCTTGACCGGAATCGAACCCGGGAGCTTTCAGTCCGAAGACCGACGCTCTACCACTGAGCCAAACTGGTTTAAATAATCACCTCTGTCTCCTCTTACATATAGTACATGGTACCTAACACTGTAGGAGTTACAAAGCACATGAGTCCTGCCCTCATGGGGTTTCCATTCTCTGGACTCTAGATCCAGAATCCCAACCTAAAATCTGTCCATTCTAATCAGTATACAGGGCCCTACAGACCAGTGGTCAGCAAACCACGGCTCGCGAGCCACATGCAGCTTGCAAGCCACGGTTTGCCGCTCTGTTGACTAATGAGTTTGCCGACCACTGTCGTAGACTACCCTTTACCTCTTCGCACACAGTATGCCACAACTGCCTAATCCTCACAGTTCCCAACTACACGGTAGCATTTAGTCTAGTCCAGCGGTCAGCAAACTCCAGAGCCTCGGTTTGCTGACCACTGCTATAGACCATATCATAAGTAATGTGATACATTGTAGAAAGCTGGGCAGGAGATATGGAAATGCTGCAGTTTCAACAGGCCCTTTCCTCTTTTTTTAATATATTTTATTGATTTTTTACAGAGAGGAAGAGAGAGGGACAGAGAGCCAGAAACATCGATGAGAGAGAGTCATCGATCAGCTGCCTCCTACATACCCCCCACTGGGGATGTGCCCGCAACAAAGATACATGCCCTTGACCGGAATCGAACCCGGGACCCTTCAGTCTGCAGGCCGACGGTCCGTCCACTGAGCCAAACCGGCTTTGGCTCAACAGGCCCTTTTGACATTATCTCCGTAGTCCAAGGCTGTGGTCCATGTGGCTCTTGAGCCACATGCGGCTCTTTGGCCCCTTGAGTGTGGCTCTTCCACACTCAATGGCCCGGGCGAGTCTACTTTGAAGATGTGGCATTAGAAGAAGTTTAAGTTTTAAAAATCTGGCTCTCCAAAGAAATTTCAATCGTTGTCCTGTTGATATTTGGCTCTGTGGACTCATGAGTTTGCCAACCACTGGTCCAAGGGATTCCTAGGCAAATAAGTCTACATCTCCTGTGGTACCAAAAAAAAAAGAAAGAAAGAAAAGAAAAATATGTGGGGATTAGCTGTACATCTCAATCTCCCATGTTCACCCTGGCCCCCCCCGAACAAGGGTCAGTGGGCAGCTGAACAGGAAAAGCCCTAAAAACCTCAGAGCTGCCGGTGGCTGGAAAAAGAGCATTCGTCCCTGGCCATGAAACCTGCCCCCTCCATGCCTGGGATAGAGCAGTGGGATTAAGTGGTTTGCCGGGCCCCACAGCGTGGTCTGTGGTGCTGACAGCAGCCTTTCATCAGAGCATGACGGTGTAGCACGCCGTGGTGGCTGGTTTATGTCCTGGCTATTAAGTGCAGCCTACGTGTCCCTCTATTTATACACGCACACAGGCCGGCCGGAGGAGGGCTGCCGTTCCATTCGAGGGAGGTAAGCTAAAACCCTGCGAGCGGCACGCGGAGACACCCCACGCATTCCTGGAGACAGCAGGCAAGGGAGCGTGTAACCTCCAGCCACAAACAGAATCCGGGAGGCAGGCCGCACAGCCGCCTCCCCGACCACAAGGAGCAATCCGTTCTGAGTGTGGCAAGCTGGTGCTGCTGACAGCAGCGGATGGGACTGTGGACAATCCACACCGGTTATGAGAGACAACGGGAGGGCAAAAAGCGAGGGGTGCCATCTGTCTCGTTCACTTCAGCTTCACCCTCAAACCCCAGCCTTTTTTAAAAATATATTTTTTTTTCCCCAGGGGGGCCAGGTGTCCCGGGAGAGCCGTGTCCCCCAAAGGGGCCGTGTGTCCCGGGTGAGCCGTGTGTCCCAGGGGGCCGTGTGCCCCGGGTGAGCCAGATACCCCAGGGGGACCATGTGCCCCGGGAGAGCCGTGTGAACCAGAGGAGGAGCGGATTCTATTCATGTGGTCCTGAGGTAGTCACCATAAAACAAGCAGACTGCCAAATGACAGCGGGGAGGGGAAGGAGACCTGGGGGGAGATAAGAGATCAACCGAAGGACTGGTATGCATGCATATAAGTACAACCAACGAACACAGAACTCTGGGGAGGGAGGGCATGAATGGGAGATGGGGGGGGGGGGGGGGCAATGGTAAGCTATGTACACATATAATACCTTAATAAATTTAAAAAATAAAAAATAAAATAAATAAAAATATATATTTTATTGATTTTTTACAGAAAGGAAGAGAGAGGGATAGAGAGAAACATCGACCAGCTGCCTCTTGCACACCCCCTACTGGGGATGTGCCCACAACCAAGGTCCATGCCCTTGACCGGAATCGAACCCGGGACCTTTCAGTCCGCAGGCCAACGCTCTATCCACTGAGCCAAACCGGTTTCGGCCAAAAGCCATTTTTTTTTTACCTTGAGTTCCAAAAGCCACAAAATTGACCTTGAGTTCCAAAGCACCAGCCCTCCATTCCTCTCTGGCTCCCCACCCTTGAGCATTTACGGACTGACACGTATTTTATTTTATTGGCTACCTCTTTCCTAATGTTTTCCCAGATTACTCGAGATGAATAATTTCCTGTTTTGAATTTAGGCTAATCGCCTGACACTTTTCACAGATGTCATTTCATCTCATAACTATTTACATACACAGCTCTCCCCCTGCTCATCTGTGAACTCCTGCAGGCAAGATACCGTTCCCCTCCCTCTCCCCACATCACCTTACACATCAGAGATACTCAGTGAACTCTTTATATATATATATATATATATATATATATATATATATATATATAGAGAGAGAGAGAGAGAGAGAGAGAGAGAGAGAGAGAGTTGACCGGAATTGAACCTGAGACCCCTAAGTCCACAGGCTGACGCTCTATCCACTGAGCCAAACCGGTTTCAGCGACGCACACATATTTGACACAACTGCTAAATTAGTCTAGAACAGTGGTTCTCAACCTTTTTTTTTTTTTTTTGGCCATGCCCCACCTAAGCATCTCTCAAATCCTGATGCCCCTCCCTCCGTGACATAGAATTCTTATTATTCAAGAAGTAAACAATAATTTGTGTGGAAGAAGCCTAAAAGGCCACTGGCTGGGTCCAAACAAGCTTCCAAAGACCGTGGCATCTTTGCAAGAGAAAAATAAAAGAACGAAAGGACAGTTGAAGTCCTGATTCAGAGGCGACGACGAGGAGGAGAAGGGAATATAAACTTGGTGAGGCAAGTGTTGGAGCAAGCACTAGAGCAGGGGTGGGCAAACTTTTTGACTCGAGGGCCACCATGGGTTCTTAAACTGGACCGGAGGGCCGGCACAAAAGCAACCTGACCATGCTGGCACTCTCATCTGGGGCTGCTGGTGAAGGAGCGGAGGGGAGAGCAAGAGAACCCTCCGCTCTTTCGGCTCCGCGGGCCGGATAGAACAGCCGAACGGGCAGGATCGGCCCCGAGGGCCATAGTTTGCCCACGGCTACACTAGAGGGTTACGCCAGTGCTGTGGGCCGCTCAGCCCCTCAGGCCAGAGTAGGGGTGCCATGGGATCGGTGCCACCAGGAGAAAGCTGGGTGTTCAGGGCACTGGGCCAGGTGGAAGCTTGTGCTCTTGCTGCTGGTGAGAACTGGGCCTGGAATGGCCAGTTTGGTCAGGGTTCCCACTCCCGGCCGACGTGGCTTGGGGACATCTGGCCGACCCAGAGTGTAGATTCGGTATTTTAGGGACAGGTACACACCCAGCATCCTAAGCCATTTCACAGTTAGGGAAACAGGCACAAAACCATTTAGCTCTTTATCTCTTAAAAAGATGGATCCAGCACCGAAACCGGTTTGGCTCAGTGGTAGAGCGTCGGTCTGCAGACTGAAAGGTCCCGGGTTCAATTCCGGTCAAGGGCAGGTACATTGGTTGTGGGTACATCCCCGGTAGGGGGTGTGCAAGAGGCAGCTGGTCGGTGTTTCTCTCTCATCGACGTTTCTGGCTCTCTATCTCTCTCCCTTCCTCTCTGTGATATATCAATAAAATATATTTTTTTTAAAAAGACGGATCCAGCCCTAACCAGTTTGGCTCAGTGGAGAGAGCATCGACCTGTGGACTCAAGGGTCCCAGGTTTGATTCCGGTCAAGGGCATGTGCCTTGGTTGCAGTCACATCCCCAGTAGGACGTATGCAGAAGGCAGATGATTGATGTTTCTCTCTCATCGATGTTTCTTACTCTCTCTTCCTCTCTGTAAAAAAAAAAAAAGAAGAAGAAATCAATAAAATATATATTTAGCCCTAGTTGGTTTGGCTCAGTGAATAGAGGTCAGCCTGCGAACTGAAGGGTCCCAGGTTCGATTCCAGGCTCCATCCCCGGTGAGGGGCATGCAGGAGGCAGCCAATCAATGATTCTCTCTCATCATTGATGTTTCTATCTCTCTCCCTCTCCCTTCCTCTCTAAAATCAATAAAATATATATATATATATATATATATATATATATATATATATATATGGGTGGGTGTGTGTGTGTGTGTATCATTGATGTTTCTATCTCTCTCCCTCTCCCTTCCTCTCTAAAATCAATAATATATATATATATATATGTGTGTGTGTGTGTGTGTGTGTGTGTGTGTGTGTATTTTTTTTTTTTTTTTAAGCTGGAGCCGGAGCTACTTCCTGGCTCCAGGCCGCTGCCCTCACAGCCAGCTGCCTGTAAATCTCTTTGATTCCCTGCACACCTTTTGCTAAAATGTAGAAGAACTGTCAAAAGACACATACATCAGCCCAAGGGTGTTAATAGCTTCTATCTCCTTTCTGAGCTTTTATCAGGAACCGCTGTCCTCGCCAACCCAGCTGTGAGAACATTTGCCAGAGATTCCCCAGGGGCAGCTTCCCTCTTCCTGCTCCAGCAGAATGGCCTTTCGTGGCCCTCACACTTCTCGGGGCCTTGGGCCCCGGCCACGCAGGGTCATCTGTCCCCGGAAGCTGGTGCTCCGCTCTTTGGCGCTGGTGCCGGCGTCTTCGGCGGAGCCTGGGGACTGGAATGTTCCCATGGCGGTTTGCCAACCGCGGGAAGCTGGCCCTGAGAATGTCCACGCGTGGGCTCTGAACCCTCTGGGGAGCCATCTCCCAGGGAGACCCAGCTTACTAGATGTCGCCACGTTGCTCTCCAAAATGGTCCTGCACATTGACACCTTCCCCAGCAACGCACAGAAGTTCCCAGTTCCGCCAAAGCCGGTTTGGCTCAGTGGATAGAGCGTCGGTCTGCGGACTGAAAGGACCAGGTTCGATTCCGGTCAAGGGCATGGACCTTGGTTGCGGGCACATCCCCAGTAGGGGGTGTGCAAGAGGCAGCTGGTCGATGTTTCTCTCTCATCAATGTTTCTGACTCTCTATCCCTCTCCCTTCCTCTCTGTAAAAAACCAATATTTTAAAAAAATAAGCTTAGAGGACTAGTTAAGTCTACAATGTTACCTACATGTTCCCAAAAATTCTAGTTTAGCACTTCTTAGTTGGGACTCAGGAATCTGTATTTTAACAACTCCACCAGGTGATTCCCATCATGAGAGAAGTTTGGGAAACACTGCCTTAGAGAATCACTACCACCTTCTACTGTTAGTTGACATGGTTCAGGGTGACGGATTTGACCCTGCATTTCACCTCTAGGAGTGACATGATCAAGGCCTGGCCAATCAGCAGGCCACATTCCCCCTGCCCATCAAACTAGTTCCGAATGAGGACCATGACCCAAGTTGGTCCAATGACATTCAGTCCTGGGACTTTCACCAGAGCTGTGAGCCTGGAGATGAGTTGCCAGCTGTCATCTTGCCAGAAGAGGGAGGACCAGTGAGAAAGCAGCAGCAGAGAGAAGAGCTCATCTGTGGAGAGCAGGGGGCCGAATCCTGAAGACATTTCTGAACCCTGGAATTTAGACATGCTGAAGCCACTCCATCTTGGGACTTTTCAGTCAGATGAGACCATAAACATTTTTTTTTAATTTTCATACATATATATATGATTAATTTTTTTTTACAGAGAGTAAGAGAGAGAGATAGAGAGCTAGAAACATCGATCAGCTGCCTCCTGCACACCCCCCACTGGGGATGTGCCCGCAACCAAGGCACATGCCCTTGACCAGAATCGAACCCGGGACCCTTCAGTCCGCAGGCTGACACTCCATCCACTGAGCCAAACTGGCTTCGGCAACAATAAACATTTTTACTTAAGACATTTTGAGTTACATTTTCTGCTACTTGCATCCAGAGGGGTCCTGACAATGATTTGTTTTAAAATATTTTTTATTGATTTCAGAGAGGAAGGGAGAGAGAGAGAGAGAGAGAGAGAGAGAGAGAGAAACATCAACGATGAGAGAGAATCATTGATTTGCTGCCTCCTGCATGCCCCCTACTGGGGATTGAGACCAACACCCAGGCAAGTGCCCTGACTGGGAATCGAACCTCCTGATTCATGGGTCAATGCTCAACCATTGAGCCACGCCCGCCAATGATTTTTAAGGCATTTCTTCTATTTTAGTCTCCAGCTTACTATGTATGTAATCATGCAAGCCTTTTTCCCCCCCTCTGATATAGTTCCTAACTTTATTAGGAAGAAACAATCCGTGACCTTAGCATTTAGACTGAATGGACAATGGACATTGCTAAGGCATGACCGCTCTCTGGGGAATTAGAAAACTCATCCTTCCCATCCAAACGGATTCTGTTCTCTGAGGGTGGGAAGGAGCTGATATTTAGGTAGGTCCCCGTTTTTTCGTTCCCCAAACTCTGAGAAAGGTTGCCATGAAAGGGCAACGCAACAATTCAAAACTGTTGGGTGGGAGAGTGACGTGCCCGGCTGGTATGCGACGCTGCGCAGCTGAGATGATTCTTCTCAATTAATAGGCAAACATTGCACAATTGTCTCTTTCAAGTCCTGGGAGCTGATACATAATACACAATCAGAGGGCATTGTACGTCGCAATACAACTCATTATCCCGTGCCAGCGCTTTACCCCCTGGAAACAAAATAGGCCATTGTCTCTCAACGCCACAATTGGGAAGTCTTTTAACTTTGCAGCTATGGGCCAGGTGAACCATTTCCATTTGGGAAACATCTTAGTGGAATTGGGAATAAAAAATTCCTATTGGAGCCCAAACCGGTTAGGCTCAGCGGTAGAGCGTCGGTTTGTGGACTGGAAGGTCCCGGGTTCGATTCCGGTCAAGGGCATGTACCTTGGTTGCGGGCACATCCCCAGTAGGGGGTGTGCAAGAGGCAGCTGACCGATGATTCTCTCTCATCTCTCATCGACGTTTCTAGCTCTCTATCTCTCTCTCTCTTCCTCTCTGTAAAAACATGAATAATATATATATATTTTTTTTTTTTTAAATTCCTATTGGAATTCATTATTAGGGCAAAACCGGTGGCCAGTAGAATTGGGGGGAGGAGGAGCGGTTTGCAAAGTGGCCTTTGACTGCCATGACTCCCACCCCATTCAAGGACCTTTGGCAGATCTGGCTGAGGCAGCATCTGTCCCGCCGAGGGACATCCCAGAACGGACATGTCCCCGTGTGACTGCCCAGTTAAATACCAGATAGATTGGGTCACTTTACGCAAACCTGGAGGACTTGGCTGCCTGCGTACATGCTCCGTGGATGAACTCACTCCCCCAGCTCAGACAGCAGCAGACGGAGGTGCGGAGAGCGCGGGCGGGCGATCAGAGAAACCCGAGGAAGAGGATTACATTACCGTCGGATCGCAGGGACGGGGACACACTGGGACAGATTGACTGGCTGGCAGGGAGCTGAGACCTGTCAGGGCCGGCTCTGCTGAGCCAGCGGCCCTGTGTGGACAGAGTGCGGGCTGAGCCGGAGGAGGAAACCTAAATGCTGGCTGGAAACACTAGGCCGTCCGACGGCCCACCGACCGGAAACAAAGCACGCCCTGTGGACTCCAAATCCCCCAACCAACGGGACGTCTCCAGTGTCACCGGGTCTTCCTAAGGCACGTCTCCACCAGACCTTCCACAAACACTTGTTAAGAGGTTTCTAGCTGAAACCGGTTTGGCTCAGTGGATAGAGCCTCGGTCTGCGGACTGAAGTGTCCTAGGTTCGATTCCAGTCAAGGGCACGTACCTTGATTGCAGGCACATCCCCACTAGGGGGTGTGCAGGAGGCAGCTGATCGATGTTTCTCTCTCATCAATGTTTCTTTCTTTTTTTTTGTAAAAATATATTTTATTGATATTTTACAGAGAGGAAGGGAGAGAGATAGAGAGCTAGAAACGTCGATGAGAGAGAAACAGCAACCAGTTGCCTCTTGCACACCCCCTACCGGGGAATGTGCCCGAAACCAAGGTACATGTCCTTGACCGGGATGGAACTGGGGACCTTTCAGTCCGCAGACTGACGCTCTACCACTGAGCCAAACAGGTTTCGGCTCTCATCAATGTTTCTAGCTCTCCCTTCCTCTCTGTGGAAATTATAGATATAGATATAGATATAGATATAGATATAGATATAGATATAGATATAGATATAGATATAGATATAGATATAGATGATATATAGATATATAATTTTTAAGAGCTTTCTAAATGTCAGGGTTGTGCTAGGGACTAGGTGCTCAGAGGAACTATGTACTTCCTCCTTTCATTGTTTTGTTGTTTTGTGTACTTCCTTCTAAAGAGCTCACCGCCTAGTAAACAGTTACAACAAAGGAAAACTGCAATAGGAACTGATCAAAGAGAGCTGGGATCTCCTGGGAGCTCGGGGAAATAGACACCAGACAACCTAACAGTCTGTGAGTACCCTCTAACGCATGCAAACCACTCTTCCAATGCCACCCGACATGACGCCCACCCAACCGGCTCCTCTTATCCAACCCGGTCTCCTCTTTATGACCCACCTCAGCGCGGTAAGAATATCCCCCGTGGCCGGGAAGGCCTAGCAATAGTGTAATGCCGGGTTCTTCTCTGTGTATGATCTCTGTAGATGCTTTCACATTTCTTTTTTGAGTGTGTTTACTCTGGTTGGTAGAATGTGATATTAAAAAGGCAGGCTTGGCCGAAACCGGTTTGGCTCAGTGGTAGAGCGTCGGTCTGTGGACTGAAGGGTCCCAGGTTCGATTCCGGTCGGGGGCATGTACCTTGGTTGTGGGCACATTCTCAGTAGGGAGTGTGCAGGAGGCAGCTGGTCGATGTATCTCTCTCATCGACATTTCTAGCTCTCTTTCTCCCTTCCTCTCTGTAAAATATCAATAAAATATATTTTAAAAAAATAAAAAATAAAATAAATAAAAAGGCAGGCTTGGCCCCGGCTGCGTGGCTCAGTGGTTGAGCGTTGACCTATGAGCCAGAAGGTCACAGTTCGATTGTTGGTCAGGGCACATGCCTGGGTGGCAGGCTCAGTCCCCAGTAGGGGGCGTATAGGAAGCAGCTGATCAATGATTCTCATCATTAATCTCTCTCTCTCTCTCTCTCTCTCTCTCTCTCTTTCTCTCTCTCCTCTCTCTCTTTCTCTCTCAAATCAATAAAAATAGATTTTTAAATAAAAGGCAGGCTTTTATTCTATGGACCATTTAGCTTCATTTTGAATAAGAATGAAGCCCCCAACTCCAAAGATTTACCCATCAATCTGTGTCCACTGTGTCCTTAGTTACTGGGGGCCACACCAGGAGACCACAAATAATTTACTTCTTTCAAAACTACCAACAGAGCTGAAACCAGTTTGGCTCAGTGGACAGAGCGTCAACTTGCGGACTGAAAGGTCCCAGGTTCGATTCCAGTCTAGGGCATGTACCTTGATTGCGGGCACATCCCCAGTAGGGGGTGTGCAGGAGGCAACTGATTGATGTTTCTCTCTCATTGATGCTTCTAACTCTCTATCTCCTCTCCCTTCCTCTCTGTGGAAAATCAATAAAATATATATTTTTTAAAACTACCATCAGATACGCCATCAGGAGGACACAGCCTTTAGGTAGTTTGGCAGCAGCATTACATTAATAAGGGTAAATAAGGATAAATGGGGGTGCATGTGCATGTGCAATGTTTTATAATCCCCTTGAGGGCAGCAGAGATAATAATTACTATGAACCTGCAAGCATAATCCCTGATATTGACAAGGCACATTCCATTATATCTTCATATCTAAAGTATATAAACTCAACTGAGATTTTTTTGCCTATTTATTCACTCTCCATAAAATTAAGGCCCTGAACTTTTAAGGCCTGGCCGGGTAGCTCAGTTGGTTAGAGTGTTGACCTGATACACCAAGGTTGCGGATTCGATTCCCTGTCAGGGCACATAGAAGAATCAACCAATGGCCCTGACTGGTCTGGCTCAGGCCTGCGGACTGAAAGGTCCCAGGTTCGATTCTGGTCAAGGGCATGTGCCTTGGTTTTGGCCACATGCCCAGTGGGGAGTGTGCCCAGCTGATTGCTGTTTCTCTCTCATCGATGTTTCTGACTCTCTATCCCTCCCTGTAGAAAATCAATAATATATATATATATATATATATATATATATATATGAATCAACTAATGAATGCATAAATAAGTGGAACAACAAATCGATGTTTCTCTCTCTCTCTCTCTCTCTCTATATATATATATATATATATGTGTGTGTGTGTGTGTGTGTGTGTGTGTGTATGAAAAACTAATAATAATAAAATAAAGTTAAAAAAATTAAAGCCCTAAACTTATAAAATATCATATTCTACCAACTACATGAAACAACCTGCTCAAAAATAAAAACAACAGAGATGTGGAAACTGTAATACAGAGAAAATGTACACAGAGCAGAACACAGTGAATCGTTATGAGACTAAAGGGTCTGGGGAATACGCTTACCACGTTGAGGTCATGACCTCGGGACTAGGTGGGCTACTAGCAGTGTTTCCCAAACTTTTGACATATGTGTACCCCTTCTATAATTTTCATAATGCTGAGTACCCCTCGTCAAAAAAAAAGTATGTATTTTAATAACAATCAAAATATATTTATTTTTTATTTTTTTGAGGGTACATACACAAAATAATAATAAACAAAAAATAAAACTATTCATAATAAAATATAAATAAAAGTTGTATTATAAGTAACATTTCTTTAAAATATATATTTTATTGATATTTTACAGAGAGAAAGGAAGAGAGATAGAGAGCTAGAAACGTAGATGAGAGAGAAACATCGACCAGCTGCCTCTTGCACACCCCCTACCGGGGATGTGCCCGCAACCAATGTACATGCCTTTGACCGGAATCGAACCCAGGACCCTTCAGTCCGCAGACCGACGCTCTACCACTGAGCCAAACCGGTTTCGGCTATTATAAGTAACATTTATTTGCACACCGGACCATCTCATGCCTCACAAAACTGTCTTGACTTGACTCATGAGAACGTAGAATTAGTCGCAGCTAAGCACGGTGCAGTGCCTATCCCCACCGAACTCCGGTGCAACGCGTACCCCCACCAAACTCTTCCTGTACTCCTGGGGGTACACGTACCACACTTGGGGAACACTGGGCTACAGGAAACTGTTGGACAGACGTGATGGAGGATGTGGCATGGGAAGAGTGGTTTGTGCCACAGAAGACACCGCTGACACGATCTGTGCTATGTGAGTGTGGAAGTCTTGTTCTCACCCCACTCCCTACCTGTCCAGCTCCTACAGCCTGTCCAGCACCCCTCCCGCCGCTCCCAACCATTTTTATTAGTTTCTTACTTATCCTCCCCGACTTTGTTCATGCAGATCAAATACAACAATATTTTACATTTCGTTGTACAAAAGATAACATCCTATACACTCTGATATAAGCCTTGCCTTTTTTTTTTCCTTTTCACTTAATAATGTAACTTGAAGAATGAATAGAGAAAATGTGGTATATATACAATGGAATATTATTCTGCCATCAAAAAGGAGAAAATCCAATCATTTGCAGCAATGTAGGTGGATCTCGAGAGCATTATACTAAGTGAAATAAGCCAGACATAGAAAGGCAGATACTGTATGTGGAATCGAAAGAAAAAGAAAGTGGCCCAGCCTGTGTTGCTCAGTGGTTGAACATCGACCTATGAACCAGGAGATTCAATTCCTTGTCAGGGCACATGCCTGGGTTTCGGGCTCAGTCCTCAATGTGGGGCATGCAGGAGGCAGCTAATCAATGATTCTCTCTCATCGTTGATGTTTCTATTTCTGTCTCTCTCCCTCTCCCTTCCTCTCTGAAATCAATAAAATATATTTATAAATAAATAAAAATAAATAAATAAATGAAAGAAAATGTACTCCTAGAAGCAAAGAACAGGTTGGTGGTTGCCAGAGGCAGTGGGTAGAGGTGGGAGAAATGGATGAAGGTGGTCAAAGGTACAAACTTCCAGTTATAAGTTCGAAGGGCGGGGGGGTCTAATGTTCCGCATAGTAACTAGCGTCAATATTGTGTTGTGTATGTGAACGTTGCTAAGAGACTCATTCTTAAAAGTCCTTGCTCTGGTTGGTGTGGCTCTGTTGGTGGGGTGTCAACCCACCACCCAGTGACCTGAGCAAGGCAATCTAATCTTCCCTGGGAGTGATATTTGAATAAGATTGTCTGTTGGAATTGTTAAGCTCCGAGACACATTATTTTTTGATCTTCTTAACTGACACATAAATTCAAACTGTCTCAGGATGAACCTACATAAAAACAATCAGAGCTTAAAAAGAGAGAGAGACAGAGAGAGAGAGAGACAGAGAGAGCGCTGAAAAATTATGAAGGTGTCCTTCGAATCTCTGGACGCAGCCTTGCTCCAAATCAGTGGCCCTTAGACATCCAGGAATGAAAGCCCATAATTCTTTATTTTTAATATATTTTTATTGATTTTTTTATAGAGAGGAAGGGAGAGAGACAGAGCGTTAGAAATATCGATGAGAGAGAAACATCGACCAGCTGCCTCCTGCACACCTTCTACTGGGGGTGTGCCCGCAACCAATGTACATGCCCTTGACCAGGAATAAACTTGGGACATTTCAGTTCATAGGCCAATGCTCTATCCACTGAGCTACACCTGGTAGGGCTCTTTGTTTTTTGTTTTTGTTTTCTTAACTTAACCTAGTTCAATACACCTTTCTGTAACTTGCAATCAAAAGATTTCTAACTCTCTTCCATAGATATTATGGTTCCCACATTACAGGAAAGAAAAAAAAAAAAAAAGGCAGGCTGGGAGAGGTTAAATTCGATCACTGTGATAACAGATTTCCCACTCTTCTTCGCTCTCACTTTCTGGCATTCACACAGTTAGCACCGGCAGCTCCCCTGTGTGTACTGTATCTCCAGGAAGATTCTCCACCCATAACCGGGGGAAAAGGCCATATAAAGGTATGGAGGCTGCTGATGACCCTCTAATAGAGTCAAGATCCTGAATTAGATCCGTTCTATTTCTGCTCATCAGCCTGCTTTTCCTGCGGCAAGGTGCAAATCTCCCTGGCCCGCTTCTCATGATGGTCAAGGTCTTGGCTCCCTCCCTCAGGTCTGCCGGGAAGGGTGTAAAAGGTCAGCGTTCAACGAGGTCACCCTCCAGTCAGCCCCAGAGGGGTTTTTCATATTAGGAGGAGAAATTCGGTTTTCTAAAGCCCTTTTGGAATTTGGAATTTGTAGCTAAAGTAAAGCGTACCTGGAAAACAGAAAAATATTCTAAGTTGGAACTAAGGTCCTTTAAAAATCCTCTTTCCTGCTGAAACCGGTTTGGCTCACTGGTAGAGCGTCGGTCTTCGGACTGAAAGGTCCCGGGTTTGATTCTGGTCAAGGGCATGTACATTGGTTGCAGGCACATCCCCGGTAGGGGGTGTGCAAGAGGCGGCTGGATGATGTTTCTCTCTCATTGACGTTTCTAGCTCTCTATCCCTCTCTGTAAAATATCAATAAAATATATTTAATAAAAATAAAAATAATAAAAATCTTCTTTCCTATGGAACAGCTAACACTTAGAGCTTCAGAATTAGACGTTTTCTTCTTTTTTTTTCAGATTGGACTTTTATTTTTTTCCCACCATTTTTTAAATTAAGGTATTATATGTGTACATTGCTTACCATTGCCCCCCCTCCACCTCCCATTGATGCCCTCCCTCCCCAGAGTTTTGTGTCCCTTGGTTGTACTTATATGCATGCATACCAGTCCTTCGGTTGATCTCCTATCTCCCCCAGACTTCCCTACCCTCCCCGCTGTCATTTGACAGTCTGCTTGTTGCTTTACTGCCTCTATATCTATCTTTCTGTTCATTAGTTTATAATGTTCTTTACTATCCATAAATGAGTGAGGTCATGTGGTGTTTCTCTTTCATTGACTGGCTTATTTCACTAAACGCTTTCTTTAGCTTAAAATACAGACTTCTCTTATTTTTTTAATCAATGTATTTTATTGATTTTTTACAGAGAGGAAGAGAGAGAGATAGAGAGCTAGAAACATTCATCAGCTACCTCCTGCACACTTCCCACTGGGGACGTGCCCGCAACCAAGGTACGTGCCCTTGACCGGAATGGAACCTGGGACCCTTGAGTCCGCAGGCTGATGCTCTATCCACTGAGCCAAACCGGTTTTGGCCAGAGAAAGTTTATATACAAGTCTTATTGACGATGGGCACCTCACCGTGAATTCATTTAGCATATTATTTCCTTGGAGCATTATTTTCACTGAGGGAGTAGGAGGCACAGGAGGGTAAATAGAAGAAAACTGAGAGGAAAGGCAGAGGGTGCTGCTGATGGGGAGGATGGGGGAGGGAGGGGAGGGAGAGTAGAAATGGAGAGATGAAGACAGTTACTAAAAGCTTCCTTCCGAAGTCACTTCTGAGACACAGCCGTGAACCACAGGGAGGGCTGAGACGAGCTACAATGACAGCTACCGTCAGGAATGAGTTGAAGTGTACAGATTCTCTGAGCTCTGAGGGGAGGCACTAATTTAGTGCCAGAGCCAGCCATCTTTTCACATGTTGTTATACTGGGTCATTTTTGGCGTGGCTCAAGACCCTTCATGGGCTAGCATTAATTTGCCTCCAGAAATCAGATCCAATATTCATAGCGTGTAACTGCAGCTGTCCCATACTGTCAGCAAACACCAGCTCCCCAAGCAAGCTATTCTACCTGGACAGAACTCACTTCATAAGCTTAGCGGTTTTCAACTGCCATCCAGTCTCCTTGTGGATTCCTCATCTATAAAAGTTTAATTCCCACTGAAACTGGACTCAGTGGATAGAGCGTCGGCCTGTGGACTGGAAGGTCCTGGGTTTGATTCCGGTCAAGGGCATGTACCTTGGTTGCGGGCACATCCCCAGTAGGGGGTGTACAAGAAGCAGCTGATCGATGATTCTCTCTCATGGATGTTTCTAACTCTCTATCCCTCTATCTCTCTCTCTGTGAAAAATCAATAAAAAAATTTTTTTTAAAAAAAGTTTAATTCCCACCTGGCCGGTGTGGTTCAGTGGTTGGGCATCGACCTTTGAACCAGGAGGTCCTGGTTCAATTCCTGGTCAGGGCATATGCCCCTGTTGTGGGCTGGATCCCCAGGGTGGGGCGTGCAGGAGGCAGCCAATCAATGATTCTCTCTCATCATTGATGTTTCCATCTCCTCTCTCCCCATCTCCCTTCCTCTCTGAAATCAATAAAAATATTTTTAAAAAATAAAAATAAAGCCGAAATCGGTTTGGCTCAGTGGTGGAGCATCGGTCTGCGGACTGAAGGGTCTCGGGTTCGATTCCAGTCAAAGGGCATGTACCTTGGTTGCGGGCACATCCCCGGTAGGGGGCGTGCAAGAGGCAGTTGATCAATGATTCTCATCAATGATTCTAGCTCTCTATCCCTCTCTCTTCCTCTCTGTAAAAAATCAATAAAAATATATTTTTAAAAAAAGAGAAAGAGAGAGAGAGAGAAAACCACTGGCCCCAAATGGAGTCACCTGGGCTAAAGCACCAAACCCAGATTTCACACCTCCCCATGCAACCTTCTCCCGGAATGCAATGTCAGTCTGTCCATCTGGAATTTTCTAGTTGGTACCAAAGAGGTAACCTGTCCCCTGGGCCCATTCCATCCCTCTCAAGGAAGCCCAGGTAATCTGCATGATAAAACCTCCTGCCTGCGCCTAAGGAAGGGTAGCCGCGCCTGGGACAGCCTTTCTTTTCTTTTGCTAATAACTGTCTCATTCTGCCCAGCTTCCGCCCTGGCCGCCTTCCGCGTTGCCTGGAAAGCTTGCTTGCTAGCTGGGATGCTCCCTAAAGCCAAATTCCATCTTCGGATTTCAACTTGATTGAATTTTTTGTCCTTTAACACTGTTTGGTCCATACTCCGATTCTTCTCCAGTGTTGAACCTTGTAAACGCGCTCGAAGACACACATCCCCTGCCTTGCCTGAGCCTTGCTCTCCTAGGGCAGTGGTGGGCAAACTCATTAGTCAACAGAGCCAAATAACAACAGACAACGATTGAAATTTATTTTTTTCTTTTATTGATTTTTTTTTTTTTACAGAGAGGAAGGGAGAGGGATAGAGAGTTGGAAACATCGATGAGAGAGAATCATCAATCAGCTGCCTCCTGCACCCCACCACCCACTGGGGATGTGCCTGCCACCAAGGTACATGCCCTTGACCGGAATCGAACCTGGGACCCTTCATTCCGCAGGCCGCCGCTCTATCCACTGAGCCAAAATATCTTTGGAGAGCCAAATTTTTTAAACTTAAACTTCTTCTAACGCCACTTCTTCAAAATAGACTCGCCCAAGGCCGTGGTGTTTTGTGGAAGAGCCACACGCAGGGGGCCAAAGAGCCGCTTGTGGCTCGCGAGCCGCCGTTTGCCGACCACGGGGCTAGGGTAAACATTCCACTTTCTTTTCTTCCCCTCCTTCAAGTCTCAGCACCAAAACTTTCTGGGCCTGATTCACATCTTTCAGGTTTTCCTCATCTCTGAAATGGGAATAAGAAAAATATGGTGTGTGTGGGGGGGGGGAAATAGTAAAACCTATCTACGTATTACAGTGGCTGCGAGGATTAAATATTATATATATATATATTTGAAAAACTTGTTGGAAACTGTCAAGGACTCTAAAACAAGACGTTTCTATTGTCTTTATTCCTACAGTGGTTTTGATGGTTACAACGAGGGTGCGTGGGCATTTGGCTGCTGTGTCTCAGGGAAGAGATGAAGATGTTAGCAAGATGCCGAGACCGGTTTGACTCAGTGGATAGAGCATCGGCCTGTGGACTGAGGGGTCCCGGGTTTGATTCCGGTCAAGGGCATGTACCTTGGTTGCGGGCACATCCCCAGTAGGGGGTGTGCAAGAGGCAGCTGATCGATGATTCTTTCTCATCGATGTTTCTAACTCTCTCTCCCTCTCTCTTCCTCTCTGTAAAAAAATCAATAAAAAATATATATATATATATTTTTAAAAAGATGTTAGCAAGAAAAATCCACTCTACTTCAAGTGGAAGTTAGCTCACCTAGCACAAAGTACTTTTGAAGAGAAGTCAGTCTGTTTTTAAAAAAAACACACAAAAAACTGGAGGTGTGGGAAAATAAAATATGCAAATACAGAGCCCCAAGACGCCCTGGGCCCCCTCCGCCTCCAGACACCCGGCAGGTTTGTTAGGGACGGAAATAGAATATTGGGGACTAGCTAGGCGGTATAAGAAATATTAATCCCGCCCCGTAACAGATTGTTTTGTACTGAGTAGAGAAAGCACATTATAACCCGGAAGGCAGCGGTACACCCCCAGGACCTGGGCCCAGTCAACCTTGGTGTGTGGTTATCACATCATCAAGGACAGATTAGCAGCCTGTTGCCCAAACAATGTAATCTGGAACCATTATAACCCAATTTTATTCTTTTTGCCTACTTCCCCATGCCTGTAATACCCATTTTGCATACTCATTCTTATTCCTTCTGCCTTCTTCCCTAAGTAATCTTTATCCTGCCCCATATAAGCAGCTGACTTATGGGGTGAGTGGGGGTGGGGGGCAGCTTTTCATCCACGACCTATAGCTCTCAGGTACTGCTAGCATTATTGGGATAAACACGCATGATTTGACCCTCTGCTTAATTGGCTCAAGTAGAGACAGGCGGCGGGGACTCACTGGTTGTGGGGTTTCAGGCTGGCTTCTCCTGGGGGCGTTTCTCTGCTGTCTTACCACCGGGTCTTGCTCCCCAAGCCCACGCCTACCAACCCTTAGGGAGCTAAGACTTTGGGTCCTGGGGGTTTTGACACTTTCCACGATTTTGCATTTGACCCTGAACTCTAAAACTTCCCCACAGGCGGTATACCCGCCCCTTCGGGGT
The DNA here is from genome assembly GCA_963924515.1 of Vespertilio murinus. Taxonomy (NCBI): domain Eukaryota; kingdom Metazoa; phylum Chordata; class Mammalia; order Chiroptera; family Vespertilionidae; genus Vespertilio; species Vespertilio murinus. The sequence continues at coordinate 17,369,741 of OZ004720.1, read as the reverse complement.
GCCCCCGCACACTCCATCCAGGGAAGGGATGGTGTAATTAAAAGTGAGATTAAAGGTCGTGGAAAGAACAGGCGAGCCTTTGCAGCAGCTCTATGTGCCCTGGGTTAGGGGGAAAAAAGCAGACTTGGGATTCGAATCCCACGTTTCGCTAGAACGTGGGAAACGCCAGAGCAATCTCATGCAATTGAAAGAATACCAGGTGGGGGGGGGGGTGCAAAGGAGGTGCGGAACGGGGTTCGCGGGGCCAGGTCGGCTGTCTGCAAAGGAAGCGGAGCCCTCCCTGGTCCGGGGCTGGCTACCTCCGGGCAGGCCGTGGTTTCTAAGTGTGAAGGGTGGGCGGATTACCAGCTAACCGCCTTCACCCAAAGGGCCTGGGGGGTGCTTCCGGCTTCAGCCCCGCTACTGAAATCAGCCTTAAGAAAACCACTCGAGAACACAGAGAAGTTCTTTTCGTTCTTAATTCCAATGAGGTGCAAAAATAAAAAATAAAAAATAAATGCAAGAAGCATGAACCCTGCCTGCCCAGAGACGCAGCTGCGGTCCGTGCAATCGGGGAGCGAGCTGGGAGACAGCTGGAGGAAGACAAAACTGCGCAGCCGGGGCGCATACAGCAGCATGTCACGTAAACCTGCACGTGTGCACACACGCCACGGTGAGCAACAGTCAATGTCGAAACGCAGAGCGCGTGTAGGCGGGCGGTGGGTGAGTCGCCCGCGCGCGGTTCAGGTCCCGGGCAAACCGCGAGCCGCTCCTTCTGCGCGTGCGCCGAAACGGCGCTTCGCCCCGCCCCCTCACGCCCCCGCCCCCGCCCCCGCCCACTTCCCCCGGCCCCGCTCGCCCCGCCCACTTCCCCCGGCCCCGCCGCCCGCGCGGAGCATTGTGGGACACAAACAAAGTGCCCCCAAACAGGGGGAAGGAGTGAGCGCGACGGCAACGGCGGCGGCGCCGTCCCGCACGCGCGCGCGGCGGCGGCGGCGGCGGCGGCTCCCTCCCAGCCTCCCCTCCCCTCCCCTCGTTCCCTTTCCCCTTCCCTCCTCCCCGCCTCCCCGCCCCCCCCTCCCCCTCTCTCTACGCCCGGAAAACGCGAGCGGTCCGTCGCCGCGCTGCCTCCGCCGCCGCCGGCCTCCGGCCAACCGCCCCCAACGGCCGTCCCCTCACGCTCCTCCCCTCCTCGGGCTCCTCCGAGCCCCCGCGGGCGCCCGCCTCCCGCCGCTCCGCTCGCGGCCGGCCCCACCGGCTCGTGGGCACGTTGTCGCTGCTGCTGCTGCGAGGAGGCGCCATGCCCCGGCCCCGGGCTGCTCGCGGGCCTCGGCGCGGCGGCCCGAGATAGGGGCCCCCCGTCCCCCGGGGGAGGAGAGAGGCTCGGGCCGCGCGCTCCGCCCCCTCCCCCCGGGCTGCCGCCGCCGCCGCCTCGCCGCCTCGCCGCCCCAGCTGGCGGGGAGGAGGAGGAGGAGGAGGAGGAGCACCAGGCCTCGGGGCCCCGCTCCGCCGCCCGCAGGTAACGGGGAGGGGAAGAAAGGGGGCGAACCTCGCTTGTTGCCTGCGCGCCCTCGAGCGCTCCTGCTCCGGGGCTGACGACTGCGCGTTTCACCCCCCAAAATCTGGGCGCTAGACGGGAAGGAAGGCTTTGGTCTGGTCACCCCCCATCTGCGCGGGAGACACCCCACAGGGTCTCCCACCCCCACCCCAAAAGGCATTTAGTCCTTCGGGGAAGAGAGAGACCGACCCATCTTGGCCGGGCGCTGCGCGTCGTTTGCACGCCCAGGGCCCGCTCGACCCCCTAAACCCGGAGGCGGCTGAGGGGTTACCTCTCCCCTCACCTGGGCGAGCCCGGGAGCCCCCAGACCTGGCCGCCTCTTCCCTCTGCTCCCCGCCTGCGTTTTCGTTCTAGGGCTGGGGAGGAAAAGGAATGGCACGTCTTTAAAAAAGAAAAAGAAAAAAAATGCAATCGCTTCTTTTTTTTCTTCTCTCTACCTGAGGATCTCTCGGCAGCTGGGCATTCTCTGCTGGCCTAACGGGAAAAGGGGGTTAACCTGCATTCGAACCGATCGCGTCTTTCTGAGTTAAATGAATCTTAATTACCCAGGTTACGGCCCAATAATTGTGTACCTTCTTGGGACTTACAAAAATGAAGGCAAAATTTAAAAAAAAATTTTTTTTCCAACATATAGGTAGATAAATAGATCTGTTGCGTTTAGGGGGGGAAATTTTTTCTCTTTAAGTTCCACTTATTTTCTGACTAGGCTAATACCAACAGCAAACTTCACGATTGGATGACACGCAGTTGGCACAGGTAGAGATTTTTACGGTTTTCCTATGGCTGTTGACGGTCTTCCGTGGGAATTGTTGGATAGTAATATTAAGCAGATATTTAAATCTTTATTTCCCCCCATTACTTCACATCAGCTGCCAATGGGTATTTAATTTTGCCTAGAGTAGGTTCTTAATATGGGATGTGAAAATAATGAATGCTTTTAGATAGTCCTGTAATGTAGGGTGATGGCATTCATTCATTATGAGAACCAGATTAACTACGCAGCGCGCTGCTAGGCATTTTACATACGGGATCTTAACTTAATTCTCAGAACAACCTAACAATTTAGATATTGTTACTCGAGTTTTAGAGATGAGGCGAAATTAAGTGATATTAAGTAACTTGCCTTAAGCCACATGACGAGTTAAGCAATAGAGGTGAGGTGTGTGGCCAGATATAATTCCAAGGTAGGTGTGTTTTCTACTGTACCTCAGACAGGTAGACTTTTTAAAAACTTGATTATGAAAAATTTCAGCCTTAAGGAAGTTGAGGGGGAAAATACAGTGAACACGTCATTGCCAAATTCTTACTGTTCCCCCCTTCTCCCTTTTTGTATGTCTCGCACGTGCTGCCATTTGAGATCAAGTTGCAAACATCTTGAAATGCAAATATTTCAGCATGCATGTCCTAAAAATAGACACCTTCTCCTGCTAACCCCAATCATCAACATATATAAATTTCCTTATTGTGTCAGAGTCTCTCTGGGAATCTCCCTCACCCCAGAGCTGTATCCAGTTAAGCTTCATGCGCTGCATTTGGCGATTGTCTTTTTAAAAAGGCTAGCCCGACAGCTGATTAAACAAACTGCTTTATAGAAGGCGCCCCCATTCAGATTTGTCTGTTGCCTCATACTGTTATGTAATTTATTCCTCTAGCCCTCTGAATTTTCTGTGGCTGGAAGTTGGGTCTAAAGAAAAGCTCGATTAGCTTAACGTTAAACTTTCTCTGGCAGCAGTGTTTAATAGGTGATGCTACGCACTTCCTATTGCATTAGAGCAGGTACATCCTATCAGTTTGCCATGCTATCTGTGGTGCTAAACGTGACCACTTGATTAAAGGACCTCAGATCTGTTACAAAGGTGTCGTTTACCTGTTGGTGATTTGTATGTAATCCTAAGGTGGTACTTGGCGCTGCTTTTGGTAAGAGAAAGGAAGTCCACTGGGAAAGTGGAGATTGCTTGTGCTTTGGACCCATTTACTTTCATTCTGTCTTTAACCTTAGTAAAAATAGACTGTTCAAGACACAAGTAATGAAAAAAAAAAGGCCACAAATAAGAGCATAGGTAACTAAATATTATGAAGATGATGATTTCTAACTTTTGTTGAGCCCTTACAAAAAGCCAGCACTGTGCTAAGTAAACATTTTTATACATCATATGATTTAAATCTCACACTGGAAAATAAATACCTAAATCTCATATTGACCCATTAATATGCTGCTGGTATCTTTTTTAGCAAGTAAGGAGCATGCTCAATATCCAGGTTTCAATCTAAAGTCTGTTGATCTTCAGGGTTGGAGCTTAACTACTTTGCTACAGCTGACAACTAGGTATAACACGTGATAAAAGTGAATATATTCTCATTCACCACGACTGGGTTTTGTCCTGTAGCAACACGTGCTTGTCATGTCTATTATAGCAGACCTTGTTTCAAAAACTGCATTTAGAGAGCACTTAAATAGGCATTTAAAGAGTAGATAAAACATCAGAAATCGAGATGGATTGATGGTTAGATATATGAATGATAAAACAAGTATAGTAGAATGTTATTGGTAGAATCTAGGTCTGGCTGTTTGGGCATTAACTTATAAATTTATTTAAATTTGCTATATCTGAAAGTTTGCATAATAAAATGTTAGAGTGATTGAAAATATATTCTTCATTGACAGTTGTATAAAAACCAATAACATGCTATGTCCTCTATGTTGACAGTGGTTTTCTTAAACTTTGAGTAAGTGTTCCTGGCCTTGAAAAGATACAACTGTTCTGTCACTGAAAATGGTAAAGCATCAAAGACTATTGTAAAGGGGCTTCCTGTATTAGCTAGAGGTTTCTTAATTAGTTAGGTTCCTTCCAACTATAATTTTAAAATATTTTTATAAGTACTATATACTGTATATTGTGTTTCCCTGTCATTTTAAGGTATTTTGTAGACTGCTATTGAGCATGCTCTTTATATAAGCCTTATCGGCTGTTTTTACTTTAAATCTACCATATTAATGACTGAAGTGGTTTTTCCTGTACTTCAGAGTGATTGCTTGAAATTTATCTCCTGTTAAGCCAAAAGGTACATTAGTTTTCCTTTGTTGTTGTTTAGTATATTTTTATTATATATTTTATAATTTATATTTATTATAATATATTTTTATTGAGGGGATCGAAGAGGGAGCTTGACAGGAATCAAACCTGTTCGTAGGCTGAGCCAAACCAGCTCGGGCTGTTGTTGTTTTTTATTTTTAAATTTGTTGGGGTGGCATTGGTTTTCTTTGTTCTTTATATTTTAAGTACTTCACCCCATTTTAGGCAATGACATGGAAACCTCTATTTTCTTAATCACCAGATCTAAAATAATGATTATATATGTGCCTTTAAAAATACAAAGATACATTAAATTTATATTACGTTCCTGCTTGAAGGGCACATTGAGTATTGCATTAATTTCTTCACTAACATTATTATTAGTGCCAAGGGTGACCTTAGCCAGCACATTTTTACATAACTGATCCAGGAATAAATCACTGACTTATATCATCATCATGTTTCACATTGATAATTCTGTCTTATAAGAGTGAAAATTGGTGGATGGAACTTATTAATAACTTACTCTTCTTGGAGAACGTCTTCCTTGTCTCCACACTGAATGTGTTTCCATTTTAATAATTTTCTTGTATAGCTTTAGAAAATACCTTATGCCGAAACCGGTTTGGCTCAGTGGATAGAGCATCGGCCTGCGGACTGAAAGGTCCCGGGTTCAATTCCGATTCCAGTCAAGGGCTTGTATGTTGGTTGTGGGCACATCCCCAGTGGGGGGTGTGCAAGAGGCATCTGATTGATGATTCTCTCTCATCGATGTTTCTTGTTCTCTATCCTCTCTTCCTCTCTGTAAAAAATCAATAAAATATATTTTTTAAAAAAGAAAAGAAACTGAAACAGAAAAAGAAAATACCTTATAATAGTGTTGGATACCCAGTCAGTTTGTAATTTTGATAGTCCAAATTGCTGTCTTTCTGCAGGTATTAAATGGTCTATTTCTTTATGTTGACGTGATTTGCTATTCATTTGGTTTTGATAGTTTTGATGCATTCAACTACAAACATCTTGGGTTTCACATATAACCAAGACCAGGAATTTCTGGATTTTGTAGAACTTTTACCCTCAGCTTCTGAAGCAACTTAAGAGAATTTCTTTTTAAAACAATTTTCTCTTTAATTCAGTTCTTTTTTTTTTTTTAATTAAGGTATTTGTACATAAATTAAGGTATGTGTACATATCTTACCATTGCCCCCCCCCTTTAATTCAGTTCTTAACCTGTTAAGTATTTGATCCTAGCTTACTCTTAGTAAGCAAGCATATTCAATACTACCCACTATTCAGTATTTTATTTGTGCTTTTCGATAAAATTAGGAAGTTCTTTAGTCCCAACAAAGAAAACAAAAGGGTTTTCAGAGACTCAGACAAACTTAAATTCCATTTCATTTTTCTCTTTTACTGGTGTTTGGTTACTGGTTGTATATGTTTCATCCACTTTTACCTTTTCCTCACGTTTAACATGTTGACGCTATGGTTTTACTTTTTCCTTGGCTCTTTGCTTTGGATTTTCCAACACTGCTCATTTTCTTTTCGTGGCCTTCCACTACTGAATGAGGACAGTTTCTTTTGTCTTTGGTCTATTTTATGTGCAATATAAAACTACAAACATACTTCTATGAGGAGTATTTGTTTATTGGAATCACTGCCTCTCTCTGATTTATTTAATATGTAAAAAGTAATTTTTAAAAATGCCTGGTACATATAAAGTACTATTAAGTACTATTAATTAATGATTGCTATAACTTTTTGAAATTGATTCAAAGTCCCTGCTTTTGTTTTTGACACTTTATTGAGATATAACTTAAAAACCATAGATTATTGCCACTACACACTTGTGGTCTTCAGTTTCAATTGGGTTTCATTTCCTTGTCTCCTCACATATTTCTCGTTTCATTTTCCTCAAAATTCTACTCTATTTTCAATCATCTACCTCTACCTATAATTTCAAAGAGAAATAAAAGGCAACACTATCAGACAAGAACTCCTTTTGCTTCTTACCACCCATCTTTAAACCTAACTTCCTTTTCTCTTTTCCTTATCCTGGGTCTCCTGGGTGAGGCCAGGCCATTCACTGGGCACTGAATCCAGTTCCTTTCCGCCTGCCCAGAGGGTTGTGCTGTTATCACCTTATCAATTTCTTCTCTAAATAATCTTTTTCCAACAACAATCAAAACATTATCTGTATACTTTACCACAATTTAAAAAAAAAACTTTAGGTTAAGGGGAATTGTCTAGTTACTCTCCATTTTATAAAAATACCTACCTGCTCCCTCCCTCAAGCCCGTATTTCCCTCCAGCTAACCTCTTGCTCTATCTTTAGAACCAAACTTCTTAAGATTGAGTTGTCTGTACTCAGTTTTCACTTCCTCGTTTCTGCAGACTGTTTATCTTTGTCTATCGCAATCGCAATCTAGCATCAAACTCTTCCTTATGTGCTATTATAAGGTCACCAGTGACTCCTGTGGCTAAATTAAATAGACTTTGGTCTATATCTTATTTGACCTTTCAGTAGCATTTGACACTGTCAACCACTCCTCTTTGGTTTTGAAACGTTCTTCCGGGTCTTTCCCAGGCTATCCTTACGCTGCCTTTTTCCTCGGTCAGTCTAGCTCAAGGTTTATCAATTTTGCTTATCTCACAAGAAAAACAATTTTTGACTTTTTTTCTGTGGCTTGTCTACTTTCTATTTCATTTATGTTTGTACTTAATTTCCTTCTCTTTATTTTAGGTGTCTCTTGCTTTTTTTTTTTTTTTTTTTTTTTTTAGATAAAAGAGTAGACCACTACTTGTTCTGATAAAATTTGATTTGTGAAAACAGGAGGTAGATTGGACCATTGATTTTTTTTTTGTAATGAAATAAAAATTTACTACCTTAACCATTACTTTTTTAAAACATTTTTATTGATTTCAGAGAGGAAGGGAGAGGGAGAGAGAGATAGAAACGTTAGTGATAGAAACGTTAGAGAGAATCATTGATCAGCTGCCTCCTGCACGCCCCCTACTGGGGATTGAGCCCACAACCTGGGCGTGTGCCCTTGACCGGAATCAAACCCGGGACCCTTCAGTCAGCAGGCTGATCTATTCACTAAGCCAAACCGGGTAGGTTCCATTCTCTTTTTAATTTAAGGAACCATATGCTTTTTTTCTTTGTTTTTTGAAGTGTACTTTTTTCATTGATTTGAGAGAGGAAGAGAGAGAATTATCAGTGATGAGAGAGAATCATTGATTGGCCGCCTCCTTCACACCCCTACTGAGGGTGGGGAGGAGCTCACAACCCGGGCATGTGCCCTTGGCCTGAATTAAACCTGGGACCCTTTAGTTCACTGAGCCAAACTGGCTAGGGCTTAGCCATTCTTAAGTGTACAGTTCAGTAGCATAAAGTACGTTCCCTTTGTTAAGTAACTATCACCATCATCCATTTCTAGAACTCTTTTGATCTTGCAAAGCTATACTTTACCCATTAAGCAATAATCGGTCTCCCTTTCTCCAAGCCCCTGACAACCACCTTCCTACTTTCTGTCTATAAATCTGACTGCCTTAGAGGTGTCATAAAATTAGAATCAGACAATATTTGTTTGGCTTATTTCAACATGTCCTCAAGATTTGTGCATATCACCGTGCATATCAAAATTTACTTTTAAGGCTAAATAATATTCCATTGTATGTATATACCACATTTTGTTTATCCATTTGTCAGTGGCTATTGTGTGTGAGTAATGCTCCTTTGTACATCTGTGTACAAATAGATAGTCATGTGCCTACTTTCAATTCTTTGGTATATATACCCAGAAGTAGAAATGCTGGATCATGTTATTGGTTTCATTGAGTAATTGTTTCACTGATTTTTCTTAACCTGGCGGTAAATCTCAGTCTCTCTTCTCAAAGCTCTAAACTGGAAAGAACTTTATGTAGTAAAATGGGTGACATCTTTATTTGATTAGAAAATAGCTAGTTATAAAAGTAAATAGTTTTTTTATAACTCAGATATAGTAACCCATTTGGAAATTCTTACTGAGAACTTAAACACTTAAGAAGAACCCTTGGGAAATAAATCCTCATCAAATAAAGATCGGATACATTTTTGTTAGTGCTCAGTGTTAAGTAAAACATGTTCTCAAAAATAAGTATTCAAGTGAATCCATTCTAAAAACTTATTCCTTTCAAGAAAAACATAGAGATATTTTGTTCTTGTTTAGATTGACAGCAGTGAACAATTTTTAAAATATTTTTTATATATTTAAAAAAATATTTTATTGATTTTTCCACAGAGAGGAAGGGAGAGGGATAGAGAGCTAGAAATGTCAATGAGAGATAAACATCGACCAGCTGCCTCTTGCACACCCCCTACCAGGGATGTGCCTGCAACCAATGTACATGCCCTTGACCGGAATCGAACCTGAGACCCTTCAGTCTGCAGACCAACGCTCTATCCACTGAGCCAAAGCGGTTTTGGCAATTTTTAAAATATTTGGCACAGTAATATTTTATTACTGTGGCTGGGATTTCCAGTACTATCTTATCTAATAAAGAAGGAATATGCTAATTTCCTGCCGTTCCCTCAAAGATGGTGGCATCCACAGCCACAAGATGGCGGCGCCCAGTCCCCTTAGCCCTGCTGGGCGGCAGGTGCACAGCACCATACACCTGTCTCCGGAGACCCCCCAGCCATCCAGAGCCAGCCCGAGGCGCAGGCAAGCCTCAGATGGTGGCAGCCCAGGGCTGGCCTGAGGCACAGGGAAGCTTCAGATGGCGCTGCCCAGCTGCCCAAGGCCACCCGAGGCTCAGGTAACCAGGGCCAGCCAAGGCTTGTGCTTCCGGCAGTGGCAGCAGCAGAGATGTGATGAGGGCATCACCTTCCCCTGATCACCAGGTTGCCTCCCGCCCCTGAGGGCTCCCAGACTGTGAGGGGGCAGGCCAGGCTGAGGGACACCACCCCCTTCCAGTGCATGAATTTTCATGCCCTGGGCCTCTAGTGTTGAATAAGAATGGTGAAAGTGGACATCTCTGACTTCCTGTTAAGGGAAACACTTAATATTTCCCGTTGAGTATGATGTTAACTGAGAGTTTATCATATATGATTTTTATTATGTTGAGGTATGTCCCTTCTACTCCCACTTTGCTGAGAGTTTTTGTTTTTTTTAACATAAACTAAAGGCCCAGAGCACAAAATTCATGCACTACTAAGGGTCACTAGCAGCTGCCAGCCAGGGCCTCCCTTCCCTCCCTTCCCCGGCCGGCCCACCTCCTGGTCAGACTCCCAGACGAACTCCCAGTCAAGGGTACACTTTGCATGCTATGCTTATTATGTAGGATAGAGGCCCGGTGCACAAAATGTGCGCACTGGGGAACTGGCGGGGTTCCTCAGCTTGGCCTGCACCCTCTCACAGCTTGGGACCCTTTGGGGGTGTCCACCTGCTGACAGGCAGACAGCCCTCAGGAATGGGCCTAAGTCAGCAGGTGGACATCCCTCTCTCAGTCTAGGACCCTTCGCTCCTTACCACTAGGCTCACTGCTCCTTGGTGCTGCCAGGGAGGCAGGAGAGGCTCCATCACCACCGCTACACTCGCCAGCCGTGAGCCCGGCTTCTGCTGAGGGGTGATCCCCCTGTGGGAGCGCACTGACCACCCCGGGGGCAGCGCCTTGCATTGAGCGTCTGCTCCTTGATGGTCAGTGTGCCATCATAGTGGCTGGTCGTTCTGGTCGTTCCTCCATTAGGCTGTTTAAGCTTTTACTATATAGATGGGTGCTGGACTTTGTTAATTGCTTTTTTGCATCTATTGACATGATCATATTATTTTTATCTTTCATTTTGTTGATGTATCACAGTAGAAAATGTGTTTTTAAAAAATATGTTAACATGTTTATTTTCTAATAAAATCAGTTTTTACAGTTTTAAATTTTAATCCATAATATGGTAACTCTTAGTAGACATAGGTGACATAAACATAGGCTGTTTGAGATTCTCAGTAAGTTTTAAGAGCATAAAGGGGTCCTGAGACTAAAGAGTTTGAAATCTTGTCATCTAACGTGGAAGCTCCTCAAACCACATATGTGCTTTAAAGTTTGTCCATCTCACCATCTTTCCTTGCCATTTGCTGATTACCTTGCTATATTGCAGGGTTTGTTGTGGGTATTTCAGAATCATTCATACTTTTCAATGATTTTTAAAAAATATATTTTTATTGATTTCAGAGAGGAAGGAAGAGGTAGATAAAAACATCAATGATGAATCATTGATCAGCTGCCTCCAGCATGCCTCCCACTGGGGATTGAGCCAACAACCCAGGCATGTGCCTTTGACCAGAATTGAGCCTGGGACCTTTCAGTTCTCAGACCGATGCTCTATCTACTGAGCAAAACTGGTTGGGGCCTACTCAATGATTTATTCCATTCATGGGGCAGCATGCTCTATCTTTATTAATATACTGGAGGCCCCGTGCATAAAATTCGTGCATTGGGGGGGGGGGAGAGGTCCCTCAGCCCACCCTGCACCTTCTCCAATCTGGGACCCCTCAGGGCAGTTGGACATCCCTCTCACAATCCAGGGCTGCTGGCTCCCAACTGCTCGCCTGCCTACCTTCCTGATTGCCCCTAACTGCTTCTGCCTGACAGCCTGATCACACCATAACCACTCCCCTGCCAGCCCGGTTGATGCCTAACTGCTCCCCTGACAGCCTGTTTGCTCCTAACTGTCCTCCCTTAAAGGCCAGATCACCCCAACTGCTCTCCCCTGCAGGCCTGGGTCCCCCCCAACTGCCCTTCCCAGCAGGCCCAGTCACCCCCAACTTCCCTCCTCTGCTGGCTTGGTCACCCCTAACTGCCCTCCCTTGTAGGCCTGGTCCCTCTCAACTTCCCTCCCCTGCTGGCCATCTTCTGTCCACATGGGGGCAGGATCTTTGACCACATGGGGGTAGCCATCTTGTGTGTTGGAGTGATAGTCAATCTGCATATTACTCTTTTATTAGATAGGACAGAGGCCTGGTGCATGGGTGGGGGCCAGCTGGTTTTCCCTGAAGGGTGTCCTGGGTCAGGCTGGGGGTTCCCTTGGGGCATAGGGCTGCTTGGGCAAGAGGCTTGTGGTGGTTTGCAGGCCGGCCATGCCCCCTGGTGACCCAAGTGAATATCCTGATATCTGGGGTTTATCTTTTATTATTGAAACTTTGTAGCCTTGAGTGGAGCCAAGCCTCCTGGTCGCCCTTTAGTTGCTGCCTTTTCTGTTGGAATTTATTTACTTTATATAATTGAAACTTTGTAGCCTTAAGCAGAGGCCTGGGCCTGCTAGGCTGCAGAAACTTGGCTTCCTCCGTTGCTGGGGAAACCCAAGTCTCCCTCCTGCTCTCTGTGGCCACAGCCATCTTAGTTGTGGTTAATTTGCATTCTTGCTCTGATTGGCTGGTGGGCATGGCTTGTGAGTGTAGCGGAGCGGTGGTTAATTTGCATATTACTCTTATTATATAGGCTTTAGCTCTGCATTTTATTTTAATCATAAATACATACCTCTCTTTTTAACACTTGCAGCATTCTTATAATTTTTGTGTTTATTGATTAGGCTGGATTTAATAATATTTATAACCGCCTTATAACTAAGCACAGAGAGAGCAGACTCTAGTGGAGATTAGAGAGCAAAGACTAAATGATATCAGAAGACCATTGTCAGTCATCTCTTGGAAGTGGACATAATCAGTCTCTTGTCTGCTGAAGGACTTTGATTTGTCAGTAAACAATCATATGTAGGGATGTATCAATTTTTTCTAAATTTGGCTAGGAATGGAGAGTAGCTGAGGGAAGATTTCCAGGTTTTGAAAGGAGGTGGGAGGTGGGGAATCAAAAATGAGTACCAGATTTTAAGCTCTTGATGGCTGGGTAGTTGAAACCATTAATAGAATTAGAAATTTTGCAGTGGAGTATCAGTTGAGGAGAAGGAATTTGAATTAATTTTCAGATGGTTAATCTGAAAATTAGCAAACATTCAGATGGAATTGTCTGGCACTCCAGCTAGTCACTAGAAGTCAGAATTAAAGTTCAGGAAGGATGATGGGGTTAGAGATTATAGATGAATAGCCAGAGGTGACGATAGAGTCAGAGATCTGCCAATAAGCATACTTCATCTTCCTCGTTACTGTATCGTGTTCTTATGTATTACTATATGCTAGGCACTGGGCACATTCCATATACAGACTCTTCCTGGCTTATAAGGATGACTTTAAAAAAAATTATTTTATGATGGTGTGAACATAATACGTATTCGGTAGAAACCGTACTTTGAATTTTGGTCGTGCTAGTGATATGCAGTATATACTCATGGTTTGCTTTTCCTAGGTGGTTAAAGTTCTGGCCTAATAGTAATTTTTTTCCAACATCATTTTGTAAAATTTTCCTGACTTTCTGTCAATTTGACAATTTAGAAATGTGTTCACTGTAGCGAGACATAACTTTTCCCATCCAAATCTGTTTATTTTTATTTGAATAAAAGCAGCTTGTCATTTCCAGGATAGTTGATTATTAGTTTGAATAGACAATCTAGAAATAATAAGATAACTTTTATTGTGATAAGAGCAATTGCTCCTATATGGAAACAGAATTGTATTTGCACTATTATCAAATAAGCCAGTAGAAAGAATGCTTGTCATAACTTAGTGGGGGTACTGGCTCCAGATCCAATTTTTAACCAATTTTTGAACAAAGCAGTGGGCTCCAAGAACCAAATAACCTACGCTTTCCTCCCATCTTCTGAAGTTACTGACTTGGTTAACTTTTCTTGGCTCTTTATAGCACAGTATCTAGTACCTGATAAATGTTGCACTAAACTTCTCTTAAACTACAAAATTCAAGTCCTTTCATTCTATTTCTGAGGGATGTTTCCAGTTGCAGAAGAAATTGCCTCTTTATATATAATCTTTTCTTCTATCCTTTATCTCTTTAACCTCTAAGAGTGTGTTGAAGCTATGAATGGTAATGCCTATTGTATAAGAGAATAAACACTCAGTCCCAGAGGCTCACCTCCCAGTCTGACATACAGCTCCTCTGGAGATACTAAATACAGTACTGACTGTCCACACAGTGTTTTCCCACACATAGCTGTCTGTGTCTTCACAGACTGGTGATTCCCGGAGTTCTGTAGGAGGAAGTCCTGGTCTGGGGTAGCTTTAGTCAGGGCCTCCAAGGAGCATGCATATCTTTCCAGGGGTTTTGTGATTGGTATCTTTCAGCACTTGTGAGTTAAAGGTAGAGCTTAACAGTGGGGCTTCCATAGCTTAACTGCCACAACTTACTGTAACTGCCATTACTACTGTACAGGACTACTAATAGTTGTGGCAGTTATGAATCATTGAAGTATTTGTCATAGTTACTTAAGTTTCATTTTTATTCATGAATACATTTATAATGAGAAGGATGGGTAAGCAAAGTGTGAATTGTACATTCATATTGCCTATTAGCAAGAATGATAGGATGAAAAAATTTGCAGTAACATAATATACAATGTAATTATGTAAATTTTACCTACATATTTGCTGCCTTTTAAATATCTGTGGAGTAGAGAATCAAAAAAAAAATCAAGATTCCGTCTCAGTATCAAAGCCTAATTTTTTAAAGTGCAATTGGATGGATTTGTTTTCTTTATATAAAAATGAAAATTTATAATACGTTAAAATGGATTAATTTATTTTTTATACACTTTGTAAAAACTTTCTAGGGAACATCATCCCTAAATGAAGTCTGTGATGTTGTTTGCATTTGTCCCTTGCAATTCTTTTAAATTTTGTCAAAATCTGGCCATGCCAATGAAAAAGTTTTGGAAATAGGTAATGGTGCTAGCTGCACAACCATGTGAATGTACTTAATGCCACTGAACTGTGCACTTACAAATGGTTAGGATGGCAACGTTTATGTGATATATATTTATACAATTATGTTTTAAAATCTGGCCTTGCCCATGGAGGTATATCACACACATGAACATCGTCTGTCATGTGTCAGGGTAAATTAATTCATTAAAATACTGATGACAGTTGCCAACCTAGAAAAGAGAAATATAAACAGTTTGAAGTGGTAGCCATCCATAATCAGGATGATATTGCAGAACATTAGAATTTTATGATTGTGATGACCTCCTTCAAACGATTAAATATTAGAAGGCAATGGAACTAAATGGCCTCCAATACTTCTCTACCTGGAGATCACTTGAACTCGTTAATAAGTGTTGCTTCTATTAGTTAAATAGGGGGTTGAGAACCTGTGGAAACAACCCAGCCCGGCTGGCGTGGCTCAGTGGTTGAGCATCGACCTATGAACCAGGAGGTCGCAGGTTCGATTACCAGTCGGGTCACATGCCTGGGTTGTGGGCTTGATCCCAAGTGTGGGGTGTGCGTGCAGGAGGCAGCCAGTCAGTGATTCTCATCATTCATGTTTCTATCTCTTCCTCTCCCTTCCTCTCTGAAATCAATAAAAATATATTTTTTAAAAAAGAAACAACCCAAATGCCCAACAACAGGTGACTAAACAAGATATAATACAGTGGAATATTGTGTGGCCTTTTAAAAAGAAGAAAATTCTGCCCTGGCCAGTTGGTTGGAGTGTCGTTCCATGCACCAAAGTTTGTGGTTTCCATTCAGCATGGAACTGCCATTGGACCCAGTGATCCTGAATTTTTTTAGATTTTCTATTATTCTATATAAAAATACACTTGACTTCTTTATAGTAGCTTGTATGTATCCTGTCACTAGCTCAAGGAGGGTGTTGTTTTTTTAAGATTTCTTTGGGTGTAGATAATCATTTCTAAGTAGGAACAGTTTATATATTTTATCCTTTCCAATATAAAGACACCTTTTGGGGTTTTCCCCTTTTTTTCCTGATCTTAAGGGGAAAGCATGCAGTGTTCACCTGTAAATATGTTGCTAATACATATTTTTTAAAATATATTTTATTGATGTTTTACAGAGAGGAAGGGAGAGGGATAGAGAGTTAGAAATATCAATGAGAGAGAAACATCGATCAGCTGCCTCCTGCACAGCCCCCACCGGGGATGTGCCCACAACCAAGGTACATGCCCTTGACCGGAATCGAACCAGGGACCTTCCAGTCCACAGGCCAACACTCTATCCACTGAGCCAAACCGGTTCTGGCTGTTGCTAATACTTTGTTGAGGCTTTGCACTACTATGTTCACAAAGGAGATTGTTGTGTAGTTTTCTCTGTTGTGCTGGTTTGTCGGCTTTGATACCAGGGTATGGTTGGCTTCATAAAATGAGAAGTGCTCTTTTATTTTCTGGAAGAGATTGTATGGTTATTGTTTGGTAGAGTTCTGTAGTGAAACCGTCTAGGTCTTGACGATTTCGTCTTTTTTTTTTTTTTAATATATTTTTTTATTGATTTTTTTACAGAGAGGAAGAGAGAGGGATAGAGAGTTAGAAACATCAATGAGAGAGAGACATCGATCAGCTGCCTCCTGCACACCCCCTACTGGGGATGTGCCCGCAACCAAGGTACATGCCCTTGTCCGGAATTGAACCTGGGACCTTTCAGTCCGCAGGCCGACACTGGATCCACTGAGCCAAATCAGTCTCAGCAACGATTTCTTCTTTAAAGGATTTTAGTTAAATTCATTTTTTGTAGTAGTTATAGGATTATTCAGGTTTTTCATCTTGGTTGAATTTGGTGTGTGCTTATCCTAAGAATTGGCCCATTTTATCTTTATTGTCAACTTTATGTGTGTATGGTTATTTGTAGTATTCTCATTATGCTTTATATATATATATATATATATATATATTTTTTTTTTTTTTTTTTTTCTCAGAGAGGAAGAGAGATAGAAACATCAATGATGAGAGAATCATTGATCGGCTGCCTCCTACACACTAGGGATCAAGCCTGCAACCCAGGCATACGCCCTGACCAGGAATTGAACCGTGACCTTCTGGTACATAGGTCGACACTCAACCACTGGCTGGGCTCATTAATGCTTTTTATATCTGTAATGTGTTGAAGAAAAAACACACAACTATCATAAATTTTGAAAATATCTGGTTGGCTTTTTCAGCAATTCATGAATCTGGCAGCATCCAGAGTAGAGATAGAGTGGAGCTCTCAGAGTCACATAAAGGGAGAGGCTTGTAGACCAAAGGGAGTAGGATCAAGGAAGTTATACGGGCATTTGCTGATTGGGTAAAAGCAGGGTCACTTTCCTTATTTGGAGAGAAGAGAGGTCTGACAGCCCAGTTAGGTAACTGGTACTGAGCAAGCAAGTGCTGACTGTTTGGCTTTAGGACTTTCTTTTCCTGGAGAGTCAAGCATAGAAACTTAGTTAGGTTCCAGTTTGGTGAACTTATCATAAGTGACTCCATCTTGATCCTATTTTCAACAATTGATAATACCCTCTCGTTCATTCCTGATGTCAGTTTTTCTCCAATCTTGCTAGAGCTTTGTCATCTTTATATTTTTAAAGACCAAGTGTTTTATTGTTTTTTTTTCTGTTTTTATTTTCAATTTTATCTTTCTGTTTTTATTCCTTCTACTTGGTTTGTTTTAATTTTTTTTCTAGCTTTTTGTTGTTGCTGTTAATCCTCATGGGAGGGAGAGGGGGAGAGACAGACAGACATCAATTGGTTGGGTCCTACATGCACCCCAACCAGGGCCAGGAATCTAGCCCATGACCCTTTGGTTCACAGGCTGTCACTCTAACCACCGAGCACACCAGCCAGGGCTTTTCTAGCTTCTTAAAGGTAGAAGCTCCAAATTACTGATTTGAGTGAGACCTTACTCATTTTTTATACAAATTTTTAATGGTGTAAATTTCCCTCTAAGTGGATTCTGCATTCAATTCTAATGTAGGAGGAAAGGTCCCCACAACAAAAAGCAATTTTTTTATATCAGTTGGGTATTTTACAGTTTAACTTAATTCTGACACTAGAGTCAGCCTCTTAAGTTAAGGGGTTAGTCCTATAAGACTGCTGCCCCCTCACTCTTACTGGTCCATCGGTCACAAGTTCAGGTTTATCACCTCATCTTCTGATGGACCCGCAACCCCAGGCATGTGCCCTTGGCCGGAATCAAACCTAGGACCCTTCAGTCCACAGGCTGATGCTCTATCCACTGGGCCACACCGGCTAAGGGCATGTGCAGACGTTCTTTAGTTTGATATAGTCCCATTTGTTTATTTTTGCTTTTTGTTCCTCTTGCCTTTGTAGTCCAGGTCACTGAGACCAATACCCATAATCTTAGTGCTTATGTTTTCTTCTGTGTGTCTCATTGTCAGGTCCTACATTCAAATCTTTAATTCATTTTGAGTTAATTTTTGAGTATAGTGTAAGATCATATTGTAGTTTGATTCTTATGCACATGGCTGTCCAGTGTTTACAACGTCATTTATTGAAGAGATGTTTTCCTTTCTCTGTTGCCTGTCCTTGGCTTCTTTGTTGAAAATTTGTTGCCGTGCCGAAACCAGTTTGGCTCAATGGATAGAGTGTCGGTCTGCGGACTGAAAGGTCCCAGGTTTGATTCCGGTCAAGGGCATGTACCATGGCTGCGGGCATATCCCCAGTGGAAGTGTGCAAGAGGCAGCTGGTCGATGATTCTCTCTCATCAATGTTTCTAACTCTCTATCCCTCTCTCTTCCTCTCTGTAAAAAAAATCAATAAATTATATTTTTGAGAAAGAAAAAAAAGAAAAGGGTATAATTAAAAAAGAAAAAAGAAAATTCGTTGCCGATATTTATGTGGAGGAATGTTGAATACCGTATTTGCCGGCATATAAGACAACTTTTTGGCCCTGAAAAATATGCCTCCAAGTGGGGGGTAGTCTTATACGGCGAGTATATAACAAACTCTGTATTTTTAGTGGAAATTTTAGGGGGTCGTTTTATACGCCCAGTCGTCTTATACGCCGGCAAATACGTATTTTTCAGGGCCAAAAAATCGTCTTATACGCCGGCAAATACGGTATATTCCCCTGACCATGAACTTTCTCATTGCCATCTTTTAGTTTTTTTATTTAGCATGTGGCTACATGAAAACTATAAATTACCTATTATGACTACTAAACTATCAATTAATGCTTATTTTATGTATTTTTTAGGTCATTTCTGATTCATTTGCATCTTTGAAGAGCATCTGTGGAAGAGGAAGGAAAAGATGGGTGTGAAAACATTCACTCATAGCTCTTCTTCCCACAGCCAGGAAATGCTTGGAAAGCTAAACATGCTGCGCAATGATGGCCATTTCTGTGACATCACCATTCGTGTCCAGGACAAAATCTTCCGGGCACATAAGGTGGTATTAGCAGCTTGCAGTGATTTCTTTCGCACTAAACTCGTAGGCCAAACAGAGGATGAGGACAAGAATGTGTTGGATTTACATCATGTTACAGTGACTGGTTTTATCCCCCTTCTAGAGTATGCTTACACAGCCACTCTGTCAATTAACACAGAAAATATCATCGATGTGCTGGCTGCAGCCAGCTATATGCAAATGTTTAGTGTTGCCAGCACCTGCTCAGAGTTCATGAAGTCAAGCATTTTATGGAATACACCCAACAGCCAGCCGGAAAAGGGTCTCGATGCTGGACAGGACAATAACTCCAACTGCAATTTCACTTCCCGAGACGGAAGCCTTTCGCCGGTGTCGTCCGAGTGCAGCGTGGTGGAGAGGACCATTCCTGTCTGCCGAGAGTCCCGGAGAAAGCGCAAAAGCTACATCGTCATGTCTCCCGAGAGTCCCGTGAAGTGCAGCACGCAGACGAGCTCCCCCCAGATACTGAGTTCTTCAGCTTCCTACTCGGAAAATAGGAGCCAGCCAGTCGACTCCTCTCTAGCTTTTCCCTGGACTTTTCCTTTTGGGATCGACCGGAGGATTCAGCCTGACAAGGTTAAGCAGGCAGAGAGTACCCGGACTCTGGAATTACCTGGCCCATCTGAGACAGACAGAAGAATGGCTGATTTTGTGACTTGTGAGAGCACAAAGCCAACCCTGCCTCTGGGGACCGAAGAAGATGTCCGGGTGAAAGTGGAAAGGTTAAGTGATGAGGAGGTGCACGAGGAAGTGCCCCAGCCCGTCAGTGCATCCCAGAGCTCACTGAGTGACCAGCAGACGGTGCCAGGAAGCGAGCAAGTCCAAGAGGACCTTCTCATTAGTCCACAGTCTTCCTCAATAGGTACAGAGTTTGCTGTTTTTCATGGTGCTATAATCAACTCAGTTCAAGCATCTTTATTAAAGTTTTTTGCTGGGTCATATAAGAAATACTAGGAAGAATAAAGCATGATAACTGGATTTTTTTTTTTTAGAGGTTGCTACTAGTACTGTAATTTTTTAAATAAGTTATGCATTGGGATAGAAAAATAGTTGAACAATGTCTGATGGGACAGAGATACATACAGGTATATATGAAAGAATTGTTAGTTACTTCCAGTGCAAAAAAACAAAAACGTTTTTAAAAAGTCCAGTTAGTGTTTTATTCTTTATTAAAATATTTATTGAAAACATGTACCAAGCATTGGGGATACATGATAAAAGAAAAAAGGATTTAATAGTCTAATTGAGGAATCAGATGTGTAAATCAATGGTTAGTGCTGGGCTAGAGGTGTGAACAAAGTGTTATAGGTTCACAAAAAAAAAAAAAGTTGATGCTGTGTATTTACCTTGTATATTAAGTGGGAGTTTGCCCAGGCGAGGGAATGACATTTCTTTGAAAATGTATAAAAGCACGGAGATGTGGAAGAATCCTAATATATAAATACCCAGGGTCTGCAATGAGAACCAAAGGCTTGAAGTTAGTCCTGCAGTCAGTGCTGGGTTGCCATGGCAACCCAGAGCTGAACTGCCAAGGAGGCTGCGGATCCGGCCCAGAGAGAGGCAGGGTCTGACCCAAGTCCCCCGTGGCAGCTGTTGATCAGCTGTTGCCTCTCTTTCTCTCTGGGCTTTGCCAGCAGCTGTGCCTGTTTCTCTCTAGGCCTCCAAGGGGCTGCTGATCAGCCCGGAGATGCTGGCATAGAAACCGACCAATCAGAACCAAATCTAGGTGAACTGTGTGGAGCCAATAACTGCCTAGGAGGTGGAGCTTTTGATACTGTCATAGAAAGTGACCATTCAGAACCAAATTTTGGTGAACTGTGAAGAGCCAATGGCTGCCTAGGAGGCGGAGCTTTTGATGCTGACTGGCATAGAAACTGACCAATCAGAAACAAAGTGGCCTGCATGGGAGAGCAGTTGGGGGTAAGATTAGGCCAGCAGGCAAGGGCAGTTAGGGGTGATCAGGCAGGTGAGCGGTTAGGAGCCAGCGGACCCAGGTTATGAGAGGGATGTCTGACTGCTGGACTCCAAGGGTCCCCGATTGGAGAGGGTGCAGGCTGGGCTGAGGGGACCCCCCCCCCCATGCATGAATTTCGTGCACAGGGCCACTAGTTGTATATAATAAAAATCCAATATGCAAATAGACTGAATGGCAGACTGCTATGGCACACACTGACCACCAGGGGGCAGATACTCAATCCAGGAGCTGTCCTCTGTGGTCAGTGCACTCCCACAGGGTAAAACTGCCCTATCGGGTGTGGCTCATTTGGTTGGGCTTGTTCCATGCATCAAAAGGTGGCTAGATCAAATCCAGTTAGGGCTCTGTCCCCAACAGGGGATGTGCAGGAGGCAGCAGATTGATGTTTCACTTTCACATAGATGTTTTTTCTCTCTAAAAAAATCAATTTTTAAAATTTATAACAACAACAAACCCACAGGTCTAATGTGACTGCTGAGCCATACCAGCCAGAGCTGGCCTTCCCATTTCTTAACATTTTATGTGACAAAAACAAAAAATCCTGCTTGGTTTAAGCAATGAATGCAATTCTAGCTGAAACCAATGTTCAAAGCTCTTCACAATGTGCTCTCAACCACTCACTTTGTCTTACCTCCTATTATTTTCTGCACGAGTAGACTTCCCTGCTTTATTCATATCATTCTGCACTGAATTCACTGTTTACAAACATACAATACTAGAGGCCTGGTGCACAACATTCGGGGGGGGGGGAGGAGAGGGCTTAGCCTGGTCTCTGTCCTCTTGCAGTTTGGGACCCTTCGGGCGATGTCTGCCTAAGCAGGCAGGCAGATATCCCCTGAGGGGTCCTTAGTGCTGCCACTAATGTCTAGGACTATAGACCAAAGTGAACGTAAAACAGCAGTAGCTTATGTTGGGTATTTTTGTGATTACACATTGACATTGTTTCTGTGTGTGCTTAAACAGAATTATGTGTCGTTTCAAACCATGTGACCTGGTCTGTGTAGGTCTTGTGTGAGATAGTTTTATGTCCAACAGGAAACATCTGGCACCAACCAGCAGGTCCGCGGTGTCCATGTCCGGCCAGTTCCTAAATATTGAGGGCTCGAGTACGAAATGAGATATTGTATTTAAAGCATTTAGAACAGTGTCCGGCCCGGGGTGAATGCTCCATAGCGGATGGCCCCTGTGATTAGTTTTCACCACCAGAGAGGAGTTTTGTGAGGAGTCCATTTGGTGCAGCAGAAGCTATACAAACAGCGCTCCCTATTGGTGGAAAGAGGAACATCTTTCTTGATGAGATAGCCCTTATCATATAAAGCTGAGTGTTTCTATAATTCAGCTTTACTGTTTCATTATCCCTGAGTGATGAGATCAGAAAAGGCCTTAATTTCTTATAGTCCATACTTTTTGCAAGTACTGGTTTGATCCCCAGTAGCAAGCGTGCAGGAGACAACTGATGTTTCTCTCTCTTACCTCCCTTCCTCTCTCAAATCAGTAAAATACTTAAAAAGTAAAATTATCTGGTTCCTTAAGTGATAGTTATAAAATTTAATTTTGCATGAATTTTTGTTTAGTTTGCATTTTAATTGCTGTTTCTAACATATCAAAGAAATAGTCCTAAAACGTCTTAAGTAATACAAGGTGTTGTCTTACATGTGATTTCTTTTTAAATCATATCAGCATTTAAAGTATTATAGAGCACTTTTTATTAATTCAAATTATGCACGTACATCAGTTCAGCGGTCACCAACCTTTCAGACCTCATGGACCTCCAGGGGTCCGGGGACAACCGGTTGGCCACCGCTGCATTAGTCTGTTTTTAAGGCTTAAAGTCACAGCTTGCAGTTAGTGTCTTGGCTTATTTACACGGCGGCGTTGACACCTGTCTCTTATTCTCAGGCTCAGTCGATGAAGGGGTCACCGAAGGGTTACCTACGCTTCAGAGCACTTCCAGCACCAATGCTCACGCCGACGACGATGACCGGTTAGTACTAACATAGTGGGTTATTTTCTTCTAAGGACTGCTTGCAATTCTTAAGTCGTTTATCTGGGATTATAAAATGTGTTTATTGGGACCTCATTTTAGTATTTTTTTCAGAGTAACAGGGTAGCTTTATCACATCATAAGTCAAAGCACCTGTACAGCAGTGGGTTTTTGTTTTTGTTTTTAGACTTTTGGTATCTATAGCAGGGGGTGGCAAACTATGGACCAGAGGCTAGTTCCAGCCCGCCCGCCTTTACAATCAGGTTATATTGGAACATGGTCACACTGTTTGTTTATACATGGTGGACGGCAGGGTTGAGTGATTGAAACATCATGTGGTGTGCAGAGCCAGAGATATTGACTGTCTCGCCTGCTACAGAATATTTGTCAAACCCTCATCCACATACCCATTATTCCCACGTTCCCTTCAGATTGGCCCTCCTTGCTCGATGTTTCCACATAGATGAGTAAGGGGCGTCTCAGACTTAACCGGGCCCCGGACAGAACTCACGACTTCCAGCTCCCCGCCAACAGCTTCCCCATCCCCTCCCTTCTCAGGCAGGACCGCCAGGAGCGCACTTGTCCTTCCCCCGCTCCCCACACTTCATCCCACGTCCTCACCGCTCTGCCTCCCAAACAGCCCTTACAGTCCACCTTTCCTCCATCCCTGCTACAGCCACCTGAGCCCAGGTCACCACCATCTTCTGCCTCGACTACCCTGGTTTCATTCTGCCCTCCTCCACTCATTCTCCCGTGGCTCAGCCGTGGGCAAACTACGGCCCACGGGCCGGATCTGGCCCGCTCGGCTGTTCTATCCGGCCCGCGGAGCCGAAAGAGTGGAGGGTTCTCTTGCTCTCCCCTCCGCTCCTTCACCAGCAGCCCAAGAGGAGAGTGCCAGCATGGTCAGGTTGCTTTTGTTCCGGCCCTCCGGTCCAGTTTAAGAACCCATGGTGGCCCTCGAGTCAAAAAGTTTGCCCACCCCTGCTGTAGCTGCTGGGATGATCTTGTTTCCTATAGATTCACACTTAGAATCTAAATTCCTCACTAATGCTTTTAAAGCCCCATATGATACAACTTCTGCCCAACCTCCTTTAGACCGTTCTCCTTGCATACTACATTCTAGCCACATAGATCTCCTTTCAGTTCACAGGGCATTCTGTATTTGGGGACTTGTCAATTCTCAAGGGAGCATTTTCCAGCCACCAGTGTAAAATAAAGTTGCACTTACCACTGTTGGTTCACCCTATATTATTCTCCATTCTGGTCATTTTCTTGAATATTGTCTGTCTTTGGCCACTGAATTAATTCCTCTTAGAGAGCCCAGGGCAGACTTAAATACTGTATGTGTTGAAAACTTGAAGCATTCAAAGACTGCAAGCAAGGTTTATTGTTCTTGAATAGCTAAACATGGCATAGCAGGTTAGGTACCAGTCATTTGAATAAATAATGAAGGTGTAAACAAATGTAAATGTGCCTACATTCCTTAATTTAAGCATTAATGAGGTTGTCTGTTCTATACTTAGATACTGTGGTAAGTGGTAGAGATACTAGAGATGACATGTGTAGTCCTTGGCCTCAAAGGAATCAAACCAATTTGTGGGAAAGAAGAGAGGTTGAAAATAGACAAAGTAAACACGATCTGATAGGAAGGTAGCTAACCTAAGCTGCTGATAAATCAAAGAAGGCTTCCGGGAGGAGGAGGCAACTTGACCACATTTCATAAAATGACTAGGTGTTATCTAGGCAGTGACGGTAGACCAATAGAGGAAGTTCAGTGTATAAAGCACAGCACTGAGAGAACCATTAGGAGGAACAGCTTGGTATAGGGTATGCTTGGGACTGTGACAAGACATGAGGCTGGAAAAGTACACAGAACTCCGGTCATAAAGTGCCTTGCAAAGGGGTTTAGACTTGATTCTGAAGATAACTGAACCTTTGCAGGAGTTTAAATGGTGGCTGACTGAATCCGAGAAATCATTGTGAAACAGTGAGAAGGATAGATTGGAGGCCTTTGGGCTAAAGAGAGGGAGTTATTAATTCAGCCTTGGATTGATGAGGGCCTAAACTAAAGCAGGAGTAGGAAGGAAAGAATTAGAAAAATTAGAGATCCTTGAGGTAAAGTGTTTCTGGTGTGTTCTATGGCTGTACATCCTTGCTTAATAAACTGGCCATTCTGGACATTTTTTATATTGCCGCAAATGAAACTTGTCATCTGACAGGGAAACTGTTTCCAAAAATCTGTAAGTGCTTTTCCTTTTGTTCACTTAAATGTTGTGCAGAAATGTGTATTCAATTTGAAAATCAGAGCCTGGTTGCCTTCTTTGGTCTGTTTTCTAGATTGGAAAACGTGCAGTATCCCTACCAGCTCTACATCGCCCCCTCCACCAGCAGTACCGAACGGCCCAGCCCCAACGGCCCGGACAGGCCTTTTCAGTGTCCCACTTGTGGGGTGCGCTTCACCCGGATTCAGAACCTAAAACAGCACATGCTCATCCACTCAGGTACCGTGCCTCCCCCGTGGATGAATGAGTCCTCTAAACCATTTACCTTGGAGTCCCAGGTAAAAGCAGCCAACAGGTGGTCTTTAGTTTAAAAATGTACAGATTCTCTGGGAAGTCCAATAAGAACAGATAAGCCCAGGCCTATTGTTGAAATAGCGCAATGCCAGAAGCTATTAGTGTTTTCCATAGGCATGGCATTAGGGTTAAATCTTAGCGATGTGTGTGTGTGTGTGTGTGTGTGTGTGTGTGATGTAAGAGGTGCTGGGTCTGTTGGTGTGTGTATATATGTGAGGTGTAGAAGTACAAATACAGATTGTTAAACAAATGGCGTTAAAAGGGGGTTAAGTGTTCTTTGGACTGTTTTCTCTATAAGTTTAAAATTCTAAATAAAATGATTTAATATTTAGTAATTGAATTTTAATTCTCCATTCCTGAATTTCTCTGTGCCTTGTCTAGTTAGCTTTATAGTTCTTTAGTGTGAAAGAGATTTGGGATAAATGATGTATAAAACAGATTTGGAACAAGTTCAGTGATCACAGAAAGGAGCAGAATTCTTAGAGGTGAAACACCGCCCTCTGATAAGTCAGAAATCTTGCTGTCATGTCCAGCTGTGCCATCTCATGTTCCTCTTCTTTAGAAACATGTAACAGTCCTGTGACTCATACCCGTTTCCTGTGACTGATAAATCAACAGATTATATTCTGAAGGTTTTTACATTTTTTTGCCAAAACTGTTGATAATGACCTTTCACTATTACATTAAATACCTAAAACCCAAGTCATCACGTGGTAGTTCTATCATGGTTGTTAATTATGTTCAGAAAAGTTAAATTTTTCTTCTCATTTCTCTCAGAGATGAGGAATGAAGAGTAGATAATAATCTTTTTCACATCTTTTCAATATAAAGCTCACTAATGAAATGAAACAAATGTTAAAAGGAATTTGGGTCATGCTTAAATACTGTAGATAAATTGTGTTTGAAGCTTGTAAAATAGATGATTTTGAAGGGTGTTCAGATACCAATTTGAGTGTATATTACCTAGTTTACTCCCCCCTTTGCCTTTTTTTTTTTTTTTTTTTTTTTTTAAGTAGCAACTTCAGATATTCTGGAACTTTCCTAAGATGATTGCAATTCACTTTTGATGGTGATTTTTGTATTTTCAAATCATCTGTTGCTACAGAATGATAACTCAGAAATTTGTGAGGTTGATAAATTCAGTTAGTTTGTTTTCAGATAATATTTTATTTCATTTTCTAGGAATTAAACCATTTCAGTGTGACCGCTGTGGAAAAAAGTTCACCAGGGCTTACTCGCTAAAGATGCATCGCCTAAAGCATGAAGGTAAACGCTGTTTCCGGTGCCAGATATGTGGTGCCACTTTCACTTCCTTCGGGGAATATAAGCACCACATGAGGGTTTCCCGGCACATTATCCGCAAGCCTCGGATTTACGAGTGCAAAACATGTGGCGCCATGTTCACCAACTCTGGAAATTTAATCGTGCACCTGAGGAGTCTGAACCATGAAGCGTCAGAGCTAGCAAACTACTTCCAGAGCAGGTGAGGTGCACAGCGAGAACCCCAGGCAAACTGCTTTCTGACTCTCTTCCTGCTTCCAGGGCAGCCTGCTCTGTCTTTGCCAGGCTGTCAGGCACGTGCCTTTTACAATCCAATCCCTACTCCAACCTGAGGAGTTAACCTGAGGGATAACATTTTGCTAAAAATAAGTATAGACAATTAAAAGTACTATTTTTGAAATTAGGAATCTTTTTCTATAGGAATAGGCTACTGATCTTCTTGGGGGTTTGTTTTTTAATGTTTTTATTGATTTCAGAGAGGAAGGGAGGGAAACATCAATGATGAGCGAGTCATTGATCGTCTGTCTCCGGCACGCCTCCTACTGGGGAGTGAGGCCACACCCTGGTGCCCGGACCTAGAACCAAACTGTGATCTCCTGGTTCCTAGGTCAGTGCTAAACCACTGAGCCACACTGGTCCGGCTTCTCTTAGGTTTTTGTTTTTGGTGTTTTTTTGTTGTGTTTTGTCATATATATAGTGTCATATATATAGTATAAAGTTAAAGTAATTCTATAGTGATCTTAAATGGACCTTATTGGAAACTTGCCATGTCAGGTGATACTTATTGATATTGGATTACTTCAGACTCTTTGGATGTTAATAACATTCTTGAGCGTTTCTCTTTAGTTCTGTATAAAGGAATATATAAGAGAAATTGCGGTAGCAGTTATAATGGATATGATTATTTAGATCAAGTGGTTTTCCTTTTAGCTTTTACTATTAATAATTTGTGTTGGAATTGCCTTTCTGGTTTATAGGGTATGTGAGGAAATCAGGTTCTAGCTTTGCCATACATAAACTGCTGTTGTGATGGAGTGTGTCACTCCCGGTGAAGGGGCTTGCAAGATAGAAAAGGCTAAAATGTGGGCTAGAAAGGTGATTTCTAAGGTTCCCTTTAGATACAAAATTCTGTCGTCCATTTTTTAAAATACATTTTTATTGATTTTTTTTTGATTTTTTTTTTTTTACAGAGAGGACGGGAGAGTTAGAAACATCAAACAGCTGCCTCTTGCACACCCCCTACTGGGGATGTGCCCGCAACCAAGATACATGCCCTTGACTATAATCGAACCTGGGACCCTTCAGTCCGAAGGCCCATGCTCTATCCACTGAGCCAAACCAGTTAGGGCTGTTGTCCATTTTTAATACATCTATAGGCATGCTCAGTTTCTTATAAAGTGAATCTTAAATTTTAAACCACTTATTTTTAAATATTTCTTAATAAATTCTAACTCTGAGCATCTGGTGATCATATCATTGAACCTCGATTATACATGTCACAGTAAAGATTGTTTAGGACTAAAATAGTGTCCATTAACCACTCCTCTTCTGTATCTTGCCTACCCAGAGCCCCTCTGTCCTCCAAATTGCCTGACACCTGAAGAGGTTTGTTGTTGTTGTTTTTTTAATATATTTTATTGAATTTTTACAGAGAGGAAGGGAGAAGGATAGAGAGCTAGAAACATTGATGAGAAACATTCATCAGCTGCCTCCTGCACACCCCCTACTGGCGATGTGCCCGCAACCAAGGAACATGCCCTTGACCGGAATTGAACCTGAGATCCTTCAGTCTACAGGTCAACACTCTATCCACTTGAGCCAAACCGGTTTCGGCCTGAAGAGTTTTTATAAAGTGTCACGTGGCATCTGGAAGTGTTGTACCTATGAACAGATTTTAATTTTTTTTTATTAATACTGGACAATTCAATTATAGAATAACTATTAAATGTATGAGTTGACATTTTAGTATTATGAAGCAATCAAGATTTAAAACATCTAAGATAAACATCTAAGATATAAGATAAAATAAATATAAGCCTTAACTAAAAAATACTTGTAAAAAAGTTAATATTTAAAAGTATGGAATATAAGAAATTAAGGCCTTTTCTAATCACTCAGGGATAATATCTACTGTAGTTAAAATGTTGGTATATTTTACATTCAATAATTAAATACTAATCATTTATAGCGATAGTCTCTGAGGACTAAAATGTAATCTCATAGCATTCTGATTTAAATGTAATTTTAGGTTTTACATGCCAAATGTAACAGCAGGGTACACATGAGTTAGCTTTTTAGATTTCATATAAGGTCATTTATGTATAAGGATACTTATCTTCAGTAAGTAATAAAACTACCATTGATTGATTGATTTTAGAGAGAGGAAGAGGGGAAGAGAGAGAGAAAGAGCGATTTGTTGTTCCACTTCTTTATGCATTCATTGGTTGATTCTTGTATGTGTACTGACTGTAGGTCAACCCGCAACCTTGGCACATCAAGACAATGCTCTAACCAACTGAGCTACCTGTCCAGGGCTTCTGTACCTTTTGATAAGTATGTAGTCCAAGAAAGGTTAAGCATAACTTTACTCAAATGGTCTTTGCTTAATAGAAACTGTTCTGTGTAAAACAAGAAAGGTGACATTGAATCTTATCTATTGGAGGTAGTGAGAGTTGATGTACTTTGGATTTATTAGAGTGCTTAGGTTCATGTTTAGAGCAGTTTAAAAGTTAAATTCCTAATTTTTGTTAAAAATCCTCACCTGAGGATGTTTTCAGGGAGATTGGGAGGGGGGGAGACAGAGAAACATCAGTGGGTTGCTTCCCACACGCACTTCAAACAGGGCCCATTATCGAGCCTGAATCTGAGGTCCATGCCCTTGACCAGAATCGAACCCAGGGCCCCTTCAGTCTACAGGCTGATGCTCTATCACTGAGCCAAACTGACAAAGGAAGATTAAATTCAAGATTTTAGTCTTAAAGAATTGGAGAAGTAGCCGAAACCGGTTTGGCTCAGTGGATAGAGCGTCGGTCTGCGGACTGAAAGGTCCCGGGTTTGATTCCGATCAAGGCCATGTACATGGGTTGCGGGCACATCCCCGGCAGGGGGTGTGCAAGAGGCAGCTAGTTGATGTTTCTCTCTCATCGACCTTTCTAGCTCTCTATCTCTCGCCCTTCCTCTCTGTAAAATATCAATAAAATATATATTTTAAAAAAAGAATTAGAGAAGTAAAATATCCTGATCTTGTTTTACAAATCAGGTCTTTTCACTGTGTCTTGTTTGCTGCAGGTTTGAGAATTAACTGTTTGATCCTTTGCCTCTTAGTGATTTCCTAGGACCGGACTACCTGAGCCACGAGGAGGCCCTTGTTCAGTACGATCTTGGAGAACACAGTTTTGAAAGCAACTCCTCTGTTCAAATGCCTGTCATCTCACAGGTCTCCTCCACCCAGAATTGTGAAAGCACTTTTCCCTTGGGGGCTCTCGGCGGGCTGGCAGAGAAGGAGGAAGAGATGACAGAGCAGCCCAAGACCAGTGCTTGTGCCGAGGCCACCGGAGAGGACCCCCCAAAATCGGAGCTGTCTTCTATAACCATCGAGTAATTCCGTGGTTTGACTTCATTTTGGTTTTTTGGAAAGTGCCTGTGCTTGGTCTTGTACATTTAAATTTAATTTTTTCTTAAAAAAGGTTTTGGGGAAGAATTTCCCTGCAAATGATGTTTTATTTTTCATGACTGGGAGATTGCTTCTGTAAGTACACTAGAACATGGTGTAGAAATACGTTACGACTGTTGGACGTAAGGAGAACCGATTGACTTAAAACATCTAATTTCTCCTTGCATTGCTGTGAACAGGCTAACAGCAGATCGTTAGGTAATGAAGGAAATCAGGTGAATGTTGACCTTCCTGAGAGGAAAGGGCACACAGAACCCAGCTACTAAAAGGAGCTTGACCGACGGCCTGAACAGATGTTTACTCCTGTACACCGGACGTTGTACAGTATTTTGTAAAGCCTTTTGTTTTTGGAAGTATTTATGGTAAGCTATCTTAAAAATTATTGAGGTAAATACTTTTTTTTTTTTTTTTTTTACTTCATAGAGGAAGCATCAATGGTGAGAGAGAATTATCTATAGCAGCTGCCTCCTGAATGCCCCACACTGGGGATGGAGCCTGCAGCCTGGGCGTGCGCCCTGACCAGGAATCAGACTGACCTTCTGGGTCAGAGGTCAACGCTCAGCCACCGGCCCTGCTGCCTGGTTTTGCTTTTGTTTTTTTAGCTGTGTCCTTTCTATTCTCATTTTTTTGTGGTGAAAATTTGATACTGGGAATAGACATTCCCTGAATCTTTATAAAACCAGTCCTCCAAATAATCTTATCTTTCTTCTACAAAAGAAGGCAAAAACCATGATTGAGAATAGTCCAGCTATGCATGGCTGACCAGGAGTGGAGACTGCAGTACGGAAATTCCAATCTCATAGGAGCTCTTTATACTGCTTTTCTGGCGGACGTCGTCCACCTGGTCTGACGGTAATGTCTCACTAATTAGGTCACTGCCTGAATTAGTTTCCTCTTGCCCCGCCCACAATACTTTCTCTTGCCTATGCGGTCATGATACTATATAAAGGAAAAATATTGGAGATACTCTATATTTTATATGTAGGTTTATGTATTGTTGGGGATGTTTTTGTGCTGTTTTAGACAAAATAAAAATTATATTAAGACTACGTTCTTAACTCAGCTAAGATTGTTTACAAAAATTCCATATGGCAGTGATACGTTATCCTTGTCCCAAAATATTTTTAGACGTTGCCAAGATCAGTTAGTGTAGCTTTTGCACAATGTAAGCAATAATGTAAAAGATGAGGATAGTCTATGGAATGCTGGTCTGTGACTCAGAAATCGGGGGGAAATAGTTGTTAAGACTAAAGAAAAACAATTTTTAATATCACCTTTTTGCTGCTAACCAATGAAACTTTCTGATTTATAGTTGAATTTCTATGATACTCTAGGCTGGAGTTTACTTTTCATCTAGTACCAGTTAAAGCATCACTTACCTTGATCTGGAATATTCACAAGTTCATGAACAAGGAACTTTGAGTAACTGTGTGTGTACCCAGAGTTTAATAATTATGAGAGCACCTGGTTAGATCAGAAGAAAGGGGGAATAAAATACAGTTTTATTCAGCAAACAAGATCTGAATTTTGTCCAGGTGCTAGACCTTAATAATAAAATATATTTTTTAAGTTTTAGTGATTTGTTTCTTTTTTTTTTAATTTGCTAATTCTGTAATTTACGTTATCTCCCCCCCCCCCCCAAATGTAAAGGAAGGAAAAGTGAGCTTATTGAAGTTTTTTAAGGCTAATTTTCTTTTAGTCTCTTTCTGTATTCTTCTGCCTTTAACCAGTTTCCAACTCCTAATCTCACTCCTTAACCTGTTCTTACCCCTCTGCTCTCCGATGTGTGCACATTACCTTCAGGAAAGGCAGCGTGGGCAGGTTACGATGGGCTCGCACTCGTGCTTCTTGACCAGTAGGGTGGAACCGCTTTCTGCACCAGTCTGCTGTGTCCCAGACAGAAAGGTCAGCGGTCCTCATGTTCAGTGTCAGGTACTTTGGAAACAGTTATGCCTGCCGGTAGGTAAATGTCACGGTTAATTTTTTAATCTACATGGACAAGACAAACAATAGGTAAAACTATGACCAGAAGTTGTTACCCTCAGTCGTAATAAGAGTTATTTTTAAAGGAAAAGAAGGCAAGAAGTGGGGTTAAATCCATGCGTTAGAATCTTGTTGGTAGAAGGTGTCTTACACGCTGCCTGATAACTCTACTGGAGCAGCGCCGGCACAGCTTGGGCAGCTCTGAGGCAGACACCAGGGTCCTCAGCTTGGGGAATTGCCGCCGCTGGCTGCTCTTCCCCAGATGGAAACTAGATTTTCATTGGCAATTAACAATTGCACAGATTTCCTATTTTTTGAAAAATTAAGAGTATTTAATTTTTACAATTTGGGGGCGGGGGGAGAAATACTGTGAAAATGCATACTTAGTGAACCATATTGCTAAGATTTGGGAAGAAGACAAATAACTAACTAGAATTTAACACCAAATGATATAATCAAAGGCCCTCTCTCTCTCTCAGGGAGGCTCACGTTTTTCTTGACATGCAGTTTAAGGATATTTAGCTTACCTTTTGAGGGATAATAGTGCATAGTGGTCATTGGATTTAAAATCCATGCAAATGAGGGGTGTTTGGACATGTAATTTTTACCAGAATATTTGGAAAACATCGCAAACAGATGGAAGGCAGTTACGTTATCCTCAGTCATTAGAAACTGTCGGTATAATTAAACATTAAAGAGGCCAGTTTAGAATACTCGAGCATAGCTATCTTTTTCTTAGGCCCAAGAGGGTAACTGATATTTAAAGGGCTTAAATTTTCGGATACAGAATAAATTGCCTTTTAAAACCAAGTATTTTATACAAGAGAACACACTTATTTTCCGTAAATAAGCTACCACATAGAGTGATATAGTTTAGAAGCGAGCAAGGATATTTGAGGTGTGCACTGGGCGTTAAGTTCCTGACGTGGCTCTCCATCTCTGACAGCGTGGCAGTGATTATACTAATTCAGCAACAGGAGAATATTGGGTTTTATTTAATATGTTTGGAATTTTAAGTTTTCTGTAAAGGGAAGCAAAAGGAATTTGTCACCCACAAGTATATTTAAGTGAATTTAATTTGAATTTAAAGTCATCTTAATTTTTATTTCAAGTAATGAGTTATACATTTAGTTACATTGTCAGTTCTTAAAGTTCTTGATTTCGGTGAGACAAAGTGTACTAAAATGTTTAAATAGCCTCATTCAGTCTTATATTTCAGCAACCACTCTGGCTTACAGTAATTTGCTTCCTTGTTAGGACATAAAGCCCTTGGGCTTTCACAACAAAAAAGCTTCCATTTCGCTAAAGAATTTTACCGAAGTGACTGACTAGCCAGCACATCTGACATATTTATTGTTGATGACACTGTTACCTTCAGACTACTGATCAGTCTCTCCTGGTGTGGAAACAGGTCCCTGGGAGCCCTCAGAATTTTATTCCTATTTTCTATTCTTGTGCTTACCTTAATCCGAAGAGGCCACTTGTCTGCTTGAGCGGCTTTATTTTGAAGACTCTCAGATCATGCGTTCATCTCAGCTTTGTAGTCCCTGGCGGGGGAAGGGAGGGAAAACAAACAACATTACTGCGGTGATGGGTACTGGGTAGTACGTGCGGATAATTAGTGCTTGATGAATGAAAAATCCCCAAATTGTCATATTTAACTGAAAAGAGTGTGAGATTTGAGGAATAGATCAAGGAGAAACTTCCATGCAGCACTTCAGTATTTCCCCTCACCTGGGAAAGGTGGGGCTATAACTGGAACATGCATGCGTCCCAGTGCGGGTCACAGTTTTCTAGGCGTTAATGTTAATTGGGGGGAGGCTTCAAAGTTGCTAAAAGGTAATGTGGTTTTCCCACTGAGTTATTGACATAACATGCTTTATTTATGATCTATTTATGTTTTGAAAGTTAATGACAGGAGAATATATAGAAACCTGATTTTCTCTCAGTGAAACAACATTGGGGGAATCTCCATTACAGGAAACACGTCTGTGAGAAACAGTTACAGCTGGACACAGGCTGACAGGCTTCCCATTAAAATCACCTAATGCCTATGTAACTCCTCCTTTCGCTTGGACCCCGATTTATGTTTAACTTGTCCGACCATGTAATAGTCCTCAGCAAGACAAATTGGCAAAAAGCAATAATGGTTCAGATTAAACAAGTGGAATTGAACCAGCTTTCAGACTCAACTAAGGAACATTCTGGATATTTCATTTTTAGATAATAGTATCTTATCTTGAGATTTATTAACAGAAAGTTAAATCTGTCAGTATATGGGAGAAGACTGTAGGTGACATCATAGGTGTACTTTTTTTAAAAATTCATAATAAACTATACCATTAGATGGTTTCACTATACCATAGTGATTATATTTTAATGATAAAGTAATAGATCTGTGCGCTCACGCCTTTACCTGTAGCCTCTGCGCTGGCAGGCGATGTCACAGGACTCGGTTGGCACTGTCTGAGCAATGGGCCCGCCCGAAAGTGTGAGTTAAGCCCCGGCAGCTCCGACTAATGCCAGGTTGCTGTTTACATGATGGTTTACAAAGAACAAAGAGTTCAGATACTGATGGAAGACAAAAACCTAAACTCATTTTTGTAATCACTTTTCCCCTAAGACTTTTAGGGAGAGAGGAAGGAAGAGGGATGGACAGGAACCTTGATGAGAGAGAAACATCATTGATTGCTGTCTCCTGCACGCCCCCCACTGGGGGTCAGGCCTGCACCTGGGCTGTGCCCTCACTGGGAATCGAACCAGTGACCTCTTGTCTCCTGGGTTGACCCTCGCCCACTGAGTCACACCATTCTGGCTAAATAAATTCTAGTTTGAAGTGCCTCTTTCTAAAATCAAATTATATGGCCTTTCTCTTCTCAGTCAAATAATTTTTTCCTGATTAGCTTAAAATGCTGGGCTCAATTGTGATGGTTCTTTGATAAAATTGCTGCCTGGTGGCTTTTAAGGGGCTAGATCTCCTTTTAAATTGTCCTTTCTCAAATGCCATCTAACCATATCCAGTTTTCATTCTTCAGTTAAGTCTTTAAAAATCTCACTGTAAATGAACGTTCAGGTCAAACACACAGTCCGTCCCCTGCTGAGAAGTCGTCCTGCTCTCCGGAGCCCTCGTCTCCCCACCCTGTCCCCTGGGCCTCAGTGGGCTGGTCACTCAAAGACGGGGAGCGGCCGGGCAGATGCTGACTGAGGAGTCCTGCTCTTTGTCTCCCAGGTGCCCGGAGTGCGTGCCCTCCCTCGGGGATTTGTTTGGAAGGAGTCAGATCCTTAGCCTTGATTCATTTCTTCCCTGTACAGAGCGATGGCTTCTGATGCCTAGATTTCGAGGTCTTTTCAGTAAAGAACAGTCCTAAAAGGGTGGAATTTGGTTTCAATCCACGTCCCAGCAGTGGTTGGCTTTTCCCAGTGGGGCGCACGGCCTCTGCGGGAGGCACCTAACGGCACCTTAGTCCGACCGGAGGGTAGTGTCTGGCTGCTTTGAGTCTCTACTATCTTTTCAAAAGCCATTTTATAAAGAGTCTATGTAGCCTATTTTAATATTTAAATATATATATATTTGTGAGAGATACTTTTAGAACAGACTTTGTTCCTTTACTTTAAAATTCCTGTATTCCCGTTTTTAACAGTAAATTTAAACTTTCCTCCAGCATTAGGACATGCGTTTTTCCACAGCGACAAAATGAGGAAGTCAGGCCGAGACAACAGATCATAACTCCGTGGTAGGAGAAATCAGTGTCTGGTTAAAGGAGACGGACAGGAAGGGGGGGGAAAAAACAAAAAACTGTTTTGGTGTTACCAGAGATGGGTTTTTTAAAATAAAAGCGTGGGTTTGTTTCTGTAATTTCCTAGTTGCTGCTACATTAGCTCAATATTTTACAGAGCGCACATGTACATCCGGCTCCATTTAAAACTGGAGGACGTGGCAGGGCCACCAGCCCAGCATGGGGGAGGCTGGGAGACCCGCCCGTCACAGCACTACGGTTCCCGGTGGGGACAGTATGCTGGGGAGGGAATGTGAATTCAGTGATGTGGATGGTGTTTGTCTTCTGCCCCCTCCCACAGCCAGCGCGGCCTCCCCGCTGCGCCGGCCCACCCACCCGCTCACCCGTCATCTCACTCAGTGTGGCTCCTCTCAGTGACCGTGGCCTCGCTTACACGTCCCTTGGCATGTTTGACTTTCAACAGCAACAACAGTGGTGTGGGACTTTATTTCCTAACGATGTATCCAGTGTCAGAACCTCACTTTGTATACTAGTCTCCGGCTATTAGTATTTTACAGGAACCCTAGTTCTTTGGTGATGACATATATATATATATTTTGTGACCTTTTTGTAAACTAAGTGCCGTTGGAACATTACAATCATTTTTGGAGTTATTGTAATCAATGTGAAGATTGTTTTTTTCAAATCTGTTCTGAGCCTATAGTGTTTGCTTTGTGCACATGTGTATTGTATATATTCTGTATAGTTACACTGTACTGAAACACTAGCCTGTTTGATATAAGGAAAGTATGTACTGAGTACCATTTTTGCTAGCTTGGTTGTTTAATCTTTTTAAAAAAGGTTTAAACTTTTTTTAGAAAAAAAATCTTTAAACTGGCCTTGATTACATGGTCACAAAGTTAGAAGGGATAGGCAGGGAAAAATTACATTTGAGTGTCTTTGAATAGAAACATAAGACTAAGATAATGGGTTTTTCCTCATTAAAATATCTTAATGCTTTATGGACTAACACTTCCTGCGGTTGTTATTTACTGTTGGCTGGAAGGAAGGGTTGGTGGCATCGGTTAAGGTCAAACGGACACACAAAGTCATCAGAATGACACATGACCTAGGTTAGCGTCCATGCGTATGCACACGGGAGCATCGCAGTGGACAGCCCTTGTCAGCTTTCTGGGCCTGAGAAAGAGCTGCAGGTGCAAAGACTGCACTCACGCCACCCCTAAGACTGCACTCACGCCACCCCTAAGATCGAAGGGGCCATCGGAGAGCGAGAGAAGAATCAGGTCCCACAGCTGCTTCCCGAGTGGTGGGTGGGCTGCACCTGAGAAGTTGCTCTAAACCTTTCTGAAGTTCCTCTTTATTGATTAGAAACCTGTTGGTGACTTTTCAATATCTTTTTTTAAAATATATTTTATTGATATTTTACAGAGAGGAAGGGAGAGAGATAGAGAGCTAGAAAGGTCGATGAGAGAGAAACATCCACCAGCTGCCTCTTGCACACCCCCTTCCGGGGATGTGCCCGCAGCCAATGTACATGCCCTTCACCGGAATCGAACCCGGGACCTTTCAGTCCGCAGACCGATGCTCTACCACTGGGCCAAACCGGTTTCGGCAACTTTTCAATGTCTTAATAGGAGGGAGGAGAAAAGAGGAGGAGAGCTCACTGCCCAGGCAGCGAGCCTGTGAGAGCCTCAAGGAAAGGCTTGCTAACTGGACATTCATCTAGATGTGGGGGACATTCATCTAGATGTGGGGGTCTCACAATCATACTTCAGCCCAAGAAAGTCTTTCCATTGGCCCAAAGCTGCCAGGGTCCCGTAGAGTTCAGTTCAGGAGGAATAAGAGTGAAATTTCCGAAGCACTCACTGTCATTCAGTGAGTGTGATGTGTTAATGCTGACTTTTTAAAAAATATATATTTTATTGACATTTTACAGAGAGGAAGGGAGGGAGAGAGAGAGAGAGCGAGCTAGAAATGTTGATGAGAGAGAAACATCGACCAGCTGCCTCTTGCAAACCCCCTACCAGGGATGTGCCCGCAACCAATGTACATGCCCTGGACCGGAATCGAACCCGGGACCTTTCAGTCCACAGGACAACGCTCTACCACCGAGCCAAACCAGTTTCGGCAATGCTGACTTTTCACCCCATTCACCCTGTTGGGCCCCTCAATAGCCTTACACAAAAATAATACAAATAAATGCAAGGTGTATAATTTAAAATAATTACACCCTGGAGTTTGATTTGCATATGAATTATATTCTACAGAAGAAAATCCTTTCAGAGAATGAAGCTAAAGGTAATAAAGAGACCAGTGCCCGTGACTGGTAGGGTTAAAATTAACAGTTTGTGGGGGGGGGGGGGAATTAAAAAAATAAAATAGTTTGGGCATTCTCTCTTGAACAGGGACATTTGTTCTAAATACTAAACTGAGGAAGTTAACAAAACCTACAATTATAAGAATTTAAGTGGAGGGAATTTGCTTATAAATATCCAATTCCAAAAGTTAATCTAACTCATGTTTGTATGGATAAATTGTTATACAGGTGGGGAAACTAAGATAGGGCATTTCAGCCTAGATAGAAATTTCTTATCAGCAAACTGGTGTAGAACCAGGGTCTGAACAGCTCTACAGACAAAGGGAAGGCTGTTTTCCTGCTGCCCTCAACTCTGGCTGCTTGGCTTGGATTTTCCTACAGAAGACACCTGACGTTTCTATACCTGCCCATCTATAGGTAAGCAGATGAGATTTGGCAGAGGCTCTGGGTGGGGCTCCCACAGGATCCCACACACTTCTTGCCCTGTCTGTGATGGATAGGAAGGACAGCTGACATTTCTGGTTGCCTTTGTAAGTCAGTTAATGAATCTCATTGGCCAGAAAACCCAGAAAGTTAGACAGGTGTAGCAACATGGGACGTGTACACGCACACAGACACGCCCCAGGAAAGACCTCAAATGGACGGCCTCTGATGAATCTTGCCATCTGGAGACTGGGGAAAATTGCTTTAATAAAATTATTGCAACCAAAAAAATAAATAAAAATAGAATTATTACAACCAAATCACATTCTGTAGTCCAGCAAAACCAAGGGGCTGTGGCAGGTGCATGCTTTCTGGCATGAACAGTGCACATGGTAGGACTTGTGTACATGCTAACTTTTGTCTGAATATTTCTTTTTAATTGGGGTGACACTAATAAAATTATAATAGTTTTTAAGCATACAACCTATACTACATCTGTACATTGTGTGTTCACGGCCCCAAATCAAGTCACCTTCCATCACCATTTATCCCTTTTCCCTCTTCTACCTCCTCCCCCAGGCCCATTGCCACCCCCTTTCCCGCTGGTAATCACCATACTGTTGTCTGTGTCTATTAGGGTTTTTTTGTTTGTTTGTTTTTGCTTAATTCCTTCACCTTTTTCACCCAGTTCTCTCCACCACACACACACACACACAACTGTGGGTCTCTGCTAAGAATAGAATTCCTTATGGAATGCAAATCAATCTACCTGCAAGATGAGTAAAAATTTCTTTTCATGTGTTTTACAGTTCATAAAATGCTAGCACTTTTAGTGAGATAAGGAGAGAGGAACAAATGCATGGTCCACGTGGGGTCTGCCCATCAGGAGAGGGAGGCCGGTTCTCTCCGCGGTTAGGCCGCAGGCAGGGCTAGAGCCGCTAGGCTTGCTGAGCCCCCCATGGGCTCAGGATCCCCCGGCACAGCGGCAGGAAGAAGCCAGACCTTATACCCTCCGGGTCTGGTGTAATTCTGGGGCACTACTAGCATTTGGAGAGACGTCTGAGGAGGAGAAGCGGAAATGTGGATTCAATAATGCAGATGGGTGGTGGGTTAACAAGGCGGCGGAGTAACTGGATGCCGCA
Organism: Vespertilio murinus; assembly: GCA_963924515.1. Lineage (NCBI taxonomy): Eukaryota > Metazoa > Chordata > Mammalia > Chiroptera > Vespertilionidae > Vespertilio > Vespertilio murinus. The sequence continues at coordinate 17,329,746 of OZ004720.1, read as the reverse complement.
CAGACGTGCTCCCAAAACAAACAGTATTACAGCGAAAATTCATTCCTGAGTAATGAATGGGAAAATCCGCAGGAGAGAACCCTGACCCCCAAGGACTGAAAGTGGAGGCCGCATAGAAACTGGTAGGAGGGACAGAGGCACACAAGGGCCGGCGGGGCACCCATAGATGGCAACTGAAGTCCCAGAGAGATCTCAGCTATGGGGTGCTGCCACTGAGATCTCTGGAATCTAATCCCCAAGCTGGACACCCCCTCTCCCCCCTGCAGCAGAGAGCACCAAAACCGAGGAGGCTACCCACATAAAATCTGGCTGTGAAAAGCAGCAGGGTGCTGTCTGCCCGAGTAACAGCTGGAAATTCAGGCACCCTCTAAAAGGGCCAGAACACAGAATTCCCTGTGGAGCCACCCACCTGTGCTCCCGCAGAGGGAGGGTGAAGTGGACTGGAATTAGGAGAACAGAAGCCAGGACTGCGGACTCGGGGGGATAGAGTTCAGAAGGTAGACACCCCAAGTTTCCTGGGCCGAGTCTTTCCCTCACACAGCAGAGGACATCTTTCCCACTTAGACATTTGGGAAGAAGACAGTTGACACACCCTATTGGAAGCCACTTTGCCCTAAGGCCACTTAAGAAATTAAAAATAACGATTTACCCTCCCGGCAGAAGCAACTGCCCCATCCTGTTGGGAAAAAAACAACTAACCACACCTGAGGATGATTGCTTGGAGGCGATTCAAATCAGAAACCTGTAAGTCTGTAGGCAGAGGTGGTTTCTGGAAGTTCTGAGTCTTTGATCTTGTTAGTTAGAAACAGCCTTTAACACTCCTTCGTTAGAGATTGAAAGGTGTAAAGAATCTACCTAATACAGTCACAAATCCAAACAGAAGGCCAAAATGAGGAGACAACCCCCGAAAGAACTAGAGAATTCTCCAGAAGACCTAAATTAAGCAGAGATAAATTTATCTGAAACAGTTGAGTAACGATGGTAAAGATGTTCAACAGCATGAAAAAAGATACAATAACCATGAAAAAAGAACAGTCTGACATAAAGGATATAGCACGAACATATTGAAAGAATACACAGTGGATTACAGAAGCTGAGGATCAAATCAGGGAATTAGAAGACAATTGAAAGAGAAAAAAAAAAACAACAGTTAAAAAACAGGACAGCTTAGGGAGCTGTGGGACAACGTGAAACAATATTCGAACAGCAGGTGTGCCAGAAGAAACAATGGCAGAAAACTTTCCCTAACCTGGTAAAGGGAAAAAGTCACACAAGTTCAGGAGACACAGAGAACCCCAAGCACGAAGTATCAAACATGGGCACACCCAGACACATCACAATTAAAATGCCAAAAATAAAGACAAGAGAATCTTAAAAGGTAGTAAAAGCAAACTGTTAGCTACAAAGTAATTCCCATAAGGCTGGCACCTGATTTCTCATCAGAAACTCTACAGGCCAGAAGGGAATGGCATCAAGTACTCAAGATGATGGAAAGCGAGGCTATCATTCAAAACAGACAGTCAAATAAAGAGCTTCCCAGACAAAAAAAATAAAGCTAAAGGAGAACATCACCACCATGCCAGCATTACAAGTAACGCTAAAGAGATTGCTGTGATGAGCAGAAGAAACAGAAACCTAGCCATTCTAGCCATTCACAATTAAAATGGCAATAAAGTACCGTATTTGCCGGCATATAAGACGATTTTTTGGCCCTGAAAAATACGTATTTGCCGGCGTATAAGACGAATGGGCGTATAAGACGACCCCCTAACATTTCCACTAAAAATACAGTTTGTTATATACTCGCCGTATAAGACTACCCCCCACTTGGAGGCATATTTTTCAGGGCCAAAAAATCGTCTTATACACCGGCAAATACGGTACCTGTCAGTAATAACCCTAAATGTCAGTGGACTAAGTGCTCCAATCAAAAGGTACAGATAGCTGGATGGATACAAAAACATGACCCAAGTATATGCTGTCTGAAAAGAGACCCACCTAAAAGTAAAAGACACACACAAGATGAGAGGGAATGATGGGCAGAAATCTCCCATGCAAATGAAACAAAAACAGCTGGGGTAGCAATACTTATATCCAACAGAACAGACTTTAACACGAAGGCCATCACAAGGGACAACAAAGGTCAGTACTTAATACTAAAGTGATAGATCCAACAAGAGCATATAGCTCTGGTAAACATATGCACCCAACATAGGAGCACCTAAATATATATTTTTAAAAAACCACAAAACTTCTAGAGGACTTTAATGGCGAGATCAACAAACAATGCAGTCATTAGTAGGGGTCTTTAACACTCCTCTGACTTCACTGGATAGAGCTTCCAGACCAAACAAACAAACAAAAAAAACTTAAGGAAATAGAGACCCTAAAGCAGTGTTTCCCAAACTTCTCTCATGATGAGAATCACCTGGTGGAGTTGTTAAAATACAGATTCCTGAATCCCAACTAAGAAGTGCTAAACTAGCCGAAACCGGTTTGGCTCAGTGGATAGAGCGTCGGCCTGCGGACTGAAAGGTCCCGGGTTCGATTCCGGCCAGGGGCATGTACATTGGTTGCGGGCACATACCCGGTAGGTGGTGTGCAAGAGGCAGCTGGTCGATGTTTCTCTCTCATTGAAGTTTCTAGCTCTCTATCTCTCTCCCTTCCTCTCTATAAAATATCAATAAAATATATTTAAAAAAAAAAAAAAAGAAGTGCTAAACTAGAATTTTTGGGAACATATAGGTAAAATTGTATACTTAACTAGTGCTCTAAGCTTAAAGTATACAATTTTACCTATATGTTCCCAAAAATTCTAGTTTAGCACTTCTTAGATAAGAGCACTAGTTAAGTATACAATTTTACCTATATGTTCCCCAAAATTCTAGTTTGGCACTTTTTAGTTAAGAGCACTAGTTAAGTATACAATTTTACCCATATGTTCCCAAAAATTCTAGTTTAACTAGCTAAGAGCACTAGTTAAGTATACAATTTTACCTATATGTTCCCAAAAATTCTAGTTTAGCACTTCTTAGTTGGGATTCAGGAATCTGTATTTTAACAACTCCACCAGGTAATTCTCATCATGAGAGAAGTTTGGGAAACACTACTCTAAAGGAACACACTGAATCAGATGGATTTAATTGACATTTATAGGACATTTCACCCTAACGCAGAATATACATTCTTCTCAAGGGCACATGGATCATTCACAAAGATAGACTACATGTTAGGACACAAGTCTACAAGTTCAAGGAGATTGAAGTCATATCAAACATCTTCTCAGATCACAGTGGAATGAAATTAGAAATCAACTACAGTAAAAACACCCCAACACATTCAAATCCATGGAGGCTAAATAGCATGCTATTAAACAATGAATGGGTTACCTATGAGATCAAGAAAGTAAGAAACTTCCTGGAAACAAATGAAAATGAACACACAACAACCCAAAATCTCAGACAGCAAAAGCAGTCCTGGGAGGGAAGTTCATTAGCACTACAGATATACTTCAAAAAACAAGAAAAATCTGCAATAAACTATTTAACCCTACAACAAAAATAGAAAGAGAAGAACAAGAAAAGCCCAGAGTAAGTAGAAGGAAGGAAATCAAGATTAGAGCAGAAATAAATAACAGTCTAAAAAAATGCAATATATATATATATCAATGAAACTTTTTTAAAAATATATTTTATTGATTTTTTAACAGAGAGAAAGGGAGAGAGATAGAGAGCCAGAAACGTCAATGAGAGAGAGAAACATCGACCAGCCGCCTTGTGCACACCCCCCACCGGGGATGTGCCCGCCACCAATGTACATGCCCTTGACCGGAATCGAACCTGGGACCTTTCAGTCCACAGACCGACGCTCTACCACTGAGCCAAACCGGTTTTGGCTATATCAATGAAATTAAGATCTGGTTCTTTCAAAGGATAAAACCAAATCAATAAGCCATTAGCCAGACTCATCAAGAAACAAAAATCAGAAATGAAAATGGAGGATTAACAACTGAAACTACAGGAATACAAAGGATTGTAAGAAAATACTATGAACAACTATATGCCAACAAGCTGGACAATGTGGATGAAAGAGAAAAATTCCTAGAAAAATACAATCTCCCAAAAATGAATCAGACGAATAATAATAATTTTTTAAAAACTGAATAGGCCAATAACCAGTAACGAAATAGAAGCAGGAATCAAAAACCCCCACCAAACAAAAGCCCAGGTCCAGATGGCTTCACAGAGGAGTTTTACCAAAATATTCAAACAAGAACTAACACCTGTATTCCTCAAACTATTTCAGAAAATCCAAGAGGAACACTTCCAAACTCTTTTTATGAAGCCAGCATTATCCTAATTCCAAAACCAGGTAAAGACACTATAAAGAAAGAATTACAGGCCAATATCCCTGATGAACATAAACACTAAAATCCTCAACAAAATATTAGCAAATTGCACCCAGCAATATATTAAAAATATCACACACCATGATCAAAGTGGGATTTATTCCAGGGATGCAAGGCTGGTACAATATTGGCAAATCAATAAATGTGATACATCAATAAATTGAGAGACAAAAAAAAAAAATCACATGATCATATCAACAGATGCAAAAGTAGCATTTGACAAAATCCAACACTCATTTTTTATAAAAACTTAAACCATTTCCCCTAAGAACAGGAACAAGACAGGGATACCCACTTTCACCACTCCTGTCCAACATAGTACTGGAAGTATTAGCCATAGTGATCAGACAAGAATAAAAGGCATCAAAATTGGAAAGGAAGTAAAACTGTCAGTATTCACCGATGACATGATATTGTACATAGAAAGCCCCAGAGGCTCCATCAAAAAACTACTAGACTTAATAAATGAGTTTGGCAAGGTAGCAAGATACAAAATTAACACCCAGAAATCTATGGCTTTTTTTTTATACATCAATAATGAACTTACCGAAAGAGAAACACAAACAAACAAACAAAAATAATCCAATTTACCATTGCAACAACAACAAAAAAATCAAGATACCTAGAAATAAACTTAACTAAGGAGGTAAAAACCTGTGCTCAGAAAACTACAGCACATTGGAAAAAAGAGATAGAGGAGCCAGAACCGGTTTGGCTCAGTGGTAGAGCGTCGGTCTGCGGACTGGAAGGTCCAAGGTTCGATTCCGGTCAAGGGCATGTACATTGGTTGCGGGCACATCAGGAGGCGGCTGGTCGATGTTTCTCTCTCATGGACGTTTCTAGCTCTCTATCTCTCTCCCTTCCTCTCTGTAATAAAATATTTTTTTTAAAAAAGAGATAGAGGAAGACATAAACAAATGGAAGAATATACTGTGTTCATGGGTTGGTAGAATCAGTATCATTAAAATGTCCATACTACCCCAAACAATCTATAGATTCAATGCAATCCCCATTAAGATACCAATGGAATATTTCACAGACCTAGAACAAACTCTCCAAATATTCATATGGAATAAAAAAACACCCCGAATAGCTGCAGCAATCCTGAGAAAGAAGAACAAAGTTGGAGGGATCACAATACCAGATGTCAAGCTGTATTACAAAGCCACTGTTCTCAAAACTGCTCTGTACTGGCACAAGAACAGACATATAGATCAATGGAATAGATTAGAGAATCCAGATATCAACCCAAATCACTATTCTCAATTAATATTTGACAAAGGAGGCACAAGCATACAATGAAGTCAAGATAGTCTTTTCAATAAATGATACTGGGAAAACTGGACAGAAGATACATGCAAAAAAAAAGAAAGAAAGAAAGAAAGAAACTAGACCAACAACTTACACTGTACACAAAAAATAATCTCAAAATGGATAAAGGACTTAAATGTAAGATGGGAAGCCATAAAAATCTTAGAAGAATCCATAGGCAGCAAAATGTCAGACATATGTCATAGCAACATCTTTGCTGATACAGCTCTCAAGGCAATGGAAACTAAGGAGAAAATAAACTTGACTACATCAAAATAAAAAGCTTCTGCACAGCAAAAGAAACCAACAAAATCACAAGAAAGCCCACTGCATGGGAGAATATTTGCCAGTGTCATCTCCGATAAGGGTTTAATCTCCAAAACTTACAGGGAATTCATACAACTCAGCAAAAGGAAGATAAACAACCCATCAAACAATGGGCAGAGGACCTAAGTAAGACACTTTTTGAAAGAGGACACACAGAAGGCCAAGAGGCATATGGGAACCTTCTCGAAGTCACTAATCATCTGAGAGATGCAAATCAAAACCACAACGAGATACCATCTCACACCTGTCAGAATGGCTATCATCAACAAATCAAAAATCCGACAAGTGCTGGCGAGGATGCGGAGAAAAAGGAACCCTCGTGCACTGCTGGTGGGAATGCAGGCTGGTGCAGCCACTGTGGAGAACAGTGTGGAGTTTCCTCAAAAAATTAAAAATGGAACTCCCATTTGACCCAGTAAGCCCACTCCTAGAAATATATCCCAAGATATCAGAAACACCAATCAGAAAGGATACATGCACCCCTATGTTCATAGCAGCACAATTCACCACAGCTAAGATTTGGAAACAGCCTAGGTGCCCATCAGATGAGTGGATTCAAAAACTGTGGTACATCTGCACAGTGGAATACTATGCTGCCATAAAAAAGAAGGAATTCTCATCATTTGCAACAGAATGGATGCGCCTGGGAAGCATTATACTAAGTGAAATAAGGCAGTCGGAGGAAGATAACTATCACATGATCTCATTTGTGGGATATCATGAACAGCATGAACCAATGAACCAAAATAGAGTCAGGGGGAAAACATTTTAGAAGAAATCCTGTTATTTGCAGATTTCTAATATTTTCTACAACGTTTGTGATATTATGCTATGTTAGTACAGGTTTGGTATTATTATATTTTAAATCGTTTTTAAAAAATATATTTTATTGATTTTTCATAGAGAGGAAGGGAGAGAGAGAGTTAGAAAAATCGATGAGAGATACATCGACCAGCTGCCTCCTGCACACCCCCCACTGGGGATGTGCCCGCAACCAAGGTATGTGCCCTTGACCGGAATCGAACCTGGGACCTTTCAGTCTGCAGGCTCTATCCCCTGAGCCAAACCGGTTTGGGCAGGGCGCTCATTTTTACATGAAGGTCATAAATACAAGGTTCTCTGGGGTTCTGAATGAGAATTAACTTTAATCCTCAGAACAACCGCCATCACCTGGCCACATTTCCCCCAAATTCCCCTCTGGGGGTCTCTGGTCCTGCCCTGCTCTTCCCTTTGTCTGCTTCACCCGAGCCGCTTCTTAAGAGGAGTGCCACCGCCCCCCCCCTTTACCCACCTGGGCTGGGGTTCCCTATTAGGCTCAGATAGCACCCTATACTTTTATTACATTGGTAGCGATTATTTAGCATCAGCTGGCCCAAACCCCATTAGATTAGGTTCCATTAGCGCCGTGTTTCCCAAACTTCCCTCATGATGAGAATCACCTGGTGGAGTTGTTAAAATACAGATTCCTGAATCCCAACTAAGAAGTGCTAAACTAGAATTTTTGGGAACATATAGGTAAAATTGTATACTCTTAAATATATATATATATATATATTTTTTTTAATTGATTTTTCACAGAGAGGAAGGTAGAGAGACAGAGAGAAACATCGATGAGAGAGAAACATAGACCAGCTGCCTCTTGCACATCCCCTACTGGGGATGTGCCCGAAACCAAGGTACCTGCCCTTGACCGGAATCGAACCCGGGACCCTTCAGTCCGCAGACCGGCGCTCTACCACTGAGCCAAACCGGTTTCGGCCTGGTGGCCCTTTCAACAGCACCCAGCTTCTGCCAAACCGGGTTGGTGGGCTTGGAAGCTCCAGGGACATTTCTCCTGTCCTAATGCTCACCATCCTCCCGCTTCCGTGAGCAGGTGCGGATTTGGGTTTTTTGGGAACTCGAAGCTCCTCCTCCCCACCTACATATTGGCTGATCCGAGTTGAAAATGCCACTCCAAAGACCGGCCCCCAGCCACTCCCTTCTCCGCAGGGGGGGACCACCCGCCTACATACATGTGCACTCAGCCCAGAGCTGCACACGCACCGGAAGCACACGGAACCGGCCACCAGCCAGTCACCACGCGTGGCGTTCGTGGGGCAGTTTCTTTCCCCCACGAACTTCCCGGCAGGCGAGGGGATGCGCGTCAGCTGCCCTGGGAAGGTTCGTTAAGTGGCTTTTAAAGACACGGAGCCCGGCCGGGTGCGGTTCAGCTGCTGAGCATTGAACCAGGAACCAAGAGGTCACTGGTTCGATTCCCCGTCAGGGCACATGCCAGGGTTGTGGGCTCGATCACCAGTGGGGGGCATGCAGGAGACAGCCAATCAATGATTCTCTCTCGTCACTGATGTTTCTATCCTTCTCTCCCTTCCTCTCTGAAATCAATAAAAATATGTATATATATATAGATTTTTAAATATATTTTATTGATTTTTTACAGAGAGGAAGGGAGAGGGATAGAGAGCTAGAAACATCGATGAGAGAGAAACATCGACCAGCTGCCTCCTGCACACTCCCTACTGGGGACGTGCCCACAACCAATGTACATGCCCTTGACCGGAATCGAACCTGGGACCCCTCAATCCGCAGATCGACGCTCTATCCACTGAGCCAAACCAGTCTCGGCAATAAAAATATATATTTAAAAAAAAGCATTGGAGGAAGGCCCATGCCAGGGCTGAGGTTTCAACAGGAAGCTGTGCACATTCGTGGGAAAACTAAGCGCAATTCCCCCTCAGTGCCCAGGATGTGCCAGGTACAGCCTGCACAACCCCCCTCCCCCCGAGCCGGGCTTTCCCATCATCCCTGCTTCCCACGTCCCACGTGACCCCCGTGAGCACTCAGGTCTCCCTCAGGTCCCAGGAGGCTGGGCCAGAGTGGCCTTGGGGGAGACGTTAGCTCCCCCTCACACGTTGTGAGTGAGTGCCCCAAACACACGGATATACGTACGCACATGCTTACACACATACACTCACACTCGGCCATCCCTCTGCATCCGCAGCGGTGGGTTCCAGGGCCCCCAGGGATGCTCAGTAAGATGTCACGTTTGCATGTAACCCACGCACATCCTCCCAGGAACTTTAAAACGACTCTATAAAATACCCAATACAATGGTAAATGCTACGTAAGTCGTCGCACCGTATTTTTTTTTTTAATATATTTTATTGATATTTTACAGAGAGGAAGGAGAGAGATAGAAACGTCGATGAGAGAGAAACATCGACCAGCTGCCTCCTGCACACCCCCTACTGGGGATGTGCCCGCAACCAATGTACATGCCCTTGACCGGAATCGAACCTGGGACCTTTCAGTCTGCAGACCGACGCTCTACCACTGAGCCAAACCGGTTTCAGGCGCACCGTATTTTTTTAGTGAATAAAGACGAGGAAAAACAAGTCTGTACATCTTTAGCGCGGATGCAAACACCCAAACACCGTCGGCTACCTACACCGCATAGGCCAGCCACAGCGTTAACTTTTTAGGGTATTTTTTTTTTTTTTTACTTAAAAAAATATATATATTTTATTGATATTTTACAGAGAGAAAGGGAGAGAGATAGAGAGCCAGAAACGTCGATGAGAGAGAATCGTCGACCAGCTGCCTCCTGCCCACCCCCTACTGGGGATGTGCCCGCAACCAATGCACATGCCCCTTGGCCGGAATCGAACCCGGGACCCCCCAGTCCGCAGACCGACGCTCTATCCACTGAGCCAAACCGGTTTCGGCAACAGCGTTAACTTTGTAGGGCATGTTTGACCGCAGAACCTGTGGATTCGGAGGGCTATGTCTGAACACACACAGAACATCTCTCCCTGAAAAGCAGGAGAACCTGAAGACATGTGTGCCCCCTCCTTCCTTCGGCTGGAGGGCACCCCTGTAGCTCAGAGCCCCCACCCGCACCCCCACCCCCATCACTGCCATCCTATTTCAGCCCATGCCCCCAGGAGCCCGCTCCCTGCCCGCCCCCGGTCCTCCCTGCGGGGTGGCCTGAGCCGCGCCCCTGAATTACCTGGGACCAGAGCCTGCCATGTCCGGTGGGCGAGGGGCCGCCGACCCCTCCTCACACTCCTCTCCCCGCTGTCGGCGCCGCCCGCCATCCCGGGGCCGGCAGAAATGCCGGGCTCTGCGCTGCCCACGGGCGCCAGGTGGGGATGCTTCCCGATCTGCTGACTCCACCTGGGCCCGCTCACCCCCAGCCATCGGTTACCCGTGTGGGTGGGGGTGGTGGTGGGGGGTCCAGTTCTGCACCAGGAAGTGAAGGGCGGGGTGGGTGGGAGTGGAAGGGATGAGCAGAGTCAAGAGCAAAGGAAAAATCGAGCAACTCCCCAGGTTTGCCTAGTATTCCCCCCCCCACTCCCACCCCCACCCCCACCAGCTCTCCAATGGGAATCAGGTGCCTCGTCACGGCCCAGCCAGCACAACACTCAGCACCTGAGCCCCCGCACCTGCAGCCGGGCCTCCGGCTCCTCCCCACAGTGATGTGACTAAGCTGCAGAACCTGTTTTCAGTGCAGATGGCACGTTGGGTCCGGTTTCCCCAGGATCTGTAACGCAGTCCCCGGAACAATCTAAGCACCGAGCAGACGGGGCTCGCCAGCCCTAGGACAGCCGTGGTCAAACTACGGCCCGTAGGCCGGATCCGGCCCGTTTGGCTGTTCTGAACTATTGAAATAATTATAATAATAATAAAAGACCGTACCCTTTTATGTAATGATGTTTACTTTGAATTTGTATTAGTTCACACACACACTCCATCCATGCTTTTGTTCCGGCCCTCTGGTCCAGTTTAAGAACCCATGGTGGCCCTCGAGTCAAAAAGTTTGCCCGCCCCTGGTCTAGGAGAAGGGAGCGTACCTGGGAGGCCAAGAAGGCTGAATGTAATTCGGATCCACTCTGAGAGAATGTTCATCTAGGGCCGTGGTCAGCAAACCGCGGCTTGTGAGCCACCTGCGGCTCTTCGGCCCCTTGAGTGTGGCTCTTCCACAGAATACCACGGCCTGGGCCAGTCTAATGTGACGAAGTGGCTTTAGAAGAAGTTTAAAAAAATTTGACTCTCAAAGAACTCGAGGCCCTTCAGTCCGCAGGCCGACGCTCTATCCACTAAGCCAAACCAGCGAGGGCCACGCATTCATTTTCAAAAATATATATATTTTATTGATTTTTTTTTTACAGGGAGGAAGGAAGAGGCATAGAGTTAGGAACACCGATGATAGAGAAGCATCGATCAGCTGCCTCCTGCACACCCCCTACTGGGGATGTGCCTGCAACCAATGTACATGCCCTTGACCGGAATCGAACCTGGGACCTTTCAGTCCGAAGACCGACGCGGTACCACTGAGCCAAACCAGTTTCGGCTCTTTCTTTTCTTTTCTTTTTTTAAATATACTTTATTGATTTATTAATTTTTTTTTTACAGAGAGGAAGGGTGAAGGATAAAGAGCTAGAAACATCGATGAGAGAGAAACATCCATCAGCTGCCTCCTGCACCCCCCCACTGGGGACGTGCCCTCAACCAAGGTACATGCCCTCGACCGGAATCGAACCCGGGACCCTTTCATTCCGCAGACCGACGCTCGATCCACTGAGCCAGACGGGTTTCGGCTCAAAAGAAATTTCATTCGTTGCACTGCTGATATTTGGCTCTGCTGACTAACGAGTTTGCCGGCCACTGCCCTGAGAGTTAGGGCTCCACTGAGCATCCGGTCATCTCTGGAGGCAGATTAGGCTGCAGGGCGACTAGTGCGATGTGCCAGCACTGCTCCGAGGGCCGATCGAAGCTGCTCCTTCTTCTGCATCTTTCCTGGGCAGCGTGTGGGGCACCTAAAGGTGCTCTGGACAGGCCTCCCCTGTGGTCAGCGGTGCCAGGCCCCGCTCGCTCCTCCTCTTCCCGACGTCCTGCTCCAGCTCCCTCTCCTCTCCTGGCCCTGCCCCGGTGCAGAGGGCTCCTCCTGGGAGAGCCGGGCCGACCCCTGGCTGCCAGCTGGGTCGCAGGAGCCCGTGCCCCCGCACAGACGCGGAGGGAAGACCAGGGCGCACACCTGTGGGCATCTCCCCTCCCTGCCGCCGCCGAGGCCCATGCCTGTCCCGGGAAGAGGCTTGAGCCGTCTCCCTGGCAACCCCACCGTCTCCCTGGCAACCGCACCGGGTGAGGGCAGGTGGCGAACACACACGCTCCTGCTCTGGGGACGAGCCCCGCCTTTCCCTGGGCGACCTGCCGGCTCTCCACGCTCCCTGCCACCCCGAAGAACCCCAGCCAGGGACCAGGGCCCGCCCCGAGGGCAGTTACCCACCACCTCTCCCAGCCGAAGGGGCCTGCAGACCCCCCAGAGCCACACCGCAGGGAGCAGCTAGGTCAGGGGTGGGCAAACTTTTTGACTCGAGGGCCACCGTGGGTTCTTAAACTGGACCGGAGGGCCGGAACAAAAGCAATCTGACCATGCTGGCACTCTCATCTTGGGCTGCTGGTGAAGGAGCGGAGGGGAGAGCAAGAGAACCCTCCTCCGCAATTTGGGCTCCGCGGGCCGGAGAGAACAGCCGCACGGGCCGTAGTTTGCCCACGGCTGCCCTAAGCCCGCCCTAGGTCCTTGCCACTGCCCCTCTGGACCACCCCAAGCAAGGAGAACATTTTCAATAATTAAGTAAAACGCAGAGGATCGTGGCTGGACTAGAGGTGACAGCCTGTAAGCAAGGCAGCACGCCTCCTCCAAGGTCTCAGGACCCCTCGTGCCTGCATGTGTAAGCACGCCCATGCACACACACACACGCACACACGTGTAAGCATGCACACGTGTGTAAGCACACCCACGTGTAAGCACACGCACACACAGTTTATGTAACCACCTCCCCACCTGATGGAACGTTCTGCTTCCTCCTTTCCTTCCGAGACAAAGCGGGGCGCCAGGCCCGGGTCTCGGGAGCTGCCACCGTGAGCAGAAACCCCCGAGCGCCGAGTCCCCCCCCCCCCCCCCCCCCCCCCCCCCCCCCCCGCTCTCAGCCTGGCTTCAGGGGCAGCCCCGCGGCAACGACAACAACAAAAAAATTACTTAAAAAGAAATAAAGTATTTTACTCAAACGCACCCATGCACTCGGACCCCCAGCTGGGGGCCGGTCAAACCATTCGCCTCGCAGGCCTGTCGGTCGCCCAGGGTCCTCGGGGCCCGGCTTCCTGACCAGCCGCATGTGTCCAGGAGCCCCAGCGCCCAGCCCTACCCCCCCCCCCCCCGGGGCCTGGGTCCGAGGGCGCTGGTCCTGGGTCCGAGGCGAGGAAGCAGATGTCCAGGGGAGGGCCCGGCCGTCCAGGGCTGCGGTCTCAGTCCCCCCCACCCCTCCTCCTTGCTCAGGTCCTCGCCGGCGTCCTCCCCTCCGCGCCGCCGGCCCCGCCCTGGAGGCACCGGCTGCTGCTCCACCTCCAGAGTCCTGGGGCTCAGCTCAGTCTGTGGTTGGGGGGTTCCCCCGAGGCAGGGGGTGCAGGCCCGCCCGGGGTGCACGTCGGGGCGGGTGACCAGTGGCTCTACACCCCGGTCTGCTCTCGGATCCAGTCCCGGAAGACCGGGAGCCGCGTGTACACGCCGGGCTTGTCCCTCTGGGCGCAGCCTTCGCCCCAGCTCACCACGCCGGCCTGGAAGATGCGCCCGTCCGACTCCACGCTGGACAGGGGGCCCCCGGAATCGCCCTGAGGAGACAGCAGCCCCGGTGAGGGTCCGGCCCACCTCCCCAGGCGCCCCCCCACCCCCCGCCGTCCGGCAGCCCCGGGCACCCCGCGCCCACCTGGCAGGCGTCCACGCCCCCGCTCAGGTAGCCCACGCACATCATGCGCGGCGTGATCTGCTGGGGCAGCAGCTTCTCGCAGGTCGTCTGGTTGATGATGCGGATCTCGCCCTTCTGCAGGATCAGCACCACCGAGCCTGGGGAGGGGCGAGGGCGGGGGGCGGGCTGAGCTGGGGGGCCGGGCTATGTGGGGACCGCACCCTCCAAGGGCACCCACAGCAACGCTCTGGACACAGCCCGAGCCCGAGGCGGACACACGGCCCCGGGACGGATGATGCATCTACCGCCGCCCGAGGTGGTGCAGCCACGCAAGCCGTGAGGTGGCAGGCCCCAAAAGCCCCCCACAGAACAGCCGTGAGAATAAGGAACTGTTTTGAATAGAGATATATATATATATGAGTTTTAAAACTTAACAGGTAGTCAAAAGTCACAGAGAGCATACTGTGGTTGAAAAATACTAAAATAAACAAGCCTAGTAGTTTATATTATTCTAAAAAAAAAAAAAAAGAAAGAAAGAAAGAAAGAAAGAAAGAAAGAAAGCAAGCCGAAACCGGTTTGGCTCAGTGGTAGAGCGTCGGTCTGCGGACTGAAGGGTCCCGGGTTCGATTCCGGTCAAGGGCATGTACCTTGGTTTCGGGCACATCCCCGGTAGGGGGTGTGCAAGAGGCAGCTGGTCGATGTTTCTCTCTCATCAACGTTTCTAGCTCTCTATCTCTATCCCTTCCTCTCTGTAAAATATCAATAAAATATATATATATATTTTTAAAAAAAAAAAAAAAAGAAAGAAAAAAAGAAAAGGGAACAGGAAGCGGCCCTGGTGGGGTGCTCCGTGGTTAGAGCGCCGGCCCTTGGACCACAAGTCGCGGGTCCGATTCCCAGTCAAGGGCAGGTACCTTGGTTGCAGGTTCCCCAGGGAGGGGGGGCAAGGTGCAGGTGAAAGATGTATCTCTTTCACATTGATGTCTCTCTCTCTCTCTCTCTCTCTCTCTCTCCTCCCCTTGTCCCTCCCTTCCATTCTCTCTAGAAATCAATGGGGAAAATATCCTCAGGTGAGGATTAAAAAAAAAAAAAAGGAAAGAAGAAAGCACCATAAAATGCCTTAAGTCAGGTTATGTTGCTCTTTCCTCCCCAAAGTCTAGAGATCTCAGCAGTGTCCTCTCGGACAGTGGTGGGCAAACTGCGGCTCTCGAGCCACGTGGGGGGGCTCTTTGGCCCCTTGAGTGCAGCTCTTCCGCAAAACACCAGTTTTTGGTGTTGGTAATTTTGGGGCCAGTCAGTTTTGGAGAAGTGGCGTTAGAAGAAGCTTCGGTTTAAAAAAACGTGGCTCTCCAAAGAAATGCCAATCGTTGTCCTGCTGACATGTGGCTCTGAGGACCGACGAGTTTGCCGACCACTGCTGTAGCAGATCAGAACTGAGCATTTCACCATAACATGTACCAACTAAAGGGCCCCTCCTGGAGGCAGGCAGGAGGAGAGAGGAGGCCGAGCTCCCACCACGGGTCCCGCTACGCAGACCCCTGAGCCACACGGTTCCCACCCGGCGCTCTGTGCTCACCGACACCGTCTTACCTCCCTTCTGCAGGCGAATAAGCAAGCTCAGGGTTTACGCAACTCGCCAAAGTCACGCAACCAGGATGTGCATCCAAAGCCCGGCCTCTAAACCTCCCCCCCCCCCATAAAAAACCAAAACAAAACAAAACAAAAACTACCGTATTTGCCGGCGTATAAGACGATTTTTTTGGCCCTGAAAAATACGTATTTGCCGGCGTATAAGACGACTGGGCGTGTAAGAAGACCCCCTAACATTTCCACTCAAAATACAGAGTTTGTTATATACTCGCCGTATAAGACTACCCCCCACTTGGAGGCATATTTTTCAGGGCCAAAACATCGTCTTATACGCCGGCAAACACGGTACCCTCCCCTGACCCCGGCCAGCCTGGTCCCCCCCGGCGGCGGCGGCAGGAGGCGGGGCAGGCCGGCTCACCTCCCTCGTAGGTGTGGCCCCAGCCGGTGACCCAGATGGCCTTGCCCGTGGGGAAGTCGTGCGAGGCGTCGGGCAGGCAGACGGGCCGCACCGTGCTGCTGTACTCCACGGGCCGCGCCAGCTCCAGCAGCGCGATGTCGTAGTCGAAGGTGAAGTCGTTGAAGGAGGGGTGGCTGATGATGCGCTTCAGGCCGCGCTCCTGCACCCCGGGGTCGCCGCGCTTGCTCTGGTCGTGGAGGCCCAGGTAGGCCTTCCACATGGTGTGGTCCGAGTACCTGCAGGGGGAGCCAGAGAGCAGCCCCTGAGCCGCCGGGAGGGGAGTGTGGCTGGCTCCGGCGTGGCCGCCGCCCTCCGCTGGAAATTGTGCCCCCCACCGCCTCCCTCATCCCCCATTCTCTCTATTTTTTTTCCCTTCTTCTTTTTTTAAAATATATTTTATTGATATTTTACAGAGAGGAGGGGAGAGAGAGAGAGCTAGAAACATCCATGAGAGAGAAACATCGACCAGCTGCCTCTTGCACACTCCCCACTGGGGATGTGCCCGCAACCTAGGCACATGCCCTTGACCGGAATCGAACCCGGGACCTTTCAGTCCGCAGACCGACCCTCTATCCGCTGAGCCAAACCGGTTTCGGCTATTTTTTTTTCTTTTTAAATATATTTTATTGATTTTTTTTTTTTTTACAGAGAGGAAGGGAGAGGGATAGAGAGTTAGAAACACCGATGAGCTAAACAGGTGTGGCTCAGTGTGGATAGAGCGTCGGCCTTCGGACTGAAAGGTCCTGGGTTCGATTCCAGTCAAGGGCATTTACCGTAGTTGCGGGCACATCCCCAGTGGGGGATGTGCAAGAGGCAGCTGGTTGATGTTTCTCTCTCATCGATGTTTCCAACTCTCTATCCCTCTCAATTTCTCTCTGTGTAAAAGCAATAAAATATTTTTTTTTAAAAGAGAAAAATCAGCCGAAACCGGTTTGGCTCAGTGGTAGAGCGTCGGTCTGCAGACTAAAGGGTCCCAGGTTCGATTCCGGTCAAGGGCATGTACATTGGTTGCGGGCACATCCCCGGTAGGGGGTGTGCAAGAGGCGGCTGGTTGATGTTTCTCTCTCATCGACGTTTCTAGCTCTCTCTCTCTCTCCCTTCCTCTCTGTAAAATATCAATAAAATATATTTTTAAAAAAATGAAAAAAAAATCAATAAAATATATTTTAAGAGAGAGAGAGAGAGAGAGAGAGAGAGAGAGAGAGAGAGAGAGACCTGTTTTCACTTCTGCTGTGAGTAGCAGCATCTGGGGTGTCTGTGCCCTCCAGCTCGGCCCCGCCCCAGCCCCAGCCTAACTAACGGTCATGACTCACAGCCACAGGCCTTCCTTCCAACCCCAGAACCCACGGGAGGGCCTCCCAGAGCCCCCACACCCCCCAACTTCCACCCCACCCCTACCCTGCCCAACACCTCACCCCACCCCGCCCCCTCACCCCGCCCCGCCCCCCCCCCCCCGCCACCCCACTTCCCCTATCCCCACTCCACCCCACCCTCACCCCAGCCCGCGGCTCACTTGAATCCGCGGTCGTCGGCGAAGCAGTGGGCGGCGGACACCATCCAGCGGGGGGAGATGAGCGAGGCCCCGCACAGGTGGCCCTGGCCCAGCGCGTGCAGGCTCACCTGCCAGGGCCACTCGCCTTCCTCCGCGTCC
Source organism: Vespertilio murinus (assembly GCA_963924515.1). NCBI lineage: Eukaryota > Metazoa > Chordata > Mammalia > Chiroptera > Vespertilionidae > Vespertilio > Vespertilio murinus. Next base: position 17,312,260 of record OZ004720.1, on the reverse strand, counting down.
TTGCCCCCGACCACGCGGGACTGCCTGCTGAAGGCCCGCAGCCCGCAGTCTGCGGGGCCGGCCCGGAGGGAGGGAGAGCGGGGTTAGGGGGGCGCCCACGGCAGGCCCGGGGGGGGGGGGAAGCCCGCAGGGGGGCGGCCGTCTCGCCGAGGGCACAGCCCCGCTGCGGGGGCAACTGGGGCCTGGCGGGCCCTGCAGGCAAGGAGCCCTGAGCCTCGGGCCCCCTGACTCCCATGGGGCCCCCTCCCGGCTCCCAAGGTCAATACCCTCACCTCCTCCCCCTCCCTGCCTCTCCCCCACACACAAATGCATTCGGGCGCCTGCAGACACCTGCCGGTCCGCTTAGATGACCGGGGCTGCCATTTGCCTAGATTTCCCTGGCGAATGCCGAGGACACAGCTCAGAGAGAGCACGGGCAGGAGACAGGACGTCAGAGGAGAGCGGCTGGGCTCAGATCTACCTTGGCCAGGGCTTCCGGCACACACACACACACACACACACACAGAGGCACGCACACAGGCAAGGCACACTTCTGGCACACACACGCACAGGCACACACTTCCGATACACACAGGCACACACAGACATACACTTCCGGCACACACGCACACACAGGCACACAGGCGCACACACGCACATGTGGGCACACACACACAGACACGCACACATGCACGCACACGTACACACACGAGGCTGCACACTAAAGCACGGGGTGGGGTGCGGGCAGCACTGTTGAGGGCTTGGGGAGCTGCACCCCCTGCTCCCAGGCAGGACAGGAAAGCCGTTCCCCCGCGGCAGGGGCCAGAATCGGGGGGGAGGCCAGCCCGGCACCCCCACCAGGACCAGGACAACTGGGGTGCTGGCTGCCCCGGGCCCTGCCTCCCGGACCAGAGCGCGCCCGTGGGGCAGCGCCCCCGTGCCCATCGGCACATGGGCAAGGCTATCCTTTCCTCCAGGTGCCAGGGCAGAAGTGGGTGCGGGAGGCAGTCTGTGCCCGCATGGTGACCCCCCCACCCCGTGCCCGAGGGCGGCCCCCCACTCACCGCAGTTCTTCTCGTCCGAGCCGTCGCTACAGTCCTTCTTGCCGTCGCACTCGGGGTTGGTCTTGCTCAAGCAGAGCCCGTTGTGGCAACGGTAGGTGTGTTTGGTGCAGGCGACGACCGGGCCTGCGTGGGGAGGGGGGACGTGGGGAGCAAGTCAGCCCCCCCCCACCCCCGGGGACCTCATCGACGCCCCCCACTCCGGCCCGGCCCACGCCCCACACACACCACCACCCGCCCTCCTTCCAGCCCCCCGAGGGTCCTCCTCCACGTTCTGGCGGGCGGGCGGGTGGAGCCGGGCCTTACCGCCGCCGCACTTGGCCTCGTCGGACCCGTCCCCACACTGGTCCTTCCCGTCGCACCGCTGGCCCTCGGGGACGCACCTCCCGTTGCCACACCTGAAGGTCTTCGCCGGGCAGCCTGGGGGGCACCGAGCGCTTTCAGGGGTCGCAGTCCCGGCTGAGTGGACTGCGGGGAGCCCCCCCATCCTGACCCCCCCGCAACGGGCAGCCTCCCCCCCCGCCCCCGGGCACTCACTGCAGTCCTGCTCGTCGCTGTTGTCCCCGCAGTCGTTCACGGTGTCGCACACCCAGAAGAGGGGCTTGCAGAACTTGTTGTTGCACGTGAACTGGTAGGTGGCGTTGCATTCTGGGATTGGGGGGGAATGAGGGGGGAGGGCAGCGGTCAGCTGGGGAGGCTCAGGGGGGTCACTCCCTGCCTCCCCTGGGAATCGGCCTGGGGACCTGGCCCCTGGGGAGCACCCCGTGCCCCGCTCACCGCCTACTGAGCTACCCCGGCTCAGCAGACGCTGCGCTGCCTGCTCCCGGGGGCCGAGGCTCCACGGGGCCGAGCGAGGGGTGGGGATGGGGGTTTGAGGTCCACTCAGGGCTGGGCTCACCCTCCCACCACCTCCCGCCACCTGGGGCCCCGGGGTCAGCTGGCAGGAGCCGGGCAGAGCGAGGGCAGGGGGGGAGGCTGGGCCCGCAGCCCCACTCACGGCAGTCGAGCTCGTCGGTGTGGTCGGCGCAGTCGGCCCAGCCGTCGCAACGCAGCTCCTTGCCGATGCAGCGCCCCGTGTTGCACATGAACTTCCCCGGGCACGCTGCGGGGAGAGGGCGGGCCTGAGGCCGGGGCGTCCCCGCTCCTTCACGGCCCCGGCTCCCCGGCTCCCCGGCTCCCTGCCCTCCCCGCCCTCCCCGGAGCCAACCTCACAGCCTCCCCGAGGGCTAACGGACACCGGCCCGCCCGGCCCTGAGTGGGGAGGAGCAGGCGCCACAGACAGGGGTCCCCAGGTGCACCAAGCGTGGCAAGGGGTTTCTTTCTTTCTTTCTTTTAAAAAAAATATATTTTATTGTTTTTTTTTACAGAGAGGAAGAGAGAGGGACAAAGAGCTAGAAACATCGATGATAGAGAAGCATTGATCAGCTGCCTCCTGCACACCCCCCACTGGGGATGTGCCCACAACCAAGGTACATGCCCTTGACCGGAATCGAACCAGGGACCTTTCAGTCTGCAGGCCGACGCTCTATCCACTGAGCCAAACCGGTTTTGGCTATTTTATTGATTTTTACAGAGAGGAAGGGAGAGGGATAGAGAGCTAGAAACGTGGATGAGAGAGAAGCATCAATCAGCTGCCTCCTACACATCCCCTACTGGGACGTGCCTGCAACCAAGGTACATGCCCTTGACCAGAATTAAACCTGGGACCCTTCAGTCTGCAGGCCGACGCTCTATCCACTGAGCCAAACTGGCTAGGACTTCCTCTCTCTTTCTTTCTCCCTCTCCCTTCCTCTCTGAAATCAATAAAAATATCTTTTTTAAAAAATAGATTTAAGCCGAAACAGGTTTGGCTCAGTGGATGGAGTGTCGGCCTGCGGACTGAAAGGTCCCGGGTTCGATTCCGGTCAGGGGCACGTACCTTGGTTGAGGGCACATCTCGGTAGGGGGTGTGCAGGGGGCAGCTGGTCGATGTTTCTCTCTCATCGACGTTTCTAACTCTATCCCTCTCTGTAAAAAGTCAATAAAATATATATTTTTAAAAAATAGATTTGAAAAAAATATATATGCACGTAAGGTGGCCTTTTCCCCCTGGGGAGGCTGCCAGAGGGGTGTGGGCTGAGGGCGGGGAAGGCGCAGCACAGAGCGGCCCGCTGGGCCCTTCCCTCCCCCGGGGTCCCTCCTCCGCGGCCGCCACTCACGGTCGCTGGAGTCGTAGGACAGGTACTCGGCCAGGAAGCCCGTGTCGGTGTAGGACTGGTCCGAGTGGAAGCGCACCGTCATCCTGCTGCTCTTGCTGGCCACCACGAACTGGGTCCTCTCCCCGCAGAACCTGGGGGGGCGGGGGGGGGGGACCAACTATAGGCAGAGGACCCCCCTGGGGCGAGGACACTCCCCCCCCTCCCCCGCCTCAACATGGGCACCGGGCCCGCTCCCCGGCTCCCCGGACAGCCCCCCATCTCACCGGCCTGCTCCCCCCCCCCCCGCCCCGGCCGCCACCCTCCCCCAGGCACTCACTTCTCCCCGTTGACCTCCACGAAGTCCTTGGGGCACCTGCCCATGGGCATGTTGGGCTCCCACAGGTAGAAGACTTTGAAGGACACCTTCACGTTCCGGTTGTGGGGCACCTGCGGAAAGACACGCTGCTGGGCCTCCGCGGCTCCCTTCCCTCTCCCCCGAACCCGAGGGCATCTGCCACGGCCGTGGGGCGGGGAGGAGGGGGTGGGTGGGCAGGGAGCGTGGTTGCTGCGTCTCCTCTCGGGCCTCGGGGGGGCCACGTGCCGCCCAGAGCAGGAGGGGTCGGGGGAGCCGTGTTTGGAAGAAACTCTAGACCAGCCGTGCGTGGGCAAACTACGGCCCGCGGGCCGGATCCGGCCCGTGCGGCTGTTCTATCCGGCCCGCGGAGCCGAAAGAGCGGAGGAGGGTTCTCTTGCTCTCCCCTCCGCTCCTTCACCAGCAGCCCGAGAGGAGAGTGCCAGCGTGGTCAGGCTGCTTTTGTTCCGGCCCTCCGGTCCCGTGTAAGAACCCATGGTGGCCCGCGAGTCAAAAAAGTTTGCCCACGGCTGCTCTAGACGCGGGGGCAAGAGTCCAAAGAAGGCCGGGCTGGGCGGGCGTGGCTCAGCGGCTGAGCGCTGACCTAGGAGCCAGGAGGTCCTGGTTCGATCCCCGGTCAAGGGCAATGCGCCCCGGGTTGCGGCTCAATCCCTATGTGGGACGTGCAGGAGGCAACCGGTCAATGATTCTCTCCCATCGTTTACGTTACTATCTCCCTCTCCCTCTCCCTTCCTCTTCCTGAAATCAACAAAAACACATTAATAATAATAAGCTGAAACCGGTTTGGCTCAATGGATAGAGCGTCGGCCTGCAGACTGAAGAGTCCCGGGTTCAATTCCGGCCAGGGGCATGTACGTTGGTTGCGGGCACATCCCCAGTAGGGGGCGTGCAAGAGGCAGCGGATCCATGATTCTCTCTCATCGATGTTTCTAACCCTCTATCCCTCTCTCTTCCGCTCTGTAAAAAATAAATAAAAATTTTTTTAAAAATAATAATATGGAAGGTCCTCCCACCATCACAGAGGGAGGAGACACGGAGTCGGACGTGGGATGGGGAGGCCGTGAGAGGCAGCGCTGCGGGCGGGGCTCTTGTCCGAGGGCCGTTCAGCAGGTGCTCTCGGCTGGCACATGCCCGCTCCGGCCTCGTCCCCACCCCGCGTCTGGCTGGGAGCAGCCCCGGGCCCTCTTACGTGACCCAGAGCGAGCGGAGACTCTGCCCACGCCCCCCCTACCCACCCAGACAGCCACGGAGGAGCCGGGACGTGAGTCTGGGTCCGCCTGGCTTTGCAGCAGGCCAGCCACACACGACCCTGCCACGCACGGCCCTGCCACCCGTGGGACTCACGCCTGCAGCCTCGTGGAGGTGGCCACAGAGCTCATCCCCTCTGCGCTCCTCACGTGCCATCCCGGAGCGTCCTCTCCTCCCTCTGTCTCCCTCTCTCTCTCTCTCTCATTCATCTCCCTGACCCCTCCCTCTCCTCCCCCCACAGCTCCTACCTCGATTTCCCAGGTGCAGTTGACGTTGGGGGGGTAGTGGCCGGGGTAGTAGGGGCTGCTGAACGTCCCGCGGACGTCGTGTAAGTAGCCTCCACAGCCTGAGGGGGGAGAGGAGAAAGAGCGGGAGCACTGAGCACGGGCACGGGCTGGGCCAGGCGGAGCGGCCCCAGGCCAAGCCGGGGCTCCCGGCTGCAGGCCTGGCAGCTGGGCACCAGGGGGCGCCACCGCCAGTGCCGGGGCTGGCGGGGCCTCGGACCCAGGGGAAGGGCTAATGGCCTGTGACTTAAGCTTCCAACCTCTGTCACCGAGCTGGCCAGCCCTCCCCTACCCGCTGTCCCCTTCTCCCTCTGCCCCCGCCCCCGGCCCCAGCCCCGGCCCTCTGCCCCCCTGCCCCCCTGCCCCCCTGCCCCCCTGCCCCCCTTACCGCTCATCCTGGGCATCTGGAAGAACACGGCTTCGAAGCCAGGGTGTCGCCGCTCCGTGCTGGTGATCAGCGTGACGAGCAGGACGTTCTGGGAGGAGATGAAGGTCAGGTTGTAGGAGGGGGGGTAGGTGCCACACAGCCTGCGGGAGGGGGCAAGAGAGGCGGGCGTCAGTGAGGGCAGGCAGAAGCCGCGGCAGGCCGACACCGGTGTGGCTCAGTGGATGGAGCGTCGGCCTGCGGACTGAAGGGTCCCGGGTTCGATTCCGGTCAAGGGCAGGTGCCTCGGTGGCGGGCACATCCCCAGTGGGGAGCGTGCAAGAGGAGGCTGGTCGATGACTATCATCGATGTTCCTAACTCTCTATCTCTCTCCCTTCCTCTCTGTAAAAAATCAATAAAATATATTTTTTTTAAAAAGAAGAAGCCGCGGCAGAGGGGGCCCAAGACCCTCACCCCTCACCTCGGGCCCCTTCGCCAAAAGGCCCGCCCCACACTCGCCCTCAGTAAGGATTTAAGGATGCGACGGCCCATTTAAAATAGCAAACCCTCAGAAACACCCACTACCTTCCTAATGCCGCGGCCCTTTCCTACAGCTCCTCACGTGGTCGTGACCCCCCAACCACGGAATTCTTTTTGCTGCTACTTCATAGCTGTGATTTTGCTACTGTTCATGAATCGTCATGTAAGTATCTGTGCTTTCCGGTGGTCTGAGGCTCCACAGCAGCGACCCACAGGCTGAGAACCGCTAGCAGGGTCGCCTAAGACCATCATCATCAAGGGTGGGGCAAACGTAGGTTTAAGATTGTGAGCACGTGAAACGCAGGCTTCGTTCTTGCATTATTCGTTAATTGTTGTGTTACGAGAGGCCCGATGCATGAAATTCCTGCAAGAGTAGGCCTTCCTTCCCCCGGCTGCCGTCCCTCTGGCACCCGGGACCCGGGCTTCCCTCCCAGCCCCGGCTTTGTCCGGAAGAACGTCCTGTCTAATTAGCATAGTATGCCTTTATTATTATAGATTTTCCATATGAACAACTATAAACCTACTATTGCCTTATCCTGTATACTTTTTATTTACTTTTTATTTCCAATTCGTCTTATTTTAAACTTCATTTTTAAAATGTATGTATTTTATTGATTTTTTACAGAGAGGAAGGGAGAGGGATAGAGACATCGATCAGCTGCGTCCTACACTCCCCCCCCGCCCCCCCGGGATGTGCCTGCAACCAAGGTACATGCCCTTGATCGGAATCGAACCTGGGACCCCTCAGTCCGCAGACCGATGCTCCACCACTGAGCCAAACCGGTTTCGGCTATATATATATATATATATATATATATATATATATATATATTTTAATTGATTTCAGAGAGGAAGGCAGAGGGAGAGAGCAAGGAGAGAGATACATCAGCGAGAGAGAGAGAGAATCACTCATCAGCCGCCTCTTGCACGCCCCTCGCTGAGGACCGATCCCGCAAAACTAGGGCACGTGCCCTGACTGGGAATCGAACCTCCGACCTCCTGGTTCACAGGCCGACGCTGGCCGCCGAGCAGCGAACCATCTTCCCAATGGCAGCCTCCCCCCACCAAGCGGCCTCCACAGAGCGGAGTTTTATTTTTATTTAATTTTTAAAAAATATATTTTATTGATATTTTACAGAGAGGAAGGGAGAGAGATAGAGAGCTAGAAACGTCGATGAGAGAGAAACATCGACCAGCCGCCTCTTGCACACCCCCCACCGGGGATGTGCCCGCAACCGAGGTACATGCCCTTGGCTGGAATCAAACCCGGGACCTTTCAGTCCGCAGACCGACGCTCTACCACTGAGCCAAACTGGTCTTGGCCAGAGCCGCGTTTTACCACCGCAGGGCGAGGACACCCTGCTCCCTGGTGTCTGGGGACCTGTCGCCTCCTCACCACGGCCACGGCGGAGACGTCACCTCCTCGATGCTCTGCCGAGCTGCTGCCGGCCAGTGTGCGGAGGCCTGGGTCCTACCCGCCGGCACCCACCCAGCCTCCCGCAGCCCGCCTCTGCGCCCCGAAACACTCACCGCGCCACCGTGCGGGGTTCCACGGGGCTCAGGGTGTCATACACCACGACCAGGTCGTTGCTATCGGGGTCGCAGGGCGCGACGTCGAAGCTCCGGAAGGTGAGGCTCAGCACGGAGTGGGCGTCGCCGCGCAGGGTCCACTGGCAGCCGGCGAAGGCGGGGTACGGGCTGTCCGGGAAGCCGGGCGTGGTGAAGCGGGTCCGCTCCCCCCACCGGGCGTGCAGGGCGAACCGGCACCGGTCTGCGGGAGGCAGAGGAGGAGGGGCAGAGCTGGGCAGAGCCGGGCGGAGCCCCGAGGCCCGGAGGGAGGGGGGTGCCCCCAGGGCCGGCCTCCCCCAGGCGCCCCAGGAGAGACCGGGAGGAGGAATCCCTGGGCCTGGGGCAGGCGAAGGGATGCAGGCACTGGCTGTCACCAGGGTGTCACCAACCCCCCGACCCTTGTGGGGGACCCCTGAGTGGAAGGGCACCTGGCCACATGCCAGCCCGCCACGAGGAGGAGGAGGAGGGCGGGTACTCACTGTCCTGGGCGGTCTGCACCGTTCTGGGGTCAGTGGCTGAAACACAAGAGGGAGAATCGAGTATTTACTGGCTGGGTCCAGCCAGCGCGAGTCTTAAAAAAAATATATATATATATAATGTAATAATTTTTTATTACACATTTGTTGCTATTCATGCAGACATATCTTTTTTTAAAATTTATTAAGGTATTATATGTGTACATAGCTTACCATTGCCCCCCACACACACACACCTCCCATTCATGCCCTCCCTCCCCAGAGTTCTGCGTTCGTTGGTTGTACTTATATGCATGCATACCAGTCCTTCGGTTGTTCTCTTATCTCCCCCCAGGTCTCCTTCCCCTCCCCGCTGTCATTTGACAGTCTGCCTGTTTTATGGTGACTATCTCAGGATCACACAAATGGAATCCGCTCCTCATTTGGCAGTCTGCTTGTTTTATAGGGACTCTCTCAGGACCACATGAATAGAGTCCGCTCCTCCTCTGGTTCACACCGCCCCTCCCCCAGGGTCCCACTGCTTCCCCGGGGCACACGGCTCTCCCGGGGCACATGTCTCCCCCAGGGCACACGGCTCTCCTGGGACACACGGCTCACCCGGGGCACACGGCTCTCCCAGGACACCCAGCCCATTTTATATATATTTTATTGATTTTTTTTTTTTTTTTTTTTTTGTTACAGAGAGGAAAAGAGAGGGATAGAGAGCTAGAAACATCAATGAGAGAGAATCATCCGTCAGCTGCCTCCTGTGCATCCCCTACCGGGAATGTGCCCCCAACCAAGGCACATGCCCTTGACCGGAATCGAACCTAGGACCCTTCAGTCCGCAGGCCGATGCTCTGAGTCTATCCACTGAGCTGAACCGGTTTCAGCCCAGCCCGAGCCTTATCTCGCGGCAGAGCCCAGCGAGTTCCTGCAGGGGTCCCCCCGCTCCCGCCCGGGCTGCCCACCCATGCCCACCCCCCTCCCCAGCTGCCCCCAGGCCCGCACTCACGGAAGGCCACCACGGAGGTCAGCAGGAAGGAGCTCAGGGCGCGGGCGCGGGGCGGCAGGCGGATGGCGCGCTCCTGGGCCATCAGGCGCTCGGCCTCCTCCACCAGGTGGCTGGGGAGGCGGAACTCCGACCAGTAGTAGGCGATGACGCTGCCCTCGCTGCGTGCGGAGAGGCCGAGGCTGAGCGAGGCGGCTGGGCTCCGGGTCCCCCCTGGTCCCCACTCTCCCGGAGGCCCCGGTGCAGACCCACACCCACGTGTGGATCGTAGCAGAGGAGCGCTAGCACACTCCGGAGCGGTGCCCGTGGCAGGCCCGTGCCCTCCTGCCCGGTGCCCTCTGCTGCAGGCCAGTTTGCAGCGGCCTGTGCCACACACACTGTCTCCCCGCAGCCCACCTCTGCGCCCCCAAACACTCACTGCACCCCCAGGCCGGGTCCCTCCTAGCCACACGGCCCAGACCAGGGGTGGGCAAATGTTTTGACTCGAGGGCCACCATGGGTTCTTTTTTTTTTTTTTTAAATATATTTTATTGATTTTTCACAGAGAGGAAGAGAGAGGGATAGAGAGTTAGAAACATCGATGAGAGAGAATCATCGACCAGCTGCCTCCTGCACACCCCCCACCGGGGAGGTGCCCGCAACCAAGGCACATGCCCTTGACCGGAATCGAACCCGGGACCTTTCAGTCCGCAGGCCGACGCTCTGTCCACTGAGCCACACCGGTTTCGGCCACCATGGGTTCTTACACTGGACCGGAGGTGCCGGAACAAGAGCACGGATGGAGTGTGTGTGTGTGTGTGAACTCATATAAATTCAAAGTCAACCTCATTACATAAAAGGGTAATACGTTCTTTTTGTGTGTGTGTGTGTTTTTTTTCTAATTCAATATTTGTTTTTTTTGTTTTGTTTTTTAATATATTTTATTGATATTTTACAGAGAGGAAGGGAGAGAGATAGAGAGCTAGAAACGTCGATGAGAGAGAAACATCAACCAGCTGCCTCTTGCACACCCCCTACCGGGGATGTGCCCGCAACCAATGTACATGCCCTTGACCGGAATCGAACCCGGGACCCTTCAGTCCACAGACCGACCCTCTATCCACTGAGCCAAACTGGTTTTGGCTAATTCAATAGTTTTATCCGCCGGATCCGGCCCGCGGGCCGTCGTTTGCCCAGCCCTGGCCCGGACGGAAGCTGTCGCAGTTGCGGACAGAAGCCAGGGCCTCGAGGCTGCATCACCCCGCCGGCCACGGGGCACACGCCCCCTACAACCGGGCACGGGTCCCCTTCCCAGCACCCCAGCCACCCCCGCTCCCCACAGCACCCACCTGAAGGCAGTCACGGTGGAATCCTTGTAGTAAGGCCCCAGGACGGGGATCTCACTGTACAGCTGCTTCAGCTGTGGGGAAAGAGGAGGCTCAGGGAGGCCAGGGCCTCCGCCCCGGGACCCGGTGCCCTCCCGGCCCCACCCCGGCCCCGGGAGACACCGCCGGGGACTCGGGCTCACCGCCTCCTTCACTTTGCTGGCCAGCTCCACGAACTCGGTGGAGTTGGGGTTCTCGTAGGCGTCCAGGAAGTTCTCGTTTGTGACCCTCAGGTAGCCGTTGAAGACCTTCTGGACCCGCACGTCCCGGTCTGGGCGAGGCCGCGGAAGGAGAGCGGTCAGAGGGAGGGACCCCGCCCCCGTCCCCTCCCCCGGTGCCCACAAGCTGCCCGCCTCGGCCCTGGGGGGAGAGGGGTTGACCATAAAGGGCGTGGGAATGGGGGGCCCGGTCCTCCCCTTGGGGTCCACGCCCATGCTCAGAGCCAAGCAGGAAAGGCAACAGAACTGCTGGCAACCGGGGGGAGGGGGGGGGGCAGTGGATGCCAGGAGCGGCTTGGGGACCTGAGCGCTGTGGCCCGGCTCGGACCCATTCCTCACCCACCGCCCACGACTTCAAAGAGGAAAGGGGAGGCAGCGTCTTAGACCCCCCCCCTCACCCACCCTGCTGCGCCTCCATCTCTCCCCCGTGTCCATAAGGCACGGGCCCTAGCCCCGACCGGTTTGGCTCAGCGGGTAGAGCGTCGGCCTGCGGACTGAAAGGTCCCGGGTTCGATTCCGGTCAAGGGCATGTACCTTGGTTGCGGGCACATCCCCAGTGGGGGGTGTGCAGGAGGCAGCTGATCGATGTTTCTCTCTCATCGACGTTTCTAACTCTCTGTCCCTCTCCCTTCCTCTTTGTAAAAAATCAGTAAGATATATATAATTTAAAAAATATATATTTTTATTGATTTTTTACAGAGAGGAAGAGAGAGGGATAGAGAGCGAGAAACATTGATGAGAGAGAATCATCAATCAGCTGCCTCCTGCACACCCCCCACGGGGATATGCCAGCAACCAAGGTACATGCCCTTGACCGGAATCGAACCCAGGACCCTTCAGTCCGCAGTCTGATGCTCTATCCACACTGAGCCAAACCGGTTTCAGCAATATATATATACCATATTTGCCGGCGTATAAGGCGATTTTTTGGCCCTGAAAAATATGTATTTGCCGGCGTATAAGACGACTGGGCGTATAAGACGACCCCCTAACATTTCCACAAAAAATACAGAGTTTGTTATATACTCGCCGTATAAGACTACCCCGCACTTGGAGGCATATTTTTCAGGGCCCAAAAGTCGTCTTATACGCCGGCAAATACGGTATGTATTTTTAAAAGACGCGGGCCCGGGGTCAGTCCCTGAGGGAGGAGGGAGACCATCCCCACATCGCCCTCCCCACCCCCGCCCCCAGCTTTACTCACACTGGAAGTGCCACACCAGGAAACCAGCGGCGAGCGAGACCAGCAGGATCACGAGCACAGCCACGGGCACCACCCAGGGCCGGAGGCCTCCTTTCTCCACCTTCTTGGTGTTGTTGACGGGCAGGAACTCCAGGCCTTCCTCAAAGGCATGCATGCTCTGCACAGAGGAAGGCGCGGGTGAACTCCAGGGCTCGGACCCTCTCCTGCCTGCACACCCAGTCCCTGCAGCTCTCCGCGTGCACGAACCCGCTCCGACGCAGCGAGAGGCCCGGGGAAGGAGGGTCCAGCCCTGGGCCACGGCTGGCCACCCGGTGCCTCGGTGCAAGCTTCGAAAGGCAGCCCCTGCTCCGGGCCCCACGGTCCCCTGCACCTGTGGGCAGCACACACTGGCACACCCCACGCCCTACCCAGTGGCCTCGCTTCGCCAATGTTTAACCAGTTGGCCGTGCCGCTGTGGAACGGGCCTTAGGGGTCCGATGGAACGACTTCAAGGTGAGGAGGTCGTGTCTCTATTGGAATCAAGGTCATGTGCTCAGCCAAAACCGGTTTGGCTCAGTGGATAGAGCGTGGGCCTGCGGACTGAAAGGTCCCAGGTTCGATTCCGGTCAAGGGCATGTACCTTGGTTGCGGGCACATCCCCAGTGGGGGGTGTGCAGGAGGCAGCTGATTGATGATTCTCTCTCATCGATGTTTCTAACTCTCTATCCCTCTCTCTTCCTCTCTGTAAAAAATCAATAAAATACATTTAAAAAAATTAGGAATTATATATTTGAAAAAAAAAAAAAAGGTCATGTGCTCAGACCCGAGAGCCGGAAAAACAACAATATGTCCCACAGCCTGGCTGGCGTGGCTCGGTGGTTGACCTATGAGACCCTGGCGGTCACGGTTCGATTCCCGGTCAGGGCACATGCCCAGGTAGCGGGCTCCATCCCCGGCGTGGGGCGTGCGGGAGGCAGCCGATCAACGGTTTTCTCTCTCATCTCTGATGTTTCCATCTCTATCCCTTCCTCTGAAATCGACAATAAAAGCATGTCAAACCAACAACAACCACCGCAAAAACGCCTTCCCACAAGCAGCAGAGTGGCTCCCCGGAGTCCTCCCGGTAGAGGGGTGTCGGGAAGAGGGGGAGGAGAGCGGGGGTGGATGGGGCAGGTGCGAGGCCAGCGGGTCAGGACAGGTGAACTTTCCTCACACGTGATCTGCCTGCCTTCAATCCTGCAGAGGAGCCGTGTGTCGCGAAACCGAAGGGTTCATAGGCTCAACTGCCTCATATCCACGGCAAAAGCAACTGTAATAAAAGCGAGTGCCCTCACCCCAAATTCCACAGATGTACCATTATTTTAAATATATTTTATTGATTTTTTTTTTTTACAGAGAGGAAGAGAGAGGGATAGAGAGTTAGAAACATCAATCAGCTGCCTCCTGCACAACCCCCACTGGGGATCTGCCCGCAACTAAGGTACATGCCCTTGACCGGAATCGAACCTGGGACCCTTCAGTCCACAGACCAACGCTCTATCCATTGAGCCAAACCGGTCTTGGCACAAGTGGCTTTCTTACTGGACACTCCCAACAGCTAAGTATTGCAGATTTTTTCTATGGGGCGCTTTAATTGCTCCAGAGAATGAATATATATATATATATATATATATATATATATATATATAATCTCTTGGATGGAGCAATTTAAACCCAGCCACTAACATTCCAGAGCATGTGAGAGAGAAATCGATTTCCCACCCCTGATAAGGGACTGTTTTTTGCTTGGGTCAGAAGTGGAGATCTGAGTACTACTAACGATGTCCTCCCCTTCTCACTTCTATCTCCTGTGACACCAATTCCAGAGCCTGCCTGAGGACATTATCCAAGAAATACCGCTCGATCCCCAGTAGGGGGCGTGCAGGAGGCAGTCGACCAATGATTCTCATCATTGAAGTTTCTACATCTTGCTCCCTCTCCCTTCCTCTCTGAAATCAATACAAAATATTTTAAAATATGTATAACATTGCCGAGAGAAATTTTAAAAGACCAAAATAAATCCAGCAACATCTCATGTTCACGGATTGCAAGAGTCAATGTAGCCAAGATGTCTATTCTCAAGTTTGTCTAGAGATCCAATAGAATCTTTCTTTTAAATATATTTTATTGATTTTTTTTTTTTACAGAGAGGAAGGGAGAGGGATAGAGAGTTAGAAACATCGATGAGAGAGAAACATCAATCAGCTGCCTCCTGCACACCCCCCACTGGGGATGTGGCCACATCCAAGGTATGTGCCCTTGACCAGAATTGAACCCGGGACAATTTCAGTCCGCAGGCCGACGCTCTACCCACTGAGCCAAACCGGTTTTGGCGAGATCCAATATAATCTCGATCAAAATTTCATCCGGCTTTCTGATGAGCTCTCTGCTCTGAACTTTATATGGAAATGACAGCAGACCATGAAAAGAAGAACGAAACTGGTGGACTAAAAATCAAGACTTATTATAAAGGCAATTTATTCTTTAAATTTCAAAAACCATCTATTTCATTTCCAAGAAAGACACTTTATTCTTTGATGGTTGCTTTATTGAGTTACTTTGATGCTTTATTCTTTGATAGTTACGCACTACCTTCTGGCTCTTTCTGAGGTTACCAACTAGGTATTTATATATATATATATATGTCATCATTCTCTTCAGAACATTGTCCTTCTCTTTCAGGCTGTGGGTTTTCTTTCAATGGCCTTGGTTGCCTAATCATATTTAAAGATTTAGCCCTAACCGGTTTGGCTCAGTGGATAGAGCGTCAACCTGCAGACTGAAGGGTCCCAGGTTCGATTCTGGTCAAGGGCATGTACCTTGGTTGTGGGCACATCCCCAGTAGGGGGTGTGCAGGAGGCAGCTGATCCATGTTTCTCTCTCATCGATGTTTCTGGCTATCTATCCCTCTCCCTTCCTCTCTGAAAAAAAAATAAATAAATAAAACACATTAAAAAAAACATAAAGATTTAATTAAAAAAAAATAAAGCTTTAGAGCTAGACTCTCTACACAGACTGTATAAATGTGTGCATGTGTTAGAAGAAATGTAAGAAAAATGATTATTGTTTTTCTTCTCAATTTACAGAGTAAATTTCGCAACTATTTTCCTACTTGAGCCTCCCAACAGTCCTGGAATCACTCCCGAGTAGGGCCGCCACCCTGTCCGCCACACCAGGCCGGGAGAAACGAGGACCCGGCAGCGTCCCGCAGCCAGGTGGTCCTGGTCTCGGCCTCCCGGAGCGGTCGGCTTCCAGAACCCAGGAAGCCAGTATTCGGGGAAGAGGGAAAGCAAGGCCCACGGACCGGGCACCCCAGGGCGACCCGGGCCTGGGGACAGGCTCCGGGCAGAGCCGTGACGGTCCCTGCGGGGTGACCGCCGGGCGCCACCCAACCCAGAAACACGGTTTAATCAGTAATCAGACCGTGCCCTTTTACGGCCCTCCCCTCGGCTCTATTTTTAGAGATTACCTGGCCCGGCCCAGAGGTTTTATTGATAAGGAAACTGAGGCGGAGAGGGCGTGGCCCGTGCCAAGTCACCCAGGCGGTGAAGTCAGGAGAGCAGCCACACCCTCCCACCGCAGACAAGTTTCAGGCGTGCTCCCGTGGAGGAGGGGGCAGGGAGCACCATCCCTTCGTCGTGGCTACACACACACACACACACACACACACACACCCGTCCACAGAACCATCGTGGGCGAGAACGCAGGCTGGTGCCTGCTTTGCCTCTTCTCGCTCTCTTCCGCAGAGGCAAACACACCGGCAGGTGTACACACACAAGCCCCGGCGCCGTGAAGCCAGATGCTTGCTTACCGCAGACAGACAGAAAGGCCGACGGCCACCGGCCCGACACCGTGCAAGGCCCCACGCCAGCTCGGACGAGAAGCCAGGAATGGTTTCCTGGAGGACAGGTGGGTGTGGAAAGCTTGGGGGGGGGGGGTACATGGAGAGTGGAGACCCTGGAGGGGCCCTGGCCGGTGTGGCTCAGTGGGTAGAGCGTCGGCCTGCGGACTGAAGGGTCCCGGGTTCGATTCCGGTCAAGGGCATGGACCTTGGCTGCGGGCACATCCCCGGTGGGGGGGTGTGCGGGAGGCAGCTGATCGATGGTTCTCTCTCATCGATGTTTCTAGCTCTCTATCCCTCTCTCTTCCTCTCTGTGAAAAATCAATAAAATATATTACAAAAAAAAAAAAAAAAAAGATCGCTGCTCATTTGGCTAAGGCTGGGTGTGACCTGTGGGAAGGGGAATGAACCTGAAAACAGAACAGGTCACACTCCGAGTCCCGGTAGGTCCCGGGTGAGACCATGGCCCGCCCCCGGGAACCTGCCTCTGCCGCCGGGGACCAGGGTCAAGGGGCAGGGGTGACGTCACCGGCTGCAGACAAAGGTGTGTCGCTCAGACCCGAGACTAGACCAGGGAGGCCGGCTCCGCACACCACTGCCGGTGCTGCCGATCATGACCGGTGGCGGGTGCTGTGCACCGGTGGGTCCGGTGACTCAGGGCACCCGTCGTCACCCGGCGGGGTGGATCTCAGCTCCGTGACGTCATCACTGTCACTACGGCCAGGAGAGCCACACGACAACCCCGGGACTGTCCAAGCAAGAACGGGCCGTCGGGGCACCGGCAATGGTTCTCCAAGGAGAGGGGATGCTGTGTTCTGGGGCACATGCTGTGTTCACGCGCCTGTCTCTACAGGGAGAAGCACGAAGCCAGCGTAACTCTCAGCCCCTCTCGGGCGCCCGTCCCGGCGAGATCCTGGCCAGACGCCCCAGAAGCTCGGGCCACCTAAGGCGACAGACGGCGCAAGAAATGAATTCCAGAAACTAACGCTGCCCTGTCTTCCCAGGCGATGCTGAGCACAGTAGGGCCGCACAGCATTGAGATTCCAAGGGGAAACTGGGAAAAGGTCTCTCTCTCTCTCTCTCTCTCTCTCTCTCTCTCTCTCTCTTAAAACATATTTTATTGATTTAAAAAAAATAATATTTTATTGATTTTCCACAGAGAGGAAGGGAGAGGGATAGAGAGCTAGAAATGTCGATGAGAGAGAACCATCGACCAGCTGCCTCTTGCACACCCCCTACTGGGCATGTGCCCGCAACCAATGCACATGCCCTTGACCGGGATCGAACCCGGGACCTTTCAATCCGCAGGCCGACGCTCTATCCACTGGGCCAAACCGGTTTTGGCTTATTGATTTTTTTTTACAGAGGAAGGGGGAGGGATAGAGAGTCAGAAACATTGATGAGAGAGAAACATCGATCTGCTGCTGCCTCCTGCACACCTCTCACTGGGGATGTGCCCGCAACCAAGGTACATGCCCTTGACCGGAATCAAACCTGGGACCCTTCAGTCCGCAGACCGACGCTCTATGCACTGAGCCAAACAGGTCAGGGCGAAAGGCTTCTTTTTAAAGTGGCTGATGATGAGGGGCTCTACATAGTATGGCTCACTCCACTTAAAAAAAAAATATATATATATATATATTATTGATTTCAGAGAGGAAGAGAGAGACAGAGAGAGACAAAAACATCAATGATGAGTGCGTCACTGACCGGCTGCCTCCCACACACCCCCTACCAGGGATGGAGCCCACAACCCGGGCATGTGCCCTGACCGGGACTCGAACCGTGACCTCCTGGGGCCGATCCGCCTCCCTGCTGAAGCCACCCCCGCCCCAGGACGGCTGTGGGCAGACAGCAGGTTCCCGGGAGCAAGACTTCAGCCACCCTGCCGCCGCCGTGGCCGCCCGGCCCGCCCAGCGAGGGAACTCGGTGCGTCCGTCACAGGATGCCTGAGGGGCCGGGGGGAGGGCAAGGAACCACACCCGCCTCCTCCTCCGCCCGCTGGGCAGCCCCGACCACCAGTCTCGGATGCCACAGATGTGGTCCCAGCCCGGCGGCGTCTCCCGGCCGGCCCGGGCACGCAGAGCCCCAATAAAAACGAAGCGAGCGGCATCCACCCCCCCAGAGCCCCCCTTCTCGGGGGACAGGCTGGCACGGCCGCCAGCCAGGAGCCGGGCCGGGTGGTTCTTAGGAACTCCAAGTCCCGGCAGCCCGGCCTGCGCTTCCCAGCAGCGTGGGCGAGCCCACGTCCCCCCGCGGGTCAGTTTCAGTTTCAGCCGGATGGACGGGGCGGACGGGGCGGGTCTTGGCTCCCGTGCCCGTGCCCGGGGCCCTCCCACAACAACAGGCAGGGGGCATCCCTTGCCCTCCGGGGCCGCCACCCAGCGCCGAGGCCATCGGAGCTCCTCGGGGACACACGCCCGGCCAAGGTGGGGCCAGCGGACTTCGGAACCGCTGCCTCTGGTGGCCCAGCCTCTCTCTCTCTCTCTCTCTCTCTCTCTCTCTCTCTCTCTCGCACGTGCCCTTTGACCCGTCACGGTCCCCCCCACCAGAAGCAGCAGCCCAGGATCACCGGGGATCCGTGGCCCCGAGCCATCCTGGGGAACAGAACGCTCACACACACACACACACACACACACACACACACACGCTCACACACACACACGCACACACACACGCTCACACACACACACACGCACGCACACACACACACACACACACACACACACGCACACACACCATCTACGTTCCCCGTGAAGGAAAGGAGTGGAACGAAGCTAGCGGCGCACCTGCTGGGGCAGGAAGCGAAGTGGCGGGGCCTGACTCAGCCAGCCGGGCCCTGAGTCAGCGAGAGACCCGGGGCCGGGCCCCTGCCAGCCGGCGTGGCTCCCTCCCCATGGCTCCCTCCCCGTGGCTCCCTCCCCGTGGCTCCCTCCCCGGCTCCCTCCCCGTGGCTCCCTCCCCGTGGCTCCCTCCCCGTGGCTCCCTCCCCATGGCTCCCTCCCCGTGGTCCCCGCCCAGGACCACACGCACCTGCCCTGAGACCCCCAAGGGGGGACACCACAGACTGGGGAGGACCTCCCCACACACACACAAGTCCCTTCCTTCCCCCTGGAGGGATCGGGGTGGGGGGAGAGCCGGGAGCTCCGAGCCACGGGGGCAGAGAGGCCTCGCTCTCCTCTCTAAAAAGTGGGTTAATAAGCCCTGGCCGCCTCCTAAGCGGAGGTGTTGTGAAAACAAATGACCCGACTCACGCTAATGACAAGGTCTCCCTTCAGGTTTGATTTCTCCACCCACCACCCGGTCCGTCCGGCCCAAAGCCAAGCAAGGCCCCTTCCCCCGTCTGGTCTCGTGGAGCAGCTGCAGTTCCAGTGAAAACATTCAAACAAGCAGAAACCGGTGTGGCTCAGTGGATAGAGCCTGCGGCCTGCGGGCTGAAAGGTCCCGGGTTCGATTCCGGTCAAGGGCATGGACCCAGTGGAGGGATGTGCAAGAGGCAGCAGCTGATTGATGATTCTCTCTCATGGATGTTTCTAACTCTCTGTCCCTCTCTCTTCCTCTCTGTGAAAAAAATCAATGAAAAACACAATAAAATATTGTTTTAAAAAACCAACAACAACATTCAAACAAAACAAAACAAAAAAAAACACCCTTAAAAGCACACGTCTGGCCGAAACCGGTGTGGCTCAGTGGATAGAGCGTCAGTCTGCGGACAGAAGGGTCCCGGGTTCGATTCCGGTCAAGGGCATGTACCTTGGTTGCGGGCACATCCCCGGTGGGGGGCGTGCGGGAGGCAGCTGGTCAATGTTTCTCTCTCATCGATGTTTCTAGCTCTCTATCTCTATCCCTTCCTCTCTGTAAAATATCAATAAAATATATTTAAAAAAAACAAACTAACACCTCTCGCAGCTCCCAGGCAGGTGGGAGCACGCTCCAGGTGGCTGTCTGGGTGAAAGAACCGAATACACACACAGGAAAGAAAGCACCACAAGGGAGGGAGGGGGGTCTGGGGACCCAAGTCCAAGGTCACACCACCCAGAACCCTGTGGTGGAGGCAGGTAATAGGCGAGGAGCCTGGGAGAACTGCAGAGCCAGATCCTTGGACCTGGATTCCTAGAGCTGGGGCGATCTGTAGCCACCCTCCCTCCTCCCATCCCCCCAGGGCGGTCCTTTCTGCAGGGAAATGGCAGTTTCATTGGCTGCCAGCATTACAAATCCTTCCTCCCCCAGGTGCGATCCGCATCACAATGCCCGGCGCGTGAGTGCGCCAACGGGGCCAGCCCACCTCCCGCGGCTCAGGCAGCTCCCGAAAACACCTCCGGGTGCCCTGCTGAGTCAGCTCCTCCTCTCTCTCAACAAGCTCAACTCAGCCGTCGAGACATCAAAGCGTTTGCTCAGCCTCTGGCCATCTGGTTCCACCTCACAATACCATTAGCGAGCGGTATTCCCACGAAGACACGGAACCCAGCGCTCTAGCAGTGTTTCCCAAAGTGTGGTACGCGTGCCCTCAGGGGCACGGGAAGAGTTTGGTGGGGGTAGGCGTTGCACCGGAGTTTGGTGGGGATAGGCACTGCACTTCGCTTAGCTGCGCCTCATTCTACGTTCTCATGAGTCAAGTCAAGACAGTCTTGTGAGGCGTGAGATGGTCCGGTGTGCAAATACATGCTATTTATAATATAACTCTTATTTATATTTTATTATGAATAGTTTTATTTTTCGTTCATTACTACCGTATTTGCCGGCGTATAAGACGACCCTTTGGCCCTGAAAAATATGCCTCCAAGTGGGGGAGTAGTCTTATACGGCGAGTATATAACAAACTGTATTTTTAGTGAAAATGTTAGGGGGTCGTCTTATACGCCCAGTCGTCTTATACGCCGGCAAATACGTATTTTTCAGGGCCAGAAAATCGTCTTATACGCCGGCAAATACGGTATTTTGTGTATGTACCCAAAAAATAAAAAATAATAAATAGATTTTGATTGTTATTAAAATACATCCATTTTTTTTTGACGAGGGGTACTCAGCGTTACGAAAATTATAGAAGGGGTACACACATGTCAATAGTTTGGGAAACACTGATCTACAGCATAATCCACATGAGGCCTGACCAGCGTGGTCTCCCTGGGAGCAGTCCCGATAGATCAATCGAGCTATAGCCATTTCCTGATCGAGGTATTGCCATTAGCACAGTCAATCAGCGCACGCACAAAATAAAACAAGGAATAAGCAGGGATACAGCCACCTGTTGGAAGCTTGTGCAACGATCAAAAAACGGTCTTTAAAAGAGTAGGTAAGCCCGGCCAGCATGGCTCAGTTGGTTGAGCATCCATCCACCTAGGAACATGGTTTGGTTCCCAGTTTGCGGGCTCGATCCCCAGTGTGGGGTGCGCAGGAGGCGGCCGATCCATGATTCTCTCTCATCATTGGTGTTTCTATCTCTCTCCCCCCTCTCCCTTCCTCTCTGAAACCAATAAAAATTTATATATTTTTTAAAAAATCTGGAAGAGTGCCGAAACCAGGGCGGCTCAGTGGATAGAGTGTCGGCATGCAGACTGAAAGGTCCCGGGTTCGATTCCGGTCAAGGGCATGTACCTTGGTTGCTGGCACGTCCCCGGTGCGGGGCGTGCAGGAGGCAGCTGGTCGATGTTTCTCTCTCATCGATGTTTCTAACTCTCTGTCCCTCTCCCTTCCTCTCTGTAAAAAATCAATAAAATATTTAAAAAAAGAAAAAATATATATATTAAAAAAAAATCTGGAAGAGATAATTTCAGAGAAGTTCACCTTCTACTTTGTATATTGCTTGCCTAAAAAAGAAAAACAAACCAAAAAACCCTTCTTAACTTTTGTAGGGGGGGGGGGGGAAGGGGGAAGCAACTTCCTTCAGAAAGCATGCATAGGACAGGCAATACCAAGTTAGTCAAACGCTTCTCTAGGATACTTTCCCCATTTTAAAATCCTTCCTACTTATCTGAGCCAAATTCTCTTTAAATATATACATACAGTATTAACCTTTTAATAATAACTTAAAGTCCCGGGTGAGCCGAGTGTCCCAGGGGAAGCAGTGGGACCCAGGGGAAGGGGCAGTGAAAACCAGAGGAGGAGCGGACTCTATTCATTTGGTCCTGAGATAGTCACCATAAAACAAGCAGACTGTCAAATGAGGGGCGGATTCTATTCATGTGATCCTGAGATAGTCACCATAAAACAAACAGATTGCCAAATGACAGCGGGGAGGGGAAGGAGACCTGGGGGGAGATAGGAGAACAACCGAGGGACTGGTATGCATGCATATAAGTACAACCAATGAACACAGAACTCTGGGGAGGGAGGGCATAAATGGGAGGGGAGGGGGGGGCAATGGTAAGCTATGTACACAGAAAATACCTTAATAAAATAAAATTTAAATTTAAAAATAATAATAATAATAATAATAACTTAAAATTACAACCCAATAAAAACATGAGGGGATTTGCATTAGATTCTAGGGAGCCACCTTACATGTGTGGCTTTCACCGAGCTGGTGTCAGCTCCCCAGTCCGGATGTCCTCCTGACTTCAGCACCCCGGCTCTCAGCACCCCGGCTCTCAGCACCCCGGCTCTCAGCACAGCCACACCCCACAGCGGGAGGAAGTGGCTTCAGTGTCCACTGTTGGGGCGGGACAGTAAGAGCGGGACTCACCCCTAACAGAGACGCACACAGCTGCCTCTCCCAGAGGCTGTCCGTGTCTTTCCGACTCACGATGAAGTCATCCAAGGTATGGCCGTTCCCCCCGGGAGCGTGTCACCCACCAACAAGGACGGTAAGCAAGGGCTCCGAGGCCTCATCGGAGCTGCCACTGAATTAAGAAATGTGGCGGGACCCAGGCAGAAGGTAGGAGCAGCCCAGAGCGACGTGGGCCCATGAAGGGACCCTGTGGGCGCACAGTCCTTCACCCAGACACAAGCCGACGGGACCTGACGGTTCTCCAGGCCCCAGGCCCCCACCGTGCCCGGCAGATACCGCGTTTTCCCGAAAATAAGACATCCTCCGAAAATAAGACCCACTTACAGGTTTCCTTCTGAGTGAAATATAAGGCATTCCCCCTTCTCCCCCGAAAATAAGGCCCCCAGGCTCTGTCTCAGAGTGAAAATTAATTTACCAGAAACTGGTCGCTAGGGCCGCCCCGACTGGCGTCTAGCAACCAGTGACCGTACGGGGAGTCCTGACGTCACTGCTGTGTGAATGGAGAGAAATCAGCGTGGAAGCTTTGTGAAACCTAAGCTGCAAGAAGGTGTGACGTGGGTGAAGAATTCATGGGAGAAAATCACTGACAGTTGCATTGCAAATGCACTGCGAGCAGGCTACCTTGACAAGAAGTACTCGTTTAAAGACAGTGCTATTGCTAACCATGAGAGATTGGGTCCACTGATTCTGAAAGAAATGGAGTCACAAGAAATTCACCAGGAAATTCAGGAATTGGATTGTGATGATGATGCTCCAGAAGATGATGTCATGATTCTCATTGACTAAATGAGTCAATTCTTGATACTGTAGGATTCACAGTTTGTCTGGTTTGTGTTGACAACTACTGTACTAACGTACCGTATACAGGTAATACATTTCCTTTATTTTCATTTAGCAATAAATGTGTACCATATTCTTCTTCATGGAAAAAATAAGACATCCCCTGAAAATAAGACCTAGCGCATCTTTGGGAGCAGAAATTAATATAAGACACTGTCTTATTTTGGGGGAAACAGGGCTGATACAACGCCTTCCCCAGGACACAAATTGGTGTGTGCCTTAGCAACAAGCCAGATAAAACATACGCAGAGGGTAAGAAATGGACAAGGCCCATAAAAATAAAAAAAAATGCAAGCAACCGGATTTGTTGGCTTGAGGGGAGGGTAAACGATTTTCGATTTAAAAATTCCCATGAAGTCATTTTTATTCATGGAACGAGTCAAGCAACGTTTTGTTCAAAGCCCCGTTGAAATCGCATCCCCGGCCGGACTCCTGGTCTACCGCGGGAGTAGCTCGTTAAAAGGGGAAACCAGACCAGTGTGGGGGTGAGAGGTGTTTAGTGGCCTTTGTGTTGGCGCCTGGTGCTCACCACAGTGCGTAGTGGCGTGTCCCAGGATGCGGCTGGGAAGAGGCATCAATCACCGTCGCCTTTGGAACACAACTGTGGTATAATGGCATTGCGGGCAAACTCATAGGCTTTGAAGTCTCGGAGATCTGGGAGATCTGGGTTTGAATCCTCTTCTACCTCTGCCGTTGGGCCATTATGCAAATCCTCTGAGCCTGTCTTCTCATCTAGGCATTTCCCCCCCTCACACAGTTGCTATGAGGATAAACAGAGGTAATGAATTTAAGTGGGCATATCTAATGAGGGGTAGAATGAATGACATCATATTCTCCTTTTCACCACCACCATCATCATCATCATCATCATCATCATCATCATCTCAGAGACAAAGGAGCCAAGATTTTGACCAGACAACCATCACCAAGATCATCATCATCATCATCATCATCATCATCTCAGAGACAAAGGAGCCAAGACTTTGACCAGTCAGACAACCATCACCAAGATCCTAAGGATTCGGTTGCAAAGTGTGGAAAGAACAAGCAAATTCTGAAACTATGAGATTCGAAGACAGAATTTTTGGTAGGTGGCCTGCTTCTAGAAAAGTTCTTTTTTTTTAAAAAAAATACATATTTTATTGATTTTTTTACAGAGAGGAAGGGAGAGAGACAGAGTTAGAAACATCGATCAGCTGCCTCCTGCAAACCCCCTACTGGGGATGTGTCTGCAACCAAGGTACCTGCCCTTGACCGGAATCGAACCTGGGACCCTTGAGTCCACAGGCTGACGCTCTATCCACTGAGCCAAACCGGTCAGGGATAGAAAGGTTCTTAACAAACAAAAAACAACGGCAACTATTGGCCCCAAGCTGTGAGCAAACTCAGACACTCTCACCTCGGCCGGGCCCGGCAAGGTGAGCGTTCTCCGAGAGCCCGGGCGTTCCCATCCTCATTCTCATGCAAATGTGCCGTGATTCTGCCAAGCCCCAGGCACCTCGGGTGCATCCCAAGAAGAGAACGCCAGTCTCTTACCCAAATCAATTCTTACTGTTCGTAACCCATCCCTTCCTGAGCCCACTGGGCCCACAGCCCCGTCTGGCACTAGCGCAGGCCAGGCAAAACACAGCAGAGCCAGACCACCCGAGTTCAAATCCCGCACCCACTACTCTTTCTTTCTTTCTTTCTTATTTATTTTTTATTTTTTTACAGAGAGGAAATGAGAGGGATAGAGAGCTAGACACATCGATGAGAGAGACATCGATCAGCTGCCTCCTGCACACCCCTCACCGGGGATGTGCCTGCAACCAAGGCACATGCCCTTGACCTGGGACCCTTCAGTCCGCAGGCCGACGCTCTATCCACTGAGCCAAACCGGTTTCGGCATCTTTCTTTCTTTTTTAAAATATTTCATTGATTTTCCACAGAGAGGAAGGGGGAGGGATAAAGAGCCAGAAACGTCAATGAGAGAGAAACATCGACCAGCTGCCAGGAGGCACACCCCCCAACTGCCCGCAACCAAGGTACATGCCCTTGACCGGAATCGAACCCGGGACCCTTCAGTCCGCAGGCCGACGCTCTATCCACTGAGCCAAACCGGTTTCGGCCATTTGCCTCGCCTTTAAAGGGTGATGACAATGGTACTAAGAGGCATCATACGTGACACAGGCTGGTCCTCCAAACACCCCAGGAGCATGCCCACAGTGCCAGAAGCAATGCATGCTGGGAGCTCCATCCCCCTCCCCTTCCTCTTCCAAGGACGCCTTCTCCCTTAGGAGAGACATGAGCCAACAGCCTGGGCGGAACCACAAGCCAGAGAAGGAACTGACCCCAGAGGAACTCCAAGACCACAGCGGCGGGGGGGGGGGGGGGGGGGGGGCGGCCACAGGCCACAGCGCACGCAGTCTTGCCCCCGGCTCCGGGGAGGCAGCGAGAGAGGCCACCCATGGACCCTGGGGGGGGAGAGGGGGAGAGGGAGAAGCTGTGATGAAACGGCGCCTGCTCAGGGCAGACCCACCCTCGGTGCCTTCCCCCAGGGAGTGGGCAGCTACCGAGGGAGGACTGTCTTCTCTTCTGCTTCTGTGTCCGCGTCTCCTCCACGAGGGCCATGAATCCCCAGGTCTTCCCCAGACCAAGGTGGACAGCGCCCCCCGGAGAAGGCAGGCTGCGTGGTCATCTTAGTGTCCCCACTGACCACCTTCCCTGCCCGCCCTCACCCCCTCTGCACACCCCTGCCAGCCCCAAGAGAGAAGGAAGCGTTTAAAAGCTTTGTTTTGCAGAAACCGGTTTGGCTCAGTGGTAGAGCGTCGGTCTGCAGACTGAAAGGTCCCGGGTTCGATTCCGGGCAAGGGCATGTGTCTTGGTTTCGGGCACATCCCCAGTGGGGGGGTGTGCAAGAGGCAGCTGGTCGATGTTTCTCTCTCATCGACGATTCTAGCTCTCTATCCCTCTCCCTTCCTCTCTGTAAAATATCAATAAAATATATTTTAAAAAATAAATAAATAAATTTTTGTTTTACCCTAACCGATCTGGCTCAGCGGATATAGCATCAGCCTGTGGACCAAAGGGTCCCAGGTTCGATTCCGGGCAAGGGCATGGACCTTGGTTGCGGGCACATCCCCAGTGGGGGTGTGCAGGAGGCAGCTGGTTGATGTTTCTCTCTCATCGACGATTCTAGCTCTCTATCCCTCTCCCTTCCTCTCTGTAAAATATCAATAAAATATATTTTAAAAAATAAATAAATAAATTTTTGTTTTACCCTAACCGATCTGGCTCAGCGGATATAGCATCAGCCTGCAGACCAAAGGGTCCCAGGTTCGATTCCCGTCAAGGGCATGGACCTTGGTGGCGGACACATCCCCAGTAGGGGGTGTGCTGGAGGCAGCTGATCGATGATTCTCTCCCATTGAAGTTTCTAACTCTCTACCCCTCTCCCTTCCTCTCTGTAAAAAAACTCAATAAGATGTATTTTTTTTTAAAGAAAAGCTTGGTTTTGTGTGATGGGAGGGGCAGAGGGGAAGAAGAAGGGGAAAGGGACCAGCAGCCAGTGCCAAGGTCTTGGCACACGTTTCCATTTCATAGAGGGTCCTGTTCACAGCAGCCGCCTGAAGGGAGGGAAATGACAGGGGGAAGTCTGGGAGGAGGGTCTCCATCGCTGGAGTCTGTGCCCCCAAGTTCCTCAGAGAGACCCCCTGGGCCCAGGAGGTCAGAGCTCCCCCACACACACAACCTGGTTGTGAGCCTCCCTTCACATGCCTCCCTTCTCCTAACCCCACACCGCCCTGCTCTTAGTCTGGAGGCCCTTTCCAACTCGCAAATTCAAACTATGGTTGACACACCACGCTGCCACGCACAGATGCCTCCCCTTCGGTAAAGCGTCCCTTCCAATCCTTGCAACAGCCCCGGCACATGTACGCCACCCCCTGTCGCAGCCACAGGGGCCGGGGCTCGGGGACCAGGTGGCGCCTCCGCGTGGGTCACTGCGGCCGCCGCGTCACCCACGGCCTGGGCCCCCTCCCCGACTCCGACCCCTCCAGCCTGTGCCCACTGGGGTTTCTCCAGGAACCCCGTTCTTAGCACACAGAATTTAACACACACACACACACCCCGCCCCCCACACTACACGGGGTGCTCCCCGAAGGCAGGGCCTCCCGTGCCCCTGGGTCCCCCCAGTGCTGGCGCCCCAACCTGGCACAGGCTCCGTCGGTGGGTGCCTCACTGAGATCTGCTGTGTGGACAAATAGGTGATGCCTTAATCAATAAAGTAATTTTTTTAATATATATTTTTAATTGATATTTTACAGAGAGGAAGGGAGAGAGAGAGAGAGAGAGAGAGAGAGCTAGAAACGCCGATGAGAGAGAAACATCGACCAGCCGCCTCTCGCACACCCCCTACCAGGGATGTGCCCGCAACCAAGGTACATGCCCTTGACCGGAATCGAACCCGGGACCCTTCAGTCCGCAGGCCGACGCTCTGTCCACTGAGCCAAACCGGTTTCGGCAATAAAGTAATTAAAAAAAAAAAAAAAAGACGGTAAGCTCCTTAAGGGAAACAGCCCTGTCCGATTTGGCTTTGGAGTCCTCCCTGCCACGGTGCCCGGCACAGAAGGAGATACACAGCTGGTTCAATGGAACTCAGGAGAGGGCAGGCGGGAGGGAGGAGGGTAGAGAGAGAGAGAGACAGACAGACAGACAGACAAAGTGGCGAAGAGATCCATCCATGAGGAGGGAACCAGCTCATCGGAAGCGGGAGGGAGGCAGAGCGCAGTGGGTAGCAAGTGGACCATGAGAAGCTGGGCCCCGGGGGGGGGGGGGGGGGCAGGAGCTGGCAGGGGGCAGGAGGCGGCCACCCGGTGCCCTGGGAGCGCAGGGCAGACTGTGGAGGGGAGTCCAGGCCCGGTGGCCCCGGGGGCGGGCCGGGTGCGCACGGTCAGCGGTGACTCAGGAGGAGGCTCCTGGGGAAGACCCTGCTCCCCCTCCTCCCGCGTCCGCAGGAGAGAGAGTCCCAGAAAGGGAAGTCACCGAGAGAAAACCCGCCCCGAGAGAGAGAGAGCCAACACCCACGGCCCTCACCGGGAGCCTGGCAGGCAATTACCCGGGGCCCATAAACACGGCAATTACCGGCAGGAAACCAGGGTGCCCGGCCGGGGCGCAGGGCCTCCCGGGCGGAGAGCGGCCGGCTGGTCCCGGTCCCGGTCCGGGCGGGCTGGGCCCGGGCTGGCTGGGCCGGGCGGGGAGGAAAAGGGGAAGGAGCCGGTGGTGTGTGTGCTTCTCTCCGGCTTCGGCAGGCTGCCCAGGCCGGGATGTCGCTGGGACAGAGGGGGTGATGGTGGGAGCTCCAGCATCGGACCTGGCGGGGGCAATGCCACGGCCGGGGGCACAGGACGCCTGGGCACAGGGGCACCGGCCTGCCGGCCCGGAAGCCCGGGGCCCCGCTGGGCAGAGGCAGGGGCCCGGCCACCCAGGTGTGCCCAGCAAGGCGACCAGCAGCCCATCCCAGCGCGACCTCGACGTCCCGTCCGAGATCTCTCCGTCCCCCGATCTCTCCGTCCCCCCACCACCGTTCCTCCTGCCAAACAAGGGCTCCCAGCTCCCCCGTCATCCCCACATCCTTTCCCACGGAGTCCCCTTCCCCCCTATCCCCCGAAGCTCTGCCTTCCCTCCCTTGGAGACAGACGCCCAGACAAGGGAATGGAACCGGCACCTTCCTCCTGGTGCACAGGAGGATGCCCCACCAACTGGGCCACCCCGGCCGGGGGTCCCCCTGACACCTTCCACCGCGGAGTCCTTGGCTCTAGTCTCCCAGGTGCCCGGATGGCCTCTGCAGAGGGCCCCCAATGCCCCTGACCCGCCAGGAAAAAAAAAAACACCCACAAATTCCCCAAGAGGCCAACCAAGCAAGGCTACCACCCCCAAACCCCCACCCCTCGCCTCCAGACCTCCCTTCTCCCGGCCACACCACCCAAGACTCCCAGCCCGGGCCCCCGGCTCCTCTGGGGGCGGCTCTGATAGCGCGGGCTCCCCGGAGGAACCCAGACGGGCCGGATCCCCCTTTTCTCCGCGTCTCCAACCCCCCGCGCCCTCCCGCCTCCCCCGTGCGCGCCGGGCGCGCGGCCGCGCAGGTACCAAAGGTCCCGGGGCCCGGCACCGGCCGAACCGGAAATTCCACCTGCCGGGCCGGGGCCGGGGCCGAGGGCAGCCGAGCGGTCCCGGGGCCGGCACAGAGCGCGCCCCGGACGGCGCCTGCAGAGCCGGCCCGAGGAGGGGGTGGTATGGGGGTGTCCCCGGCCCCCCGCCCGCCCCTGCCCTCGCCCACCTCCGGCCGCGAGCTGTACTTGAGTCCGGCGCCGGGGTCCTTGGGGCCCCCTCCGCCCTGGCGGCCCCGATCGCTCCTCATTATGGTCGCGGGGGGGGGGGGGGGGCCGGCGCGCGGGTCTCAGCGGCGGCGCGGGGCGCGCGGGCGGCCGGCTCCCATCGCCGCGGGGCGCGCGGGGGGCGCGGGGGGCGCGCGGGGGGTCGGGGCGCAGGCGCGCGGCTCCCGGCCGTCGGCGAAGCGCGGAGTGCGGGGCGGGCGGGTCCGGCCCGGCGCTTCCTGCCCCGCGCAGGTACTAGTTTCAGGGTGTGGCCTCCCGGGCCGCCCCGCCTCCTTCCTCCCGCCTCCCTCTCGCCGGCACCTTTCCCGGGCCCGCCGCCCCCTCCCTTCCCTTCGCGGGGCGCCGCCTCCCTCCCTCCCTCCCTCCCTCCCTCCCTCGGGGCCCGGGGCGCCGCCTCCCTCCCTCCGGAGACGGGGAAAAGGCGGCCGCCGGCCGGGCCCGCGGGGGGACGGGGCGGCGAGCTCGGGGGGCTCCCCCTGGGCCGGGGTGGCCGTCGGCGCGGACTGCGCCCCGCGCCCCGCGCGCAGGTGCAGGCGGCCCGGCCCCGCTGCCAAGGGGCTGCCCGCGCCCGCCTTCCCTCCCCGCCGCGCCCCGGTCCCTTCCCCCCGCGTCCACCGGGGTCCGGCCGTGGTTTCCCTCCCGCCCTCGGGCCCCTCCGGCCTCCACCTGGCGGCGCGGCCGGGTCTCGGTTTGCAGCCGCTCGGAACCCAAACAAAAACCGGACCGCCTGGCCGGCCGGCCGGGCCCCAAAGCTGCCCCGATCGTTCTCTCTCTGGTTGTGAGAGGCCCTTGCAGGCCTGCTTCCAGCTCTCTCTGGGGAAAGGGGGGGTGTGGGGGGTCCCCAGAGTCCCCCCGAGTTGCTCACCCAAATGCCCTTTTCTCTGTCCCCAGCGTCCTTGCCCCATTTGCAGCCTCAGACGCGGATTGGTGCCATCCGCGGATGCCCACCTAACCCCCGCCTCTGGTCCGGCTTTTTTGGCCCCTAGATGCCATGGTTTCCAAGTTCTCCCTGCAGCCTCCTCCCCCTTTTTCTCTGCACGTTCTTGGCATCTCGTCTTAGGGCTTTTTATAAGTGGCTCTGCCCTCCTAGCATTGGCACCGTGGAGTTGTGCTCCACTGGTACTACACAGTCAACAGATTTTTGTTTTTTTTTTTGGGGGGGGGAGGGTGTAGAAAGTTTAAAATCTATTTTTTTTAAATTTCTTTATTGGTTAAGGTATTGCATATTTGTCCTCACCCCCCCCCCCATTCCCATCCCAAATCCCTCCCCACGCGTGCCCCCACCCCCCTGTTGTCTGTGACCACTGGTTAGGCTCGTAGCCACGCACGCAAGTCCTTTGGTTGATCTCCCCCCCCCCCCGCCCCACTCCCACCCCCCTCTCCCCTCCCTCTGAGGCCTGACAGTCTGATAGATGCTTCCCTGTCTCCGGGTCTGTTTTTCCCAACAGATATTACTGAGCACGTGTTACATGCTAAGGGCACACTAGGTGCCGGGAAACGAGAGTAAACAGAGTCCTTGCTTTGCTATCCTCAAGCCCCAGACTTCCTTTCCAGACTTGCCCATCTTCCGAGGTCTCTCTGGTTGTGGCTGTCATTCTCTCGGGCTCAAAACCTTGGGATCCTCTTGGAATCTCCATCTCCCCCTTCCCCCCCCCCCTTTTTTTTTTTAAATTTAAGGCTAGTTAGTGATTTTTAGAGATGGAGGAAAGGGGAGGGCGAGAGAGAAACATCGATGTGAGAGGGCAACATCGGGCAGCTGCCTCCTGCACCCCCCTACCTGCAATCCAGGCATGTGCCCTTGACTGGGAATCCAACCGGCAACCTCCTGATGCACAGAATGATGCCCTACCAACTGAGCCACCCCGGCCAGGGCTTCCCCTGACATCTTCTATCCCAGGGGTCAGCAAACTCATTAGTCCACCGAGCCAAGTATCAACTGGACAACGACTGACATTTCTTTGGAGAGCCAAAAACCGACTTCTGCGCACGGGCCAGGGAGTCTCCATCGCCCTGTCCCTGCGCGTCCACACGTGGGATTTTGTGGAAGAGCCACACCCAAGGGGCCAAAGAGCCGCATGTGGCTCTCGAGCCGGAGTTTGCCGACCACTGTAAAATCTATCCAATTAGTCCCAACGCCGGCCAAGCCTTTCTCTCAGGTAGCTGATACGTGGAGCCCTTTCTTTCCTCCCCACTTAGAAGATCCCTATGTACACCCCGGCCACCCTTTGCCTGGATTTGTGGACCAGGCGAGCGATCGCCTGCCTCCAGCCCGCCGCCTCCGCCCTCTGACCTCTTCCACACACAGCAGCCGGTTCCTCCTCCTCCTCGGCCACAGCTTTACGAGCCGCAGTGGCGCCTGGATCCAGCCCAACCTCCTGAGTGTGGCTTTCACAACGCCACCCGCCCGCCCGCCTTCCTCCCTGGGCAACCTGGCTTCCCAGCATTCCTCGGGGCTTTCCCACCTGGGCACCCTCCCTCCCTGGTGCTCCTCATCCTCCGGAGGCCCTCCTCCCTCCCACCCACCTCGGGTACGGAGACAAAGCCACCTGCGGAGTCCTCAGTGGTATTCACGGACAGTTTCTAGCTCTCTCTTTCCAGGCGCCCGCGGGCCGGCATTGCACTCCTCCTCCCTCAAAGGCAGGTGTGGCCATCTGGCCAGCCGTGGCCACGGAGATGTCACACGACCCCGGGTAGGAGCCTCAGGAAGCAAGTACCCCACCCCCTTCTCCTTGCAAAGCCACCCTGGGGGGCACAGGGTGAGAGAAAACCTCTATGGTCCTGGGACCCCGAGCGGCTGCCACGTGCAGAGACCCCCTCTGATGTGCACGGGACATGGTGCATGAATAAGAATGAAGCTTTGGGCCCTAACTGGTCTGGCTCAGTGGATAGAGCGTCGGCCTGTGGGCTCAAGGGTCCCAGGTTCGATTCCGGTCAAGGGCATGTACCTTGGTTGTGGGCACATCCCCAGTAGGGAGTGTGTAGGAGGCAGCTGATTGCTGTTTCTCTCTCATTGATGTTTCTCTCTACCCTTCTCCCTTCCTCTCTGTAAAAAAAAAACAAAAAAAAACAACAATGAAATATATATATATATATATATATATATATATATATTTTTTTTTTTTTTTTTTTTTTTTTTTTTAAAGACACTCCTATCGCCTCCCGGGTTCCTGAAGCGTCACCTTGCAGTTCTTGGCCAATGAACGCCCTGCAGAGAAGGCCCGGGCGCTGTCACTTGGACGCAATGCACATGCAGTGCTTTTGGACCCTTCCCCCAGGGCCCCTGGGTCATGTCCATGGACACCAAACCCACTTGGTTTCATCCCCCTCACATTATGGTATGTGAATTCAGTACTTTTTTAAAAAAATATTTTTATTGATCTCAGAGAGGAAGGAGGAAGGAAGAGGGAGAGAGAAAAACATCAGTAATGAGCGAGAACCATTGATTGGCTGCCTCCAGCACGTCCCTCACTGGGGATCGAGCCCACAACACAGGCATGTGCCCTTGACCAGAATTGAACCTGGGACCTTGAGTCCACAGGCTGACGCTCTATCCACTGAGCCACACCAGCTTGGGCAGATTAAGTAATTAAAAACAAATTTTTTTTTATTGATTTCACAAAGGAAAGGGAGAGATATTAATGATGAGAATCATTGATTGGCTGTCTCCTGCACGCTCCACCCTGGGGATCAAGCCCACAACCCGGGCATGTGCCCTGACCAGGAATCGAACCATGAATCAAATTGTGACCTCCTGGTCCACAGGTCAACGCTCAACCACTGAGCCACCGGGGCCCGCCGGATCTATGCACATTGGACATGTTTTGGTCCATTGCCCTTTCTATGCTCCGTGGTGCCCAAATGGCCTCCTCTTTGGGCAGCGGGAGTCCCCTCCACTCTCCCTGCATCCTTCGGGCCCCAATCCCGCCCCCGTGGTTTGCTTCTGGGCTTTCTGGTGAGATGTGCCAGGTTCGTCCTGCACATGTCCTGCCCAGACACGCAGTTGGCCAGTTCTTCAGACATCCTACTGTCTTTCAGTGAAAAATGATATTTCAAGACAATCCATTGTTTCCATTGTTTCTGGGGGCTTTCGGTGGACAAATGTAGGGATTTTTTTTTTAGAGATACAAC
This sequence comes from Vespertilio murinus, assembly GCA_963924515.1. Taxonomy (NCBI): domain Eukaryota; kingdom Metazoa; phylum Chordata; class Mammalia; order Chiroptera; family Vespertilionidae; genus Vespertilio; species Vespertilio murinus. Next base: position 17,278,483 of record OZ004720.1, on the reverse strand, counting down.
TCACAGCACGTGTATAGCGATACTTGCAATTCAAATATTGACTCAACGTACTCTATGTGGCATCTGTATTTACTATTCCCCACACCGAGAGTGCCTGTTCTCACGTCACTTCTTTTTCTTCTTCTTCTTCTTCTTTTTTTTTTAAGTCCTATCCCCTTTATTAATTGACAGTAACAGGTACAATTTTCTCATGAGAGCTCAGTGACTTTGCCCTTAATGGAGTTTTTGTCAACTTGCCAGCTTACAAACAGCATACTCTAACTAATTTGAGGAAGAAAAAAAAAGAGGAAATGATTAAAAGCTTCGTAGGAAGCTCACAGGATCTCTGAGAGGGCCAGAAAGGCAAGAGGGGAGGAGACCCAGCCAGGATCCAGGCCAGCTACTCCAACCGCAGTGCTGCTCCCGAAGCCCCCGCTTCCCCAGCCCCAGGGAGACACATCTCCAGCTCATCACCTGGGCACCGGCGATGTCACCAGCGCTGGCCTCACGCCTCTAGCCAGAGTGGCCTTCGACCTTTGTTCCCTCTGGAATAAGTCTCCTGTGAGTGCAGCTCCTTGGCTCACCCACCAGCCTGCTGAGCCGGGGTCTGGTTCCTGCCTTGGGTGGGCAGGACTTGCCACAGGGAAATCCTCCAAGTATAGGAGGGCTGTTAGAAGACCCCCTTTGTGTCCACACATGGGGCTCTGAGCTGGGGGTGTCCTTGGAGCCTTTGGGGAAATGCGTCCTAGTTCCTGGATGTTCTGTCTGGAGAGCATCATTGAAACCTTCCCTTTCTCTGAGCCTCCTTGCCGGCCACGTAATCAGCACACCCCAGTCCTTCCCTTCTGCCATCTGCTATGTGTAGCTACGCCCAGCCCAGTCTTTGACCCCTGGTGCTGACCAGCCTATTGGGGCTTTTTAAAATATATATATATTTTATTGATGTTTTTATAGAGAGGAAGGGAGAGAGAAAGAACGTTAGAAACATCCATGAGAGAGAAAAATCGATCAGCTGCCTCCTGCACACCCCCCACTGGGGATGTGCCCCCAACCAAGGAACATGCCCTTGACCGGAATCGAACCCGGGACCTTTCAGTCCGCAGGCCGACGCTCCATCCACTGAGCCAAACCGGTTTTGGCACGACTGAACGGTTTTCACTGAATAGTTCCCTTTTCACCACACCTCAAATTGGGGATTCCTGTTGGCACTGAATTGGTGGCAATGACCACTGGTTGACACTAGTACGGCCCAGCCAATTGTATGAATCACGAAGTACACACATACCACTTTAAAAAATATATATATTTTATTGATTTTTTAGAGAGAGGAAGGGAGAGAGATAGTTAGAAACATGGATCAGCTGCCTCCTGAACACCTCCCACTGGGGATGTGCCCGCAACCCCGGTACATGCCCTTGACCGGAATCGAACCTGGGACCCTTCAGTCCGCAGGCCAATGCTCTATCCACTGAGCCAAACCGGTTAGGGTACAAATACCACTTTTTAAAGGAGCCCTATGTACTGAGGAGGTACGTTCTCAAGAGGTAAACATATTATCTAACATTAATCAGGCAGCTGCTCTGCGCTGGGCACCAGTCTAGGTTTAGGCGCGTTGCCTGTGGCTACTCCTCCCTCCTCACCCAGGGAAGTACGATCACCAAACCCATTTTTTTCCCCCAGATGGAGAAGTTAGGCTAACTTCCTTAAGGTCGCCAAGGAAGTGGCCGAATTAGAAAAAGAACCAGGAAATACGCTTTCAGAATCCCCACCTGTAACCTTAGAGCTGACTCTTAAACTTCACTGGTATTTCATGGTAAATATCTGTGTAAAATACGGGGAACCTGTAATACCGATGGGCTGGCGGCTCTGGCTGGAGTAAATAAATATTTCCAGCCAAAACCGGTTCGGCTCAGTGGATAGAGCGTTGGTCTGCGGACTGAAAGATCCCAGGTTCGATTCCGGTCAAGGGCATGTACACTGGTTGCGGGCACATCCCCGGTGGGGGGTGTGCAAGAGGCAGCTGGTCGATGATTCTCATCGATGTTTCTAACTCTCTATTCCTCTCTGTAAAAAAAATCAATAAAATATATTTTAAAAAATAAAAATAAAAATCAATGCAAACATATCCTCTAGTGAGGATTAACAATAAAAAAAATAGAGAAAATTATGGGGGAATTAGGAAACCAACGTCTGGAAAGATGTCCATTCGGGGTAATTTTGCTGTTGGAAGTATGTCCAACCTCAGGGACCTGCTTGTCTCCTTAACTTGAAAAAAGCCTCGGTAGAGAGGATGGTGTCTGTGACAGGCAGGCACCTCTTCCATTGCGACCTGTTGTGAGGCGTCTCCTGTGGCTTCTTAAAAACACAGCTTCACGGAGGTATAACCGGCGTACAATGAAACCGCAGCCATTAAAGGCGCACCACCTGGGAGGGGAGACGTAGGTGTACCCCTGTGAACAGAACTTTGAACCCGGCGTGATACTGGCTCTACTTCAAAGCGTTAAAACATAATAAGGCACGGGCGGCCTCGTTCCCTGTGTGGGCAGCAGTGACCTCCTTCCAGAGAAGGGGTGGGGAGGGGGGGAGAGGAGAAACTTCCCAACGAGACCCTGGCACACTTTCCTTCTCTCCCTCTCAGCCAAAGCCCCTAGTTTCTTCCGTTTCCTCCCAATGTCCTTTCCATGTCCCAGGACACCAACTTCTAGTTAGTGTTTCTTTTCTTTTCTTTAAAAAAAATATATATATTTTATTGATTTTTTTTCCAGAGAGGAAGAGAGAGGGATAGGGAGTTAGAAACATCGATGAGAGAGAATCATTGATCAGCTGCCTCTTGCACACCCCCTACTGGGGATGTGCCCGCAACCAAGGTACATGCCCTGGACCGGAATCGAACCTGGGGCCCTTCAGTCCGCAGGCTGACGCTCTATCCACTGAGCCAAACCAGTTTCGGCACGAAGTGCGTTTCACTGCTGGAGGCTGCTGCTCTAAGTCTCAGTGTGTGCATCTCAGCCAGACCTGGTGAATGTGGCCAGAGAACTCTCAAAGGTTCCTCAAGAGAGCCATGCCCCACCGCTTCTGCAAGAACGTGTGAATGATGTCTGCCGTCCCGTTCTCTGTGCCTTAGAGCGCTGCCCCGTGGAAGCGCCCCCAGGGGACAGACACCGTTCCCCGTGCTCATACCGTGTCTCCCCGAAAATAAGACATCCTCCGAAAATAAGACCTACTCCACAAAAACATAATAAATACATCCCCTGAAAATAAGACCCAGCGCATCTTTGGGAGCAAAAATATAAGACACTGTCTTATTTTCGGGGAAACGGGGTATAGGGTAAGAAGGCAAGGTACCGCCCTCCTCGTTTTAGAAGGACCCGACCCTTCGTCCCAGAAAACAGAGCCACACACCGGGCTCTGGGCTGAACAGCAGGGACATGGTGGCCATATTGCAGCTGTGAAATGCAAGGACAAGCCATACAGGCCCTTCTAGATCCTCCCACCCACCTTGTCCGTGCCCATCGCTTCCAGTGAGCACCAAGAGCCAGGTGAGCCGAGACTGGTTTGGCTCAGTGGTAGAGTGTCGGTCTGTGGACGGAAAGGTCCCAGGTTCGATTCCGGTCAAGGGCATGTACATTGGTTGCGGGCACATCCCCGGTAGGGGGTGTGCAAGAGGCAGCTGGTCGATGCTTCTCTCTCATCGACCTTTCTAACTCTCTATCTCTCTCTCCCTTCCTCTCTGTAAAATATCAATAAAATAGATTTTAAAAAAAAGAGAGAAAGACAGTCGAGTGGACCCCTGGACCTCCCCAAATGTTAGGGACTCATCGCATCACAATCTGGGTCTCCTGAAACAAGGATGTGTCAGCTTGGCCAGGGTGGCTCAGTGGTTGAGCGTCGACCTATGAACTGGGAGGTCAGTTTGATTCCTGGTCAGGGCACATGCCCAGGTGGGGGGCTCGATCCCCCGTATGGGAACAGTCAATCAATGATTCTCTCTCATCATTGATGTTTCTAACTCTCCCTCTCCCTTCCTCTCTGAAAGCAATAAAAATATTATATATATATATATATATATATATATATATATATATATATATATATTAAAAAAAAGAATGTCAGAGCAACTGAAACTGAGCTGATTCCCAGGACACCGGGCTGGCTCGTGTGTCACTGCGGCAGGGAGACAGGAGGACCTCGGGCCAGTCAGCCGAGCGCTGCGGCACCTGCAGGCGGACAGCACGGGAGGTGGGCGGGGCACATTCCTCCGACAGCAGGCTGAGTCACCGGGGAGAAACTGCGAGGTGAGTAAGTTTCTCCAGGGGCCGGTGAGGGACAGGTCTAGGGCCAGGCCTGCTGGCCAGCGCCTGACTCACACCATCCCCATGGCATTTCCTTTCAAAACTAAGAACTTTCTCTACCACGTCTACAGCCTGCATCCACCCAGGGCGCGGGAGAGATGCGGGCTTGGTTGCACCGACATTCAACTCTAACCCTGAACGCCCCTATACTGGCCCCATCCGGGTCAAAAACGGGTGAACAGCCGAAACTGGTTTGGCTCAGTGGACAGAGCGTTGGTCTGCGGACTGAAGGGTCCCAGGTTCGATTCCAGTCAAGGGCATGTACATTGGTTATGGGCATATCCCCAGGAGGGGGTGTGCAAGAGGCAGCTGGTCGATGTTTCTCTCTCATTGATGTTTCTAGTTCTCTCTCTCTCTCTCCCTTTCTCCCTGTAAAATATCAATAAAATATATTTTAAAAAACTAAAAAAACAAAAACGGGTGAACAGGACTCCCTGCAAGTTCGCCAGCCCCCAGCTTCTCCAGCGTCCATCAAGAGCAGAGCTGGTGATGGTCCCAGTCCCAACAGTTGACCGACGGATAGGTCCTCCCTGACACTCCCAGCTTGTGGGATGGCTGACATGTGTACCGAACAAGGGCTGACTGACAGCTCGCTGGGCCTGCTCTCTGCACCCATCCCTCACCCCTGGACGAGGCCCACCTCGGCTCTCTGCAGGAGAAAGCCCTGCCAGAAAGGCTGCAGCAGTTACATGAGACCATGCCTGTAGAGCGGCCAGCAGGGGGCAGGCACGGGAGACCTGGACTTCCGAATGCTGGAGGCACACTTTCCAATGGACCACGGTTTCCAACAGGGTTCAGTGGCTTCCCTCTTCTCACTCTGGCAGAAACTAGGCTCAAAATATTACTTCAAGCCGAAACCGGTTTGGCTCAGTGGATAGAGCGTCGGCCTGCGGACTGAGAGGTCCCGGGTTCGATTCCGGTCAAGGGCATGTACCTTGGTTGTGGGCACATCCCCGGTAGGGGGTGTGCAAGAGGCAGCTGGTCGATGACTCGCTCTCATCTATGTTTCCAACTCTCTATCCCTTTCTCTTCCTCTCTCTAAAAAAGCAATAAAAATATTTTTTAAAAACCTTATTGTAAAAGAAAATATTACTTCAAGTTTCATTTTTTTTCTACCACCTTCCTGGCAGCAACGTGAGTGGCTGGTGCAGGAGGGAGAGGCGGACGAGGAAGTACTGAGGCTGACAAAGAACCAGCCTGTTGAACTGGTTCACCCCAAGGTACTTCCTGGCCAGAGGCTCTTAAAACGCACACTCCCTATTCTAGGATCCCAGGGAAGATGCCTCACATGGGTGCACACATGGACATTTACACATACAACGCCTGTGATGCTTATATGTACATAATACCATGTGTGTAAACTGGCATTACGCTGAACATGCCTGAAGATTCACATGAGCCCAATTTTATGTATTTTAAAAAATATATTTTGATTGATTTCGGAGAGGAAGGGAGAGAGAGAGATAGAAACGTCAACGATAAGAGAGAATCATTGGCCCTGGCCGGTTTGGCTCAGTGGATAGAGCGATGACCTGCAGACTGAAAGGTCCCAGGTTCGATTCCGGTCAAGGGCAAGTGTCTTGGTTGTGGGTACATCCCCAGTCGGGGATATAGAGGAGGCAGCTGATCGATGTTCCTTTCTCATCGATGTTTCTAGCTCTCTCTATTCCTTTCCCTTCCTCTCTATTAAAAAAAATCAATAAAATATATTTTTAATTTAAAAAAGAGAGAGGCTGAAACCGGTTTGGCTCAGTGGTAGAGCGTCAGTCTGTGGACTGAAAGGTCCCAGGTTCGATTCCAGTCAAGGGCATGTACATTGGTTGCGGGCACATCCCCGGTAGGGGACGTGCAAGAGACAGCTGGTGGATGTTTCTCTCTCATTGACGTTTCTAGCTCTATATCTCTCTCCCTTTCTCTCTGTAAAAATATCAATAAAAATATATTTTAATAAAAAGAGAGAATCATTGATTGGCTGCCTCCTGCACACCTCACTCTGGGGATTGAGCCCACAACCCAGGCATGTGCCCCAACCGGGAATCGAACCACAACCTCCCTGTTCATAGGTCGACGCCCAACCACTGAGCCATGCTGGCCACGCTCGTTAACTCCATTTTACTCTCTCACAGACAGCTGGGCATTAAAGTCAGATTCCCGTGAACACCGTCCCCAGGTGCAAAGTGTTGTGAGCGTGTCAGGTAACATACCTCCTCCAGCGAGAACACCTCGCCTTCTAACGGCAGGTTAAGAAACTCTAAATGGAAATACTGAACAAGTGTAATTGAAAAGTGAAAGAAAAAAAAAAAAACCAAACTCAAAAACGAAAGCTGCAAACACTTCCCTGAAAATCTAGCCACTAAAGACCTATTCATTGTCTCCAGGGCCAAGAAAAGTCTCATTTAATAAATTAATAAACTTTTCTGGACAAAGCTCTTGGCTGGCTTTCTCTCTTATTTTAAAAAAATATATATTTTATTTATTTTTTACAGAGAGGAAGAGAGAGGGATAGAGAGTTAGTTAGAAACGTCGATGAGAGAGAATCATCGATCAGTCACCTCTTGCACACCCCCTACTGGGGATGTGCCTGCAACCAAGGTACATGCCCTTGACCAGAATCGAACCCGGAACCCTTCAGTCCTCAGGCCGACGCTCTATCCACTGAGCCTAACCGGTTTCGGCTGTGCTTCATTCTTGTTTGCTCAAATGACCACTACACATTTACAGGAAACCAACAGCATAAAAGAACCCAGGTAATTTAGAAAAGGAAATCTTTTAAAATCCTAACGTATGACCCTGGCCAGTGTTTCTCAGTGGTTAGGATGTCAGTCTGCTCGCCAAAGAGTCTCAGGTTTGATTCCCGGTCAAGGGCACATACCTGGGTTGCAAGTTTGATCCCCTGCCCAGTCGGGGCAACTAATCAATGTGTCTCTCACATCGATGTTTCTCTCTCTCCCCGGCCCTCTCTTTCTAAAACACAATGGGAAAAATGTCCTCAAGTGAGGATTAAGGGGGAAAAAAATTATAACATAAACTCGGATATGTCATCACAAAAAGAAAGGATGCTGAAAGAAATAGTAAAAGGAAACAGCTCTTAAGAAATTTTAAAACAGGATGACAAAATTCACTAGAAACGCTGGAAGACAAAGGCAAAGCAATTGTTCAGATTCTAGAATAAAGCTCAAGAAAAGAAACAATTGGGGAAGTTTGGGTCTAACCAATTAGAATTTTTAGAACATAAGGTATAATGGAGGAAAGCATTGAAGAAGTAATGAAAGAGTATTTCTCTGAGATTCACAAAAGACACATACCATTAGGTTGAAATCACTTTCCCTATGTGTGTGTTTTTTTAAAATTCTTTTTATTGCTTTCAGAAAGGGAAGGAGTCGGAAACATCAATGATGAGAGAATCATTGGTTGGCTGCCTCTTGCATGCCCCACAAACATTGCTCTGAAAATTTAGCCATAAGCCCTATTCATTGTCTGGCATCAGCTCGCAACCCTGACATGTGCCCTGACCAGGAACTGAACCGTGACCTCCTGGTTCATAGGTCGATGCTCAACCACTGAGCCACGCCGGCTGGGGCTGTCATCTTGATAGAATTCAACCAAGAGTCGGCCGTGCATGAGGAGCAGAGTAATGCATGTCCCCGTCAGCGGCGGCTGGCACCTGCAGGGAGGGCGAGTCCCCCCCGTCCCCGAGGCGAGAGGGTCAAAACCGTCACGCAGAGTAACGCCAGACCAATCACACAGGAGTCCAGGTGGAAGTTAAAGTATTTATTGATGTGTTTAAACTCTGTACATTCTCCACAGATCAGATTAAGGAGTTTGTAGGTGAAGTTTACCTGTGCATAGTGGGGAGAGACATGGATAAGGGAAAGGGAGGGGGGGGGGGGAAAACAGTCACAGGGAAATAGAAAAAAATACACCACAGGTTACCAGAACCTTCAGAATAAAAAAAAAAAAAAAAAAAGAGGAAGTGGTGACATTAACATCAACTACACAGCATGACGGAGGCGTGGGAGGACCGGAGCCTCGCCTCTTGCTACACAAAGCCAGCCCGGGGTCTCCGGGCCCTGCCCCTGCCCCCTTCTGAGCGGACGCCAGGCGGTGTGGGGGGAGGGCAGGCAGCCAGGGGGCAGCGGGAGGCGGGCCGGTGCCTCCGGAGGGAAATGCCCATGGAGGTAAAGACAGCACACCGGACGTTACGTGGAGGAGGGAGGTGGAAAAGCTACGGCGGGCGAGCGGTGGACAGCGAGGTCACATACGCACTACAGGCTACTATCCGTGGAAGAACTGGATTTCGGAGGACAGGAGTGTGGGCGCCCATTCAGTGTACACGGGCTCTGCTAAAGGTGCTGGGACGCAAATGCTTTAACTCCTTGGTGACACCGAGGAACCAGCCGCGGGAACCCTAGGTGCCAAGGAATGGTCCTTCGCCATGACTGAGGGGGTCGGATGTGCTTCAGTGGTCTCACAGCTCCCTACCCGCTCGTCCCGAGGCTCACAGGAAAGGGAAATACTGCCTTTAGCAAACGGGAACCAGGACGGTGGCTGAGCCTCGGTGACGGACGAGCGCCCCCGGGACCGGGCCCCTGCCGACCGGCACCTCCACGCCGATGGAGAGCACGCGAGACAACACGACGGAAGTGGAGGCCTGCTTAACTTGGAAAAGAAAGCTACATCAGCCAGGTATCTGCAATAGACCATTTTCTCATTTCTTTAAGGTTTATATATCATATAGTTATATTAACATTTTCACCCATTTAAAAGAATGGAGGTTGTGATCCTACAGTAGTACTTTACAGTCTTAGTGATCCGAGAGGTCTGAGTGGGGGAGGAGCCCCTCCGGAAGTAACTGTTGGTCAGCAGTCGATTCAACGCTGGACCTTCTGGCCCACCTGCACCCCCATCCAATGGGGGGGACGTGCGCCTTCTCCCACTTAGACCTGCATCTGCTCAAGGTACTTGTAGGTCGGATTTTCATAGCCGTGGTTCTGCATCTTGTTCAGGTGGCGCTCCTCGGGGGTGAGCATGGGGTCGACCTGCGGGAGCAGAGACTGTGGGTCACTGCGGGGCGCCCAGGAGACGGCCCAGGGCCCATAGGCCCGGCGTCTCGTTCCCACCGAGTGACCAACATGAATGAGGACACGGACGAGGAGAGAACAGGACGGTCCAAGAGGCAATGCTTCTGTAAGCCAGGGCCCTAAAAGCCTCGTCCCAGGTGGAGAACAGTGAACTGAATTTCCTAGCTCCACGGCCAAGAGCGAGTCTCAGTCCTGCTCCCTCCCACCGGGGCAGCTGAGGTGGGCATTCCTCTAAAGCAGACCCGAGGCCGGTGATCGGCCGGGCCCTTCCAGTTCAGAAACTCTGACACTAGGCCCCCGGCTACAGGAGCTGAGACCCAGCACCTGAGGCATGCCTCTGAACGGATTTTCCAGAGCGTGCTATGCTCTTTATTGCATTAATTTTCTAGCATCAAGAGGCCCTGGCATTTCCACCAAGAACGAGTGGTGAGTTCTAACTACCCATCGGGATGGAAGAGAAGCAATCTGCTCGGCTTTCTACATTTCCTGTTGCTTTTTTCCCCATTAAAAAATAAGAACAGCCCGGCTGGCATGGCTCAGTGGTTGAGCATCGACCTATGAACCAGGAGGTCATGGTTCGATTCCCGGTCAGGGCACGTGCCTGGGCTGCGGGCTTGCTCTTCAGAGGGGGGTATGCAGGAGGCAGCCGATTAGTGATTCTCTCTCATCACTGATGTTTCTCTCTCTCTCTCTCTCTTTCTCTCTCTCTCTCTCTCCCCCCCCCTCTCCACTCCTCCCTCTGAAATGAATTAAAAAACATATTAACAAAACAAAAGAATAATATTTGTCCTGGTTATAGTTTTAAGATGGAACCATTTGTGATTACCACTGTAGCCCGACCTGCCACAGACTGACTTGCTCCTTATAGAACAAGCCAACAACAAGGAAGAGCATCACAGCCCTCCATGCTGACACCCGCAGGCCTGAAAAAGGGAAACACTAAGAATGGGAGAGACAGATCCACCCTCCGCAACAGAAAATGCTTTTAGGATTTCCTCACGTTCAGTCAACGCCCACATCAATGTTAAAAGTCGGTAACAGCCCTTTGTCACAGAATGCACTAATTCAGTTGGGGCTGACTTTCAGAACAGGAGCTGATGATCCAGGGAGCGTACCGGCCGCCGGGCAGCGCCCCAGAACAGACGCCGGAAGCCCAGCCATCCCCGCCAGCAGAGAGCACTCACCTCCACGATCCCATGGCTGATGGTGCCGTACTGCCTCTTCCTCAGCAGCACCAGGCTGATGACGATGACCGTGGCGATGGCCACCGCAATGACCAGCAGGCCGATGAGGGCGCTGCTGCTCAGGCTGAAGTCCTCCCGCAGCGGCCCCACCGATTCCTGCGGGACAGCCCGGCGTGAGAGGCAGGCAGAGCCGGGGCGCCCTCAGTCAGGGATGCGCCCCTCCAGTCCTGGCCCGGAGCCCGAGCAGCTTCAGGGCCCAGTTTTCCAGGTAACCCAGGAGGACCCCCACTTTTCCAGGTGCCATCCACCCGGGAGGACCCCCCCTTTTCCAGGTGCCACCCACCCGGGAGGACCCCCACTTTTCCCTGTCTCCATGAAGATTAATCCCGCACTAGGTTCAGGGGCTAACCACGTACCGGCTCTTCCTCAAGGCCACCCACTCTCTCAGAATTGAAGATCATCTCCTTCACATCCAGAGTCTCGTCAATGACCTGCAACACATGGAAACGTCAGTAACCAGAGGGGGATCTAGTCTAAACGTAACGCCATTCTGTGTGGTGGAGGGAGGCAGATGCCGGGTGGACACCACACCCACCAGTTCTGCCTCATTCACCTCGATCCCTGCGAACCCCCCGGAGGGAGCCTGTGGGTGCAGGGTCTAAAGCAGAGGGTCCTTCAGGGCCTCTCCTGCATCTTCCTTTAGGGAGCTGCTGAGGGAGATTTCAGGGCGGATTACCAGGAAGCCCAGTTGAAATATCCAACTCCGTTAAGACTAATCCAGAAATGTGGAGAAAGTGCTAGAATGATTAACAGGAGGTGTGAACTCAAGGCAGCACTGAGCCAAAGTGAGCTCTCCTCCACGTTCACACCACGAATCTCTCCTCCTTAGAAAACGGCCTCTGACACACTACTCGTCTCTTTAGTTGCAAATATATTTTCCCACTGCATAGCAAGGAACGAGCTACTACTGGAAAAGTAATTCTTCATCCGTTACACCCGGACGCTGAGCAACCCGGGACCCGTGGGAGCAGCGGGCCCGCCCGCCTGCCACCTTGCGGAACGGGACACGGCGGGCCACCCGGAAGGCACCCGAAACAAGGCCACTCGCGTGCATCCTTTTCCAATGAAAACAGGGCGGGCCGGAGAGGGCAGTGGCTCACCATGTTCTCGTCCACTTTGTTCTTGCTGTTGATCACCTTCTCCTCGGCGCCTATGAGCGCCCCGTCCTGCTCGCCCAAGCCGGAGCCTGTGTGGAGAGGGCGCGGCTGCATTCCCCGGGGTCTGGGCTCTCCAGAAGCAGGGCGCCTCCCAGAGGGCCTCCTCGCTCCCTCGGAGGAAGCGAGCAGCGCTTACAGGGGTGAGTGGAGCGGGCGGCCCCAGAGGCGGATGGAGTGATGGAGAGGAGCGCGCTTGCGGCCCCAGCCGGGAAGGATGGAGCGCAAGCCTTTGGAAGACTGAGCTTATGGTAAGAGAACGAGCGAGCGCCGAGCCTTCCAGCAAGGGCCCAGGGGATGCCCAGGGGGCACTGCCGAGCCCTGCCCCCTCCAACGGCTGGGGCTCTCTTCCAGTGAGCAACTGTCACCCTCAAGCATCTGCATCCCACAGGCAATTCTTCCTGCCTGGAATAACCTCCATGACCTTCAGCCCTTCCCGTTTGTCCCTCAAGCTACGCTGCTCTTGGGAGACACCCAGGCTACAGCACTGCGAGCACTATCTGTAATGACCGATTTTCTCCTGGCCCACCAGGCCGGAACCCTCTCTGGGCCCGCGCCCCAGGTGATCACATCCCCGCTGGCTTTTGAGAGCGCGGACAGGATGGAAGCACCCCGTAAAAGGCGGAAGGCTCCTTTCTGTAGATGAAGCAGACACAGCACACTCCCCCGTCAAGGTCAGACATGGCCTGAGCCGACGTCACTTGTGCGTGGCGCTCCGAACGGCCGCGTCAGAGACAAGCCAGTGTGGCCCCAGCAAGAGGAAGCAAGGGGCAAGCCTCTCTGCTCTTTATTTTTAGCTCCAAATTTTAGCTAAAAATAAAAATGTGATTCCCAGCTACCCTAACACGTGCTCATTAATAAAAACCTACGCAGCCCTCACAGACGCCTGATGTGAACCTCTTCTAAACAGACCAACCCGACAGGATGCTCAGCATTCAAAGTGGCCACCTGCCAGCGAGGAACAGTCACACGCGAGCATCTGCAAAGTGCCGCTGTCCCGGGCCAGCCACCGGGGCGCGATCCAGCTCACGCCACCCTCGCTCTCCACACGAGCAATGGCAACAGCTACTGCTGACCCGCAGGCCGCTGACTCATGAGCACACGGCCAACAATGACGCCCGCTTTCTCCAGGGCTTTCACTGCAAAGAATCATTCCACAGCTGCATTCTAGGGGAAGTTAAGCCAGCGCTGGCGTTTGTTGTCTCAAAATGCCAATGAGGCGGCATCCCCACTGTGTGAGGGAGAGGAGCGGTGCCGCCTCAGCGAGCACGTGTGTGCCCAGCCTAAACCCTGTGACTGCCCTCCTCCCACCGCCTTCCTCAGACTCCTCCTTACAACTGTGACGGTCAGCGGCAGGATCCTATCTGAAAACTAGCGGGGCACTGATCTGCTACTAGTCCACGCTGCTTAAGCACTTTTTGGGTGATATAACCCATGCAAACGCTAACCAAAGCCATTTTGATTTGGTGAAATGCACCAACAACGGCTTTAAGAGACCGAACGTTAATGTTTAAATTATCCCAACTAGTAACAGTTGGGTTCCAAGGATGAAAGGCAGCTAACCTCCCAAAAAATGTATCTTGATCTGTGACCATAACCTCTTAGGCTCTGTAGGCATCTAGGGTGAGCTGTTCAGAGCAGGGTAACCACAGGACGAAGAGGCACGTCACGGTGGAATACGGCGAAGCATTCACGTAGAAGCTTTCACACTAGAAGGCTGGAGTCTGTTCTGCTCTAAGCTGGGGTACCCCCAGCACCCCATGCTGGCCAGGGAGCACCACCTGGCCCGCCACAGCCTGTCTGCTAAGCCCACAGTGGGCTCGCAGGCACACACTGAGAACTCGCCCCCTCCGAACTGGCTCACGGTGACGGCAGACCCGACGGCCCAGCCACCCGGGACATTCAGCAGCCGACGCCGCATTTTATGCAACAGAAACGGGGGGCTTTGCAGACAGAGGAGCTGGGTCCAGATTCTGGTTTCTCTGCCCCTTACACTCATTACTTTGAGCACGTTCCATAACTCTGAGGCTTCTTGGCCTGCCTGACCTAGGAAGCAGCTACAAATCCCGCCACGGTGCTCACATGAGGTTACCTCTTCCTGACACGAGACTCACTGCATCTCCACCTGCTGCGCCCACCGGCTTCTAGAACGCGCTGCTTACTGCAATGACCAGGGGAGATGAGGCAACCACAGTGGGCAGGTGGGCGCAAAGGGCAACGACAGCCAGAGAGGGAAAAGACGTAAGTGGGAGCAGCAGAGAAAAAGATTTAAAAACATAATAAAAAATTAAAAACCCTCTCCCTGACCGAGATTAAGCCTATTTGCCTTCCTATGGCCAAAGTCTCCCCGGATTAAAGGACTCAGGAAACCCCTCTGGCTACTCTGTTGTCTGGGCACCCAGAGGGCAAACTTGGGATGGCCCCCCAGTGACCAAGGTCACGGGCAGTGGGCTGGACGCAGCCACGGCGGGGGAAGGCGGTGGAAACAGTCGGTGATGTTATGAAACAACATGAGGTTCGGACACACTGGGGAAGTGACGGGGATGGAGGTCTCAAAGGGAACGTCTCTGACAAACCAACCTTTTTTCAATGGGTGGTACAACTCCGGCTGGGTGTCTAGCAGAAAGGAAAACAATAAAAACAAAATAGCACAAAGGAGATTAAGAAGGAAAACGGCTTTCAGATTCCCTATTTTAGAACTCCTCTATAACGTGAACCGGAAGGCCTCTTCCTTCAAACCCGGCTGAAGATCCCTCAGACCGAGCGGCAGTGAGGCTGGAAGGCGGGAGAGAGAGGAGGTCTGTCTGGGCCTTCTGGGGGAGAATTTGCGAGATTCCAAAATTATTTAGCTCAGCCCACAAAATTCTTTTTCTTAAGAGACAAGGTCTCATTTCAAAAAGCCCGGATGCTCCCACCCCAAGGAGCTGGGCCGGCATGGCGGCCATGCTGCTGCCACGGAGCCTGGGGCCGGCGGGCAGGTTTTGGAGGGGGGAGAGGGAGGAGACACAGTGGTGCCTCCTCCATCAGCTCCTTTCTCAGATGCTGCTGTTGCTGGAGGGTCAACTGAGTTGGCACTCCGAGGTAGCTAGTTCAGAAAGCAGTTATGGTCTGAAGGCCAAGCTGGAGGCCCCTCCCCGCTCTGGGCCTCCCCCAGGCCTCCGCCAGCACTACCGTGCCAGGTCAGAGGTCAGAGGTCAGAGGCTGCGGCACCACATCAGGTGGGCTCAGAGCCTTACCCTCCATCTCCACCTATGAGCTATCGGACCAGGGCAGACACTTAACCTCTCTGAACCTTGGAACCCCAATGGGGAAACTGAGGATTAACTGAGAGCGCCCAGGAACGATGCTGAGCTGAAGCTGGCAGTCGATAAGGACTCTACAGCTGTGGCCTCTTTTTTTCTTTTTTAATGAACATCCCATCAGCAAGAGTAGCAGACAAATAAAGAGGCTGATTCCACACCCTGGTCCAGGGCCCGCTCTCACTCTGCACTGGTGTTGCTGGTGCAGACACAGGGGTCAGAAGTGCCCTTGGTCAGCAAGAACCAGCAGGGATGGCAGCCAGCATGCCTGATGGAAGGACAGGGGCACAGCTTCCTATCGGACCCAATGGCACAGTGAAGTCATGTCATCTCTGTAGCCTCTCCATTACCCGACTCCCAAGACTGCTATGAAAAGATAAGGACATAATTTCACAGGAAAGTGCTGTGTCCACGGTAAAATGACTTCCGCATGGAATAAGTTTTACACTTATTGGAAGTAGCTGATAGGCCCAGGAAAAACTGTAGTCTTTAAGCAAACCATCTATAAAATGTGAGGAATAGCCGAAACCGGTTTGGCTCAGTGGATAGAGCATCATCGGCCTGTGGACTGAGGGGTCCCAGGGCATGTACATTGGTTGTGGGCACATCGCTGGTGGGGGGCGTGCAGGAGGCGGCTGGTCGATGATTCTCTCATATCGAAGTTCCTAACTCTCTATCTCTCTCCCTTCCTCTCTGTAAAAAATAAATAAAATATTAAAAAAATAATAAAAAATAATAAAATGTGAGAAATAGGGCTAACCTCATGGTGATAACGAAACCAACTATCTGAAAGCTCCCACTATGGTGCCTGCACATAGTAGGTGCTCAATGACTCAAGTCTCCCTTGCCCTGCCCGACTTCCACTAGGAACACAGCCTCACCAATACAATCCAGGTCCAAAAATCTGACTTCCACTTTCTAATTGTAGTCTTCTCTCCTCTTGCCCCACCTCCACCCACCCCCACACCACCCTAGGCCCACCGCCAAGAAGTTGCACTGTCAATCATACGCACCTTCATTCTCAGGTAAGGACGGGAAGGGATGGAAGGGGCGGAATGGTGGGATCTCATCACTTTCTTCAGAGCTCACCCGGACGTCCACGGGGCTCTCTGAGATGGAGGACGTGAACTTTTCCATGTCTGCACGCTGTTCTTGAAGCAGCTCATCTGACAGAGACAGACACGGCAGGGAGCCAGGTTTTCAGAAGGATCTGGGTTCTCGGCACCGGACCAGAGTCTGAACAGGACTCGCTCCTGGGATTACAGCTCGTGAGGCCTGCCTGAAGCACCTTCTGATTCTGGGGTGCTGTGGAACCCCAGCACTGGGGAGACCGGATTCCATCCTGGGCACCCTCTTCTCTCCTAATTCCATCTAAGGCACAGCTGTAAACCCCGCCCACAGCCTGGCTCCCAAATCTGTATCTTAACTGGCTCATCAGGCTGATGGCCTACGTGACACGCCCACTTCACGTCCAACAGCAACTTCTGTTAAAACCGAGTGAAGACACCGCTCTGCCTCAGCCAACTCTGGCACCACCACCCACTCACTGCTCCCAGGAAGACCTGGGCATCATCCTTAATGCTATTCTTCCCTCAATCCCCATCCCACCCTGCACAGCCTGTCCACCTCCTCCTGACCCAGATCCTGAGACCACCCACACCATCCCCTCCATCACCGCCCGAGGGCACACAACCACCAGCTCTCTCCCGGATTTTTACCACCGCTTCCGGGGGGGGGGGGGGGGGGTGTTCCGATTTTAATCAACTCTCCACACAGCATCTCAGTAACTTTTTAAAAAATTCATGTTCTTTTTAAAAGCATAATCCAGATCTAGTCACTCACTAGTTTAAAAGCCTCTAATGGCTTTCTATCATCCGGAAATAAAATCCGAACCCCTGGATTTTGCTAAAATCTCTTAACAAACTGGCCTCTGCCTACTTCTTTGGCCTCGTTTCTCCCTGATCGACTCAAATGTGCCTGCCGCTTGATCTACACGCCAGGCCTCTGCTGGAGTCAGGCCTGGGATTAGAATGTTTTCTCCCCCGGGGTCTCGGGTTACTGGCCCCGAGACAGCCTCCCTGACCACCCAGCCACTCACCACACTACCCAGTTACCCCCTCCACAGCTCCTACCGCCTGCTGATACTGGTTTTCCTGTCGGTCTCTCCTACACGAACGGAGGAGATACTGTCTGCTTGGGCACCGTTTACACTGTGACACGGGGCAGATAACAAATATTCACTGTACAGTCGGAGAAGGTAGAGAGCGAGAGGGAGAGGGAGTGAGAGCGTGTGTAGAACAGGTGCCTGAGATGCAGCAGCACACGGGAACAGGCAACAGGAGACTTCCCCCAGGCCCTTGCAACTTTACACCCTCGAGTTCTCTTCCGGTAACGGAGTGAAGGTCAACGAAACTCAAGGCTCGGTGGCTCGCGGCCAGTCCTTGACCTGCACACGTGACTTCCAGACTCCTGGACCCCCGGGGCGCTCACACCCAGCCTCACGGCCTCCCGCGGCCTGGTTCTCTGACCTCTCAGCCATCACTCGCAGGCCTTCCCGAGACCCGACCTGACTCTGACACAAACATGGCCAGCACCCACCAATCTCCTCTTGGATCTCCTGGGCCACATAGGGCAGCTTGTAGAGCAGAGAGAGGCTCTGGTTCCTCCTCTCCTCAATCACGTGGAGATGCGTCATCACCTGGAAGGACAGTATGGAGAGGCCTGTCAGCAGCACAGCCGGGGAGGGGGACTAGCCACACGCACCGGCAGGGACAGCCACACACACACACACACACCTGCAAGGCCAGCTGCGAGGCCAGCCCCCCACAGCGCCCAGCAAAGCAGCTGGCAGAGGGAACGCACTGACCCCACACACGCACTGACCACGGAAGTGAGGAATTGTGAGGACTGTGCAACGCCCCGCAGCGATCTGAGACTTTACCAGAGTCCTTCAAGTTAAAGAAAATGTAAGAATCTGCCAAAACCAGTTTGGCTCAGTGGATAGAGCATCAGCCTGTGGACTGAAAGGTCCCAGGTTCAATTCTGGTCAAGGGCATGGACCTTGGTTGCGGGCACATCCCCAGTGGGGGTGTGCAAGAGGCAACTGATCGATGATTCTCTCTCATCGATGTTTCTAACTCTCTATCCGTCTCTCTTCCTCTCTGTAAAAATCAATAAAATATATATTAAAAAAAGAAGAAAATGTAAGAATCCTACTAGCCAGCTGTTGGCCTGCCTTTCATATAACTTACTGGACTGAAGGAGTTACAAAGAGCCCTAGTTTGCACAATGCCAGGGACTCAGTGAGGTTTTTCTGAGTGAAACCAGGAGAATTGGCCAATTTCTACCACTGGGCAGATTAGACGGGATAGAAAAGGAGAATGAAATCGCTGGCTAAAAAGTAGATGTGGGAGGAGAGGGAACCAGTCACAGACACAGCTTTGTGAAGTAGCTGCTTAAAATGACTTTCATGGTGATAGCTAGTTTATTCCTATTAAACTAAATTAACTATTCTTTCAAAAATTTATGCTAAGGTATACACAAACCTGATTTTAAGGAGTGATAAGTAAGATTTATCTACCGCCCATCCGTCTTCCATAGCTCACTACTCTTTCTGAATGCAAATTTCCAAGGTTGCTCACTTTTTAAAAAAACCATTAAAACTGGTCACTTTTAAAGCCTCTCCAGATGGAAAAGAAAGGTGACTTGGGGTAACTGCCACCCCAATGACACAGCGAGACACGTTGCAGCACACACAAGCTATCTGAGGTTACGCCTGCCCAGCTACCCTTGCAGTTACCAAGCTCTTCCTACAGAGGGCGAGCTACACCCATGGATGAATTATGTGGGCTACAATCCATTAACATGAAGCGTCAAAATGGGGGTGGGTGGGCTGGAAGAGTTAGCTGGAAAGATGCTTTTATTGTAGACGGGTATCTCTCTGACCGTTAAAAGCAAGGCTGAAGCAATTTAATTTTATATCTGCCATTCTTTCAATCAAGTAGACTGATAGGAAGGCACAAGATTGATAGGAAGGCTAATGGGACTCAGAGCAGACAGTGAACACCACACAGCAGAGCCGGGTTTCCCCGCGATGTTCGGAGGAGGGCTCTGCTTCCTGTGTGACTTGGTGGGGTCTTTAGTCCTGCCTGCAGGTGAGCCATCCCCTAGGTGTTGATTTAATACACCCATCAGATCTCTCCTGTTCTCATCACTCAGATCAGGCCGTGTTCTCTATAAAATCCTACACCATAGTCTAGTTCTTCCACACACAAGGGTTTTTAAAATGATCTCTTAAAAAAAATCAAGTAGACCTACAAAGCCTACCCAAGATGCATGCGCTGCTCCCCTGAGCCTCCTGGAAGGCTCTCTCGGAGGTTCTTGCCTTTCTCCTCCCTCCTCCAGCAGCCAGCCTCAAGAGAAGCACTGGCCCAGGCCACAGCAGGGGTCCCTCTGGTCCCCAGCCCGCCCCTTCGTTCTCCCCACTCCTCAGGGGCCCGGCTTCTTCCATTACCCAGACAGCCACTGCGGAAGCGCAGCTACGTTTGAGGACAATCCTCGTCCTCTTTACAATGAATGTAATTAATCCTGTGCTCGGTGGCACACAGGCCTGGACTCCGTGGCGTCAGACGCGAGGGCCGAGTCTGGCAGGTGGACTGAAGCGCACAGACATCTACTCAATGAATGAGCAGCACCCTCGCCCCACCACTCCTAGGCCTGCGGGCAGAGGACCTCCCAGGCATCACACACAGGCACAGGCTGGGAGGGCGAGTTCCTGGGATGAGGGGCAAGTGCCCACACTTGTAAGGACCCCAACAGCTCAGCACAGCGCGGGGTTTATAATATGGGAGGAAATGAGACAGGACCAGTCATGTCATTACGGGCCCTCGAGAAACTAACAGGCTGCAGGAGAAACGAAAGACTCAACCCAAAACAAACCCACCGTTGGGCTGGACTAGCCTGGGGTTTGTAAGGGAGCCAGCAGTCTCACAGGCAAGTCCATTTTCCACGTATGCGCGAGTAAAACTCAGCTTAATATATGGACAACATCGAATTCAGAAAGAGGGTCCAGAAATAAACTTTTATAGATGACTGTAAAGAAAAGCCAGACCCAGCGTGGGACAAATCCCAGGAATCTCAAAGTGTCTGTCTAAACAAAAATGTAATGTACAAGATACCGATCTTCATGATCTGCTTGATAAAGCAGCCTAGGAAATGATTTCCAACGTTAATTCCAGTGGCGCCCTAAATAAAAATAAACTGTAAGATATTGACTTACAATGGAATCTCCCATTACTAAACTTTCAGAAACTTTTTGAGTAGAAAGTACTGCCGAAACCGGTGTGGCTCAATGGATAGAGCGTCAGCTTGGGGACTGAAAGGTCCTGGGTTCGATTCCAGTCAAGGGCACGTACCTTGGTTGCGGGCACATCCCCAGTAGGGGGTGTGCAAGAGGCAGCTGATCGATGATTCTCTCTCATTGATGTTTCTAACTCTCTATCCCTCTCAATTGCTCACTGTAAGAAATCAATAATATATATATATTTTTTAAATAAAAAGAAGCAAAGAAAGTACTTACTATTGCTAGTTTGATTCCTGGTCTGGGCACGTGCCTGGGTTGCAGGTTTGAACTCCAGTAGGGGGTGTGCAGGAGGCAGCCGATCAATGCTGCATTCTCACATTGATGTTCCTCTCTCTTCCCCGTCCCTTCCTCTCTCTCTAAAAATCAATAAGCTATTCTTAAACCAGCTCTTTCTTGTACCTAACGACGCTGGAAATGAGAAACGCTGTCTAAGGGCTGATATCAAGCAGGACCGTCAGTGCGGCCCGGCCGCAGTCCCGGCGCCTCCCCCACCAGAGACTCTCGGAGCCGCGTGGACTCGGCCGGTACCTGGGATTTCATCTGGGCCGCCTTTTCGGGGTCCACCGCCAGCACGTGCTGGTAGTGGCGGATGGTGTGCAGGCGGTCTTTGTTCTCAGCGCGGACGTACCGCCGCAAGGCCTGGAGGATGCGGTGAGGCTGCACGGCGGAACCGTTGTTTTAAGATCCAGAGACGAGGGCATTGAAAAGAGACAGAAAAACAAGGCTTTAAAATTCCCTTAAGAACGTAAAGCTCAGTGAGGCACAAGAATGGAAGCTGTGCTTTCAAACGCTTTTAGCTTTTAGCAACAAGAAGCCAGATCTGGGTTCCAACGTTGTATTAGCTCCTCCACAAACAGTATTTTCCCTGATTTCTAGCCCACTGTCCTCCAATGGGCACTTTTTCGCTGGCTCAGCCTCTGACACCTTAATTGCAAACCAGGCAGCCCCTGTGTCACCCAGAAGTGACTTCACTTGCTTTCTTAGGATACAAATATCCTCCCCACAGAGCAAGACAGGGTAGACAGCGTCAAGGGATAAACAGCATGACACTGTCCGGCCGGTGTTGCCCAATGGATAGAGCTTCATGAACGAGGAAGTTGTGATTTGATTCCCGGCCTGGATTGCAGGCTCAATCCCCATATGGGGCATGCAGGAGGCAGCCGATCAATGGTTCTCATCATTGATGTTTCTATCTCTCCCTCCTTCCCTCTCCCTTTCTCTCTGAAATCAATAAAAAAAAATATATATTTTTTAAAAGTCTAAGACCACCAGCACAAAAGGGTTTCTATACAAACCACTTTACCCCTTTCTTCACAATTTTAAACAGAACTGGTTCAAAGCCTTTGTCCGTGGAAGATATGTTTTTATTCTTTGACAGTGAGGCTGTGAACAAAAAATTTGGTAACTGGGTAACCACCAACCAATGTGCTAGGGCTGGGCCTCCGCTGGGCCACCCCCACACCGCAGGTGCACACGCAGCAGTGCACTGCCAACCCATGTAAGCAGATCCTGCAACGCAGCTCCCTGTCCTCCCTCCTCCTTTCCCTACTTCCAGCCTTGCCAGGGCTTGTCACAAACACGGCATTTTACGGGCCCGTGTCGGGCTGGCTCTACATAAACACGCTTCCCCCGGACTCACGAGCGGCCCACATGAACCCCTTTCCCCGGTGACCGCTTCCCCGGGACTCACGCGCGGCGGGCTGGCCTGCAGGGCGGCCAGGTAGCTCTCCAGCGCCACCCGGCGGCGGTCGTTCAGCATGGCCTCCACCCGGGCCAGGTGCGTCTCCACCAGCTGCTGCTTCTCGCTGGCCGCCTCCTTCTCCAAAGCTTTCACCATCGCTTGGAAGTGCTGCAGCCAGAAGGCAGACCACATGTGATTCCTGGCTGCCGGAGGAAGCCTGGCAAACACCAGAGAGCCCCACACCGGCTTCTCCCCGCCCAGGGGGTGTGAGCCACAGCGGGTCCAGAGAGTGGAGCAAGTTAAGATCCAAGTGCTATACACAGTAAGTCCTCACTATCTGCACCAGCTTCTGTGACTAAGCAAAACGACATATAACAACATATAACACAACCTGTTTTACCATAGGCTAACTGATATAAACTAGGGTTAAGCCCGGCCGGTGTGGTTTAGTGGTTGAGCGTCGACCTATGAAGCAGGGGGTCACAGTTCGATTTCCAGTCAGGGCACATGCCCTGGTTGTGGCTCCATCCCCATTGTGGGGCGTGCAGGGGGCAGCCAGCCAATCAATGATTCTTTCCCATCATTGATGTCTCTCTCTCTCCTTTCCACTCTGAAATCAATAAAAATATATTTAAAAATAAACAAAACGAGGCTTAAGTTGCTACAGCATCTCAGAAACATCATAAAACGATGTTAATGAAATGACGTGATCTGAGGAGCCGCTGCACTTCATCTGCTCTGTTAGAATAATCCCTCCTTGCCGAAACCGGTTTGGCTCAGTGGATAAAGCGTCGGCCTGCGGACTGAAGGGTCCCGGGTTCGATTCCGCTCAAGGGCATGTGCATTGGATGCGGGCACATCCCCGGTGGGGTGTGTGCAGGAGGCAGCTGGTTGATGTTTCTCTCTCATCGATGTTTCTAGCTCGCTATCCCTTTCCCTTCCTCTCTGTAAAAAATCAATAAAATATATTTTAAAAAAAGAGAATAATCCCTCCTTGTCTAATGACAGTGCCAGGGCCCCTCAGCACCCCCCTGGCACCGCCGGCTTCTCCATGTGCCCTGCAAGGAAAGAAATGCCGGCTTTCCACCCGGCGGCCAGTCACTTCCCTGTCCTGAACACAGCCCAAAGGGAGGCGTGCTGTGAGCACGTCCCAGTGTACGGCGGGTCCCTGAGCCACTCCCACTGCGGTCCCGAGGGGCCGGCAGCGGCTGTGAGTGCTGGCCCCATTGCCGGCCTGGCTCACCTCCCCGCACGGGGGCCCTGGCTGTGCAGAAGCGAACACAACGGGACCTTCTGGGTGCTCTGAGACAGGGTCATGGTGGAGAGAGACTTCTGCTACACAAACACCATGGGATTTAAGATGTTTACGTGTCAGAGCCCACACCTGTCCCGTAGACGGCGTCCCTATGCCTGTCAGCACTCTGCTACGCGGGGAGGAGGCAGCTGCTGCTGGGATTCTAAGGTTACATTCTCACAGAGTTACTTCTTCTCTGCCTTTCGACTTTTCAACCAGTCTGTAAAAGCAAGAATTCAGTGCGGCTGAAAGGCAAGTCGCAACCTACGAAGGGAGATGGCCGAGGCCTGGAGCCAGGAGAGCAGAGCGAACAAACGCAGCGGATAAGGTTGCTTCCTGGCGTGAATGCGGGGCGCTCTGGCTGGGGGTTTGTTTTCCCTCTGCCACAGGCCAGCTATTCTAGAGAACACTGGTCGGGAGGTTACAGCTTCCTGTAACCCAAGCTCCCGCCTGGAAGGAGCTGAGAAGCCCTCACTTCCGGGAGCTGGTGCTGACCGCCCCTGAGGGCCAGGCTGCAGCCCGCCGCCCTGGACGCACGGCTCACCTGGATCAGCGTCTGCCTCTCTGCTTTCGGGAGGTTCTTCGCTTGGAGCTCAGCCTCTTCCCACTCCTTCTTTACCTGGAAGGAAAGTCAGAGCTCTAACCAGGGAGCGGTCGCTAGAACAATCCCCGCAGCTCCGGCAGGAAACTGTGCAGAAGGGAATCGCACTGGGGTCCCTCATGGGCTCAGGCCGGTTAGCTTGTGCCCAGGGCGCTGCCTCGTGCCCCCCAATGGAGTCTCAACCCCACACTTCTTTGCTCTCTCTCCTTGGGCACGTTATTTAAAAATCTTGGGCTCGCCCTCGCTGGTTTGGCTCAGTGCATAGAGCATTGGCCTGTGGACCGAAGGGTGCCAGGTTCCAGTCAAGGGCTCGTGCCCGGGTTGCAGGCTCGATCCCCAGTGGGGGGTGTGCAGGGGGCAGCCAGTCAATGATTCTCTCTCATCACTGATGTTTCTATCTCTTTCTCCCTCTCCCTTCCTCTCTGAAATCAGTAAAATATATATTTTTAAAAGTCTCTGTGCCTTAGTCTCCTCACCAAAAAGAGAGCAAGAGGAGGTTAGTACCCATTTCTCTGAACTGATGTGGGTATAACAGAATAACGACCACTTCTCCCAAAATATAAGCCCAGCCCAGGTGATGTGTGGGGTTCCAGGTGGCCACGGAGACCCAGCAAGGACTCCCTCTGACTTCCTCTGAACCTTGAGTGAGTCTGGGAGAAAGTCACACGTGGGGCCCATGGTGTTCTAACACTTATAACCCTTTTAGGGAAAAAGAAACCATCCCAAGATCCAGAACCTTCAACAGGCACCGCTAGCCAGTGTCTTGCTCTCGTTAATACACTTTTACACTTCCCTTTCTCTAATGGCAAATGTCACTAGCTCTTTACAACCATGACATGAAGTTCCCTCCTTTAAAATACATTTTTAAGCTAGTTAATGGCAAAAAATAATACTAGTGCCAATGAGAACAAAATAGCGTAAGTGCTGGCCACCGAGTGTGGGACGCAGCGTGCTGAGGGAATCGTGCTTCCGTGGAGCTGGGGAAGGGGAGGCCTAGTCACACTGAGAAGGTCCCCTTTGCTCGCACACCTCACCTGTCCTAGGCGCCATGTTAGCGTGACAGTCTAGGGAGATGGTGTCCCTTTTCTTCAGCTATGAACACCATGCCCCCAGTGCCCATCGCCGCGCAGATACGGGAGGCTGCAGCTCACCCTGTCCATGCGGTTGCGGTGCCGGATTTCTAGCTGCTCCTTCGCCTTCTGGAAGCGGGCATGCTCGTTGTCATCCGCAGAGGTCTCGAAATACACATCCACATCGCTGGTCGGCAGAGGAGTTGGGGGAACTGGAACAGAATGACAGAGGGCGGTCTCTTTGGGGGCAGGGCCCTGCTGGCCCGGACAGCACTGCGCCCGGGGGCACACAGTCTGCCTGGCTCTGCGCTCTCGGGGCGGGCGCTCCTGTCTGCCAAGCTCCTCTCTCCAAGGGCGGGGCGCTCCTCTCTGCCAGGACCCGGTGGGTAGGCTGCGCCGGTCCCCCCGCCTTACACAAGATTCACCCTCCGGGCCAGTCCAGGTACCCTGGCAACTACAGTGCCAGCCAGGCATTTACTGAGGACTTCAGGGGCAGAAAAGGAAACGGCTTCTTCTAACTGTCCCTCGGTTCTTGAAGTCTTAAAACCTAAAAAGGAACTGCCTCACTGCTGCCACCGATGGCCTCGGACCAGGGACGAGGGCTGGCGTCAGACCGGCCGAGTGCTTCCACACTCCCTATTTTGAAGGGAACGTGAGGGTTCGGGGCTCCTTCCTTCTGGCTAGTTTGGGTGGGAGCCTACTTTGGGAACTAACTCATCTGAGTATTCTTTGCACAGTGGGAAAGTCCGACTGCTCTAGCTGGTGCCTCAGGGTTCAACAGTATTGGACCCCCAGATCGGAGATGGCGGTAGAGCTAGGTTGCTGATGTGACAGGACAGAGCTGCTATTCGACAAGGACTGCCCAGGACACTCATTGGCCCTAACAGGCCAGCACCCCGAGGCAGACCCGCCAGAGTCACCACCCCAGACTTCCAGTGGCCCCGCGGGGCAATGCTGCACCAGGGCTTCCTCGCCTAAGGAAAGGGCTGGCAGCACAGGGTTCTCTGCCAGCCTCTCAAGGATACACTTATGGCAACTCTTGCTCGCCCAGTTCCCGAGACGGCCCAGGCTCGGCAGGACTGACACAGGACCCACACGCAGTGCTGCACAACCTGCAGCTGCACCATGACATCATGTGAGAGCCAGGCGGGTAGGAAGAGCCCAATTCAACAACCTGTACTTAGAACAAGTCCACCTCACTTCCAGAACTGCATAAGTTCAACAGAACTTGAAAACAAAGGTGTCACTGACTGACAGGTGTAACCACAAATGCATCAGCCACTCCAGCGTTCCATCAGAGCATCTTCTATTCCCTCGTTTCAGTTACTGAACCTAACAGCCGGTTTTCAAATGAACTAAGTTAACGAACGTATGGCTTCAGGGACCACATTCCCCGGACACTCAAAGTCCGGCCGGGAGAATTCCCGCGCACTGTGTGTTAGAGACGGAGCTCTGTCCACATCCCGGGCTGGACGAAGGCAATACCAGCGTATGCTGCCCCCACCCTCTGAGACTAACGGGCACGGGGGCAGCGGGCCTAGGGGTTTGGTTCTGCAGACACGGTGGGCTCCCACCCAGCACCACGCCCTCTGGCCCTGTGAAAACCACCAGCTCATCGGCCCCTCTCACTCCCCCCCCGAGGAGGGACGCCACCTTGACTGTGGGGACAGCGATGCTCCTGGGGACCCAAAAGCCCACTGACACTTGCAGCCCCTCGGCAAGTGTCCCCTACCATACGTAACCGGAAACCACAATCTGGCAGACTTTGCTGATGCTCTGAAGAGCTGCCAAAACTCCATCGAGTCGTAAGGCACCCCTCTCTGGTCCTCCGGGAAAAGGTCACCATCTGCGTGTTCAGTAAAATCCCACCCGAACCCCGATTCCTCAGGCTTCAACCCCAAACAATGGTTTCGTTGCCTCTTATTTTAGGTAGTTCCACAGAGCTGGAAATATCCATTTCTGTCTCTACATCTTTCCTGAACAAAAATCTTTCTGCCAAACTTCCCTAAGTATTCCTATTTTTTTTCACCTTTTCAAGTGTATCAAATAAAAACAGCTTTTCCACAGGGCAGCAGCTGGAGTGGAAGCGCTGAAAGTGTGCCATGTTACATTAAGATTTTAGACATCTTTTGGGGGCGGGGTGAGTGGGGGGAGAGGGACCATGAAGGCATCTGAATGATAACCATCAGAAGCTCCAGCCAAATACCAGCAATCAGCATGCTAATAAAATCCAGAATAGGAACTTGGCCCAAGGATCTCCCAAACACAGGGCTAGTACTGCAGAGTAAGAGAAAGAGGGTCTTAAAACCATGGAGAAAAGCCAAACTTTCCCTACCTTAGTAAACCCAACTCAACTGAGCCGCCGAGCTTCCTCGGGAGCCGAGGACACATACGCTAAGGTCCTTCACTCCCCCCAAACCTCTGCCCAACCCAGGCTGCAGAATACAGAGAACCGTTACCCCCTCCTGGCTGCAAAGCTCTCCCCCTGGAGACGTAAAAGCGAGACAGTTCAAATTTCTGGACTCCCAAAGCATCCCCATCGCCACTGCTTTGGAGAGCAGGCATCACGTGGTCGGTGACAGGGTAGTTCAAAGTCAAGGCTGAGAGGCAAAGCCCGGAGCGATCAGATGCAGAACTCCTGGCCGCTCTGCTTACCCTTTGGTGCCTTTCAACTAGAGACAGCCAGGGCAGGGCTGCCTCCGAGCCACACACAGCGCCCGGGGAGCCAGCAGACTAACAGAGGGCCGAGAAAGAGCAAGAAATGGGGGCTCCAGTGCCAGGGAGGGAACACACCGTCACCACCACCACCGCCACCACCACACCGCCACCACCACCACCAGCGTACCCACGGAGAGCACAGGACACGGAGAACTGGGCTTCCAGCCGCCCACAGAGAAGCAAGGCTAGATCTAGAAAGCACAAGATGAGGGGAGCACGACCAACAGCGAACACCCGAGGGGCAGGGGGCACTGACAGACGCAGTCACGTGGACAGCCGGGAAAGACAAACGCTGGACAGGACAGGCTGCTGCACGGAGCCAGCGTGGCGGACTTACTCATCGCTTTACACACAGCCATACAATAATCCTCAGACTCAAAATTGTTCCTGTTGCCTCCGCAGCCGCCATATATAAAGCGCACGCACTTCCCCTTGGAGAGGTCGAAGTACCAACGGGGCATCACGGCCCGGCAGGGCCCCGTCATCGCCTCCTGGGAGCAGACAGCTGTGTGGAAACGGTCACAGGTCAGCGGACGGAGGTGGCAGGAGCACCACAGCCTCCAGAACCAGGGGAGGCCGGGGACACTCAGCGCCAGGAGGCCAGGGCTGGGCAGGTCCCCGGCGCCCGGCTAACTGGCTCCCCAGCTCCAGCCAGTCGCTTCAATATACTGAGGGACTGGCAGTGCTGCGTGCTGTCTTGAGGCTAGACCAGGGGTGGGCAAACTTTTTGACTCGAGGGCCACCGTGGGTTCTTACACTGGACCGGAGGGCCGGAACAAACGCAACCTGACCATGCTGGCACTCTCATCTTGGGCTGCTGGTGAAGGAGCGGAGGGGAGAGCAAGAGAACCCTCCGCTCTTTCGGCTCCGCGGGCCGGATAGAACAGCCGAATGGGCCGGATCCGGCCCGCGGGCCGTAGTTTGCCCAAGGCTGGGCTAGACGTACAGGTTGGCAGAGGAATTCCCTACCTCATAGCTCCGTGAGCCCCCTGCTGAGCTGTTCGGTGGAGATATTTGCCTGCTCTGCCTATGGTGATGGGTCCAGGCCTACAGGGAACGCAGGTGGATGGGTTGTGTGACTGGTGATGGTGGAAGCACTACTCAAGCATCTAAAAAGGACGAGGGCACACTTCTATGGTCTCCAGGGTGAATCAATTTCTACTCTACATGACTTCCCCTCGTTGGGTCCTAAGTAATTCTTCAGCTCTTCGTTGGTTTCAGATCCACAAGCAGCGGGAGGCTGCGTGGGAATGGCTCCAGAACCGTCACAACCTCGTGGGGTTTTTTAAACTGGCAAGATGAAAACACTGCCGGTCCCGACCCCTTCCCAGTCGGTCACTCAGTTCCTCCCTCCCAGCTGCAAACAGCTTTCCAATGGTGAACAGGGCGGCCTGCCCACGGGAAGCCCTCAGAAAGACAAGAGCCAAGGGAGGGATTTCCATTCCGCAGGGCCAGGGCTTCAGCAGTATGGGGGTGGGGGTCCCCCTCAGGGGAGACCATGTTGTCTCTTATTCTCCAGTTAAGTCCTCGCAGTGCAGAGAACAGTTCTGATTCACTCTGCACGCTCCCGGGTGTGTCCACGGCAGCACCAGCACCCCGAGGAGCTGGCCGCCTTCCCGCACAGAAGGCCGCCTCTCCTGCACCTCCCCTGCGGTGAGAGCCACACCACCCCGAGCAGCCATTCCCGCAGGGACGCCAGCGCCTCAGTCCCGGGGCGTGCGTTACCTTTCACGTCGTGAGGCATCTCCTTGGCCGAGATGGCCCCGTCGCTGCTGGGCGCCGTCGGGGCCTCTTCGTTGTAGTCGTCGCCTTTAAAGGTGTCGTAGTAGTAGTCGTCTCGGTCTTCCACCACCTCCTCTTCCTCGTCGTCATCGTCCTCCTCGTCCTCATCCTCGCCATCCTCGTCGGCGGCTGCCCCGGTGAAGTCTTCCACATCTGCTTCGGTGGGAAACTCGCTAAGGACCACAGCAAGAGAGGAAGGTTAATGCCAGCTCCTACGCGCTGCCCAACAACGAGCTGCCCCCTGCTCTGAATCACAGACGGAGGCAGACATGGGCTCAGCGCGCCTTGACCTAGGCCTGAGGCCTCGCTGGCTCTGCCAGCCGAAGGGAGGGCCAGGAACAGGGACCACATGGGCCTTCTCACCAGGACCAAGGCAATGCCCCCTTCGCCCAGCGGCCCCCGGCAAGACCATCCCCAGGCTCGGGACAAGAGCTCACCTTTTATAAACATCATAGTCCTCCTCCTCCTCCTCTTCCTCTCCTTCCTCGTCCTCATCTTCCTTTGACACAGCCGCCTCGGCGGCCTTGGTCGGCGGGCAGCACACGTACTCGGTGCCGTGGAACTGGTCCACGCCGCAGGGCAGCAGCATGCCGTAGCTGTACAGGGTCATGCCCTGGGTCAGGCAGGCCTGAAAGAGACGGCAGGCCGGCATCAGCACCCGCCGGCCGGGCTGTGGCCGAAAGAACCCCTGGCCGAGCGCTCTGTGACGCTCCCTCTCCTGGCCACAGGGATGTTCTGTCAAAAAGTGTGCGGGGGTTAGGGCACGTTTTGCTCAGCTTGCACTAGGGAAACATCTGGACCATAAACAATGAAAGCCCGAAGTGGGACAAACAGAAGGGAAGGGAGTGCTTTCTGGTAATTAAGCAGACAGAGGTTGTCCACGTGAGTTTACACTCGTCCCTGGGGAGGGAGGGCACGCCTGCAGAATCCGACCAGAGGAAAACAACTTAGCTACAGGAGACAAGCTAAGAAGGGGGTTGGTTTCTCCACTACAGAAGGAAGTGACAGCCGATCCTGCCGGCATGTGAGCGGACACCGCCTCCCATGATTGGCCATTTCCCGCCAAGGCCTGCGGGCTCAGAGGGCCTTCTCCGGAGCCCTGCTGAGCGCATCCTTGCTTCACGGCTTTTTTAATATCAGTAACTTTTGGGTCTGGATTGTCAGCACCCAACTTCCCTGTAAAAATACCGACCCTCCTCCCCAATATTTTTAACTTAGAAGGTACAAGTCACTGCTAACTTTGAAGGGAGAAGAGGAAATGAATTTGAAACCGGGGAGGCTTTGCCATCGCCCTTACCTCCTTGACCAGGGTGTGCCAGTGCTGGTGGTTCTCGCACACGTCCATCCGCTCCTTGTGGAAAAACTGGCACTTCTCCGGCACCAGCAGGACGTCGCTCACAAACTCACCCACTGGAAAAGAGGAGCTTTGTCAGGGGCAAACCTGAGCGCAGTTCAAGGGGAAAACAACCCTCACTGCGGAGTCTTAATCACACAGTCAGATGCAGACAGTGTCTTTCACCCTCACAGGCCCACTGATGCGACACCTCCCAGCAAGCAGCCCCAGAGCTCCACGTGCCGTCAGGCCACTGAGCCCCGGACGGCCTCTCTCCCCATCCGAGCCCTCCGGCCCCGGTGCAGGCTGCACAGCACATGAGGCGAATGGGAATAAGGCCCCTTCCATGTCCTCAGACACAGACACACACACACACACACACACACACACACACACACACACGTTCTGCCCCCAGATTTCACCTAAACAATATTCTTGGCCTCTTACGTCCACATTTCTGCCTATTATTGGTTTGGATAACAAAATGTCCAAAAAACTAAGATTGGATGTTCTGCTCAAGTACAGGTAATTCGTACGTTAGCCCTTTGTGGACCTAAGGACACACAGCTCTGAGACCAGCCACCATTGCAATTAACTTGTTCACGTAAGAATCATCAATGGAGAGGTAATTACAAGCGGAACAGGGTCCTGGCAAGAAAAAACTCTGGAAGACACTACCTTGACCAGGTGACCTGTTTAACACTGCCAGTCACAGACTAACTGGCGATGTCATAAAGAAGAACATACTACCTACACAGTCTTTCTGCCAAAACATGTCATTTCAATCTAATCATAATGAAATTCTAATCCAGGGATATTCTATCAAACAATGACCTGGACGTTTAATTTTAGGGTCAACTATCATGATGTCTCAAACTTCCTTTCAGTTTAACAACAAAACAAAAAGTATGTGATATGCACATATACATACCTAATGGGCTGGAGAAAAAAATACACATAGCAGTTTAGAAAATAGGATCCTAAAATATTTAAAAGGTATCTGTGATTTGTTTCCAGGTATCGGGGGAAGATGGGAGTGGGGCCATCGATGAAGTCAGAGCAGCCCATGAATTAATGACCGCTACACACCTGGGCAACAGGGACATGAGGGCTAAGGTACTGTTTTCTCTGTGTCGACATATATTTGTAATTTCCATAATAAAAAGCTTAAAGCTTATATGTATGTCACCAGATTGTCACCCAGAAATTCTGATTCAGTAGGTCTAAGGAGGGATGCACTACTCTGCTGTGAGCAAGCATCCTAGGCGTTTCTCATGCATCACGGATGTGCTCCCACAGGGTCCATGTGGAAGGAGGGGGAGGTGGAGCAAACATGGCGAAATGTTGAACTTAAAGCAGGACGATGAGGGCATGGATGGCCATGTTGTTTTGTCTTTTCACTATGCATGAAACATTTCAAAATAAAGCAGAAAATAAAAACTGTCTTACTTTATTGAATGATCAATTTTAGAGAGGAAGGGGGGAGGGGAGAGAGAGAAACATCACTGATGAGAGAGAATCACTGACTGGCTGCCTCTTACACGCCCCACACTGGGGATCAAGTCCACAACCCGGTCATGTGTCCTGTCCTGGAATCGAACCGTGACCTCCTAGTTCATAGGTCGATGCTCAACCACTGAGCCACGCCAGAAATGTAATAATTAACTCCATGCTTAACTATAAAATAAAGTAGCCCTAATTTTATTGACTTAATTTTCCAATTACAGCTTATAGTCAACATTGTTTTGCATTAGTTTCACGTGTACAGCCCAGTGGTTAGACAACCATACACTTTACCAAGTGGTTTCCCCCATATTTCAAGTACCATCTGGCACCATACAGCTATTACAGTGTTACTGACTGTATTTCCTAGGCTGTACTTTATATCCCTGTGACTAATATGTAACTACCAATCTGTACTTGTTAATCCTTTTATTTATCTTTTTCACCCAGGTCCCACTACCCCTCATTCCCTCTGTCAGCCATCATCTGACCTCTATATCTATGAGTCTGTTTCTATTTTGTTTACTCATTAATTTTGCTCTTTAAATCCCAGTTAAGTGAAATCATATGACATTTGCCTTTCTCTGTTTGGTTTATGTCACTGAACATAACACCCTCTAGGAGGCCCATCCGTGCTGCCACAAATGGTTAAGATTTCATTCTTTTCTATGGCTGAGTAATAGGCCATCAGCAGTTCACCCTTCATCGTCTAGGGAAGGCCAACTGTCTATCAACTGGCACTTAGGCTGTTTCCATATCCTAGCCATTGTAAAGAATGCTGCGGTGAACATAGGGGTGTGTCTGTCTATTCAAATTTGATTTTTGGATTCCTTTATGTAAAAATCCAGAAGTGGAATTGCTGGGTCATAAGGAGCTGTGTTTTTAATTTTTCCAGGAGGCCCTGTACTGTTTTCCATAGTGGCTGCATCAATTTGCAAACCCACACCCTGACCACCCAAAGGAGGTTTTTGTGAGCTCTAGTGGCCTTTCCCAGACCATGTCTCAGGTAAATAGAGCTGTGTGAACTTAAAAGACCTAGAATACCTGTCTGGAGCAGAAACACACACTTTGCAGAAGCGCTCACACTGATCAGGGTGAACCGCTGACGGCCTGTGGAGAATTCCACGGTAGAGGGTGGCTTGCGAACAGACGCCCGCCATGGACGAGTGAGCGGCTCCGAGACACGAAGGCGCAGCTGCAGAGGACCGCGTCTCAAAGCCTGGTTGTGCAACTTCCTCCAGGAGGCTTCCCATCACAGCACGCCCCTGTGCTCGGCTCCTTCCAAAATAACCAGATGCCAAGCTGCCCTGGGATGCCAGAGCTCGCTTCTTTCAGCGCCGGAGCCAGTCTATATATAAACGCCAAAGATGACGAACTCCTTCCCACAAACCAGCACATCACCAACTGGGTCTACTCCCATCGTCCGATTTATTTAGATACATTTTTACAGACAAGCAGGAGGCAATGAGTAGTAACGGGAAATAAAATGTCCATTTTGAGGAGACTGATCTGTAACTTCCCACCAAGTATGCTAAGTATTAGTTAAGAGGATCACATTGGTGGGTAATTAAGCATGTTCTCAGAAGAGAGCAGAGCTGAATGACTGGACACAGTTGTCCACAGATGGCGTGACCTCAGCTGCGATGCAAACATTGCCAGCAACCGAAATTCACTCTCAAACTGCTTTCAGGCATCCTAATCAAGACACATCTTTCCCCTCAACCTTGCAAAGCAACAAAAACAGTACCTGAGCACATAGGTAAGGCCCCTGGAATATCCAAACCAACTGACAGAGGCTCCCAACCAATACAAGTACATCCCATTCCCCCGTCCCCACCTCCCGCCCTCTGGCTGCCTGTGATTTGGGTTAGCTCGGCAGCAATATTTAAGGGGGTTTCAGAGCTGAAGCTAACCACACTACCACCTCTTTACGGCAATATGTGGTATTTATTTACCTTAATAGGTATAAAAGGACTCACTGTGGTTACTCCTGGTAAATAAAATACACAAGACTCTCCCTTTTTACTGCATTAATTTTCAGTACAGTTTGTACGTTAAAAGAACTGAGAATGGTTGCATAACTCAGTGAATATACTATACACCATTTAACCATTATATCTCAACAAACCTACACTTAAAAAAGTAGAGACTTATTTACATGCGATATTGAGAGAAATTTAAAATATACTGAAGATAATGGAATTGTATGTATAATATGAGCTCATTGTTTTTAACATATGCACATAGATCTAGAAAATAGATTTGTGTGTGCATGTGATGTATGTAGACATATTTCTTAGCTCTGTCCCCTGAGTGGGCCCAGATACAGGGGTGGGCAAACTTTTTGACTCGAGGGCCACCATGGGTTCTTACACGGGACCGGAGGGCCGGAACAAAAGCAACCTGACCACGCTGGCACTCTCCTCTTGGGCTGCTGGTGAAGGAGCGGAGGGGAGAGCAAGAGAACCCTCCGCTCTTTCGGCTCCGTGGGTCGGATAGAACAGCTGAACGGGCTGGATCCGGCCCGCGGGCCGTAGTTTGCCCAAGGCTGGATTAGGCCAACAAGTGAGTTAAGTACTTGTGTGCCAAAACCTTAGGACCTGCTGGGCCCTATACAACTCCTCGAACGTGAGGTTGGAATTGATTGACCACCCTTCTTTCTTCTACAGAGATTTTGTGATGCTGGCCTTGTATCACAGGAACCACACAGATGAGGTCACAGAAAGGAATAAAATGGTCAGGTGTTGAAACTGTGACTACTCCCAGCTAGTAGTTCACAGGATGTCTGACAGATGTTTCCCCTGAAAACCCAAACATCCCATAATGCCGCTGCTACAATGTCCTGGAGCACCTCCGTCGCTTAAACATGGACATAAGCCATACTCCAGAGGCGAGAATCAGACTGGCCTGAAAACTGGCTGGATGTACAGACAAAGGTCTCCCTGATCTCAAGCTCAGAGTTCTGGGTGGGTCGTGGAGCCAGCAAGGGACACAGAAGATACAGGAGGGGGAAGACCAGACTGCAAGGTCTTTAGGGGTCAGGATACAGAAGGCAGAAATGATTCCGAGTACTATCTACAAATAGTCAAGAATACTAGTTTGAGAATTTCACAGAGAATGAATGAAACCTCATACCCAGAGACTTCTTGGAGCCAAAAGGAATGGAAGAACATCCTTAAACCGTATCACAAAATGTTTCCCAAGTCTCACACCACAGCATGAGGACATGGCGGTGCACGGGCAGTGTGCCTCCTCCCCGTGCTGGGTATTTAAAACAAAGCAACTGCACAGTGAAACAACAGGCAGGCTGTCAGATGACAGCGGGGAGGGGAGGGAGATCTGGGGGAGATAAGAGATCAACCGAAGGACTGGTATGCATGCATATAAATACAACCAGTGGACACAAAACTCTGGGGAGGGAGGGCATGTATGGGAAGTGTGTGTGTGTGGGGGGGCGCAATGGTAAGCTATGTACACATATAATACCTTAATAAATTTTTTTAAAAGTCAAAAAAATAAAATAAAAAATAAAATAATACAAAAAACAACACAAAGCAATTGCTATGTATTTTAAATACCATTATTCAGATGCTGACCCTTCCTGTTATTTTGCTACATGTGAGAATGAGAAAAGCAATAGATTCCATTTGAGGAAAGGTTTGAAAGACGGGAGGGAAGGGAAAAAGTTAAATTCATGGCTAAAAGTCTACAGAACTACCCCGGATGTCCACATGAGTGCTGTACCCATGGGTTGCTCAGTCCCACACGCTACTACCACCCCCCACGCTCCCCGGAGGCGGAGCTGGGCGCTCGGAGGCCAGCACTCTCATTCGGTGCCACCACAAAGGCTCTTCCCTAAAAGACTGGGATGCCCCCGAGGGGAGAGGGCGAGTTAGTGACCACCGGAGACAAGTCCGTTATCGACAAGAAAGCCACAAATACTCAAAAGAGAAAGTCCCACGATAAATTCATGCAGCCCGCAGGTTCTTAACATGTGGATATTTCACTGAGTCAAGAGAAACTTAAATTTAAAAACGAGGGGGCCCATTTCCTGAGAAGCACACAGGGATGTCTCCGGCACACTCACCGAGACACTTGAAGGGAATCACAACGTGGCTGTTGCACTGCTTTTTGTCCCGCCGGCACCAGTTGTCCACGCTGGCCGGCTGGTTGGCCTCCATCACGTTGGTGATCTGTAGCTCTGGGTACATCTGCACAGAAAAGGCACCCTCAGTGAGCGGACCGGCCTGTAATAAGTGCACGTTCTCTCACACGTAAGGCTGAGAGTCTGTTCATGCAGGGTCACTGTTATCCTATGTAAACCTAAAGTTCCACTCGGTCGCCCCTGGCTCCAGATAAACTCTGCAGGTAAAAAGATACTATAACGATTAGCTTTCTTGGGACAGGCAGATTTTTGACTACTAATGCGTTCTCTTTTTTAAAAAAAAAGGAATCTTTAATACAAAAGCAGCAAGCTCTAAGCCCAATAAATCTGTTAGACATCAAGGATGCTTGTAGGGTACGTGAAAATAGCTGAGTTCATGAACTAAAGCCTTTCAGAGGCAAGTCCATGGAAGTGTCTGTTAGTAAAATTACAGAACAGTGCGTGGACCCTGGGTAAGTAAGCAGCACATTCAAACCACTCATACCCTTTTCTAGGTCAAGTTTTAACCCCAAACCAAGTCGAATCAGCCTTGAGGTGATCATTTACAGCAAGTGGAAACCACAAGCGCACACACATGTTTGCTTCGTGTCTTCCTATGACAAGTGGAAGCCGAGAGAAGCAGGCTGTGCCATGTTCCCTCCTCGGAGCACTGAGGGCCACAGCGCACAAAGGCAAAAGCCTCGGAGAATTCACATCGCCTCACAGCTTAGGAACAAAGGCCCGGGCACCAGCCTTTAGCCACCGAGTCTTAGGCCAAAAGACAAGAATGACAGAATATCCGTTTCCAAGGCAAATGGGCTCAAATGTGACCCAGAAACAAAGCGGTTTTAAGTTCCTGGCAGCGCTCTTACCTCCTGACAGTACTGAAGAACCTCTTCTTTTGTTCCAAAGCAGCTCTTGGTGCCGGTTGGGTCAGGTTCCCATTCCCCAGTCTGAATGTTCACGTGCATATTTAACTTGCCGCAAAACATTGCAATCTGAGGCTCGGCGACAGCAAATCCTGTTCCAGCATTGGCTGCGAGGGCCTATGAGAGGGGACAAAACACACGTTCAGTGCAAAAAGGCCACTCAAAGGCGGTCATGTTCAGTTGTCTGTGCCAGTAGAACCGATCTTCTAAAAACTGTCACTGTAACTGTTATGTCATACACAAATCCCTTTCCCAGGAGCTAACCCGGAATAAAAATGACCTCTGGATGTACATGCTCAGAGTGCAAGATCAATGGGAAATGTAGCCCCCGCTCCCCATCTGGATACTTCTGTCTGGGAACCTATAACGTAACTGCGGTCTCCTCTATTACAAGGCACATCTACCTTCTGTTCCTTAATATATCGAACCACAAAAGCATACCATGTCTAAAGTCCCAGCAATTTTATTCCATTCGCTTACACAAATTTTACTGAGCAGTTACTATTAATGCAAATTAACCAGCTAAATGCTTGGGACACAAGGGTGAGCAGAGGGCTGTGACCCCCGCTCTCACAGGGCTTGCGGTCTAGAGCAGAAGTCCACACACCCAAAAAGCGTGATCCCGTGCCCAGACGTCCTGGGGAGGAGGAGGGCACAGCATTGAAGAAGCATATAAAAAGGGAATGGGCCCCGGGCTCGGATGGGAGGATCAGGAAAGCCTCCTGAAGAGAAAGGCAGGGGAGCACAGCAGAGCGTGGAGCACTGAAGTGGGGAGGAAGTGGAGAGTGGTGCAGGTGGGAGGGGAGCATCCAGGGGCAGACTGGACCGTCTGTAGGCCAAGAAAGGACTTTGGTCTTTATCACCGGAAGTGTGAAGAGGTTTTAAGCACAAAGTTAGTATTTTCCAAATGCAGCTCTGACGCTTTCTCTGGCTGAGGGTGAAGAACAGGCCGAACGGAAGCCAGAGTACGTGCAGGGCGATGGCTGAGGAGGCTGGACTTGCACAGTCCAAAGGGGAGCTGTGGGAGCGTGGGCTCAAGGAAGGTGATGGAGGGACAGATTCCAGAGAGCAAAGCAGGCAAGACGTGCAAGACGTGGTGACAGATCAGCCGGGGGGGGGGGGGGGGGGGGGAGATAAGGAAGAGGAAGGTGACAAATCTGGCTAGTGCTACTTGAGACGTGATGGTGTCATTCATGAAAACAGAACACTAAAAGGGATTTCATGAGCAGTTTTACCTAGTGTTAAAAATGACCAACTGTTGCAGAAAGTCTTCTTTTGGCTAGCATTCTCTGCTTTGCAAAAGGTCACGGCCGTTACAACGCCCAAGTCACAGGGGAGAAATAACATGTAGGCGCGAGGACAGCACCAAAATGCCCCTTGTGGTGGCCTTTCTTCTTTTGGAGCCGTATCTAAGCTGTATCCCCATGGGGCATCCAGCCTGCAACCCGCAGCCTGGGCACGTGCCCTGCCTGGGAATGGACTGGGGACCTCTCGGTGCATCGGACAACACCCCATCAATGGAGCCACACCGGCAGGGCTGGCCTTGTATACTTTTAACATTAAAGACCGCTATTAAACAGAGTTCGGGGTGTGATGTGCAAAATCTTTCAAGTGAGGAGTGGGATTGGGGTTGGGATTTCCCTCTTAGATTCCAAAAATGAATCCACATAAGGCACAGGGTCAGTTGGTCATGTGAGGCCACCCAAGGCACCGCTGTGGAGCGGTGGGAACTGGTCAGGAAGCCATTTATTTATCGGCCCCGAAGACTATGCTCCCCGCGCTGCTGCCGACGGCTGCTAGAGAAGAGACCGCAAGGGTTCCAGCGGCATAAACGTTCAGTGTGCGGGTCAACCGCTGAGGTCAACACAGCAGTGGCGAGTGCATTTGATCTCTGCGCTGAGAGGGTCGGCATTCCCGTCCCCAAAGAGGATCTGAAATACCAGAGGTTAAAGCAGCCGGAAGAGGCAGCTAAGCGGCGACACCCTTGCATCGGTTACCACCGAGAGGAAGGAGGGGAGCTGGAGCCATTCCAGACAGCTAATACGCTGCCGTGATTCACTTCTGAGTTCAGAAAGATTAATCCTTGTGGTCATGAGAGACGCTCAAGGAGGTATCATCTGAAACATAAAAAGCCTCTGTGGACCGTGTCTAGAAATCAACTAATCAAACGTGCCCCAACCTTACCTAGGGCATAATCGGATCGTTTTTATGTTTGTACTTCTTCACTTTGAAAATGCCCTCATTTAATGGGCTCTCCATTTTCCTAAGCGCGCACCGTGCCTCCATCCATTACATCAACGTATAAATCAATCTGGCCCCCTAATCTAACATGTTACAAGTGGGACGTCACTGCCAAGTCAGCAGTTCTGACATCCTGTGAACCTGGAACCCGCTCCGAGAGGAAATTAATGCCCCGGCTCTGGCACTTAAGCCGGTGCCTGTGATCTATGCACGCCGCGGCCCTTTGAAAACAAATTACCTCGATGGCTGTCCTAGCCCAGTGCTTCCATTTTCCTTAATAACTCATTCTTAATAAGAGATCCCATTGTAGTCATTTGGACCAGGAAAGAGAGTTTAGCTATTTAAGGACAGAAATTCAACTTGGTAAAAAGTGTTTTCTAGTAACTTGGTTGGAAACCTGAAATGGCTTAAGGCCATACATAAGTCTAAGTCTGAACCTAACTTCTCCCCAGTCCCTCGGTCATCACTGGAGAGTTGCCCCCCACCCCCAGCCAAGCCCCGCCCCCTTTCCCAACGCCACTCCGGACAGGTGCGGCCCTCCCAGTCCCAGCAGATAAGCAAGCCCCTCACTTCCCCCCTCCCTGAGGCTGCTGCCCCAGAATCTGCCCTGGCTCTAGGGTTAGCGCGGGTGCCCGCCGGGGAGGGACCTGCTTCTCTCTACAGAGGAGGGTTCCATCCCATGACTGGGTGAACACGTCTCCTTGGACGGGAAGGGGCTGCATGCCAGCCTCTCACGTGTCCAAGCTTCACCCTGGAGAGTCAGGTTAACTCAGTTCTAGTTCTCATGAAGGCTGAGCAATGCAGCAATGCTAAGCACCTTTGCAACGTGTATTTGCTATCTGCACGCTGGTGCTTTGTACATCAAAATGACTCAAAATCCACAGTGTGAAGATAGATCCCCCAGATATTTATTAACTACAAAAAGGGAAACAAATCGCTTCACAGTGGAGGCACCACCATTAACCTTCCCAGCAATAAGACACTTGAGAATGCCAACAGGAAAGGCTTGGGCAACACAGAGGGACTTACAGACTGGGAAAAGGCTTAGGAGAGATGACAGGTAAATGCAGAGGGCGGTGGGGGTGGGGATGGGAGTGGGGGGAGTGAAACGGGGACAGGACCTTAATGGGAGAACGGAGGAGTTATTGGACTCGGGGCTGTAAATCTGTTACTTGCACTCTACCGATGTTAATCCCGCATTTTAATAGCTGCACTGGGGTTATTTCAGATGTTAATATTAAGGGAGGTGGGCTGAGGATATAGAGGACTCTATGTAGTATTTTTGCAAATTAAAAAAAAACCACTCTAAAATTAGTTAAAAATAAACTGGTTTTGGTTTTTTAATCCTGTTCATTGCCTGCCTGAATTTTAATCATGACTACACGGATTCAATTTGTCAAAAGAGAAGGACAAAAAGTAGGTACAATGAGAGCAGGCCCAACACCTGAAAAAACATACCGTTTTGTCCTGAACACATGAGCAGACATTCTAACGTGGTAAAATCCCATGTGCACAAACAATAAATCTTATTTCTCTCCGATGGGAGGACAATTACAGTTCTGCCCAGGGCCTAAGACATAAGAAAGTCCACTCCTGTCCCTGTCAAAGGGGCGCCCACAGTTCGGAGCCTTTAAACTAGCTTCATCCACGGCACAAAAGTGAGGCTTTCCATTACAAACACAAAGATCCGAGCTTCCAACACTGTGACCCGCCACTGAATAAAAGAGCAGGATTCTTATCGTTTTCCAGCAAACGAAGCAAAACCTATTCTTGAAAGTGAGTTTTCATCACACCGGCTGAAAATCACCGACCTCTTTTTACATTTGAACTTCTAATTAGAAGCTGGTGAATTAGGGTTAGGAGAGGAAAATTCCAAATATAAAAGGCCAATATCCTCCCACTGACAGATAGCAGCTATTATGGATGATTTTCACAGGCAGTAATTTATACAGCTCATCCCTGCTTTTATGAGAGCTCTAATACAAAAGCATAAATGAGGTATCATTGCCAAGACGAGGAGGGTTTCAGATGGCCTCTTAGGCTTTTGACAGGGCCCCGGTAAGCTGTCCATCTAGGTTACACTCGTAACGGTCCAAGCACCAAGATTTATGTGAGGTCTTCTTTACGCATGTGTCTCTGGGATGAGCAGGAAGTCTTTTATAAAAGAAGTTAATGAAAAGCAGATTCAGTACTTTCATATTAAAAAAAAAAAGATGCAGAACAGTTTTTAGGGACCTAAAATTCTAAAGTTTGTTACTGGCTCCTGTTTCTTTCCACTGTCCCTTAGTAAAATAGGAATCCTAAGCAAACCGATTCCCACAGGGAGGCCGACACCAGGGAGTGCCCTGTCCACCAGCAGGCGTCTGCTCACCCTGCTTCGGGTCTCGGGAGAAGCGTGCGGCGTGCGGCTCTCTCTGTGGGATTAATGAAGATAATGCGCTGAGCCCGATGCCCACCTCAGAGCCAGCACTCAAATGTTAGCCTGGCTACCACGGGGCTGGTTCCTAAGGATTTAATTCTCTGTGGCCATTACACAGAACTGGGGCTTACCCCACGGGCACCCAGAGAAAGAACACATGAGATCCATATGTGGCCAGTCACCCCCAAAGCCGGGAGAGCGTGAAATGGGGTGAAAGGACCTCACGTTGCTTGTTTGCAGATTAAAGGGGACATGCCTAGAGCAGGCTGAAGTAATCCTCCACGTTTCATTTTGTGGGCTTCAGTTGCCAAATGTTTACATGGATATTTGAATGCTGCCCTATTTATTTAAAGGAAAATCGCCGGGAGCTGCTGGCTTGCTAGCTTCCTGGATCGGGTCTGGCTTTCGATTGGCTGAGAAGTGCGGTCAGCTAGAATCTGCAGTTACTATTAAGCCACTGTTGTGAATTTTTTTTTTAAAAAAAAGCACTCTGTAAATTATTTCTCTAAATCAGTCTTCTAAAGGCATGCATATTCCCTATACTTACCAGCTATGCCACCTCATGGAAGGTATTTCCTCACTCTCTTGATCTGAGCTGTCACCTGTGTGCAATCTAAATACGGCATTGCCCAAATTTCAGATATTACAATAAGCGACACCTACAATATTAACTTTGGTTCACATTAGGACAGAACTCCACTTTCCAAAAACCCCTGACATCTAAGAGACGCGGCTGGGGAACAAAGAGGCCTCCTTGACTGAGTCTGCGTGATTCCAGAGCTCAGCGGCCATCTGTCACGCTCTGAGCACAGAGGTCAAACAGCCGGGAGGCTCGCGCATTAACATAAGATGATCTTAATGGTGTGAACTTGGGCTTGACCTTTGCACTCAAGGGCCAGCATTACTTAAAAAATTATTTACTGCGAAAGCACTAAATCAAGTGTGTGCAAGCCTAGGGGAGTTCACTGAGGGATGCGCTTTCTTCAAAGGGCAAAATGATTGGAGTTAAAAAAAAAAAAACACCCAGAAGTATTGCTGATTAAATATTAATAATTAAATATGTTCATTCTGAATCATTACTATTGAGTCACAGGCGAGAGAAATACAACTGACGGGAGGTTTTCTGCGGAATTCCGAGCACAAACCTGGCAATATTATCAGAAATGATAAACATAACTTCTGGTTGATCTGAAGCTCCGTGCTACTGTGTTCATTAAAGGCATTCTCATAGCCATGAAAAATTAGGTAATTTTTTAGCACATTTCAAAATGTCATGTACTTGAAATGTAATAACTTACACCTTTTAAAGAAGTATTCAGACAGACCCATTTCACTAAAATAAATAATCCATCTAGTGAATATGCCAAGGTTACGCTGGGAAACTATCCAACATGTCTGCTTTGTCTGCACAGCTCTCTCTGACTTCAAGATGTCACCACCACAGCCCTGGCCGGGCGGCTCAGTGGGTGGAGAGTCATCTGTACACAAAAGGCTGTGGGTTGGATTCCCGGTCAGGGCACATA
The DNA here is from genome assembly GCA_963924515.1 of Vespertilio murinus. Lineage (NCBI taxonomy): Eukaryota > Metazoa > Chordata > Mammalia > Chiroptera > Vespertilionidae > Vespertilio > Vespertilio murinus. Next base: position 17,234,774 of record OZ004720.1, on the reverse strand, counting down.
CATGGAGGCAACCAACATGCCTCTCACATCCATGTTTCTCTCCCTCCCTCTAAAACCAACAACAACAAAAAATTACAAACACAAAAGGCCAATGCCAGAGATCTCAATTCTACTGGTACCCTTTTCTTTTAATATATCCAGGGAAAGAAAGCAAACCCACGCAGCTGAAAACACGCATGTTTCAATGTGCAGAGTGGTGGTTGTTGCTGGGGTAAAGCAGGGGTTCCCCCAATCACTGGGGGGCTAGGAAGGTTCAGGGGCCTCCTGACAAAGGAGGTCTAGAGTGCGTTGTGTGCGCACAGGATTAGAGGACAACAGAACTGCTGACTTCTCTCTTGAGAAATGACTGTTCTGAATTCTAACATGACTTCCCTTCTACCTTTTGCTTTCAAATGTCATTCATAAAATGACCACAATAGTGAATGGGGAGTCTGTTTTAAAATAATATTCTGTAATATTAAGAATTGACAACCTTACCTTACCTAAAAAATTTTTTTCTTAGTTTAGCCATGAAAACCAAAGGCTTATTAAGTGTCTGTGATGCCAAAAGGCAAGAAAGGGAGAAATTCTTAAGCGAATAACCCTCATCTTGGTTTATAAGTACAAAATAAGAATCCGCCAAACGACTTTCACAGGGCAGACAGAGACAAATTTCTATTTTAAAACACAAGGAGCAATTTCTATTTCTACATGCTATTCTGCTAAATGTTTCACTATGTTTACTAGGTGTGGGCAATCTTCGAATACCAATCTTGATGTCACAACTCACTTTAAACTTCTTTATTTTTATTTTATTTTATTTGTCAATCCTCACCTGAGGATATTTCCCCATTGATTTTTAGTGAGAGTGGAAGGAAGGAGAAGAGACAGAGAGAGAGAGCCATCGATGTGAGGGAGACACACAGACTGGTTGGATTGGCTGCCTCCTGCACATGCCCCTGACCACGGCCTGGCATGAAGCCTGCAACCTAGGGATGTGCCCTTGACCGGAATCAAACCCAGGACCCTTCAGTCCGCAGGCTGACGCTCTATCCACTGAGCCAAACTGGCTAGAGCTCACTTTTAACTACTAATATCCAACAAAACAACCACAAAAATAACAAAAATACAAAAGTGCCCACCCTCTCCTGGTTCAAAGCAGTCAAAAGGCATCTTTCCTATGATTTACACAGCACCTAACTCTGAAGGTAAACACAGGCTGAATTATCAGCTCTCTGCAGATCTGCTTGCAGACAATAATGCTTCCTGTCTGGGATCCATGCCCATCCATGTGCATTACTGTAATTATCAGCAATTTTAAAAATAAAGTAATAAAGCTAGTAGGAGCTGCTGGTCAGGAGGTGTGCTGCATGCTGCCACTGAGGCAGGAGAGACAGTCAGAAGCTGGGAAGACTCCTTGGCGAGTGGGATGGGGAAACTAAGACAGCTGAACAAACTGGCCGAGCAGTTCACAGCCAGACCCAGAGGGTCAGCTCCCTGGGATAACATCCAGGCCTCAGTGGTACTTTAGCTCCAGGCCCAGAAAAGCAGCAAAACCGGGTGAGTCAGTGACGCCAGGACCAGGACCCGCTGCAATGGCTCATGACCTGCCCTGGAACTGACCAATCAGTGGAACTGACCAATCAGTGGAGACTATGACCCTAAAAGGTGCACCTGGAAGAGCTGATGACGGATTCTACTGAAATTCTCCCCTAAACTCCCAGTCTTTAAAAACTCCCAAAACAGCCCTAACTGGTTTGGCTCAGTGGATAGAGCACTGGCCTGTGGACTCAGGGGTCCCGGGTTCAGTTCTGGTCAAGGGCATGTACCTTGGTTGGGGGCACCTCCCCAGTGGGGGGTGTGCAGGAGGCGGCTGATCGATGTTTCTAACTCTCAAAGGTTATCCAGGTGGCAATAGTGGAGATATTTCCCAGACAAAAATATAGGTCAGGAACTCCAGAGCTGGAATTATGAATTTGCAATTAATTATGGGCTGGAATTACGAATGTGCAATGCAGTAACAAGCTGAAAGAATTTTAAACCCAGAGAGATTAGGGAGGCTATCTGGGGAGACAGCAGCTGGAATGGAGGGCAGAACGATTAGAAATAGCAACATTTGCCCAGATGGTATGGGTCAGTGGTTGAGCGTCAACCCATGAACCGAGAGGTCACCTGTTTGACTCCCATTTAGGGCACATGCCAGGTTTTGGGCTCGATCCCCAGGAGGCGATCACGCTGGAGGCAGATGATGGATGTTTCTCTCTTATCAATGTTCCTATCTCTCCATCCCTCTCCCATTCTCTCTCTAGAGTCAATAAAAATATATTTTTAAAAAGAACTTTCAACATTAAGGTGTAGAGTAGGTCCACTGCTGAGGGAGAAAAACCAGGAGACACAGCAGTACCAACTGACATGCCAGCCGCGATTCCCCAGGTCATGGAGCGCTAGTCACTTCAATGTGGTGACAGGGACAGAAACACGGCCACTCTGAGCCCGGGAGACCCGAGAGGGAGGAACCAGCCAGAAGGTGAGTCTACCGGATCAGCATTTCCCATGGAGATCGGCATCCCAATTGAGATGTGGCTATAAAGGTAAATATATGCTGAACTTCAAAGACTCACTATGTACATTGAAAAACATCAAGTTTCTCATTAATTATATTACATGTTGATTTTATAATATGATTATATATGTAGAAATGATAACATATCAGCTATGAGTTAAATAACATATGTTGTTAAAACTAATTTCATCTATTTTTGCTTTTAAAGAAAATGCTAACTAGAAAAATCTATATTGCACATGCGCTTGCATTTATTTCCACTAGACGTGCTGTACTAAATGCTCAGTTAACACTGTGCTAAGAAAGACATGACCTGAATGATTTTTTTCTTTCACCTGTAGGTGCCATTTCAATGCACTTTCCCCCTGACCAGTGTGGTCAGTGGTTAGTGTCAGCTCACACCGGCAGGGGCAAGTATCTGGGTTGCAGGTTTGATTCCCTGCCCCCGAGTGTGGCAGGCAACCAACCCGCATGTGTGTGTGTGTGTGTGTGTGTGTGTGTGTTGTGTGTGTGTCTCTTTCTCTCCCCTCCCCACTTCCAGCCCCTCTCTCCCACTTTCCCTGGGGGCATGGGAGAGAGAATCAATGGGAAAAAATACCCTCGGGTGAGGATTAACAAAATGAACAAAAATAATAATAATGAAATAACATAAACGCACTTTCCTTTCTTCCATCATGAAGACAAGCAAGCGTGATGGTGACGCAAGCGTGCGCTCACTTGGTTCCTTGAGGACTGAGAAACCCTCAGGTTGACAAGAGTTCCGTGGGTGAGAGCCACAAAGGCCGTCTGAAGAGGCCAGGCTAGCTCAGGAGACAAGCGGTTACAAGCAAAATAAGGAGCAGGAACTAGACAGAAAAAAGGACCTTGAGGCATTTCTTCTTAAAAAGATTGATGATGTAAGCGAGTAAGGTGCCAAGAGCCAAAGTCCTTGTTTTGTCCCATTGCTGGACCGGGGAGAAGGGGACACACACAGGGAGACACTCCTCACCCCCAACTCTTAGATTCACTTATGTGTTCATGTCTGACTGAAGCAACCAACCAACCAAACCCTCTCCCAGGCTGCTGACCACCACTGACCGAAATCCAAAGGCCTCCTAAAGTCAGATAACAACAGTGACAACCAGACGGATGAAGTATTTATTAGGCTCCAGTGATAACAAGATGAATGGGTCCCAAGTCCTCAAAGACCTCAACTGTGTGGAGGCGTGGTGCAGTGGGGAGACAGCATATCACCACAACAGCCCTAATGCAAAGGGAAAGTCCCAAACTGTCAGATCCCCCACTGCTGTCTGACCGCTCCCTACATGGCAGTCCAAAGCAGCCACACTGAAGACACACTAATAGCCCTATTTGCTACAGGCGTAATATTATAGACTGGAAGTCTATTCCTGAACAATTATGAAAATAAGGAGAACAGACACAAACGTTGTTATAAACATACATATCTAGATCACAGAAGCCCTTTTGGAAAGCTCCCTTTATGGGTGAGAGTGGCTAAAGCTTCTCAAAATCTAGTGGAGTATGATTTGGCTGGTGTGGCTCAGTGATGGAGCTTCGACCTATGAACCAGGTGGTCCCGGTTCGATTCCTAGTCAGGGCACCTGCCCGGGTTGCGGGCTTGATCCCCAGTGTGGGACATGCAGAAGGCAGCCGATCAATGACTCTCTCTCATCATGATGTTTCTCTTTCTCTCCCTCTCCTGTCCATTTTGAAATTAAAAGTATATATTTTTTAAAAATCTCATTAAGTACAGAAAAGGGACTTCTTTTCCTTGCAAACTTCTCTGGACAAGCCTGAGTATTCCTTTGTTGCTCTGAGAATCTTGCTATTTCCTTCAAGTTTACAAGCCTGGGCGATTCTCACTGCCGACGCACTGCAGCACCTGAATGCCAGTCGTGCCAAAGACGGGGCCAGGCATTTCTCCAAAGACGCACGTCCGTGACTCAGTCTCCCCATTTCAACTAGTTCTCCTGGACAGCTCTGTGATGTCTGTCCCAGTGCCTGTAGCCTCCTTTCCTGGACACGGATTTTCTTCACATCCATCCACTCTTTTTCTCCCCCTGGAGTAATCAAAACTATCCCGTTCCTTGTGCCAAAGCTTTCTTCCTTTGATGATTTACAGCCATCTGCAATTATTCTGTATAATAACATGCCATTTTTATTTGAATCCAGATACTCCATAAAAGCAAATCAATAAAAAGTAGGTGACAGCACGGCAAACACTGGCAAATTCTAAACCACTGCACTTTGGATTAAAAACAAATGACAACCACCTTGTTAAATTCGTTTTATGTATTTTATAGTTAAAAACTCCCAAATGGTCTTTTATTCTTTTTGTTGTTAGTCCCCACCCAAGGATTTTTAGAGAGAGTGGAAGGGAAAGGGAGAGAGAGAGAGAGACAGAGAGAGAGACAGAGAGAGAGAGAAATATCGATGTGAGAGAAACACATAGACTCGTTGCCTCCTGCATGCACCCCAAGCAGGGCCCGGGATCAAGCCCGCAACCACAGTACATGCCCCTGCCTGGAATCGAACCTGAGACCCTTTAGTCCACTGGCCAACAGCTCTAACCACTGAACCAAACCAGCCAGGGCTGGTCTTTGTTCTTTAACATATAACTACAATCCACACCAATACATGTATCATATATATGTATCTATGTGTGTGTATATATATATATATATATATATATATATATATATATATATGGTATGGCATATTAAAAAACACTACTACAATTATTCATGTCCTAGATCAGCCTCTAAAGGACATTCAACCCAAACATTGTAAGAAGAAAATTATTTTTGCCAACATATATAGTGCCTTTACAAAAAAAAAAGTCTCCTGAGTAATTTTCAACAACACGTGTTAGCACACACACTGTCTACAAAAATCCTTCCTTGTTTTTCTTCTAAATAGCCTTACAAAGTCATCAGAAATAGTTCACCTTGAACCCTTCAGAAGCAGGCAAGTCAAGCAGCTGGTTAGGTACGTAATACTATCTGGTACCTTTAGTGCCCGAGCCAAATTTGGGCGATGCACGTTGGCTGGTATTAGGATGATTTCCCTTTGCCCTGCTCCTCTCCTGGGAACAGTTAGTAACAAGCTCAATGGGAAAAAGCTTGCAATTCCCTTGTAATACTCAACGCCAGGATGGAAGCAGATGTTCACATTAGGTTAAACTGGCTTCTTTGGCCCTGATTAAAAAAAAAATTGATTTCAAAGACTTCCAAATATATATAAATCTAACATCACAAAAGCTGCTGTATCATAGTCTCAGTAATACTTAACGTAGAATTTTGCTTGGCCAACATATGCTCATATAAATGAAGTAATCTTACCTATATTTGTATAAGACATTTTTTACCCTCCTGGTCACTTGGTCTCTTTACTCTCTTCCAAACATTTTTGCCATAAAACTCCAAAATGTTCCAAAAACTGATGTAGCACTGATAAGTTTCCAAAAGAAATTTATCTTCATTAATGACCAAGGAAGAAGAATGCTCAAAGGGTATTCTTGATAATGTTTACTGAAGCAACCTACATTGCCTCAAACTAGACTTGGAGTTTATGCTCTCCTTTATCTTCTCCTGGCTTTTGGGGACAGACATCAGTACAGCTCATATAGCTAGCAGACAACCACAGGGACATTTTAATGAGGATCCATTCACCCACAGCGACTGGCACTAGATCTGCAATATGCACTACTCAATCCGGTGACAAGCTCAGGGTCTTCACGCACGCACGCACGCACGCACGCACGCACGCACACACACACAAAACCGCCTGGAACAGCTCAACGTGACTGGGAATTCATCAGGTTTGAGTCTGTGCTCTGCATCTAATCTTTTTCAATCAATATTTAAAACATTCTCACTGTCCTGCTTACTATTTCCATTGTTTAAAGGCATCACCAGACAACATTCAGTCTCAATGACTTGCATCAATTCACAGGATTACTCTTTTCAAAATGACAGCTCAGCCAAAACCGGTTTGGCTCAGTGGTAGAGCGTCAGCCTGCGGACTGAGGGGTCCCAGGTTGGATTCCGGTCAAGAGCATGTACCTTGGTTGCGGGCACATTCCTCTTTGGGGGTGTGCAGGAGGCAGCTGGTTGATGTTTCTCTCTCATTGATGTTTTTAGCTCTCGGTCCCTCTCCCTTCCTCTCTATGAAAAATCAATAAAATATATATATATTTTTAAAAAATGACAGCCCAGCTGGATATTTTATTAATGTAGATCCTGTGGAAGCTAATCAAACCTCAAGTAGTAATTTTTCTTAGAAGTTGCTGGGGGAGGGAGGATTTCTATAAAGAAAAACATTCAAAAGGGGGTGGGGCACAGCCCAGTCCCACCAGCCAATCAGAGGAAATCCTGTTGCCAAATGTGGCTTTTCGTTCACTTGCAGCCTGCCCAGAGTGACAGATGCTTACTACAAGTTGGACGGCCAAGGGTATGTGCTGATCTCCACCAGCAATTCCTGACCTGTGTGCCTTGGCACACCGATGTGCTGCCAGAAATTTCAAAACATGCAATACCTGACTCTTTTCCGTTAGACTGTCAAAAAACAACAGCAGCCAACACAATAACCATCTAGTGTGAAGGAATGAAAATTATACCTATTTTATTTTGTCATATCAGCAAAAAATATGGTTGTTTTTGTGTGTGTGTGTGCCACAATATTTTAGTAATTAGCTTTCATGTGCCGTGAAAAGAAAAGTTGAAAATGACTGATCTACGCCATTTTATAGAGGGGACTGACAAATTTCGGTAACGCACAGGGGTCCTGGAACCGACCCCCTGTGGATACCAAGGGTAGTTAAGTTTTGGGGGAGTCAAAAGTTACACAAGGATTTTTGACTGCACAGCGGTCAAAGCCCCTCACACCCACCATCAACTGTACATTTAAAAAAAAAATCCACACTTAGCTACAGACTGAAAAAATGCCAAAAATCAGATTCAGAGAGAAAAGCTTAAAGTAGCCAGAGATAAAGAACACATCACCGTGAAAGGAGCAACAACTATGCTGACAGCTAAGTCAAGCTGTGGGTTAGATTCAACAGTAGGATACTGGTTTCATTAAATATGAGCAGAAAAGTAAGATCTTTAAAAGGATGAAAGAAAGTCTACTTCCGATGACCTTATCTTGCAAGAAAGGTAGGGAGACAGGTATTTGGTAAAAGAATGTCATCAAACAACCTACCCTTAAAAAAAATTCTAAAGTGTGTTTTTGGAAGAAAAAAACGTATCCCAGAAAGAAGGTCAGAGATACAGAGGCATGAAGAATAACAAAGAGAATATGTAAATCTAAATCAAAGGCTCTCAATCGCACTGAAAATTTGAATTACCTGAGGAGTGTTTAAAAAATACAGTCATGCACCACTTACTGACAGGGATGGGTGCTGAGGAATGCTGTGGGAACATCGAAAGTGCACTTACACAATCCTAGATGGTCCAGTGGTCGGCAAACCATGGCTTGCAAGCCACATGGGCTCTTTGGCCCCTTGAGTGTGGCTCTTCCACAAAATACCACGTGCGGGCACACACGTATAGTGTGATTGAAACTTGGTGGCCCATGCGCAGAAGTCGGTTTTTGGCCTGGGCGAGTCTATTTTGAAGACGTGGCATTAGAACACTCAAGGGGCCAAAGAGTCGCATGTGGCTCGCGAGCCACAGTTTGCCAATCAGTGGTCTAGCTAGCCTACTACACACCGAGGCTGTAAGGCTACAAGCCTGTACAGCAGGTAACTAACTGTTCTGAATCCTGTAACACAATGGTAAGTGCAAAACTTTTAACAGTCCAGGGACAACAGTTAATAATACTGCATTGTATATTTGAAAGTTGCTCAGAGTAAATCTTAAAAGTTTGGCTCAAATAAACTCATTAAAATTCTACCAGTTTTTAGAGATTTCTTATGCTGACACACCATACTGCTTAAACTTACAAAATGTTCTATGTCAGTTATAACTCAATTTTAAAAATTAAGTAGAAAGCTTGAAAAAACATGTGAACTGCAGCGCAAGTCCTGTTCAGAATAAAATTTATAGCTTTACATAAACACATTAGAAAAGAAGGTTGGAAAAATTTTAATTCAGCAGTCATCTCAAATTGTTAGAAAAAGAACAAATTAATCGCATGATCTGTAGAAAGAAGAAAATAATGTGCAGGAAGTAGTAAAAAATAAAACAGACAATAATAGAGATGATCAACAAAATCCAAAGCTGATTATTTAAAAAGATTATTTGGCTCAGTGGATAGAGCATCGGCCTTCAGACTGAAAGGTCCCAGGTTCGATTCCGGTCAAGGCATGTACCTTGGTTATGGGCACATCCCCATTGGGGGGTGTGCAGGAAGCAGCTAATTGATGATTCTCTCTCATCAATGTTTCTAACTCTTTATCTCCCTCTCTTCCTCTCTGTGAAAAATCAATAAAATAAATAAAAAGATTATTAGGAACAGACTCTCCATACACAGTGGCTGCAGCACAGGCAACTGCTGGACTCACACCCTCCCGTGAGCAAGCTCAAACACATAGGAATAGAGATACCAATCTCTCCGGTGAGACAAACGGCTGAATGGACAGCTTCTCAAAAACAAGCGAGAGAAGAGAGGACCACAGAGGGAGGTAAATACCACAGAGGGTGGTAAATCCGGGAGCTGCCCTTGCTCTGGAGTGACTGTGAATGTCCCCTCTGCGTGGGGGCTCTGCTCTCGTCCAGATCAAACAAATGCAGGGGGCTCCCGCCACAACGCCTGGAGCCCTCTGGCTCCGAAGCGAGCAGAACAACAGGTCCCGGCCTCTGTGCTGGGAGCCACCCCAGTCTGCAAAACCAGTGCCTCGGGCACCGTAAGAACCTGCTCTGCTCCAACTGGCTCCCCAAAGCCACCAGGCGCCCAGCACCTGGACAGAGGTCACTTCTCCACAGGACACTTTGTCCAGGGCAAGTGGAGGAGCTGCGGATGCTCTCGGGTGTGAGAACACTCCGGGTTAAAGGTGACTGAAGCTGCCTCCACCCCCACAGGGCGGGAAGGGCTCTAGCCTGCCTGCTAGGTCCCTGCAGCACGTCCCAGACACCCCCCTCGCCCACTTCCGGTCAAACGGAGCCAGTAGGGCCAACAGGGCGTCATTGCACCTGACCTCCCCATCCGGAGCTGCTCCTGCTCTGGGCCAGTGGTTCTGACCCCTTAGGCCCCCCTCAGTCCTATGGCCTGCCCCAACGACCTGGCACCCAGAGCCTACCCAGAGACCTACATTAATAAAAATTACATTCTTTCAAGATGTGGAGAAATAGCTATTTTTGTCTAATTCTTATAAGAAATTACAAGATAAATAATTATAAGATAAATTATTAGATAAATAATTTACTTGTAAAGAATTCAGAGAAATGGTCATGAGACTGCTCACCATACTAGAGAGTGGAATATGAGAACTTGGAATTTTAACTAAGAGAAAGTATAAAGAACTAAGTAGACCTTAAAAAAAAGTAAACAGACCTGAAAAATACAATAACTGAAATGAAAAATACCTTAGAAAGAATCAACGTCAGCTGAGCTAATACAAAAGAATGGATCAGTGGCCTGGAACAGACTCTTCCATATACAGTAGAGATATTAACGGCAAAGGTGTCATGGGAAAATAGAAAGAAAAGGATGACCTTGACAATAAATGGTGAAGCTGGTTTAAGCTAGATATCCATACAGAAAAGAGAAATAAAAAAAAACTGATGTTTCATAACTAAACAAACATCAGTTCCAGGTACACTGTACTTTCAAGTGTGGCAGGCAAAACAAAAGGCTTCTAATCCACAACAGAGTAGAATAATATCTGTCCTCAGAGTAGGAAAAGACTTCTCAAATAGGACACAGAAAGCACCTACTGTAATTTTAAACCACTTTGAAAGCAAATAATTTAAAAAGCAAACAAACTGGTAAATTAGACATTAAGAACTTCAAAGGACGTCATTAAGAGAGTGAAAAGGCAAGCCACAGAGAGAACAGTATCCTCTCAACAACCTCAATCTGGAAACATCCCAAATGCCCATCAATAGCAGAACAAACTGCGGTTTCTTCAAACACAATGGAGTACTATACAGCAATGGAAACAGACGAACCACAGCTAGACTCAACAATACAGACCCTCAAAAACGTATTTAGTGGAAGAGGCCAGATACTAAAGGATACATACTGAAGGACTGCATTTGCATAAAACTAGAGAACAGGAAAAAACTCACATATGGTGTTAAGGAATGTATGCTGAGGCGGTAAAACTAGAAAGGAAAGCAGGAAGCAATCACATACCATAAAAGTCAGGGTAACAGGAGAGGGTGAGGGGGGATGTTCTGTTTCTTGACCTTGGTGGTAGTTGCACAAATTGTCTGCTTTATGAAAACACACTGATATATATATCAGTGTGTTTTCATAAATATATATATATATTTATATATAAAATATATATATTCATAAATATATATTTATATATATATAAAATATATATATATATTTTTTCTTTTTTTCTTTTTTCTTTTGTGTACTTTTAAATTTTAAAAACTCAAAAATACCCAGGGGCTTCTGATGGTGGGTGGCCAGAAATGCTGGGTGCATTCAGGAGTATGGCACTACCTGTATTCACAGTTCAAGTATCTTAGCCATCTTACCTTCTAAAATTTCACAAAACACCCTCAAATAATGAACACTACACGGATAAACCAGTATTTATTACAGCCAAGAGCCAGAGCCAGTTTCTTTGGAATCCAAGGAGATGACAGAGCTCTCTCTCGGCATGCAAACAGGAATACGAATGCTCAACTCTCAGCTCAAAATACGAGTTACCGCTGGAAGGAAGGTTAATGGGATTGGAAGGTTTAAAGGTCTATCATAAATTTCCGTATCTGTAATACTTCAGTTACTTCAAAAAGAAAGGCTAAGGCAAATATGGAAATGTTAAAATTTAACAAAAGATATGAGTATCTTTTATATATTTACTACATTATGCTGGAAATGTACATAATTAAGAAGAGTAAAATAAAAAGGTTCTCCGCTCTCATCAGCTCATTTCTCCAGGTAAAAATTCTGCTTCAACCAAAGCAAGTCATCAGTTAACCTGCCAGAAATAAAGTCTAAAATATTCAAAAATACTATGTTCGATACCACTGCCACTCAATCTCAGGTTTTCTTCTCTGGGCTCACTATCGTCCATGTCTCCTATCCAATTTTTCACAAACTCCATCATTCCAGCCATTTTATTCCGAATGCACTATTCCTCAAAATGAGGGGCCAAGATCCTAATAACTGCACTGTGTGTGTCCTCCAATGTCTCATTTCACCTTTTAATTCACGGATACTCCTGGTAAGAAAAAAATTAGGGTCTTTTTCCTTCCAGTTAGCCCAGCTATGTCACTACCCAAACTGTACAAGCCCTGGGCTGTTACCTCCCCAATATCCACATCCCTCTTTCCCCGCAGAACCCAACCCGAAGTCTGAGTGATGACAGAGGTCCCCTCCCCCTCTGGTCTGGCTAGGAGATCTGACACAAGTCTGTCCGGTAAGACTCCGGGGAGTCTTGTGCTGGTGGGCTTGGAGAAAGGTTTCTTCCCTCTTAAAGGGAGGTATACAAGCAGAGACGGTCTCTTCTGGCCCAGGATGCTGACACATCAGAGTTCGCCTGTGGAACTGAGAGCCACGCTGCAATCACGAGGCTTTGGGGGAAGGCAGACTGAAAAGGCTGTGCCCTCAACAAACCCCCGTGGGTGCCCCCCTCCAAATGCTGATCATCGTTTCTCTAGCCCACAATCCTATCCGTCATCGGTTACTGAATCAACTTCTTCCCAAGGTTTTCTCTACCAACTAGGCCAGTGACTGTAAATCTGGTACCCGTAGTAGCTTCTCTTCCAAATAATCCCATACCGTGTTTTATAAGACTCTCCACATATTTTCTTATATATATTTATATATATATATATATTTTATTGATTTTTTACAGAGAGGAAGGGAGAGGGACAGAGAGCTAGAAATGTCGATGAGAGAGAAACATCGACCAGCTGCCTCTTGCACACCCTCCACTGGGGATGTGCCCGCAACCAAGGTACATGCCCTTGACCGGAATCGAACCCGGGACCTTTCAGTCCCCAGGCCAACGTTCTATCCACTGAGCCAAACCGGTTCTGGCCGGACTCTGTTTTCAGGTGCGATGAGAATGCCTGCTTCGCCAGCCTGTTTGGAACCTTTGTGAGGCGCTGTGCCCAAACGAGTCCTACTGGGGTTTTATTTGCCGCAGCTTTGTTGTTTTGTTTTTCTCTACTCGCTCAGATCACCTGGGAAGCGTTTGGAGGTGAGAACCCCAGAGGCACTCGCTGAGAATCCCTGGGGCGGGACGCAGTCACAGGCAGGGGCATTCACTGGAGTGAAAAGCCCTGCGTGGCTTGCTGGCACTGCTGCACCGCTTACAGCGGACACCAGCAGTGTGGCTAACGGATGAGAACTCCTATTCTAAAAGTAGATTTCAGTTCTGCTTAAAAGGATGTCATCAAAAGAGACTTCATGGTACGTATGGAAGAAAACCTCCCTTAGCAGAAGTCATTACTAGCTGTATTTGAAACCAAGGACTGGAACTCGTTTCTATCCGAACTCGCCTGCACGATTCCCCTTCCATCTCGGGCCACAGAGCAAGGCACACTGCGTTAAATAGAGTAATCTAGTTTATCTCATTTTTACAAAACAACTCATGAAAACTGGTTTGTGGGAGACTGCAAATTCTCTCTCAAATTGCCCCCTCCAGAGAGACCACAATGACTGGACAAATTTTTATCCCTACGTTTTAATCACACTAATCTCCTTTCGATATCGTTCAGTTTAGGGAAATTCAAATGAATAGTTGTTAGGTACCAGCTTCAATATGCAACCTAGCCCCTTACATAAAAGGTATGTATCTGGAAGGTCCAGAAGGCTTGCTGTGAGGTTTCCCTGAATAACAAGATTTCAGACTTTTTCATTCTTCATGTTTACATGTATTTATTTTTACTTTATAGTGAACAGCACTACTTACATAATATTTAAGCTTTAAGTTCTTATTTCAAGAAGAAAATGCGGGCTGGTGTGGCTCAGTGGTTGAGCATCGACTTATGAACCAGGAGGTCATGGTTTGATTCCAGGTGTGAGACAGGCGATCAATGATTCTCATTGTTTATGTCTCTCCCCTCTCTCTCTCTCTCTCTCTCTCTCTCTCTCTCTCTTTCTCTCTCTCTCCCTTTCCCTTCCTCTCTGAAATCAATAAAAATATATTTTTTAAAAAGAGAAGAAAATGCAAAAGCCTTGAGAATTCAGTAAGGGTACATAACATAATTAAAGAATGTTAAAAGTTTTTAATTTTTTTATTTTCCAAATTCAACAATATCAGAGTTTAAAAAACTGATTTTTCTACTTGGAGAAAATTAATAACCTTTCACATATTCTGCCAAGAATTCTAAAGCTCTTTAGCTTTAAAAATAACCATGTTTTCAAAAGCTTTATATCACTGGGTCAACTGACAAACGAATACAGACAGTATTTGATTACATCACTGCATCGATGTTAAATTTCATTAAGTTGATAACCATCCTAAGGTTATGTAAGACAATGTCCTTGGGTCTTAGGAAATACACAAGAAAGTTTCCAAAGGTAAACTGCATGATATAAACAACTTAATCTCACATAGTTTAGCAAAAAAAAAAAAAGCATAACAGAATGAATGATACATGCTAAGTAGGGGAAATGTTAACAACTGGTGAATCTGGGTAAAGGGTATGAGAGTTGTTTGTACAATTTTTGCAATTTTATGTAAGCTTGAGATTATTTCTAAATGAAATTTATTTGAAAAAAAAAAAGCAAGAGATCAAATAACATTCAAAACTGTCCTAAGAAAACACCATCACAGTGGACCAACTTCATGCTGATAAAAACACAGGCAGGACCAACTCACACAAGACAGTAAGTTAGCAATCCAGACTGGGTGGCGTGGCTCGGTCGGTTGGCTCGTGGCCGGCGTGGCTCGGTGATTGAGCGTCAACCTATGAACCAGGAGGTCACGGTTTGATTCCAGTTCCGAGCACGTGCCCAGGTTGCGGGCTTGATCCCCAGTGTGGGGTGTGCAGGAGGCATACAATCAACGATTCTCTCCTTATTGATCTTTCTATTTCTTTCTCTCTCCCTTCCTCTCTGAAATCAATTAAAAAAAATTTTTTTAAATGAGCACTCCAGTAGAAATATGTGAGCCCTAGATTAGTATTTTCTAGTGGCCACATTAAAAATTAAAAGAGAAACTATTAATATATTTTACTCTGCCAATATCTAAAATATTATCATTTTAATACAATCAATGTAAAAAATATTGATATATTTTGCGTGTTTTTTTTCATACTAAGTCTTCAAAATCTGGTGAGTATTTTACAATTATAGCACACGTCCAGGCAGATGCTAAATTTTCGTAGGAAATACGGGGCAGATGGGTTTAGATGATGCAACAAATTCCCTCTCTGAGAGGAGGACCTGACTGTTAAAAAACTTACGTTTGTCATATTTACCAAAAGATTTCTAAGACAGCTATGATAAAATAAGGACTGATATTCCTGTCTCCAAGTCATAATCAGATATTCCCTATACCACAACTCGGAAATATACCGACAAAAGCCTTCTCTACCTTCGGCTGCAGCTGTCACGCTTGGAGTTTGCCTTGTCTGAAAACTGGCTATCCACTGGCCCACTTACTTTTAAACGTGACAGAAAGAGCTCAGGCCCAAGTCTCGGTGTCCGCTTTATACCCAGTGCAGAGTTTCAGCACAAATACCATTCGAGAATCCCAAATGGGAAGCTTGCACACAACAGGATTTGTCTTGGATTTAAAAGAGGAAGTGACCCTGAGTCCAGAGGTGTTTTTTTTCCCCCCCTTCTCTTTAAACAGGTGTGAGAGATTAACCCAGTCAACACCCAGCCACACTGACGATTCTCCAATTAATAAATCTGTGCCAAGAAACCTGATCGGGGGTTTGGCAGGAGTCCCTCTGGCTAATCGCAATAAGGACCTTCCCAGAGACATCCGTGAGTTGAGGCCACACTCAACTAAATTAAGGCGTAGGCAATCTTCTGCCTGGCGACAAATAAGCCCAAATATATGCAAATGAATAAGATTCTGCCTGCTTCGCAAAAAAATAAAAATAAATTTGAAAAATAATTTCGTGCGGGCAAAAATACAGTTCCCGAGCACAGGAGTTACATAAAACAGCATTTAGAAACCGTTCCTGGGAAATGTGTATTTCCTACCGTCTAGCCAGACTTTTCAACTGAACAATATTGGGGGGTAACAATCAAAACCGAATCCACAACAAATGCTCGTGCTGTTAGTTCTTTCTCCGCAGGCATACCGGCGTTAATATTCCGCTTCCCCTTTGAAAGGAAGGTGTTCTTTACAACGGATGAGTCCTTTATGGTGGACTCACCAGCGCCCCGCGTTACTCACCCCCCTGGGAAGTGAGGTCAGAGGGTGAACAATGGTTTGTGTCAGCTTTTTAAGGTCTCTATTCTACACAAAATCCCTTTTTCCCTTCCCCTCCCACCGCACTGATCTAACTTGCTTTCGTGGGGGAGGAGGAGGAGGAGGAGAGGGATGTTAAAGACACGCGTCTAACTAACCACTGTGCGGCAGCTACAGTCATCATCCCTGAGAACTATTTTTCTATCAACAGGAACTCTTCCCACTTAAAACTTAAGTTCCTTTCCTCCCTAATGAATCTCCAACCCCCCACACCCCAAACCTTTCCTTAAAGCTTTAAGCAGAATACAAAATGTGTTAAGCCCTTCCATCTGCAAAAAAAAAAAAAAGCTCGTTCACCCGTGGAAATAAATCTCATGTGTAAGCATTCTGGAGATCACAGTCTAACTTGCGGTTTGGGGTGTTTTTTTTTATTTTTTATTAGGAAGCCTGTCCATTCCTTGGGTCATCAAATCCGATCTCACTTCTCCCTGAAATCAGCTAACTCCGCAGAAAATTGTCATTTTTTTAAAGAAAAAAAATAGTGAACAGGGAAAAGGAATATAAACGACAGACATACACACACACACACACACACACACACCAGAAACACTCATTCCACCCGGCCCAACGGTGCAAGCGCCATGTCAAGAAGGCAGGTAAAAAATAAAATAAAATTAAAATAAAATAAAAATAAAAAGAAGGTCCCAGGTCCCCCCAGGAGCACATGGGTTTTCCTTGCCAACCACCCACCCTGACCCCCCGCGACCCATCGCCCACAACCCAGGCCACTTAACCAGCTCGCGGCACAAAAAAAATGCCTACAAGGTGACCAGGTCCACCACTACTAGTTAAGAGTTACCAGGATGACAGCCACAGCGTAGGATCACCAAGAGGGAGCCTTCACCTTCCCTCCTCTTAAAAAAAGGAGCACCCCAACCACCCAGAGAAGGGTCTCCCTCTTTTTTCCCCTTCCCCCCCAGACTCAGGCAAACAGCTCTATTTCCAGAATTTCCCCCTCCGCGGCCGGGAGCCGAGCGCGGAGGACCTCCTGGGGCGGGAGGCGGCGGGGCCCCGCGGTCCGCTCGCCCTCCGCCCGGGGACCCCCAGCGCTCCCACGGGGCCCCCCACCCCGGGGCGCTGCACCCCACCCCGGGGCCCACCTCCGCCAACAAAGGACGCCCCAGCCGCTGCCCGGAGGCTGGGGGGGGGGGAGCCAGCACCGTCCCGCGGGGAGAGCGCTGCCCGTTCCCCACCCACCGGCCGCCCCGAGGTCGGAGGTGCGGACCTCCGCACGAAGCCCGGCTGGTCCTCGCGGGGATGCGGGGGGGAGGGAGACGGGAGGCGGGAGGAGGAAACGCGGCGGCGGCGGCTGGACCGCGCGCGGGGCTCCCCGACGGAGCGGCGGGGCCGCGGGGCCGCGGGGCGGGATGGAGGCTGCGGCGGCCGCGGCGGCCCGCCGCCCCCCGCGGCCCCGTCGCCTTTCATTTGGCCTCTGCGGCGCCCGAGGAGGCGGCCCGGCGTCCACCCGGCGCTGCACCACCGCGCAGGGGCGGGGAGGGGGGAGGAAGGGAGGGATGAGGGGAGCGCCGGACCCGCCGCAGCCCGGACCCCCGCCTCCCCGCGCGCGGCTCGCCCCCAGGCCGCGCTCCCACGGCGGCGGCGGCGGCGGCGGCGGGGGGCGGGAGGGGTGAGGGGAAAAGGCTGTCGCCCGGGCGCGCTCGTCCGCTGCCCACCTCGATGTAGCCCGCCAGCGCCGCGGCGGGTGCCGTGAGCCCGAGCAGCAGCAGGACGAGGAAGCGGCCCGTGGCCGCGGCGGCGGCCGCGCTCCCGGTGGCCGCCATCCCTCCGGGGTCGCTCTCGCGCTCGGCCTGAGGCGCGCACACGCTGAGAGGAACGGGGGGGACCCTCTCGCGCCGCGCGACCCAGAAGCATCTGAAGCCCGTGCGTCCCCGCCCGAGGGGGGTTTTACAGCGACCGGAACTGACTTCACAAAGCCACGCCCTCCATCTCCGGGACGGCCCAATGAACGCGCGTGGAACCTCTCCGAGACACCGCCTCCTGGCCACCCCACAGCCAATCAGGGGGACGGGAGAGCCGGCCCCCGGGCCGCGCGCGCCAGGCCCCGCCCACCCCCGGGCCGCTGACAGCCCCGCCCCCCCGCCCGACCCTGGGCCGGGGAGGTGCGGAGGTGTGCGTCGGGGTGGTGGGCTCCCCCGCCCGCTGCGGCCCAGGGTTCGAGCTCGCCAAGACCGCGCGATCCTCAGTCCCCCCCTACCCCCTGCAGCGCTGGTCACGCCCCGCTCCCCCGCCCCCTGCGGGGCATTTTCAGATTCCTTTTGGGTACCGCCCTCCTTTGGGTTCTGAAAAATGGTTTTCTTTTAAGAAAAACAGGATTTTAAAAAACCAGGATGCATTTTTCCCTCCCCCCACACTCCCCAGTCCTGGCAGGTTACCGGGAGGCCCACCCCCAAACCGGGGAGGGTACGCGAGGCCGTTTCCTCCCCTCCCGACCCCTGTGCAGGGCGCGCCCCTTTCCTCCCCGCGGAGCTGGGCGGTGTGTTTTCCACGCTGTTGACCTCTGTTCCTCGGGCCCGGCGCCCGCCCTTCCTCCCCGGGGCCGCTCGCGCCAGATTCGGGCTGCCTCTCCCCCCCCTGGAGACCCAGTAGGTGCAAGGACCACGTTTGACCTCACGCCCAGACAGGTCTCCCCCCTTTTCCTGCGCGAGAGAGGGAGAGAGAGAGATCGCGTTTCTTTCTCCTTCGAGTCAAGATCACCAGCCGGAGAACAGCTTCTCTCTGTGTCCCTGGGAAAACCGTTCTGCTGGCCCATGCCACCACCCCTGGCACGCCCTCACCAGGGCTTTGTTTCCTTTCACTGGCCCTGTGATTTATAGCCCACCCGCTTCCAGAGAGCCCTGGCTGGTCCCCGTTAGGCTCCGCCACGTAAATGAGCAGCGCCTCTGTGTCCCAGAAAACAGGCCACAAGGAAGAGACCACGGGGTTGTCCGTAGGTTAAAAAGCAGAGCGGAGAGCGGCGAGGGCACCGGGGTTTCCAGCCACCGCGGTGGCACGCCCTGCGCCGTTCCTGCCGGTGGAACAGGCTCGGCCTGCCCCATTCCCCAAAGGCAACCCACACATTCCCTTTCCGGGACAGGGCCCTTCCCAGGCCTGCAAGTCCACCCTCCCACGTGTGTACCTGTTGGAAGCATCCGCCTTCGTCCTCGGCTCAATGGGATGTGATAGCATCACCTCCAGAAGGCCCCGGAGTGCCGTTTTCCACCGTAGCGCTTGCTCCCTTAGTGATGATTCCCATACTTTTCTTTTTTTTTTCTTTTTTTAAAAGTATATATTTTATTGATATTTTACAGAGAGGAAGGGAGAGGGATAGAGAGTTAGATACGTCGATGAGAGAGACACATCGACCAGCAGCTGCCTCTTGCACACCCCCTATCAGGGATGTGCCCGCAACCAAGGTACATGCCCTTGACCGGAATCGAACCTGGGACCTTTCAGTCCGCAGACCGATGCTCTACCACTGAGCCAAACCAGTTTTGGCTCCCATACTTTTCTTTTTAAATATATATATATATATATATATATATATATATATATATATATATTGATTTTTTACAGAGAGGCAGAGAGAGGGATAGAGAGTTAGACACATCGATGAGAGACAAACATCCATCAGCTTGCCTCTTGCACACCCCCTACTGGGGATGTGCCCGCAAACCAAGGTACATGCCCTTGACCCGGAATGGAACCCGGGACCTTTCAGTCCGCAGGCCAGCGCTCTATCCACCGAGCCAAACCGGTTTTGGCAATCCCATACTTTTCTTAGGCCACCGAGGAGACTTCAGTAAGTCACACTGCAGGGCCCCCACCCAGGGGAGACCTCCACATGTTTCTGCAGTGTCACTTGTCCACCCGTCCTCGTTCGTCTTCAGCCAAAGGACAAGTGTGTTTCCAGCGCCAGGGGGAGCTGGGTTATGTAGACAGGAGTGCCTCCCTCCACTCCATCCCTGATGAATCTGACCTCCTGCAAATGAGGACTCCAAATCCTTTCAGTTTGACTGGTCAGGGTAGAGATGCTCTGATTGGTTGAAGCTGGGCAACTCCATGTGGAAAGCCTCAGTCCTATTGGTCGAAATAGGATTTCAGGAACTCCTTCATAAGGGCTGGTCCAGGGGGCAGAGACAGTGCAGGCAGGCAGTTCAGCACTGAGGCAGGTAGCTCTGTACATGCAATTTGTGTGAGAGGCCTCTGTGGAGGAATGGTTGGTTGGCTCTGTTTTATTTTTATTTTTATTTTTTTAAATATATTTTATTGATTTTTTTACAGAGAGGAATAGAGAGGGATAGAGAGGTAGAAACATCGATGAGAATCATTGATCAGCTGCCTCTTGCACACCCCCTACTGGGGATGTGCCTGCAACTAAGGTACATGCCCTTGACCGGAATCGGACCTGGGACCCTTGAGTCCGCAGGCGGATGCTCTATCCACTGAGCCAAACCGGTTTCGGCTGTTTTTATTTTTTTAATTTGAGCACAATTAAGCACCAGGAGCCCATCTTAGTAGGTCTTTCCTCTCTCAGGGTCCATATACCGAATGAAACCAATTGTGCTGGGTCCTGGTCCGAGTACTGTTGCTGTGGACTGAAGTGTAACCTCCCCCAAGTTCATATATGTCGAACCCCTGACCCCCATCCCCACCCGAAACTGTGATGGTGTTTGGAGGTGGGATCCTTGGGAGATAATTAGCATTAGAACAGGTCCTGAGGGTGGGGCCCTCGTGATGGGGATTAGTGCCCTTTACAAGAAAAGAACAGAGAATTTCCTTCTTCCTCTCACCCTTTCCCCAACCCTCTCCCACGTTGAGGACAGAGTGAGACGCAGGCCAAGAGAACTCTCGATAAGCAAACCATGACCTCAGACTTCCCAGTCTGTAGAAATCAGTTCCTGTGACTGAAGCCACCCAGTCTGTAGTAATTCGCTATGGCAGGCAGAGCTCACCTGTATAGCTATGCACGAGCCCACGCCCTTCAACATTCGGACTCTCCTCCGTTAAGTGGAAATCCCCAGTGCGGGGCATGCAGGAGGCAGCCAACATCACTGACGTTTCTATTTCCCTCTCCCTCTCCCTTCCTCTCTGAAACCAATAAAAAAATATATTTTAAAAAATAATAAACAGCTATCTCACTCCACTAATTTGTGTAATTCCACGAAAAATGAATGTACCACAGGGGAGATCATGAAGAAACTTGAAGAGGTGAAAGGAGGGTGAAGCAACACATTGCCAAGTACACGAGTTTCTAGGAAAGCGTGTGTGGAAACAGTGTCTGGTGACGGGGGAAGGTGCGGGTCTGTTGTAGAGCCTTGGCGAGTCACATAGTCCCTCTGGGGCCTATTTCCCTGCCCACAAATCAGGGATTTGAGCTTGGAGGTGGTGGTTAGGGCAGATGCCCAGGTTTTGGGCTCAATCCACAGTGTGGGGTGTGCAGGAGGCAGCCGATCAATGTTTCTTTTTCTTTTCTTTTTTTTTTAAAAAAATATATTTTATTGATATTTTACAGAGAGGAAGGGAGAGAGACAGAGCTAGAAACGTCAATGAGAGAGAAACATCGACCAGCTGCCTCTTGCACACCCCCCACTGGGGATGTGCCCGCAACCAATGCACATGCCCTTGACCGGAATCGAACCCGGGACCCCTCGGTCCGCAGACCGACGCTCTACCACTGAGCCAAACCGGTTTCGGCCGATCAATGTTTCAATCTCTCTAACCCTCTCCCTTCCTCTCTCTAAAATCAATTATATATATATATATATATATATATATATATATATATGCCATTCTTTTTGCTCACATTTTAATGTAGCTTTGTCAAGTTCTTTAAAAATCACACTCCTATTCATAAACAGAAGCCACGCTATAAAAATGTGACTCAAGGAGTTAGAAAGTTCCTTAGCTGCCCCGTCTTTCTCTTCTGCTTTGAAGTCTTGTGCGTTTCCTGTTACTGATGATGGAATCACTCCTCAAGGGACCGTGGGCTTGAAGCAGAACAGGTTTAACTTTATATGATTCATACCTTTACCACGTGACTAGGCCATTACGATGTAAACATTTTAACTTGGAGTCTTTTTTTTTCTTCTCCCTCCTACTGGTCTGGATGACAGAACACCCGGAGACGGTAATGCCGGGGCAGGGTCCAGGCCTGGGAAAGAATCTGGCCCCAGAGTATACATGGAAACACCTTTGTTTCCAAAGATAATATATCGATTTAACCGATTACAATCTGGGTATGTGGGCAAGTCTGAAAGACAGGCTTGAACAACTATTTTTAAACACACGACACATACGCTAAGTTTTGTTTCGATGGTGAACTGGTTTACAGGCTTAAAGGGAATTAGGGTTGTGAGTCCTAGAACTTACGATACTCCTAGGGGCCCTTGTAAAGACAAACCATGTAAGATTGTTGGGAGGGGGGATGGTCTCTGCCAGGGCCTTGGAGGGGACTATAGGGAAAGAGTGGCCCCGAAGTTTAATCTTTATTAGCTCTGAGAAAAATTGCCTCTGGCTGCAAATCCCTTTTGGAGGAGTTGTAATTGCGTCGGACTCTGTCTCTTTACCTACTTCCATTGGTGGCTGTCCCAGAGTCTTTGTTTGAAAGAAGCCACCTGCTCCTTGTACTTGGTGAGTTCTGCCTCTAGGCATGGCCACTTTCTCAGCTGCCCACAATGGTGCCACATGTGTTAGCGCTCTCGTTTGGTGTTTTTGGTGTGTGTGTGTGTGTGTGTGTGTGTGTGTGTTTAATATATTTTATTGATATTTTCCAGAGAGGAAGGGAGAGAGATAGAGAGATAGAAAGGTCGATGAGAGAGAAACATCGACCAGCTGCCTCTTGCACACCCCCTTCTGGGGATGTGCCTGCAACCAAGGTACATGCCCTTGACCGGAATCGAACCCAGGACCTTCCAGTCCACAGACCGACGCTCTACCACTGAGCCAAACTGGTTTCGGCGGTGTTTTTGTTTTTAACGATTTCTTCTGCTTTCCGTGTAAAACATATAAAATGAGAATTAAAACAACCTCAGTGTGGGGAACTCCTTGCACTAAAACTTCTTTTTTAAAATTTTTATTTTTTATTTATTTCAGAGAGGAAGGGAAGGGGAGAGAGAGAGAGAAACATCAAATGATGAGAGAGGCCGAGACCGGTTTGGCTCAGTGGTAGAGCGTTGGTCTGCGGACTGAAAGGTCCCGGGTTTGATTCCGGTCAAGGGCATGTGCGTTGGTTGCAGGCACATCCCCGGTAGGGGGTGTGCAGGAGGCGGCTGGTCGATGTTTCTCTCTCATCGACGTTTCTAGCTCTCTATCTCTCTCCCTTTCTCTCTGTAAAATATCAATAAAATATATTTTTTAAAAAAATGATGAGAGAGAATCATTACTCCGCTGCCTCCTGCACGCCCCTCATAGGGGATGGACCCCACAACCCGGGCCTGTGCCCTGACTGGGAATCAAACCGTGACCTCCTGGTTCATAGGTCGATGCTCAAACACTGAGCCGCTCCAACTGGGCTAAAACTTCTTATTATTGGTGATTTCTATATGGGATTGCTTTTCAAAAAAAGCTGATAGGAAATCACTCAGCTTGAGATGCCCCAAATCAAACAGTCTGAAGATATTTGGGTCATCCATCTTTCTACTTCTTGCAGACGTTCTTTCTATAATATCCATGACAGAAGGCTGCGGAAACACAGCCCCGTGCTTAGAAATGCGGTCCTTTTATTGAGCGAATCTTCATCATGTATTTGAAGATGGCTGTCAGATCCCACCCTCCCCTCCTCAATCTCAAAGTCTTTCATGGGAACAGACTCATTTCTATAATTATTTTTTCTGGTGACATTGTTTCCAGACCTTCTTACCATCTATGTGCCTCTGGAGACATTCTAATTCACCTATTGGCCCCTAAAAATGTGGATTCCAAAATTCCTGGTTGTGTGACTTTAAGTGATTTAATTCCATCAAAGATCAGCACTCCCTTTGCAAAATAAGATAAGGCCTTTTTATTTTTTATTTTAAAATATATATTTTATTGATTTTTTACAGAGAGGAAGGGAGAAAGATAGAGAGTTAGAAACATTGTTGAGAAACATCCATCAGCTGCCTCTTGCACACCCCCTACTGGGGATGTGCCCGAAACCAAGGTACATGCCCTTGACTGGACTCGAACCTGGCTCCCTTCAGTCCGCAGGCTGATGCTCTATCCACCGAGTCAAACCGGTCAGGGCCAGATAAGGCCTTTTTAGCAGAGATCTTTATACAGACTAAATTGAAACAATGGATAAAACTCTTACACGTTTTGCCCAGTGCGCAGCACGTAATAATTGCTCAACACACAACAGTCGGTAATTGTGGTGGGTTGTTTATGGTGGTGATTATGCTGGTGCAATTCAGCAAAAGAGAGAATTCAGGGGGAGAAGCAACTTTGGGGGAGAGATAATGAGATTACAATAGGAGCTCATCTGATATAGTGCTTTTCAACTTCCCATTTTCTTTCAAGTCCATTATCTCATTTCGAGTTCAGACGAACCCTGTAAGTTTCACTCATTTCATTTCTAGGACTCCGCTTAAGGAAAATGATCCAAAATGTGAATAAATCATGGGAAATGCTTCTAAGATATGGAAAGCTTTTTAAAAGCAGAAGGCAAAGTTGTATGTATAGATTTATTTCAAGTGCACATTGAAAGTAACCTGGGAGAAAAAAACAACAACATATAAGTTTTTTTTTTTCCTGGAGATTTGGATTGTAAATAATTGTTTGATTCTTAATGTATTTCCATGTTTTTCAAATTTTCTATAATAGATATGTATAGAGGGAGGAACAGTATCCTTTTTTTTGTCTTATTAACAATGCCTTGTTAAATAGATGGGTTGATCATTATTACCTCCATTTTAAAATATATTTTATTGATTTTTTTTATAGAGAGGAAGGGAGAGAGATAGAGAGCTAGAAACGTCAATGAGAGAGAAACATCGACCAGGTGCCTCTTGCACATCCCCTACCAGGGGGGGTGCCTGCAACCAATGTACATGCCCTTGACCGGAATCAAACTCGGGACCTTTCAGTCCGCAGACCGACGCTCCACCACTGAGCCAAACCGGTTTCGGCATTACCTCCATTTTACAATACTAGCACTTCTATTGATAATAATAACTAACATTCACCTACCACTTACCATGGACCAGGCATTGTCCTACGCATCTTAATATATATTATGTGTAGATATGAGTTCAGAATTTATTAGGATTGTATCATTTTTATGTATTTGGTTGTAATAGTAGAGATGTCTACTCAAGCTGGCTTACATAAAAATAGTATTTATTGGCTTACATGGCTGGAAAGTTCTAGAGGTGAAGGGGCAGAGAGCAGGCATCGCTCCAGCCAGGAGTTCAGTTCACACCTCTGTGCTGGTCTTCCTCATGTGGCAGCTTCATCCACAGGCTGACGATGAGTTATCTGCGATGGTTTTGGATCCTACTCTACCTCAGCACAGGTGCTCGGCCAGAAGAAAAGACAGCTCCAAGCCCAGGTCTGCCAAACAAGAGTCCTGAGGTTGCTGAAACCGGTTTGGCTCAATGGATAGAGCATCGGCCTGGGGACTGGAAGGTCCCGGGTTCGATTCCGGTCAAGGGCATGTACCTTGGTTGTGGGCACATCCCCAGTAGGGGGGGGTGTTGCAGGAGGCAGCTGATCGATGATTCTCTCTCATCGATGTTTCTAACTCTCTATCCCTCTCTCTTCCTCTCTGTGAAAAATCAATAATATATATATATATATATTTTTAAAAAGAGTCCTGAGGTTGTCTGATTGAACAAAGTAGGTCCCTTACTCACTCCTGAGTCAGTAACTGGGATGTGGCGTGGGGGGACGTGGGGGGAGGGGCAAAAACATGACCTGCTGGGTGTTCTACGTCAACCAGGGCCCCCCAAGACTATGGAGGTGGGAGCAGCTTTTGGGGAAGGGTGAAAACCGAATGAAAATCAAACAGGAAGTGAGAATTGGCAAGAAGATATTAGGTAGGAAACTGACAATGTCAAGGACTGTATTTCTCAACATGTAGTTTAGCTTGGATCTCACTGCCAGGTTAGCCACAGAGTTCGTCTTCCCTCCTCCGCAAAGCCCCCTTCCTGGGGTCCTCACTGTGGTCCTCCCTTTGTTGTTCTGCGCATCACTACATGGACGTTGATTAGGTGGGTCTAGGAAGCCACTCAGCTTTAAATTACATGAAACCCTTTGAGTGGAAGATAAGATGGAGAACAAACTAATAAGTCACATTCTTCTTTCTGGACATATATTGGCAGCGTCTGTTTGTTGTCAGGGAGAGAGCCCGGCTGTCTCCCAGAGAGCCTGACAGAGGAAGAAGGATTGGGTGGGACCCCAAGGTCAATCAAAACTTCCTGGTTGTTTTTTTGTTTGTTTGCTGCTGTTTCGTTCTGTTTTTAAACATATATATACAGCGACTTTCATTGAGATGTGGTTTACATGCCACACAGCTCACCCGTGTAAAGTCTACAACTCAACCGTGTTTTTTTTTGGTTTATTCAGCATTGCGCAACTACTGTGATCACGATCAATTTTAGAACATTTCCATTACAACCCAAAAGAAACATTGAACCCATTAGTAGTCACTCTCCATTTCCCCCAGCCTCCTTCCCCCAAGCCTGAGGCAACCACTAATTTACTTTCTGTATCTACAGAATTGCCTCTCGTAGACCTTTCCTATAAACGGAATCATAAAATATGTGCTCTTTCTGTGACTGGCTTCTTTCACGAAGCATAATGTGTTCAGGGTTTAACTATATTGCAGTGTGTGTTAGTACTCCGTTCCTTTTTATTACCAAATAATACTCTATTAGATGTGTACTCCCACATCTCATTTATCCATGCATCGGTTGTTTCTGCTTTTTTAGCTATTACGAATAATGACTTCTTGGGCACACGGGTGCAGGTTTTTGTGTGGACGTGTGTTTTTATTTCTTTGGGGGTGCATACCTAAAAGTAGAATTTCTGGATCACACGGTGATCTTCTGTTGTGCAGATCAGAAATTTGATCTTATGAGAACCCTGGCAGTACTATCTCAAGGTAACCAGAGTCAAAAGAGCTTGCATCTATACGACTAAAAGGGTAATATGCTAATTAGACCGGGAGACCTCCCAGATGTCTTTTCGGCAAAGCCATGGTGTTGGGGCTGAGGCAGAGGCGGTTAGGGGCAATCAGGTCAGGAGGGGAGGGCAGTTGGGGGTGATCAGGCCGACAGGGGAGGGGGGGGAAGTTGGGGGCGATCAGTTCGGCAAGGGAGGGGGCAGTTGGGGGCAAGCAGGCAGACAGGCAAAGTGGTTAGGGGCGATCAGGCAGGCAGGCAGGTGAGCGGTTAGGAGCCAGCAGTCCCGGATTGCAAGAGGGATGCCCAACTGCCAGTTTAGGCCCGATCCCTGTGGGACATCCCCCTAGGGGTCCCAGATTGGAGAGGGGATAGGCTGGGCTGAAGGACACCCCCCCCCACACACACACTCCCCGATGGACGAATTTCATGCACTGGGCCACTAGTATAGAACTAAAAGATAATCTAGTACCAATTGACAATGGGATTACAGATTTCAGGAGACTAGACTACTCACACTAGCTCTTGGGGGAACCCTTTTCATACCGAGGCCTGTGAGAAACTAAAAAATTACTTCATTTAATTTTTATTTATTATTTTAAAATATACTTGCATTGAGTTCAGAGGGAAAGGGAGAAGGGGGGAGAGAGAGAAATAGACACATCAATAAACGAAAGAGTATCACTGATCAGCTGCCTCCCGCTCGCCTCACACTGGGGACTGAGCCCACAACCCAGGCCTGTGACCTCCTAGTGGTTCATAGGTCCATGCTAAATCGCTGAGCCACGCCAGGCGGGCCGTTTAATTTTTAATTTAATGCTAACAGCAAGTCTCTTGAGACTTAGGGATATTAGACCACTTGCTCCACGTTACACAGAAATTCGGTGGAAGCAACAGGATTTGAACCTAGGTCTGCCTCTTTGCAGAACTGCCTCCCTTAAGTACAGACAGGGGTGGGCAAACTTTTTGACTCGAGGGCCACCATGGGTTCTTCAACTGGACCGGAGGGCCGGAACAAAAGCAACCTGACCACGCTGGCACTCTCATCTTGGGCTGCTGGTGAAGGAGCGGAGGGGAGAGCAAGAGAACCCTCTGCTCTTTCTGTTCCGCGGGCCGGATAGAACAGCCGAGCGGGCCGGATCCGGCCCTCGGGCCGTAGTTTGCCCACGGCTGGCCTAGGCACATGCTGCTTAACACCGCCCAACAGTTCCCTGTCCGTTTGTGGGAAATAGGTTATTTCCCGTCTTTTCACCCGCCACGCGGTCCCTTCTGCAGGGGCCTACTTGAAATAAGCATGTGCTAAGTCTCCGCGGCTTCACCCCCAGAAGGCGACCTGGCAGGGCACCCACATTCCCGAGGGCGCTTCCCCGTGGATCTCTCCTTTTGGGAGCAGTTGCTCTGATCACATTTTCTGGCGCAGGTCCCCAAAAGCGCAGTCAGCAGCCTTCGGCGCGGCTCCTGGACGCCTGCCCTGGGGACATTGGATGATGTCTGTGCTATTTTAAGATGAAAAGAGCTCTGCATCCAGCAGTCCAGAAACATAGTTGGAATCAAGCTTGTAAATCCCCCGTTCCATTTTCCGTGAGGAGGGTTGCTGCAGGCTCGAGCTGTTTCCAGATAATGCTATATAGCAAGCTGGTCTTGCTCCTTTTTTTGTGTGTGTTTTTAAAAATATTTTTTTTATTGATTTTTTTTTTTTTTACAGAGAGGAAGGGAGAGGGATAGAAAGCTAGAAACATTGATGAGAGAGAAACATCGACCAGCTGCCTCTTTGCACACCACCTACTGGGGATATGCCCGCAACCAAGGTACATGCCCTTGACTGGAATCGAACCTGGGGCCTTTCAGTCCGCAGGCCGACGCTCTATCCACTGAGCCAAACCGGTTTCGGCTCGCTCCCTTTTTTGGATGGTTGCAGGCCAGACAGGAGCTCGTCCACCGAGGGGTGAACCCCGCCGTCATGCCTTCAAGATGTGGCTGATCTCGGAAGGACCAGATGGGCTCTAGATTGTTCCAGAACACCGGGGCGGTGGCATCTGCCCGTGGCTGGTATGCACACACTCCGTTATACAGCCGTGAGGAAACATCACGAAACGAAGATTGGTTAGAGTTTTGCTAAATTTGTTAGATGTGACAACAGCATCGTGGTTGTGTGAGGCGTTTTTTCTCCTTGGTAATGCATACTGAGAAGGATCTAGGGGTGAGGCTGAAGAGTAAGGGGTGGCTGCTAGATTCAGAGCCAGTGAGGAGCAGGCAGGATGGGATGTCTGATACAAGTCCAGTTGACCCTTGAACAGGGTGGGGGTTGGGGACTCCAATCCCCATGCAGTTGAAAATTCACATGTCACGCTTGACTCCCCCAAAACGTAACTACTAACAGCCTGCTGTGGACCAGAAGCCACACAGCTGCCCATGTCCACTCCCCCTGGCCAGGGTGGTTGGATACCACCCTGGCACAAATTCATGCACCGGGCCGCTAATACACACACACACACACACACACACACACACACACACACACACACTGAGTGGCCAGATTATTATTTGTTCAGAGATCCTGGCTGGCTCACTCAGTGGTTAGAGAGTTGGTCCGAGGCCTGAAGGGTCTTGGGTTTGATTCTGGTCAAGGGTATATACCTTGGTTGCAGGCTTGATCCCCGGCCCAGTCAGAGCTCATGCAAGAGGCAACCAATTGATGTGTCTCTCTCACATTGATGTTTCTCTCTCTCCCCGCTCACTTCTACTCTTTCTGAAAATCAATGGAGAAAACATCCTCAGGTGAGGATTAACAACAACAACAAAAACATTGTAAGAAAGAGAAATATATTTACAGTATTTATTGAAAAAAATCACATCTAAGTGGACCTCACAGTTCAAACCTGTGGTGTTCAAGGGTCAACTGTAATTTAAAAATGTATTATCTGAATCATTGAAATTTGACTATATTCTTTCAGATCTGCTACAAATATTTACGTTGAAGTACACAGAGAACAGTAAAGAGAAACTCTAAGACAAATGCACCAACCAACATGTTTGGCAAGGATAAGTCACACTGGAATACTTGAAGACCAAGTTAATCTCACCAAATAAAAAGATTAGAACAATTTCAAGTCGTAAAGATGATATACGGGGCCATCCTTACCAGAGGAGTCATTCTTGTCACGGTTGTTTTTAATCTTTTGCTCTTGGCTGCTGCCCTCCACAGATTAAGGTCGAAGCTTTCAAAACTCACAAGGTTGAATTATCAGTGATAAAGGGTGAAGATAAGTCTAAGGAGTCATGCCTTCAGCAATAGGTTTCCTATGTTCATTATGCCATTTTGCTTAGTTCTTTGTGAAAATTTTTTGGGTGTTCAATCTTGAGTTCTCTTTTTTGGTTTTGTTTTGTACCACTCAGCTATGTTATAAGTCAACTGGAGGCCTGATGTACAAAAATTTGTGCAAGAATGGGCCTTCCTTCCCCTGGTTGCCAGCACCACCTTTGCTCTGGCCTGGAGCCACCTTTCTGCCTTCTCAGACTGCCCAGATGCCCAGAGTGGCTGGGGCTGTGTCGTTGCCATGGAGATGTCCCATCCTGCCCCCAGCTGCTCAGTGCCTGTGTATCCAAATTAACCTGCCATATTTGTTGGGCTAATTTGCATACCCACTCCTGATTGGCTGGTGGGTGTTGCAAAGGTACAATCAATTTGCATCTTTCTCTTTTATTATTGTAGATTCTAATTTGAGTTCAGAGGTGTCTGATGAAAACAAAGTGAGCTCTCAACTGTCCACCTACTTTATATTATCCAACTGTCCACCTACTTTATATTACCTCTTAGTTCCTCAAACTGCTCACTCCCTTTATAGCCATTCCCTTGAGGAAATGCAAGGACTTATTTTGTAAAAAAAAAAAAAGTCAATTTACCCTTGCTTGAGAAATTCTGCCGTAAGGAGATCTGGGAGTGAGAAAAGGAAAGAAAGAGACAGGTAAGACTAAGACAAAATCATGATGAGATAATCAGTGAAAGTGAACTTCTGGGATTCTTTGTGGCTTTCCATTATTTAAGTTTCCACTTCTTATCAAAAATCGATGTAATTTTTAAAGTAAAAACAAATTAAAAAAAACAAGCAAAAAAACCAGTGCAGTGCCCTTTGGCTTGGGTATGCTCAGTAAATACTGCAAAATTTCCTTGGAGTTAGTAGCTCTTTCTGCTTGCTACTAAGTAAGTCACTTTGAATCACTGAGCATTATCAACATTAAGGAAAACTGGACATTCTCAAGCAGCTGGTGCTAAAAACTTAAACACTAACAGGCTATAGCTACCAAGTTCCTGGGCTAAAGATATTCTACATTTGTGTGGCGATTGCATTTTCTGAAGCTAAAATTGAGACTTCTAATTAGATAATGAGATGAAATGTTTTATTTTATTTTATTTCATTGATTTGTAGAGAGAGTGGAAGGGAGGGAGGAGGGGGAAGAGAGAGACACACCTATGGATTGGTTGCTTCCTGCTACCCACACCTCCCACTCGGGCTGAGGAACCTGAAACCAAGGTTTGGGCCCTTGCCTGGGAATTGACCCCCCCACCCACCCTTTGGTGCACAGATGGATGCTCTAACCACTGCGCAAAATTGGCCAGAGCTGAAATATTTTACATCAGAATATTTAGCCACCATATATACTTGAGAGTTAAAATAATATTTTCCCATCCCTATGAATAGCTGCTTCCATTGTTATGTATTGGGCAGCCTTCATTGTAAACCAAACTTTTGCATTAAGATAGAAACCCAAACAAAGTACACGTGTTAAAGAGGAAATAATGTGTAAAAATAAACAGCAGTAATATAACTGGAAATCACGGTGCTTAAATATTTCATAGTTTTCAGCAACGTTAGGCCTTTATTTTCAATACATTTAGTTGTTTAGAACAGTTGGTAGGCCGCTTTTAAAGGCCGGTTTACAGTTCTGGCACATCGGATATGCAAGAACTAGAGAGTGCAAAGCAATCCTGTTATATTCAGCATTGGGAAGATTCTTCTTAGGTTTTATGTACAATTTTGGAAGAGAGATATGCACAACTTGCGAGTAGCCCCCAAAAAATCAACCAAAACGTGCAGAGGCTAGAAAATGAGCCATATGGAATTTGTCATCCAAATATATTCACGCAAATGGGAAATAATGAATGTTCAAATTTATTCATTACAACATTTAATGACAAAATATTGGCATGCACCTAGAAGTTTATTAAGATGAGATTGGTTTGTCCTAGCTGGTTTGGCTCAGTGGATAGAGCATCTGCCTGCGGACTGAAGGGTCCCGGGTTCAATTCTGGTCAAGGACACATGCCCAGGTTGCGGGCTTGATCCCCAGTAGGGGGCATGCAGGAGGAAGCCGATCAATGATTCTCTCTCTCATCATTGATGTTTCTACCTATCTTTCCCTCTCCTTTCCTCTCTGAAATCAATAAAAATATATTAAGGGGAAAAAAGATGATACAGGATCAATGAATTATAGTGCATTTATATAATAGAATTTACTGAAGCTATGAAAAAGGTTGAGCCGAAACCGGTTTGGCTCAGTGGATAGAGCATCGACCTGCAGACTGAAGGGTCCCAGGTTCGATTCTGGTCAAGGGCATGTACGTTGGTTGCAGGCACATCCACAGTAGGCACATCGATCAGGCAGCTGATTGATGCTTCTCTCTCATTGATGTTTCTAACTCTCTATCCCTCTCTCTTCCTCTCTGTGAAAAATCAATAAAATATATTTTTTAAAAAAGGTTGAATAAACTCTTTCTATTGTGTTAGGGAAAGATCTCCAACATACATTGTTAAGTGGAACAACTTCAGAATAGTAAACGGATTATGCTGGCATCATGTTAAAAAGTAAGAGAAAGGATAATATATACTTATACTTGCTTGTGTGTGCATAAAAATAATTTCTGGGAGCATACACAAGAAATCAATGAGGATGATAACTTACAAAAAGTAGGCGAGAATTGGAATAAGTGGGTGATGGAGAAGCAAAGAGACTTTGTATAGTATAGCTTTTTATACCCTTTGATTCTTGCAAATGTATTACTTATTGAAAGGCCTAAATAGATCATTTAAAACAAATGTAAAAATGAAAAGAGCTCTGGCTGGTTAGCTCAGAGCATCATCCTGATACGCCAAGGTTGCAGGTTAGATCTCCAATCAGGGCACATAAAAGAATCAACCAATGTGAGCGTCGACCTATGGACCAGGAGGTCAAAGTTCAATTCCCCATCAGGGCAGGAACCCGGGTTTGGGGCTGGATTCCTATTGTGGGGCGTGAGGAAGGCAGCCAATAATTCTCTCTCATCATTGATGTTTCTACCTCTCTCTCCTTCCACTCTGAAATCAATAAAAATATATTAAAAAAAAAAAGAATCAACCAATGAGGGCATTAATAAATGAAACAACAAATGGATTTTTTTCTCTCTTTTTCTTTCTTTCTCTCTCTCCTTTCCTTTCTCTCTAAAAAATCAATAAAAATCAATCAATACATAAAAAAGTTTGAATGAAAAGAAACAATATGAAGAATCATGAGAGGAAAGAGATCTACACTTATGAAAAGCCATAAAAAAACGCATCTTATCTGAATACCTCCATAATCAGTGTCCATTGCCACACGGTTAATTCAATTACAAAGACAAACAACAAATGGATGGATCGAACTGTAATATAGTGCACTCACGATTCAAAGACATGGCCCCAATTTACAGGAGAGAAGATTGCATTATTAACTGATTTTTCCAAAAAATGACAAAGACTAGTCAATGAAAGAATAATGCAATTCGCTGCTCTCTGGACACAACCATGTTTGTAAAGCACTTTACAGTTTGCAAACCGCCTTGACATCCATTACCTCATAGGACAGAACCTTTAAAAATCCATCTACTTCTGCCTTTCGCCCAGAGGTGTTTCTCAATTATTGTTTGTTTGTCCTGGTTCAGAGATTTAGCTGAATTTCCTGACTAATTTCTTCATAATAAAAGGCATAGGAAACCTTTTTAACCTCCCATCCATTTCATCTTGCGTTTTAACGTAAGAATCACGGGAAAGAGCTGTTAGAATACAGATTCCTGGCACCTTTCTCCAAAGTTTCTGGGTCATTTGGGTCTCAGGTGGAGCCTAGAAATATGCTTTTGTCATAAGCACCTGGCTATACATTGAATGGCCAGATTATTGCAATTTCTGAATGCATAATAACCTGGCCACTCAGTGTGTGTGTGTGTTATTTATTTTTAGAGACCTGGTGCATGAATTCGTGCATGGGTGGGTCCGGCCGGCCTGGCCAGGGGGAGGGGACATGGGCAGTTGGCCCACCTGCCTGCTGGTCGAACTCCTGGTTGAGGGGATAATTTGCATGTTAGCCTTTTATTAAATAGGATATACACTGAGTGGCCGGGTTATGATGCGTTCAGAGATCATCATCATCTGGCCCACTCGGCGTACTTACGCGGGTGGTCCGAGCGTTGCCCGAAATAATACGCTCAACCACAAGGGAGATGATTTGTAACTGGGAACTTCCACGTGGATGATTAAAATCTCAGGTCCTCTTTCCAAAGCTCATTATTGTTACTGCCAAGAGGCCAAGGGGATGAGCTGGGAGCGCTGATTGGCCCCCAGTGATTTGAAGAGACGCAATGGAGACTGCGTGTGGCGCTAAGGATACTTGCCTAGCTGTTCAGGGAAGAGTCACAGAATTAGATGGATACTCATCAGGTTTGTTTCCTTTCCTTCTGTAAACCTGAAAGGGGGGCCAGTGAACTCATCTCGGAGGGTCTGAGCAAGCTGCCTGTTTGCTTCTAAGGAGAATTTTTTAAGTGTGGACCATGCCTAGTAAAGACCTAAGTGGTTTGAGATTTGGTTACCCTAGTGACTGTCTCCTCGGCAGCCATTTGTGATCAGGTGGAGCACAGCAGCTCACAGGGCCCCAGTCCACCTGCAGGAGAAGGAGCCAAAACAACAGAGGCCTTCTCAGGAGGCCCTTTCCTCCCACGTGACCTCCTCCCACGTGACCTCCTCCCACTTCAGTCTTGCTGAATCCTCTAGCTCGGCTGCCTTCGGAGTTTGGTCCAACGTTGACCTTTCTTCTGCTGGCCTCTCCGGGAGAGAGTATTTCGAGAAAGCTGCTCTAAAATCATGTCAAGTTTGCCTCGTGCCTGAAGTCTGCCCTTGACTGAAGAAGGCTTTTACAGTTTTAAAATGCCCTCTGCGTGCCTTTAACCTGTGCTCATTCCCCAAGGCAGTGATTCACAGGACGTGCTTTTATTAATTGAATAATTAATACTTCATAGGTATTCTAATAAAATCTGATTTAAAGTTTAAGTGGTGTATTGACTCATTCTCAAGTAGCCATAGAGCACATGTCTGTAAAAGCCAGATAGAAGAAAGAAAAAAAAAAAGCAGATGAGAATAAACCCAGGGGGGAAAAAATTAAACAGTGGCGCACCAGGCCGGATCACGGAAACAATGGAGAGAGTGGCAAGAAAATTCTCATGAATTTTGGAAAGACATACTCACCAGGAATTTTATATACTATCTCCCCACTCCCCCCAATTCATAGATTACTAAGTGTTAGCTTATCTTGTTGCTCTGCCTACCTGCCTGCCAGTAGAGTGTGCTCCCTACAGAAATAAGAGGCATTTCACCCTGGCTGCAGTTGCTTGGTTGGTTGGAGCACCATCCTATAGGCAAGGAAGGTCATGGGTTTGGGTACATGCGGGAGGTGCGGGAGGCAGCAGATCAATACCGATGTTTTTGTCTCTCTATTAGTTTGATTTCCAAAAAAAAGAATAGGTAGATGCAGTGACTAGGCGTTTGTCTAAGGATGAAACTAGATTGCCTATTACATTTGCCTCATAGCCTTCTTTAAAAAAAAATTTTATCCGAAACCGGTTTGGCTCAGTGGTAGAGCGTCAGTCTGCGGACTGAAAGGTCCCGGGTTCGATTCTGGTCAAGGGCATGTACATTGGTTGCGGGCACATCCCCGGTAGGGGGCGTGTAAGAGGCAGCTGGTCGATGTTTCTCTCTCATTGACGTTTCTAGCTCTATATCTCTCTCCCTTTCTCTCTGTAAAAAAAAAAAAAATCAATAAAAATATATTTTAAAATTTTTAATTGATTTCAGAGAGGAAGGGAAAGGGCGAGAGAGAGAGAGAGAGAGAGAGAGAGAGAGAGAGAGAGAGAGAAACAGTGATGAGAGGGAATCATTGATCGGCTGCCTCCCGCACACCCCATCCTGGGAATGGAGCCCCACACCCCATCCTGGGAATGGAGCCCACAACCCAGGCATGTGCCCTTACTGGGAATCAAACTGGGACCTCCCGGTTCATAGATCGACGCTCAACCACTGAGCCACGCCGGCTGGGCCTTCATATCCTTTTGGACTCTTTCTTCACAAATAAAATGACAAGAAGCCTTAGATGGGTGAATGCCCTTCTGGCTTTGGGTAAGATCTTTACCCAAAAATCTTATTAGGGCTCCAAGATGCTGGCCAGGACAGAAGCCCGAGCAGCTAGCTCAGCAGGCGCCGACGCAGAGGGAAGATGAAGGAGAAGGCTCTCCTTAGCTTTGTCTTCCTCATTCACACACCACCCACAGTTTCCTCATCCGGAGTTGCACCTGCAGAACTTTCTCGAGTTTCAGAAGATGAAAGTGAGAGCCCTGGAAGGCGAGGGAGCGGCCATAGATTCCAGACCAGCGCTCCCCATGGCTCGTTCTGGGACACGGCCCTGCTCTGTCCTGTGCTGAGCAACATGGAAGCCACAGCCACCACCGAGCGCTTGGAAACATGTCTAGGTGAATGAGGAACTGAATCTTAAATTTTTAAAAATATATATATTTTATTGACTTTTTTACAGAGAGGAAGAGAGAGTGACAGAGAGTCAGAAACATCGATGAGAGAGAGTCATCGATCAGCTGCCTCTTGCACACCCGCTACTGGGGATGTGCCCGCAACCAAGGTACATGCCCTTGACTGGAATCGAACCTGGGACCTTTCAGTCCGCAGGCTGACGCTCTATCCACTGAGCCAAACCGGTTTCGGCAGGAACTGAATCTTAAATTTTGTGTAATTTAATAAATTCAGACTTGACCACACATGGCTGCTGGCTACTACATCAGACAATGCAACTTTACATTTTGGGGTGGCTTTTCCAGATATTACAGGTCACATCCAGGCTTCTTGACTATTGCAATATCCTCCAGTGAGGATTAAAAAAAAAACCACACACACAGACACACACACACACACACACACACACACACACACACACACACACACACCAAAAAACCAGAAGTAGGAGGTTGAAAAGTGAAAGGCTGGAGAGAAAAAAAAAAAAATCCTTATCTATTCCTGAGGTAGAAAGAGAACACATATACGATTCATTCTAAATCAGGTAGCTAGAAAAGGAAAGCTTAGTCACCTGACCATCTGGTATCGCTACACCACCAAAACATGATTTTGCTTTCTCCCCACCGCAAACTGAGCGGAGTGAACGGACAGATGACTTTGGCATTATGTAATACAGTGAAATATAAACGAAACACAAACACCAGGCAGGCCTAAGTGGATGTGGATTAAATTAAATATTTACACTCAACACAACAGGGCTTTTGTAAAGGGCGATTTTATAAACCAGAAGCCTCGGGAAGAAGAGGGTGGTGGAGAGGGTTTTGTTTGCAGAGGACCGGCTGTTTGACACCCAGGCCGAAAGCAATCCCACCCAGCTGCCGGCAGGAGCCTCGGGTTTCACAAAATAAAATGATCCAGCTGTGTTTACCTGCATGCGCCTAGGGCCGTAGTCGGCAAACCGCGGCTCGAGAGCCACGCGCGGCTCTTTGGCCCCTTGAGTGTGACTCTTCCACAAAATACCACGGCCTGGGCGAGTCTATTTTGAAGAAGTGGCGTTAGAAGAAGTTCAAGTTTTTTTAAAAATATATTTTTTAATGATTTAAAAAATATATATATTTTATTGATTTTTTTTTTTACAGAGAGGAAAGGAGAGGCATAGAGAGTTAGAAACATCGACTCAGCTGCCTTTTGCACACTCCCTACAGGGGATGTGACTGCAACCAAGGTACATGCCCTTGACCGGAATCAAACCTGGGACCCTTGAGTCCACAGGCTGATGCTCTATCCACTGAGCCAAACCGGTCAGGGCAGAAGAAGTTTAAGTTTAAAAAATGTGGCTCTCAAAAGAAATTTCAATTGCTGTACTGTTAATATTTGTTTTTGTTAACTAGTGAGTTTGCCAACCACTGGCCTAGAATAAAAGAGATGGGAGGTACATATACCACTCAATGTTGATGTTAGTTAGATTTTTTTGTTGTCATTGCCTCTATTCTTTTGAGTTTTCTCCAGATTTTCAGCATTGAGCTAAAACATTTGTTTTGGACTTTTTTTTTCTCAATTGGAAGAAGATATTCACCAATGATACAACTGATAAGGGGTTAATATCCAACATTTATGAAGAATGCATAGAACTTAACACCACAACAATGAACATTTGGTATCCAATTAAAAAAATTAGGGTAAAAGACCTGAAAAGATATTTATTTAAAGAGGTCATAGAGATGGCCAATAGACATATGAAAAGATGCTCAATGTCACTAGTCATCAGAGAGATGCAAATTAAAACCACAATGAGTCCGGCTGGTGTTGCTCAGTGGTTGAACATCAACCTATGAACCAGGAGGCCATGGTTCAATTCCCAGTCAGGGCACATGCCTGGTTGCAGGTTTGATCCCCAGTGTGGGGCATGCAGGAGGCAGCCGATCAATGATTCTCTTTCATCATTGATTTCATCAATTCCTATTTCCCTCTCCCCTACCCTCTCCCTTTTTCTCTGAAGTCAATAAAACAAACAAACAAAACCTCAACTGCAATGAGATATCACCTCACACCGGTCAGAATAGCTGTCATCAATACATCAACAAAAATGTGTTGGGAGGATGTGGACTTCTGGTGGGATTGCAAATTGGTGCAGCCACTACGGCAAACAGTACGGAGTCTCCTCCAAAAATTAAAAACAGAACTCCCGTGTGACCCAGCAATTCCACTTCTGGATATTTATACAAAGAAATCCAAAACACTGATTTGAATAGGCATATTATGTTCATTGCAGCATTATTTACTTACAGTAGCTAGGATATGGAAACAACCTAAGTGCCAATCCATAGACAATTGGATAAAGAAGAGGTGACACACACACACACACACACACACACACACACACACAGTGGAATATTACTCAGCCACACAAAAGAATGAAATCTATGAAATCTTACCCTTTGTGGCCACATGGATGGGCCGAGGGTATTACGCTCAGTGAAATAAGTCAGGCAGAGAAAGAGAAATACCGTACATAGATTTCAAGTATATGTAGAATCTAAATAACAAAATAAACAAAGAAACAGACTCGCAGGCACAGGGAACACACGGTTGGTTGCCAGAGGGGAGGGAGCTGGGGGGCTGGGTGGAAAAGGCGAAGGGATTAAGAAGTACAAATTGGCAGTCACGAGGATGCCAAGTACAGCGTGGGGAATACAGCCGGTAATATTGTAATGACTAGGTATGGTGCCAGCTGGGTACTTGAAATACCAGGGGAATGGCTTTGTAAATTATATGATTGTCTAAACACTGTGCCGTACACCTGAAACTAACATAACATAATGTTGACACATTTTTAACTAAAAAGGTTAAATATTAAAAGAAGAAAGACGAATTTTTTCCAAAAGAGAAAAGCATAGAGAACAACATAGCTAACGTTCACGTGCCTGCTATTCAGATCGAACACTTGTTATATTTACTTTGAGTATTTCTCTCTCTTTTTCCCCCAAAGAAATAAAATACTCTAGGTACACCTGGATCCCCTCTATACCCTTCCTCAGTCCCGTTGCCCACCCCCCTTAGTTACTTTTATTTTTTTTAAAGAATGTTTCTTTTCGCTGAAACCGGTTTGGCTCAGTGGATAGAGCGTTGGCCTGTGGACTGAAGGGCCCAGATTCGATTCCGGTCAAGGGCATGTACCTTGGTTGCGGGCACATCCCCCGTGGGGAGTGTGCAGAAGACGGCTGATTGATGTTTCTAACTCTCTATCCTTCTCCCTTCCTCTCTGTAAAAAAATAAAATAAAAATCAATACAATATATTTAAAAGAAAAAAAGCAGAGAAAGCAAACCTTCTTTAGGCAAAAACATCTGCCTACTAAGATCATTTGACTTTTCTTGTGTTTATTTTCACAGTATGTTTTACTTGTGACAAATGATACTGGGTTTCCATTTACCATAGTGATATAAGGTTTTACTTTAAAATGAACTTATAAAGTTTTTAAATGTAATTTTGTTTGGAGAAAAATATTCAGTTGATAATTGAACAGATGGTAGGTGGACATGGAAAAAGTAGGGAAAATGGTTATTTGAAAACCTAAAAAGTTTGTGAAACTTAGAAATGTGCCTTAAAAATAGGAGTTAAATTGAATTAAGGCATGTGATGTGTTTAAAGTCACTTACTAATAAATGTTTATTAAATTTTAGTAATTCTCTACGGTATTGAGTATCTACTACATGCCTGGTAGGTTTTTAAAAACAGCTTTATTGAGTAATTTATTTATTGTTAAAATATATTTTTATTATTTATTTCAGAGAGACAGGGCGAGGGAGAGAGAGATAACACATCAACGATGAGAGAGAATCCGTGATCGGCTGCCTCCTGCACACCCCACACCGGGGTTCAAGCCTGCAACCGGGCATGAACCCTGACCGGGAATTGAACCATGACCTCCTGGTTCATGAGTAGATAGATGTTCAACCACTGAGTCACACCAATGACTGTTGGTATACAATAATGTCCTACCAGTGCAAGTGTATATTTTGTGACTGTTAGGCGATAACAGAGTCATGCATCCATCACCTCAACCCAATGTAAAGCATTTTCATCGCCCCCAAAAGATCCCTCAGGCCATTTGTAGCCACTGCCCTTCCCCTTCTCCCAGCCCTAGGCAACTGCAACCTCCTTTAAGGTTTATCTGCTCTGGATTTGCCTTTCCTCGTGTAAACTGACTTATACAAGATGTGATATATATATTTTTTTGGTCTGGCTTCTCTCACTTAGCATAATGTTTTTGTGGTTCACTCATGAAGAATGCGGCTATGAACATTCACACACAAGGTTCTGTGTGAACATATGTTTTCATTTCTCTTGGGTAGATGCCTAGGAGTAGGCATTGCTGGGCTGGATGGTACATTTATGTTTAACTTTTAAAGCAACGGCCCAACAGTTTTCCGAAAAGGTGGCACCATTTTACTATGTTCCTACCAGCAAAGTATGGGAGCGCCAGGCATTGTACATACATTCTTTTTTTTTTTTTCTTTTCCTAGAGAGAGTGGAAGAGAAAGGGAGAGACACGAGAGAGAGACATCAATGTGAGTGAGACACATCAACTGGTTGCCTCCTGCACCTGCCTCGACCAGGGACAGGGATCCAGCCTGCAACCAAGGTATATTCCTGTGACTGGAATCAAACCCGGGACCCTTCAGTCCATTGGCCGATGCTCTATTCACTGAGCCAGACCATCTAGCGCCCTATATTCTTTCATTCAGATATGTGTGAACATATCATAACCACTATTTAATAGGTGGGAAGCTTGAAGCTGAAAGAGGTTAACTGACTTGCAGGAGGTCACAGTCTTGACAAAGCCCCTATTCAACCACATCTGACCCTAAATCCCACTCTTTCCTCCCGTTCTCGTGGGACAAGGCTCTGTGCTGCGAGTTCCTTTTCATTAGCAAATATGCGGTCCATTTTCCACACCGTCGCCTGAATTACCTTTCTGAAACACATTTTTTCCCCTAATTCAAAGAGAAATGATGATATTTTATTATTTAATTAGATTCGTGGCGTTGCAAATACAGCAAAGGGTGCTGTGGTAGCTTTTTTAAAATATATTTTATTGACTTTTAATAAAATATAAAAAATCAGAGAGGAATCGCCGAAACTGGTTTGGCTCAGTGGATAGAGCGTCGGTCTGCCGACTGAAAGGTCCCAGGTTCGATTCCGGTCAAGGGCATGTACCTTGGTTGCGGGCACATCCCCTGTAGCGGGTGTGCAAGAGGCAGCTGGTAGATGTTTCTCTCTCATCGACGTTTCTAGCTCTCTATCCCTCTCCCTTCCTCTCTGTGGAAAATCAATAAAATATATTAAAAAAATAAAAATAAAAAAATAACCAGAGAGGAATAGAGAGTTAGAAGCATCAATGATAGCCAAAACTGGTTTGGCTCAGTGGATAGAGCATCAGCCTGCGGACTGAAAGGTCCCGGGTTCCATTCCGGTCAAGGGCATGTACTTGGGTACCTGGGTTGCAGGCACATCCCCAGTAGGAGGTGTACAAGAGGCAGCTGATTGATGATTCTCTCTCATCGATGTTTCTAACTCTCTATCCTTTTCCCTTCCTCTCTAAAAAATCAATAAAATATGTTTTTTTTAAAAAGAAACATCAATGATAGAGAAACATCAACCAGCTGCCTCCTGCACACCTCCCACTGGGGATGTGCTCGCAACCAAGGCACATGCCCTTGACCGGAATGGAACCTGGGACCCTTCAGTCCGCAGGCCGACGCTCTATCCCCTGAGCCAAACCGGTTTTGCTTTCGGCTGCGGTAGCTTTTCTTTTGGCCCAGGAGCCTGGGCTGGAGCCGCCCAAGGGCTCAGGTGAGTGAGTAATGGAGCTCGGGGCCAAGGAAGGAATCTGGTCTTTTTGGCCAGCTGGCCCCAGACACCAAGCCCCGGAAATGATGGACGTGACTCACTCATTTCCCTGAGTCGGCTCTGAAAGCCCCAGTCCCGCCTCCCGGTGACACAGCCCATGAGCAAGGTGGGCAGGAGAAAGAGGGGTTCCCCACCGCCGGACTTTACAACTCCCGTCACGGCTGGGCTGGTCACCGAACAGAGAGGAGGTTTTCGCTCTCCTCTGGCCTCTGAGTCAGCAGCCGGCTTAGCTCCTGATCGCAGGTCCCTGGCAAGTCCAGGCAAAACTGCTGCCGGCCAAAAGCGGTTTGGCTCAGTGGTAGAGCGTCGGCCTGCGGACTGAAAGGTCCCAGGTTCGATTCCGGTCAAGGGCATGTGCGTTGGTTGCAGGCGCATCTCCAGTGGGGGGTGTGCAGGAGGCAGCTGGTCGATGTTTCTCTCTCATCGACGTTTCTAGCTCTCTATCTCTCTCCCT
This sequence comes from Vespertilio murinus, assembly GCA_963924515.1. Classification (NCBI taxonomy): domain Eukaryota; kingdom Metazoa; phylum Chordata; class Mammalia; order Chiroptera; family Vespertilionidae; genus Vespertilio; species Vespertilio murinus. The sequence continues at coordinate 17,191,346 of OZ004720.1, read as the reverse complement.
TCCTCTCTGTAAAATATCAATAAAATATATTTAAAAAAACAAAAAAACAAAACTGCTGCCGGCTCTGTTCCCGCTCCCTGCTTCTTTATGGTCGGTCAAAACACACACAGCAGGGTCTGCCGGTTGGTTCCATAAAGACACGGGCGACAACGGAGCCCCATGGAAAAGATCAAGCAAGAACTGTTGCTCTCTGTAATCTTTTTTTCCTTCGGGAGGAGGCTCATCAAAACCTGTCTTCACTCACCCACGTCTGTGCACATCGCCTTCTCCAGCGCGTCCTGGGATGGGGACAGGCTCGCAGGGTGATGTTTCCATTCAGGCGTCTTTCCGTCTTTCCCGCGGGGCCACGTCCAGTTCAGCGCGGTGCCCCCCGCAGAGCCCAGCGTGCTGGCTTACGACATTCGACCTCGGTCGTGTCTCACCTGGGCTGCTGCCATCCATCTTCTGGTGGGCACCCTCTGCCCGTGTCTCCGCTGTGAGGCCCATGTTCCACACTGCCATCAAGTTATCTTTCTTTTTTTCTTTTTAAAAAAATATTTTTTAGGGCGGTGTGAACCAGAGGAGGAGCGGACTCTATTCATGTGGTCCTGAGATAGTCACCATAAAACAAGCAGATTGTCAAATGAGGAGCGGATTCTATTCATGTGGTCCTGAGATAGTCACCATAAAACAAGCAGATTGTCAAATGACAGCGGGGAGGGGAAGGAGACCTGGGGGGAGATAAGAGAACAACCGAAGGACTGGTATGCATGCATATAAGTACAACCAACGAACACAGAACTCTGGGGAGGGAGGGCATGAATGGGAGGTGGTGGTGGGGGCAATGGTAAGCTATGTACACATATAATACCTTAATAAATTAAAAAATATTCTTTAAAGATATATATATATATATATATATATATATATATATATATATATATGTATTTTATTGATTTTCCACAGAGAGGAAGGGAGAGGGATAGAGAGCTAGAAACGTCGATGAGAGAGAAACATTGACCAGCTGCCTCCTGCACACCCCCTACTGGGGATGTGCCCGCAACCAATGTACATGTCCTTGACTGGAATCGAACCCGGGACCTTTCAGTCCACAGGCTGATGCTCTATCCACTGAGCCAAACCAGTTTTGGCCGAGTTATCTTTCTAAATCACTTTTTTTTTTTAATTTAAAGAGAAATGATGGTAGTTTATTATTATTTAGGCCCGCACATGTTTGTGCATTTAAAGGTACCCACTATATTGCCCTAACCGGTTTGGCTCAGTGGATGGAGCATCGGCCTGTGGACTGAAGGGTCCCAGGTTTGATTCCGGTCAAGGGCATGTACCTCGGTTGCGGGCACACCCCCAGTAGGGGGTGGGCAAGAGGCAGCTGATCGATGATTCTCTCTCATCGATGTTTCTAACTCTCTATCCCTCTCTCTTCCTCTCTGTAAAAAATCAATTAAATACATATAAAATAAATAAATAAATAAATAAATACAAGCAACTATTTATTAAAAAATCAATAAATATATATTAAAAAATATACCCACTACACACTGAGTGGCCAAATTATTATGATCTATGAATGCATAATAATCTGACCACTCAGTGGATAGCCTGTATAATAAAAGGCTAATATGCAAATTGTCCCCCTGACCAGGAGTTTGACCAGCAGGCAGGCGAGCCAACTGCCCATGTCCCCTCCCCCTGGCCAGGCTGGCAGGACCCTACACGAATTCATGCACCGGGCCTTTAATACACACACACACACACACACACACACACACACACACACACTGAGTGGCCAGATTGTTATGCATTCAGAGATCATAATAATCTGGCCACTCAGTGTACATGCATGACCCATGGACACAGACAATGGGGCGGTAAGGGCGTGGGGTGGAGGCGGGCTGGAGGGGGCCAATGGGTAGATGTTTCTCTCTCATCGATGTTTCTAGCTCTCTATCGCTCTCCCTTTCTCTCTGTAAAAAATCAATAAAATATATTTTAAAAAAAAGAAAGAAAATACAAAAATAAAGGAAAGAAAAACATAAATGAAAGGTCTCCACAAGCTATGAAGGTTGCTCACACTCGACAAACTACATGTGTCAGCATTTAACGGTTCTGCAAATGCTATTCTGGGGCATGGATGTGTTAAAACCACTAAAACAACTTAAACTTTAGCAAGTTTCAGATTAGCATTTGTAAATTTAATGATCTATAAAAGCGCTGGCAGAATTCTGAGACAACAAACATGCAGTTTTTTTCTACGTAATTATGCTGCTGGTAGTTTAGACTCTATGCCCCATGACCGGCCTTCTGGCTAATATTTGGGGCTCAATAAAACCTTACTTTAAAAATGACTTCAATAGCTAAGATCTGGAAACAGCCCAAGAGGACCCATCAGTAGATGAGTGTATAAAAAAGCTGTGGTACATTTATACCATGGAATACTATGCAGCTGTAAAAAAGAAGGATTGCTAGCCGAAACCAATTTGGCTCAATGGATAGAGCGTTGGCCTGTGGACTGAAAGGTCCCAGGTTCAATTCTGGTCAAGGGCATGTACATTGGTTGTGGGCACATCCCCGGTGAGGGGTGTGCAGGAGGCAGCTGGTCGGTTTCTCTCTCATCCATGTTTCTAGCTCTCTATCCCTCTCCCTTCCTCTCTAAAAATATCAATAAAACATATATTTTTAAAAAAGGGAGAAGGATTTCTTACCCTTGAGACAACATGGAGAGACTTGGAGAGTATTATGTAAGGGAAATAAGCCAGTTAGAGAAAGACAAGTGTCACATGATCTCACTCATATGTGGAATCTGGAGAACAAAATAAACTGATGCACAAAATAGACCCAGAGAAATAAAAGCCTGGAACAGACGGTCAAATCTCAATAATTATTACAAAGTAGTGATTCTAAGTTTTTATGGGATTTTGAACTCCTTGGAATGCACTGGAAACATCTGTCCCTGGGAGAAATACACACATAAAGTTGAACATGGCATTTTAAAATACTATATATATTTTATTGATTTTTTACAGAGAGGAAGGGAGAAGGATAGAAAGTTAGAAACATCAATGAGAGAGGAACATCGACCAATCTGCCTCCTGCCCTCCCCATCCCCCCCACTGGGGATGTGCCTGCAACCAAAGTACAAGCCCTTGACCAGAATCGAACCCGGGACCCCTCAGTTCGCAGGCCTACGCTCTATCCACTGAGCCAAACTGGTTTTGGCAAACATGGCATTTTTTTTTTAAATTAAATTTTAGGGAGAGAGGAAAAGAAAAACATCAATTTGTTGTTCCACTTACTCATGCATTCATGGGCTAACTCTTGTATGTGCACTGTAATTAGCTAGTCTATACTAAACAAAGAGATACGTGCAAATTGCTATCACTTCATGACACCCACCAGCCAATCAGGAGTGAGTATGCAAATTAACCCAGCAAAGATGGCAGCAGCCCTGCCCCCCACCTGCTCTGGGCCTCTGGGCAGCACATATGAAGGCGAGGAGCAGCTGGGTGGGGTGGGGCGCTTGCTCTGAGGGGAAAGGTGGGGGGCGGAGGGAGCTACAGGATCGGTGCTATGGCCAGAGCGAAGGCCTGGGTCCTGGGTGCTGGAGGAAAACCCGTGCCAGCAGCCAGGGAAGGAAGGCCTACTGCACGAATCTCATGCAATGGCCCTCTAGTTTTTAATCACAGGAAAGGAGCAAAGGGGGAAGCCAGACTTTATAGGCAAGTCATTTGGGCAGCTTCACCAGGAAGCAGCAACTTTACACTCCCCAGGCAACCACCGGCCTGTTCCCTGCAGGTCCCTGGGGGAAGGAGCCCAAAAAAGGGGAGACAGACACATGCACAGCGAAGGTGGGGTCACGGGGAAGGTACTTGCCTGTCAATCTAGCCAGGGGAACCATGTGTTGACCAGAAAGGGTGGAGCCAATGCAAGCCCGTGAAAATGTGGGGATACATAATTCCCTAAACAGAGGAACTCTCTCTTGGATTGTTATGCCCAGACTTCGTGATCCCCAAGGACCACCAGGGAGCCGAGTCTGATGCAGAGCCTCTTCCATGCTAGCATGGGCTCCGTTCCACTCATGCCTTCAGCGTGGCGGAAAAGAGAAAGAATGTAACATCTCGATGGGTTTTATACAGGGGGGGGATATGACCCTGATTGGTTGTGTTAGGGCTAGGGGATATGGACCCTGATTGGTTGGGTTAGGACTAGGGGATATGGACTCTGATTGGTTGGGTTAGGGCTAGGGGATATGGACCCTGATTGGTTGGGTTAGGACTAGGGGATATGGACCCTGATTGGTTGGGTTAGGGGTAGGGGATATGGACCCTGATTGGTTGGGTTAGGGCGAGGGTCCGGCCACAAAATGGAGGCTCGCTCCGCCCTGTCCCACAAGGAGGCAGGGCTGTAGCCTCACCCTTTCAGGATCTTGCTGCTTTTGCTCTTGGCTCTCTTGCATTCGCCCAGGTGGCCCAGGTGGCCCAGGTGAGCCCACACACGATGGACTGAAGGACTGCAGCAGGAAACAAGCCACGCTAGCCGGATGCTGGACTGGATTCGGCTCCAGCAAGGAATGCAGACTGGACACTGGCTCTGCCTTTAGCTCTGCTGAAGCCCCAGCTACACTCCCTCTGTGACTGGACTGAGGGAAACGGGACGTTTGAAACTCAGGGGTTTGGTTCTACAGTAACTCATCCTCCTGAGTGTCAGAAAATTCTTTTTCTTTCTTTTTTTTTTAAAAAAAATATATTTTTTATTGATTTTTTTTTTTACAGAGAGGAAGAGAGAGGGATAGAGTTAGAAGCATCGAAGAGAGAGAATCATCCATCAGCTGCCTCTTGCACACCCCCTACTGGAGATGTGCTCGCAACCAAGGTACATGCCCTTGACAGGAATCGAACCCGGGACCCCCCAGTCCGCAGGCTGACGCTCTATCCACTGAGCCAAACTGGTTTCGGCTCTTTTTCTTTTGGTATCACAAAAACAATCCATCCCCAAGAGGAACAGGTGGGGATGAGGTCTTCTCCCCACTGGTAACCATGGGATCGAACCCACAACCTTGGCACATCGAGCTGATGCTCTAATCCCGTGGTCGGCAAACCTCGGCTTGAGAACCACATGCGGCTTGCAAGCCACGATTTGCCGCTCTGTTGACTAATGAGTTTGCCGACCACTGCTCTCACCAATTGAGCTACCTGGCCAGGAATTGAACATGGTAATTTGCATAAAATGTTTACAGGAATTCATAGTCTCAAGGTTAAAAACCAGGATTTTAATGTTCTTCTCTAACCTGGAGGGACACTGCCAACAATTCATATATGAATAGACTGAATGACTAGGGTAGGAACACAGCCTACCCTAGTTGAGATGTTTAAATGTGTAGGTTACTTTGTATGAAGAAACAGACAAAAAAAAAATATGTTTTTCTATGGATCTAGTCATCAGCAGTTATTACATTTGTAGGTATTGGTAATTAATGCTTCTTCTGTGTGAGGAAATAAAAATAACATTTTTGCTTTTTGTCTTTAAAAAAATGTTTTATTAATTTTTTTACAGAGAGGAAGGGAGAGGGATAGAGAGTTAGAAACATCGATCAGCTGCCTCCTGCACACTCCCTTTTGGGGATGTGTCCGCAACCAAGGTACATGCCCTTGACCGGAATCAAACCTGGGACCCTTCAGTCTGCAGGCCGACACTCTATCCAAGGAGCCAAACCGGTTAGGGCTGCTTTTCGTCTGGACTAAAATGAAAAGAATTTAGGTTCATACTGGAATTTGAAAAGAATCCTTGAGGGAAAAAAATTCCTGCCTAATTTTCCAGCCCTCTATTGGTTATTTTAATATGAAAAAGAGGAAGTTAGGATAATATTTACATCCATGATCACAGGAGTAAATAAAAAACACTGGTCCGGAGGCAAAAGGTTCTACTAAAATTTGAATCTATGCAGTGCCTGTCTCTTGTTAATGTTTGAAGAGAAGGAGCAAAAAGCTCAAACAACTTGGAATCCAAACATGAAGTGTCGTGGTAGGCATTTAGAATTCAATAGTTTCCTCTCATTTTGTACTGGCCTCCTACTTTTATATATATATATATATATATATATATATATATATATATATATATATATATAAAATCAATAATATATTATTGATTTTTTACAGAGAGAAAGGGAGAGGGAATATATTTAATTGATTTTTAAAGAGGGAAAGGGAGAGGGATAGAGTTAGAAACATCGATGAGAGAGAAACATTGATCAGCTGCCTCCAGAACACTCCCTACTGGGGATGTGCCTGCAACCAAGGTACATGCCCTTGACCGGAAACGAACCTGGGACCTCTCAGTCCGCAGGCTGATGCTCTACCCACTGAGCCAAACTGGTTCCGGCTGGCCTCCTACTTTTTATAATCAGAGAAAGGTGGTCCTGACAGAATCACTTCTCTAACCAGTGGCGCTTAGTGCCTCTCAGTCTTTCAAATTATGCATCCAGCGCCTTGCTAACAATATCACTGTTTCCTCCTCTCTATCACCATATGTGCTGAAAAAATCCATCTAATTTTTAAAATGATTTGCATCAATTAAAAAAAAAAGCATTTACACTAAAAAAAAAATGGATGAGGTGGAATTTCCCCCTCCTTATGTGTTTAGCTTCTCCATTTTCTGCTGGCAGATCTTTAGGTCTCCAGTCACTTTAATCTGTTTTCCCTTGGCTCCCCTTTGCACTTTGTCTGTGGATTTATCCTTTTTCTGCAGCCTTTGAAAACAATTTTTTTAAAAAAAATTGATTTCAGAGAGGAAGGGAGGAGAGAGAGAGATAGAAACATCAATGGCGAGAATCATGGATGGACTGCCTCCTACACGCCTCACACTGGGAAAATTGGAGACCACAATCTGGGCATGTGTCTTTGATGGGAATCCAACCATAACCTTCTGGTTCCTAGGTGGGAGCTCAACCACTGAGCCACACAGGCCAGGCTGTAAATCTCGTTTCATCTTGGAAATAACGTAGCCAGGTAAGATGTCGTGGATGGGAAACCTGCTCCTTGAAGGCGCCACGCTTTCAGGTCTCTTGGAGATCTAGTCGCCATTCACATCACGGGTACCTAGAGCTGGGTGTCTTGCTCCAAAGCTTGAGCTTGTTTCTAGGCACTCTCCATTACCCTTAAAATTGAGAAGACAATTTTAAGGAATCGTAGGGCGTGGGGGCCCTCAGTTAAGAAAGGGGTTAAGCCAACACCGGTTTAGAGCGTCAGCCTGTGGACTGAAAGGTCCCGGGTTCGATTCCGGTCAGGGGCATGTACCTTGGTTGCCGGCACATCTCCAATAGGAGGTGTGCAAGAGGCAGCTGATCCATGATTCTCTCTCATCGATGTTTCTAACTCTCTATCCCTCTCTCTTCCTCTCTGTGAAAAATCAATAAAATATATTTAAAAAAAAATAAAGGGGTTAAATTACAGGTTAACCAGTATAGAATAATAAATGAAAAAAAACCATTCGCTTTATCTGAAAGGTAAGGAGAAAGGATAGATGCAGCAAAGCGCCCCAGGGACGGGCAGGGACTGAAGAGGGAGGCGGGTCCGAGGTGGAAGGAAGCCCTCGGGGGACCCGGGCACAGCGGCTCCAGAGCCCGAGGCCCGGGCGTGGGTTTCAGCTCGGAGCACCGGTTCTGCCGCGTGCAGGGACCGAACAAACGCCGCTCCGGGAACACGTGGCATCTCGGGAATCGGGGGCTCGGCACCCCCACCTGCAGCGCATCCTCTGCACCTGGGAGTCCCGAGGCCGGAGGTTTCCCCGCCCCGGAGCCCCCGCGGGACCCCGCGGGCCCGGCCGACGCTGGGATCCGGAAGAGCCGGCCTTTCTGATTGGCTCAGAGTGCGGACGCAAGGCGAGCCCTGCCTGAGACCCGCTCTTTGATTGGGTTTTAAAAGAACAGCAGAGCACGGAATAAAGAGGCCTTCCGTCATTGGGCCGTCGTGTGAATCTCCCTCTGCCTCCTCCGCCCGAGTGAATAAGCCGCTCGGAAACCTCCGTCATGAGTCTTAAACCCGGGCCCGTCCGTTCGTCCCAGGCGTTATCCTGGTAGCTAGGCTGGGCACGGGGCTTGTAGGGCCCGGCCAATCACGCCACGCCGAGGCCGGGTTGCCGGGCAGATTATGGTAATGAGGCCCCGCCTTTTCTCCTGCTCCCACTCTGCGGCGGGAAGAACCACCTGGAGGCGGCGCGGGGGGGGGACCGGTTTCCATCACCCCCAGGGAGAGAGGACCGGGGACCCGCCGATCTCCCAGCTCCCCTCACCCAACGCCGTGTAAGTACCGGAAGGATGGAGGGGCCCGGAGAAGCCGGCGCCCCGAGTGCCCCAGCGGCTGGGCGGGTGTTTCGCCTTCGCTTAGTCCCACCCAAAATGGCGCCAAGCGCTTTCCGCGTCTCAGAGCCCGGCCGGGGCCAACCGACCGCGGACCCGGGTTGGGGGGGGGGAGGGAAGAATGGATGGCGGTGGTGGTGGCGGTGTTGGGGGGGGGAGAAATCCCGGCGGCACCGCCCGATGGTACAGTCCAGCCGGGGCTGGGACGCGGCACCTCACTCGGGGTGGGGGGGTCAGACCTCCGGCGCCTTCTTCGGGGGACGCGGCAGGACCCCCCCCCGGCCGCCCGGCCCGCTACGGGCGTCCCTCCCGGCGCGGCGTCCCGCGACGGCCCCGGCGCCGCGGCGCCCCCGGCTGCCCCGCGCGCGCCCCCTCCCCGCGACCCCCGATGGCTCGCTCGCCCCGCCGGCCGCGCGCACCTCTCTCCCCTGCCCGCGTTGGTTGGGCCGGGACGGCGGTTGGGCGCCCGGCGCGCTCCTGGGCGGCGGCGGCGGCGGTTGGGCGGGCGCACGGGCGGCGGCGGCGGGGCGCCCCCGGCGGTCCGGGGCCCGGGCTGGAGCGGGGGGTTGGCGTGCGCGGGGGTGGCGGCGGCGGCGGCGGCGGCCCGGCCGGGTCCTAGGCGCAAGGGTGGGCAGCCGGCCTGCGCCATGGGGGTGCCCTGCTTTGTCTCCGAGCAGCCGCCACCTGCCACGGATGGCCGGATCCCCCCAGTGGGCGTCCCTGGGACCCGGGAGGTCCCCGTTTGGAGGCGCGTGGGGCGGGGGCGAGGGGGTGGGGATTCGCCTCGGGAACGAGTGGCCACGAGTGGCCGGGAGGGCGCCGGGTGCAGGCCGAGCTCCACCTGCGCGCGCTGCACGCGGAGTGCAAAAGGCGGGAGGAGCGCAAGGCCGGCGGGGTTGCAGCTCCCGGCCCCGTCGCCAGCTTTTGCTTTCTGAGCATTTGGGTAGCCCGTGGCCAGGCTCCCCGAGGAAAGGGGGCGCAGCGCTGTTGGGTGTTGGGGTGCGTGCTCGGTGTGGAGCCCGGCCCGGCGGGTGGGTCGGCTTTCAGTGTTCCACGTTGGTGCGCGCTGCAAGCGCACGCAGGCAGGGCCGGCCGGGGTGCTGTCAGCCAGGATTAGAGTTAAACGCATTAGTGGGTCCCACCCAGCTCCGTCCCATTCGCCTGTTCAAATCTGGCCCGGCTCGTCACACACCCAGAAGTTCTTGGAAACTTGGGCTTACTACCTTCATTAAACACACAATCACTCCTGACTGTTTCATGGACTTTTTCCCTCCCCAACTCGTTTCTTTGTTGCTTTAAGCTCTTGGAAGCCCTTCACCCCCATAGCTTTTATGTGGATGAACCATACGTGCTGCTGTAGAATTGAGAAAAAACAAACAAGCAAACAAAAAAATCCACCCCAAAACGGATTAGTTTGGAGCAAAGCAGTGTTGATTCAACCCGGCATATTTGGAAAGGGAACTTCTAGGTGTACTCTTTTAACGCATTGAGGCGAAATAAGGCCATAAAATGAACTAACTTGAAGTTCAAAAGTTTAGCAGAGGATTTGCATTTTTAAAGTTTGGACCAGGACATTTCCTTCACCTTGTGAATGAATGGAATCGAGTTTGTATTATAGATACACGGCCAGGTCCACGCCTTCAAAAGCTCCGGATGCTTTTTAATTCTTCAATTAAAATGATTATTACAATATGTGACTCCTTTTACCTTTCAAGCTGCATAACCCAATGGGATTATTGGGTGACAGGCAGGCTTGTTTCAAGAGCTGAAAAATAATTCAGCTATAATTTTGACTTCCTTAATTTTACATGGCCAGCACTGGTCAATATATAATTTCATCCGGTAAAAAATAGTCAACTATTAAGCATCCTGTCCCTGCAATGCTTGACTTGCGTAGTCATCGTTTGTGTTAAAATAGAAGGCCGATGTACTTTGACCCATTAACCACGAAAGTACAGTTTTTCCCCACCCCCACCCGCACCTCTTTTCCAAAATGCATAGACACACCCTGTCCAGAAATTTGTGTTTTTATCCCCCCATGAGCAGAATTTATTGGCTGCTGTTTAAATGTATCATAGATACTCTGAGACATTTACATTTATCATAGCAAATGAGAATTGGGTCTGGTGTAGAGTCAACGAGTTAAAAAGAAAACGCAAATGCTGCTAGAACCAAATCTTTGCGGAGTGGTTCTGCTCCAGTTCTGGCCGGGAGGCAGGAGGGGATCTCTGATTGACTATGTGGCCATTCTCTGTGGAAGCTGCCTTTTCCCTCTCCACACTTTTCCCGAGATTGAGCGGAATCACTACTCACGTTGAATCACTACCGCTGGGCCGGGCGTCTGGCCTTTGTCCTTTTAGTTATCAGTGTTAGGACTTCTGGGGAACATTCTGAACTGGCGCCTTTCCAGCTTACCTCCTACAGCTCCCTGGGTGACATTGAGACTTCACTCTGGAACACTTTCCCTTCCCTCTTCGCAAGCCTCCAGTGGCTTCCCATTGCCTCTGCCTGCGCCGGTGTGTTCCGGTTGTGGGAAACACCTGGACGTATGGTGTGCGTGTGCGTGTGCTTGTGCGTGTGTGAATAGTTTTGAAATAGTTTAGAGAATTAGGGAGTGCAGAAATGGAAAGGGAGGAGGGAGATTATGGAGAATCCCAAGTTGTCACAACTATAGCAAGATTTAAAAAAAAATGTGGTGAAAGCGATCATCATAAAATCAATACTGCTAAAATATTGGTTATTCATTTCTTAGTGGAAGTCCTGTTTTAACATTAGAATTGTTGGAGCTAAACACCCCCTGGGCCCTTCACTTTTTCAGTGGCTGGTTGCAGGCTGTGATCTTTATCATAGCCGTCTCTGGGATCTGTGCTGACCCACGTGGTCTGAGGAGCACCTGAAATATGGCTAGTCCTGACCATATGAGATACACGCCAGATGTGAGGTTTAGTGTGAAAACCCCCAAATATTTCTATTTCTAAAATACTGATTACATGTTGAAATACGTTGCAGACACTAAGTTAAATAAAGTGTACTATTATAACTACTTCAGCCTGCTTTTTTTCACGTTAAGAAAACGTGGCTACCGTGGGTGGTGTGGCTCGGTTGGCTGGGCATTGTCCTGCCCACCGAAAGGTTGGTGGTTGGATTCCTGGTTGGGGCACGTGTCTGGGTTTCAGGCTCGATCCATGGTGATGTTTCACTCTCACATGGATGTTTCTCTCAAGGCATCGTCCTCGGTGCTCCAAGGTAAATTAAAAAAAAAAATACAATTACATGTGGCTGGCACGTGTGATTCTCATAAACTGTGCGGCCTTAGACTTAGTCTGGTAGGGCTGGGCGTTCCCAAGTAGCACTGCCATCATACAGTTTTTTATCTTTTTTTTTTGGTATTTGTTTTTGCATTTATCTTTTTGTTTCTTTAGTTTCTACTAATAGACACTGCTACGGTAGTAGGTAGGTGTATTTGATTATTTCAGTGCTGTCAACTCTCACAGAAGCATTATTATTTTGCAGAACACCTTAATCTCAAAACCACCTCCAGAAAATTGAGTGAACTGTTATGCAATTAACCTATTCAATTAATCATTTGAACCTAAAATAATAAAATGACAGCTCTTGAGCACATAATCCATGAACCAAAAAGTTGAGTTAAACATAAGCAACTACATTTTCCCAAACTTGGTCTGGTACTTACCCATTGATTTTCATAATGTTCCATTTTTCAAAGATTTAAGAAAGATTTCTGGGAGAAACTTAAAATTGAGAAAATCAAGCTCGCAATTTTTTCTCCTGTGATTTAAGAAAAGACCCGTAAGTCCAGCCAGAGTGGCTCCATTGGTTGAGCATGGTCATGTGCACCTGAAGGTCGCCATTTTGATTTCTGGTCAGGACACATGCCTGGGTGTCAGGTAGCATCCCCAGTTGTAGCATCTACCAAAGACAACCGGTCCATGTTTCTCTCTCACATCAATGTTTCTCTCTCCCTTCCTCCCTCCCTCCCTCCTCCTCCTCCTCTCTCTAAGCATATTCTCCGGTGAGGATTAATAACAAGCCAAAGTACATGCCCTTGACCGGAATCGAACCTGGGACCTATCGGCTTCTTCCGAGTCTTTTCAACTATTTTGAAAAGTAGGCCCTACAAAAGTAGATGTCCTTCTGCCCTGTCCGTGGGCTCTGGTTAGCCAACCCCTGAACTAGAGCAAATTGAAAGCACATATTCCTCCCTCATTCCTCCCGGAGGCTCTGTTGACCATCTTACTTGAGAGTGATTCCTTTTGTCTGCGAATGTCCTGCAGCATTTTTGTACCCTCTGGTTGTAATAGGAACACTTATTGAGTGCCGAGTTTGTGTCCTGTAGCACTGATCTGTGCTTGTTTCTTGCTTCCTAAACATAAATTTCTCAAAGCAATGGTTGTATTTTTTAGCCCCCCTCACATAGAATGACTTTTACTCACTGGATTCTAAAATGTCTGGAGGAATAAAGGCGTGAATGCAATCAACTTAAGACATTCAAAGTGTTTATGAAGTCTTTTTCTTCAAAACTCTTAGCGTTGTATGCGAATTCTTCCATTTTCTTAGCATTGCTTGAAGATTTTGAGGCCCGTCTCTTGGGGGTTATTTTCAGTCTTGCTGCAAACCATGATGACAGGCTACCTACTTCATAATGTCCTCCTGATGATGGGGTAGCTGTAACCATTGCTTTGTGTTTGACTAACTTTATAAGTGTCCTTTCTAAGGCACCTGTTTTTGTTAAATCCTTATTGTGGGTCATGGACAGAACAGTGTAGTAACTATATCATGAACTACAGGCCCAGTGCACGAAACTCGTGCACAGGCACAGTCCCTAGGCATGGGCTGTGATCAGGACCATCTTCCCAGGCTGCCTGCAGCTGGCCCTGTCCCCCCCCCCCCCCCCCCCCCCCCCGCCACCACCCACCCCCAGTTCCCCATTCGCCATTGGGCGATCAGAGCCTGATGGACGGGGAAAGGGACCGAGAGGTGGTCAGTGTGACTCATAGTGACTGGTCGAGCCAGTCATTCTGGTTGTTCCCCCATTAGGATCAATTTGCATATTACCCTTTTATTACATAGGATGAGGAAAAGGAGACAGAAGCTTAGTGAATTATGTGAGAGTGGTGTATTTCTCAATGTCAGGCAATGTTGTGATAAGATTTCAGACTCTTATTCATCTCTTATTCATCTCTTATTCTTCTTTTCTTGGAAGTTGATGATTTGAAATTAATCTGGGTTTTATGTATTTCACAATTGGATTAGCAATAAGGACTTGTGGCCAATAGATGTTTAGGACACTTGTTTATGTGTCAAGTATGTTGAACCTATTGAAATGACATAGGACATAACTATAAAACAGTAACCCTAGATTTAAAACTAAATTATGTAGCATTAATTGTGCTTTGGTGATCTTTTTAAAAATATATATTTTATTGATTTTTTACAGAGAGGAAGAGAGAGGGATAGAGAGTTAGAAACATCGATGAGAGAGAAACATCGATCAGCTGCCTCTTGCACACCCCCTACTGGGGATGTGCCTGCCCCTTGACTGGAATTGAACCCGGGACCTTTCAGCCTGCAGGCTGACGCTCTATCCGCTGAGCCAAACTGGTTTCGGCTGCCATTGGTATCTTGATAGGCATTGTATTGAATCTACAGATAGCTTTGGGTAGTATGGACATTTTAATGATGTGAATTCTTCCTGTCCATGAACATGGTATATGCTTCCACTTACTTGTATCTTCTGCAGTTTCTTAAAATTTCCTGAGTACATCTGTTGAATATTTTAATATTCAGTCTGGCTTTCAGTTCTTAAAATAATGCTAGGGCCGAAGCCGGTTTAGCTCAGCGGTAGAGCGTCGGTCTGCGGACTGAAAGGTCCCAGGTTCGATTCCGGTCAAGGGCATGTGCATTGGTTGCGGGCACATCCCCAGTGGGGGGTATGCAAGAGGCAGCTGGTCGATGTTTCTCTCTCATCAACGTTTCTAGCTCTCTAGCTCTCTCCCTTCCTCTCTGTAAAATATCAATAAAAAATATATTTTAAAAAAAATAATGCTAGGCACAGAATAGGAATTTAATAAATATTGTTGTTTTTTTAAAATGTGAATTTTTAAAATGGGCACCCTTCACTGTAAGTTGATAGTTACCCCAACTCTCTGGCTATTGACTAATTTGCCCAATCCATTCTCTTTGCGGGCTGGTAAATTATAACCTTCCCTGGCTCCTCTGAGACCAAGCCTCGCCTGGTGATTGCATCAGCTGGTGGGAGACCAAGGGATTAGCTGCAGGTCCGCGCCACACTTGGGTTTTGGCAGCTTTGCCTAGAAGAAGAGCTGTCCTGCAGAGAAGGGAAAAGATAGTTACGCTCGATAATAAAAAGAATTTGGGTTCATATCACACTTACCAGTGCCATGACAAGGAACAATTTTAGGTGCTTGTGAGGATTACTCAAGATATCTGCGTATTTAAATATTTAGAGACCCACTGAGTATTTAAGTACAGCGCTCAGTACAGCTCACAATGCTTGGCAAGCCATAGGTACCGTACATAGTAAATGGCAATAGCTATAATTATCACCATTTCACTGGTTTTGTGCTTAAGTGACATTGAATTTCCACAGTATGCATTTTTAATCGGATGAACTATGATTGTGCTGATTTTTTAAAACAAAGAGCTGCATCTATTAGGGGATTCTCATGTTGTGGTCTCATTTGACTCCTACACTGGATTTGCAAATGAATCCAACCATGAAATGGACCAGCAGATGTTTGCAAGGAGTAGATAAGGCTGAGATTTCTCAACAGGAGCGGCGTGCCATTATTTTGTCTTTCCTTATGGGAGAAAATGCCAATCACATAGTTTTAAAATTCTGTCCATTTTGAAGTTGAAATGTACATGTTTTCTAGTGAAATATATCAGTTGGGAGAACGCTTGCCCACACTTATAAGAGATACTTATTCCAAAATAAATGTTTCAATAGTGAAAATATTAAAAATGTCTCTTCATTGGAAATTAGACTTTTCTGGATAAAATACCTTCGTGATCGAATACTTGGCCTGTAGTGATAATTTAAATAATTATTAATATTGGTAATACACTCTACCAGTGATTCTCAACCAGTGTGCCGCAAGAATTGTTAATACCTGGCTGTTTAGTCAAGGGCACTGACTTCTTTTCCTTTAGATTGTCAAATAAAAAATAGCAGCCAACACAACAATAACAGTTCGGTGTGAATGAAACAAAATTATATCTCTTTTTTTTTTGGTCAGATCAGCAAAAAATATAACCTATTTTTTGGTGTCACAGAAATCTAAGAGTTTATGTATACCACGAGCGGAAAAAGGTTGTAAGTCTCTGCTATACTGTAACAAGCGTCCTACTGAACTTAACGGTGAGCCTGTGAACCAGATAATGCAGGTGGCATTATAACAGTTGTCCAGATAAAGAACTTTTTAAAAAATATATATATTTTATTGATTTTTCACAGAGAGGAAGAGAGAGGGATAGAGAGTTAGAAACATCGATGAGAGAGAATCATGGATCAGCTGCCTCCTGCACACCCCTTACTGGGGATGTGCCCGCAACCAAGGTACATGCCCTTGACCGGAATTGATCCCGGGACCTTTCAGTCCGCAGGCCGACGGATGCTCTATCCTCTGAGCCAAACCGGTTTCGGCTAGATAAAGAACTTTTTAAAAATATATATATTTTATTGATTTTTTTTTTTTACAGAGAGGAAGAGAGAGGGATAGAGAGCTAGAAACATCAATGAGAGCCGAAACTGGTTTGGCTCAGTGATAGAGCGTCGGTCTGTGGACTGAAGGGTCCCGGGTTCGATTCCGGTCAAGGGCATGTACATTGGTTGTGGACACATCCCCGGTAGGGGGTGTGCAGGAGGCAGCTGGTCGATGTTTCTCTCTCATCGACGTTTCTGGCTCTCTGTCTCTCTCCCTTCCTCTCTGTAAAATATCAATAAAATATATTAAAAAAAAAAAAAGAAACATCAATGAGAGAGAATCATCGACCAGCTGCCTCTTGCACACCCCCTCTGGGGATGTGCCCGCAACCAAGGTATGTGCCCTTGACCGGAATCCATCCCGGGACCTTTCAGTCTGCCGGCTGACGCTCTATCCATTGAACCAAACCGGTTTGGCAAGACTATTTTTTAAGGTGAAGACTTTGAGCACTGGAGGTCCGTATATGAACATCTGTTCCTACCGCTAAGTTGGAGTAAGAATTCAGGGCCCTGATCTTTGCTCAGTGCTTACTAACAGTTCTTGGCCTCATTGTAATCACTCCCTCAGATTACTTACAGAACGCCTCTCCAAAAGGCGTTCTTGCCACGCGAAAATACTTTTCTTTGCTTATTGTGGGTGAGTTGGCCAGATCTGGATGACATCAGAAGCGCCTGGGGAGGTTTATAAACAAAGATTCCTGCTCTTCTCCTTGACCTTCGCGGCTGACCTTGGCCTTTCTCCTAGATCCCCAGGCGATTCCGACACAGCCATGGGAATTGTAGTATTCACCTTGAAGTCTTTTGAGGCTCATCCTAGCTACTTCGTGAGGCTTTTCTCTCCTAGTTACTAGTCCCTGATCATGGCCTACATGCCTCTGATCTCTGAAACTTTCGTGAGCTGTTTTAATCAGAAATGCTTTTATATTTATTGAAGTAGCAACAACTATAATTTTATCTATTGCAACTGGGCGAGTATGGGAGGTGATTGATGTTTCTCTCTCCTACTCACCCGTTCTATCTCTCTCAAATCAATTAAAACAAAACACATCCTTGGGTGATGATTAAAAATAAACGTTGCCTAGTGTTATGCTCAGAGATTAGTATTTTGCTGAAATTCAGGCTATTTGAATGATGCTCAGCTGTTATTCTGAAGCTATCATATCCTGTACGTTTTCTTAGCTGCACAAATTTTTAGTGGAGAGTTTACAATCGGTATGATTTGAATTTCAAATATATATTCTATTTGCCCTTCCCGTTTGCCCAGCCAACTGGTGTTCTTTGCCAGCAGGAAAGGCAGGCGCCAGGGTTCATCCTTCTCTAGAACGGCACTCGGTGCCGGCTCCTTTTGAACCAGCCGTGGGCAAACTACGGCCCGCGGGCCGGATCCGGCCCGTTCGGCGGTTCTATCCGGCCTGTGGAGCCGAAAGAGCGGAGGGTTCTCTTGCTCTCCCCTCCGCTCCTTCACCAGCAGCCCAAGAGGAGAGTGCCAGCATGGTCAGGTTGCTTTTGTTCCGGCCCTCCGGTCCAGTGTAAGAACCCATGGTGGCCCTCGAGTCAAAAAGTTTGCCCACCGCTGTTTTGAACCCTCAGGGTCCGTCCTGTAGAATCGTCGGGCCAAGACCCAGGGTCTTCTTTCCCTCGGGTCAGTGCCGAGAGCTCTTTAGGGGCTTGATGGGGTTCCCATGCATTGCTAAGGAACTATCAAATAGGGTGGGAGGATCGGCCTTTGTTTCTTGGTACATGAAATGTTCTTATCTGAACTAGAAAAAAAAAAAGCTTTCTCGGGCTGACGTGAGGAAGCACTTGTCCGCGTGCCTCTTTGAGGCAGAAGGAAGGAGTGTACCATCCCAATCGGGAGAACCTTCTTTCCCAGAAGAAAACCTTCATTCACAGCCCTGGAGCCCGTTTGTGCTCGAGGACAGCAGGAGGAATCGCTGTGCGGTGGAGATTTCTGCCTGCCGAGTGGACACAAATGAAGAGGAAGAGAAGGCCAAGGTCACTGCTCAGACCTGCTTGATGGCTTCGTTTTTTTAAAAAAAAATATTTTATTGATATTTTACATAGAGGAAGGGAGAGAGATAGAGAGCTAGAAACGTCGATGAGAGAGAAACATCGACCAGCTGCCTCCTGCACGCCCCCTACCGGGGATGCGCCCGCAACCAAGGTACATGCCCTTGACCGGAATCGAACCCGGGACCTTTCAGTCTGCAGACTGACGCTCTATCCACTGAGCCAAACCGGTTTCGGCAATGGCTTCATTTCTTGCAGGCTTTTGTCGCCCTTGTTTTCTAGTCTGCTTATTTATTTTTATTTTTTATGTAAAACTTAGTTCAGTTCTCTTCTGGTATCATCCTTGATGATGGCCAGACACAAATTAGGCAGATTTCTTTAGGATACGTTCTATAATAGTTCTTTGTAACGGAACAGTTCCGTCCCATGCTATTAAAAGTGCGGCTTACTCTGAAACGTATCTGCCATTGCCTGTTTGCGTTACCCATTTTCTGAAGTGTTTTTTTCTGGAGTTTTTTTTTTCCCAACGGCATATGGCTTTATCTGGAGTTTTTCTGCAATCTTGAGCATCTCATTGTTTGCTTTATTTATTTATTTTTTAAAAACATATTTTATTGATATTTTACAGAGAGGAAGGGAGAGAGACAGAGAGCTAGAAACGTTGATGAGAGAAACATAGACCAGCTGCCTCTTGCACACCCCCCACCAGGGATGTGCCCGCAACCAATGTACATGCCCCTGACCGGAATCGAACCCGGGACCCCTCTGTCCGCAGACCGATGCTCTATCCACTGAGCCAAACTGGTTTTGGCTCATTGTTTGCTTTATTAATATTGAAAACAAATGTTAAATGTGAGGGGCGACAATAGAAATACCTGGAGGACCCCATTCGATCACTTTTTTCATTCTTAACCTTTCCCTTTGGATCTCTCTGTTTATGTGGAAATATTCTGGATCCAGCATGGAAGACCCATTCAAAGGCGTCCTGTTACCATTTTTAAAACTTGTTGAGAGCCTTTATGAAAGCCTGGCTTCCCTGTTTATTTACTTTCCCAGAAACCTTTAGGTCCTTGGGCATATTTCCCCTCACTAGAATGGTGTTTATTTTGCTTCTGAGTGGAACTAACAAAATATTTTACCCCTAATACTCCACCCTCATTTGTGGTTTCCAGCCGCTCTTCCGTTTGGGTCACGGTGGGGTAAGATGCCAGTCAGTGTGACCTCAGGCTCACCAGACCCACGACTGTGGGCAGATGCCGTCACCTCTCCGCAGGCACTTCCCCCTCGGTGAAATGGGGAACCATTCTGCGTCAGCCCTCCCTCAGCACCGGGAGGGGGGGGGAGAGCAAGTAGGTTTCTGAGGGCACTTCAAACACTTTCCCATGCTGGGTTCAAGTGTTGTTACTTTTAACTACCCACGTTCACTTGTTGTCAATGCTAGTAATTGGTTGTGAGTTTTTTAAACTGAGAAACTTATGTCATGGGGTATTTGGGCTTCCCCTGTCCCAGCAACAATGGGGAATTTGTGCTGAAATTTGTATAATTTTGCTATTTGTCCGTTGCTACTTCCGCTGCCAGTTCCTGTTCACCACTGAGAACTAAGTTCAGTATTTTTTTCTTTTCTCTTCTTAAACTATTTGTTCTAGAAATCAGTTAAATGTCAAATCTCTACTTGCCATTCCAAGTGAGCGAACGTAACGCTTGGTGTAACTTGGAAGCTCTCAAATTTAACGTGACCCCTCAGTCACGTGACAGCAGAGCACTCGTTTGTGATTTTGTACCCTTTAGTTTTCTGAATTGTGAGGATATGAGTTTTAAACAATTGGGGCATTGTGGACATTCCATTAATTAAATAAGTGTTAATTGGTTGGATCAGTGTCTGGCACGCAGTAGGCATCCACTATATGTTAGCTTCTGCATAGCCTGCCCGGTGACTGGCCTCTTTGTCTTCCCTCGTCCACCCAAGGACTCACTCCCAGAGACAGAGGACTGTGCTCCGTGGTAGGTTCCACGGCCAATGGGAATTTCCCAAGCTTTGCACTTAGAAGTATGGAGTGAAACTCAAGATGGATCAGGTCAGGAGTCAGAGGTCCAGGAAATAAACCCAAAACCAGAGTCTGAGAGTTTGTGAGTTAGGAACTGGGAGGTGGGGGAAAAGGAGCAGTTGGAATAGGTCCACGGGGCAGCCTGTGGTGACTAGGCCTTTAACTGGAAAGTGAACTGGATAAGGACCGTCCTTCATGTCCTCCTGTCTTTGTCTCCTCTACTCCCCCGCCCCCCAGAGTTTTAGAAGTAACCCATGTGGGTGAGGTATTTGTACGTAAGAAGTGGGAAGAATGAAACTTGAAACTGAGGTCTGACAGGACATTGAAAATAATAGCAATCGCTGCTATTTATTGTTCACCTACTATGTGCAAAAATTGGCACATAGTAGGATGCTTTATATAGTAGCCACCCTGCTACAGGACCAGTTGAGTGGCTTTCAGGCGTGGGCGTGTTAGAGATTGGCTCCTTTGACCTGAGCTGAGAGCGATGGCAGTAATGACAGGGACAGCACAGGCTTGTTTGGCCGGGCAGAGGGAGGACAGTGGAGTCAGGGTTCTTTGTGAATGTGGGGAACAGAGGCTCTGTGTGCCATGGGTTTATTGGTGATTGCAATGGGACAGGGACCAGTGAAGCCCATCTCCACATGGCGGGGTGGGCTGGCGGTTACTACGAGGGTCATCTACGGCATGTTTGAATGTGAAATTTTGTTATTGTGGTAAAATAGGCACACAATAAATTTACCATTTACTAGTAACCATTTAAAAAAATACATATATTGATTGATTTTAGAGAGGAAGGGAGAGGGAGAAAGAGGTAGAAACATCAATGTGAGAGAGTCCCATCATGGTGGGAGCTTGACAGGTGTCCCCTTCTTAAACCCCAACTGTAACTGTTGAGTTTATTTAACTGGGAAATCTTTCTCATGGGAATCATCTTGTAGGTTGTTCTACCTGTACTTCCAGTTCTTATCCAGGTAGCTTAGAGCAATCTATTTCATTTCCCCCATTAATTTTACTCTTATTCTCTCCCTTCTGCCCCCCCTATTCCTTTTTTCTCCTACCTCGTTTCCTCCCCCCAATCTTATGTTCTCTTCTAGAATACTCTACCTCCTTCTGTTTCTTCAGTACATTTCTCCTTTGTTCTCTTTCCTTTTGTACTCCCGCTCCCCTTCCCACTAATTTCTTCTTGCTTACCATTTTAAATTTGTGTCTCAGAATTGACCCATATCCTTTTTTCATTTACCATATAAAATGCTCATCAAAACGTAGATTCTGTTCAAGCACTTTGGAAATATTAATTCACTTAATCCTCTTTACAACTCAAGTACAGCCTATTCTTGTCATCATATTCAGATGATGACATTGAGACATAGATCAGTTAGGCAATTTGTGCAAGGTCATCAGTAGGTCAGGGGTGGAGCCAGGATTGGAAATCAGGCGTGTGGCTCTAGCACATCCACTTCACTGCACGTAGGAATGCAGCTCAAGGGCAGAGGAGCATTGTAGTTCATGCTAAAATTAAACATAAATCGTGCTTGACCCATCAAGCTGTAAAATGTTTAGAAGTACCGGGGATTGAGCCCACAACCTGGGCATGTGCCCTGACCAGGACTCGAACCAAGGACCCTTCAGTCCACAGGCCATTGCTCTATCCACTGAGCCTAGCTGGCTAGGGCCAGATTGTTTATTCTTACAACCATCAGCCTGGGCAGATAAAGATTTTCTTTTCCTTTTTTAAATATATTTTTATTTATTTTAGACAGAGGAAGGGAGAGGGAAAGAGATAGAAATATCAATGATGAGAGAGAATCATTGATTGGCTGCCTCTTGCATACCCCCTGCTGGGATTAGAGCCCACAACCTGGGCATGTGTCCTTGATTGGAATCAAACTCGTGACCCTTTTGACTGCAAACCAATGCTCAGTCCACTGAGCCAAACCAGCTAGGGCAACAATTGAGATTTTCAAATGAGGATATCCAGGCTCAGTTTGTGACTTACTGACATTGCACCCATTAAGCACTTGGTAGGTCTGGAAGTGTAGAATCCAGATAGGTCTGATTCTAAAGCTCAAACTTTCAAATGTGCAACACTATTCAAGAAAACAAATAACTAGACTCGAAGCTTCAAGAAGGCAAGTATTTTCCTTTCCTGATACACTCATGTTTTTTAAGGGTCTAGAACAGTACTTGACATATGCTAAGTTTCTTAATAAATATTTGTTGAATATTAATAAATATTTGTTGGAATAGTCATTAGAGAGGAAAGAAGGCAAGCATCACCGTCTCTTCTTGGAAATAGTTGTAACATTTGGACAATGGATGAAAGAATGGAATGTGGGTGACCATTTTCTAGACCACACACAGTTTGGTTCTCTAGTTCTTTCAGGTCTGCCGATGAGGCAGCGGGGTGAGCGGTGGGAGAAAGTGTATCCCTGGCTAGCGGAGCCGTCAGCACCGGCCTGGTGGACAGCGCTGAGGTAGCTCCCGGATGCTGCCAACCATCTCCTGTCAATCCTGATCCACAGCGCTCCTTTACACCCAAAACTAGTATAAAACAATGCTGAATGCCAACTGTAATTGAAAAGTAAAATAATGAAAATCATAGAAGGAAAAACAAAGACCCACTGTGTTTTATAAATTGTGAAGTTAAAAAGGAAAACAAATATGGCAAGCCTTACTTACTATAGAGGAAGTTCATGTCCAGGGCATTTGTTATTTGACACATTATGAGGTTTTAAAAATGGGTAATGTTGCCGAAACCGGTTTGGCTCAGTGGTAGAGCGTCGTCCTGCGGACTAAAAGGTCCCAGGTTCTATTCCGGTCAAGGGCATGTACCTTGGTTGCGGGCACATCTTCCATGGGGGGGTGTGCAAGAGGCAGCTGGTTGATGTTTCTCTCTCATCGACGTTTCTAGCTCTCTATCTCTCTCCCTTCCTCTCTGTAAAATATCAATAAAATATATTTTAAAAAAATGGGTAATGTTTTGAAAATTCTGAACCTCTTATAAGCTCTTATAAAAATGGATCCATTTGAGCACTACTATATGCCAGATCTTGAACCTACCATTTTCACATATGTCATGTGACTAACACCATAACTCAAGGAGGCAATGATCATCTCCATTTTACAGGTGGTGATATTGAGAGTTCAAGTGATTTGGCCAAGGTTACTTAGCTAGTGAGCAGTAGAGACAGTCTGGAAGCCAGGATTCAATTCAGATTCTGCAGATTTTCTACTTCACTGCTTACCATCTGAGCTTAAGGCTAAGATAGGCATTAGAAAGCATGTTATGTTCTTACTGAGCCACGAAATTCGTGCAAGGGGCTTGCCCTCGCAGCTGTGGCTTCATTTGGAAGGTCATTTGGCTGTTCCTTCTAATTCGCATATTCCGCTTTTATTATAGATTTTGCAGATGAGGACACCGATGTTAGAAGATTTTAAATGAGTCACTTAGGGTGGATTCATGCTTAGAATTCAGTTTTCTTGAACAAACTTTTAAACAGTACTTGCAGGATGCCATGCTGGTGTTTTAGTTTAGTAGTTACAGAAGCTCAGTAGGCCTTATAACCATGTCTTAAAGAACAGGAACTACTAACGGTGTACGCTGTATCTCTGTCTTGGATTCTAGACACTTCTTGAATGTAAGGGTTTCACCATCTTGGACTTCCTTATTTGCTAATAGTATTCTAAAATTATTGGGAACTGCTACTGTGGGCAGTTTTGTGGGGGGTTTTTTGGTTTGCTTTCTGCAAAATTGTGGACAGAATTTATTGCTAAATCTTACTGACAGACTTTCCTATGCATATATTAACTGTTCTGTTCTGCTCCACATCTGCTAGGGAGTAATTTCCCCTTTTCCTTGCCTGATGGAATTTTATGTCATGTAGTGTCTACTTCCTTATTTCGGTAGAATTAGAACAAAGATGTTTCCGCCTGTTCCTTCCCATTTCTGCTTACTTGCTCCCATTAATCCTTAAGTTTCACCATCTTGGAGAAGTCATCTCTGAAGGCTGTGGTTGGGATTGGGCGATCTCTTCTCTCTCCCATTGCACATGGTGATTCCTCTAAACCGCTCCGGACACCTGTCCCATGCAGGTCTAGTTACTGTCGTGAGCAAACTTGTCCTGAATGAACTTAGAGTTGAGATGGGAAGGCAGATCATTAGTTAGAAAAATGCAATATGATTGCATATCGTTTTTTAAAAAAAAGCTAATGTGTGAGTTTTTATTTTATAGTGGGCATTGTGCTAAGCATTTTGCATGCATTTTTTCATGTCATTCTCTCAATAACATTATGGTCCCCATTGTACAGAAAAGGAAGAGGAATTTAGGGTCCGTTAAGTCTGAGGATTGCTACCCAAATCCAGGTCAGAGTCCAGGCCAGGGGTGGGCAAACTTTTTGACTCGAGGGCCACCATGGGTTCTTAAACTGGACCGGAGGGCCGGAACAAAAGCAACCTGACCATGCTGGCACTCTCATCTTGGGCTGCTGGTGAAGGAGCGGAAGGAAGAGCAAGAGAAACCTCCGTTCTTTTGGCTCCGCAGGCGGGATAGAACCGCCAAATGGGCTGGATCCGGCCAGAGGGCCGTAGTTTGCCCATGGCTGGTCCAGGCTCTTGTACTAACTGCTGCCTCTCCACTGAGCCCTTGCCCTGGGTATCCTCAGGGCCTTCGTGCTTGGGGAGGGGGCAGGGTAGAGGGGATGATGAGCTCCAGTGTTGGAATTCATTCAGAAATTAATAATGATTTAACAGTCATACAGCCACTTAACGGATTCAGTGTCTCCCCTCAGAGATTAAAAGAATTCAAGATGCTAACGTATGTAAAACGATATATGTCCAAAGTTGTTCATCACAGTGTTGCTTGTAATAGCAAAAGATCCCGGAAACAGCCTAGGATCTTTTTTTTTTATCAACATGAGATTGATTAAATAAATTATGATATATTCCTACAATGAAATGATACAGCTATAGTAAAGAATGAGGATCCAGCTGGTGGTCACAGTTCCATTTTCGGTCAGCGTACATGCCCCGGTTGCAGGCTCCATCCCCAGTAGAGGGCATGCAGGAGGCAGCCGATCAATGATTCTCATCATTGATGTTTTGATCTCTCTCTCCCTCTCCCTTCCTGTCTCTGAAATCAATAAAAACATATTTTAAAAAAGAATGAGGAAAGTACTGTATGGATGTGGAACGATGTAAAAAGTATGGTATTATGTGGAACAAACAAGATGTAGAATAGATGCCACTTTATATAGAATCTATATTATTTGCATTATGTGGTTGGAGAGGCAAAGAATATAAGGGTATCCCCCAAAATGTATATATACACTTTGAATAATTATAAAGGCCTTGTTTATTAAAATGCATTTCATTTTCAAATTTCAGCTATCAGCCGTTAAAGTGTATATGCATTTTTTGGGACACTCTGTTATATATGTTTTGGCTTGTATATGCATAAAATACCTTTGGAAGAATAGACAGAAAATTGATCCTATAAGGTACTTCTGAAGAGTCGCTAGGAGATTCCAGGTAGGGAGATTGCTTACTGTACATACCGTTTTGTGCTTTTTGAATTTTGAGTTGGCTGAATGTACTGCCTATTAAAAAAGATATAGATAAGGCCAAAACCGGTTTGGCTCAGTGGATAGAGCATCGGCCTGCGGACTGAAGGGTCCCAGGTTTGATTCCGGTCAAGGGCATGTGCCTTGGTTGCGGGCACATCCCCAGTGAGAGGTGTGCAGGAGGCAACTGATTGATGTTTCTCTCTCGTCGATGTTTCTAACTCTCTATCTGTAAAAAATCAATGAAATATATATATATTTTTAAAAAGACATAAATAGGACTAAATGAAATAGGACTAAAATGAAAGCAACAATTAGCACCTTTCAGGGCACCGAAACAAATGCAGAAAGATACCCTGGGCTTGCCTGTTTCCTTAGCGCTTGGGATAAGCCTGCCTTCCTCCTCATCACATCCAGTGCCTGGCAGAGTATGCACTTGAGTATTTGTGCAATCGATGAACCAAGTTGGAAAAAAACTCTCCAATTCCTGTATCTGAAGGACACATCTTTTTTTGTGTGGTGTTCCTGCTAAAAATAGAGCTGCTGAATGTGACCATGAAGAAATGGCAGACTACCTCAAGTTGAGACACATTCTGAAAAATAAATAAGCCTGTGCATTTCAAAAATGCCAAGGTCGTGGAAGACTCAGGATGACCGGGGACTGTTCCAGACCAGAGGGGACTGGAGGGCGTGACAGGTCTGTGCACTGTGTGCGACAGGAGAGGCTGTTTCTTTCTCTGCAACGCACATTGATTAGACGATTGGCAACTTTAAAAAATATATATATATTTTATTGATTTTTCACAGAGAGGAAGAGTGAGGGATAGAGAGTTAGAAACATCGATGAGAGAGAATCATCGATCAGCTGCCTCTTGCACACCCCCTACTGGGGATGTGCCCGCAACCAAGGTACATGCCCTTGACCGGAATCGAACCCGGGACTCTTCAGTCCGCAGACCGACACTCTATCCACTGAGCCAAACCGGTTTCAGCCAATTGGCAATTTTTAAAACATATATGTATTTTTATTGATTCCAGAAAGGAAGGGAGAGGGAGAGAGAGATGCATACATCAATGATGATGAGAGAGAATCACTGATTGGCTGTCCCCTGCACGGTGCCCACTGGAGATCGAGCCCGCAACCTGGGCATGTGCCCTTGACCGGAATCAAACCTGGGACTCTGCAGTCCGCAGGCAAAGGCTCTATCCACTGAGCCAAACCAGCCAGGGCAAGACAATTGGCAGCTTTTGAAGAAGGTCTGTACATTAGGTGATAGCACTGTTTCACTGGTAAAGTCCTGATTTTGATATTAATACAGTGATTACGTGGGAAAAGTCCCCATTTTTAGGAAATACGCATGAATTTAGTAGTAAAAGGGCATTGTATCTGCAACTTACTCTCAAATAGTTCAAGGGGAGAGAGAGAGAGAGAGAGAGAGAGAGAGAGAGAGAGAGAGAGAGAGAGAAGGAGGGGGGGAGGGAGAGAAGGGGAGAAAATATTTCATTATATAATATGTACCACATTTATTTCTTTTCTAAAAAATATTTTTATTGATTTTAGACAAAGGAAGGGAAAGGGAGAGTGAGAGGGGGAACATCAACCAGCTACCTCCTGCAAGCCCCCAACCCGGGCACATGCCCTGACCCAAAATGGGATCGTTGACCCCTTGGTTCATGGGACGACACCCAACCAATTGAGCCTCTCGGGTGAGGGCCAGCTCTTTATACTATCATTGGCATTTTCTCCTATGTTTCTTCATATTTTTGTTCTTTTTAAAAAACGGTGTAACAGCTTTGTTGTGGTATAATGAACATATTGTACAACTCATCCTAAGTATCTTTTAATATCTGCTTAAGTAGTGCTGTTCATAAGTAGTTTTTAAGAACTAACTTTATTAGGCTACTAGAGGCCCGGTGCACGAAATTCGTGCAGGGGGCTCGACCCTCGTGGCCGCGGTGACTTGCTCGGCCCTTGCAGCCCTGGCTTTGTTTAGAAGGTCGTCCAGAAGGACGTCCAGAAGGACGTCCGGAAGGTTGTTTGGCTGTCTGGTCTAATTAGCATATTATACTTTTATTATTAGAGATAACTTATACAAGATAAAATGAACATATTTTATTTTATTATTATTTTTTAAAAATATATTTTATTGATTTTTCACAGAGAGGAAGAGAGAGGGATAGAGAGAGTTAGAAACATCGATGAGAGAGAATCATCGATCAGCTGCCTCTTGCACACCCCCTACCGGGGATGTGCCCGCAACCAATGTACATGCCCTTGACCGGAATCGAACCCGGGACCTTTCAGTCCGCAGGCCGACGCTCTATCCACTGAGCCAAACCGGTCCCGGCAAAATGAACATATTTTAATTAAAGAGGTTTTTTTTTCTGGTTTGTTTATTTTTACTTTGGACACGTTATTCCCCATGTAACCACCACTGCAGTTCAGATACAAGATGCAGAACCTTTCCATTTCTTCAGAAAGTTCCCTCTGTTCCGTGTTGATGCATTCACCTGCTGGTGAGCATGGTCCTTGGTGGAGAGCAGAGTGGCGGGAGGGCGTGGGGGGTGGTGTGGGTGAGGACGGTGGTGTTGAGGGGCAGGGAACAGGCTCCTCCATGGCTCACAGAGTCCTCCCCACAGCCTGGACCTGGCCGTTCCTGTGTGTCTGCGTCAGGCCCAGACCTTGGGCGTTCGTGCTTCTTTTCTTTCTTCTTTGGGCCTCCATCTGGGTCAGCGTCTGGAGCATGTGTAGGCTTAGCATGTGCCTCTCAGCTTGCTTCCATGGCGGGAGAGAAAAGAACCTGCTAAGAGTTTAATTAAGAGAGACAGATGAACAGGGGGAAATAAAAACTTTAAGACGTGTGCACAGGGAACTCACATGAGCATGAACGTTTCAAAGAGAGCGAGGCAGCGCTGGGTGTGCGTGCCGTTCCGGACAAAGGAGAGGAAGGGGGTGGGCGGGTGGGGTTTTAGACTTCAGAAGCGAGAGCGGGCAGCTTGCCTGTAGGAGAGGAAGAGCTGGGCGCACAGGGCAGGGCGGTTCTGTCGAGGCACCTCACACACAAAGGGGCCCGGGGTGTCCGGCTCAGAGGCCTCTGCCCGGCGCCCTGCCATTTACCATGTCAAATCGGATTAGGTGAGGCGAGCAGCCCAGAGTCCCTTCCTGGAGCGGTCTCTCCATCTCAGTCTCTCAGGCAGGAAGAGAGAGGTCACAGGTCCTTTCTGAGGCCTTTGTTTCTTTTTTATTTCAATAGTTTTATTCATTTCAAACATTTTCACAAGAAGAATGTAAACACTATTATAATTTGAAACTTCAACAAATGGAGGGATCGTAGCACAATAACATACCTTATATTGAAGATGGCAAAGGCAAAATAGAATTGCCCAGCAAAGGAAAGGTACAAAAGCCTTTCAAATTAAACTTAAATATAATAAAATAATTCAAAACTAAAACAAATAGAAAAGAACAAAATGTGTAAAGAGCCGAAACGGGTTTGGCTCAGTGGATAGAGCATCGGCCTGCAGACTGAAAGGTCCCGGGTTCGATTCCGGTCAAGGGCATGTACCTTGGTTGCGGGCACATCCCCAGTAGGGGGCGTGCAAGAGGCAGCTGGTTAATGTTTCTGTCTCATCGATGTTTCTAACTCTCTATCCCTCTCTCTTCTTCTCTGTAAAAATTCAATACAATATATTAAAAAAAATGTGTAAACAGTAAATTAAACATTTTCTTTCGTGCAACTTCCAAATTATGCCCGGGACGTAGATGATGTAGATGGCAATGTAGACTGGGTTGAAAGGTTTTTGGTCTTTAACACATCAACTTCAGCGGGAACAGTGTTGTTGGTCTCCTTTTTTAGCCAATGCATCAAAGTCTGGAGTTAGTTTTGTTGTGGCTATTTTCAGGATAGGTCTGAGGTGTTCGTCAGTTAAGCTGGATCTGCGAGGGGCTTTGTTGATGTTCATGACGCTAAATGTCTGCTCACAAACATAGGTTGGCCCAAACCGCACCAGTATCCTCTGTGCCATCCTCCGGATGTCTGGAAAAGTGGCTTCAGTAAGTAAAGCATGAAAGTCTCAGTTCAAGAGAGCTGAATTTCTCCTTTAGGACAAGGTCAGTCCTTTAGGACTGAAGATCGATGAGTTCCAGTTGCACCTCTTCTGGTGCTGTTTCAGGGTTTTGTGACCAAGGATGGGCCACCAGTTGAAGTGACTGGTCAATTTTGTCAACATCAGAAAACCGACGACAGAAGTCAGTCCTTCGTTTCTTAACAACCGGTTTGAAATCAGTATCCCAAAAGGCAAAACGTTGGTCCCCTTCATCATCAGCCAGGGAGAAAATCCTGGCCCGTGGCCTTTCTTTCCTTCAGTTCGATGGCGTTCTGGGCAGGTTTACGTCTCCCGTCTACACGGGCCTCTTTGGTGGGGTGGCCCGGGGCGGTTTATCGGGCACAGCTCCCCGATGCCCTGTGAAACAGCAATGCCACGGGCTTGTAAAGGTTCAGCATTCTGTCATCACCTACAGGGACGAATTTCCCTAAAATGCCTGTCTGGGAAAAGAATAAGGTTTCAATGGGGAGACCCGGTGTCCGATGGCGTTCGGTAAGGCCTTTGGTTTGTTCACTCGTCACTCCTCCACTGACTGGACGGGAAACAAAGCTTATGCTTGTGCTCGCCCAGGGGGGGGACCTGAAAGTTGAGCCTCCTCTGCCTGCCGTTTCCCCCTCGTTCTGTCACCTTTGTTCCTCTGCTGTCCATTTCTGTAGGTGGATGGGAACTCGGTGTTTAAGCAGGTGTGGAAGTTGGGGGGGGGGGGGGGGTTAGGGCTGTGCTGTCAGACGTGGGTGCGAACCATCACTACCTGCATTTAGAACCTCATTCTCCTAATCAGAACTAAGAGAACCGCCTTAAATATTGAAAAACAATATTTTTATTGATTTTAGAGAGGAAGAGAGAGATAGAAAGACCAATGATGAGAGAGAATCGTTGATGGGCTGCCTCCTGCACGCCCCACACTGGGGATCAAGCCCAAGACTGGGGCAGATGCCTTGACTGGGAATCGAACTGTGACCTCCTGGTTCGTAGGTCGATGCTCAACCACTGAGCCACACCAGCAGGCTGGGCTTCCTTACGTCTTTTTGATGAGGGTAACATTATATCACCTGTGCCTAGAACATAGCAAGCATGCAAGACATTGCATAATTATTTAAAAAAAAATGTTTCTGCTGAAACTGGTTTGGCTCAGTGGTAGAGCGTCGGCCTGCGGACTGAAAGGTCCCAGGTTCGATTCCAGTCAAGGGCATGTACACTGGTTGCGGGCACATCCCCTGTAGGGGGTGTGCAAGAGGCAGCTGGTCGATGTTTCTCTCTCATCGACGTTTCTAGCTCTCTTTATCTCTCTCCCTTCCTCTCTGTAAAATATCAATAAAATATATTTAAAAATAAAATAAAATAAAAGAATGTTTCTTTTACTGCCCAGGTGTTCTCTTTCACAGAGTTTTGTTTTTCTCTCTTTGTGGTTGAACTGATCATTTATTAAAACGTATTCATCTGCCTAAAGCCTTGGTTCCTTTTCTCTCTCTTTGCAGGCACATCGCAGAGACATCCCTCCGTCCTTCATGAGCGCCTGCGTGGTAGACAGGTGACTGCCCTCGGCCCATGCTGCTCTAGGCGCCCCGTCGGTCGGGAGCCGTCCAGGGGAAGGATGGATGCCAAAGACGAGAGCGCACACGTGTGGCCCGCGGCTGCAGAACACGAGGAGGGCGCCACGCAGGTGAGGGGGAGGGTCTCCGGCGTGGGGACAGGTGCTCCCAGCCAGATAGCAGCTTCCATGCAGGAGCGGGTAGCCGGGCAGAGCTGGAGGTGAGGAACCCGCAGCTGCTCAGCACCTCGGCTGCCCAGTGCGTGCCCGTGCCACGCAGGGGGGCTGAGCTACCACCCCGTGGCATCTCTGCTTTCCCCAGCTCATGGCACAGTCTGCCTCACTCCTCCGTGCTCTTTTTGTAAAGTTTAATATATTTGCATTGATTTCAGAGAGGAAGGGAGAGGGAGAGAGAGACAGAAACATCAGTGATGAGAGAGAATCGTGGATCAGCTGCCTCCTGCATGCCCCCCACTGGGGATCGAGCCTGCAACCGGGGCATGTGTCCTGACCGGGAATCGAACCGTGACCTCCTGGTTCATAGGTTGATGCTCAGCCGCTGAGCCATGCAGGCTGGGCAAAAGTGTGTAACTTTGATGTTATCTAGTATATGGTTTTGTTTTGCAAGTAATGACGTTCAAGGTACGTCTATAAAGTGAGTGGCTTTTCTTTCTTTCCAAAACGAGGAGTGAAAAGCTCTTAATTGAAAGTTGCCCCGTGGAGTCAGTAGTTCTGGAGGGTCGTGCCTTAGCCAGTGCCACGGTGATTGCGATCTCCGCCTTTGAGACTCTGCCATCTGCATGCTTGGCGTGCGTCTGGGGAGCCGGCATTTGTATGTGGCCACAGACCAACACTTAGCTTTTCAGCATTATAATAAATACACAATTTTTATTTAATTTATCATGGAATGGCATGACCGCAGTAATATCAAAATGAGGACGTTAATTGAAACCTTTAGATATACACGCATACTTTAATGTAAACAATATAATAAACATTACATCGAATAAAATGGATCCTCTGGTATGATTTCAATGTCTGAGTCTGAACACTTAAAAAAAGTATTTTTTTATCCGGAGATGCTTCCAGCAGAGCCATTGAGAATGCTGTTTTGTTCTCATGGAAACCGTTTTGAAGGTATTTCAATGCAGCTATATATTACCATGTATTTTATTTATAAACAGAAATGTGGTTTATTGAGGAACAGAATAAAAGAAAACATGGTTACGGCAGGGTCCCCACATGTGACAGCAGCTGACAGCAGAGGTCACCTCCCTCATGCGCCCTCTCTCCCCACGTCCGCCTTCTCCCCGCTGCGGACTCGGGGTTAGCGGAACAGCGAGTGGTGAAGACCGGGTGGAGGAGGGAATGTTTTTTTGCTTTTTTAAAAAGAAATATATTTTATTGATTTTTTTACAGAGAGGAAGAGAGAGGGATAGAGAGTTAGAAACATTGATGAGAGAGAATCATCGATCAGCTGCCTCTTGCACACCCCCTACTGGGGATGTGCCCGCAACTGAGGTACATGCCCTTGACCGTAATCGAACCCGGGACCTTTCAGTCTGCTGACGCTCTATCCACTGAGCCAAACCGGTTTTGGCTGTTTTTGCTTTTTTAAAGCGCTGAAACCAGGGCAGGGTTTTGATGTAAATGGGCAAATCTAAAGTCACAAAATTATCTTGCAGCACACTTACATGCGCAGCACCAGTATGTTCTAAGCCTAATTCTTCCAAAATATAAACTGCATCTTCCTGGACAAATTAAATTTATGTAGGAGCCGGACCGATCCCTTAGTGCAGAAGTGGAAGTTTGCTTTATTTCTGGGGTGCTGATTGCATTTTCTCTCTAGGTTTCTGGGGATGAAATCAGCTTCTGTCATCTTTGGGGTTCTGCTGTTTTCCATCGGAGGAAAAACAGTTAGGTCCAAAGACAAGAGAGCATACCATAAGAGTAAGGATTCCATTCCAGGAGCGATGGGCTTTAGTATCAGCACATCAATTATGTATTTCTCTCCCCAAAGTGCGCGTGGCCATCTGCTTCTGTACCTTCAATGTCAGACCCAGGCGCTGGGCCAGCCCTGAGCCTTCCAGAATCCAAGCCCCCGAAGCGGACTGCTCAGAAAGCATTTGAGGAAATTCAATTTCTGCTTCGGTCCTCGGTAGAGGGGAAGCTATTTACCCCGTGGGCGACTGAAACGTTGTCCAGAGCCCCTTAAAAGGACTTGGTTAGGACGTTCTGCATGTGTTGATCTAGCGAGCAAGGAATTCTGTTACAGTCCTTGAATCAGCAAGAAAATGTACTGGCACGCCTCCGCTGCAGCCTTGGGGTGTGAAAGATCTCGGAGGAGAGAGAGAGTGACCTTATTTTACTGTGCCTGCTCAGAGGCACCATTAGTTACAAAGTGGAGTTTTTATGATGTGTTAACAGCAGTTGGCTTTTGAGTCTCCACACATGGTTTTTTTTTGTTTGTTTTTTTTAACATTGCAGAATAATTTGCATTTTGGGAATGTTATTGACCCGGACCCTTCAGTCATGCTTCCAAGGATTAGTTAATTCCCCCCATACGCTCCCGCAAAGAGATCTGCATTGGGATAGTTGAGGCAAGGGGGAATTTTATTTTATTTTTATTACTATTTAAAAAAATATATTTTATTTATTTATTTATTTATTAAATATATATTTTATTGATTTTTTACAGAGAGGAAGAGAGAGGGATAGAGAGTTAGAAACATCGATGAGAGAGAATCATCGATCAGCTGCCTCTTGCACACCCCCTACTGGGGATGTGCCCGCAACCAAGGTACATGCCCTTGACCGGAATCGAACCTGGGACCTTTCAGTCCACAGGCTGACACTCTATCCACTGAGCCAAACCTGTTTCTGCTAAAATATATTTTATTGATTGATTTTTTTTTTACAGAGAGAAACATTGATGAGAGAGAATCATGGATCAGCTGCCTCCTGCACACCTCCCACTGAGTATGTGCCCGCAACCAAGGTCCATGCCCTTGACTGGAATCGAACCTGGGACCTTTCAGTCCCCAGGCCGACGCTCTATCCACTGAGCCAAACCGGTTTCGGCCAAAGGGGAATTTTAAAGCAGTGGCCTGATAGTAAGCAGCAGATCAGGAGTGAGGAGGTGCTTGGCGCCTGCCCCCCCAGTCACTAACTCAGCAGAGATGAGCATGCATCCCCTTCTTTCGTGGGGGGTATTTTAGGAACGCAGCGGTGCACTCTGCGTGGTCTGCACGGGTCTTTGTGAGGCTGGTTTCGGTGCCGCAGGGGTAGTCACTATATATTTGCTGCTTTCTGCCCCAGGTACACTTCGTTCCAGACGCCGGCACTGTGGCTCAGATCGTCTACACGGACGACCAGGTTCGGCCGCCCCAGCAGGTGGTGTACACGGCAGATGGTGCCTCCTACACGTCAGTGGATGGGCCGGAGCACACGCTGGTGTACATCCATCCCGTGGAAGCTGCTCAGGCATGTGGACGACTTATTGTGGAGCGTTTGTTTACTCATCAGTTGGTTCACTCGTGGGTACTGTGTGCTCTCTGCCAGTCACCGCGGCGGTGGCTGGGAAATAGTCACGTAAGAGTTGTCCTGTCAAGGAGTTTATGACCAGCTTGGCAGAAGAATATGGGATTTGTTTATTTAAATCAAATGCAATGAGTTAGAACAGTGATTTTCAACCCTTTCCATTGCAGGGCACATGTAAACTAATTGCTCAAATTCTGCGGCACACCAAAAATAAATATTTTTTGCCGATCTGACCAAAAAATAGGTATCTTTGTGATTGATTTACCAAAAATAAAATAAAAACAAATAACAATAATAATAATTACCTGCCCTTTTGCTCCAAAGTGATTTAAAAAAAAAAATCAGATGCCTATGCTTGTATATAAGGGTTTCTGGTGCGAAGAATTAACCAATCAGACACAACCTTACTATGCAACATGACCAGTAAGATGCGACTCTATTATACGACCTATATATTTGTAGTTCAAGACAGGGCACCCACACCAGACAGCTATTCTTGTGTTGTCTGTTGTGATTTTTTAATCTGACACTCTAAGGGAAAAGAGGTCACTGCCCCTGACTATGTAGTCAGGTATCGCATTTTTTTTAATTGACTTTTTACAGAGAGGAAGAGAGAGGGGATAGAGAGTCAGAAACATTGATGAGAGAGAATCATCCATCAGCTGCCTCCTGCACACCTCCTACTGGGGATGTGCCCGCAACCAAGGTACATGCCCTTGACTGGAATCGAACCCGGGACCTTTCAGTCCGCAGGCCGATGCACTATCCACTGAGCCAAACCGGTTTCGGCAGGTATTGCATGTTTTAAAAATTCTTGCAGTGTATGGTTGAAAGCCGCTGAGTCAGAGCACTGGGCTTGTATCAGTTCTTCTCCCCAATGATCATGGACTAGATCAACATGTTACTTTTTGTTAAGTATCAATTAGCAGGCCAAAAATGGCATTTAGTTCTGCATAGCTTAACCAAAGACGGACCAGGGGAAACGTACAGACTAATAGCTAAGTGTACAAGCAAAGGTCCTACTAGCTTATTAGCTGCTATTTATTATTAATTCATTACTGATTTGCAGGCCTGTCGTAGAGCAAAGGTAAAAGCTGTATGATTATAGGTTCATTTTTTTTTTGCCAATAACTTGGGATATTAGTTTCCAATATGACACATATTCCCCAATATATAACTGTTTCTCTTGTTAGCACTTTTTTACTCTGGACAACGCACTTTCAAGCATATTAAAAAATTAAGTTCCATACTTTTATACTAGGATCCTGGTAATAAAACTTGGCCCTTATACGCAATATTTAATCAGAAGGCTCACATCGCTTCCAAGAAGAAATGCAGCCTGCCTAATTGGTACCTTTCAAATTGGTATAAACATGGAATTGCCAAACATTGCGATGATAGTTTTGGAATGCCTCTGCTTGGGCATGGTCCCCTAACTGAATTAAATTAAGATCACACAGCTTATGTAAAGACTGTTCTGTGTCCAGCTTTTAGTTTATTACCGCGCTAAATGTCTGAATTCTGATAATTTCTTTTTTAAAAAAAATATATTTTTTATTAATTTTTCACAGAGAGGAAGAGAGAGGGATGGAGAGTTAGAAACATCGATGAGAGAGTCATCGATCAGCTGCCTCCTGCACACCCCCTACTGGGGACGTGCCCGCAACCAATGTACATGCCCTTGACCAGAATCGAACCTGGGACCTTTCAGTCCACAGACCGACACTCTACCACTGAGCCAAACCGGTTTCGGCCTGATCATTTCTTAATGTCAGATTTAACAATCTGGCACTGGCTGAAACTCTCTTTTACATTCTTTGCAACCAAAATGTAGCCATAGAGTTCTTATTCCCATAGGTTTGCTCCAGGCTTGGGCAAATGAAAGTCTTTTAAAAAAGTTTTAGGGGAAATAATATTTTTCTGGACTGGAGGTTTTCTGTGGTGCCCTGGCTAAAATAATTTTGAAGATTTTTCTTCTATAATCAGATTTGCTGCATCATGACATAAATTAAGTGTTTTTGAGAACTTTCTTTTAAATTGTGATTTAATATATATATATATATATATATATATATATATATATATATATAATTGAATTTTTACAGAGAGGAAGAGAGAGGATAGAGAGTTAGAAACATCAATGAGAGAGAATCATCGATCAGCTGCCTCTTGCACACCCCCTACTGGGGATGTGCCCGCAACCAAGGTACATGCCCTTGACCGGAATCGAACCTGGGACCTTTCAGTCCGCAGGCTGACGCTCTGTCCACTGAGCCAAACCGGTTTAGGCTAAATTGTGATTTTTTTAATTGGCTTTTTCTGAAAAAAAATCAAAAAAAATCTAAGGAACATTATATTCAGTTTATTTTTCTTCTGCTCTTCTGATAATGTAGGCATTTTATATCTGAAAGAGTTGCTTGCACATATAGTCTCCTCTATATTTTTGTGTATGTTTATCATTTTAATTGCAGGCTTCCTCCTTGTGGTTCTCAGTGTTAAGTGTGAGTGAATGGCGTGTCTTTTATGTTTTCACGACAGGCCTTTTAAATCAGCCGTGACACTCGGCCTCGAGGGAGGCTCTGCTTAGAGCAAAACGTTAAGTATGTTAGCCCGATGAGATGGTTTAGCCTACACAGTCTCTTTGGTGCCATCTGAATGAAAGGCTTTGGCTAAATGTAAGATTGCTATCGTTATCTTCTTTATTAATGAAGGATTATTACCAGCTACATGGGAGTTAACTCTCCCACGGATTGGTGCTTAGCAATAGGATAATTTTTCCTGCGTAGGCGAGCTGTCTAAGGATTTATTGATAAGTTTGTTATTGTGTGTGTTTTTTTGTCTAGACTCTGTTTACAGACCCCGGCCAGGTAGCTTATGTCCAACAGGATGCTACAACCCAGCAGGTAATGACTTCCTTTTTGCCCCTTTGTTGTTTGGGATAATATTATGAATGTTACCGTCCCCTGGAACGTTCCCCAACCCTCTGCACTGGGGATTCTCTTGGTGTGTGTTTCTTATATAGGAAATTAAAGTTGATGACAGCCTTCCTCACTCTAGCTTCTGCAAAACTGAGATTCATTTTTAAAAAATATATATTTTATTGATATTTTACAGAGAGGAAGGGAGAGAGACAGAGAGCTAAAAACGTCGATGAGAGAGAAACATCGACCAGCTGCCTCTTGCACACCCCTACCGGGGATGTGCCTGCAACCAATATACATGCCCTTGACCGGAATTGAACCCAGGACCTTTCAGTCCACAGATCGACGCTCTACCGCTAATCCAAACCGGTTTCAGCTGAGATTCTTTTTGGTTATCCTTTAACACATTTCTTTCCTTTCATCCATATTTCTAATATAGCCTTTTTGACTTTGAGGGATTTCCTTGTTTTCCTCCGGATTGTGAAAGTGATAAAAAAGGTGCAGGAGCTAGATCAGCCGTGGGCAAACTATGGCCCGTGGGCCGGATCCGGCCCATTCAGCTGTTCTATCCGGCCCGCGGTTCTCTTGCTCTCCCCTCCGCTCCTTCACCAGCAGCCCAAGAGGAGAGTGCCAGCATGGTCAGGTTGCTTTTGTTCCGGCCCTCCGGTCCAGTTTAAGAACCCATTGTGGCCCTTGAGTCAAAAAGTTTGCCCACCCCTGAGCTAGATGTTGTCAGTCTTACTCCAAATAGTCTTATTTTCATGGTAGGTAGTATGGTTAACTTAGCCATGCCACTGAGTGTCTCGAGTGATTATTAAGTAAATTCTCCATTGGTAAGCACTTTCTGCTTTTGAACTTTAAAAATATATATATCCTTTTATTTCAGAAGGAGGAAGGGAAAGGGAGAGATAGAGAAACATCAATGATGAGAGAAAATCACCCATCAGATGTCTCCTGCACTCCCCCTACTGGGGAGGCCAAAACCCAGGCCTGTGCCCTAACCAGAAATGAACTGTGACCTCCTGGGTTGTAGGCTCGATCCCAGTTGGGGCCATGTAGGAGACAGCTGGTTGATGATCCTCTCTCATCATTGATGTTTCTCTCTCTCTCTCTCTCTCTCTCTCCCTCTCCCTGTCTCTCCCCCCCTTCCTCTCTGAAATCAATAAATATATTTAAAATATTTTTTAAAAAAGGAAAGCAACTATAATAGGTTGAAATACATGAAATATATTTAAAATCTATACGCTCACACTGACATTAAAAGCAAAAACTCATTGGTCATTTCTTGAGGATCCTAGGGCACCACCTCATTCATTACTCAGGAAACTGGTAAATGACCAGAAAGAATACGGCCTTTCTCCCTGAATGTACTCAGGTAAACAATTACCTGACGAGGGAAATATCTTTTTAGAAGCGTTCCAACTAATAAATAGAGCCGGGATGCCCGGCTTAGAATATCACCACTTTTCATCTTTAATGAAATATGGCCCGAGGCAGTTGATCATTAACAACCGTCTGAAGCCATCAGGAAAAAGCTGACGAGGCACTTTACCACGGATGGACCAACTTGACCCTCTGAACATGGTTGATGTCATGAAAAAGAGAGCACCATTCATTATAGGCCTCTGCTGTTGTGTGCCTTCTGCGTCATTTCATAGGAAGTCTTCCTCCCCCAAAGCTGAACCTGGATCTGATTGAGTCTCTGGATTCCACTGCCAGAGTATAGGAAGCATGGTAGACAAAGCAGAACAAGTTCAGAGACACACAAGGATCTGGTCAGACCAGGCGTGGGCAAACTACGGCCCGCGGGCCGCATATCAGGCCCGTGCGGCTGCTCTATCCGGCCCGCACGGAGCCGAAAGAGCGGGCCGAGCCCTTTTATGTAATGCTGTTTACTTTGAATTTATATTAGTTCACACAAACACTCCATCCGTGCTTTTGTTCCGGCCCTCCGGTCCAGTTTAAGAGCCCGTTGTGGCCCTCGAGTCAAAAAGTTTGCCCACCCCTGGGTCAGACAGTCCACACTGTGGGAAACTGTCAGACCGAAGGCCCACTTTCTTCCACGTAGACATTGCAGAGGAAAAAAAGAGAAATGGGAATTTACAGATGAAAGGAGACTTCCGACAGACCAGTTATAGAAAAAACAAAAACAACACGAGACCACTGGGGAAATCCCAACGCTAAGTAGCTATTGGAGGATGTTAAGGAATGATTAACTTTTTAGATATGATAATACATACAATTAAAAGTTATTTTTCTGTTGAGATTTATCTACAGAACTATTTACAGGTGCATGTGTACCATGCCTGAGGTTTGCTTCCAAATCA
Organism: Vespertilio murinus; assembly: GCA_963924515.1. NCBI lineage: Eukaryota > Metazoa > Chordata > Mammalia > Chiroptera > Vespertilionidae > Vespertilio > Vespertilio murinus. The sequence goes on along the minus strand of OZ004720.1, from coordinate 17,151,203 downwards.
TCTGGTGAGGGAGAAAGTGTGTGGGGGAATAGTTGAAATAAGGTTAGTCATGAGTTAATACTTGTTGAAGCTGAGTGATGGGTGTGTGAGGCGCATTATACTATATTCTTTATTTGACATATGTTTAAAATTTGTCACTCTAAGTGGGAGAGTTATTATTTTTTAAAATATATTTTATTTACTTTTTTACAGAGGGGAAGAGAGAGGGATAGAGAGTTAGAAACACCAATGAGAGAGAAACATCGATCAGCTGCCTCTTGCCTACCCCCCACTGGGGATGTGCCCGCAACCAAGGTACATGCCCTTGACTGGAATCGAACCTGGGACCTTTCAGTCCGCAGGCCGACACTGTATCCACTGAGCCAAACCGGTTTTGGCAAGTGGGAGAGTTATTTTGATAAGCCTCCCTAAATAGCTTTTCAGAGGTTAAAAAAAAAAAAAATTTACATTCCTACCAACACTATCTGAGAATGCCCATGACCACACACACCCTTGCATTCTTTTAAGATTTTGCCAATCTGATATGCAAAATGGTATTCTGTTGTTTTAATATTAAGGCGTACTTTAATTAGAAATTGTGTTACCATTTGTACCTCAAAGCACCCTTCATCTCCCCCAATCTCCAGAAACAATCTGTTTTATGTTCTGCACAAAAGGAAAGCTGGGCTCAGATCGCTCTGTGAACAATTTCCTCACAGGGAAGTGTAACCGTTGGCTTAGCATCTTTCTTTATTACAGTTTCCTCTCAACCCTCACGGCTTTTATTCCTGGCTATAACACCTCATTGATTGTCAGCTTACTCTGTGACCTGGAAAAATTCCAGATAGAGAGTTGGATGAGCATTTAACACAGATGATAAATGCTTTTTTTCCCCCTTAGCAAAAAGGTTTCTATTTTCAGTGTTGGCAAAACCCATTTGAAGCCCCTAACTTCTTCCCTTCCTTCCTCCCTCTACCTCCTTCCCTCCCTCCTTCCTTTCTTCCTTCCTTCCTTCCTTCCTTCCTTCCTTCCTTCCTTCCTTCCTTCCTTCCTTCCTTCCTTCCTTCCTTTCTTCCTTTTTAATATTTTTTTAAATTGATTTCAGAGAGGAAGGGAGAGAGATAGAGAGATAGAAACATCCATGATGAGAATCATTCATCAGCTGCCTCCTGCACGCCCCCTACTGGGTGGGATCGAGCCCACAACCCAGGTATGTGCCCTTGGCCGGAATGGAACCTGGTACCCTTCATTCTGCAGGCCGACGCTCTATCCACTGAGCCAAACCGGCTAGGGCCGAAGCCTTTTTCATATGTGTTTTTCCTCCTCCCTAAGCAAGGCACCCGTAGCCTCCAGACCTGGGAGCACAGTCTCTTCTTTGTTTCTGAAAATGAACATGTGCGACTCCCCACACACTGAGAAGGAAATGTGCCGCGGGATCATCGGTCTCAGTAGGGGCCAGAAGCATTCTGTTGTGTTTGCTGCTGCCCAGTGTGGCTTCATATTTCACTGCTCCCATAAATCGTCTCCTCAAAAGCACAAGTGCATTACCTAGTTTCAGAAGTAATTACAGAGAGAGGCATTAAGTGGGTACCATTAAGTTTAAACAGATTCTTTTTCCTCCCACCTCCCGTGTTTTAGTGTGGGTGACAAAATGTATAGGATTAGAATACTTGAGTATTCTTTTTCTGTGAGTATCATTGCCACTCGACCTTGCTGCCTGGCCATTGTCTCCGGAGCAGGGGCAGTTGCCTTGTGGCTCTGGGATTCAACTTGTATGTGAGGTCACCTCCTCGGTTGCTCCGTAGGGGCCATTGTGATATAGCGGGAAAAGCAGAGTCAGAATTTGAATTTTATCTCTGCCACTTAGGATCGATGCGATGTGGTAATGTTACCTGGCCTCAAAGGAATTTAAAAATGTGCCTAGCTCTCAGGAAGTGTCAGTTGAATTTGAATTATTTAAAAAAATATGTTGTTTTTTAAATTGATTTCAGAGAGAGGAAGGGAGAAGGAGAGAGAGATAGAAACATCAATGATGAGAATCATTGATCAGCTGCCTCCTGCATGGGGATCGAACCCGCAACCGGGCATGTGCAGAATCGAACGGTGACCTCCTGGTTCATAGGTCAACACTCAATCCACTGGCCAGGCTGAGTGTGAATCATTCATTGAACAAATTTATAATGCACGCCTACTGTGTGTGTATGCGGGCCTACTGTGTGTTGAGGTCTGTGCTCTCTGGAAATAGTCAGTCGGTACCTAGCAGTGATTGTCATGGACCCTTTTCCTCCCCTTTCAACAATAATTTGCACCATTCTGCTGTGCGTTCGGCCTCTGCTTTGACATCAGTCTTTCCGGATAATGCTTTAGCGTCGGGCCTTTTCTTTGCCACAGTCTTTGAGGGGAGCTCATCGCGGGGGAGGAGAAGGCTGCTGGCGCTATTTTAATGTCCGCTTTCTCAGCAGTGGCGAGAGGCCAGCGGCAACCTTGCCCAGCCGCAGTCTTTCTAGCAGCGTCTGCGGGGGAAACACATCTCCGCTCCCCTGGAACGCCTCTGCAATTGCTGAATCCATTCTCTGAGGCTGGCTCTGCCAAGACATAAAGAATTTATGAGGAGCAGGGGTGGATATATGCTTTGGTTTGTTCAGCGTGTGATAACATTCATCATGAATACAGGCATAACATTTAAGTGCTTAGAATAAAGGGCGGCGTTGGAACTGCGCTCTCTCAGATAACCAGGGGGAGGGCAGCCGCTTTGCTGCGGGGCGAGGGGAGGCGGCAGACAGGAGTCCCCGCTCTTCTCCTTGTGCGGGCTTCGCTCGGCGGCTGCTTCCTTCTGCTTTTTTGGAAGCCGAAGCAGCTCCCAGAATGCTGCCCTCCCACGTCAAGCTTCTAGAAGGCCCAGAGCTGCAGAGGTGGGGTGCCACGTGGGCGTCCGGGCTCCTGGGTTACATGCATGCGTGTTAAAACAGGCATGCACTGTTTGAGGTAACTGTGTTTTTTTTCCTGCTTTCTGGAGCCTGAGTATTTTATTTTATTTTTTACTTTTTAAGATATATTTTTTAAATTTTTTAATTGATATTTTGCAGAGAGGAAGGGAGAGAGATAGAGAGCTAGAAACGTCGATGAGAGAGAAACATCGACCAGCTGCCTCCTGCACACCCCCTACCGGGGATGTGCCCGAAACCAATGTACATGCCCCTGACCGGAATCGAACCCGGGACCCTTCAGTCCGCAGACCGACGCTCTACCACTGAGCCAAACCAGTTTTGGCTTAAGATATTCTTATTGATTTCGGAGAGGAAGGGAGAACGAGAGAGAGAGAGAGAGAGAGAGAGAGAGAGAGAAAGAGAGAGAGAGAGAGACCTAAACGTCAGTGATGGGACAGGCGTAACACTCAGCTGCTTGCTGCTGCACACTCCTTGCTGGGGATCAAGCCTGCAACCCGGGCCTGTGTCTCACTGGGGATCGAATCTGGGACCTCTTGGTCCATGGGATGATGCTCAATCCAATGAGCTACACCGGCCAGGCGTGCCTGAGCATTTTAAACGTTGGGCAATGATCTTTTTTTTTTAATTAATTAATTTTTTCTTTATTGATTAAGGTATTACATATGTGTCCTTATTCCACCATTGCTACCCCCACCCCCCTCCGCTCATGCCCAGCCCCTTCCCCCCGTGTCTGTGCCCATTGGTTATGCTTATATGCATGCCTACAAGACCTTTGGTTGATCTCTCCCCCTCCCCGCACCCTCCCCTGCCTCCCCTGTGAGGTTTGACGGCCATAGCGTCAGGCTCTGTAAACCTCAGCTTCTGGGGGAAGGAGGAGAGCCGCTCACCGTGGAATTTTGCCAACTGCAGGTTGCACCGCGCGCTTAGTTTGAGGAATGAGGGGTGGGAGGTAGGTAAAATCTTTACCTACAGTGCCGGGGCCGCCCTGAAAAGGCAGGAGGGGCCCCCACCCCAAACTGAGGTCAGAGGTCGAGACGGATGCTCCCGCACGCACACTACGAGGCTAGGAAAGGTCCGTTGTTCGCATCCTTGCGGTCTCAGGGGAGACGGGGTAGGCCTCGCCAGCAAGTTTTGAGATGGCTCAGGGTTTTGTCCAGATGGAGGTGTGGGGTCAGCGTGAGGGTTCGAGAGCACATGGTCAGGTGCTGGTGGGGTTTGCAACTCCTGCCAGTGTCAAAGGAGGGAGCCCCCGGGACATCTGTCTCATCAGCTTGCCCAGATGTGGGCCGGAAACAGCAAAAAGGAGGGCAAGAACTCTGTTTACAGCCAATGGGTGGACATCACTCTTCCGGGGCTCGTGTGGAGAATACCTGCTACCACTACCCGCATGTCACGTGTGCTAACTTTGTCACGTGACTTTGTCCAGGCCTCCTTGCCGGTGCATAACCAGGTGTTATCCTCCATCGAGAGCGTGGACGGCTCGGACCCCCTGACCGCTCTGCAGAACCCTATGAGTAGACTGGAGGCCAAAGAGGACGAGGACGAGGATGAGGATGAGGACTCGGAGGAAGAGGAGGAGGAAGATGGCGAGGACACAGACCTGGATGACTGGGAACCGGACCCCCCTCGGCCCTTTGACCCGCACGACTTGTGTGAGTACCAGCGGGGGTTCTCTTCTCCCGAGTGAGGCGTCCTGGCTGGATCACGCTCCGTGCTCCAGGGCGCTGAGCCTCCACCTGGGCATGTGCCCGGACTGAGAATCGGACCCCGACCTCCTGGTTCATAGGTTGACACTCAACCCTGAGCCACGCCGGGCTCCCCAGATTTCTCCCGGATCTTCTGTGTGATGGCGGTAAAGCCCGTTTGCATGGGGCCAGAGGTCACCTCCGTGTCCAACAGAGATCTACCTCGTGTGTTTTTCCTTGAATGCCCACTCCTTAGTCCAGGGGTGGGCAAACTTTTTGACTCGAGGGCCACCATGGGTTCTTACACTGGACCGGAGGGCCGGAACAAAAGCAACCTGACCATGCTGGCACTCTCACCTTGGGCTGCTGGTGAAGGAGCGGAGGGGAGAGCAAGAGAACCCTCCGCTCTTTCGGCTCCTCGGGCCGGATAGAACAGCCGAACGGGCCGTAGTTTGCCCACGGCAGCCTTAGTGGGCACATACAGTCACTTTCTCTTATAGACAGTCGTACAGAGTAACTCTTCACTCTTGGAGACTTGTTGAAATTGGAAATTCCTGTTTCCTAAGCCAGATCAGCACACAGCCAGAACTGGTGAAATATGATTGGCTAATTAAATTAGCTAAGGGTCGAGAGTATGACCTCTGTGTGGTCCAGTGGCGGTATATACATCATGCTGACGGTTAGCTGACAGCTGAGGGCTTCGGGGGCAGAGGCAAGGAGTGTGGGTGCTTAGTGCGAACTGATCCCTCAGAGAATGAGCGAGGTGGGTCCGATTGTGCCACCCAGGTACACGAAGGCTGGGATGTCAAATCCGTTCCTTTTAGCATCATCTTCCCGGAGCGCATGGTACTCTCAGACTGCACAGTACGCTCTCTGATTTCGTTCCCAGACAATGAGATTTCTGTCATTTCTTTTGAAGAAATTGATTAAACAGTATTGTCAGGTTTTCTTTTTAACAGCTTTATTGAGACATAACTTATACCCTATAAAATTCACCTTTTTCATCTCATCAGATTTTATAACATTTAGCCTAATAAGCTCTTCTCTTTTTTTCTTTTCTTCTCAGACATGTTATAATTGATTTGTAAATTTAGTGGCCGCTGTTTGAATTAATATCAGCAGAGAAATAAGTCACCGCCACAGCCCGCGTATTATTTTTGGCAGGCGTAGCTGATTCTGCCCGATTTTAGAGGAGAAGTTCAGGATTTTATTGGTCTATGAAAGCTAATATATTACAATTGAATGGGTATTGTAATTATAGGAGTTAATTGAATTTTGCTCTGAAAACTTAGGGATTTTTCAGCTTAGAACTTTTTAATTGATTTTTTTTTTTTTAAGAGAGAGGAAGGGAAAGAAAGAGAAATGGAAAGAGCGAAAGAGAAACATCGATCTGTTGTTCTACTTCTTTATGCATCTACTAGAGGCCCGATGCACGAAATTCATGCAAGAGTAGGCCCTCGCAGCCCTGGCTTCGTCCGGAAGGTTGGCTGGAAGGGCGTCCGGATGGTCAATGGTTGTTCCACTGTTCCACCATTTGGTCAATTTGCATATTACGCTTTTGTTATTATAGATTGATTGATTTCTATATGTGCCCTGACCAGGGATCAAATGCGCAGCTTTGGGGTATCAGGAGGATGCTCTAACCCAGGGGTGGGCAAACTGTTTGACTCGAGGGCCACAATGGGTTCTTACACTGGACCGGAGGGCCGGAACAAAAGCATGGATGGTGTGTTTGTGTGAACTAATATAAATTCAAAGTAAACATCATTACATAAAAGGGTATGGTCTTTTTTTTTTTAATTTCAATAGTTTTATTCATTTCAAACATTTTAACAAGAAGAATGTAAACACTAACTATTATAGTTTGAAACTTCAAAAAACGGAGGAATCATAGCATAATAACATACCTTATATTGAAGATGGCAAAGGCAAAATAAAATTGCCTAACAAAGGAAAGGTACAAAAGCCTTTCAAATTAAACCCTCCGCTCTTTTGGCTCCGCTGGCCGGATAGAACAGCCGAACGGGCCAGATCCAGCCTGAGGGTCGTAGTTTGCCCACGGCTGCTCTAACCCCAGTGGTCGGCAAACTCATTACTTAACAGAGCCAAATATCAACAGGACAACGATTGAAATTTCTTTGGAGAGCCAAATTTTTTAAGCGTAAACTTCTTCTGATGCCACTTTTTTAAAACAAACTCGCTCAGGCCGTGGTATTTTGTGGAAGAGCCACACTCAAGGGGCCAAAGACCCTCATGTGGCTCGAGAGCCGCAGTTTGCCGACCACGGCTCTAACCAACTGTGCTACCCGGCCGGGGCTCAGCTTAGAACCTTTTACCCGAGATCAAATCATGTTGAAAGGTCTGACCTGCGGGTTTTCTTTTTGTTGCAGGGTGTGAGGAGTGTAACAACGCACACTCCTCCGTGTGCCCGAAGCACGGCCCCTTGCACCCCATCCCCAACCGCCCCGTGCTCACCAGAGCCCGAGCCAGCCTCCCGCTGGTCCTGTACATTGACCGGTTCCTTGGGGGTGTGTTCTCCAAAAGGCGCATCCCTAAGCGCACCCAGTTTGGCCCCGTGGAGGGACCCCTTGTCAGGGAGTCCGAGCTGAAAGACTGTTATATTCACCTAAAGGTAAGTTAAGCTTTATTCACAGTTCACTCCTGTTCTTACTACTTTTAAAGGGCACACATCTTCCTACTGAGCCTCCTAACCCAGTTTCATTGCAGTTGATTGCAAAGGCCTGACATGAACAGCTCGGAAAGGTGTTGGTGTCAGGGGCTGCATCAGTTGGCTAGCGCTGCGTAACAAAACCCCAGTTTGAATGATGGAGATGCATTTTCTCGCGGTTCTGGAGGCTAGAAGGCCAAGATCAAGGTTGAGGGGGAGGGTTGCTTTCCTCTGAGGCTCCTCTCTGATGTGTAGAGGCCCCCTGCTTGCTTCCTCTCTGGTCATCTCTCCCTGGAAGGCTGCCCTGGTGTCTCTCTGTGTGTCCCCATCTCTTCTTGTAAGGACACCCGTCAGTCAGGTTGGAGTAGGACCCACCCTGATGACCCCACTTAAACTTAACCGCCTCTTTAAAAGTCCTATCGACAAATGCAGTCACATTCTGAGCTCTTGGGGGTTAGGTCTTTAACATGGACTTTTTTGTTTGTTTATTTTTGGAGGGTGGGAGGGCACATCATTCATCCCATAATAGGTACTATAGCATTGCAAAATGATTAGAATACAGAGGGTTGTGCAAACCAGGGGTGGGGAATGTCCGGCCCCCGGGCCATATAAGTCCCACAAAATCCTTTGGTCCGGCCCTGCCAAGGCCTTAGGAGTGAGTTAATGAAATGTTTGACCAAATACGGCAGGCTAATTTTTAAAAATATATATATTTTATTGATTTTTTACAGAGAGGAAGGGAGAGAGATAGAGAGCTAGAAACGTCAATGAGAGAGAAACATCGACCAGCTGCCTCTTGCACACCCCCTACTGGGGATGTGCCCGCAACCAAGGTACATGCCCTTGACTGGAATCGAACCTGGGACCTTTCAGTCCGCAGACCGACGCTCTATCACTGAGCCAAACCGGTTTCGGCCAGCAGGCTAATTTTTAAGCTGATAATATCGTATGACCTGCGAATGATGTTGCAAATATCCAAATGGCCTTTGGTAGAAAAAAGGTATCTAAGTACCAATAATGCTTTCATGAAAGTCACTTTTCAATTTTTTGAAACAGATGTTGAATCTTTTGCTAAAGAACAGCACACTGTATGTTAAAATATACTTATATGGATCAATCTCTCTTTTTTTTCTTATACATTTGATGCTTTTGCTTCTGTTTAACCCCTTGGTGACTGCCTCTTTGAGAGCCACTCCGGAGAGTCAAGAAAGGGAAGTGGGAAGGAACAGTGTTTGGGATGTGTGTTTTGAGAAACGAGGTGCTGTCTCGGGGAAGTGTTTTTTTGGTAAATGCTCTAGATCTCTAAGGAAGAATATTCCTTCGTAAAGAGAAATACAGGCTGCACATTATAAACGAATGCTCTTGAATCCCAAATGAAAGCAAGTTGTGATGAAATGGGGGATGTTTTGCTTACAGTTTCTGGCTTATTTGTAGCACTTTTTTTTGATGTGATAGTTAATGATAAGACATCATCTGAAGCTATTCAACCTTGTGGTTAACTTTGAGGTTTTGCCAGGTAATTCTCCTATCGGTGGGTCTTTGGAAGTACCCTTTCCCTTTTATATTTGCCAAGACACAGTTCCGGGATCTGCACAAAGGGGAGAACCGGACATGCGGCTTAATCTCCCACCCCCTGGGCCGAGAAGGCAGAGCACACTGGAGAGTTTGCATTTGTTGTCTGGTGGGGCCTTTAACGTTCTCTTCGGTTGCAGGTTTCCCTTGACAAAGGGGACAGGAAAGACAGGGACTTGCACGAAGACCTGTGGTTTGAGTTGTCTGATGAGACCCTTTGTAACTGGATGATGTTTGTGCGCCCAGCCCAGAACCACCTGGAGCAGAACCTGGTGGCTTACCAGTATGGCCATCACGTGTATTACACGACCATAAAGAACGTGGAGCCCAAGCAGGAGCTGAAGGTGCGGAGCGGGGTCAGGGGGGGCCCTGCCAGGAATTGTGCTTAATTAATGCTTTCCTTACTCCCCCCCCCCCCGAATTTATTTATTTATTTTTAAAAATATATTTTATTGATTTTTTTTTTTTTTTTACAGAGAGGAAGGGTGAGAGATATAGAGCTAGAAACGTCGATGAGAGAGAAACATCGACCAGTTGCCTCTTGCACACCCCCTACCGGGGATGTTTGTGAAATACCCGTCATGTCCAGTAGGCAATAGAATGTTTGTGGAGGGAACAGGGAGGGTCTAGGATGGAGATACTGATTTGGGCGTTATTAGCATAGAATTGGTTAGAAATGGATGTGATCACCTTTGCAAAAATGAAGAAGGCCCTGAACTTGGACTAAGCTTTGAGAAACACCAGTATTGATTGATTGATTGATTGATTGATTTCATAGAGGAAGAGGGAGAGAGAGAGCTAGAAACATCAATGATGGGAGAGAATCATTGACCGGCTGCCTTCTCACTGGGGATGGAGCCCACAACCCAGGCATGTGCCCTTGAGCAGAATTGAACCTGGGACCTTTCAGTCCGCAGGCCAACGCTCCATCCACTGAGCCAAACTGGCTAGGGCGAGAACCACCAGTATTTAGAAGTCAGGGAGAGGAAGCAGAGCCAGGCATGGGGCAGATGCAGGGAGGGTGGGGAGAGACCAGGAAGGCGTGGCGGCATCTGGAGGGCCTGGGTGAGGGCCGCGTGGCGACTGGTGGGGGCGGAAGCCGCTGTGCTCACAGCTGTGTGAAAACCCGTGTTTAAATACAGATAAGAACGTCAGGAGAGGCTGTGTTTTAGTTAGAGGAGGAGTCATGAACAGTACCTCTTGTGAAGTTGTTCTAATAACAAAAACAATTTTAAAAAAATAAAAGGAAAAAGAAAACACGCTGTGTGTCTTGGCAGATGAACCTCCTGCGTGCCCATCTGCCCACGGGTGTTGGAGGGGCTGGGCACGGTGGGGGGTGTTGTTGCTGGGACTGTTCTCCACGGGCTGTGGGAAGGCCTGAGTTGTTTCGTGTGAGCAGGGGAAGTATTTGAGAATTAATCTCGCAGGAACTCATGGTGACGGCCCCCAGTGTCTGACATTGCCCTTGGTTCTTGCAGGTATGGTACGCCGCGTCCTACGCCGAGTTCGTGAACCAGAAAATTCACGACATTTCTGAGGAAGAAAGGAAAGGTGGCTGCCTTTTTATTTTTATTTTATTTTTAAATATATATGTTATATATGAATTCTGACTTACATGGTCGTAGCTTTATGCGTTCCCCAATTTTTCTATCGCAGCGTGTTTAAAGAGATATCCCGGTAGGCTTTCTAGAGTTACACATCCCCGTCTCATCCTAGGATCAAATGACGGTGACATATTTACATCTCTTTCATGAGTGCTGGGAAGTAGTCTTTAACGTAATGAAAACCTGCCCCTGCTAAATCAGAGGGTGATTCCTATCGAGATGTAACCTCTGGGGACACGGCCAGACAGGCATCGATTGCGTTTGTAATATAAACGTTGCGGTAGTATAACCTCCGAACACAGATGCACAAATGATGAGTGTACAGCTCGGCGACCTCTCATGAAGTGAACATGCCTGTGTGACCTGCACCCATGTGTGCAGGTACGGAACAGGACCCGGGTCCCAGGAGGCCTCTGTGCTGCTTCCCGTGGCCCCGCACCCCAATGCGATGCCCCCTGACTGCCCTCCCAGACACGATGTGTGGGCGCCGAGCTTTGTCTGATAGAACTGTGTGATATGTACACCTCCGGTTTGCACCTTTTGCTCCACATGATGTTCATGAGATGAACCCTTGATTAATTTGAAACCTTCCGGTGTGGTGAGGCTGTGTGTGTGTGTGTGTGTGTGTGTGTGTGTGTGTGTGTTGGGGGTGAAAGAGGGTAGTACGATATTGTTATTTGATCATTCTCATTGCTATGGGACCTGACTCCAAGTAGGTAGTATCAGACTTGCTTTCTACAACCAAAATTTCCATTATGGTAAAATAGACCAATGCATTGTGGTATGTTCATACAATAGAATACCAAATTGGTCCTTGAGCCATGTCACCTCGCTGGCACATTGATGTTTGCTTAGCAACCGCAGAAGCTCACCTGAGCTTGGACGCCCAGGGCTTTCTGAGGTCTCATTACGCAGGCGCCGTGGAGTGAATCACGGTCCCTGGGGCTGAACTTACCCTCCGGCCCCTGCTCCCTGCCCCTGCTGCGGTCGCCTTGCTCAGAGCAGCCTGTAATCAGGCGGCCTGGCCTTCTGGCATGGGCAGCCCGCACCAGAGTCATCTCATTACACAGATCCAGGCTTGGTCAGGGACTACTGTCAATCACAAGAACACATATTACTCAGGGACTTCCAAGGTCTGGAGGTTATCTCCAGGAGCCAGAGGACAAAAGCTGGTTGAATTCGTTATTATATGGGAGGGTCATTTCCAACTTTTGGATACTATGAAGAGTGCCACTGTGAACATTCTTATGCATGTCTTTTTTAAAAAATATTTTAAATATATTTTATTGATATTTTACAGAGAGGAAGGGAGAGAGATAGAGAGCTAGAAACGTCGACGAGAGAGAAACATCGACCAGCTGCCTCTTGCACCACCCCCTACCGGGGATATGCCCGCAGCCAAGGTACATGCCCTTGACCGGAATCGAACCTGGGACCTCTCAGTCCAAAGACCGACGCTCTACCACTGAGCCACACCGGTTTCGGATTATGCATGTCTTTTAATGAACATGTGTGTGCATTTCAGGGGCGTACCTCTCGGAGCGGAATTGCTGGGTCATAGGTTATGCGTATAATCAGCTCTGAACATTGTGTCCAAGTGATTATATTGGGCATCGATTTTCAGGTTATTTGTGATAAAATTTACCCTCAGATTTTGAAGCTTGCATCTGAATCACTAGATTATCTGGATACAGATTTCCACTGTAGCACTTTCTGTCCTTCCAGTGTGGTGACTCTGTGTGTGTGTGTGTGTGTGTGTGTGTGTGTGTGTGTTGGGAGTGGAAGAGGGTGTGTGTGTGTGTGTGTGTGTGTGTGTTGGGTGTGGAAGAGGGTGTGTGTGTGTGTGTGTGTGTGTGTTGGGTGTGGAAGAGGGTGTGTGTGTGTGTGTGTGTGTGTGTGTGTGTGTGTGTTGGGGGTGGAGGAGGGTAGTATGAGGATGTTTGTTCCATCATGAATATATCAGAAAGTAAGGTCCTAAAAATTATTCTCTGTTAAACTTTGGCCTTTGGTTTTAAACAGTAATGCAAGTAGCAGACCCTGTATGTTCATGAACTCGGCTGTGGTGAGCGGGGTCGGGGAGGATGCTTGAGTTTTATTGGTGTCTATTGATCACCAGCCTTCACAATTTCTCTCCCGTGACTGCAGTTCTTCGAGAGCAAGAGAAGAACTGGCCCTGCTATGAATGCAACCGCCGGTTTATAAGCTCGGAGCTGTTGCAGCAGCACCTCAATTCGCACGATGAGAAACTGGATGTATTTAGCAGGTAGAATGACGGGGAAGGTTTCAAAAGCTTAGGAGTTCCAAGTCCAGACTCATTTCATATTGTCTATCCACGAATGAGTGTTTGTGTATATGTGTGTGTGTGTGTGTAGACAAGAAACCGGGTAGGCTGCTGAGGGGAATTTTTTTAATCCAGATCAGGTAGGCCTTAGGAGTAATGGTACGAAATTTGGATTTTATTCTGAGGGTTGATAAGAAATCTTTAGAGGGTTCTGATCAGGGAGTATTGTGATGTCAATTATATTTTAAACCATCACCCGGATAAAAATAAAACCATTTTAGCTTATATCGGAGCAAGAGTGAAGACAGGGAGTTCAGCTAGAAGCTCTTTCAACTGTCCCGGTGAGGGATGAGGGTGGTTTGGAAGGGAAAGGACCAGAGAGGAAGAGGGAGGGATAGAGAGTTAGAAACATCGATGAGAGAGAATCATCGATCAGCTGCCTCCTGCACACCCCCTACTGGGGATGTGCCTGCAACCAAGGTACATGCCCTTGACCGGAATGGAGCCTGGAACCCTTCAGTCCACAGGCCGACGCTCTATCCACTGAGCCAAACCGGTTTCGGCCTCTGTAGGATTTGAAGAGAGGAGACAATGTGACACGCATTTAGGGAGTGGGAAGTTAATGGTCTGGGAGGTACAGTATGATTGCCTGCAGCCTTGGGAGCTCGCTGAAGTCCAAGGGCATTACAGGGAGACCACCAGCATGGCCATGCCATCTCCAGCTCCTGCGCTGCGAGGTGCCGTGGTTGCACCATCCACTGACCCACACCGGCCAGAGCTCTAGCTCCTTTGTTTCCCTGGATAATTTGAGACATCTCTTTGAGCTCTCTAGACAGCAAAGATGAGACATTTAAAAAGTGTTTATTAGCAGAAACAATTGTTTCCATCGGGGAAGAAAATCAGGAAGAATAACAAAGTCAGGAAATCAAGATTTGGGAAAGTATTTGTTAGGGCGCGTTATGTGGCTATGACTACTCAGAACCCAACCTCTTGTCCTCAGAACAAGATGCAGAGGAAGGGGACGAGGCAAGAGGCGATTTGGCCCCGGTCGACGGCCAGGACGCCCTCCAAAGTTTATCCGCTTGGAAATCACCAGCGAAAACGGGGAGAAGTGTGACGACGGGACACAGGTATTGGGGCGCATGGGAAAGATGCTGGCGTAGAGGGCGTACCGGCACCACTGTTGTACTTAATTAGAGGGTGTACCGGCACCGCTGTTGGATTTTAATTAGAGGATGTACCGGCACTACTGTTGGATTTAATGCAGATGCCCTTCCAAGGATGACAGCTCTGTGGGGCCAGCCCTCTGCTGCCTGTTGCTTAAAGTGTGGCTAGTGACCCAAAGAAGAACTTCACATGCCCACAGCCTGGGGCAGCATCCCAAGCCCAGTGCAGGCTGGGAACGGGAGTCAGTAGCAGTGCTTTCTAAAGTATCCATGAAGAAGGACCAGGGCATGGTTGGTTTTTTATTTTTTATTTATTTATTTATTTTAAATAGTTTTAAAAATATATATATATATATATGTATATATATATATATATATATATATTTTATTGATTTTTTTTACAAAGAGGAAGAGAGAGGGATAGAGAGTTAGAAACATCGATGAGAGAGAATCATCGACCAGCTGCCTCTTGCACACCCCCTACTGGGGATGTGCCCGCCACCAATGTACATGCCCTTGATCAGAATTGAACCTAGGACCTTTCAGTCCGCAGGCTGACGCTCTATTCACTGAGCCAAACTGGTTGAGCAAGAGCCAAATTTTTAAAAAAATATATATATTTTATTGATATTTTACAGAGAGGAAGGGAGAAAGATAGAGAGCTAGAAACGTCGATGAGAGAGAAACATCAACCAGCTGCCTCTTGCACACCCACTACCGGGGATGTGCCCGCAACCAATGTACATGCCCTTGACCGGAATCGAACCTGGGACCCTTCAGTCCGCAGACCGACGCTCTACCACTGAGCCAAACCGGTTTCGGCAAGAGCCAAAATTTTTAACCTTAAACTTCTTCTAACGCCACTTCTTCAAAATAGACTCGTCCAGGCCGTGGTATTTTGTGGAAGAGCCACACTCAAGGGGCCAAAGAGCCCCATGTGACTCGCGAGCCACCGTCTGCCGACCTCTGCCCTAGCCGTTTCGAAAAAGCAGTAATTCCAAACCACAGCCGACACTCTTTCTCACGCTCATCCCTATCGAGGTGAGGGAATAATTCCTGGTTATTGCAATTTCAGGACCTGCTGCATTTTTCCCCCAAGGAGCAGTTCGATGAGGCCGAGCCAGCCGCCCTGAATGGGCTGGACCAACCGGAACAGCCCACCCTCCCGATGCCGCTGCCGCAGGAGACCCCGTCTTCCCTGGAGCAGGAGCCGGAAGCCCACAGCCTGCACCTGCAGCCCCAGCACGAGGAGAGCGTGCTGCCCGCCCCGAGCACCCTCACCGCCGATGACATGCGCAGGGCCAAACGCATCCGAGTAAGTGGGAAGCGGGCGCCGGCCTTGCCCCAGGCAGCCGGCTGAAGGGGGCTGCCCCCCAACCTGGTCACCATCCACCTCAAATTCTAGCACCCGGCTTAGCCCACGCTCGGTCCCCTTGTTTTGGGAGAAGGTGCTAACTGTGTCTCAGTGTCCTTGTGTCCTGTGGCAGGCAGTTTGGGGGGCTGTTTCTAGAGTCCATGTGTTTATTAAGGACGCAGAGCTGGGCTTTTGGCAGCTCCTGGACTGGCATAGTTAAAGGCGCGGAGTCTCTGGATCCCTAAGCTCACTGATTGGAAATGGAGTGCATTTCATTATAACGGCTACGCACATGTAAGCCAGGCTCATCCGTGTCTCATCATAGCTCTCGCGTTACTCTGGGGCGCCTTCATTTGGTTATCTGCGGCTTCCAAGGGGAGACTGGCAAGTGTCATTAGCCACCCATGAATGCAAAGGGACCTGCGTCCAAGCTGATGCGGCAGGGACGACCCACACCCCCAGGGAAAGCTCGAAGTTAGGCTGTAGGTCCGGGAGCAGGTCGGCGTCTCACCTGGGTGCCCTGCATCTTGACTCGAGGCCACAGGGCTGCAGGGCCCGCTGGCTTCCAGGCGGACGCGTCGTAGTCTCACTCTGCAGACAGCCTTTGAGTCCGAGTTAGGCGCTGCAGGGGTACATGTGGAGAGCAGCGTGGTTTTGTGGAGTAAGTGCCAGAGCTGACAGTGTGCATTCAGAAAGCGGTGTCTTAACCCCTGTTTCTGAGTGGGATGTGTAAAGACTTTTAGTAGAACTTTATGTGCGGGCGACAGGGCTCCTTTTGAATAACTTTCCAATTTCTGGATGGCTCATGGTTTTAGCTAATGTTTCTGTTGGTTTTCTTACTTGTATAAGTGCAGCTTGTACTTCTTTTGGTCTTCTTTTATGTCTGTGTGCTAGAGGCGACCTTGAAACATAGTCTAGTCCAGCCGTAGGCAAACTATGGCCCGTGGGCCGGATCCGGCCCTCGGAGCCGAAAGAACAGAGGGTTCTCTTGCTCTCCCCTCCGCTCCTTCACCAGCAGCCCAAGATGAGAGTGCCAGCATGGTCAGGTTGCTTTTGTTCCGGCCCTCCGGTCCAATTTAAGAACCCATTGTGGCCCTCTAGTCAAAAAGTTTGCCCACCCCTGGCTTAGTCTATGGCTTATACACATGTGTTTAGACATTAGTAGCTACATGGTAGCATCGAAGGGCTCTGAGCCCACTGAGGCTAAATAACCTTTGTGAGGTTCCGGAATGGACACACCTATCACTTGTGACTCCATGTATGTTATTTGAAAAGTGTATGTAGACCCACAGCAATAGAGACCAGAAAGGCAAACAGCTGCGAAACTTCCCATCCATCATTCCACGTTACTTCCCAGCCTGCATTTCACCCTCTTGCCCAATTACTGTCGTCTCTGCTTTGGCCATTCTGATTTTTCCCTTAATTCAGAGAAATGCTTACTAGATTTAATTTTTTTTTAACGGAAAAAATCTAAAGCCTACCCGTGGAGTGAAGATATGGACATCCAAGCCTAATCTCGTTATGATTGAGCTTGTATTCTTGAGTGAGTGGGTTGTTGGTTTTGGTTCACGATTCCTCATGTCAAAGCAAAAGCCACGTGCGTGTGGCTTTTTAAAGGCCCCTTGAGCTGTTTTTTCCCCCTCACACATTCTAAAAGGTAGGGCCATGCATTTTTCTCATCTTTTCTGTCCAGGTTGGCAATGACCAACTGAAAGGAAGTCTTCCAATCCAATTGGTAATGTAACTATTTTTCTCTCCTCTAATGCTGCCTGCTCAGTTGGAGCTGCAGGTAGGTCGGTTTCTGTGTTTCAATAACGGAATGTTCCTTTAAGTGTTTGCCTTCTCTGCTCTCCTTTGCAACCTGTACTTTACTAAGCCCTGGTAGGAACTACAGCGTGGTTGCGGCCGTCAATGCAAATCAGTTCATGAATAATGATGATTTATTCTCCAGTAGATCAGCGAGTAAATCGTGGGCTGCAGATTCCTCAGATGCAAAATGAAGGGTAGGACTAAGAGATCCATCCAAGGTCCCTTCCAGCTCTGAGACGGTCTGAGTGACTCATGGGATGGTATTGAGGTCTAACACGCGTTCAGCATGCGCTGTGCGCAATGGAATTTCCCCCGAGGCCTGTCTTTATGTGGCATGCAGTCTGATTGGGAGATAATGCTAACGTAAGGTGCTAAGTGCTAAATTTAAAAGTTTAGCATGTACTTGTTATAAGAACTTCGAAGAGTGAAAGGCAAAACAAACAAAAAGATGAAGGCGTCAATGGATGAATTCATAGATGTAGTGAGACTTAAAACTAGTCCTTCATAAAGAGTCCAGCAGAAGGTTGACCGTGTCAAAGGAGGGCAGCCATGAGATGCAGGCCGAGAAAGGTGTGCGTGGTGTGGTTATGGGACAGTGCGCACACTAGCATGACCCTAGGATGGGTGCCAGGTGAAGGACAGCGTGAGTGAGGTATGTCGGGCAGGGCTAGCCCACCCAAGGCGTTGAATGCAGCATCAAAATAATGGGAAAATTGATCAAGAGTTTGGGTTTCCTTAGCTATTAATATCAAACTTCAGGAACATGTTATGGTCTTTGTCTGCAAAGAATCTGTGGTCTCAGAATTCACTGCATTGCAAGTGGAACCTCTCATCACAGATTTTAATAACGGTACCACTTGGACTCCCTTCGGTGAGTTTCTGCACCGTGTAGCGTGATGCGGTTGACTGGCTGTATCTCATTCATAGAAATTAGCATTACATGATCCATAATGGATGCATCTGTGCTGCCCTCCCCATTTTTCATGATTTCTCCTGGAAACGTGTGCCAGTTGTAGCTCCGAACTACAGGAGATACCAGAGTGAAACGGCCTGCGTCCGTGGTCGGAATGGTCCCAGCATCCTGCCGTGCAATGTGAGGATTGCATTAGGCCAGCGGTCGGCAAACTAATGAGTCACCAGAGCCAAATAGTGACAGTACAACGATTGACATTTCTTTGGAGAGCCACATTTTTTAAACTTAAACTTCCTCTAACGCCACTTCTTCAAAATAGACTCGCCCAGGCCGTGGCGTTCTGTGGAAGAGCCACGCTCAAGGGGCCCAAGAGTCGCATGTGGCTCCCGAGCCGCAGTGTGCCGACCTCGTTTAGGATCATCAGGTCAGAGAAATGCAGTCTAGTTCTTGAGGACCGAGACAGTTGTCTCAAGAAGCAAGGAAGTGGAGCCAGGTGGCTGCTCAGTTAGATCAAGAGAGTGAGGATGCTCATCCATAATCAGAAGTGACAGGACCCTTATTAGCATCGTGGATCAAAACCACACTGAGTTCCGGAGTTGACACCCGAGGAGAGATGGCATCTCCGGGGAGGCCAAGGTCGGGTGGTGTACACTGTGTCTGCCCTTGGAAACTTGAGTGACTTGGGGGAAGGGAAAGATTCTGACCTGCCGAGAGCGCTCTGAATCTGGACTCTGAATCCCAGGGCGGCATTTGCTTACTTGCCATGTTTCCATAAAGTTTCCACAGGAGCTAAAATACCGAGAGCTTTGATGTAGAATGAGGATCTGTAGAACTAAAAGGTTGGGCAACAGCTACAGTGGAATGAAGTGAGAGTGAGCTCTGGCTGATTTGAGAAAGGTCTGTTTTGTTGTTGTTTTTCTTAATATATTTTATTTTATTTTTTATATATATATTTTTTATTGATATTTTACAGAGAGGAAGGGAGAGAGATAGAGGGCTAGAGATGTCGATGAGAGAGAAACATTGACCAACTGCCTCTTGCACACTCCCTACCGGGGATGTGCCCACAACCAATGTACATGCCCTTGACCGGAATCGAACCCGGGACCTTTCAGTCCGATAACCAACACTCTACCACTGAGCCAAACCAGTTTCAGCGAGAAAGGTCTGTTTTTAAAGATTCCTGATGATGCTACCGGAAAGTTGGAAATAATTCTTTTTGATTTTCACATGAAATACATTCAATTAACTCTCTCGGACACTGCCTGTGAAATACGGTGTTTTTAGAGGGCGCTAGGTGCGGAGATGAATAAAATCTGCTGTGAGCCTGGAGCAGCCCTGCATCCTGGAAGGCGGGAGAATTCCTAAGCGCCTGCTGCAGACAGGAGCGTAGCGTGCCCCTCTCGGCCCTGCTGGAGTGGCCGGAGGAGGGAGTTTTCTGTGGCAAAGCAGCTGGGCTCAGAATTCTCACTAACTCAGAACCAAGTACCGTATTTGCCGGCGTATAAGACGATTTTTTGGCCCTGAAAAATATGCCTCCAAGTGGGGGGTAGTCTTATACGGCGAGTATATAACAAACTCTGTATTTTTAGTGGAAATGTTAGGGGGTCGTCTTATACGCCCAGTCGTCTTATACGCCGGCAAATACGGTAGTTTGCTTTTCCCCTAGAATGATTATTTTATAGCAAATGTAATTTAGAAAGTTGCCGTGTGTAATTTGAAATGAAGGGTCTAAGTTCATTGCACTTTTGGTTGTACAAATAATGCCTTAAAAGCTCCGCTAATCCTTCCATTACTGTTGCCTTCTACTTACCTAAGCGCATATATGTATATATATATATATGCGCATGCTTAGGTATATTTTTTATATATATATATATATATATATATATGCTATAAAAATATATTTTTTCCTTCTTTTTGATGGATTTCCCCCCTTCTCATAGCTATGTAGACCTTTCCCCTGGTTGTGGAGGAGCTAATGAACGAAACGGCGTTATATAGGTTAGCTAAGGTGCTGGCTCTGTGCTATTGGTGTGAAAGATGACTGTTAACCTGCTCTCAGGAGAGAGGAGTTGCTTTTCCAATGGTGGTGACGGATTTGCACCGACTACCCGTATTCTCTCCCTTGGATCCCCCATCACAGCGGCATGCATTTCCCGGGCGGCCGATCAGCAGTAGACATGCAATCTGCGATCTGAAAAGGGGGCAGAGGCAAACTGACTGGTCTAGACAGGGAGCAAGGCAACCCGCTTAACTTGGTTAGCAGGCACGCTAACCCGTGGAACGGACGAGCTGCATTGAGGCTTGGCCGCTGCATTTTCTGGGCGGAAGTGGTTAAATGTACACCCTCCATCTATCATGTGCGCTCATGCATCTGATCATGAGCAAGCACGTTCACGTAAATCTGTGTCCTTTGTTTCTCTCTCAGTTCTTTTTCTTAAATTGAGACATGATTCACATACCATAAAAATCGCCCCTTTGTGGTAGTTTTTTTTTTAAAGAATTTCCCCACAGCTGTGCAATCATCAGCACCATCTAATTCTGGAACATTCCATCACCCTCAAAAGATACCCCGTATCCATTGCCTCCTTCACCCAGCCCCTGGCAAGTGCTACCCTTCAGTTCTTTTTATTATCATTTTTTTTTTTTTTACTAAACATTTTTTTTTTTTTACAGAGAGGAAGAGAGAGGGAGAGAGAATTAGAAACATCAATGAGAGAGAATCATCAATCAGCTGCCTCTTGCACGCCCCCCTACTAGGGATGTGTCCGCAGCCAAGGTACATGCCCTTGACTGGAATCGAACCCGGGACCTTTCTTTTTTTTTTATATATATATTTTATTGATATTTTACAGAGAGGAAGGGAGAGAGATAGAGAGCTAGAAACATCGATGAGAGAGAAACATCGACCAGCTGCCTCTTGCACACCCCCCACCGGAGATGTGCCCGCAACCAATGTACATGCCCTTGCCGGAATCGAACCCGGGACCTTTCAGTCCGCAGACCGACGCTCTACCACTGAGCCAAACCGGTTTCGGCGAACCCGGGACCTTTCAGTCCGCAGGCAGACACTCTATCCACTGAGCCAAACCGGTTTCAGCTTTACTAAACATTTTAATCAAGCTTTGAATTCTTTATTTCTATTTTTTTTAAAAAAACATATTTTTATTGATTTCAGAGAGGAAGAGAGAGGGAGAGAGAGATAGAAACATCAGTGATGAGAGAGAATCATTGATTGGCTGCCTCCTGCATGCCCCACATTGGAGATCGAGCCCACAACCCGGGCTTGTACCCTGACAGGGAATCAAACCATGACCTCCTGATTCATAGGTCGACACCCAACCACTGAGCCACACTGGCCGGGCCAAGCTTTGAATTCTTTTTCTCAAGGACTTGGACAAGTGGCATTTGACTGACTTGCTCCAGCCTCATTCACGCACGTGTGACTTAATCCCAAGTCATTTCTTCCGAGTCTGCAATTTGTATTCCACGTCACTTTAGGATTTGTCTTACTGTTTTTGAATACTGCTTAAATCCTTTCATAAGAAAACGCACACATAGCCGAAACCGGTTTGGCTCAGTGGTAGAGCATCGGCCTGCGGACTGAAAGGTCCCAGGTTCGATTCCAGTCAAGGGCATGTACCTTGGTTGCGGGCACATCCCCAGTAGTGGGTGTGCGAGAGGCAGCTGGTCGATGTTTCTCTCTCATTGACGTTTCTGGCTCTCTATCTCTCTCCCTTCCTCTCTGTAAAATATCAATAAAATATATTTTAAAAAAGAAAAAACACACACATAGACATCAAACAAAACACAGGAAACGTTCGTCTTTTCAAGAGAACTTCTTTACGATGATGTCTTTATTTTTAATGTCTCGCCAGAAAAATATTTTTTTCCAGTGTGTCCTAGAGTTTCATTTCTATGGAAAATCAATTATTTGCAGAGATCACCCCCTCGCTCTATAAACGTTGCGGTCACGCATTCAATTTCCTCCCTCAGTTATCCTGTCTGTGTGTGTCTTGCAGAACGCGGCCCTCCAGCATCTGTTCATTCGCAAGTCCTTCCGGCCCTTTAAATGTTTGCAGTGTGGCAAGGCCTTCCGCGAAAAGGACAAACTGGACCAGCACTTGCGCTTCCACGGGCGGGAGGGGAACTGCCCGCTGACCTGTGACCTCTGCAACAAGGGCTTCCTCAGCAGCGCGTCCCTGGAGAGCCACATGAAGCTCCATTCGGACCAGAAGACTTACTCTTGCATCTTTTGCCCGGAGTCCTTTGACCGCCTTGATTTGCTGAAAGACCACGTGGCCATCCATATCCACGACGGCTACTTCACCTGCCCGACCTGCAAGAAGCGGTTCCCAGATTTCATCCAGGTGGGTGTCTGCCGCTGCGATTCCTGTCTGCTTCCCTCTTCTGGTGAGAGAAACGGATTTTTGGAAAATTGAGACTGCCGTCACCGGTGGGTCACTTGCATTTTCTTCCCTTCTTTGTAACAACTTCACAGTTGAGGACATTCCTTCAATCTACTTTATTTATTTATTTTTTAAATGTATTTTTATTGATTTCAGAGATGAGAGAGAGAAACATCAATGATGAGAGAGAATCCTTGATCAGTTGCCTCCTGCACACCCCCTATGGAGATAGATCCCACAACCTGGACATGTGCCCTTGACCAAAATGGAACTCAGGACGTTTCAGTCCTCAGGCTGATGCCCTATCCACTGAGCCAAACCGGCTAGGTGGGAACTCTGCTTTTAATCTTTTTTTAAAAAATATATATTTTATTGATTTTTTTAACAGAGAGGAAGGGAGAGAGATAGAGAGCTAGAAACGTCGATGAGAGAGACACATCGACCAGCCGCCTCTTGCACACCCCTACCGGTGATGTGCCCGCAACCAATGTACATGCCCTTGACCGGAATCGAACCCGGGACCTTTCAGTCTTCAGGCCGACACCCTATTCACTGAGCCAAACCGGCTAGGTGGGAACTCTGCTTTTAATCTTAAAAAGAAAGAAAAAAAATGTTGGTTGCATGTAATCAGGGCCTTGACTACAAGCACTCTTCCTTCCTCCCCTTCTTATGGGAGCTGAGATTTGTAAGGCTTCTGGATCCTTGTTTTGTCCCCTTGTCGTAAAGAAAGTGTGTGCTACCGAGGCCAATTAGTGGTCACATCTAATGGGATTACCTCGCTCAGTTTCTGAAAGTGCTTGGCAACGCCTCTGGCGCCCTCTAGAGTTGGTAAGCTGCCTTGTCATTTCCTTTGGCGCCGAGTCCCCTGACTTTTTTCCGTCTTCGCTGGCAGGTGAAAAAACACGTGCGAAGCTTCCACTCAGAAAAGATCTACCAGTGCACGGAGTGCGACAAGGCCTTCTGCCGCCCGGACAAGCTGCGCCTCCACATGCTGCGACACTCGGACCGCAAGGATTTCCTGTGCTCCACATGTGGGAAGCAGTTTAAGGTGTGTGTGCAGGAGTGGCCGGAGGGGGTTCTCACGGCCACTGCGGTCACGTGGAGCCAAGGATCAGTGCGTGTTTGTTTCATCAGCTCATCGCCCACTTTCAGAGAACTGGAGATGCATTTGGAGCCTCGTGTTTGAGTTAGTTATTCCGATAACATTAAGGAAGGAAACTCATTTTCATTTCCCAAAATGATTCATTCAGATCCACAGACAAATAGAGTCATAATGCATCTCCCAAAACAATCCAAATGTAGGAAAACTAGAACTAAATCGCTATTGAGGCTTTCCTAAGAGAACAGTCCATTTACTTAACAAATCAAGAGATTTTTTATTGAGCACTTACTAAGTACAGGAGGCTGATGTCTCACCACCTGAGGGTGGTGAGACATCTGTAAGGTGCGGAGAGGGCTTAGACCTCTCTGGGGAATGTTAATGACGTCAAGGATTAAAATGAAAAAATAAATTCAGTAACCTGCCCGGAATTTAGAAGCACAGGGAAAATCCAAGGTTAAACAAATAAATGTAAAAATGGTAAAAAAAAAAAAATGATCCTGACTATAGGTGGCTCTGTCATAGAAACTGGAAAAGTATGAGGAGAGGAAAATAATTTTATAAGGATGTGTTTGTACAGAACGTGGACACATTGGAGAGCAGTAGAAATGCCTCTCAAAGCTTAAGTTTTATGGCGTGTGTGGTACAGGTTGTAATCTCAGTGGCCTTTCATATATATAGTAGCGTGATTTAGAACTCAGTGGGAAAGTATAAGTGGGTCTAGGTTTTTCTGTTTCTTATTTAAAAAAAAAAAAAAAGACCATTTATCTAAAAGGATTCCTGTTTTGTGATGCTAATTGGTTAGCCCTCCATCCCATCCACTTAACATTTTTTGGTCATCTATTTTGTGCCAGATACCATTTTAGCACCAAAGCATACAACACACACACACACACACACACACACACACACACACACACACACTTTTCTGCTAACAGTTTACTTTCACCCAGTATATCAGACAGACTTCAGTCTGAGAAGCCGGACCATTCGTACTGTGGAATAAGGGGTTTTGTTATAGGAGAAGATGGAGAAGGAAAGGTCTGACAGGAGAGGGTGCAGGACCAGAGGAAGGTCACTGCTGCCCTTTTGGGAAACCCCGGTCTGGTTGCGCAGCTGGGAACCCGGGAGTCTGGGGCCCCAGGCCCTTCCGGCTTACGGGGGGCTGAGAGGGAGAGCCGGGGCTGCCCGTGGACGACGGTGTGGCTGCCCAGCGCGAGTACATGGACAGGCCGGCAGGGCTGGCGGCTGAGAGCTGGCGGCTCGTGGGGGACAGCAGGGATGCTCTGGTACCGCCGCATCTGACCCGAGAGCATCGTGGCTGTGGCTTCGTCTCCACCTCCCAGCCTGTACCAGCGACGAGAGGACCTGGTCTGGGGGGAGGTTTGAATCTTCACAAGTAACCACCTCACTAGGCAAGGGAGCTGGCGTGCTTTGGTTTTGCATTTGTTTTTGCTCAGGATGGCCTCTGCCTTGTTGTTTTTCTATGGACTGACACCAACATGCGCTCATCCGACTAGCCCAGGGGTGGGCAAACTTTTTGGCTCGAGGGCCACCATGGGTTCATACACTGGCCCGGAGGGCCGGAACAAAAGCATGGATGGAGTGTTTGTGTGAACTGATATAAATTCAAAGTAAACATCAGTACATAAAAGGGTACGGTCTTTTTTTAATTTTTTATATTTCAATAGTTTAGAACAGCCGAACGGGCCGGATCTGGCCCGCGGGCCGTAGTTTGCCCACAGCTGGACTAGACCTAGACCATGAGCTCTGTCCATAGCAGGCAGTGTAATGGTTTGCTTGAACTTCTGAATCCAGGAGATGAGAGACTCTTACATTTATTTGGGATTTAGAGGAATGTCATTATGTTTGTTTAAACACGTGAGAATTGAGTTTACATACCGCATTGTAAATTCCGTTTTACCTATCATTCATTATCAATATGTCTTGTACTTTAAAAAATATATATATTTTATTGATTTTTCACAGAGAGGAAAGGAGAGGGATAGTGAGTTAGAAACATCGATGAGAGAGAAACATTGATCAGCTGCCTCTTGCACACCCCCCACTGGGGATGTGCCCGCAACCAAGGTACATGCCCTTGACCGGAATTGAACCCGGGACCCTTCAGTTCGCAGACCGACGCTCTATCCACTGAGCCAAACCGGTTTCGGCTGTCTTGTACTTCTTAATACCAAACTGATTCCATATACCCTTTGCTCTCTTCTGCAAAAGTGCAGTCTTTTTCCCCCCCTCTAAAAATCAGTGTATTTCTTTAAAAAAAGAGTTTTATTGATTTTTAGAGAGAGAAGAAGGGAGAGGGAGATAGAAGAAACATCAATGATGAGAGAGTATCATTGATTGGCTGCCTCCTGCATGCCCCCTACATGGAGTGAGCCCACAACCCGGGCATATGCCCTGACATGGAATTAAACCATGGCCTCCTGGTTCATGGGTCAACGCCCAACCGCTGAGCCACACCGGCCGGGCAAAAAATCAGTAGCTTTCAAACGGAAGGGTCGTTTTCCCCCCAGGCACTTCCTTGCTGGCGGACAGAGTCATTCCTAGTCGCTTTGCCTTGTCCTCGTATGTTCCAGCTCTGACAACCCGGGTCCTCTCAGTAGTAGGTTGTGGTCGCTGCTAACTCGCATTGATATTTTAAAAATAGGGCTCCAACGACACATGTTCTACTCCCTCTTCTCACCCCCCTGCCTTTTCGACCATTTCCTCTCAACAGCGCAAGGACAAGCTGCGGGAGCACATGCAGAGGATGCACAATCCCGAGAGGGAGGCCAAGAAAGCCGACCGCATCAGCCGCTCCAAGACCTTCAAGCCCCGCATCACGTCCACCGACTACGACAGCTTCACGTTCAAGTGCCGCCTGTGCATGATGGGCTTCCGGAGGCGGGGCATGCTGGTCAGTGCCCAGCGGCTCCGGGCTCCGCCTGCCGCCTCTCACCTCTCACTTCTTTTTCTTCTTTTCTTAAAATATATCTTATTGATATTTTACAGAGAGGAAGGGAGAGAGATAGAGAGCTAGAAACGTCGACCAGCTGCCTCTTGCACACCCCCCACCGGGGATGTGCCCGCAACCAATGTACATGCCCCTGTCCGGAATCGAACCCGGGACCTTCTAGTCCGAAGACCGACGCTCTACCGCTGAGCCACACCGGTTTTGGCTCACCTCTCATTTCCGTTGTGCGGGGATGGCTCTCGTCTATACCCGTAGTCTCTCCAGACGTGTCCACAGGTTCTGGCAGGGGCTGGGGGGAAACAGGCCAACAGGCCCCAATTTGGAGTTCTCTCCTTGCCAGTCTCCCTTCGCCCTCCTTTGCTGTATGGTTCAGTGGCCGGCAAACTGCGGCTCGTGAGCCGCATGCGGCCCGAGAGCCGCAGTTTGCCACTCTGTTGACTAATGAGTTTGCCGACTAATGCATTAGGGAAAAACACTTAAAAAAAACATTGTAGTAATGTACTAATGTTTTTATCCTGAAGCCAAAACTTCGGGGTAAGGGGAATGCTTTACATAATGGTCAGCAAACTCATTAGTCAACATAGTGGCAGGCCGTGGCCCACGAGCAACAGTTTGCCGACCATGCCCTAGTTCATTAGAAGAGATGTATAGTTAGCCCTTCCTTCCTTCCTTCCTTCCTTCCTTCCTTCCTTCCTTCCTTCCTTCCTTCCTTCTTTCCTTTCTTTCTTCCTTCCTTCCTTCCTTCCTTCCTTCCTTCCTTCCTTCCTTCCTTCCTTCCTTCCTTTGGTTAATCCTCACTTGAGGATATTTTTTTCCATTGATTTTTTTTTTTAGAAAAAAGTGGAAGGGAATGGAGGTGGGGGAGAGAGAGAAGCATCGATGTGAGGGAGACTCATCAATTGGTTGCCTCCTGTATGTGCCCCCAGCGGGGAGGAAGGTGTGGAATGGGGAGAACCTGCAACCCAGGTACCCACCCTTGCCCCAGGAATCGAACCCGTGACCCTTTGGCGCATGGGCCGGCGCTCTAACCATTGAGCACACCGGCCAGGGCTGTCCATCTCTTTTTGTTGCTAGTTTTGTTTTGCTTTACCCTTCTCAGTCTCTGTCCTCGCCACGTTTTGTTTCCCTCTTCTCGTTTTTGTGTTCCCGAGTGTCCTTTCTCTGGGCTCTTTGCCGCTGGGACACCAGGTCAGCCCGCGCACAGCAGGCCCCAGGACGGCCTTCTGTTACCAGCTCCACGAGCGGCCGGAGGAACTTAATCCCTGTCTGTGCCGCTTAGCCTGGGGTCGTAACGTCGGTCCCCTTAGCGTTGTTTGCTTTAAAGTCACAGAACCTATTGGCAGCCACTGCATTAAGTGAGGACTTTGCATGTCTGCCAGGAGCTAACGTTAGAGAGCATCATTTAAAATTCAGAACCTTGCCCTAGCCGATTTGGCTCAGCGGATAGAGCCTCGGCCTGCGGACTGAAGGGTCCCAGGTTCAATTGCAGTCAAGGGCGCGTGCTTGGGTTGAGGGCTCAGTCCCCAGTAGGGGGCGTGCAGGAGGCGGCCTATCAGTGATTCTCTCTCCTCATTGATGTTTCTCTCTCTCTCTCTCTCTCTCTCTTCCTCTCTGAAATCAATAAAAATATTTATTTATTTTTAAAATATATTTTATTGATATTTTACAGAGAGGAAGGGATAGAATAGAGAGCTAGAAACGTCAATGAGAGAGAAACATCGACCAGCTGCCTCTTGCACACCCCCTACCAGGGATGTGCCCGCAACCAATGTACGTGCCCTTGACCGGAATCGAACCTGGGACCTTTCAGTCCGCAGACCGACTGAAAAGCCAAACCGGTTTCGGCGAAATCAATAAAAATATTTTTAAAAAATAAAATTCAGAACCTTAATTTTTATCTCATTCAGTGTCCTCCCTTAGGGTAGGGCACTAAATAATGACAGGCAGGTTTGCATCAGGAGAATCCACCACAGAAGTTCCTGCCACTGTAATTTCCCTTTCTCCAGCTTCTCCAAGTTCTTTCATCAAAGACTCTTCACGGGGATCCACAGCGACCCAGTTCCCCTCCGTGATTTGCCGAGTTCCTGTTGACAGGGACTGCCAATGCTTCGGTGTCGGATCGGCCTGGTTCTGGCCGAACGCCTATTGTTTTGGGGCGCCGCCGCCGCAGAGGGTGTCAGCTTCTCGCCGTGGCTCGGAGACATCGGCCCGGCTCCTGTCTCTCTGTTTCTCATTTCCCTTTTCCCCCCGTTTAGGTCAATCACTTATCGAAGAGGCACCCGGACATGAAGATAGAAGAGGTGCCCGAGCTCACCCTGCCCATCATCAAGCCCAACCGCGACTACTTCTGCCAGTACTGCGACAAGGTACCGGACCGCCCGCCGCGGGGCCAGCTGGTCCGCGGGCGGGAAGGCGGGCCAGGACCTTCGGCAGATGGCTCCCGGCTCCCAGGGTTTTTCCACAACACGAGGGCTGCACGCGGAGCCTCGGCCTCAGCCAAATTGGTTTTCTTCCGAATGAGCTGGCTTTGTTTTCCTCCTGCTCCCTTCTCTGTGATTTTTATAAAAAAAAATTTATTTTTTTAAATATATGTTTTATTGATTTAAAAAAAATATATTTTATTGATTTTTTACAGAGAGGAAGAGGGGGGGATAGAGAGTCAGAAACATCGATGAGAGAGAATCATCGATCAGCTGCCTCTTGCACACCCCCCACTGGGGATGTGCCCGCAACCAAGGTACATGCCCTTGACCGGAATCGAACCCGGGACCTTTCAGTCCTCAGGCCGACGCTCTATCCATTGAGCCAAACCAGTTTCGGCTTTTATTGATTTTTTTACAGAGAGGAAGAGAGAGGGATAGAGGGTCAGAAGCATCGATGAGAGAGAATCATCGATCAGCTGCCTCTTGCACACCCCCCACTGGGGATGTGCCCGCAACCAAGGCACATGCCCTTGGCCGGAATCGAACCCGGGACCTCTCAGTCCACAGGCTGACGCTCTATCCACTGAGCCAAACCGGTCTCGGCTCTCTGTGATTCTTTTTTGCTGCAAAAGGAGTGTCTTTTATTACCAAGAGCTTAGTCTATGGGTTCATTGAAAATGTCTTAGCTCTAACGCGAGAGTGTTCATCAGTGCGTTTGGAAGATACGAGGTAGCTTTTGGACTTCTAGAAGATCGAGGGCATGTGACAAGGTTTTTGCGGCGGAGTACTCTGTGCTATTTCCTTCTTTATTTCTGCACAGTTACACAAAAGACAGAAAGAGGGTGTTTATTGCTTCCCTGTAATACTGTTCCTTATACAATGCACATTCACCGCTAGAGGGCCTGGTTGCTGTTAGACTTTTCATTGTGGAGGGTTCCTTGGCATCTGGTAGTCAAGTACGTACCTCGTGTGAGAGCTTTCACAGAAAGGCTAAAGGAGGGCTGGCCTTAGGAACAGTTCTCTTTCTCTGTGTACCCCCTCTTCAGCTGCAGGGGAAAGGCTGTTGCCACTATTACTATCGTAGATCTATAAATCTAAGGAAGATGGAGAGAAAGAGAGAGAGAGAAACATCAATGATGAGAGAGAATCAAGCCTGCAACCAGGCATGTGCCCTGTCCAGGAATTGAACTTCGACCTCCCGGTTCATAAGTCAACACCCAACCACTGAGCCACACTGGCCGGGTTAGATGATGCCCTTGTTTTTAAAAAAATATATATATTTTTATTGATTTCAGAGAGGAAAGGAGAGGGAGAGAGAGAGATAGAAACATTAGTGATGAGAGAGAATCATTGATTGGCTGCCTCCTGCATCCCCCCACTGGGGATCGAGTCCACAATCCTGGCACGTGCCCTTGGCTGGAATTGAAGCCGGGACCCTTCAGTCCGCAGGCCGACGCTCTAGCCACTGAGCCAAACCGGCTAGGGCAAAGATGTCCTTGTTTTATTCTAATTTATGTTGTATAGTTAGCTTTCATTTTATCTGTTTATTTCGGGTGCACGATACCCGCTTTATTTTGGGCGACACTAATACTCTCTCTCTTTTCCTTGTACGGAGGTGGTTAGAGGGTTGGCTTTCAGCAGGACAGGGGAAACCGTGCGCGGCTCTCACGGCAAAGCATTTGAACCTGCAGGTTTACAAAAGTGCCAGCAAGCGGAAGGCCCACATCCTGAAGAACCATCCCGGGGCCGAGCTCCCCCCAAGCATCCGGAAGCTGCGTCCCGCCGGCCCCGGAGAACCGGACCCCATGCTGAGCACCCACACCCAGCTCACCGGCACCATCGCCACCCCTCCCGTGTGCTGCCCGCACTGCTCCAAACAGTACAGCAGCAAGGTAGGGGCGCCTCCGGCCCAGTCTGAGCCGGGCCTCCGTGTCCGGGGTCTCTGCAGGGAAGGTGGCTTCTCCCAGGCGCCCTGCCTGCTGCTTCTGACTTGATGGGGACTGGCGTTATGAGGAACAGCTTTCTGAGAGCGGGGAGCGCAGGTGGAACAGGGGAGAAGAGGGTGGCCTTGTCCCAGGACTAGCGCCATCTGGTGGCCTGAGCCCTCGACGGCGCCTTTTCCTGGGCCTTCGGCTCCGGGCTCCTGCGTGAGAGTCCAGCGCAGGGTTCGTGAGCTCCGGCTTTTGCGTACTGCCTGGAGCTCACGTGATGGCTCCTGAAAGGGGTCTGTGACCCACTGCGGCAGGTGCTGGTGGCACCGGGGGGTGCTGGGAGGTGTTCTGACCTTGGATGGCGTGCGTCACGTGAGCCTTTCATTTCTCTTGGCCTCTTCTTTTCCCTTTTGTGGCGTGGGCCGCCTTAGAGGGCATAGTCAGCATCGCACTGATTTTTTCTTCTTCTTTTTTTAAAAAAAATATTTTATTGATATTTTACAGAGAGGAAGGGAGAGAGATAGAGAGCTAGAAACGTCGATGAGAGAGAAACATCGACCAGCTGCCTCTTGCACGCCCCCTACCGGGGATGTGCTCGCAATCAACGTACATGCCCTTGACCGGAATTGAACCTGGGACCCTTCAGTCCGCAGACCGACGCTCTGTCCACTGAGCCAAACCGGTTTCGGCTCTCTCTCTCTCTCTCTCTTTCTCTCTCTCTCTCTTTAATGTTTAACATAATAGACTTTAGGAACCGCTGTAGGTTTGCTCTTGAGGGAGACTGAGAGTAACGAATCCCAGCAGTCACTCATTCTTGGTTTTTGCCACCGTTTTCCAGACCAAGATGGTCCAGCACATTCGCAAGAAGCACCCAGAGTACGCCCAGCTGCCCAACGCCTTGCACACGCCGCTGACCACCGCCGTGATCAGCACCGCCCCCGCCGTCTTGACCACCGACAGCGCCACCGGCGAGACTGTGGTGGTGAGTGTGTGGCCGGCCAGAGCATCTCGTGTCCGTCTGGGGTCACAGCTTGCGGGGCCAGAGTCTTTACTTGGCCGCAAATGTCGCCCCTCTGCTTCTGGTCGGGTCTCCTCCGTGAAAGGGGTGGTCAGTGCCGCTCACTGGCCGCAAGGTTGTCCGAACCTTTTTTTTTTTTAATACATTTTATTGATTTTACACAGAGAGGAATTGAGAGTTGGAAACATCGATGAGAGAGAAACATCGACCAGCTGCCTCTTGTACACCCCCTACTGGGGATGTGCCTGCAACCAAGGTACATGCCCTTGACCGGAATCGAACCCGGGACCTTTCAGTCCGCAGGCCGGGGACACTCTATCCACTGAGCCAAACCGGTTTCGGCGGTTGTCCGAACCTTGAGGGTAACCCACTGAGCCTGGCACAGACAGATGGAAACAGACATATAGGCAACCTTCCAGCATCTTCTCTGCTTAGGGGATTCTTCTATGCGAGCTCAGGGCTAGCTTGTAGGTTCCACGACCCACCGGTGATACAAACGAGACTTTTGCAGGGTCTAAGTCAGCCGCGGGCAAACTGCGGCCCGCGGGCCGGATCTGGCCCGTTCGGCTGTTCTATCCGGCCCTCGGAGCCGAAAGAGCGGAGGGTTCTCTTGCTCTCCCCTCCGCTCCTTCACCAGCAGCCCAAGAGGAGAGTGCCAGCATGGTCAGGCTGCTTTTGTTCCGGCCCTCCGGTCCAGTGTAAGAACCCATGGTGGCCCTCGAGTCAAAAAGCTTGCCCACCCCTGGTCTAAGTGCACTGAGGTAGCGACAAGCAGCACTGCCGTCAACGAATGCGCTCTGTGTGAATTTTCTAGACAACAGACCTGCTGACCCAGGCCATGACAGAGCTGTCCCAGACCCTGACGACAGATTACCGGACGCCCCAAGGGGACTACCAGCGCGTCCAGTACATCTCCGCATCGGGCCTGCAGCAGCCTCAGCACATACAGCTGCAAGTGGTGCAAGTGGCTCCGGTACTGTACTGCACGCGTCTCTCTCTCTCTCTCTCTCTCTCTCTCTCTCTCTCTCTCTCTCTCTCTCGTTCCCTTCCTGAGTGCCACATTGTCACCAGCGCATGCGGCCCTGAGGTTAAGGAAAGCACGTTCTCAGAGCTGGCGTGGGGCCCTGTGTGCACATCCGGGGCCTAAGGCAGCCAGAGGGCTTAGGCCCCAGCCACGCTGCCGTCTGCGCTGCTGCAGACAACCCCCGCGCAGACTCTCTCTGAGCCTCTTCTGCATCCTTATCCTGGGCCACCGGGGTGACTTCTAGGCGAGGAGCCAGTTTGAGGAGTCCCCGCACGGGCATCAAGAGACTTCTATCAGAGGGAGCTTGTACAGAGTGAATGTGATCCAGTCTCTGAACCCCAGTCAGTACCTTATTCGAATAGACCAGCGATTTTCAACAAGTGTGCCACAGAGATTTAAAAAAAAATTTATTAAGGTATTATATGTGTACATAGCTTACCATTGCCCCCCCCCCCCACTCCCATTCATGCCCTCCCTCCCCAGAGTTCTGTGTTCGTTGGTTGTACTTATATGCATGCATACCAGTCCTTCGGTTGTTCTCTTATCTCCCCCCAGGTCACCCTCCCCTCCCGGCTGTCATTTGGCAGTCTGTTTGTTTTATCACCATAAAACAAGCAGACTGCCAAGACTATCTCAGGACCACACGAATAGAATCTGCTCCTCCGGTTCACACACACACACACACACACACACACACACACCCCCGTCCCACCGCTTCCCCAGGGCACACGGCTCTCCCTGGGCACATGGCTCTCCCATGGCACACGGCCCCCGCCACAGGGATTTTTAAAACATGCAACATCTCACTGGTTAGCCAGGGGCACTGGCCTCTTTCCCCTTAGGTCAGTGGTCGGCAAACCGCGGCTCATGAGCCACATGCGGCTCTATGGCCCCTTGAGTGTGGCTCTTCCACAAAATACCACGGCCTGGGCGAGTCTGTTTTGAAGAAGGGGCGTTAGAAGAAGTTTAAGTATAAAAAATGTGGCTCTCCAAAGAAATTTCAATTGTTGTACTGTTGATATTTGGCTCTTTTGGCTGATGAGTTTGCCGACCACTGCCTTAGATTATCAAGTAAAAACACGACAACAGCCAACACAACAATAGCTGCCTGGTGTGAATGAATCAAAGTTACACATAGTTTTATTAAATTGGCAACTAATATATTTTTTGGTGTGGCACGGAACGTTAGTAATTAGTTTATATGTGCCACGAGATAGTAAAGGTTGAAAATCTCTGGTCCAGGCATATAACTGGGTTCCTTCTACCAGGTAATTAGTAGCTCATTCTTCCCAATTAGGGAGCTAAGAGAAGGAACACCCCCCGCCCCCTCAGAACTGTTGTTTCATTTAATTACACCGAGGGAGTGTCCGCCAGGCGCATGAACAGACCAAATGGAAATCATGTGGTCTCTGACAATGGGACGCTAATCCCAGAGCAGGGAATGGAAGCTGCCACTCACTATGTTTAATTAAAAAAAAACAAAAAAAACTATTTTATTGATTTTTTACAGAGAGGAAGGGAGAGGGTTAGAGAGCTAGAAACATCGATGAGAGAAAAACATTGACCAGCTGCCTCCTGCACACCCCCTACTGGGTATGTGCCCGCAACCAAGGTACATGCCCTTGACCGGAATCGAACCTGGGACCCTTGAGTCCGCAGGCCGACGCTCTATCCACTGAGCCAAACCGGTTAGAGTTTACTGCCTATTCTTCATCTCATTTTTCTTATGGGAGGGCTCTTCATTTTGGGCTCTGGAAGAATCTATCCCCGGACTTGCCTGTAAAATACGGCGTGCACGTACATTGTTCTGGAAAAAGGGCTCACACGTTAGCCAGTTTTCAAAGATGCCTGCGCTGCATAAAAGGTTACAAACCGCTGTTGTGGTGGTTCAGCCGAGACAGGCTGGAAGGCAATTCTCTTCCGTGATATCTTTTCACTCGTAAAGGGTAGGCCATTACATTTAATTGGAATCGAAGGGGGAAGGTTTCCGCTTCCGGAGAGCGTCTCATCCAGCTTTCATTAAGAGCCATATTTCTTCTGCCCCTTCTCTTCCACACGTTAATAGCACGAGTGGCTCCCGTTTTACAAGCTTCGGTTTAAAAGCTGCCTTTCCCCCCCGCCGTTGGCCAGCTCGGCTTAGGAGTGGAGCGTTGGATCGAAGCTTCTCTTCTCCCTCCTCCTGTGCTCCTGTCGGGGCGTCGGTTGAGCTGAACTTCTCGGGAGGGGTCTCCCTTCGCCTCGATCAGCGAGGGTTTGCGTTTGTCTCCCCCAGGCCACCTCCCCGCACCAGTCCCAGCCGTCCACCGTGGACGTGGGCCAGCTGCACGACCCGCAGACGTTCACCCAGCACGCCATCCAGGTGCAGCACATCCAGGTTGCCGAGCCCGCCGCCGCGGCCCCCGCCTCCCAGGTACACGACGCGTAGACCCTTCGAGGACCGTTAGTCTGACCCAGGGACCCCGGGGAGCGAACGAGAGCGAAGAGACGTTCCCTTCAGACTTCGTCTCCTTGACTCCTGAAACACTGTCAGCGTGCACCGCTATTACCGTTATTTGCCGACGTATAAGACGATTTTTTGGCCCTGAAAAATACCGTATTTGCCGGCGTATAAGAGACTGGGCGTATAAGACGACCCCCTAACATTTCCACTAAAAATACAGAGTTTGTTATATACTCGCCATATAAGACTACCCCCCAATTGGAGGCATATTTTTCAGGGCCAAAAAATCGTCTTGTACGCCAGCAAATACGGTATATGGGTATTTGGATGCACACTAAGCGGTTAGCTTCTGTCCCAGCGGGCCCTGCGATGGGACATCCCGCAGACGAAGTGGGTGCAGGGCCAGTTCCACAGGGAAGGGGCCGTGGCCCCCTAAGGGGGGCCTGCAAGGGGCTCCCCCACCTTCCAGCGGGGCGTGGCCACGTGGCCTCGCAGGAGGAGGGCACAGCGGAGAGGGGCAGGCCGAGATTCCTGCGGGATCCCCCTGGCCCGGGTCCAAGAGCGAGAGGGCCACGGAGATACATTCTGGGAATGCCGAAGGTTACGTTGAGGACTTTTTTTTTTTTTTAATATATATTTTATTGATATTTTACAGAGAGGAAGAGAGAGGGATAGAGAGCTAGAAACATCGATGAGAGAGAAACATCGACCAGCCGCCTCCTGCACACCCCACACCAGGGATGTGTCCACAACCAATGTACATGCCCTTGACCGGAATCGAACCCGGGACCTTTCAGTCCACAGGCCGACGCTCTACCACTGAGCCAAACCGGTTTCAGCTAATTTTTTTTATTTTTTAAAATATATTTTATTGTTTTTTTACAGAGAGGAAGAGAGAGGAAGCATCAATTGAGAGAGAATCATCCATCAGCTGCTCTACCCACTGAGCCAAACCGATTTCGGCGATAATGATATTTTCACTCACTTACCTCTCTAACAAGATACTCTTGGAGATAACCCTTTGAAAACCAAGTAGGGTTTCATTGTTAGGAGTACTTTTCATCGATTCTATTTGTTTTTAAAATATTAGCCAACACAGGTTTGGCTCAGTGGATAGAGCGTCGGTCTGTTGACTGGAGGGTCCCGGGTTTGATTCCGGTCAAGGGCATGTACACTGGTTGCAGGCACATCCCCAGTAAGGGGGTGTGCAGGAGGCAGCTGGTCGATGTTTGTCTCTCATCAATGTTTCTAGCTCTCTATCCCTCTACCTTCCTCTCTGTAAAAAAAAAAAAATCAACAAAATATTAAAAAATATATATACATTAGTATCTTAGCAGGGGTACTTTCAATACTATGACTCGTCCTCGCCTGAAGGACTTCTTCGGTGATGTAGAGTCTTCGCTATATTGGGGATTCATGGTTTTTCTCCTCCCGCCTTCTCTCTCGCTCCAGCCGCTGAGCCCCTCCTCCCAGCAGCCAACACAGGGGCTCAGCCCCTCCCACATGCCCGGCAGCTCCTCGGCCCCCGGCCCGGCGCCCCCGCAGCAGCAGAGCTCCGTGCAGCACACTTACCTGCCCAGCACCTGGAACTCCTTCCGCGGCTACTGTACGTGAGAGACGGGGGGTGGAGCTCGCAACCCGGGCATGTGCCCTGACCGGGAATCGAACCCTGACCTCCTGGTTCCTAGGTTGATGCTCTCAGTCACCGAGCCACGCCGGTTGGGAGCATCTTTGGGTTGGCTCTTTTCTACGCAGCCCTGTAGCCTTTTGCAGTCTCTTGCGCGCTGGTGTGACACCTTGTTCTAGGTTCATCTGATAGGTTTTCTGACCCAGATCTGGAATCAGCCATTTTCCCAAGAGGCTCTGGTCCCTTTTAGTAGAAAACATTACTCAGAGACTCCACGGGGTGCTAGGGTGAACTCTGGTGAAATAAAACTCAAGTTGGGTTGATTCATGATTGCTGGGCAATAGTGGATACATTGTGCTATCATTCAGGTGTGAACGTAAGAGATAAAAATATTAAGCTACCAGGTAAGTTGTTGCGTCTTATTTCAGGGTTTTAAAAAAGCTGTTGTGTATTTGTCTTTGTGGATATTCAGAAGCCACAGTTGAGGGAGGTGCATTGATCGCCTGCAATATTTGGTAACTTGGCTAACCTCATGTGGGCAGTTCGTGTCAGAGGTGCTTTTACTATATATATATATATATATATATATATATATATATATATATATATAATCACATCATCAAAAGACTCAGCAAGCAAATCCCTGGCAGTGTCTCGGTGCGGAAGGTGGGGAAGGTGGTCACGTGTTAGGGTTTTTGTCCACCACTTGTATTAAAATCTGAGGCCGCTGAAATACGCATATTTCCTCTTTTTCAGCATCGGAGATTCAAATGATGACGCTTCCCCCAGGACAGTTTGTGATCACAGACAGTGGTGTGGCAACTCCAGTCACCACTGGCCAAGTGAAGGCGGTTACCCCGGTAAGCTGTGTGCTCGCGAGGGTTTTCCCGTCCACCCTACTGCCCCCGACTCCCCTTCCCCTGCCTCCTGCCCCCCAACCTGCAGCGTCTGAGTTAGAAGTACCTCTCCCGCGCTCCCATTACAACTTGAGGAGCTGTGTTCGAACCCTGTCACAGTTACTTTAATTATTGGTTTACTGTCTTTGCTCAGTAGGTGATGCATTCCTTGAAAGCCTGGTGTAGGTCGTTATCTCTTTATTCTCAGTGCCTTGCCTAGGAAGGAG
This sequence comes from Vespertilio murinus, assembly GCA_963924515.1. Classification (NCBI taxonomy): domain Eukaryota; kingdom Metazoa; phylum Chordata; class Mammalia; order Chiroptera; family Vespertilionidae; genus Vespertilio; species Vespertilio murinus. The sequence goes on along the minus strand of OZ004720.1, from coordinate 17,113,153 downwards.
GCTGGGCTATGTATGGGAAACCACATTATAGTTGTGTGACGAGCGTGCACTCAGAGCATATGGCCCTACGTCAATCAAATGGGTATTTGGCTATGGCTTTTTTCTGGACATTGCTTGAAAAGGCCAATGCTTGAGTTTTCAAACTCTGTGGCTTTAAAAAAAAATTTTTTTTAATATATATTTTGTTGATTTTTTACAGAGAGGAAGGGAGAGGGATAGAGAGTTAGAAACATCGATGAGAGAGTCATCATCAGCTGCCTCTTGCATGCCCCCTACTGGGGACGTGCTCGCAACTAAGGTACATGCCCCTAATCGGAATAGAACCCGGGACCCTTCAGTCCTCAGGCTGACGCTCTATCCACTGAGCCAAACCGGTTTCGACTTTAAAAATTTTTTATTGATTTTTTTCAGAGAGGAAGGGAGAGGGATAGATAGAAACATCGATGGGAGAGAAACATCGATCAGCTGCCTCCTTTATGCCCCACATTAGGGATTGGGCCCACAACTCAGGCATGTGCCCTGACCCGGAATTAAACCATTGACTGAGAGTTAAGCCATTGACCTCCGTGGTTCATGGATAGATGCTCAACCACTGACCCACACCAGCTTTGCTCTGTGACTTCCTTTTTTTCTCAGCCTAGTAGCTAGCTAACCCCTCTTCTGTCCATCACAGTTTTTCTTTAAAATGTTAACGTAAGGCTATAGCTAGCCGAAGTCCATGAGGGAGGTTTCATTATTAGAGGAGAAATGAAGAAATAGAGAGACAGTGTATATCTTATTTTCTTTTTTTAATATATTTTATCGATTTTTTTTTACAGAGAGGAAGAGAGAGGGATAGAGAGTTAGAAACATCGATGAGAGAGAAACATCGATCAGCTGCCTCTTGCACACCCCCCACTGGGGATGTGCCCGCAACCAAGGCACATGCCCTTGACTGCAGCCTCAGGTTCGATTCCGGTCCATTTCTATATAGATTCCTCCCTCTTTCTGGCCCCGGAACCCCTCTACCCTCCTTAGGCCTCAGATTTCTAAAGATCCTTTCATCCTGCTCCAGGGTCATTACGTGCTGTCAGAAAGTCAACCGGAGGAACTGGAGGAAAAGCAAGCTTCCGCCCTCTCTGGGACGGTCCAGGTTCAGCCGGCGGCGCACAGTGACTTGGACCCCCAGGCCCCCAGCCAGGCGCAGGCCACACAGTACATCATCACGACCACCACCAACGGCAACGGGAGCCGGGAAGTGCATATCACCAAACCCTGACCGCCGCCCCCGAGCTAGGATCCAGCAGCCACATCATGTCTTTTCTCATTCACACGTCGGAGCGCTTCTGACCCTTACCACTCTTTTTTTTTTTTTTTTTTTTTTTTTTACCATCTGTCATTCACCCAAGACCTTGGAGGTTACGGTTTTGACACTCAGTACCGTTGACCGGGGTTTCTTTTAGCAAGGCCACCTTTACCAAACGGACTCTGGGAATTTGCTGGTGGCGAACGGAGATCCTTCAGTGGCGAGTAGAGTTCAGGATGGAGAAAGGTGGGCTCGTCCGTGGGTTGGTTTTTTTTTTAATACATCGATAAGCCTTACTTCTCCTTTGGGGGGACTATTAAGCGGCGTGTTGTGTTGGTACCAAAGGTGGAGAAAGGGTGTGACAAGTCCGTGGCCGTGGACTTCATTCCAAACCCTGGCACCAAAGGAGAAGGGGCATGTTATGGGGCTGTGTTAGGCCAGAACCGCTTCATCTTTTGAGTGGGCAGGAAGTTCACCACGGGGGGGGCCTACCGACTATGAAAACAGCCACGATGAAACAAGGGGGGACAGTGATGTTCTGAAGGAACAACTCTTGTCTAAATTTTTTTTTTTTATTGCTGATTGAAAAAACAAACAAAAAACTGGCCTTTTTTTTTTTTTTTTTTTTGGAAAAATCACTGTCGGGCTATTGGTAATACTTCCCAGAGATCCTGCCCTCAGCACATAAGGCCGAGAGACCATGTTCTGCTGGATCTTTACTTTATTAGTCCACAACGGTGGACTTTCTGTAAGAAAAAGGTTGCCTGATGTCAGCAGAATTTGAACTTCTGCATTAAAGCGTTGCCACCGTTATCTGATGTGGTGGTTGCGATGAGATTACTAGAGACAGCGGTACCACGTGACATCACGGAGGCGATATAATATGTATATAAAGTGAAAAGCACTGAAACCTTATCCTGCCTTGCAGGACCCATACCATTCATTGGTAAAGGGTGAGTTCCTCTCTCTTAGCAGGTGTGTATTCGGCCCTCGCCCACAGCACTCAGTGTATTTTAGGATTTGTAATGCTTTCTTGAAATGAACATTCTTTAAGGTTGGAAGGAAAGGGGCCCTCTTTATTTCTTACCCCTCTGACCTTAAACATGCCATAACTCATCTGGACCCTTGGGTATGACCGCCTTCACGCTTGGGGGTAAAATAAGAACGTGGGGACCATTGATAATACATTGAGGCGATGATTTTTCAACCTTTCTCATCTCATGGCACACAAAAACTAATTACTAAAATTCTGTGGCACACCAAAAATTATATTTTTGCCAATCTGACCAAAAAAAGGTATAATTTTGATTGATTTACAAAAAAAAAATAATAGTAATTACCCCACCCTTTTTGCTTGTATATAAAGATTTCTGGTACCAAGAACTAACCAATCAGATAAAACCTTATGCAATACGACCTTATGTAATACTTCCCAGAGAAGTATTAATAAATACTTCTCTGGGAAGTATGAACTTCTGCATTAAAATGCAACTAATTATCATACGATCTATATGTAGGATGTTCCCCAAAAATGTATACATACTTTGGGTTTTTATAAAGGCAATGTTTATTATAATACATATCCCTTTCAAAATTGCGCTATCTGCTATTCAAGTGTGTATACATTTTTGGGGACACTATATATGGTTCAAGACAGAGCATTCATACCAGAAGGCTATTGTTGTATTGGCTATTGTCATTTTATTTATTTGACATTCTGAGAAGAGGTCAGTGCCCCTGACTAAATAGTCAGGTACTGAATGTTTTACAAATTCTTCTTGCAGCACACTGGTTGAGAATCACTGCATTAAGAGATCTGGGGGAAATCCAATCTTTATGGCTATTACACTGTCAGGAGGGAAGGAAAAAATCTGCCTCAGTAATAATTTTGCTTATATGCATTCCTCTTTGTTAGCTATGAATTCATTGGGGGAAAACATTTTCCTCTTTTTTTACTATACATTCCAATTGTACACAGAAAACACTGCAGAGATCAGTATGTATTTTAACAACTTTTTGTGATATACTAACACATTTTTAGAATAATTACTGATGGTAGAATTTATCACTGCAGAACAGGAAGACCCGACTTCAATTTCAAATGACATTAATTTTATTTACACTTCCGGGGAAAAGCTGGTTCTATCAATTAAGTATAGTAGCGTCTTCATTATAGTAAAGATAACTTTTCTGAAAGGTAAACGATTCAACTGAAACAACTTTCCTAATATGTAGATTTTTGCACTTTATTTCTGAGACCTCGTTTATTTAGTTACCCCTGAACATTTGGGAATTAAGAGAACTTGAGAAAGTTAGTGGGGACATGTGTAGAAACTGAAAATGGACCCTGTATCTTTGGTAACAAAGAGGTAATGTCAATATTTTTAATAGAAGATATTGACCCCGGAATGACAAGCTAGCAACCCTGGGTCCCACTGTCCCACGTTGTAATGATTGTACATATCCTAGGATCCAGTCTAGAATGACTTGCTAGGCGGAGAATACACTTCCCCAATGATCTCCAGTTTCCTTTTAATACCTTCAATTTGGCTCTCTTGGGTCCTTTTTAATTTGAATCAGCAAGGTACCTCTCCCCCTCCTCACCTCAGGAGTAACAATTGATTAACGTAGAACACTCTCTCCAAATGGAATGTTCATTTTATACCAGTTATTTCAAGTTTTAAAATACACAGAAGGAAATGTGGAAGGACCTCTTTGTCTGTTTCCTGTCTAAGTTTGTTTGTTTCTTCTTTCTTTTTTTCTTTCTTTTGTTCTTATGTGGAATAAGTAAATCTCTCAAGCTAATCTGCATACTATCAACCAGAAGATGCAGGTGGCAGCCACGCCAAATAACACTGCTTTAAGATCAGGTATTCCGCACATTCATCCAAGGGTAACAAATTTTCCAAAGGACTTGGATTTGAAGAGATGGCAGAGGATAAGTCATCTGAAGACCCAGTTTTGGGGGGAAATGTTGGTAGCCAATGTTTATATTGTTTTGTTTCTTAAGACACATTGGCACTGTAAACCTCAATCAGTGCGGTGTAAATTTTGGAGTAACATAGATTTCACATTTTTATTGCTTGATTTGTGCCCCACAAAATAGACATTTTATCATGTAAAATTCCTGTTATCGAGGGAAAAAACTATTATTTTGATTCTTGAATTGTTTTATTTTTTATTTTTTATTTCCAATTATCCTTTCCAAAAAAACTCTTAGGGCTAAAAAGCACTTCTTGAGATGCTAAAGCCGACCCCCGGGTTAAAAAATGTTGACCCTCTCCTGTTATTTAAATGTGAACATTTATTGTACATTCAGTGAGTAATAGTGTTAATAGTCTTGTGCTACTCAGCAGGTGTAAAAATTAATAAATATTTTTTTAAATAAACCTCTTCCTTGTTTGTATGTGTGACGCTTCAAGAGCTACTGAGACTGTTAATTTTTTTCCCTACTACCCTGTTTTCCCGAAAATAAGACAGTGTCTTATATTAATTTTTGCTCCCAAAGATGCGCTAGGTCTTATTTTCAGGGGATGTCTTACTTTTCCATGAAGAAGAATGCGGCACACAGTTATTGTTAAATGAAAATAAAGGAAATTTATTACCTGTATACGGTACGGTAGTATGGTAGTTGTCAACACAAACCAGATAAACTGTGAATCCTACAGTATCAAGAATTGACTCATTTATTCAATGACAATCATGTCATCATCTTCTGGAACATCATCATCACAATCCAATTCCTGAATTTCCTGGTGAATTTCTTGTGACTCCATTTCTTTCAGAACCAGTGGACCAAATCTCTCACGTTTAGCAATAGCACTGTCTTTCAATGAGAACTTCTTGTCAAGGTAGCCTGCTCGCAGTGCATTTGCAATGCAACTGCCAGTGATTTTCTCCCATGAATTCTTCACCCAAGTCACAACTTCTTGCAGTTTAGGTGTCACAGAGTTTCCACGCTGATTTCTCTCCATTCACACAGCAGTGACGTCAGGACTCCGAGTACTGTCACTGGTTGCTAGACGCCAGTCGGGGCAGCCCTAGTGACCAGTTTATGGTAAATTAATTTTCATTCTGAGACAGAGCCTGGAGGCCTTATTTTTGGGGGGATGCCTTATATTTCACTCAGAAGGAAACCTGTAAGTAGGTCTTATTTTCGGAGGATGTCTTATTTTCGGGGAAACACGGTATTACAACTTACAGCGAGCGTTTTGACTCTTGGATCCGCTGTGGTCTGGTCGGACTCCCTGGGAGAGAATTTGTGGATGCCGACCGTGGACTGATGCTCTTCCGCTTACTCACTTGGTGGTTTCTAATTCAAGAACCTACCAACTTTCTAACAGGAACTAAGGGCGGGCTTGCAGCCAGCTGGGGAGCAGAGAGGGTTTTTTTTTAGTTTTTTTTTAACTTCTACTTTCCAAATAGGGAGGGATCTTTTTTGGGGGGCCCTCCAGCTTCTCTGTCCTAGTGGTATCCGATCAAGAGAACAGAAGCCCTGCAGTGTGACTCAGAAGTTGACCCTGGATCTGTGAACCAGGAGGTCACCATTGGATTCCTGTCCAGGCACATGAGGGGTTGGGTTTTGGGCTCCTCCTCCGGTGGGGGGCGTGCAGGAGGCAGCCCTGGATGATTCTATCATCATTAATGTTTCTATCTTTTTCTCCCTCTCCCTTTCCCTCTCTGAAATCAATAAAGAAATATATGAAAAAAAAGGTTTTTGTTTTTTTTAAACTTTATATAAAATAGAGAACTGAGCATGATCTCTGCACATCTGCTGGAAGTAGCTGGGAGTCCTAAGCCATTCTAAGTAAGAGCCAGTGAGCAAGAAGAGAGAGACATAGATTCTTAACAAAAGGAACGTTATCCAGTTTGATTAAAATGCATTTCTCCAGTGTGTATACCTTTTTCCCGACATCCAGAGTCCTGGGTCGGGAGGGAGGAATGGGAACACACGAGGGGGGGGGGGTGGGGGCATAGGTTCGAGTCCCCTTTCTCCTCAACGTAACTCGGGAAACCGCTGCTTTCAAAACGGGAATTCACAGTGCCCTAAAAACGCAGCTGTCGTACAAAGAGATAGTTGATAGAAAATGCTTAGCATAGTGTCTGGAGCAAGGGGTGCTCTCTGCCAACCTTAACCTAATAAAACTGCACTCAGTGACTCGGTTTGTTTTTTGGGGGGAGGGGGGGGTTCAATTCGCGGCCAAGTGAAAACTACACACCGCCTCTACCCTCCAGAAACGTCTACACCAGGCGCGACCTTCCAGCTGATTGCAAACTGCATCCAGAGACACAGCGGAGGAGAGAGCTCCAGCCGTCCTAGGTGTCCCCCAGGCCCCGCCCCGCCCAGGCCCCGCCCAGCCCAGGCCCGGCCCCGCCCCCGCCCTAGGCCCCGCCCCACCCCAGGTCCCGTCCCGCTTCTCTACTTACCGCCCTGGCCCCACCCATAGACACGCCCCCACAGGCCCCGCCTCACGCAAAACCCGCCCCGACGTCCTAGGCCCCGCCCCTTCCGCCGGAGCCCGGAGCGTGCACGCGTAGAGACGCCTTGCGAGGGCGAGCGCGTCCTGCAGCCCGCGGGCCGGGGATCGCAGCGGGCAACGAGGCCCGCGCTGGCGGCCGAGGTGAGGGCGGGCCCTCGGGGGCGAAGGGGTGAAGACGTTGCGGGGCGGGGGGCGGAGGGAGGGAGGGAGGGAGGTGCCGGGGACTCCGAGGGTCGCAGCCCGGGTGGGTATGTGGCGGGGACCGGGCCTGTGGGAGCTGGTGGCCCGGGTGGGAGGGGGGGTCAGGGTCGGGGCGCCGCGGTGCAGATTGGAAGGGCGGGACCTGGGCCTCGGGCTGGGGCGGGGTTGACTCGGGGAGGTTTCGCTGCTGGGAGGGCGGATTTGGAGCCTGGGGTGTCCCCGGAAGGAGCCTAAGGTTTTAGCTTGCTTTGGGGGGGGGGGTTCGGGGGAGGCCCGGGAGGGTCCGTTAGCCCCGGTGCAGAGGAAAGGCCATGGGGAGAGGCCTTCCTGGTCTAGGAAAAGAGGGTCCAGATGCCCCCAAGACTTCAAAACCCTTGGCTTCCGGGGTTCCAACCCCTGGCAGCTGCCGGCTTTTTTTGTATTTGGAGAGCCTGGTTCAGAATGGTAGCAGGGCAAAGGTTGCCCCTGTGGGTAAGATTCAGTGTAGCTCCAGGTCCGCCGGATTGGAGACACTTGGGGAGCAAGTTGAGAAGCAGGTGATCCCTCCCAGGAGGCAGGTGGGACGCCGCCGGCTCTGCAGCCCTGAACGCCGCTGCCTGCCAGTGCTTTTAAATTGGGAATTGGTTCTCAGCATCGGGTTGCTTCTGCGTTTTTAGTTTTTTTTTTTTGTGCTTCCTCTCCTGCTTCGGTCATTTAGCACAGGGGATGGGTCAGGGTGCTGTCATTCACGGTGGCTGGGCCGGGGTACACAGCTGCTTGGTTCAGCACTGGCCCACCCGCTGGGTCTCACCTAGATCTGAAACTGTTCATGATAAACTTGAAATAATGTAGCGGGGAGGTGCTTGTTTTAAACGGTACATTCTCAGGTTTGCCGGTTCATTGTTTTTGAATTTCAGAATGAGAAGTCCTTCCGTTACTCCGTTACGTGACAGCGTTGAGTCACGTAAACTCCTCCGTGTAGAGAGTGTTCATTGCAGGAATCCAGGATTGGCCTAACCACCCCTCCTCGATTGACACCTGGTGAGGTAAGACTTGCCCAGAGTCGCTGAGATGAGAAGTTCGGTATTTTGATTTGTAGTCTGTTTTTAAAAAAATATATATTTTATTGATATTTTACAGAGAGGAAGAGAGAGAGATAGAGAGCTAGAAACGTCTATGAGAGAGAAACATCGACCAGCTGCCTCTTGCACACCCCCTACCCGGGATGTGCCTGCAACCAAGGTACATGCCCTTGACCGGAATCGAACCCGGGACCTTTGAGTCCGCAGACCGACGCTCTACCACTGAGCCAAACCGGTTTCGGCTGTAGTCTGTTTTTTTAAATATATTTTGATTTTTTTTTTTTTTTTTCACAGAGAGGAAGGGAGAGGGATAGAGAGCTAGAAACATCGATCAGCTGCCTCCTGCACACCCCCCACCCGGGATGTGCCCACAACCAAGGTACATGCCCTTGACTGGAATCGAACCTGGGACCCTTCAGTCTGCAGGCCGAGGCTCTATCCACTGAGCCAAACCGGTCAGGGCCATGTAGTTTTTTTTTTGTTTTTCCTTTTCTTTTTCCTGGGCTTGCTAATTGCTCACCCATTGGGTAGGAATAGGAAATAGAGCATGGACTTAGCCAGTGTTCCTGGAGTGATGGAGGCCACGCTCCTTGGTCCTGAGAGCTTTGTTCAGTCCCGGGGCCTCGGCTTTCCATGGATTCTAAGCCATCAGTCTTGTGCAGGGGTGGGCAAACTTTTTGACTCGATGGGTTCTTCAACTGGACCGGGGGGCCGGAACAAAAGCAACCTGACCGTGCTGGCACTCTCATCTTGGGCTGCTGGTGAAGGAGCGGAGGGGAGAGCAAGAGAACCCTCCGCTCTTTCGGCTCCGCGGGCCCGGATAGAACAGCTGAACGGGCCGGATCCGGCCCGCGGGCCGTAGTTTGCCCACCCCTGGTCTTGTGAAATGTTTTCATATGTACTTTTCTAAAGGTGGCCAGCTGTGCTCCGTGATTATAGGAAGGGGAAAAAAAATAGCATTACATTTACATGGCTATAAAAATCGGATGGACCAACTAGAGGTGGGTTGGCCTCCACGTGACAGAAGGTCACGGTCACGGTCAGGTTCTTGGAGCCTCTGGGGTTCATTTGGACTAATAAGGTCACCGTGAGGTGCGCCCTTTTCATGATCTAAACCGGAAGTTTGGACGGGGGTGTGTGGTGTGTGGTGGTAAGAAGTGGCTCTCCCGCCGGGCAGACCTGAGCCTCCGTCTGCCCCCGGGGTCAGGCCGGTTATTTCTCTCCTTGTTGTACTGTCTGTAGAAGGGATACCGTAACCCCGGCTTTCACAGCTGTGAGAATTATAAATGACGGAGGCCCTCATTAAGTAACTCATTGCTAATGGCTGAGCTTGATTAGTCTGTGTGAGTTTTCTTTTTGAAAGAGCAAAGACTTAATTGCTAAAAAAACCCAACAAAACCAATTTTTAAATTGTGGTTTTTTTTGGTGTTTTTTTTTTAAATGTATTTGATATTTTACAGAGAGGAAGGGAGAGGGATAGAGAATTAGAAACATCAATCAGCTGCCTCCTGCACACTCCCCACCGGGGATGTGCCCGCAATCAAGGTCCATGCCCTTGACCGGAATCGAACCTGGCACCCTTCAGTCCGCAGGCCGACGCTCTGTCCACTGAGCCAAGCCAGTTAGAGCTGTTAAATTATTTTATAGAGATATTATTGGCCTCAGAAGTCTAAATTACGCGCTCTGCTGATGCGTTCATCGAGTCTCCTTTGGCTTACTAGAAGTTAGAAAATCTATAAGTTTGGGAGCTAGAAGAGGTCTGGTAAGATTTGAAGCAGATTGCCGAGGTCGGTTTGGCTCAGTGGTAGAGCGTCGGTCTACCTTCCGGCCAAGGGCATGTACATTGGTTGCGGGCACATCCCCGGTAGGGGGTGTGCAGGAGGCAGCTGGTCGATGTTTCTCTCTCATCGACATTTCTGGCTCTCTCTCTCCCTTCCTCTCTGTAAAATATCAATAAAATATATTTAAAAAAAAAAAGAAAAAAAAAGATTTGAAGCAGATGACTGTGGAGTGGAGGGCAGGAGGGAGAGGAGCTGTTCAGCTGTAGTTGGGGTGTGAGGATGAGGGCTACGAGTGGGGTTGAGATGGAGTATTTTCTGGGCCAGAGTATTTCCTGAAGGAGCGTGTCCACCGGGTCCCTGGGATTTCTGCCTCTCTGTCTCAAGCCGTGACTGCCTGTGCTTGTGTAGATTCCCCGTGGGACATAAAGAATGGATTCCCTGGACCACATGCTGACGGACCCCCTGGAGCTGGGGCCGTGCGGAGACGGCCACGGCGCCCGGATCATGGAGGACTGCCTCCTGGGGGACACCCGGGTCAGTCTGCCCGAGGACCTGCTGGAGGATGTGAGTGCCGTCGCCCCCTCTTCCCTCTCAGCCCCACAGCCCTGCTCTCATCCTCTGCAGAATCGCCTACCTTCTGCTTCATTCTCTGCCCTGCAGCCACACTGACCTCTGTCTTTTTTTGTGGAGAGTCTATTGAGTATTCTGAGTCAGGAAGACATGATGAGCTACATTCTGCATGTTTAATAACTTGATAATATATGTTATAAAGCCCTATTTTTTAACAAGTTTTCAGCAACGAGCGAGAAGTGTTTTTTTTTTTTTAAATATATTTTTTTGATTTTTTTACAGAGAGGAAGGGAGAGAGATAGTTAGAAACACCGATGAGAGAGAAATATCCATCAGCTGCCTCTTTCTCACCCCCTACTGGGGATGCACCTGCAACCAAGCTACATGCCCTTGACCGGAATTGAACCTGGGACCTTTCAGTCCGCAGGCTGATGCTCTACCCACTGAGACAAACCGGTTTCGGCAAGTGAGAAGTTTTTTAAAGAGGAGAATTATGTGTATGTTTACATTACATCGATTACCCATGTTGTGATTCGTGAAACCAAACCCAAACATGTCCTCTCTGGCTGTAAGGAACCCGCTCGTCAGTTACTCGTGTGCGTCCTGGGCAAGCATGTCAGCGTGCCGTGACCACTTTCACAGACGGCCGCTGTGATCATTATCAGTAAGGTGGCTGCCATTTATTAAGCGCTCAGTACGTGGAAGGCGCTAGGTGCTGAAACATCGGTTTCTCTGTCTTGGTTTATTTTGCATATTTTAAATATAGTTGCTGTGTCCTAAAGCTGACATCCATCTGAGCATCATGCAGCTTTCGGAGATAATTTTATTTAGTCATAGTTGGTTCAGATTTCCTCTTTCATAATATGTGCCGCGCCAGCACAGCCAAGGGTTCGGCGAGCCTGAGGGGGGCCAGCGAAGGATGAAGAAAAGACAGACAAAGAGAATAAGCTGGGTCTAGGTGGATCTTCTGTGCCTGGCTGAGGCCACAGAACAGATCCAGACTGCAAAGCTTGATACTTTACTTATAGTCAGGGACAGACAAGGCAATTTACAATGTTCTTCTAAGTTTCACTTGTTTTGGCAGCATTTGCTGCCCATCCCACAGCCCACTAGCTCCCCAGGAAAGATCTAGGGAGCAGTCACAATATCAAGCTTAATTATGCTCAGAGGACTGTGCCTTCCAAGCTGGGACTGGTTTGTGGCTTTGCCAGCAGGTCAGTCTGAGGCTTAACCCTATAACCGCTTCCAACAATAATATGTCAGACATTACACATAAAATTAAAGGTGCTTCTGTCCTTGTCTTATTCCCTTTCTCACCTGAAGTAACCACCGAAGTCGCTGTATATCCTTCCATGTTTCCTTTGCATCCTCTTTCAAGTAAATCTCCTGTGTCACTCGGTCAGCAAACACTTGTTTCATTAAGCACCTGCTTTATGCCAGACCCCGAGGTGCGGGGAATGAAGTGGTGAGCACCAACAGGTGTGCAGGGGAACTCGGAGCCGAGGTGCTTTGTGTGCTCACGCTGAGACAGTTGATGGCTCCCAAAGGGCAAAGGCACAAGTACTGAGCATGCCCACAGGTCCCCTGTTCCTCCTGCTTGCCGCTCCACCTCTCCTTCCCTGTCCTTGTGCCAGCCTCATGTCGCCTGAATTCTTTTTGTTCTTGGGTTTTTGACCCTTTTGCCTCAGTCTTTTTTTTCTTTTCCTTATCATCCCTCACTGTCTTTTAAAAAAATGTATCCTATATTATAAAAGGCTAATATGCAAATTGTCCCTTTGGGAGTTCGACTGACTGGGAGTTTGACTGCTCGCTATGACATGTGCTGACCACCAGGGGTTGGCGCAAAACAAAGGAAGGCCCCAGCTGGCCCTGATCGCCAACCAGGCCTAGGGACCCTCCCTATGCACAAATTTTGTGCACCAGGCTCTAGTGTGTGTATATATTTATTTATTAATTTTAGACATGGAGAGGGAAAGGGCAATAGAAACATCAGTGATCAGAGAGAATCATTGATCGGCTGCCTCCTGTGTGCCCCACTGGTGACTGAGCCCACAACCCCGGTCATATGCCCCAACCGGGAATTGAACCTTGACCTCCTGGTTCATAGGTCGATGCTCAACTACTGAGCCACGCTGGCCAGACACCCTCACTATCTTAAATGTCACTTCCTCTGGTAGGTGTTCTCTGAAACCTTCAGTCAGGGAGGTGTGTTTCTCCTATGTGCTCATAGGTAAACTTCTTAAGCTGCGTTGTAATTGCTTGTTTAATATTTCCCACAACCAGACAGTATGTATGCAGTCCCAGTCTGTCTTAGTACGTAGCACATAGATGTCCAGTTTGTGATTGTTGAACTGAAAATGAGCTCCATCCGGCTGCTTCTCACTCTCAGCAGGTGACCTCAACTCCTCAAGCTCTCTCCTCCCGAGTTAACTTTTTCCTGCCACTCATTTTCGCAGAACTCGGATGTCTGCCATCATGTCCCCTGCTGGCAGAACTGGATTCCAGATAGGGTTCTCTCTACTGAGATTATTTTCCTCTGGATTACTTGCTATTGGGTATAAGACTTTGGTTTATAGGTAGTCTATGAATCTCTTAAGTTTTGAGAATTGAGGGAAGATCAGTGGAATTTTAGTTTTTTAAAAACACTTAAAACTTGCCTGGTGGCGATGGTTGCCCAACAGTGTGAACGTACTTAATGCTACTGAACCAACCGTACAGTTAAAAATGGGTAAAATGGGAAGGTTTATGTCATACACATTTTATCACACACGGAAAACTTAGAAGCCTCTTTTTCTCTCATTGACCTCTCTCCTGTTTCCCCTCATTCTCCCAGCCCGAGATATTCTTTGAGGTGGTCAGCCTCTCCACGTGGCAGGAGGTGCTGAGTGACTCCCAGCGCGCGCACCTCCAGCAGTTTCTGCCCCGCGTTCCCCAGGACAGCGCCGAGCAGCAGCACCAGCTGCTCCTGGCCCTGTTCCGGGGCGAGAACTTCCGCTTCGGGAACCCTCTGCACATCGCCCAGAAGCTCTTCCGAGGTGCGTAGCTCAGCAGGCTCCCGGGAGGAGAGGAGGGTGGGGACCCATTCAGTTATGTGCAGGTCTCTGCGTTCCAGTCTGTCTGCTTTTATGTACAGACTAGAGGCCCGGTGCACGAAATTTGTGCGAGAGGAGGCCTGCCTTCTCCCGGCTGCCGGCACCCGGAACCCGGGCTTCCCTGGCTTCATCTGGATGGTCGTTGGGAAGGATGTCTGGTCTAATTAGCATATTATGCTTTTATTTCAGATTTTTATAGATAGATACCGACTCAGCAGACTGGTTTTGTGCAACTCTTGCTGTTTACACCATCTTTTTTTTTTTAACTTACATAGGAAATATATAAATCATAAGTGTATTGCTCAATTATGTATTATAATATGAACTCAACTATGTAAAACAACCACCTAGATCAAGAAATAAAACATTACCAACATCGTCCTGGCCCATGTGACTCAGAAGTTAGTGTCAGCCTGAGCCCTAAAGGGTCATAAGTTCGATTTCCAGTCAAGGGCATGTGCCTGGGTTGCAGGTTTGATCCCCAGCCTAGTTTGGGGTGCTTGTAGGGGGCAGCCAATTGCTGTTTCTCTTCCTCTCTCTTTCTTTCTCGCTCTCTTGCTCTCTCGCTTTCTCTCTTCCACTTCCTAAAAATCAATGGAAAAAATACCCTTGGGTGAGATTAACAGAAATAAATAAAAATACCAACATCTTATAGGCACCTTTATGACTAGTCTTTAAATAACTTAGTAATAGTTTACCATTTGCATGATTACATATGTGTGTGTGTGTATGTCTGAATTACATACACTTTTCTGCAGAACGCATGATACTACTGCCAACCTCTTTAGCATTTATGTATCTCTTAACAAGGACATTTTCCCACACGATCACAGTCCTCTTTATTACACCCAAGACATTTTACATTGAGCAAAAAGTATCACAGAGTATCCACATGCAAATTGTCTCAGTTGTCCCCAGATGGCCTTTATGGTTGTCTCTTAAATGCAGGACCAATTCAAGGTTCATGCCTCGGGTTTGGCTCTCAGTCTCTTCGCTTCCTGAATCTAGGGCCCTGTTCCTCCACCCCACCCCCCATTGTCTGTGAAAACACTGATGTTTTCTGAAGAGCCTAGGACACTTGAATTGTAAAACATCCTGTTTTCTGGGGAGTTGTCTTCTTGTTTTCTCAGGATTAGATTTGGGTTAAACTCTGTGGGAAATGTTATTTCTTTCCAGCTGTCCTCTCAGAAGGCAGGTGATGCCTGTTTTTCCATTGTTGGTGAAGCCATGTTTAAACCCTTGTTGAAGGGATGTCTGCCAGACCTACCGATGTAAGGGACCTTTTTCATTGTATAAGAAGCAATCTGCGGGGTGATGCTTTGGGATCAGGTGACACTTTTTTTTCTTTTAAAACTAAATATTATAGAGAAATTAGAAATATAATCAGAAGAGAAAAATAAAATCACTCTTAACCCTATCACCCAGACATAACCGTATTTAATGTTATGTGAACCACATAGAGAAATGGAAATACTTTTTTTTCTCTTTTTTTTGGCGGGAGGGTGTGTGTGTGTGTGTGTGTGTTTATTTTTATTCCAAGACCATGTGATACTCTTATTTCCCCAAAGCCCTGTTTTACTCTCTCTCTCTCTCTCTCTTTTTTTTTTTTTTTAACACCCAATAATGATTCTTTCCTGGATCAGTCATTACATTGGGGATCGCCATGCCGTTCTTCATTGCTCTTAGGATAAAATCCACGCATGACTTAAAAGCTTCTGTGGTCTGATCTCGGGTCACCTTCCCAGGTCATCTCGTGCAGCTCTCAGCTGCCACCTACTCTGCTGCTTTTGTCTTCAGACATTTCTGTTCGCCCCCTCCTGGGCCTCGAACCCACAACCTGGGCATGAGTCCTGACTGGGAATCGAACCGACAACCTTTCGGTGTATGGGACAACACCCAACCAACTTAACTACACCAGCCAGGCATACATTCCTTCCAGTTTTTCATTTTGAAAACTTGTAAGCACATAGAAAAGTTGAAAAAGAATAGGTGTCATGTTCACCTGTATTTATCACTTGTTGATATTTTGCTGCAGTTGGTTTAATCAGTCTTCGTTTTGGGCATCATCCGGTAGAGATCCCTTTCCAGATCGAAGTCTCCTTGCCCTTCAGTTCTCTGGAGTTACCGTATTTGCCGGCGTATAAGACGATTTTTTGGCCCTGAAAAATACCGTATTTGCCGGCGTATAAGAGACTGGGCGTATAAGACGACCCCCTAACATTTCCACTCAAAATACAGAGTTTGTTATATACTCGCCGTATAAGACTACCCCCCCACTTGGAGGCATATTTTTCAGGGCCAAAAAATCGTCTTATACGCCGGCAAATACGGTAGCTTCCCTCTAGTTCTTAAGAGAGTTGACTGTTACTTACCTGTTTACCTGTTGATTTGCTGTCTCCCCCACGGGACTGTGGGCCCCACATTCACTAAGGTTACCTCCACTTCTGCCCCCCGTGTTATGTATCCCGGTTCAGTGGAGTGGCCCACATTCCCGCACACGTTAAGTATTTGCTGACTGACACATGTATGTTGTACCTGGGTTCTTTTCAGACGGACACTTTAACCCCGAGGTGGTCAAGTATCGGCAGCTGTGCTTCAAGTCGCAGTACAAGCGGTACCTCAACTCGCAGCAGCAGTATTTCCATCGGCTGCTGAAGCAGATTCTGGCTTCCCGGAATGTAAGTGATGTGAACGCACCGGTTTCATGACCTCAAGAAGTGGTTCGGGTGTAAAATACGAAAGATACCACTAAAAAAAAAAAAAATGCTACCGACTAAGCTGTGATACAATTAAGTTATATTATTCTTTCTTATGCCCAATTTTAAGGTGTACCCTGATCTCAGAGATGTTAAAACAGGGGAAAAGGTACCTCTTAAAATGGGTGAAATATTGTAGCTTCAGGATTTACCACGATAAATAAACGGCTCTCTGCTCCATCATGGCTCGTGCAGGGGACCGGCTGCTCTAGGGGAGGAGTGGGGGCCGCACGGGCCCCTGAGAGCCGGGGGGGGGGGGGGGAGGTGTGCAGAGCGCCAGCCTCAGTGGGCCCGGGCTGGACCAGCCTGCTGATTCTTCGAGACAAAGCTCTGGCTTTCAGTGGTTTAAGCTTCAGTATGCAAACATTTGGGTCTCTAGTGTCACAAGCATTCGCCTTGTAATAATCAAAATAGACTTTTTATTTGGCATCATCACATGCACATCTTTTTTTTTAAGAGGAGACCCTGCGCTCCAGGACCACTCCCACGCCTGACCAGACCTGGTTCTGATTCCTGGGCTCACGGAAATTTTATTTTTTTAAAATATATTTTATTGATTTTTTACAGAGAGGAAGAGAGAGGGAAAGAGAGTTAGAAACATCGACGAGAGAGAATCATCGATCAGCTGCCTCCTGCACACCCCCTACCGGGGATGTGCCCGCAGCCAACGCACATGCCCTTGACCAGAATCAAACCCGGGACCCTTCAGTCCGCAGACCCACGCTCTCTCCACTGAGCCAAACTGGTTTCGGCGCATGCACATCTTTTTTGTAATCTGGAGAGGAGGAGTGGAGCTTATTAAGCAACGAAGAGAAGCGAGTGTAGACTGAGGGAAGGTACCGGAACAAGCTTCCGAGCTGACTGCCCCCGCCCGGCCCTCTAGGACCTCCTGGAAATGGCCCGCCGCAGCGGCCCGGCCCCGTCCTGGCGGCAGAAGCGCCCCTCCCCGGCCCGCACCCCCGAGGAGCGGGAGTGGCGTGCCCAGCAGCGCTACCTGAAGGTCCTGCGGGAGGTGAAGGAGGAGTGCGGCGACACGGCCCCGTCCTCCGACGAGGAGGGTGAGTGTCCCGGGCCCCGGGCCCCGGGAGCGGGAGCGGCCGAGGGGCTGCATCTTGTCCAGCACTGGCCGTGTGGTCGGAGCCAGCGGTAGCCAGCGGTCCCCCCAGCAGAGAAGCTGCCCCGGGGTCTGTCGGGGGGTGGACGCCCCTGTTAGGTGGGGCATGGCCGCCCCTGAGGCTTACCTGTGATGGGCACTCGGCACCGGCGTAGGTGAGCCGGGCTCTCCACGGCGGGCCTGTGCGGCCCATCACGGTGACGTCTCTTCCGGAAGAGCCGTTACATGGCCTCAGAGCGCCAGCTGGCCGGGGAAGGGTCGGAAAGGTGTGGGGGAGCCCGGGCCTCCCTGTTGTTGGCTTGCCCTTGTTGCGCCCAAATGGCCACTTACCCAATCTCCCTGTTGGAGTCCACAGCCACGTGGGATTTACAGGAACCATTTTCTTTTGAAGATCTCAGCTCATGGCTCCCGAGCTCCCCAGCGCGCTCTCCCAGCCCTGCGGTGCCCCTGAGGGTGGTGCCCACGCTCTGCACCACCGACATGAAAACTGCAGGTGAGGACGTGGTGGCCGCCGCTGGCCTTCTGGGAAATGTGCAGGAGGTGGGAGGACTCCCTGGGAGGGAGGTGTGGCCCGATTCTTAGCTGCCGGGAAAACAAAGCAGCGTTCCTTGGAATTGGAGACGTTTGGGTATAATTACACTTTAAAAAAAAAAAATTGTTTTTTTACAGAGAGGAAGAGAGAGGGATAGAGAGTTAGAAACATTGATGAGAGAGAATCATCGATCAGCTGCCTCTTACACACTCCCTACCGCAACCAAGGTACATGCCCTTGGCCAGAATCGAACCTGGGACCTTTCAGTCCACAGGCCAACGCTCTATCCTCTGAGCCAAACCGGTTTCAGCTAATTCCATTTTTATACAAGCAGATAGGCCTGCCTTCCTTTGCTTTGAAATTTTTTCTTAGGAGCTGATCAGCTGGTATTTTGCGCTGAAGCAGAATCTTAAAGAAGCAGCACTGAGGGACATTTCAGTGATAAAACAAAGGGGTAACCAGGGCCATGGCAATTTCTCCGAACATCTGTGACATTAGGGAAGGATTTATTTTTAATATGTTTTTATTGATTCGAGAAAGGGGGGAGCGGGGGAGAAGGGACATCAGTGTGGGAGAGAAACACTGGTTGGTTGCCGCCTGCATGCACCCCACCCGGGATCGAGCCTGCCACCTTCTATTTGCCCTGGCCGGAATGGAACCGGTGACCTTTAGGTGCACAGCATGACAGTCAACCAACTGAGCCACACCGGCCAGGGCAGGAAAGAATTTTTATTTGGGATAGGAACCAAAGAAGAATGTTAAGAACCTTGAATGTGTTTTAGGAGCAGCTAAGTACATGAGGTCATGATTATTGGCCAATGTATAGAAACACTGAAGAGTTGACCCTATGACTGTTTCAATGATGGTACTTGTAGAACACAGCCCTCAGAAGGGAAGCTCAGAGAAGCACCTTAGTTTTGAGTGTCACGGGCGACCAGAAAGATGTAAATTCCAGCATCACGCTGTCACTGACCCGGTGCATGTGGTTTGGCTCCTCTCCTCTCAGATAAGATAGAGCTCGGGGACAGCGACCTGAAGATGATGCTGAAGAAGCACCACGAGAAGCGGAAACACCAGCCGGTGAGAGGGGGCCGGGCGTGCTCGTTAGCGCTTTTCAGAGTCCCGTCTCTGGATTGGCTGTTGTGAGAAACACACAGGTGGTCACTACCTGATTTCTGCTTCCTTTCCTTACCACCGTTAGACGGTAGTTAACACGAAAGGTGTAAGAAGACAGGTGCTTTGACCTTATTTTTATTTATTTACTTTTTTTTATATTTTTATTGATTTCAGAGAGGAAGGGAGAGGGAGAGAGAGAAGCATCAGTGATGAGAGAGAGAATCATTGATGGGCTGCCTCCTGCATGCTCCCATTGCGGATTGAGCCTGCAACCTGGGCACGTGCCCTTGACCGGAATCGGACCTGGGGCCCTTCAGTCTGCAGGTCAATGCTCTATCCACGAGCCAACCCGTGCTTTGACTTTATATAAGGCATTCTGAAAACAGTGTCTGATTTAATATTTGCTTAAGACGTGTTGAATCGTACCCATTTTACCAGTGCTCAGAGGGTCAGAGCTTGCTCTTGGCTTACAGCTAGTCGGTGGCTGAGCCAAGGTCAGATCCTGTGCTCTGCCCGCTCTTCTCTGTTTCTAAGCTCCACCTAATCCAGGTGATTCCAGGGCAGCCACACCAGAGAGCACGGTAGGAAGAGGAGGCAGCTCGCCTAAGGCAGGTGGCGAGGTGGGGAGACTCCTCCAGTGGAAGTCAGAATCAACTATCTTCCCCACCTGCTCTGTGGTATTGGGCACGTCCCTTAACTTCTCTGGATCCCGTTTTCAGACTGTAAAAATGGGTGGGGAACGTCCGGCCCTCGGGCCGCATAAGGCTGCAAAGTCATTTATTCGGTCTGGCCCTGCCAAGGCATTAGGGGTGAGTTAATTAAATGTTTGACCAAATGTAGCAGGCTAATTTTTAAGTTGATAATTTTGTATGGCCCACGATGAGGTTATACATATCCAAAAGGCCCCTGGCAAAAAAAAATGTCCCACCCCTGCTATAAAACATGATCTTTAACAAGGCTGCTTGAAGAGCACGCAAGGTGAGGAATGTGAAAGAGCTTTATAAATGCCATACTGTAGAAAGGTTGGCACTGGGTTCTCCTCTTCCTCTTTATGAAGAGCAGTTTTTATGTTCATGATTTTAATTCAGCATGATTTTCTTAAGTTGCACGTAACATCTATTTATCTGTTAAACGCCCACAGTTTGGGCTCCGTATGTGAGCCTCCATAACAATCTCTGGTGTCACCTCTAGGATCACCCGGACCTTTTGACGGGGGACCTGACTCTCAATGACATCATGACGCGCGTCAACGCTGGCAGGAAAGGCTCTCTCGCAGGTAAATGACGCCCTCGGTGGGCAGCCGTCCTCTGACTGGTGCTCAATTCCGTGAACCTATGTGCATGTTGGAAAACAGAAATCAGCCGAAACCGGTTTGGCTCAGTGGATAGAGCGTTGGACTGTGGACTGAAAGGACCCGGGTTCGATTCTGGTCAAGGGCATGTACCTTGGTTGCAGGCACATCCCCAGAGGAGGGTGTGCAGGAGGCAGCTGGTCGATGTTTCTCTCTCATCGATGTTTCTAACTCTATCTCTCTTAATTCCTATCTGTGTAAAATCAATAAAAAAATATTTTTTTTTTAAAAAAAGGGAAACAGAAATCACAGCTTCTTGCTGATAACCTTTTTTTTAAAAAAATATATATTTTATTGATTTTTTTTTACAGAGAGGAAGAGAGAAGATAGTTAGAAACATCGATGAGAGAGAAACATCAATCAGCTGCCTCTTGCACACCCCCTACTGGGGGTGTGCCCGCAACCCAGGTACATGCCCTTGACCGGAATTGAACCTGGGACCCTTCAGTCCACAGGCTGACGCTCTATCCACTGAGCACACCGGTTTCGGCTGATAACCTTTCTTGGTTATTCCCTCTAGTGAGTTTATAGGTGGAAAGTGAATATAGAATCAGAACAACAGATCACTGATGCATGAATAACAGAATTAATTTGAAAATCACTCTTTGGGTTTGGTAAACAAACCGAAATGTCTTGTTTTGTAGACTCTTCTTTCTTTTACTGGTGGGCCTGAGAAAATAAACGCAGCTGAGACCCCCACACTCCCGGATGCAGAAAACGCAGCTCTGTGATTTGTGTGGCTTTTATCTCCGCAGCCCTGTATGACTTGGCCGTCCTTAAGAAAAAGGTGAAGGAGAAAGAGGAGAGGAAGAGGAAGAAGATCAAAGTGATCAAATCAGAAGCAGAGGACCTGGCCGAGCCCTTGAGCGGGACTGAGGGGCTCCCGCCTCTCTCTCAGGCTCCGTCTCCGCTGGCAGCGCCCGCCATCAAGGAGGAGTAAGGGAGCACTGGAGCCGGCCGGCCGGCCGGCCTCGCAGGGTGGAGGGTGGCCCACGGGTGGCCCAGCGCTGGTGCTTGGGGTGGCCCGGTGACCTGACTCTCAGGGACATCATGACTCGCGTCAACGTTGAACCATAAGCCTGGGGTCCCGGGGTTCTACCCGGACAAGTACATAGTGTGGCCCGTTAGTGAGCTCTCGTGAGGGACAGGAGGCTTGGAGGGTTTGAACCGCCTACGGATGTGTTCTTGGTCCTTTTCCTTCTTATGTTTTTCCTCCTCCATCAGGCCCCTGGAAGACCTCAAGCCTTGCCTGGGAATCAATGAGATATCTTCCAGCTTCTTCTCTCTCCTCCTCGAGATCCTGCTGCTGGAGGGGCAGACTAGCCTTCCTGTGGTAAGAGTTTGGGAAAGTCAGACGTATATCTAAAGTTTTCTTTTCTTGTCTTTTTATTTATTTATTTTTTTAAAATATATTTTTAATATATATATATATATATTTTATTGATATTTTACAGAGAGGAAGGGAGAGAGATACGGAGTTAGAAATGTCGATGAGAGAGAAACATCAACCAGTCGCCTCCTGTACACCCCCCACCAGGGATGTGCCCGCAACCAATGTACATGCCCTTGACCGGAATCGAACCCGGGACCTCTCAGTCCGCAGACCGACGCTCTACCACTGAGCCAAACCGGTTCGGCTTTTCTTGTCTTTTTAAAAAATATATATTTTATTGATTTTTTTACAGAGAGGAAGAGAGAGGGATAGAGAGTTAGAAACATCGATGAGAGAGAAACATCAATCAGCTGCCTCTTGCACGCCCCCTACTGGGGATGTGCCCGCAACCAAGGTACATGCCCTTGACCGGAATTGAACCTGGGACCTTTCAGTCCGCAGGCTGAGGCTCTATCCACTGAGCCAAACCGGTTTCAGGGAGATGTATATCTAAAGTTTTCAAATTGTAGAAAACCTTAATGTTCTGTAGCAGAGGTGGGGAACTTTTTTTTTTTTTTTTTGCCAAATGCCATTTGGATATTTATAGCATACAAAGTTATCAACACAAAAAGCACCCTGCTATATTTGGCCTAACATTTAATTAACTCACCCCTAATGCCTTGGCAGGGCCAGACCTAATGACTTCTCGGGCCTTAGACGGCCCAGGGGCTGGATGTTTCCTACCCGGTCTGCAGCTTGAGAAGAAGTCCGGGTCGCTCCCGGAGCCCTTCGGCTGACTTGCTGTGGGCGGGCTGGACAGATCCGCCCCGCGTGCGGTGGCCAGCGCGGGCTTGCTGGGCCCTGACTGTCTGCCTTTGCTTCCCCGCAGCTGGAGGAGCGGGTTTTGGATTGGCAGTCCTCTCCGGCCAGCTCGCTCAATAGCTGGTTCTCTGCAGCCCCCAACTGGGCGGAGCTGGTGCTGCCGGCCCTGCAGTATCTTGCTGGAGAAAGCCGTGGTAAGGTGCTTTCTTCTGGAGGGTCAGTGTCGCTCTCCCCCCCACCGAGCTCCCCTCACCCCCCCCTCCACCCCACACACGCCGGTCTAATTCATTCTCATAGTGAACTGCAGCTTTACCGGCTGAAACCATCATGGCGTTGCACGGTGCCAGCCTTTGGAGGCCTGACACTGTGCCTCGGCTCAGGGCCGGTCCTTGTTCTGGGTTAGCACGCTGACCTGGGTGCCTTGTTCATGGAATCCATTTCTTGCAGCCGTGCCTTCCAGTTTCTCTCCATTTGTTGAATTCAAGGAGAAGACCCAGCAGTGGAGGTTGCTCGGTAAGTAATCCGTATTACCCACCCGTGACACCGGGTCTTCGTTCTCTCATTTCCTCCCTCAGCTGCCTTTGCCTTCCAGTCAGCAGAGGGCGGTGTTAAATCTCAGGCTGTTCCGCAAAACACTCCTTCGGGATCCCTTTTGTACTCGGGGTCTGACCTTCACCCCCTTCACCCCCTCCAGTAGAGTTGGGCTCACAAGGGCTGGGGCCCTTGCTCTTGTTTTAAGTTTATAGAGTTCCACTTACTGTGTAAGCTGTGCAGCGTCACCTGAAGTGGCTTTGGTGACAGTTACCTGGGGATGGGGAAAACCAGTGTTGATTTCACGTTGGAATTCATGCACCTTTCTCTATGCTCTTGCACAGTCTTGAGGATACACATGGAGAGATGCAGTAGACCCACCCATTACAACATGTGTTCAGCTTCTAGGCATCAGGTGTGTGTCAGGTGCTAGGGGATGTGATGGTTTGCAAGGTGCAGACTGTGCTCCACTCAAGGGGGTTAAGGTTTGTTTGGGGGAACGAAATAGTCCTTCAGGTGAAATAACAGACTTACCCGTTCTGTAAGGAAAAGTACCAGGAAGGACAGAAGTCACAGTGAGGCATTGGTGTAGTCTGCATCCGGGAGGACCTTCCCGAGGAAGCGATGTATGAGCAGAGATGGGTGGTGGTTAGGAGGAGGCCGGCAGAGGGCAGGGAGGGCGTTCCGGGTGGAGGAGGCAGTGGCTCCGTGGTGCCAGGGAAGATTCAGAACGATCACACAGCCTGTGCAGAGATGAAGATGGTTGGATCTAAAATTTAACAAGGCTTTAGTCGGAGAAGCAACAGGGCTTGGTATGACTCGGACATGGGAGAGAGAGAGGAGTGCGGGCAACACCCCTTTGCTCGGTTTGAGTTTCGTGGCTGAAGGTGGTGTTTATGGAGGTGGGCGGCTGTGGAAGACGCCCGGACATGGGTGAGGGGGAAGGTCATGAGTTTAGTTTGGGATGTGCCGAGTTTGAGCTGCCTTTGAGGCATCTGAGAGAAGGTACTGAGTAGACAGTGGTACGTATGGGTTTAGAACCCAGCCCGAGTCGAGGTAGAGAGCGGTTGACATATTGGTATATAACATTAAGTCAAAGGCATAGGGGGAAGATGGTAAACGAGGAGAAAGGGGAAAAGAGTGCCGAGGACTAAGCCTTGAGAGGAGGTGGAGTGGGAGCACGTGGAGAGGAAGGGACTACAAGAGATAGCTGGCTCTTGGAAGCCACGCAGTGAGAGGTAAGAATTGAGTGGTCATTAGCCTTGATTGTTACGGAAAGGTTCAGTAGCTAAAGGCTGTGGACTTGCGGACATGGAGGAAGTGAAGAATTTCTTGTAAGTGTGATTCTTTTTTTGTAAGTATTGTGAGCGTGTGGGCCAGATGCTTTCTGTTGCAGAGACCAGTGCTACAGGTCCTGACGGGTCCCCCCCCCCCCTCTCTCTCTCTCTCTCACACACACTCACACACATACATACATACACACACAGATACAGCACGCAAGGAGAAAGTGAGATCCCGAGGAGTGCCCCAGTTGGTTTCATTATTTTTCCCCTTTTGATTCTTCTCCCAGGCCAGTCCCAAGACAACGAGAAGGAGTTGGCTGCGCTCTTCCAGCTGTGGCTCGAAACCAAAGACCAGGCCCTCTGCAAGGTAAGCTTCCTACGGAAACGTCAGCCTCCCTGACGGGGTGCCCAGGGCCCCACGTCCGCCAGAGTCCTGGAGTCCACGAACCTGTTCGTGTTTCCCTTTCCCGCAGCAAGAAAACGAGGACAGCTCAGATGCCACCACGCCTGTTCCTCGGGTGTGAGTATAACTAACAGCGGGGTGTCCTTGAAACCTGGTTTGCCCTACTGCCGTGGCTTTTGTGACATTCCTTGGCATGTCAGAGTTGTCATGGGCTTGGGAGATCTTGGGGGCCCAGGGATTCTCACCCGCCTCAGCACACCTTCTCCGTCTGGTGCGGTCCTCTTTTCTTACCCCAGCGTTGTGAGATGCCGTTGACATATAATACTATGTTGACTTGATATATGTATTGATTGTGAAATGAGTACCATAGTAAGGTTCATTAACACATCCATCACCGCACACAATTACCAGTTTGTGTATATGTTTGTGTGTGGTACGGTCTCTCTCAGCAACCTTCAAGTGCATCAATCGGTGTTAAGAACTGTAGTCACCGTGCTATACGCTAGATCCCCAGACCTTACTCTTCTTGTAGCTGGAAGTCCGTGCCCTTTAACCAGCATTCCCCCGTTCCCCCACCTCCCAGCCCCCGGTCACCGCCATCCCACTCCCTGCTTCTTTCTGTGAGCCCGGCTTGTGTTAGATTGCTCGCGTTCTTTATGTTCCAGAAGAACTGACTATGTGGTGCGGCCCAGCACCGGGGAGGAGAAACGCGTGTTTCAGGAGCAGGTAAGACGGCCGGCCAGAGGGGATCTCTGCGCCCGTGAGGCCGGGTGGCAGCCTCTCCCCGATCCCATGTTCTACCTTTCACCGCAGATTCCTGCTGGTGGGCTTGCTTGTTAGGGGCAGAAATGGTGTCTCAATGACCTTTTCTTCCAGACAGCAAAGTACATTCCTGTCCCTTGGCTAGTGAGGAGGGCTCTCGGTTTAGTAGTCCTAGTTTCCTTCTCGTGTTAATCTCCCCTGATGGGGTGGGCGCGCTGGAGGGCACCGCGCTGATGCCGACGTAGGAGCCTGGCCCTCTCCTCTCGACAGGAGCGGTACCGGTACAGCCAGCCCCACAAGGCCTTCACCTTCCGGCTGCACGGCTTCGAGTCGGTGGTGGGGCCCGTGAAGGGCGTGTTTGATAAGGAGACCTCCCTCAACAAGGCCCGCGAGCACTCGCTGCTGCGCTCCGACCGGCCCGCCTACGTCACCATCCTCTCTCTCGGTAGGTGGGACCTGGGCTCTCCAGGCTGCTGTGCGCCTCACCCCGCCCCATAGAGTTACAGGAGGACCTAATCATATTGAAATAGTTATCAAAATATTAAAGCAAATTTCTCATGCAGAAATATGTGTCTTTATTATGATACTAAGTGATAAGATCTAGCAGCAGGTCTTACACCTATAATTTTCAAATAGTGAAGCATGGAAATGGTATTTGGAGTTGTCTGCCGCAGCTGTAACGTGGTACGAACACATGTAGGCCTGTTACAGCATCGCAGCACTGCCAGTGTGGTTTGTTACCTCCGTGTAGCCCTAGGTGTCGTGCTCAGTGTTGGCCGAGTGTGAAGAGTGTACACCTAGGGAACGGCCCCTAGAGGGCAGTGTCCACCCAGCGCTGGGTGAGGAAGGCACCTCAGGGCATGCCACCCGCCAGAGCAGCGAGGGAAGGGCGTCCCCAGCCGTGGCTCTGCTTGATTCTCGGACTTTCCCTTTCCCGGCGCCATCAGTCCGAGATGCCGCAGCTCGGCTGCCCAACGGCGAGGGCACGCGGGCGGAGATCTGCGAGCTGCTCAAGGACTCCCAGTTCCTCGCCCCGGACGTCACCAGCACGCAGGTAGGATGGAGAAGAGGTTCTCTCTGTTTTGCTCCCGAAAGGAATTAAGGCAAAACAACGAGGATAGAAAATACAGTAACATAAATTAAAAAAACAAACCTGAAGAAGAGGCGATCAGGATGTCATGTGACCAGTGTTAACCCAAAATCCCTTGCTGTTAGTGAAGCACAGAGTCGACCCGGCTGCCCCCCTCCCCCAGGTATCAGACCCCCCCCCCCCCGTTGTGGTTGTCAGGTGAACACGGTGGTGAGCGGCGCCCTGGACCGGCTGCACTACGAGAAGGACCCCTGCGTGAAGTACGACATCGGGCGCAAGCTGTGGATCTACCTGCACCGCGACAGGAGCGAGGAGGAGTTCGGTGTGTGAGGCTCGGGGGGGGGGGGGGGGGGCGGGCTGTCCAGCCAGACTGGGGGCGCCCTGGCTTTCTGCCCAGCTCCACGATGCTTCTCACCGGCACGTGGGCGGTGGACGGAAGCACCCCTCTTACTGCGCCGAGGCTGAACCGTCGCTGACGCCTCCCCCTCTCGTTCACAGAGCGGATTCACCAAGCGCAAGCAGCGGCGGCGAAAGCCAGGAAAGCCCTCCAGCAGAAACCCAAGCCCTCGGCTAAGGTGGTACGTGACCAGCGGGGCGCTGGCCGCCGCGGTTTCAGGGCGGGCGGCGGGGCTCAGGGCACTAGGCACCAGGGCCGAGTGCCCCCGCGCCCCCCCGGGCTAAGTCTGCGCGTGGATCTCTCGCTCTCTCCTGCCCAGAAGTCCAGTAGCAAGGAGAGTTCGCTGAAGGTGCTCAGCAGCAGCGGCCCTTCGGAGCAGAGCCAGATGAGCCTCAGCGACTCCAGCATGCCGCCCACCCCTGTCACCCCCGTGACGCCCACCACGCCAGCCCTGCCCGCCACCCCCATCTCGCCTCCCCCCGTGCCGGCAGCCAGCAAGAGCGGTCCCACCACTGCCCCAGAGCCCGCGAAATCCAGCTCCGGGTAAGCTCTCCTGTCTCCCCCCGCCCTGTCCCGCCACGTCCCCTCGGCGCGTCCTAAGCTGGCCGTGTCTGTCTCCCCTTTTTTTCCCCTCCCAGCGTCCTCCTGGTCTCCTCGCCCACGATGCCCCAGCTGGGAACCATGCTCTCCCCGGCCGCCAGCCAGACGCCGCCGAGTTCCCAGGCCGCTGCCCGCGTCGTGAGCCACTCGAGCTCGGCGGGACTCCCCCAGGTACGGGTGGTGGCCCAGCCCGGCCTTCCCGCTGTTACCCAGCAGTCAGCGGGGCCGGCACAGACACTGCCACCGATCCCAGCAGGGCCTCAGATCCGCGTGCCTGCCACCGCTACGCAGACCAAAGTCGTGCCCCAGGTAAGCGGGGACCTCGAACCCGGAGCTGGGCACTGAGCCCCGAGGGCAGGCTGGGTAAGCTGCCGCCGCCGTGTCTGCCAGCGCATTCACTGTCCACAGCTGGGGCGTGCTCTGACAAGCTGTACTTTAATGTAAATTGTACTTGGGTCGTTGAGGATCAGAACTTCTGAGAAGTCAGTTGGTTTACCTAGGATGGTAATGTTATGCCCCTCATAGCGCTGGGATTAAATCCAGGCCTGTGATTCGAAATCTCGGGCTCCTTCCCCTGTGTCTCTAGTCTCAGCCATGCCACTAGCTAGTTGTGTGATTCTAGAGCAGGCGTGGGCAAACTATGGCCCGCGGGCCGGATCCGGCCCGTTCTGTTTTATCCGGCCTGCACAGAGCCAAAAGAGTGGGCCGTACCCTTTTTTTTATTTTTTATTTTTTATTTTTTTATTTTTTATTTTTTTTCTTTTTTTTTAGTATATTTTATAAAAAATATATTTTATTGATATTTTATTGATATTTTACAGAGAGGAAAGGAGAGAGATAGAGAGCCAGAAACGTCGATGAGAGAGAAACATCGACCAGCTACCTCCTGCACACCCCCCACTGGGGATGTGCCCGCAACCAAGGCACATGCCCCTGGCCGGAATCGAACCCGGGACCTTTCAGTCCGTAGACCGACGCTCTACCACTGAGCCAAACCGACCTCGGCAGGGCCGTACCCTTTTATGTAATGATGTTTACTTTGAATTTATATTAGTTCACACAAACACTCCATCCGTGCTTTTGTTCCGGCCCTCCGGTCCAGTGTAAGAACCCTTTGTGGCCCTCGAGTCAAAAAGTTTGCCCACCCCTGTTGTAGAGCAAAGCCTTAGTCTTTGCCTCAGTCTCCTCTGCTACGAGATGGGCATGATATTTGTCCTCGGTGTAGGATGAGGTGTTAAGTGTGGAGGCAGTCTGAAAGTCAAAGACGCCGCACCAAGCAAGAACGTCGCAGCGTCGTGTGGGGAGCGGGGAGCGTGAGCGCTGTCCCCTAGCAGCACCTCCAGGGGCACACTTGTTGGGTGGCGGCGGCCTGGCCTGCCTCGCAGTCTCTAACTAAGCTCTCGGCCCCATGCTCCGAACCAGACAGTCATGGCCACCGTCCCGGTCAAAGCTCAGCCCGCAGCGGCCACGGTGCAGCGGCCGGTAGCCGGGCAGGCGGGACTCACGGTGACCAGCCTCCCTGCCACGGCCAGCCCCGCCAGCAAGCCGGCCACCAGCTCCCCCGGCAGCTCCGCCCCGAGCGCGTCCACCGCCGCCGTCATTCAGAACGTGAGCGGCCAGAACATCATCAAGCAGGTAGGCGGCCGAGCAGGGGACCGTGCGGCGCCGGGTGACGCGTGATCGTGACCCTTAGTTCATCCGTGTTTCAGGTTCTGTTCCCACCACGGGCAGTACTGGCTCCTCTCCCTCTAATTCAGCGTTTAGTAGCTGAGTTTGATTGCGTTAAGATCCTGGGGTATGTCTTCACATGCTTTATCGGCGTTTCCGTTTATTACTACTAACAGCATATATTGGTGCTTTCGTGGTTGCGAATATGCAAGGGTAACCATTGAGCTTCAAAGAACTGGGCAGAATGCAACTAGTGCCTGCACTGTGCCAAGTATATTGTGCCCATTAAATAATTTAATACCCAGAGCACCGTGGGGCAGGCACTTGGCCCGTTTTACAGCTGAAATGGAACCACATAATGATGAAGGAACATTTTTCTTCATTAAGTATTTATTAGTGTTTTTTGTGCGCTGGGCACTGTGCTGGGCGTTGGGGGTTAGCGGCGTGTTGCACAAAGTCCCTCGTGGGGCCTGCTCTCCCGGGGAGCTGGGAGATGGCACCCCCGGGGAGCTGGTGAGGGAGGCGAGAGCAGCAGGAGCCGGGGAGGGAGAGCGCATGTGCCGTGGGCTGGGGCGATCGGGGGCCTGGAGGAGCTGGCGGTGAGGGGAGCGAGGCGGGAAGTGTGCTGGTTACAGACGCTGGAGGTGAGCCAGGCCAGGCTGGGCAGAGCAGTGCAGGCGTCTTGGGTCAGGAACCTGTTTGAGGACCAGCAAGTGCAGAAGTGTTGGAAAATGGCTTCTCGAGAGGTTGCGGGTTCAGCCGTGTTGTACTTTGATTTTAATTCAGAGGTGATGGGGAACCTCTGAGAGATGGTGACTCAGGATGTCCTGGCTTGTTTTACACTAAAGAAAGGCCCGGCTGCCGTCTCGAGTGGACTTTAGGGTAAGGTGACCAGACTTCCCGCTTTGGGCGGGACAGTCCTGATTTTTAACAATTTGTCCCGTGTCCCGTGGGATTCTTTCCAAAAAATCGGAACTTTTTTAAAACCCCGCAGGACTCGGGACAAATTGTTAAAAATTGGGACTGTCCCGCCCAAAGCGGAATGTCTGGTCACCTTGCTTTAGGGGGCAAGAGCGGAAGCAGGGGACCAGGCCGGGCCGTTGCAGCGGTCCCCTGAGCGGTAACACTGGCCTCCTGTGAGTGGCCATCGCAGGGACGAAGGGCTGGGTTCTGAATGTAGGGTTCTGAACGTAGAGTCGGTGTGATTCCCTGGTGGGGTGTGGGGTCTGGGAGCAGGGAGTCTGTGGGTTTTGGCCAGAGTGACTGAGCAGAGAGCGATGCCATTCTCTGAGATGGAAACCCAGGTGTAAGAGGAAGGCAATAGAGAGGGCGCTCCAGAAGTCAGCGCGTGCATCGGGTGTGTGAGGCGAGTGATGGAGGCCTGGGAACTGACACCGCCCGGGGTAGGTCATGAGTGAACTTGACCGGGTCCAGTGGCTTGGGGCCTTTTGGGGAATGTGTTCAAGAGAACGCAAGGCAGGGAAAGGGAGATGTGAAGGTAGATACTTTTTAGGGTAATTTTGCCTTTGCCACTGCACTGGGCTGCAGTG
This sequence comes from Vespertilio murinus, assembly GCA_963924515.1. Lineage (NCBI taxonomy): Eukaryota > Metazoa > Chordata > Mammalia > Chiroptera > Vespertilionidae > Vespertilio > Vespertilio murinus. The sequence goes on along the minus strand of OZ004720.1, from coordinate 17,082,336 downwards.
GAGCTGGGGAGGGAGCTGGGGGTGAAGCGAGGGTCTGTGGTCCAGGATGGCAAGTGCGTTTCTGGGGGGTGGGGGGTGGTCCAGCAGAGAGGGGACAGTGGCTCATGTGACAGCAAGTCCCCGAGGCCGGGAGGGCTGCGATTACTACACGTGGCGCTTGGCCACGCTGCTGCTCTCCACGTGGAGGCTGGCACAACCCTAAGGAGACTTTTTTAGGACGGTAGCGGAAATGTGAATATGTTTTATTAGATAATAGGTGTGGGGTTTTTTATTTTATTTAAAAAGCTCTTTTCTAGGTTGGAGATATATACAGAAGTATTGATCAGCAAAGCGCTAGCTATTAGTTTACTTAAAAATATTTCCACTCCTCTTTCTCTCCCCCCGCCCCCAGCTTTTGAAGTTGGGTGATAGGTACATAGGTTTGTTACACTATTCTCTCCTTTTGTGAGGATCTGTCATTTTTAAAAACGAAAAGCTAGAGAAATACATGAGACACAAACGGAGGTTTGCCTAACTGTGCGGAGTAACCCGTGCAGCGCTGTGGATCCCTCGGTCAGTGCTGTTTCTCCCCACCAGGTGGCGATCACGGGGCAGCTTGGTGTGAAGCCCCAGACCAGCAACAGCATCCCACTTACCGCCACCAACTTCCGCATCCAGGGCAAGGATGTGTTGCGCCTGCCACCCTCTTCCATCACCACGGATGCCAAAGGCCAGACGGTCCTGCGGATCACGCCGGACATGATGGCCACGTTGGCCAAGTCCCAGGTGACCACGGTCAAACTGACCCAGGACCTCTTCGGGACCGGGGGCGGCACGGCAGGCAAAGGCATCTCCGCCACCTTACACGTCACTTCCAACCCCGTCCACGCCACGGACAGCCCCGCCAAGGCCAGCTCCGCCGGGGCCCCCGCGTCCACGCCAACGGGCGCCACCGTGGTCAAGGTGACCCCGGACCTCAAGCCGGCGGAAGGCTCGGGGTCAGCTTTCCGCCTGATGCCCGCACTCGGGGTGAGTGTGGCCGACCAGAAGGGGAAAAGCACAGTGGCCTCGTCCGAAGCTAAGCCGGCCGCCACCATCCGCATCGTGCAGGGCCTGGGCGTGATGCCTCCCAAGGCCGGCCAGACCATCACAGTGGCAGCGCATGCCAAGCCGGGCTCCTCGGTGGCCAGCGGGTCTGGAACTGTTCACACGTCGGCCGTGTCCCTGCCCAGCATGAACGCCGCCGTGTCCAAGACCGTGGCCGTGGCCTCGGGGGCCGCAAGCACCCCCATCAGCATTGGCACGGGAGCGCCCACGGTGCGGCAGGTGCCCGTCAGCACCACGGTGGTTTCCACGTCCCAGGCCGTGAGTACCGGTGGGGTGGAGGGGCACCGCTAGCCCTTCCAGCAGGGGCTTCTCCTCTCTCTTAGGAGCGGGAATGTCTGTGCCACCGTTTGACCCAAAAACATCTATGAAAGTAGACACGCATACATCTTTAGAGAATATTAAAAGCCTCCCGGAAGTTCAGGGGGTAAAATACAGATTTCTTTCACCCCCTCCAGCTCTCCCATCGTGAGGGCTAACATCGGAGGGGGTTTGGCATTTGTGCTTCTGGTCCTTTCCCAGACATGGAACCTTCACACATGCAGGCATCGTTAAAAAGTCCCGTGAGAGACCTTAGTGTATAGATTGTATTATGGTTTGCCTTATTTATTTAAATAGATGTCTTGAGGGGTTATGCTAGGTCCTCCACAGATCCTGGCTGCAGCCTTCTTTATGACCCCGCGGCAGTCCATAGGAGGGACGTGTTGTAATCACTCTCCTTCTAAAGAGAGCGTTTTCATCGTTACAACCAGCGCGGCAGTGAATTACTCTAAAAATGCTGCTTCTTGTGCGTATGTGAACACGTGGAAGTGTTTCTGGAACCGAGGGGCTAGCCCAGCCACGGAGGTGCAAATGCTGGAAGTTTTTTTGTTTTGTTTTTTTTAATATATTTTATTGATATTTTACAGAGAGGAAGGGAGAGAGATAGCTAGAAACGTCGATGAGAGAGAAACATCAACCAGTTGCCTCCTGCACACCCCCTACCGGGATGTGCCTGCAACCAGGTCCATGCCCTTGACCGGAATCGAACCTGGGACCTTTCAGTCCGCAGGCCGACGCTCTATCCACTGAGCCAAACCGGTTTCGGCACGCTGGGAGTGTTGATACTCCAGTTGTGCTACCCGAAAGGCCGGAGCAGCTTTCAGTCCAACCAGCAGGTCTCCTGGCCTCACCAGGGCTGTGGGTAGCACGTGTTGTTTGGACTTGTATGGCTCTCTTGCCCCTGAGAGAGTCCTTTTTCTGTTAGTTTCCTGGTCTGTAGTGAGGTTGAGCATCCAGTTCTGAGCAGACTGGCCGTGCTCCTAGCAGATGAGTCATTGCCAGTTTTCTTTTGGGGTTTTCTGTTTTTTCATAGTGTGAGTGACTATTTTTATCTTTGGGTGTTCTGTGTGGAAAGTATTTTCTTCCCCTCTGTCATTTAAAAAAAAAGATTTTATTGATTTTTTTCGAGAAAGAGGAAGGGAGAGGGATAGAGAAAGACATCAATGAGAAAAACATCATTGATCAGCTGCCTCCTGCACGCCCCCTTTTGGGGATCGAGCGGGCACCTGGGCATGTGCCCTTCCCGGGAATTGAACCAATGACCTCCTGGTTCATTGGTCGGCGCTCAACCTCTAAGCCACACTGGCCCGGGTCCCTCTGTCACTTTTTAACCTTGCATATGGAGCCCTTTGCTCTACAGGTATTTTATCTGATTGGCTCCGTATCAACATTTCTTTTATGGTTCCTGGGTTTTATGTCTTTTGCCTTTCTTACCCCAGGGTTATAAAGATAACAGCCTGTATTTTCATAAAACGTTTTCAGAGTTTTAAGAGAGGCATAGCTAATAACTCACTTGAAGTATAATTTCGTGAATAGCCTGTGGTTTTTCAAATTATTCCAGCATCACTGATTTATTGCTTCCCATTAACTTGGGCTACATTTATCCTAAACCCAAGTCTCATGTCAACGTTCTCATGTAGGCGTTTCTGGATGCTTCTGTGTCCATTTAGCTTCTAGATCAGGAGCACTGTTGTGTGTTTTATATGGGCAGAGTAAAACATAGTTTCCCTTTTCTAAACAAGCTATGTAGTAAAAACTCAATAGTTCGGGTAAAAGCCGGAGTGATGGAGGAAGGAATTCATATACGTTAGTAAAACCACCAGCCAATAAACCCTGATACTCAGTGTGGCTTAAGAGGAAATGTCTAGGTTCTCAGATCTCAGAAGTTAGGAGAAGGAGCCAAAACCGGTTTGGCTCAGTGGATAGAGCATCGGCCTGTAGACTGACAGGTCCCGGGTTCGATTCCAGTCAAGGGCATGTACCTTAGTTGCGGGCACATCCCCAGTAGGGGGTGTGCAGGAGGCAGCTGGTCGATGATTCTCTCTCATCGGTGTTTCTAACTCTTTCCCTCTCTCTCCCTTTCTGTGAAAAATCAATATTTATTTATATATATATATATATATTTTTTTTTTTTTTTTAAGAAGAAGTTGGAAGAAGGAAACAGCTTACTAGACCCACTTCTGTTTCCCTCGAATCCTCCTGTAACAGGGAGAGCTCCTACCCAGTGACGTCTCCCCGGTCATAGTTGATGGGGATAGAAACCAGGCTGGGGCAGAAGGAGGTTTGCAGTTGTCTGCATGGAAAAGAATATAGACATTAATACCCAGTACACGTATGAACTGTTTGGCGTGCTCACAACTGTGAACATACCTCTGCCCCACGCCGCGGCCAGAGCGCGTCCAGTGGGTAGGAAGTATTGCCTTGGCCAGCGGTTGGGAGGCTGGCTCGGGAAGGACATTTCCGGTGGGTGTACTGGTGGTCTGAAGTGTCCTTACGCAGCTAAGACTCGGAGAAAGGAAAACCGCACGTAAGCCCACCTGAGGCGCCATTCTGCTGCCTGTCGGCGTTATGCCATGCTTTCTGGTGGGTACGTTGACTGCCCGCCTTCAGAACCAGCTGCCCGTAGGACACGGCAATGCCCTTTCTTAGCGGCCTAGCAGGCCACCCCTCTGAATAATTTTTAAAATATATTTTATTGATTTCAGAGAGGAAGGGAGAGAGAGAGAGAGAGATAGAAACATCAATGATGAGAGAGAATCATTGGTCAGCTGCCCCCTGCACACCCCCATCGGGCAAGCCCACAACCCAGGCATGTGCCCTGACCGGGAATCCAGCTGTGACCTCTGGGTCATAGGTCAACGCTCGACCACTGAGCCACGCCAGCCAGGCTTGAATCATTTTTATTTTTATTTTTATTTTAAATATATATATATATATATATATATATATTTTTTTTTTTTTTATTGATATTTTACAGAGAGGAAGGGAGAGAGATAGAGAGCTAGAAACCTCAATGAGAGAGAAACATTGACCAGCTGCCTCTTGCACACCCCCCACCGGGGATGTGCCCGCAACCAAGGTACATGCCCTTGACCGGAATCGAACCCGGGACCTTTCAGTCCGCAGACCGACGCTCTATCCACTGAGCCAAACCGGTTTCGGCTTGAATCATTTTTAAAAATGAGATTTACACAGAATTTTACGGAACGTAACTTTCACCGCCCGCCGAGGGCTAAGAGGCCAGGCCACCTGCTTGGCTGATGCAGTGACGGGACCTTAGCCACCGGAAGCCTAAGACAGGCCTTCCCAGCCTTTGCGTTCCTCTCGGGCTCCGTCAGCTTCGGGCTGGGCTTCCCCCTGGGCTGAGTTTGTGGCGGGTGTCCTGCGCTCACCTCCTTATCTTGGAGGAAGCGGAAGGCACCTGGACAGTGGCCGTCCCCCGGGGCCCGCCCGCCCTGTGCCAGCCGAGCAGCCGTGCCCCTGCTGCGTGAACCCGAGTGCCCGTGCCCGCTCCCCCTGCTCCCGCCAGCTGCTGAGCCGAGGGCCACGCAGAGGAGTAGGACAGGGGTGGGCAAACTTTTTGACTCGAGGGCCACCATGGGTTCTTAAGCTGGACCGGAGGGCCGGAACAAAAGCAGCCTGACCATGCTGGCACTCTCATCTTGGGCTGCTGGTGAAGGAGCGGAGGGAGAGCAAGAGAACCCTCCGCTCTTTCAGCTCCACGGGCCGGATACAACAGCTGAACGGGCCGGATCCGGCCCCGCGGGCCGTAGTTTGCCCACGCTTGCTCTAGGGGCTCGGCTCTCTGTGCGGAAGGGAACACACATACTCCTCTGTGGGTTAGGAACACATTCAGTCCTGACAACGGCTGGATTGTCTGTGCTGCAGGCACGTGGGGGAGAGGAGAGCGATCGGGTGGCCCCTCGGTGGCACAGGAGGCCTGAACCGCTGTGTGTGACCGCTGTTTCATGAGGCCGCCCCGGGCCCTCAGAGCGCAGGCGCGAGAGCCTCTGTGTGGCTCCTCGGCTCAGCCCTGGAGGGGACACTGGTCTCCTCACCTGTGTCCACACACTTCTCTCCAGGGGAAGCTGCCGACGCGGATCACAGTCCCCCTCTCTGTCATCAGCCAGCCTATGAAGGGCAAGAGTGTGGTCACAGCCCCCATCATCAAAGGCAACCTCGGAGCCAAGTAGGTGCCGTCGGAGGGCGGGCAGGGCTTGGGGGGAGGGGAGACTCCCTGTTAAGGGTGGGAAGGCGCTGGTTTGCTGGGGCTCGCCCTGGGCAGCTCTCCTCTGCTGTGCTCAGCAAGGCGCACTGAGCAGCCAGCGTTGTGTTGGGTGTGGGGGGACAGCAGTGATTGAGAGACAAAAGTCCACGCTGGCTTCAAGTGGGGCAGGGAGAAAGGGTGTGATGGGATCATTCTGTGGTCTCAAGGCAGCCGTGTGGGGCGGGGGGTTCTTGGCAAAGGGGCACGCCTCCCCGGAGCCTTGTTCTTACTCCTGCTGATCGAGGTCTGGTCGTTTTAGCCAAAGCACCGGGCCTCGGGCTCTCCGTGGGAAGCACAGAAGGTGGGACGATCGTGGTCTCATCCGCTAGGTTCAGCCCAGAACGCTGGGATTTTCAGGGCCCCGGGCCCCCGGTTTCCTTCGGTGCGTGGCCCGATCCTGGCGGGAGCTAATGCCTGTCCCCCTTTCCGTCCGCAGCCTCGGCGGGCTGGGCCGCAACATCATCCTCACCACCATGCCAGCGGGCACCAAGCTCATCGCCGGCAACAAGCCCGTGAGCTTCCTCACGGCCCAGCAGCTGCAGCAGCTCCAGCAGCAGGGCCAGGCCACCCAGGTGAGCCCGGCTCCCCTCCCTCATTTCCTCCCTCATTTCCGGCTGTTCCCAGCCCACGAGCCTCTCTGCAGGCCGCTGACCCGACGCTCCTTTTGCAAACAGGTGCGCATCCAGACCGTGCCCGCGTCCCACCTCCAGCAGGGAGCGGCCTCCACGTCCTCCAAAGCCGTCTCCACGGTGGTTGTGACCACGGCTCCGTCTCCTAAGCAGGCACCTGAGCAGCAGTGACTCTGAGCAGCGGCTTCCATCCAACCCAGGCCTGCTCCGCCCTGCCGGCCGACGGGAAGGGCCCGGGGCGGCCCCTCCGTCCTCGGAGCTCCCGTCTCAGGCAGGCCAGCGGGGGCTGGCGGCCACGGGGCTGCCGTCTGCTGCCCCTCCCCCGGAGGAGGACACGAGGAAGGCTCGCTCCAGGTCTGCTGTGTACGGACCCAGGGACTGTGTGAGGTCAGTGGGTCACGCAAGCCACGCTCCCCGAGAGCGCAGAGGGGGGAGCGCAGACGGCGCCGCCGCCGCCGTTGTGAACGTGGCTCGTGCCTCTCAGCGTGTGGTCTTCTCCGTGACGAGTGGTCTGGATAGGAGTTTTGTCTCCAGAAGTTTTTATGTAACTTATTTTTTTTTTTAAGAGCCTATTGTATACATCTTTGTCAAATAGAAACCGGGGCGCCAGCCCCCTACACGGATTCGTTCTTTTGGCCAGAATGGGAGAAGGGCAGGATTCTAGTAAGCTGGCTGACTTGATAGCTCCATGGAGAAGGCACTAAGGTGGGAAAGAAACGCAGGAAGTGGGATTGTGTGGGTTCTCGGAAATGGGACTAGTTTGGCACTGCCTCTTAGGGTGGGGTGTCAGGATCCTGGCTGTGGGCTGTTCTCTCCCTGCTGGCTGCCCTCAGCGGGCCGGTGGGCACAGCCGGCGGGTGCCGGCAGGGACGCTGCTCTGGCAGCACAAACCGTATTTCAGTTCAGAGACTCTGTTTTCTGCTTTGCTCCAGAACAAGAGTCAGCAAGCCACCGCCCTTAGGCTGGCTTCCCGTTTTTGTAAATAAAGTTTTATTGGAACACAGCCCAGGCCCATTCGTTTATGTACTGTCTACGGCTGCCTTCAGTTCGAACAGAAGCAGAACCGAATAGATGCTACATGGCCCGCAAGTCAAAAATACTTTGTATGTGGTTTAAGTAACACTTTGCTGACTTCTATTCCAGAGTAGAGATGGGTGTCCCCTACTGGATAGCACCAACCAGAGGTGAGTGTAGGCATACAAGTTATTTAATCCTGGCTGCTCCCCGGGTCTCAGCCCCACCACGCTGCAGGCAGAGAGCTGGGCACGGTGCCTCAGCGAAAGCACTGGTCGGTAAGGATAGATGCCACTTCTGGGTTGGAGCAAAGCTTTTCTGCAGGGCCAGATCTTCTCTGACTCCTGAAAGGATACAGATGACTAAAAAGGCCTTTTTAGTCTGTCGAAGTCTAGCGAGGAGACTTTGTGGAGTCTGCGGGCGGAAGTGGATCGGAGGGAGGGATCGGGCACGTTGTTGAGGGGCAGACACCTTTCGATGGCGCGGTGGTGACCGTGGTTGTAGACACACCTCATTGGATTCCTAAGGGAGTTCTGTGGACCAGTTACCCTGTTTTAACTGTGGAAAGTACGCGTTTCAGCTGCAGTTAAGGGAGAACCAAGACGGAAGTCCAATCTTGAGATTCTAAGCCAGGTGCCCTTTCTGCCGCCTTCCCGAGAAGGGAGTGGCATGTTGTGTTGTGGTGAGACTTGGGCACGATCCAGAGCGGAGGGCGGTACGTCTGGATGACAGAGAACAGACGTGAACCGGCCGAGGCGGGATGGAGCTCTCGAGGGGTGTGGAGAGCTGGACAGAGACGGGTGGGAAGTGGCCAGAGGTGGGACTGCAGCGAGGAGACAAACTGTTCCTCCCGGGGAAAGGCGGTTTCATAATGCTCTGGTATTTGCATGGCATTGCTCCCCGGAGTCGCATTGCACATGGAAAGTTCATGTGACAGGCTCCAAGTGAGAACCGGGTAGAAATTTGAGGAATCCTGCCTTGGGTGTTTACCGCTGGTTAAAATACACTTCCTCTGAATTGATTTAACGATTTCATAAAAGTTCTGGCATTCAACCCCACCCCACCCTGTTACTGACGGAAGTCACCTGACCGCTCGTTTTCTTAGTGGCCGCAGACTTTGGCACCGGAGGGGAACAGTGCGGGACTGAGCCCCGGGAAGTGAGATGGGGGCTGGCCAGCCTGTCTGTGGAGTTCACACCGGAAATCCCCCCCCCCCCTTGGAGTTGTTCAGGTGACGTCACCAGCGTTTGCACCAAACATGGGTCCTAGGTGCACACCCGGGGCCATGAGAGATGCGGTGGCTCCACGGGTGTGTGGGGGACAATCCCAGAAGGACCTGTGGCGGCCTGGAGCCGCTGGTGGACAGAAGTTGGCAAAATTATCCCGACCCTGTATTTAAGACCAGATTTGGTGCGTGGCGTTGTGAGGGATTTGTACTGTAGCCAAAAATGTTCACGTTAGCAGCGATCACTCCTGTGACCGTGCCGGGAGGAGCGTTAGAATAAACTTGGGTGTTTTATGTCGGATCCTCACCCCTCATCCTCACTCCCTTTAATTCAAAGTGGAGAGCGTTGCTTTGAAAGGAAGACCCAGAGTAGGTTCCTTCTCCCCATCCCCATCCCCGAGGGAAGGACACGTGTTACATTAATTGCCAATAACGGGGCCTGTAGTACTCGTTGGAAGGATGTTGGGTTTTATTGAGCAGGCAAAGCGAAGTGGACCCTGAGAGGCGCCCGTGGGTTCGCCTCTCGGTATTAAATCCGAGTTTTCAAGGAGCTCCTTCCCTGGAGCGTGCCTCCAGCTCTCAGGGCGGTGCTGAGCGCAGCGCTTCCCCCAGAGCTCCCCTTCTTCAGGGGAAAGGACCCCGTGCTCACCTCGGTGCTCCACGGGCACGACCACTGCATCTGGGTGACGTAGCGGAGGGGAAAGGCGAGAGCCAGGCTGGCTGGCGTCCTCCTGAAATCTGTCTGGCTCTACAACATGGTAACCTCACACCGCTCACCCCCGGAAAACGAGTGTATTTCCAGTGTGGGTGGTCGTGAGAAACCAACAAGAGGATGTACTTCCGAGTCTGACAAGTGCCAACCAATTGAATGGTACGATTTGGCCTGTACGGTAAGACCTTTGGAATTTGTCCTAGTCTGCCTTTGTCCATCCATGTTCTTTCCTCTCTGCCTAGAATGTGCCTTTTCTGTGGGCAGGCTCCTCCCTCCTCTGCCTCGTGGCGGTTTCACTCACCGGCACGGCACCCGCCACCACCCCGTGTGAACCGCCTGCACGGTCCCCATTGGACTGAATGCCTTCTGGGCACAGAGTTAATCCGTACGGCCATTCCAGTCCCGGGCAAAGGAGATGGTTAATACGCCCTTGTTGAAGGAAGCTTTAAAAAAAACAAACAGAACCCAGACTAGAGTATCAAGATTGTATTACCAGTTCCAGCTTCAGGTCCTTTACGGGATTCTCGTCCTTTGCTTTCCGCTGTATTTAAAGCTAAGGCCTTCCCTGACCCGCCATTCTCTCTCTCTCTCTCCCTCCCTCTCGGTACAGCTGTCCCGTCAGCATCTTCTCACGAGAGCACTTTTGAGGAGTCATCTGACTTCCAGCTCTCATTTGGGCCACTAACTAGCTTCCTGACTTAAAAAATAAAATTCACCTTGGTCCCTTACCAGCAGTGGTACTGCTGTACTCTGGAGTGTCGTGATTAGTTAGGAGATGCTAACCAGTAATGTGTAAACACCAAAATTTGTGAGTTACTGCTTTTTTAAAAGTGCATACTAGACTAGACTATAAGAAAGGCGCTGTCTAATACGAAAGTACCTGCTTTCTTGGGAGGAAAGAAGGGATAAGTCATCCACAGCCGTGGGTTCGGCTGGATTCAGATCCTGGATTCGTTGATGAGCCTAATGCTGTTCCGACACCTCAGAGGCCGGTTTCTCTCCTCTCTCAGACATAAAGGCTTGCTTCGTTTTCTCTATGAAGGGTACCGCACCAACACAGTCGTCAGCCATTACATGAGAAGGTGCAAATGCAGGGCACCCAAGGGCAGACCAGAGCACGCATTTACACGGAGTGAGCTATGCCTGTGCCGCTCGGCTAGTCATGCTCCGGGGGACACACCCACCCCCTTTGTGACCGGCGGGCCCTCCTCATTCCTCGTCGGAGCCGTTCAGGAGCGCCTTCTGGCAAGTAGCTTCAGACTTCAGCTTCTGAATGCCAATGATTTCTCCTCCGCTGCGCCCCTTGAGCCGGGTCAGAAGGCTGCGATAGAGAAACAGAAACGGTAACAAATTACATCAGCCCCAAACTCACTGGAGGAGGTGAAGGCGTCTCATGGTTCTTAAAGCATTTACTTTCTTAAATATTGTGACTTCTCAGTACTCATTGGTAGATAAAGGGATCGTGACTAATAACATTTAATAGTTATTGTTGTAATTGAGACTAAACCTGGGTGTCCTGCCTCCCTTTTTATTACTGCGCTGACCAGGCGGCAGAACAAATAGAAAAAACTATGACCTTGAGTTGCTTTCTGTTTGGTCTGCGCAGAAGTCTCTCTGGGTGAAGCGTATCTGCTTTGGTAGGGAAATCGGGAGCCAGGGGCGGAGAGAGAGAGGGGCAGCTGAGACAACAGCAAATGCCATGCGCCCACAGCCGCTCTGCCCTGTGGTTAAGGCCCGGAGCCCTGCCCTTTGCTCGTTGGCCGACCTTGGTCGCATTAGTCTTGCGAAGCCTCGGTTTTCCCGTCTGTAAAGCATGACGTATTTCTCAAAGTGGTACGGATTAAATTGGGCAGCACATGGGGAGCTGCCCCCGGTGCCAGGGAGCTGGTCGCTGTCCTCTCGGGAGAGCACTTGAGCTGCCCGGTGTCTTACCTGATTGTCGCCAGGCCCTTTACCTTCTCAGAGCCCCATCCCCCTCATTCCTAGTCTAGACCAGGGGTGGGCAAACTTTTCGACTCGAGGGCCACCATGGGCTCTTACACTGGACCGGAGGGCCGGGACAAAAGCAACCTGACCACGCTGGCACTCTCATCTTGGGCTGCTGGTGAAGGAGCGGAGGGGAGAGCGAGAGAACCCTCCTCCGCTCTTTCGGCTCCGCGGGCCGGAGAGAACAGCCGAACGGGCCGGATCCGGCCCGCGGGCCGTAGTTTGCCCACGGCTGGGCTAGAGCAGCTGTTGCCAACCTTTCGACCTCAGGGACCGCCAGTCGGCGACCGCTGGTCTAGAGCCCCTGGCACAGGACTCGGCATTTAGCTGGTACCTGTTAAGCGGTGGGAGTGAGTTGGGAAAGGGGCCCCCGGAATTAAAGAGGGTGCAGCAGGGGGTTGGTGAGGAAGGAAACCTGGACAGAAGCCTCGACGTACCAGTGGACGAGGGCGTAGTTGACGGCCACGACGCAGAGCGCGGCCAGGTAGTGCCAGCAGAAGCACATGGTGATGAACATGAGGTTCGCGTGGTCCTCCTGGTCCCACTGCGGGCTGCCGAAGGGCGGGAACAGCACGAAGCCGATCTGGTGGGGGCCCCCCGAGAAGACAGCCCAACGTTAGCCGCCTCCTTCCCGTGGTCACCAAAGGCGATCGGACCGCGTTCCCCACGACGGCATCAGCACCTCCCCTGGGGAGGGCGGGTGGGGAAGCAGTCTGCTCCCCATACGTCCACAGACTCTGCTTAGCGCATCGGCAGGCCATTTGTGGGCACAGCTCCCCGGGCCCGGGGGCGGCCACGGCCACCTGAGCCCACCCACGTGGCCTGCCACGCTTCCCCTGGACGCGCTCCCGGGGGGGCCCCCGCTGTCCACACGGGGCTGGGGGCAGTGTCGGGACCGTTACCTGCCAGAACCAGGTGCCTTGCAGGATGACGAGGCTGGTTCGGAAAAGCTCCAGCACGACGTTGTCCCGGAGCACCACCTCCAGGAAGATGCTCAGAGCCCCCCCGAACACGGCGCACAGCAGCAGCGAGTGGATGAACTGGTCCAGTGGCGGCCGGTGGTGGACGTGGTGGTAGAAGAGGAAACCTGCCCCGGAGCCAGGCACGGCCGTCAGAGATGCCCATTCCCACGTCAGCGTTCGCCCCGCACGCCCCATTACAGAACAACGCCCTCAGCCAGGGTCTTCTGCCCTTGGGAAGTCAGTGTGTAGAACATTACAGGGCAAGCAATAGGCAGATGAAATCTGTGTGTGTGTGTGTGCTGCCCCGGCCGGGTAGCTCAGTGGTCAGCGCCAAGCCATGAACCCGAAGGTCACGGTTCAATTCCTGGGCAGGGCACATGCCCGGGTTGGGTTGTGGGCTCAGTCCCCAGTAGAGGGCGTGCAGGAGGCAACCGGTCAATGATTCTCATCACTGATGTTTCTATCCCTCTCCCCCTCTCTCTCTGAAATCAATAAAACTATATTTAAAAAAAAAATTGTGTGTAAAGTGGGTAGAAGCAGCAAAGGATATCTTTTTTTACAGAATTGATGGTGGGGTTCAATACAGGATGGGTAAGTGAAATATTGCTGATTGGTGACATATTATGTGTGTGTTTGCTTGAAATTCGGTTTTGCCCTCATGTACCTTTTTAAAACTCTTCCTGAGCCAAAACCAGTTTGGCTCAGTGGATAGAGCGTCAGCCTGCAGACTGAAGGGTCCCGGGTTCGATTCCGGTCAAGGGCATGTACCTTGGTTGCGGGCACATCCCCAGTAGGGGGTGTGCAAGAGGCAGCTGGTTGATGACTCTCATCGATGTTTCCAACTCTATCCCTCTTCCTCTGTAAAAAATCAATAAAATATATATTTTTTTAAAACCCAAAAAATTCTTCCTGAGATAACAGAAGTCAGTGAGGTGGTTGGGTTACAAGATGCTTTTTTTTTTTTTTTTATGTCCCCATTTACCATGAGCTGCATTGGGAGGTCTGCCTGTCTCTGTGGGTCTCCTGTTTGTGACGGAGTCCAGACAGGGACACCCTGGGTGGGGGCTGGAGGGCGGAATTTCTCTTCCCAAACCACCGGGAGCCAAAATCTGGCGTGGTGGCAGTCACCCGGTCCTCAGACAGTTCTGTGTTTATGTGTGGATGTGGGCACATGCACTCACACGGATGAGGGGGCGGGGAGGGGGCAGGGAGAGTTTATTCTTATTTTTATTTCAGATCTGAAGGGGAGAGAGAGGGAGAACCATCAGTGATGAGAGAGAATCATTGAACGGCTGCCTCCTGCGAGTCCCCCACGGGGGATCGAGCCCACAGCCCAGGCCTGTGCCCTGACCGGGAACTGAACCGCGACCTCCTGGTTCATAGGTCGGTGCTCAACCTCTGAACCTCAGTGGTGAGGTCCTTCGTGGGTTCTTTAAGGAATATGTCACCCACACCAGTGGTCAGCAAACTGCAGCTCTCGAGCCACGTGCGGCTCTTTGGCCCCTTGAGGGTGGCTCGTCTACAAAATACCACGGCCTGGGCGAGTCTATGTTGAAGAAGTGGCGTTAGAAGAAGTTTAAAAGAATCTGGACTGTTGATATTTGGCTCTGTTGACTAAAGAGTTTGCCGACCACTGACCTATGCCATCCAGGGCATAGGACTAAGCCTGCTCGGTTGTGGAAGCTCAGAGGTTCGGACTTTTCTGGGGAAGCGTGTTCTATTTGTGATAGCTCGCTCTGGTGTCCTGTGTCCACCAGATCCCTCCTGACCACACTAGATCCCTCCTGACCACAACCTGCCAGTCTCTTCCCCGTTCCCGCCCTCACCACCACGGTACCTTCGTTGAACGCCGCCACGGCCATCACCAGCCTGTCAACCCCCAAGGGCACGTGAGGGACGAGGTAGGTGAGCATGTCCGTGAGGCCGGAGACGGCGAAGAACAGGTACATGGTGCTGTGCTGCCAGTTCATCAGCTTGACCCACTCCTTGTCCGAGTACAGGTGGAGGTGGGGCCCATCGGGGACAAACTGCTCCGCCAGGATCCCTGCAGGGGCGAGAGGATGGGCGTCAGGAGGGGATCGGAATTCCCGGATGATGGGAGACAAGCCAGAAGTAACCCCGAGTCAGGACCGAAGCCCGCACGTGGGCCGTCGACGCGGCCTGTGGCTTAGTGGCCCTGTTCTGCTACTTCCGTCTAAAGCAGGGGTGGGCAAACTTTGTGACTCGAGGACCACCGTGGGTTCTTAAACTGGACCGGAGGGCCGGAACAAAAGCAACCTGACCATGCTGGCACTCTCATCTTGGGCTGCTGGTGAGGGAGCGGAGGGGAGAGCAAGAGAACCCTCCGCTCTTTCGGCTCCGAGGGCCGGAGAGAACAGCCGCACGGGCCGGATCCGGCCCGCGGGCCGTAGTTTGCCCATGGCTGGTTTAGGTCAATACCAGTTGAGCCATGTGGTTCCTGCTTGCTTCCCGGCTCCAGAAAGATGAGAAAGCCTTTCTGATGCCCGAGCGGCTGGTGAATGGGCAAGCCCAGCTGGACCAGGAAACAGCAAGGTTCTGTGCCAACTCCCAGGGAAGCCACTGGCCTGACTTCTGCCGCGCCCAGGAAACCGGAGGCCCGTGGCAAATGCCATTGCCGAGTAAGGTCCCTCGTTGGTACCACTCATCATTCCTGGGCACCAGCAGAGTGGCATAGATGGGGAGGAAGTGGGCGGATTCTGTAGGGAAGGGCACCATAAAGGAAGATCCCCTTACTAGCCCCGAGCAGAACACTCCTCTCTCTACCTGCTTGAGGTTTGGGGTGGAGGATAGGCCAATGAGTAGGGCTTTACCCTTGAGATTCCGGAGGAGAGACAGTTGGGAAAAAGATTTTTCTAAAACTCAACTCCATTTAGTCTTGCCTCATAACTCAGGAGCTTACTCTCAATTTGTTCTTTTTTCTACTTTGGTGTTTTGCCCATTTCATAAGTATGTCTCCTGTTCCAATAACCGTGATTTTCTAGGGCAGTGGTAGGCAAACCGCGGCTCATGAGCCACATGTGGCTCTTTGGCCCCTTGAGTGTGGCTCTTGCACAAAATACCATGTGCACATACAGTGCGATTGAAACTTCGTGGCCCATGGGCAGAAGTCGGTGTTCCGCCTGGGGGGATCTATTTTGAAGAAGCGGCATTGGAACACTCAAGGGACCAAAGAGCCGCATGTGGCTCGCGAGCCAGTTTGCCGACCCCCGTTCTAGGGCCAAGGGTGTAATTTACTTGGTACTCTCTCACAGTGCACTCACAGAGACTCAAGACACTGTTCACTGTTGATATACACAGTTGGGTGCACAGCAGATGCTGCGGTGAAATGTTCAGTGGCCAACTGACAGCCCGTTCTGTTGTCTCTGCCCGTGGAGCCATCCATCCATCCACAGGGTCCAGAGAGGGGGCCGGAGGCTCTGGGTGTGATGGGGGATCCCCTGGACCCCTCGGCCCCCCTCCTTACCAATGACAGGAAATAACGTTCTGATGGCGGCCTCGATGACCTCCAGACGCTCGTAGTTATGCCTCGGTTGGCCTCTTCTCCCCTTCCGGTGAAAATACTTCAGCGGGTACTTCACCGACCACCACAGCCCGACGATCAGGAAGAAGCTCCCCGGGAGAGCGTGGCCCTTGAAGTTTGCCATCCGGGCCCGGGGTCACCTGGAACACAGGGGCAGCCGTCAGGTGGCTGGAGGAGGCAACCAAATGGGACTCTTGGCTGGAAACGCCACACGGGACTGAGGAGTCCAAGCCACGGGCCGAATGGAGAGGGGCCCGCTCATTCTCATCCACTAAGTCTGCGTCCTGTCACCGTGGCCCTCAGCGTGCAGTGGGGCCGGGCTGGGGCAGAGCGCCCCTAGTCCAGGGAGACGGTGCGGCAGGGAAGGGAGCCGCCCCTTGCCCTTCTTGCCTGGGTTTTTATATATGTCATTGCGACACATCATGCAAAATGATATATTCGCTGAATCAACTCAGGGCCACCAGGAGAAAAACACTGAACCGACAACCGGTGAGTGTGGTCCCGTGGCCGCCTCAAGTGGCTGTCAAGTCTCGGGGAAAGGGAGCCTCTCACGGTGGCACGTACAGCACAGCTGCCTCACCCCCCACCCCCAAACACAGGCTCCCTACTTTAAAAAAAAATATTGATTTCTTACAGAGAGGAAGAGAAAGGAATAGAGAGAAACATCGATGAGAGAGAATCATCGGATCAGTTGCCTCTTGCACACCCCCTACTGGGGATGTGCCCGCAACCAAGGTACATGCCCTTGACCGGAATTGAACCCGGGACCTTTCAGTCCCCAGGCCGACGCTCTATCCATTGAGCCAAACCGGTTTCGGCCCTATTTTGTTTTTAAATATATATATTTTTAATTGATTTCATAGAGGAAGGGAGACATCCATGAGAGAGAATCTTTGATCAGTTGCCTCCTGCATGCCCCACACAGGGGATTGAGCCTGCAACCCAGGCATGTGCCCGGACTGAGAATTGAACCGTGACCTCCTGGTTCATAGGTTGATGCTCAACCACTGGGCCATACTGGCTGGGCTGGGATAGTTATTTTAAAAGACTCCCCAGGAAAAGAAAAGTACTTGTTTCAATGTCTAGACCGTGGGGATGAACCCCAAATAGCTATTTCCTCACAATATTCCCTTCCAGAGCCTTGACTAGTTAACGAGGAACATCCCATAGAACAGTGGTTGGCAAACCGCTGCTTGGGAGCCATATGTGGCTCTTTGGCCCCTTGAGCATGGCTCTTCCACAAAATATTTTGAAGACGTGGCGTTAGCCGAAACCGGTTTGGCTCAGTGGATAGAGCGTCGGTCTGGGAACTGAAGGATCCTGGGTTCGATTCCGATCAAGGGCATGTACCTTGGTTGCAGACACATTCCCTGGTAGGGGGTGTGCAAGAGGCAGCTGGTCGATGTTTCTCATCGATGTTTCTAGCTCTCTATCTCTCTTCCTTCCTCTCTGTAAAATATCAATAAAATATATTAAAAAAAAAAAAGACGTGGCGTTAGAAGAAGTTTAAAAAACTTGGCTCTCGGAAGCAATTTCAGTCGTTGTACTGCTGATATTTGGCTCTGGACTAATGAGTTTGCCTACCACTGCCATAGAAGAAGGGGCAAAGACACGAACACAGTTCACAAACAACACACCGCTAAGGAATCTCACTGGAGTTAAAGACATGCGAACGAATGCTCAGTATCATTTTCACCTAATTGGGAATATAGTTTGAAAAATTAGAGATCTGATGCCGCTGTAACATAAATATGGCCAACGTGACTCACAGTCAATAAAAGTCAGGATAGTTACACCACCACCACCTTATTCCACACAAGGTTTCAGGCCTGGTTTCTTTCATCTTGGTTACAGTAGGCTATGGGGTCAACATGGTGAGATATGTAGAATTTATTCAGAAGGAAAGTGCCTTATTTCTTATTTATCTTACTTTTTTGCGGCCTGGCTGGTGACCCAAAGCACTGTAGGGTGGGAGAAAAACAGCGGTTGCCAAAACCGGTTTGGCTCAGCGGTAGAGCGTCGGTCTGCAGACTGAAAGGTCCCAGGTTCTATTCCGGTCAAGGGCATGTACCTTGGTTGCGGGCACATCCCCAGTAGGGGGCGTGCAAGAGGCAGCTGGTCGATGTTTCTCTCTCATCGACGTTTCTAGCTCTCTATCTCTCTCCCTTCCTCTCTGTAAAATATCAATAAAAATTATGTTAAAAAAAAGAAAAAAAAAGAAAAGCAGCGGTTGATGGAGGTCTGGAACGTGCCACTTAGGAAGACGGAGCACCGAGGTCCTCCCAGCCCACCCCAACCCGCCGCCCAGACGCTGGCTACACGGTCAGGGCTGGGTCACGCCCCATACATTGGCAGTTGAGGTTTCCACCCTTCACCACGCGCTTCCACAAGCTTCTAGAAAACGCTTACCTTTTAAAAAAGTCTCCAATAGCATTTAAAGTTTTACAATGAGAAGCAGCAGCCCCATGTCCCCTCCTCCTCCCACCACAAACCACTTTGAATGTTTGTTTTTTCTTTCCTTCTGGTAATTCCCTCCATTGTTCTGGTTAGTTCGTGCACACGGCCATCTGTTAATTTACTGTTGTCGGGCATTCGCTGTCAACTTCCTGGAGCCCTCTCACAGCCACTCCCTTCACTCTACCGGCCTTACGTTACACACGTCGACTGAAACCATTAGCTACGTTATTATGGCTCTGTACATCCAAAGTCCTTACCAGGGCTCCACGTGACCCGAGCGCGCTCTCTTTGATCTCTCCTCCCCCTCTATGCCTGAGACACAGGGTCCCCCTCTGTTGCTTCAACAAGTACCACCCTCTCCTGCTTCTGGGCTATTCTTTCTAGAGCAATTTTCCCCCAGAGAGCCGCCTGTCTATTCCTTTACTGGGGTCTCTGCTCAGATGCTTCTTGACTCCCTACTTTATGCCAGGTAGCAGATGTATCCCACTTTCAATCCATATATGCTTCTAGATTTCCTTAATGAACCACTATCTGTAGTACGTGTTGATCCTTTTTTCCCCCCCTTAGCATCTGTGTTGCCCCCTAGAATGTAAGTTCCGTGAAAGTAGGGGATTGATCTGCTTTGTTATTGCAGGTTGCTCTGTACTCACATAGGGTCTGACACATAGTATGTAAGCACTCCAGAATTTGTGGGATGAATGCTAATTGTCTATTTTTTCCAGCAACAAAAGCAAAACACACACACACACACACACACACACACACTCACGCACAATTTCCTGATATGTTAGTGGTAAACTGTCTTATACCGGCACATTCTCTCCTTTGCCTTGAGAGATGCTTTTGGGTCATGCTGATGTATCAGCATGAAAGGGTTGTCAGGCTGAGAGCTGAAGTTAACCGAGGCATTTTTCCCATGAACAACTTGGTGGAGAACTGAGTTGGAGACATTTAAGAACCAATGTTTGTACTTGGAATCTTGCCTCTTCAAATTGGTTCCTCTCTCGGTAAACATGCATTTAAGTTTCTCCCATGTGGTTTTTTTTTTTTTTTGATGGCTTGATAGCTTATTTACTTTTAGTGCTAAATAATATTCTCGCCCTGGATGGCATGGCTCAATGGTTAGAACGTCAGCCCACAAACTGAAGGATTCGGGTCAAAGAACATACCTGGATTGCACATACCTGTTGGGGTGTGTGCCAGGAGACAACCAACTGTGGCTCTCTCACATTAATGTTTCTCCTCTCTCCTCCTCCTCCTCCCCTTTCACTCTCTAAAGTCAATGGAAGAAATATCCTCCAGTGAGGATTAATACACACACACAAAAAAAGTTGCTATTGTCTGGATCAGTGGTCGGCAAACTGCGGCTCGTGAGCCACATGCGGCTCTTTGGCCCCTTGAGTGTGGCTCTTCCACAAAATACCACGGCCTGGGCGAGTCTATATTGAAGAAGTGGCACCAGAAGTTTAAAGAATGTGGCACTCAAAAGAAATTTCAATCGTTGTACTGTTGATATTTGGCTCTGTGGACCAATGAGTTTGCCGACCACTGGTCTGGATGTAACCACAGTTTATCTATTCACCTACTGAAAGACATCTTGGTTGCTTCCAAGAATTGGCAAGTATGACTAAAGCTATTACAAACATCTGTGGGCGGGATTTTGTGTGGACATAAGTTTTTACCTCCTTTGGGTACACACCAAGCAGTGAGATGACCTGACTGCAGGGTAAGAGTATGTCCTGTGGAAACGGCAGCCAATCAATGATTCTCTCTCATCATTGATGTTTCCATCTCTCTCTCTCTCCCTCTTCCTTCCTCTCTGAAATCAATACAAATATATTTTTTAAAAACTTGATAATTGCACTTTTATTTTCTAATAAAGTCCCTATTTTCCCTTTCGATGGGGAGAGTACAAATAGTAAAGAAAGGGATGTATCTAGGTGAGTCAGGATCAAAAAGAAGGAGCAAAGAGTGGATTTTGTTTTCTGTCTGGGTTCAGCAGCCAGCATGACCAGAGCTAAGGGCGTGGCTTTCACAGCAGGAGGAGGAGCTAAAGCCCACTGCTCCCAATTACCTTATTTGCCGGCGTATAAGACGATTTTTTGGCCCTGAAAAATACCGTATTTGCCGGCATATAAGAGACTGGGCGTATAAGACGACCCCCTAACATTTCCACTAAAAATACAGAGTTTGTTATATACTCGCCGTATAAGACTACCCCCCACTTGGAGGCATATTTTTCAGGGCCAAAAAATCGTCTTATACGCTGGCAAATACGGTAGTGATGACAGGATGCACACGGTGTGTACTACCACCCATCACAGAGCACCTGGAACTTAGTTCCAATCACAGCGTTGACTTCATGATGAGGGACCTCCACCTTGGAATATTACGCAGCCATGAAAAAGGAGGAGCCAGACCAGCCATCCACATGCCACAGCTGTGCTTGGCACTGCTGCTGAGTCTCCTCACCCAGACACCCCCAGCTTCACCAGGCCCAGGCCGTGCCCTCCCCGGGAGGGATGCTTGAAACCTCGAGATGGGCTTAGTTCGGGAATGCGCAAGCAGTATACTTAAAAGTCAAATCCACCAGGCACTGTGGCCCTTAGAGTCTCTGGGAAGGGATTAAACCAACCACAAACGGGCCCGAGGAGGGTTGACCTGGGGAAGATGTAAGTCACGTGTCCTATCGGTCAGGTGTGGGCTCGTTCTTAGATCTCCCTAAAGGAAACCAGGCCCCTGAACGTCCCTTTAAGGGGAGATGTGGTCCTGTCGTGGAAAGAACATGACCTGCGGAAGTAGCAAACTCAAGGGCAGTTCTGGTCTTGCCACTTCTGCTGCTGAGACATTTGCCCGGTTCACCAAACTCTGCATCTCAGGACCCCTCCTTCTAAACCAGGGGTGTCAGCGCCTGCCTCAGAGGGATCTTGTGAGGATTAACTGAAAATGTCTGCTGCTAACCAGAATAGGTTTAATAAATATATATTATATATGTGTGTATGTGTGTGTGTGTGTGTATATATATTTGATTTCATAGAAGGGAGAGAGAATCCTATTCTGCTGCTAACCAGAATACACACACACACACACACACACACACACACACACACACACATATATATAGTTGATTTATATATATATATATATATATATATATATATATATATAGTTGATTTCTCTCTCTATATATAGTTGATTTCTATATATATATAGTTGATTTCAAAGAAGAAGGGAGAGAGGGAGAGAGAGAGAGAAACATCAATGATGAGAGAGAATCATTGATCGGCTGCCTCCTGCATGCCTCCTACTGGGGATTGAACCTGCAACTCATGCTTGTGCCCTTGACCGGGATAGAACACAGGCCTATGCTCCATCCACTGAGTCAAACGGCTAGGGCTAGAGTAAGCTTTTAATAAATGCCTGTTTTCTCTCTCCTCTGGCGTTCTTAAACCCGTTCCCACAATTCACCGGGGAGAAGCCCAGGCGTTTGTCAGGAGAAACATACTTCCTGCTCTGAGGCTGCTGCCCTTGGCTTTTCATAGCTGACCTCCCCCAAAGCGGTGTGTGTGTGTGCGTGTGCGTGTGCGTGTGCGTGTGTCGCCTGGGGAGAACAAAGCATTTTACTGCAGAACCTGGTCTTTATACTTCCTGACCTGGTCCTCCCCACAGAGACGCTCCTCACCTGGTTTCCAGTCCGAGTGTACTTTGGAATACAACCAACCCTCCCTGACTCAGCTTTCTGTTCCTCTGCAAACAACCAGGGCGACACCCTCCTTCCCCTGAGCTCCTTGGTAACCGGAGGCAGGGGAGCACGCACAGGGACCGTGCTGGCGGCCCTCCGCTGCCCGCTGGCCGGTGTGGCCACAGCCTACCTAGTCCAGCGGCCGGCAAACCCATGAGTCCACAGAGCCAGATATCCACGGGACGACGACTGACATGTCTTTGGAGAGCCACATCTTTTTTTTTAAACGTAAACGTCTCCTAACGCCACGTCTTCAAAACAGACTCGCCGGGGGCCGTGGTATTTTGTGGAAGAGCCACACTCGAGGGGCCAAAGAGCCGCATGTGGCTCGTGAGCCACGGTTTGCCGGCCACGGGCCTAGTCCTGAACTCCTGGGAAGGTGTATCCCTGCTCTCAAGGCCTGAGCGACTCCGGAGTCCCTCCCTGTCTCCGAACGGACAGCGGCGGCCATCACTGTCATTGGCTCTGCAGGTGCAAGACCAGAACAGCAGTGGGAACCTTGTGCGGGCACGAGCGCCTGAGGCTCCGGAGCAAAATTACCGTCCTGGCTCAGTGCGGTCCCTGTGCAAAGTATGGTCTCATTCCCCTGCTTTTACTTTTCTTTTCCCCAGGGGCGATTATTAAACACGAGACTCTGTGCTGGGTGCTGAGGAAATAATAACAGGAATCAGAAGTGGGCCCTACGCTCATGTTTATGATCTAGGAGGGAGCCATTCCCTTGTGAAACCGTGCACGTCGTGGGATATGCCGATAACAGTCCTTGTGGACACGGAAGAATAAACTCACTCTGAGAGGCCTTCACGGAGGAGGCTGGCATTTGAGCTGGGCCCCCTTTTTTTTTTTAATATATATTTTTTTTATTGATTTTTCACAGAGAGGAAGGGAGAGGGATAGAGAGCTAGAAACATCAATGAGAGAGATACACCGACCAGCTGCCTCCTGCACACCCCCCATCGGGGATGTGCCCGCAACCAAGGTCCATGCCCTTGACCGGAATCGAACCTGGGACCCTTCAGTCCGCAGACCGACACTCTATCCACTGAGCCAAACTGGTTTTGGCGAGCTGGGCCCTTCTTAATTGCTTCTTTCAAACTGTCATGAACATTAGGCAGTCTTATTAGAATCTTTTTTGTTGTTGTTGTTAATCCTCACCCAAGAATAGTTTACCATTGATTTTTTAGGGAGATTGGAAGGGATGGGGGGAGACACAGAGAGAAACATCGATGTGAGAGAGACACATTGTTTGCCTCCCACATGTGCCCCAACCAGGGTCAGGGATCAAGCCTGCAGTTGAGGTATGTGCTCTTGACTGGAATCGAACCCTGGACCCTTCCGTCGGCGGGCTGGTGCTTTATCTGCTGAGCCCAAACTGGCTAGGGCTGGAATCTTGAAGACTGAAATTCACTTCTCACGATCTAATAAAGAACACCGGCCTCTGAGTTAGAAGACCCGGAGTCTAGTCCAAGTTCTGCTATGAGCTCACTCGGTGACCTTGAGCAAGATGTGTAACTTCCCAGGATCATAACGTTCTTGTTTGTCAAAGGGATAGTTTGGGAGGGGCGATCTCCATGGCACTTCCTGGTTCGAAAATACCCTTTTACCTTTGTTCCCAACACACTACACAAATGAATGAAATGAAAAAGGAAAAGAAACTAGAGCAAGTTTAGTCACGGTGGAGGGAAGAATGGAACTAAGGTTATGGATGCTACCAACAAAGAAGCATCACCAGCAGCCACAGTCGTCTACCTACCATGTAAATCTGACTGTACCTCCATAGGATTTAAAATATTTCATTGATTGATTGCCCTGGCTGCTGTGGTTGGAGCAATGACCCATATGCCAAAGGTGAGGGTTCGTTTGCCGGTCAGGGCACACACCCCGGTTCCATTTCCGGTCGGGGTGTGTGTGGGAGGCAACCTGATTGATGTTTCTCCTCAGTGTTTCTCTCTTTCTCTCTCTAAAATCAATACGAAAATTTTAAAATATATATATTTCATTGATTTTTTACAGAGAGGAAGAGAGAGGGATAGAGAGCTAGAAACATCTACGAGAGAGAATCATCGATCAGCTGCCTCTTGCGCATACCCTACTGGGGATGTGCCCGCAAACCAAGGTACATGCCCTTGACTGGAATCGAACCCGGGACCCTTCTGCAGGCCAACGCTCTATCCACTGAGCCAAACCGGTTTCGGCATCAATTCAAAATTTTAAAAAAATGTTTCATTGGCCAATCGCCACATGGATGCAGCCCACTCCCCTTTGCATTTCATATGGAGTAGTCTCTCTGTATCTGCAGGGGATACATTCTAAGACCCCACTAATGGATACTTGAAACCACAGTTAGTACCCAATCCTACATATATGTTAGCATGTATACCAACATAGTTAGTACCCATACCGACATGGGCCACCTCTGTGCTACCATAGTGCCTTGTACATATCTAGATTTTTATCGCTTACTTGCCACATTAAAATTACACATTGACCTGTCTTACTCACTACACTAGTGGCTCCTCAAAAGCAGACCTTATCGGCTTCATCTTCAACTTCCCAAGGATGGGCACAAAGCCGGGCACCTAATAACAGTTCTTGGTCTGAGATGAACGGATGCAGCTTAGCCTTACCCCTAAATCACGAGGAAACTGTCATCTGCATCCAGTCATTAGTGAGGTTGCTGGGACAAGTACTTTCTCTCATATAATTTTTAGAGCTAGATACGTCCTTAAAAGGATCATCTAGTACTGTGCCTCTTGGGAGAAGGTAGGCAAAGAAATATCTGAAGTCACCAATATGGACCAATGTGGTTAATCATCCTGGAGTATCAATTTCACCCAAAGATTTTGAGGAATATGACTTTCCTGCCGAAACTGGTTTGGCTCAGTGGCAGAGCGTCGGTCTGCGGACTGAAGGGTCCCAGGTTCGATTCCGGTCAAGGGCATGTGCATTGGTTACGGGCACATCCCCAGTAGGGGGTGTGCAAGAGGCAGCTGGTTGATGTTTTTCTCTCATAGACGTTTCTAGCTCTCTCTCTCTCTCCCTTCCCCTCTGTAAAATATCAATAATATATATTTTAACTCTGACTTTCCTGGTAAAACAGATAGAGGTGGATTGTAGAGTATCATACATATTCAGGCTTTAAGAATAAAATATATTAAAAAAGAAAAGAAAAGAATGACTTCAGCTTATTTTAGGCCACTGGTCGGCAAACTCATTAGTCAACCGAGCCAGATACCAACAGTACGACTGAAACTTCTTTGGAGAGCCAAATTATTATTATTTTTAAAATATATATATTGTATTGATTTTTTATGGAGAGAAAGAGAGAGGGATAGAGAATTAGAAACATCGATGAGAGAGAAACATTGATCAGCTGCCTCTTGCACGCCCCCTACTGGGGATGTGCCCGCAACCCAGGTACATGCCCTTGACCGGAATCGAACCCGGGACCTTTCCGTCCACAGGCTGATGCTCTATCCACTGAGCCAAACCGGTTTCGGCAGGAGAGCCAAATTATTTAAACTTAAATTTCTTCTCATGCCACGCCTTCAAAATAGACTTGCCCAGGCCGTGGTATTTTGTGGAAGAGCCGCACTCAAGGGGCCAGAGAGCCGCATGTGGCTCCCGAGCCGCGGTTTGCCGACCACGGCCCTACGTGACTAACCAGTGGGAACAACAGTGTGGAGATGTGGGACAAAGGCATGATTCACGGCCGGGCGGGAAGGAATGGAATGGCAGGAGATTCCATCACCCAACTCAGAAGGGCATGCAACTTAAAAATTTATGAATTGTTTCTTTCTGGAATTTTCCACGTAATATTTTCGGGCCGTGGTTGACTGCAAGTAACTGAAACCAGGGAAAAGCGAAACTGTGGCTAAAAGGATCTGCAGGCCCCAGGACTTGGCTCTCTGCCCGCCTCTCCATCCTCACCTCCCATTTCCCCCCCAGCACAGACCTTCAGGGTACACTTTGCTCATGCTAGTCTCTCCACCTAGTATGGCCTTTGCATTTTTCTTTTCTTTTTTAAAAAAATATATATTTTATTGACTTTTTTTTACAGAGAGGAAGGGAAAGGGATAGAAAGTTAGAAACATCGACGAGAGAGGAACATCGAATCAGCTGCCTCCTACACACCCCCCCACAGGGGATGTGCCCGCAACCAAGGTACATGCCCTTGACCGGAATCGAACCCGGGACCCTTGAGTCCACAGGCCAACGCTCTATCCACTGAGCCAAACCGGTTTCGGCGTCCTTTGCATTTTTCTTCACCGACTGTCCTTGGCTCAGTCCTCAACACGTGGGCCTTATTTCCTTCAGACCAGTGGTCGGCAAACTCATTCGTCCTCAGAGCCAAATATCAGCAGTACAACGATTGAAATTTCTTTGGAGAGCCACATTTTTTAAACTTCCTCTAACGCCACTTCTTCAACATAGACTCGCCCAGGCCGTGGTGTTTTGTGGAAGAGCCACACCCAAGGGGCCAAAGAGCTGCATATGACTCGCGAGCCGCAGTTTGCCGACCATGGCTTTAGACAGTCCTCGGTGAACTCCAGGTTGGGTTACAGGTGCCACCTCTGTGCTACCATAGTGCCTTGTACATATCTTGATTTGTATCGCTTACTTTCCATGTTAAAATTACACAGTGACCTGTCTTACTCACTACACTAGTGGCTCCTGTAAAGCAGACCTTATCGACTTCATCTTCAACTTCCCAAGGATGGGCACAAAGCCGGGCATCTAATAACAGTTCTTGATCTGAAATGAACAGATGCAGCTTAGCCTTACCCCTAAATCACGAGGAAACTGTCATCTACATCCAGTCATTAGTGAGGTTGCTGGGACAAGTACTGGTACTTTCTCTCATATAATTTTTAGAGCTAGATGCGTCCTTAAAAGGATCATCTAGTGCTGTGCCTCTTGGGAGAAGGTAAGCTAAGGAATATCTGAAGTCACCAATATGGACCAATATGGTACATCATCCTGGAGTATCAGTTTCCCCTAAAGATTTCGAGGAATATGACTTTCCTAGTAAAACAGGTAGAGGTGGATTCTAGAGTATCATACACATGCAGACATTAGGAATGACTTCAGCCCTAACCGGTTTGGCTCAGTGGATAGAGCGTCAGCCTGCAGACTCAAAGGTCCCAGGTTTGATTCTGGTCAAGGGCATGTACCTTGGTTGCGGGCACATCTCCAGTAGGGAGTGTCCAGGAGGCAGCTGATCAATATTTCTCTCTCATCGATGTTTCTAACTATGTCTCTCCCTTCCTCTCTGTAAAAAAAATCAATAAAATATATATTTTAAAAAAAGAATGACTTCAGCTTATTATAGGCTGTCAGCCAACCCTCCATGTCGTGGGGCACACATTCTATGGTGAATGGTAGTATCTGAGAAACACAAAAGGACAGATCATGGTTTTACACTGTAGCTTAGTTCTTGATGAGAGCCATCCATGATGAGAGAGAATCACTGATTGGCTGCCCCCTACATGCCCCCTACTGGGGGGGGGTCTAGCCCACAACCCAGACATGTGCCCTTGGCCGGAATCAAACCTGGGACCCTTTAGTCCGCAGGTCGATGCTCTATCCACCGAGCCAAACCAGCTAGGGCACTTTTTATTTTTTAATACAAAAGAACTCAAGTCTCCATGGATGCCTCTTTTGGTCTCTGAGACAGACAGGGATGCCGAGGGCACACAGATGACAGAAGCACCAGGTACTCTAACGTGGGTGGAGCCCAGAACACACAGTCTGATTTTGAACCCCAAACTACCACTTAGCTTCCACAAAACAAGAATCCCTACTGCTAAAGAAATTACATAATTGCCGAAACGGGTTTGGCTCAGTGGATAGAGCGTCGGCCTGCGGACTGAAAGGTCCCGGGTTCGATTTCGGTCAAGGGCACGTACCTTGGTTGCGGGCACATCCCCAATAGGGGATGTGCAGGAGGCAGCTGATCGATGATTCTCTCTCATCCATGTTTCTAACTCTATCCCTCTCTTCCTCTCTGTAAAAAAAAAATCAATAAAATATATTTAAAAAAGAAATTACATAATAAATAAATCTAAGTTATTAATGGCCTTTTCTCAAACCACTAGAGATGGGGCCTTTTAAAAAAATATTCTTTATTGATTAAAGGGCCTTTCTTTTTTTTAAAAAAAAATATTTGTATGATTTCAGAGAGGGTGAGAGATGGAAACATTAATGAAGAGAGATAACCATTGATTGGCTGTTGCCTGCACGCTCCAGTCTGGGGATCGAGCCTGTAACCTGGGCATATGCTCCGACTGGGAACTGAACCATGATCTTCTGGTTCACAGGTCAACGCTCAACCACTGAGCCACACTGGCTGGGCTAGAGATAGGCCTTTTTTATGAGAAACTGATTATATTAGGAAGCTGCTGAAGATATAACGCCAGCAAAAAACTGTGCTCTGCCTGATCACCCTGCAACAAAGCTTGCCACTCTTCAAACACCCAGAGTCTGCATTTCCGCATACCATTCTTATTTTCAGCACACCATTCTTCAACGTGGGCATTTCAATAAAGCTCCCAACACAAAAGGTGGAACCAAAAATAACAGGGAGACTTTGAAAATACACAGTCACTGTGGGCAGCTGATGAAAACTTAAAAGTGTAGGAAAAAATGCCAAGCTAATATTCTCAGAGACATGGAAGATATTGTATCCACGAAATACAAACAGGATGCCATAAAACAAAGCGTGCAGAGGTCTCCACACCCAAGTGAAAGCCCTTGGGAATTACACGTATCATGGCGGAAGTAGAAAAATTCCACAGGGGGGTTTGGGAGATATATTAGAACGAAAAGACAGGAGACAGCCGAAACCGGTTTGGCTCAGTGGTAGAGCGTCGGTCTTCGGACTGAAAGGTCCCAGGTTCGATTCCGGTCAAGGGCATGTACCTTGGTTGCGGGCACATCCCCGGAAGGGGGTGTGCAAGAGGCGGCTGGTAGATGTTTCTCTCTCATTGACGTTTCTAGCTCTCTCTCTCTCTCTCTCCCCCTTCCTCTCTGTAAAATATCAATAAAATATATTAATTAATAAAATAAAATAAAATAAAAATCAGGACAGAGGAAATGCTATAACAAGAAAACCACCCAGAACTGCAGTATATGATTTTTATTTTATTTTATTGATTTTTTTTTTTTTTTTTTTTAGAGAGGAAGGGAGAGGGATAGAGAGTTAGAAACATCGATGAGAGAGAAACATCCATCAGCTGCCTCCTGCGCACCTCTCACTGGGGATGTGCCCGCAACCAAGGTTCACGCCCTTGACTGGAATCGAACCTGGGACCCTGAAGTCCAAGGCAGACACTCTATCCACTGAGCCAAACGGGTTAGGACCAGGGCATGATGTTTAGATGGAAAAGGACTTCAAAGTGCCTGGAACAATGACAGAAGCAAACAGCCAACCAAACACACCCTACCAGTAGCTAATGACGTGGTGAAATAGCAGAACAGGAGGAATATAGAAAAGAAGACCCTACAAGCTCCCAGAGGTCAAAACCAAATCCAAGGGACCGGAAGTCAGAACGGCATCACCTTCTCAACAGCACTCCAAGGAGGCGGGGGAAAATGGAACAGTGATTTCAAAACTGAGAGGAAGCTACTTCCAGTTAATACCCCCTATCCAACCAGCATCCGCCAAGTGGGAAGGAAGAAAATGGACATCTTAAATGCGAAATGTCTCACAAAGCAGCCACGTTCTGTGGGGCCAGACGTCTCTATAATTTGGGGAGCATTCTTTACAAAAAAACCCCATAAAATTATAAATACAAAATTGGGTGTGAAAGTGAATATGTATTCAGACTGAGAAAAGAAATCACAAGAAATCAGAGCCGTGGAGGTTCGGGACTCTTTTAAAACCTCTTTCGGAAATTGACCAAAAATGCTTCTTTTAGAAAAAATTTTTAATTGATTTTAGAGAGTAAGGGATATATATAGATATAGATATAGATATAGATATAGATAGGTAGATAGAAACATCAATGATGAGAGAGAATCATTGATCGGCTGCCTCCCGCACTCCCCACACTGGGCATCAAGCCTGCAACACAGGCATGTGTCCTGACTGCGAATCAAACCTCGACCTCCTGTCCTGGTTCAACCACTGAGCCACACCGGCCAAGCCCAAATGCTTCTTGGTGGCAACCTGGCTTTTCCTCCCCACCCAACACCTGGCAGCAGTTTTCAGCCCTCCCAGGGGGCCGTGAGCTTTGCAAGCTGCAGGATCAACCTACTCTGTCTCCACGTGCCTTTCCTCAGAGAGCTGTGCTCCAGCAAAGCCAAGGAGTGAGAAGCCACGAATCCAAGGAACAGGAATCCAGGCGTCCCCAGGCCGGCAGGGAGGGCGCTCCCAGCATCACAGGGGCTCAGAGAACAGCCTGGGGGCTGAGCAGGGAAGTTTCTGAGACAGAGAGAGAATCAAAGTGGCTGCTTGATGTTTAGCTCTCCTGAGAGGAATTTTACCATCATGTCAACGTTTGAACAAGAATTGGTAGTGAATACTCAAAAAAAAAAAAAAAAAAAAACCATACAAAAAAACACCTAAAAACTAAGCAAAACTGAAGACGGGGAAGCAATCACTAACTCCAGGGCATGGAAAAAGGTTGACCAGGAAAGGAAGGGTAAAAAATCATGGTTTATTGCCCTGACTGGTGTGGCTCAGTTGGTTGGTTACCGATTCCTGGCCAGGGGGCAGATCCCAGGTAGGAGGCCTGCAAAGAGGGAGGGAGGGGGGGTCAGTGTTGTGCTCTCACATCGCTGTTTCTCTCTTCTCCCTTCCTCTCTCTAAAAATCAACCAACTGGTTTGGCTCAGTGGTAGAGTGTCGGTCTGCGGACTGAAAGGTCCCGGGTTCGATTCCGGTCAAGGGCATGTACCTTGGCTGCGGGCACATCCCCAGTGGGGGGTGTGCAAGAGGCGGCTGGTCAATGTTTTTCTTTCATCAACGTTTCTAGCTCTCTATCTCTCTCCCTTCCTCTCTGTAAAATATCAATAAAAAACATTTAAAAAAAATCAACCAACTATTCTTTTTTAAAAAAAATTATGGTTTATCAAAAGGCACAGTTATGAATAACATCTGCGAGGTCATAATAATGTGAACACTGATTAAACATTGCTGCATTAAACATAAGTAGAATATCTTGGGATCTTGCAAGAAACAGAGGTCAATGTGAGATGGAATAAAGGAAGCCGAATCCTCATCCTTCAAGGTAGGAAGTTAACAGATAGTATCTAGAACTGGAAAAAGAAAAAGAAATAGCAAGTAGCATGCTATTTGGCAATATGGTGGCAAATATGAGAAAAAAAATATATATCCGAGAGCATTACAAGTAGTCGCCTATAGGGGGCAGCTCAGTGTGAGCTCCATAAAGACCTCAGAACTACACATTTATTTATGTTGACCTAAATAAAAATAAAAAATTTAAAAATGAAGTCACGAACAGGAGTTTTAGGGTAATATAGGCAGGCGCAGGGGATTTTTAGAATTGGCGGCCATGGAAAAACACAGCTACCGACTGGGAGAAGGCACATCCCCATCACACAAGGAAGCCAGGTGCCGGGAACAGCAACAGTTGCATTTCCATAAGACAAGGGAGCTGCAAGTAGCCAAAAAGGTCTATACTTACAGAAGGAAGAAGGAAGGAAGGAAGCCAGAAAGAAAAGAACAGTGAGGGAGGCGGGCATCACACGTTCCATGTGGTGTTTGACCTTTGAGCCCAGGAGTTTCTATAGTAACCAGTCTAAGGGAATAGTGACCAGCCAGAGGGGCATATCAAGGCACCAGGATCTGCAGCCTTTATAGGCCGTAGGGAAAAAGAACTCAGCGGGACCCCTTCCCCCTCCCCAGGTGGGAGTCTGTACGTGTTCTTCAATAAATCTCCACCTTTGCTGTACCACCCTCTGTCCGTGGATTCATTCTTCAATGGCGGACAAAGAATCCGGGTTCCAGTCCCAAAATCCCGTTTCGGTAATGTCCTCAAGAGGAGTGATACAGAAAGCTGTTGGGAATACAATGAGGTATCCCTGCTGAAGCGCCCCCAATCAATGTTTTTTAAGTTGTGCCCCTGCAAACGATGGCATCTTAATCACCCAGCGGGCTGTTTATTATTCAGATTTCCAGGCCGGACCCAGACGTAAGTAACCAGCATGTTTTGGGATGGGCTTCCGATTCTATAATTTAAAAAAGTCCCTCCAGACCCACTGCGTACTTGTTGCTTGTGAGTAAACCAAAGAAATAAATAAACAACCTAATAACCGAGGTAGAAGACAAGAGTCAAGACGCAGAAAACATATGAGGGCAAATTCCCACAACTGCCCACCCCATCAGCATCCTTTCTCCCTCTTCCTTATTTTTTATTTTTAAAAAAATATATTTTTATTGATATTTTACAGAGAGGAAGAGAGAGAGAGAGCTAGAAATATCGATGAGAGAGAAACATCGACCAGCTGCTTCTTGCACACCCTACCGGGGATGTGCCCACAATCAGTGTATATGCCCTTGACCGGAATCGAACCCGGGACCTTTCAGTCCGCAGACCGACACTCTACCGCTGAGCCAAACCGGTCTCGGCCAGAGCCCCTGTTTTGATGCATTGGCAATCTGCCTGACAAAGCACTCAATCCTCCCAGGCTCTCAGGAGTGGGTATGGGACACAGTCCTTACATGAAGGAGGTGTAAGAAGTTGACTGGGTGGGGCTTTCAGGAAAGATCTTGTTTTATTTTATTTTTTTTAAAAAGGACAGACTCAGCTGGTACCTGCCTTCTGCCCTCAAGCCAACACGGAAGAGGTGCCGTCTGTCCTTCAGCGAGGACGCCAGCTGCCCGCCAAGGACAGTGGGGCAGGAAGGCAGGGAGCTGCCCAGCCCTGACTTCTCAGCTCCAGACGCCCAGCGAAAAACAATCTCCTTACTGAACCCACTGAAGTAAGGTGAACTGTGACTGCCTCTGAATGATATCTCACAGGTGTTCAAATGTTTATCTGATAGGGTTTTTAAAAAAAATCATTTGAAGAATTTAATATACAAAGAATTGCAAACAATAACATTCAACAACCGAAGACTTGTGTGCATGCATATAAGCATAACCAATGGACGAAAAACTCTGGGGAGGGAGGGCATGTATGGGAGTGGGGGTGGGGTGGGGAGTGGTAAGGTGTATACACATATAATACCTTAATTTAAAAAAATGAGAAAAAAATAACATTCAACACCCAGAATTCATAATGATGAACATTTCTGCATATTAGTTTCTGGATTTAAAAAAAATTGAACAAGATCATTATTATCTATTATGAATAGTACAGATATGACTAAACTCAGCTTTTCCCAACACCTATATTCCTGTTGTTGTTTTTAACCCGTTGGTTGGCAAACTCATTAATCAACAGAGCCAAATATCAACAACAATTGACATTTCTTTGGAGAGCCACAAGTTTTAAACTTGAACTTCTTCTAACGCCACTTCTTCAAAATAGACTCGCCCAGGCCGTGGCATTTTGTGGAAGAGCCACACCTACGGGGGCCAAAGAGCCACATGCGGCTCGTGAGCTGCAGTTTGCCGACCACTGTTCTAAACCAAGAAGCAACTATTCGCTAGCTACTGAACGTGTTTCATTGAGTGTCTACTACAGGCACTGTGCTGGGAATTACACATGGGCCAGACAAGTAAAGCTCTTTCCTTCATGGAACGTTGGGTATAGAAAGAATAGTCTACACAAGTTTGAGTCCAGGGTTGAGGGAAGCTACAGTTTGCTGTCACAGATTACTCCCCTTTCGCCCCCTAAAACCAATAGAGTCAATTAAAATAAACCAGCTGACTTATGTATCTAGGAAATCCTCAAAAGCCCCATGCCAGAAAGAACAGGAGTCTGAGCATCAGGAGACCTAGGTTTTAGCCACAATTCTTCAGCGAAGTAGAGTTGGGGAAGCAACAGACATAATTTCTCAATTTTTCCTGAATCCCCCCCCCCCACTCCCCTACCTCCGCCTTTGGAAAACAAGAAGATTGAGCTTGATCATCTTTTTAAAAAAATATATATTTTATTGATTTTTTACAGAGAGGAAGGGAGAGGGATAGAGAGCTAGAAACATCAATGAGAGAGAATCATTGACCAGCTGCCTCCTGCACACTCCCTACCAGGGATGTGCCTGCAACCAAGGTACATGCCCTTGACTGGAATCGAACCTGGGACCTTTCAGTCCGCAGACCGACACTCTATCCACTGAGGCAAACCGGTTTCGGCTGAGCTTGACCATCTTTAAGGCTATCCTCAGCTCTGAAACACTTTTGTGCTGACATTGACAAAATGGATGGGCATGAACTGTACCAAACAAGAATGTCTCTAAATGTATATTCTAAGCGTTCAAGTCAGAGAATAGATTACATACATGTTCAGGAAAGACAAATCATAATTTCTCACCAAACACACACACACACACCCCACCCCCAACGGGCTGTGCTATTTGGGGGAGCTCTGTTTTGCGTCCTAGCTGCCACCCACCAGATGGATAAGCCCAGGCCAGCTTCTCTGTATCCCGAAGTTTCAATGTCCTTATTTATGAACTCTGCCCTCACAATATTGCTTGTGGAAATCACCTTGTTCTCTCTCTGTAAAGCCCCCTTAGGATGTACTAAGACACTGGAAATGGCCTATGATACCCACAAGACACTGGAAATGGCCTCTGATACCCACAAGACACTGGAAATGGCCTCTGATACCCACAAGACACTGGAAATGGCTTATAATAACCACACCCTACCAGGGAAACACAGGCATGCTCTTTGATCGCTGCCGTTCAATCTGGCATCACCCAAGGCTGATGGGTCTTTTGAGTGTCCTTCTCCCGGGCGACCCATTTTATGTTCACCCACGAGGACAGACCAGAGAAGCAAAAAAAACAGCTACAATGCAAACCCCCTACTTGCCTGAACCCCAGTGACGGTTGTGGGGAGAGGGCGGGTGATCAAATACAGCATGGCGCCAAAACCGGTTTGGCTCAGTGGATAGGGCATCGGCTTGCGGACTGAAAGGTCCCGAGTTCGATTCCGGTCAAGGGCATGTACCTTGGTTGCGGGCACATCCCCAGTAGGGGGATGTGCAAGAGGCAGCTGATCGATGATTCTCTCTCATCGACGTTTCTAACTCTCTATCCCTCTCTCTTCCTCTCTGTGAAAAATCAATACAATATATATATTTAAAAAAAATACAGCCTGGGGATCCCTACCCATAGCCCCTCATGGCTCACACGCGGCATCGTATCGATCGGGAAGTGATCCGGGTTTTGTTTTTATGACCGGTCTGCAGGAAAAAGCCATGGATACGAGCTCTGTCTGCACACGCAGTCACTAGCTGGTGACATGGGAGTGACTCCCGTTCTCTTACCCACAGCGATAAGAAGTTTCACAATAGCGGGGACTTTGGCCACTGGGCGTGGCCCCACCGAGGGTAGAACTGCCCTTATCCACTTCCCCGGGCGGGGAGTTTGAGGAAAAGCGATAACCCTTTCATTAGGGCCAACCCGGCGGCACCTGCACTTTGGCCAAGTGAGCGCAGCCGCCGGGGTTAACCCAAAGGTGGCAGGGAGAGAACAAAGCAGGTCTTCCTATTTCCTCCCCACCCTTCGCCCTGTTCCAGCGACCTCCTAGGGCTGTTTGCTGAGATGAGGCAAGAGGCACCACCAAGGAAGGACGAACCAACCGGGGGGGGGGGACCCCAAATAGAAGAACGTGCTGAACGCGAGGTCAATCAGCTTCCCCGAGGCCATCAGAGCCCCCGGGATAGGAGCCTTCATGCCCCCCAGGAGCTGGGCCACCCGTGGGGGCCGTGTCCGCCTCCCACGGGAGGAGCAAGAGGAAATCAAAGCTCCTGAATAATCAAGGAAATTGTGTGCCTGGCTCCCCAGAAACCCAAACAAATACCGCACAGGCGGGCACCACGCCCCACCGCGCCCCTGGGAGGCGTTGTCCCTCCCGGGAAGCCAGGGGGCCGCACCGGATACACCCCACATGCAATGCACCTGCCCCAGACAGGCCCCCCACACCAGGCCCCGGAGAACGCCCTCCCCTGGCTTCCTAACTCTGTGCCAGGCAGGATTCCTGTCTTCTCAACACCAAGCCACACTCCCCACCAGAGCGAATGCAGAAGCCCAGGCACCATTCCTGAGCCACCTTATGAGCCGGGCGGAGTGATGGGTGGGGCAGCGGGCACAGGGACGGGGAAGAGAGGGCAGTGCTAGAAACTGGGGGGACGGGCGGGTGGCAGAGCAGGTGGAGGAAATGGGTCATTTCTGGGGCTTTTCCAAGAGGAGCCTGGCTAACTTTCCAGAAAGCCACAGGTTTCCTTCCTGAAAGGCCAGTGTTTCCTGCATCCAGGGCTGGGGCGCCCCAAAACCTGCTCCTAGGTCCCCCCACCCCAAACCTCTCCGGCCGGCGCTAACGGACCCTCTGGCTCCCGGGTTCAATTCTACCCGCCCGGCGACCAGCGGAAGCGGGACAAAGGCACCGGAGACGTTATCCATCCATCAATCCAACAATCAATCGCCTGATGATTAGATTCCCGGCTTCAGGGCAGGACCTGGCTGGTGGGTTTGTGGAGGAGACACAGGGGGGCTGTTCGGCCCACGGACCCGTCCAGCCACGAAAGCAGCCCCGGCCCCGGCCCGGCACCAGCCCTCACCGCCCGGGGTCTCCCAGGTGGACGGCAGGGGCTTCGCCCTCTCCAGCTCCTCCGCGCGCAACGCGCAACGCGGGCCGCAGGGCGCAGAGGGGCGCGGGGTGGGGGGGCGTCCCCGACCCTGAGCCTTCCAGCTTTTCCCACCGAGGCAACGAGGCAACGTCCGAGGCTCTCCCCATCGGACCCCCATCGCTTCCGAGCCCCTCCCCATCGAACCACCACCGCTCCCGAGCCCCCTCCCCATCGAACCCCCACCGCTTCCCAACCTCCTCCCCGTCTGGGCGCCTCTGCGTCCGAACCCCTCTCCCCCGTCTGAGCTCCCTCCCCATCCGAGCCGCCTTCCCCACCGGAGCCCCCTCCCCGTCGAACCCCCACCGCTTCCGAGCCCCCTCCGTCTGAGGTCCGAACCCCCTCCCCGTCCGAGCCCCTCTGCGTCCGAGCCCCCTCCCCATCGAACCCCCACCGCTTCCGAGCCCCCTCCCCCGTCTGTGCGCCCTCCCCATCGAACCTCCCTCGCTTCCGAACCCCCTCCCCGTCCGAGCCCCTCTGCGTCCAAGCCCCCTCCCCATCGAACCCCCATCGCTTCCGAGCCCCCTCCCCGCCGGAGCCCCCTGCGTCCGAACCCCCTCCTGGTCCGAGCCCCTCTGCGTCCGAACCCCCTCCTGGTCCGAGCCCCTCTGCGTCCGAACCCCCTCCTGGTCCGAGCCCCTCTGCGTCCGAACCCCCTCCTGGTCCGAGCCCCTCTGCGTCCGAACCCCCTCCCGGTCCGAGCCCCCTGCCCACGGCGGGCACCTCACCTGCGCGGAGAGCCCAAGCGACCCGCTGGCGCCGCGGCCGCCGAGGAGCAGGTGCGAGCGCCCCTCCCTCCGGCGCCCAGCCTCCCGGAGCCCGCGCTCCCCGCCCCGGCCCGCCCTGTCCGCGCGCCTCCCTCCCTCCCTCCCTCCTCCCTCCTCCCCAAGGTCCTCGCTTTCCTCCCCGCCCTGACCTCCATCCACCTGCGCGCTCCCCGGGACGTGCGCTCCTCGGGGTCCGGCCCTGGGCGCGCGCTGCCCGCAGCGGTGACCTCCTGGGGTGCAGAGCAATGACCCAGCCCGGGAGGGAGGCGGCGGCCTGGGCTGGGAGGGAGGCTGGGCCGAGGAAGGATGTGTCATATCCTGGACCAGGAGCCAGCCTTGTAGTGGTAGTTGAAGCTGGGCACAGCCATGGCAAGCTTCCTCCCTCCCTTCCTTCCTTCCTTCCTTCCTTCCTTCCTTCCTTCCTTCCTTCCTTCCTTCCTTCCTTCCTTCCTCCCTCCCTCCCTCCCTTCCTTCCTTCCTCCCTCCCTTCTTCCTCCCTTCTTTCCTTCCTTCCTTCCTTCCTTCCTTCCTTCCTTCCTTCCTTCCTCCCTCCCTTCTTCCTCCCTTCTTCCTCCCTTCTTTCCTTCCTTCCTTCCTTCCTTCCTTCCTTCCTCCCTCCCTCCCTCCCTTCCTTCCTTCCTTCCTTCCTTTCTACCTTCCTTTCCTCCCTCCCCCCCCCCACCCCAAATCTGTCACTGCTAGGGGAGGCACAGTTCTGGGTGCTGGGGTTAGAGCTGCTATGGAGAGAAAGTCCTCGCCCTGAAAGAGCGGCTTCCTACTAAGTGAAATGCTAATGTTTTTCGTGGCCTCAGGTGGCCTCAATGTTCTCGTCTGGAAGTGAAGGGTTGGCTGAGCTGAGTTTCCCACCTGGTTGCTGAAATCCACCCCCTACGGAAGCTGAAGGCATGCGAAGAGCTCAGGCTCCGTCCCAGACCTAGCGCTGGGAACCTGAGAACCAGGGGTGCTGGCAGGTGTTCCTAAGCGTGTCAAACTCGCGGCCCGCGGGCCACGTGCCTCCTTTACATATCCCAGTCCTGGCGGCCGCCTCCCAGTTCTCTGCCATGACTCTCCTAGGAGGTCACCGCTGGTTGCAGTGGGTGCCCGTGGACCGGACCCTCCGGCTGCGAGGTGGACATGCTTGGCCGTGACCAGAGGAAGCCAGGGTTGAGATCTCTTAAGACACCTGCCAGCTTATCCATTGTCGAAGGCCCGGGAAACCAAGAGGGTTTTCCTGGAAGAGCTGCTGTACGCAGGTGTTAAAGGCAAAGGGTCCCAAACGCAGCAGCTTCTTTTGATTCAGTAGCTTTCCTTTTCTACAGCGGAAGGCACTTTTGAGGATAAGGCATACATCTGAGCAAATGTCCTCTATAAAAGAGTGGGCGCACCCTTCCACCCCCAGCACGCCTGCATCTCCCCCTCCGCTTTTACTCCCCCCACGTGTGTGCATCTTCTAAACCAGCCGTGGGCAAACTACGGCCCGCGGGCCGGATCTGGCCCGTTCGGCTGTTCTCTCCGGCCCAAGGAGCCGAAAGAGCAGAGGAGGGTTCTCTTGCTCTCCCCTCCGCTCCTTCCCCAGCAGCCCAAGATGAGAGTGCCAGCATGGTCAGGTTGCTCTTGTTCCGGCCCTCCGGTCCAGTGTAAGAACCCATGGTGGCCGAGACCGGTTTGGCTCAGTGGATAGAGTGCCGGCTTGTGAACTGAAGGGTCCCGGGTTCGATTCCAGTCAACCTTGGTTGCGGGCACATCCCCAGTAGGGGGCATGCAAGAGGCAGCTGATGGATGATTCTCTCTCATCTATGTTTCTAACTCTCTATCCCTCTCTCTTCCTCTCTGTAAAAAAAAAATCAATAAAAATATTAATAATAAAAAAAGAACCTATTGTGGCCCTCGAGTCAAAAACTTTGCCCACCCACCCCTGTTCTAAACTCCGAAGAACCCAGGAGACTTGCAACCAGGGCAGCAATGGGCAGTGGTGTCTTGTCCTGGACGAACCCCCCTGAGCCTGTCTCCAAGGCCCCCCCTTTTCTCCGCCTCTCCAGGGGGCAGACGGCTCACTTCTCTCCCATAATGTTGCCAGAGCAGCCCTGACTGTTCTATTGCTTCTTCTCTCCTTGTTCCACTGTCCCCGGCTGTAATAAACACTCTCAGAAAATAAACAAATAAATGAGGAGGGAAGGAAGCCGGATGGAGGGAGATAATGGAAGAGGCGCCCTGGTGCCAGTTAAAAGGCCGATAGAGCCACACACTTCCGATGGATAATGCCTTCCGGCATTGGATGATGCTGGAAGATGGCTAATGCGCCGGAGCTGGGAGGGCACCTCTCTCACCTCCCATCATCCGGGGACTCGCTCACGCCCATGGTTTTCCAAATGGACGGCAAGGTGGGGTCTTGGACGCCTGTTACCCTGGGAAATCCTGCCCCTGGCCATCAGATCCCTGCCCTGGTCAGGTTTTCTCTTCCTCTAAGGCCATGATGATGAGCAAGCGTGTGACCTCTTAGTTGTAATTACTGGCGGGTAGGGATGCCTCTTAAGCATTGAAAAATTGGCACGAGCCCGGCCGGTGTGGCTCAATGGTTGGGCATCCACCCATGGATCAGGAGGTCACAGTTCAATTCTCAGTCAGGGCGCATGCCTGGGTTGTGTGGCCTCAATCCCCATTAGGGGGTGTGCAGGAGGCAGCTGATCAGTGATTCTCTCTTACCATTGATGTTTCTCTCTCTCTCTCCCTTTTCCTTCCTCTCTGACATAAGTAAAAAGATAAGAGAAAAATCAGAACTAGGAAAATGATCTCTGCCTCAAATTATAATACCCAAGTGCCAGAACAGACCAGTTTTTACAGAATAGTTGACCATCTTTAACTTGATCTGTAAAAATAACGTAAATCACATAACAAATCAGTTGACAAAAGATAAATTACGAATATATCAACAACTATCAATTCACACAATAAATAAAGCTAACGACTATTATAGAGTTATTTTAATATAACAGATTAGTGTCTAGAAACAGATCCAGTTGTATGTGGGCCTTCATAAACAAGAGGGCAGCATTTAAAAATAATGGAATGTCTATTTTATAAACATTGCTGATACAATGGACCCTTCTTTTGGCATATCGTATCAGAGAATTGCTCAATATCTAGTTCAGCCGTGGGCAAACTAAGGTCCTCGGGCCAGATCCGGCCTGTTCGGCTGTTCTCTCCGGCCCGCGGAGCCGAAAGAGCGGAGGGTTCTCTTGCTCTCCCCTCCGCTCCTTCACCAGCAGCCCAAGATGAGAGTGCCAGCATGGTCAGGTTGCTTTTGTTCCGGCCCTCCGGTCCAGTGTAAGAACCCATGGTGGCCCTCGAGTCAAAAACTTTGCCCACCCCTGATCTAGTTTCCCTTGGCCAACATGGTATTCATGGGGCACATGGCCACCCCGGAACGAGTGGGATTGGTCCCAGTCTTCTTTTGAGCGAGGATGGATTACAAGACTTAATTCAGGACAATAGGCTATTCGAGGAAGTGGAACAGGCAACTTTTAGGCCGAGTCCGGAGAGGAAGTGGGTGTGCCCCATCTTCTCTCTGCTGCTGCTTCGTGGAATGTGGACATCACAATGAGCCATCATGGGCCACGAAAATGAAGGGTGGCGTAAGAGGATGAAAAAGGCCGGATTCTTGGATGATCTCATGCAGACGTTTCCACACTAGTCTCCACGCCAGCCCGGAAATGCCCAGAAAATTATATCCTGAATAAGTCACAGCTTTTTCAGATTTTGGGGATATGCAGCCAAATGGTAGGACATCTTGCCCTTAGTTTTGTACCAGAACAAATAAAAATGAGAAAAGACTTGGAGGAAGATCTACATATACTATTTACTTTGCCCACGAGTCGCAGTTTGGAGATTCCTAATACATCATAAGAGCCTTAAAGATTTTGACTGCAGCATGATTTATAACAGCAAATGTTCGTCAATATGGGAGTAGTTCGTGTCCTTTCTATGATATATTGTATAGTTATTAAACATGATGAACTAGCCGAAACCGGTTTGGCTCAGTGGATAGAGAGTCGGCCTGTGGACTGAAAGGTCCCGGGTTAGATTCTGGTCAAGGGCATGTATGTTGGTTGCAGGCACATTCCCGGTGGGGTGTGTGCAGGAGGCAGCTGGTCGATGTTTCTTGCTCTCTATCCCTCTCCCTTCCTCTCTGTAAAAAAAATCAATAAAATATATATTTTAAAAAAATGATGAACTAGATTTATATTTACTGACCAGTAAAATAGTCATGAAGCATTATTACCCTGGTAAAGTTAAAAAGCTTGCAGAGTAGTGTGTGTGTGGTCAAATATATGTGACATAAAAT
This sequence comes from Vespertilio murinus, assembly GCA_963924515.1. NCBI lineage: Eukaryota > Metazoa > Chordata > Mammalia > Chiroptera > Vespertilionidae > Vespertilio > Vespertilio murinus. The sequence goes on along the minus strand of OZ004720.1, from coordinate 17,040,527 downwards.
TCCCTTTTTTTAAAAAAAATATTTTATTGATATTTTACAGAGAGGAAGAGAGAGAGATAGAGAGCTAGAAATGTCAATGAGAGAGAAACAGCGACCAGCTGCCTCTTGCACACCACCCACCGGGGATGTGCCCGCAACCAAGGTACATGCCCTTGACTGGAATCGAACCCGGGACCTTTCAGTCCGCAGACCGATGCTCTACCACTGAGCCAAACCGGTTTCGGCTAAAATTCCCTTTTTAATAATTTTAAATTACACACTACAGTGACATTAAGTACATTCACATTATTATGTAACCATTACCTCTATCTCCAGAACTTTTTTTTATCATCCTTTATTGAAATTGTAAACCCTTTAATAACTGACCATTTCTCGCTTCTGCAGCCCCTGATAAGCACTGTCCCACATTCTGTCTCCATAAATTTGATTACTCAAACTGTTTCGTGTATATAAAACCACACAGTATTTGTTCTTTTTTTTTTAAATAGATTTTTATTGATTTCAGAGAGGAAGGGAGAGGCAGAGAGAAACATCAATGATGAGAGAGAATCATTGACCAGCTGCCTCCTGCATGCCCCCCACTGAGGATCGAGCCCACTACTCTGACCAGGAACCCAACCGACCATAACTTCCTGTTCATAGGTTGACACCCAACCACTGAGCTACACCAGCTGGGAAGTACCTATTCTTTTATGTCTGACTTAATTCACTTAGCACAATGTCTTGGTTTGTTCACCCATGTATCAAAATTTTCATTTCTCTTTAAGACTGAATAAGATCCAATGTGTGTCGATACTACGGTTAGTTTGTTCATGCAGTCATCTGTTGATAAACGTAGTTTGTTTCCACCTTTGGGTGTTGAAAATGCTGTTTCTATGAACCTTTGTCTGCAAATATCTGTTTGAATGTCTGCCTTCTGTTCTTTAATGGAATTGCTGCCTCAATTCTATGTTTAAGTTTTTGAGGAAGTGCCACAATGTTTTCTTGGTATTTAAAAAAAACACATATGTTTTTATTGATTTTAGAGAGGAAGAAAGAGACAGAAGCATCAATGATGAGAATCATTGATCGGCTGCCTCCTGCACACCCCACACTGGGGATAGAGCCCGCAACCTGGGCATGCGCCCTGACTGGGAATCGAACCGTGACCTCCTGGTTCATAGGTCAACGCTCAACCACTGAGCCATGCCAACCAGCCTGCCACTCTGTTTTCCACAGCAGCTGCACCATTTTTACGTCCCCATCAGCAGTGCCCAAGGATTCCGCTTCCTTCACATCCATGCTGACCCTTGTTTTCTGCCCCCCCCTTTTTTTTTTTAACTTTTAGTCTGTCTTTATTCTTCTATTTTTGAAAATTGGCACCTGGGGGTCGCCTAAACCAGTGGGGGCCAAAGACCACCCACAGGGGTACACGCTGTCTCCAGTGCCGCCAGGGTCAACCATTTCTTGCTTTGCCGAATCTGGGCTGTTCCATTGGCTTCTCGCCCAAGTGGCCCTTACGCTTGGCACCTGCTGGGCTGGGTCCTGGGCTTAGCGCCCAGCTGTCACTAGTCATTGTGACTAATTGCAGCACCCCCTCCACCTGGTTTTCAGGGGGGCCCTGCTATCAGGGTGTCATTGCTACAAAGGACAAGGACCAAAACGCCTGTGGTGACCAGGCCCCGCCCACTGGTGGCATATCGCCGGGGAGTTGAAGCGCGCCTGCGGAAGCCTATTGGAAGTCTACTGCAGGTCAGTCCAGGTGAAGGCAACGTGGCCCTCCCCTTCCTCCTGCAAGTGGAGTGAGAAATAAGCGTTAGCCAGGTGGACTCCAGGTATGCCCATCTCCAGGGTAGGCTGTCACTATCTCAGCAATGGAGAGGATGCCTGGCACCTCAGGGGCCAAGGGCACAGCCTTGGCATTCAGCCTGCGATAGTTCACTGCCAGCCTCCGTGCCCTGGAGGCCCCTCGACCGGCCAAACCAGGCTGTTAGATTGTGACATCGCGAGTCTTGATAGCTGGTAGATAAGTCCTTCAGCTTTGTTCTTCAAGTTTGCCTTAGCTATTCTTATCCTTTTTGTGTTGTTTTGCATTTTCATATTTATTTTTAAAACAGCTTGTTGTTTTAGACACACACACACAGTCTGCCAGTGAGTGACTGAGATTGAATTGAATCTACAGATGAATTTAGAGAGAATTAAGTGATGACTGTACTGAATCTTTCAATGTACGATCACAGTATGTTTCTTTTTTACATACTAGGTCTTCTTTAAATTCTCTCAATATTGTCTTTTTTTTTTTTTTTTTTTTTTTTTTTTTTTTTTTTTTTAATTGATTTTTATTAATTATGGTATCACATAATTGTCCTTATCCCCCCATTCCCAGCCCAAACCCATCCCTACATATTCCCCTACCCCCTTATTGTCCATAGTGCATGCACACAAGTCCTTTGGTTGATCTCTTCCCTTTACCCCCACCCTCCCCTACTTTCCCTCTGAGGTTTGAGAGTCTGATCGCTGCTTCTCTTTTTCTGGGTCTATCTTTGTTCACCAGTCTATGTTGTTCATTATTTCGTCTAGATGTGTGAGGTCATGTGATCCAAGAAATACCCTTATAAAAACCTAAACTGCGATAAGCCTTAATGGTTATCCTGAGAGGCAAATGAATCAGTCTGTAGTGAGTTCCGTTCTGGGCCAGCAGTTCTTTTGAGTCCCAGTTTCAATGTCAAATAGTTCCTTGTGTGTACATGTCAGCCATGATATTTCAGATCTGGTTGGTGGACAAATGGTGGTAATGCAGGTCTGACCATCTCTTGTTTGATCGTGGGTATCCTTCAGCAATAGGCAGCCGCTGTCTGTTGGTATGGTGAGGCGTCCTCAGCATCTTCCATCTCTGAATTGTCTCTTCTGTCTTCATGGCTGGAGCACTTCTGTCTATTCCTCTCTGTTACTGGATTCCAGGTGGTCTCAGAGTTGTTTTCTGAAACTATACAAACATATTCTCGACCAAAAGTTAATACAGAGATATTCTCTTTAAATTTGACTTGGGATTCTTTTTCATCCCCACCCCACTCCCCCAAATAATTTTCCTCTTGCTTATTTTGACTCCATGTGTGTATTTTTATGGATATCTTGCTGTTAGCGTTTCAAATAAAGGTTAATTTTCTTAAGTACAAAAAAAGTTTTTAGATGTAAATTATTCTCAGTATATTTTTCCTTACATGATATTCTTCCACTGTCACCCCCTTTTTTACTTTAGATAATTGGAGACTTCTGGGGATTTTATTGTTAGTCTTGATATCTTTTACATTTTAATTATTTGCGCTACACTATGACTGCATTAGGTTCATAACATGTTGTGCAATTTTACCATGAGGCGCTCTGCCAATAAGAATTTTTGTTAATACTATAGGAACAGCATTTTGTACAGTACACTCAGTTTTTCTAGAATATTAATTTACTTCTATTAGCCACATTGATTTTCTCTGAGAAATTGGGTACTATTCATATGTCAGACTCAACACTCTAGCAACTATCTTATTTACCATGTGTGTATTAGTGGAATTGATTGTTTGGCTTCTTGAGAAGGGCCTGAGCATTCTAGCTATTAGGCTGGACTTGGAAATTAGAAACCCACTTGCCCCCACCATGGATACAAGGCCTCTCAAACAAGTCTTGTTGCAGTGAAATGGCAGCTGCTGTCAGCCACGTCTCTGTTACATGGGTCCCAAATTGAGCTGTGCATGGGTAGTGAAGCAGCCATGGGGGAAGGAGACCTCCCTCAGAATGGGAGAATGTTCAGGCGCCTGCCAGGTTGCAGGAGGGGTGGTAAGGGTCTGTGCCCCACCTCCGTTGCTCCCCAAGTTCTCTCCTGATGGCCCCTCTGTGACTGTGCCTGTCTTAGGTTGTTCCTTCCATGAGGAATCTTACCCGTCTCTGGCTAACCAGCCATCCTCCGGGGCCAAGCAGGGTGATGTGAGGTTTAGTTCTGTCTCCTTGGTGACCTATGCCCCATGGGCTCCACACCCAGCACCTGCCTCGGGAACCCCTCACCTGCTGGCAAGGTCCGGGCGTTGAGCTCATATTTTTGGGACTCCATGTTTCTTCTCCAGAGAGGGCCTAGCTCCCCCCACTGGGCGGGTGGGACATCCGTGGTGCCAGCCACGTTGGTGCTTCAGCCTTGGCATGAACTAAAAGGTCAGGTAACAGTTGTGGGCATCTGGACCATGAGAAAAGGTTCATTTTTGGCCACAAGGGCAAGACAGGCCAATATAGAATGCTCAGGTGCCTTCTCAGGAGGCCCTCTGCCTAGTGGAAGGGATGAGGTCCTTTCATATAGTTTTTAAATTGCTGTCAGACATTCAAAGGATTGGTTTGTATGTTTTTTGGGGATAATTGTATAATATGCTGTTGTAATTCTAAAATATCTATAGTTGTGTTGCTTTTGTCTCCAACCGCCAACAAAGTGTGTGTGTGTGTGTGTGTATTAATAAAATAAATCATTCTTTATTGATAGTCCTTGATGGGAGATACTATTATAGGTAATGGGGATAACCCAAATCTGGGAACAATTGTAATGACCTTGTAGAATAATATCATGTAAGGATATTCTTTGCTCTAGGTCATGGAAATTCCATTTTAAACTGGTTGTCAATTTCTTTTTGCTTAGGCAAGGTTTTTGTTTCATTTTCTACACCTTTCCCAGGAGGAAGTAGTGATGGTCCCTTCCTTTGGTGTCCTCACAAGCCAGAATCTTCTATTTAATTTTACACACAAAGGAGCAGTAGCTTAATTTTGTGTCCTACAAAAGGGGAGCTGGGTGGTGCGCTCTATGTAGTTATACTTCCTTGTCCCACCAGTAGTCCTCCTGGATGACTAAGGTGTTTGGTATCATCAGTGACTACTTTGGGCAGGAGGATCAACCCAGGTAAGGGCTCCCACCCATGCAGGATTAGGAACATAGGTCCAGAAATACTTACCCAATAGCCCCAGGTTATATTACCGTACAGCTGATTCCTGCTAGCCTGGCGGTAAAGGCGTTCTCAGGTGTTCTTGGGGTTCTGGTTACCTCACACTTTCTTCTCTCTCTCTCTCTCTCTCTCTCTCTCTCTCTCTCTCTCTCCTCTTTCTCTCTTATAATAATATTATTATTATTGTTTTACATATGTGTTCTTATCCCTCCCTTATCCCCCACCCTCCAACTATACTCCACCCCCATTTATCTGTGGCCATTAATGAGGCTCATGAGTATGCCCACAAGTCTCTCGGTTGATTTCTCCCCCTTTCTCCCAGCGATCCCCTCCTTCTCTGGTGTTTGGGGTTCTGATCAATATTACTCAGTCTCTGGGTCTGTTATTATTCATCAGTCTATGCCATTCACTATATTCCATAAATGAGTGATATCATGTGATGTTTATCTTTCTCTGCCTGGCTTATTTCACTTAGCATAATGGACTCCATCTCCCTCCAAGTTGCTGCAAATGGTAGGAAGTCTTTCTTTTTTAACGCAGCATAGTATTCCATTGAATAGATGTACCACAGTTTTTTAATCCATTCATCTGCTGATGGGCATTTCGGCTGTTTCCAAATCTTAGCTATGGTGAATTGTGCTGCTATAAACATAGGGGTGCATATATCCTTTCTGATCCGTGTTTCCATTTTCTTGGGATATATTCCTAGGAGTGGAATCATTGGGTCAAATGGGAGTTCCATTTTTAGTTTTTTGAGGAAACGCCATACTGTTCTCCACAGTGGCTGCACCAGTCTGCATTCCCACCAGCAGTGTAAAAGAGTTCCTTTTCCTCCGCATCCTCGCCAACACTTGTCGTTTGCTGTTTTGTTGATGATAGCCATTCTGACTGGTGTAAGATGGTACCGCATTGTTGTTTTGATTTGCATCTCTCTGATGATTAATGACTTTGAGCATGTTTTCATATGTCTCTTGGCCTTCCTTCTGTCTTCTTTAGAAAAGTGTCTATTTAGCTCAGTTGCCCATTTTTTAATTGGGTTGTTTATATTCTTTTTGTTAAGTTGTATGAGTTCTCTGTAAATTTTGGAGATTAAACCCTTATCAGTGATATCGTTGGCAAATATGTTCTCCCATGCAGTGGGGTTTCTTGTTGTTTTACTGATGGTTTCCTTTGCTGTGAAAAAGCTTTTTATTTTGATGTAGTCCCATTTGTTTATTTTATTTTTAGCTTCCATTGCCTTAGGAGCAGTATCAGTGAAGAAGTTCTTTCGGCATATGTCTGAGATTTTCCTGCCTGTGGATTCCTCTAATATTTTTATGGTTTCCTGTCTTATGTTTAAGTCCTGTGTCCACTTTGAGTTTATTTTTGTGTATGGTGTAAGTTGGAGGTCTAGTTTCATTCTTTTGCATGTATCTGTCCAATTTTCCCAGCACCATTTGTTGAAGAGACTGTCTTGTCTCCATTGTATATTCATGCCTCCTTTGTCGAATATTAATTGAGCGTAGTGCCTTGGGTCAATATCTTGATTCTCTATTCTATTCCATTGGTCTATATGTCTGTTCTTGTGCCAGTACCAGGCTGTTTTGAGAACAGTGGCTTTGTAATACAGCTTGAAGTCTGGTACAGAGATCCCTCCTACTTGATTCTTCTTTCTCAGGATTGCTGTGGCTATTCGGGGTCTTTTTTTATTCCAGATAAATTTTTGGAGACTTCTTTCTAGGTCTGTGAAATATGCTGTTGATATTTTAATGGGGAGTGCATTAAATCTATAGATTGCTTTGGGTAGTATGGACATTTTGATGATGTTGATTCTACCAATCCATGAACATGGTATGTTCTTCCATCTGTTTACATCTTCCTCTATCTCTTTTTTCAGTGTTGTGTAGTTTTCTGCGTATAAGTCTTTTACCTCCTTAGTTAAGTTTATTCCTAGGTATCTTAATTTTTTTGGTGCGATGGTAAATGGGATTGCTTTCTTTGTCTCTCTTTCTGTAAGTTCATTATTGGTGTATAGAAATGCCATAGATTTCTTGGCGTTGATTTTGTATCCTGCTACCTTGCCGAATTCATTTATTAAGTCTAATAATTTTTTTATGGACTCTTTAGGGTTTTCTATGTATAGTATCATGTCATCTGCGAATAAGGACAGTTTTACTTCTTCTTTTCCAATTTGGATGCCTTTTATTTCTTCTTCTTGTCTGATCGCTATAGCTAGTACTTCCAGCACTATGTTGAACAGGAGTGGTGAGAGTGGGCATCCCTGTCTTGTTCCTGTTCTTAGAGGGAATGGTTTTAGTTTTTGCCCATTGAGTATGATGTTGGCTGTGGGTTTGTCATAAATGGCTTTTATTATGTTGAGATATGAACCTTCTATCCCTACCTTACTGAGAGTTTTTATCAAGAAAGGGTGTTGGATTTTGTCAAATGCTTTTTCTGCATCAATGGATATAACTATGTGATTTTTATCTCTCAATTTGTTTATGTGATGTATCACATTTATTGATTTGCGGATATTGTACCATCCTTGCATCCCTGGTATAAATCCTACTTGATCATGGTGTATGATCTTTCTGATGTACTGCTGGATCCGATTTGCTAGAATTTTGTTGAGGATTTTGGCATCTATGTTCATGAGGGATATTGGCCTGTAATTCTCTTTCATTGTGTTGTCTTTATCTGGTTTTGGTATTAGGGTGATGCTGGCTTCATAGAAGGAGCTTGGAAGTGTTCCTTCTTCTTGAATTTTCTGGAGTAGTCTGAGGAGGATAGGTTTTAGTTCTTCCTTGAATGTTCGGTAAAACTCTCCTGTGAAGCCATCTGGCCCCGGGCTTTTGTTTGCTGGAAGCTTTTTGATGATTGCTTCAATTTCATCCATAGTTATCTGCCTATTGAGATTTTTAGTATCTTCTTGATTAAGTTTTGGAATGTTGTATTTTTCTAGGAATGTGTCCATTTCCTCCAAGTTGTTCAGTTTATTAGAATAGAGTTGCTCATAGTATTTTGTAACAATCCTTTGTATTTCATCTGGGTCTGTTGTTATTTCACCTCTTTCATTTCTGATTTTGTTTATTTGGGTCCCCTCTCTTTGCTTTTTGGTGAGCCTGGCTAGTGGTTCATCAATCTTGTTTATCCTTTCAAAGAACCAGCTCTTGGTTTTATTGATTTTTTGTATTGTTTCTTTGGTCTCTATGTCATTCATTTCTGCTCTGATCTTTATTATTTCCTTCCTTCTGTTCACTGTGGGTTTTTCTTGTTGCTGTCTTTCTAACTCTTTGAGTTGTTGAGTTAGATTATTTATTAACACTTTTTGTTGTTTTTTGAGGTATGCCTGTATAGCTATAAATTTTCCTCTCAGTACTGCTTTCATTGTATCCCATAGTATTGATATTGTTGTGTTTTTATTGTCATTAGTCTCCAGGAATTTTTTAATTTCTTCTTTGATCTCATTGTTTACCCAATCATTGTTTAATAGCATGTTATTCAATCTCCAAGTGTTTAAATTTTGGGGGGTGTTTTTCTTATAGTTTATTTCTAATATTATGCCATTGTGGTCTGAGAAAATGCTTGGAATGATTTCAATCTTTTTGAATTTAGGGAGACTTTGTTTGTGACCCAAAATGTGGTCTATTTTTGAAAATGTCCCATGTGCACTTGAGAAGAATGTATATTCTGTGGCTTTGGGGTGAAATGTTCTGAAGATATCAATTAAGTCCATCTGATCTAGTGAGTCATTCAGAATTGCTGTTTCTTTGCTGATTTTTTGTTTAGTTGATTTATCCATTGATGTCAGTGGCGTATTAAAGTCTCCTACTATGATTGTGTTGTTGTCAATTTCTCCCTTGATATCTTCCAGGAGATTTTTTATGTATTTGGGTGCTCCTACATTGGGTGCATATATGTTTATTAGGGTTATATCTTCTTGTTGTATCGATCCCTTTATTATTATGAAGTGGCCTTCTTTATCTTTTGTTATGGCCTTTACTTTGAGGTCTATTTTGTCAGAAATAAGTACTGCTACCCCAGCTTTTTTTTCATTTCCATTTGCCTGAAATATGTTTTTCCATCCCTTCACTCTCAATCTATATGAGTCATTTTTTCTGAGGTGGGTCTCTTGTAGACAGCATATATATGGGTCATGTTTTTTTATCCATTCAGCCACTCGATGTCTTTTGAGTGGAGCATTTAGTCCGTTTACATTTAAGGTTATTATTGAAATGAAATTGTTTGTAGCCATTTTTATTTTTTTGAGACTATTCCTTCTTAACATTTTGTTTTACACCAGCCCTTTTAGCATTTCTTGCATTGCTGGCTTGGTCGTGATAAACTCCCTTAGCATTTTTTTGTCTGTGACGCTCCTTATTTGCCCTTCAATTTTGAATGATAACCTTGCTGGATAGAGTATTCTTGGATTTAATCCCTTGGTTTGCATCACTTTGTAGATTTCTTTCCATTCTTTTCTGGCCTGATGTGTTTCTGTTGAGAAATCATTTGATAATCTAATGGGGGTTCCCTTGTATGTAACTTTCTGTCTCTCTCTTGAAGCCTTTAAGATTCTCTCTTTGTCCTGAATATTTGCCATAGTAATTATGATGTGTCTTGGTGTGGGTCTATTCGGGTTCATTCTGTTTGGGACTCTCTGGGCTTGTATGACTTTTTTCTTTGCTACCTCAGGGAAGTTTTCTGACATTATTTCTTCAAATATTTCTTCTAAACCTTGTTCTTCCTTTTGTTCTGGCACCCCTATTATTCTTATGTTGCTTCGTTTCATGTTGTCCCATAGCTCCCTTAGGCTTTCCTCCTGTCTTTTAAGTTTTTTCTCCAATTGCAATTCAACTTGGCTGTGTTTTGCTTCCCTGTCTTCTAATTCACTAATTCGGTCCTCTGCTTCTCCTAGTCTACTGTTGAAGCTTCCCATGGCGTTTTTTATTGCATCTATATCATTCTTCATTTCTTCTTGATTTTTCCATAAGTTGTTGATTTTTTCATCCATTTCTTCTTGTTTCTTGCATATGGTGTTAATTTTTCCTTCCAACCGATTTAAGACCTCCATGATCCTTATTCTGAATTCTTTTTCTGGCAAATTGCAGGCTTCTGTGTCACTTAGCTGTCTTTCTGGTGTTTCCTCATTTTCCTTCCTTTGGTGAGATCTTTGCTTACCCATTTTTGGTCTTACTGACTGATCTAGATGTTGAGCTTTGCAGGGGCTACTCCTTGGGTGTCAATAGCTTCTCTATCTGCCGTTTCTCTATGGCAGTAGCTACGGTTAGCTGCAGTTCCTCTGGTGGGTGCTGTTCGCAGCAATGGTGCCTCCTCTGGTTTGTGGGGGAAGTTGCTCGTATAGCTTCTGTTCCTTGGGCGGTGTTGGGATGATTATGAGGTTGCTATGGATCTGGATGCTCCCTCAGCTGCTGCTCCCTGGGCCAACAAGACTCAACACCGAGGGAACTAAACACAGATGTACTCACGACACCTAAAACCCCAGTATAAGTGACCCCCTGAGAAAATAGATATTGGACAGCGAAAAGAGAGCACAAATGCTATAGAGGAGAGAGGAAGATATATGGAATAAAAGACAGAAGAATAAGAGGATTGAAGCAGAATTTGTAGAGGCTAAACTTATATAGTGAAAATAAGATTGAGAATTGGATGACTATGGGGAAGGCCTCAATTTAGTATTAAGGAAGTAGAAAGGGAATAATTGGATGAAAGGAAAGAGAATTTAAAAAATGGTAAATTTACATAAAGAAATTAACTTCAAAAAATGGTATAAAAAATTAAAAATAGCAAATAAAAAATACTGATGAGAAATAAGGTGGACAGATATAAAAGAAAAGTATCAGACCCGAACCAGAAAACAAAGAAGAAAAGAAGAAAAAAATGCAGAAAGGGAGAAAGAAAGAAAGAAAGAGGAAAAAAGAAAGAAAAATAGAAAAAAAGGAAGGAAGGAAGGAAGAAAAAAGGAAAGGAGAAAAAAGGAAAAATAAAAATAAAAGTGGGGGTAAAAAAGTAGAGTGTCTTCTTTTGGCTGGGTTATGATTCCGTTTGTATTGTTCTATCAGTTTCCTGGTTGCTATATCCTCAGGGATTATTCAGATTCCTTGTTTTACTCAATGGGTGATCGGGGTGTGGCTACGTTGGTTGCCTGGAGACTGGAGGGCGGGGCTGTCTCTCGGGAGAAAATGGCGACTGTGCTTACGGAGATGACTCAGCACCAGGTCTGTGACCACCTCCCCCAGATCACCCACTCTTCCCCAATTCCACAAGCCCACACCCTCTCCCGCACCTCAGCCACGGGTAAGTGTATCTCAAAGGTCCTGCGAACCAGGTTTAGTGGGAGGAGGCACAGGCACCAGCGCGAGGAGGGATTGCGTTTCTAAGAGCTTCTCTCTTGTCGGCACTGTGAGATCCAGTTTACCCTTCAGAGTTTGCTCAAATCTAAATCCAGACCCTTAGGATCAGAATCCCCGACCTCCCTAAGTCCCTTGGTCCCCCTCCCTTTTATTTTCTCACAGAAATGCTTAGCCTGTCCTCAGGGACGCGGCCCAGCACCCTGTGGATTCCCCCCTGCCTCTGGTCGCTGAGGCTCCGCAGATTCTCCCGCTTTGATCTTTGATTTTACCTTACTTCCGGAACTTCTGCCCTTCCTGGGTGTAAACTAGCTCACCAGCTGTGTCTCCTCACCAAATTTGGGCTGAATTCCACTCGTTTCAGCTGCTCCCTCCACCTGCTCTGGGACTAGGCTCTGGACGCGTCCTTCCACTACGCCGCCATCTTCCGAGTCTGCAGGCCCTGGAAGCAAGCAGTGAGCTCAATATTGTCTTATAGGGTTCAGAATACAAGTCTTGGGCATATTTTGTTAAGTTTGTTTATTAATGATCATTGCCTGAATTAGTTATTTCATTAGAAATTGCCAGTGGTTGGTTTTCTATCATTCATTATGCACTTATTAGCTAGAACATTTCCACGCGCACTCACCTTCATCCTCTAAAGGAGTGTTTCCCAAAGTGTGGTACGTGTACCCCCAGGGGTACGGGAAGAGTTTGGTGGGGGTACGCGTTGCACCGGAGCTTGGTGGGGATATGCACTGCACCGTGCTTAGCTGTGCCTAATTCTATGTTCTCATGAGTCAAGTCAATTTCATCCTTCTCATTGATCCAAATAAATGTTATTTATAATATAACTTTTATTTATATTTTATTATGAATACTTTTATTTTTCGTTTATTATTATTTTGTGTATGTACCAAAAAAATAAAAAATAAATATATTTTGATTGTTATTAAAATACATCCATTTTTTTTGACGAGGGGTACTCAGCATTATGAAAATTATAGAAGGAGTACACATATGTCAAAAGTTTGGGAAACACTGCTCTAAAGGAATCTGAGTTCCCGGATACAGAGTTCATACCAAAACGCAGGATCAATGCCTAATTCTTTTTATTTAGTTACTAATTTAAAAAAAATATATATTTTATCGATTTTTTTTATACAGAGGAAGGGAGAGGGATAGAGAGTTAGAAACATCGATGAGAGAGAAACATCGACCAGCTGCCTCTTGCACACCCCCCACAGGGGATTTGCCACGACCAATGTACATGCCCTTGACCAGAATTGAACCTGGGACCTTTCAGTCCGCAGGCTGATGCTCTATCCACTGAGCCAAACCAGTTTCTGCTAGTTACTGACTTTTAAACTGCTGAGTTGGTGCCCCAGCAACACCCCCAAACAACCTTAGTTTTGCTTTTGTTGGGAAAGGCAGTCTCATGCCCACATTCAGCCCTACTTCCCAGAACATTTTCTCCCCCAAATCAATGACGAAACTGGACTACATTGTCAAAAACAGCCATGTAAAGGCACTGGGAATTGACCAAAAGGGGCAGATGACCAAGTGAGAGGGATTATTAACGAGGCACTGGACTTGGTAAAAACAGTAGGTTCTGTGGCGATCCTCCTGGGATTGTTTCCGTCTCTTCCAAAGTTCCTGGGAGGCATTACCAGGTGTTCAGGCTGTGAGAACGCACGGCTTCGCTGACAGCGGGGTCTCACTTGACTTGGAGTCAGCGGGAAAAACCCACGCCCAGTCGCGCTTTAAGTAATAATTGTGATCTGGATGACAAACAAACAGGTAAAACCAGTGGCTCAGCTGGCAGTCCTGGCTGGGACAAGTGGGAGGCTGCCCCAAAAATTTAACAGGAAGGTCTGGAATAGGAGACAGTCAAAAGGTCTGGATGAGTTTCCACAAGTCTGCACATCGGCTATCTACGTCAACAGCATGGCTGATGAAAGGAAAATCTGATAATTTGGACATCATCAAAATTAAAATCCCAAAAGAGACATTGATAAAATGACAAACCAAGCCACAGACTAGGAGAAATTATTTCCAGGTTATAGATCTGATAAAGGTCTTGTGGCTAGAGTTACAATGAAGTCTTATAACTCAATTGATAAGAGGCCTAATTAAAAAATGGGAAAACCCAGGGGGCCATGTGCCCCGGGTGAGCCGTGTGTCCCAGGGGGACCGTGTGTCCCGGGGGAGACATGTGCCCCGGGAGAGCCGTGTGTCCCAGGGGAAGCAGTGGGACCCGGGGGGAGGGGTGGTGTGAACCAGAGGAGGAGCGGATTCTATTCGTGTGGTCCTGAGATAGTCACCATAAAACAAGCAGACAGTGGGGAGGGGAAGGAGACCTGGGGGGAGATGGGAGAACAACGGAAGGACTGGTATGCATGAATATAAGTACAACCAACGAACATAGAACTCTGGGGAGGGAGGGCATGAATGGGAGGTGGGGGGGGCAGTGGTAAGCTATGTACACATATGATAGCTTGATAAATTAAAAAAAAAAGGGAAAACCATTTGAATACTTGTAGGTACTTCGCCAACAAACCATATGAATATTTAAAAATCACATGAAAAGATGGTTAACACAGTTAATATTAGAAAAAAATGTAACTTAAACCATATTGAGATACCAATGCACCCACTAGCGTGAGTATAATTTAAAAAAATACAGAAAATAATAAGAACTGGGGTGGACGTGAATAAAATGAAACCTTCATCTATCGCTTATGGAGATGTAAAGTGGTATTGTCACTCAGGATCACAATTTGACAGTATCTTAAAAAGTTAAGCAAACTCATTATATGACTCAGCAATTTCACTCCTGGGTATATATTCAAGAGAAAGGAAAACATGTCCATGCAAAATGTATATGTAAATGTTCATAGCAGCATTATATGTAATATTCAAAACTGGGAACAATTCAAATAGCCATCAGCTGGTGAGTAGGTCATCAAACTGTGGCACATCCCATATAATAAAAGGCTAATATGCAAATTTTCCCCTCAGGAGTTCAACTGACTATGAGTTCGACTGCTCGCTATGACGTGTGCTGTCCACCAGGGGGTGGCTCAGAACAAAGGCAGGCCCCCCACTGGCGGCTGGTGGCTGGTGGCTGGCAGCCGGCAGCTGGGGGAAGGAAGGCCATGATTGGCCCTGATCACCGGCCAGACCGAGGGGCCCTACCTGTGCATGAATTTCGTGCACTGGGCCTCTAGTATGTCTATAAAATGAAATACTGTTGTACAATGCAAACGAAGGAACTACGAATATAGTCATGCATATGGATGTTTCCGTTGATGATGGCCTGCATTTACAACGGTGATCCCATAAGATGATAATGGAGCTGAAAAATTCCTATCACAGCCATTACGACAGCACAGCACACGATATCACTCCCATGTTTGTGTGACGCTGGTGTAAGCAAACCTACTGGGCTGCTGGTTGCGTAAAAGTAAAGCACATTCAATTATGCGTAGTACATAATACTTGATAATGACGATAAACAACCGTTACTGGCTTATGTATCTACTATACTAGATTTATTTTTTTATTTTATTTATTTTTTAAATTTATTAAGGTATTATATGTGTACATAGCTTACCATTGCCCCCGCCCCCCATACATGCCCTCCCTCCCCAGAGTTTTGTGTCCATTGGTTGTACTTATGTGCATGCATACCAGTCCTTTGGTTGATCTCTTATCTCCCCCAGATCTCCCTAACTCCCCCCCCCCCCGCTGTCATTTGACAGTCTGCTTGTTGTTTTATTGTCACTATATCTATCTTTCTGCTCATTGTTTATAATGTTTATAATGTTCTTTAATATCCAGAAATGAGTGAGGTCATGTGGTGTTTCTCTTTCATTGACTGGCTTATTTCACTCAGCGTGATGCTCTCCAGTTCCACCCAGGTTACTGCAAATGATGAGAATTCCTTCCTTTTTATGGCAGCGTAGTATTCCATGGTGTCGATGTACCATAGTTTTCTGATCCATTCATCTGCTGACGGGCACCTAGGCTGTTTCCAAATCCTAGCTATTGTAAATTGTGCTGCTATGCACATAGGGGTGCATATATCCTTTCTGATTGGTGTTTCTAGTTTCTTGGGGGTATATTCCTAGGAGTGGGATTATGGGTCAAATGGGAGTTCCATTTTCAGTTTTCTGAGGAAGCTCCATACTGTTACCCACAGTGGTTGCACAATATACTAGATTTATTGTTGTTACGTTAGACTGTACTCTTACTGTTTATAAAAAAAACTTCGCTGTAAAACAGTAAGTGCTGTTACCCCAGCGGCAGCCTCAAACATCTTGTGTTGACCTTTCTCTCGATTGCATCATTTCTCTTATGCCTGATTAAATTTCATGTTGTTTTATGTATTTTGTATAGCCTAAGTATACATGTTTATAAAATCTATAATATTAAAAAACAAACAAACGGCGAGTTACCTAGAAACCTGCCTTTGATATATTGTCTATTGGTTTCAGAGAGGAAGAGAGAGGGAGAGGAAGATAGAAAGATCAATGATGAGAGAGAGTCATTGATCGGCTGCCTCCTGCACGCCCCACACTGGGCCCACAACCCGGGCATGTGCCCCCACCAGGAATCGAACTGTGACCTCCAGGCTCATAGGTGATGCTCAACCACTGAGCCACACTGGCCGGGCTTTTGAATTTTTATTACAGTTTATTTGAGTCAAACCTGGAGACAATTGCCAGAAAGCAAGATCTCAAAATTCCAGGGAATAATAATTTTACAGCTTCTTTTGTGTATTTGAATGAAGGAGGTAGAGATCCAAGATGTGGTAGATGAGGTGGCTGCTACACTCAACTCTTCCCACGACCAAACTGGAATTACAACTAAAATATAGAACTGTGGTTCTGCAAACCGCGGCTCTCGATCCACATGCAGCTTTTTGGCCCCTTGAGTGTACCTCAACCAGATTAAGGACGTTTTTCGCAAAGGCCAGCTTAGGAGTACCCTCATTAAGTTAATAGCAATGTAACCTATCTATATAGTTTAAGTTTATTTATTTTTATTTTTTTTAAAAAAATATATATTTTATTGATTTTTTTAACAGAGAGGAAGGGAGAGAGATAGAGTTAGAAACATCGACGAGAGAGAGTCATCGACCAGCTACCTCCTGCACACCCCCACTGGGGATGTGCCCGCAACCAAGATGCCCTTGACCAGAATCGAACCCGGGACTCTTCAGTCCGCAGGCCAACGCTCTACCCACTGAGCCAAACCGGTTTTGGCTATGGTTTAAGTTTAAAAAAATTTAACTCTCAAAAGACATTTCAGTCGTTGTACTGTTGATGTTTGGCTCTGTTGACTGATGAGTTTGCCGACCGCTGATCTAGAACAATCAATCTGAATAGCCAACTGAAAACTAGCTGAATAGAAGTCATAACCCAAATATTTATAGAAGAAGCCACATCAAGGCTGGTTTCCGAGGCTGGCCCCACACCTGTGAGCTCCAGGAGGGATAGTCCACTTGCAGAGGTCCCCCCCGACCCCCTGCGAAGTCTGAGGTCTCAAACCCGTGCCAGGCTCCTCACGCCAGAGGACCAGAGCTGGGAATGGGTCCCCACATCCACTTGGCTGAGAAAATTTGTGGGAATTCTATCTTTCAGTCAGAAACTCACCCTGTGCTCCAGGGCGAGGGAGGGCAGAGCGGACTGAAGTCACTCGGGGAGAGATGGGGGGCTTGTGGCTCTGGGGACAGAGCTGAGTGGACAGCTGCGGGGACTCCTGTCTGAGTCACCCTCCAGAACCACAGACACCATCATTCTCAGGTGGAGCACTCCCCTCCTTACAACATCAGCCTGGGAAAAGCCACAGCAACACACTCTGTCCTCTCTGTGCCCCGCCCTGCAGGGATCGTGCCATGCCGAGGAGTCAGCTGCTTGGGCCGGGCTGTAGAGGTCTGGGCAGACTCGTGGGTGTCACTGACTGAGTGGTGTGGCCTCGGGGGCAAGAGACATTCCCCCCTGGGAACCCGACTGGCACATCCCCCTCATGGGAGATCCGCTAGCCACCCCTCGGGGCTCCAGGTAACCCTACTCTCTCGACTCCAGATAGCCCCGCCCTGCCGAGGTTGGTCAGATTCCAGGACACGCCGAGTGGTTGGTGTGGCTCTGGGGCGGGGGCCACTCCATTCACTCTTCGCCAAGCCTGACCGGCAACTCTGGCAACTCCGGCAACTCCCCGTCATAGGACATCCACTACTAGCCCCACCCTTCTGACCCCCAGCGGCCCTGCCCTGTTGCCCTCAGGCTGCTGGCAGAATCTGGAAGAGACTACGTTGCGTGGCTCTAGGATCGGGGTCATTTTGCCCCGTGAATGCCCACCTGATGCAGAGCCATCCCTTGGTCAAATCTTGGCCAAATCTTGGTCCGTGTGGGCCTCATGAACCCTGCTGGCCTCACCCTGGCAACTCCCTGGGGCCCCCACCCCACCACAAAGGTCTGTAGGCACCCAGCAGGTGACAGATGGACTTGGAACACCCCGGGACATTGGCTGAGTGGCCTCAGACCCAACACGGCACTGAGCTTGAACCTGCATCTATTTGTTGAATACCACCCCCCACCCCCAACCTGGTGGCTCACTGAGAACCCACCTCATGCACCTCAAGTACTGCCAGAGGCTCAATCAGGCAGCTAGTGGGGGTGGAGGGGAGGCGAAAGGAGATGTCGGGGTCCATGGACATTTTGCTGACTTGCCCAGGGGCCCGGTGCTGATAAAATCCAGCACTGGTAGACAGCTTGGTTCTTCCTGTGTATACCCGGGCCCACTGGAGGCAGTCTCAAACTGTGGATCGCCGTGTAGCTCCAAACAGGTTGCACAGGGCCAGTCATAGGCCGGGTATGACATTGGCCTACACCAGAGTCCCTCCCAAGAGGCCCCAGAACCAACCAACATACCCCGTGGCCAGCTTCAGGCAACATCAGAACAGGATTCAATTAGCTTCACAAGCAGCATATCCAAAGGGTATCTCTCTCACCTTCTTCTCTGAAGTCAATAAAAGTATATTAAAAAACTAGAGGCCTGACGCATGAATTTGTGCACAAGTGGGGTCAGGCTGGCCCACCCCTGATAGGGGCTGATCAGGCCAGGCTGGTTGGAGGGAGGAGCTGCGGGAGGTTGGTGGACCAGCCCCACCCCCTGGTTGCACTCCTGGTGGAGGGGATAATTTGCATATTAGCCTTTTATTATATGGGATGCATATAAAGCACATTCGACCAACTCACTGTGGAGGTGAACAATGTGGGAATGAGGGAGTGGGGCTCGAGAAAGGGTATAGAAAGGTATGCATATATACAGTCATTTGCCAAAAAAAAAAAAAAACATAAGAGGGGGAGGGTCTTTGTGGGCCAATGCAGATGGATTGTGTGCTAAAAACTGGGCATTAGGATTTACTCAGATGCCTTCATCTGAGACCCAAAGGTCGGGGAGGGGAGGGGGAAGTCATGCATGAGAACTGTCTGCATCTTCGGATGAGTGGCTGCTTTGGGGAGGTAGGGAGGGAAAAGGAGGGAGGGAGTTGCAGCAGTTACATCTGTGTGGATATATATATATATATATATATATATATATATATATATAATTTAAATATATTTTATTAATTTTTTTACAGAGAGGAAAGGGGTGGAAAGCCAGAAACATCAGTGAGAGAGAAACATCGACCAGCTGCCTCCTGAACACCCCCTACTGGGGATGTGCCCACAACCAGGGTACATGCCCTTGACCGGAATCGAACCTGGGACCCTTCAGTCTGCAGGCCTATGCTCTATCCATTGAGCCAAACTGGTTTTGGCTGAACTTTTTTTTTAAAATAAAATACTTTTATTAAAAATAAGACAGGTATATCCTAACCAAAGAGAAGGAATACAAAAAGAAGGAAAAGGAGCAAAAAATAAAGCAAGGTTTAAACATGGGAAGATAAGAGAACTCGGAGGAAATAAGACATCAGTGGAGCTTTTGTTTTCCTTTCCCCTTAATGACTTTTTGATGTTTAGCCCTAAAATTCAGGGAAAAGAAACCGCTAATTCTGTAATGTTTGAGTCAGCATCTGCTGCTAAAAGCTGTGATGAGGCGAAAGTGTGAAATCTTGGCTAAAATATACTTCATTTTGTCCTCTGTGCTCTCTGGAGTTGCTGTTTTGATCAACAGATTTTTTTTCTTGGTTATAGGCTGTGTTTGCATACCTGGTAATATCTGATTGGGTAGCAGACATTGTGCTTTTTATGTTATCGGGCGGTGGATTTTTTACCTTTTTCTGTTTTTGTTTATCTGGGCTTGGTTTAGAACGCAGTAAGTTACTTGGAGTCAGTTTCATTCTTGAGGCTTTTTTATTGTTGTTGTGGAATTTTACTAATGGGGTGGATGACACAATTATTCCTAAGAAAAAAAGACAGAATTGCAATAAAAAATTCTAACCATGCCGAAACCGGGTTGGCTCAGTGGATAGAGGCGTCGGTCTGTGGGCTGAGGGGTCCCGGGTTCGATTCCGGTCGGGGGCCTGTGCATTGGTTGCGGGCACATCCCCAGTAGGGGGTGTGCAAGAGGCAGCTGATTGATGATTCTCTCTCATCGATGTTTCTAGCTCTCTACTCCTCTCCCTTCCTCTCTGTGGAAAATCAATAAAATATATTTTTTAAAAAATTCTAACCATGCACATATGCATTACCTATGGGCACAGACAATAGGGCGGCGAAGGCCTGGGGTGGGGTGGGAACCGGGTGAAGGTGGACAATGGAGGCAAAAAGAAGGACATCTGAAATGCTCTCAACAATAAAGATTAAAAAAAAAAAAAAACACGCCGAAACTGGTTTGGCTCAGTGGATAGAGCGTTGGTCCCAGGTTCGATTCCGGTCAAGGGCATGCACGTTGGCTGCGGGCACATCCCTGGTAGGGGGTGTGCAAGAGGCAGCTGATCGATGTTTCTCTCTCATCGATGTTTCTAACTCTCTATTCCTCTCCTTTCCTCTCTGTAAAAAAATCAATAAAATATATTTAAAAAAAACACACAAAAAAATTCTAACCATGGCGGGACATTTAACTGTTCATCATAAATTCTAGATTTCTATGTATGCCTATTCTAAAAAAATATTTTTATTGATTTCAGAGAGGAAGGGAGAGGGAGAGAGAGATGCAAACATCAATAATGAGAGAGAATAACCGATCAGCTGCTTCCTGCATACCCCCCACTGGGGACCAATCCCACAACCCAGGCATGTGCCCTTGACCAGAATCAAACCCGGGACCCTCCAGCCCGAAGGCCAACGCTCTATCCACTGAGCCAAACCAGCCAGGGCTATTTTTACCTATTAAAAAAAAATCTTTTTAAAAAAATTTAAATTGATTGGGGTGACATTGGCCAACATGCACACACAGGTTTCAGGGGTGGGTTTCTATGTGACAAGATCTGTATGTTGCACAATGTGCCCTCCACCCAGGGTCAAATCTTCTCCTGTCACCTTATATTGGGACCCCCTTCTCCCCGCACCCCCTTCCCCCGGCATCCACCACACTGCTGCCTGTGTTCACAAGTTTTCGTTTCATGTCCCACACACGAGTGAAGTCACATGGCTCTGAGCTTTTCCCGGCCGCCTTGTGTCACACGCACAGTGTCCTCAGGCCTGTCCACATGGTGGCAAATGGTGCTACTTATGGCGCTGTTTCATGCGTCCTTGTGGCTGAGCAGCCTTCCACGGTGTGGGGACCGCGTGTGTCTCCTTCCCCGGGTCCTCGGTCGCAGGACACTCCGGTGGCCTCCGCGTCTGGGCCACCGTGGATAGCGCTGCGGTGAACGTAGGGGTGCATGTGTGTCTTTGAATACAGGACTGCGAGTTTCTCGGGTCTACACCCAGGGTTGGGGTTGCTGGGTCATGTGGCAGCTCTCTCCTTAATTTTCGGAGGAATCGCCAGACTGCTTTCCCTCGTGGCTGTACCAGCCCACGTCCCCGCAACCTCGCCAGCCCTTGTCGTTTGCTCGTCTTGTTGATGACGGTGAGGCTTGGGTTTCAAACCGTGACAGGACAGGCCAAACACAACCTGGCAATGAGGCCCCCATGGAGGCAGTGTCCCAGGGGGCCATGTGCCCCGGGTGAGCCGTGTGCCCCAGGGGGCTGTGTGCCCCGGGAGAGCCGTGTGCCCCATCAGCCCAGGTCTGATGCTCTAACCATTGAGCGAAACCGGCCAGGTCCTCTCTGAATCCAATCCGGCCTTTGTCATCGGTTTCCCTGACTTCATCTGTCCTTGGGTTTGGATGGCACAGATGGCATTCATTGGGTCTCTGTCCTCCATTTCCCCAACCAGGGTGGACTCAGCTATGTGTTCTATGGTCAGGGAAGAGAGGGAGAAACCATTTGCTCTCGAGGGACCTTGGGTAGGAGAGATAAGGTCTTGCGATTCGCTAGCTGGCTGTTGAGCTGTTCAAGTTGTTTGGCCTTGCTTAATGGTCTTGCCTCAGTTTCCCGGTTCTACCCACCCAGGAATTTTCCTAGCTTCTTCTTTTTTTTTCTTTTCTAAATATATTTTACTGATTTTTTACAGAGAGGAAGGGAGAGGGATAGAGAGTTAGAAACATCAATGAGAGAGAATCATCGATCAGCTGCCTCCTGCACACCCCTTACTGGGGATGTGCCAGCAACCAAGGTACTTGCCCTTGACCGGAATCAAACCCGGGACCTTTCAGTCCGCAGGCCGACGCTCTATCCGCTGAGCCACACCGGTTTTGGTGGAATTTTCCTAGCTTCGTACCATCCACCTCTCTTGTCTGCTAATTCTACAATCTGTGTCATTTCTGGGTTGCCTTCCATGTTTGCTTTTTCTCCTCATCATAGTTGGTATTTTTCTGGGGTTCTCTCTCTCTCTCTCCCTCTCCCTCTCCCTTTCCCTCTCTCTCCCTCCCTCCCTTCCTGCATGCCTGGTAATTTCTGATTGGATGCAAGATATTATAAATTTTACCTTCTTGGGTGCCACACCTAAGAGCAGGTGTCCTGGTGGCAGGAGAAGCCGGCGCCAGGCTCCCTCTGGTGGATGCAGCGAGGAAAGACAGACAGTGGCCCTCCTACAAGCGGCAGCCTCCAGTCCCCGCTGGTCTGGGGCTCCCACCGGCCTGCTGTGGCTTGGCTGGGGGTCTGCGGCTCAGGCTGGAAGCAGAGATGGCCATGGAGAGAGAGGAAGGCAGCTTTATTAGCCAGCAGAGGGAGAATACACGGACCAGAGGAGGCAGCTGCTTGCAAAGAAGGTTGTAGGCGGTGTCTAGTAGTACTAAATTTCCTTTATTTTCACTTAGCAATACATGCGTACCGTATTCTTCTTTGTGGAAAAATAAGACATCCCCTGAAAATAAGACCTAGCGCATCTTTGGGAGCAAAAAAATTTAATACAGGACACTGTCTTAGTTTCGGGGAAACAGGGTAGGTGGACAGACATTTCATGTGAAAAACCGCACCCGTTTCCTACTTTTATCTCCATTTCCAGGTTTAGGAAACTGAGGCACAGTGAGGTCGGTGAGGCAAAACAAATTTCCTGAAACCATATGGTGATGAAAATGTGAACTTGAAATATCTGTATGCCTGGCACCTACCGTATCAGCGAGGCGCAGCACTCAACACGGAATGGCTGAAGAAGGCTTGCCAGAGGGTGTGCTTACAGAGTGACTGCCTCACTGTGGACACAAGGTGGCGCTGTAGGCTCAGCCAGCTGCTTTGCTGCGCGGAAGGTTGAGGCCTTCTGTCTGGTGCCCAGGTTGGGTCCCTTCAGTTACTCGGATAGGACTTCCGGGATGTCGACTAAATCTGAAATGAGAAAATGGAGGTTCCCTGGTGCTTCGCTTTTCTATTTTTATATGGGGAAGATTAATTCTGTCACTTTGAAAAAGAATGGGAATCCCCTGAAATTGCTCCTAAGTATTTTGCATGGGCCAGTGAGGGGATCTGCTGGCATGAATGAAGTTGTTCCACTCACACACAGCAGAGAATGGTAACTCAAAATCTTCTTCTTTTTTTTAATATATATATTTTATTGATATTTTACATGAGAGAGAAACATCCACCAGCTGCCTCTTGCACACCCCCTACTGGGGATGTGCCCGCAACCAAGGTACATGCCCTTGACCGGAATCGAACCTGGGACCTTTCAGTCCGCAGACCAACGCTCTACCACTGAGCCAAACCAGTCTCAGCTCTTCTTCTTTAAAAAAAATATATATTTTATTGATTTCAGAGTGGAAGGGAGAGGGAGAGAGAGAGAAACAGCAGTGATGAGAGAGAATCATTGATCGGCTGCCTCCTGCATGCCCCATACTGGGGACGGAGCCCGTAACCCAGGCACGTGCCCTTGACCAGAATCAAACCCGGGACCCTTCAAGTCCACAGGCCAACACTCTATCCACTGAGCCAACCTGGCTAGGGCAACATCTTCTTTTCTTGAGACAACAGAAGATCAGCTGCCTCCTGACCTCCATCCAGAATTATTTTTTAAAGAAACCCTCCCAGCTCAGATTCCTTGTAGAGCCCGCAGGTCTTTCCCCTTTCCAATGACCCGCAGCGCTCACTGCCTAAAGCTGGGCCTGAAGAAGGAAGAACAACTGTCCGATCTCACACAGATTCCCTGAAGACAGTCACCGACCCTACCCATCAGCCTTGTTCCTCTCAACGATTCTGTGATCTTTTTTTCCGAGTCCTGTCCCATCATTTTAAAGACATATGACATCTCTTTTTTTTTTTGGAATAATCTCCTTTAGATTTGTCCGTGTATCCCAATATTCTAGTTGTGCTTCTAACAAACACACTTGCTCATGGCCAGCGTGGATCCTCTATGATCACAGAACCCATTTCGTGCAATAATCAAGTCTACATCAAACTTAACTTTGTTCCCTTTTCTCTGAAATACATTGCTGAGACCTGTAATCCCACTCCAAGGTACACACCAACGCAACTGTGTGCCTATGTTGATAAAATGTCACGTTCTAGAAGGTTCGCAACACCCCTCTTACCAATGCCACCAGAATGAAAACTCCCCGAATACCTTACAGTAGACTGGAGGAATAAACAGTGGTATACTTATTCATTCAACGAAATACTGTACAATAATGAGAATGAACGAACTACAACCACATACAAGAAGGACGAACCTCACACACTTACACTGAGTGGCCAGATTATGATGATCTCTGAAAACATCATAATCTGGCCACTCAGTGTATACCCTATATAATAAAAGGCTAATATGCAAATTGTCCCCTTGACCAGGAGTTCGACCAGCAGGCGGCCTGGCCAACCGCCCATGTCCCCTCCCCCTGGCCAGGCTGGCCAGACCCCCACCCATTCACAAATTCATGCACCAGGCCTCTAATATATATATATTGAATGGCCAGAGCATAATAATCTGGTCGCTCAATATATGTTGAGT
Organism: Vespertilio murinus; assembly: GCA_963924515.1. NCBI lineage: Eukaryota > Metazoa > Chordata > Mammalia > Chiroptera > Vespertilionidae > Vespertilio > Vespertilio murinus. The sequence continues at coordinate 17,015,815 of OZ004720.1, read as the reverse complement.
GGGGAGAAAAAAGCCAGTCATGAAATTATACATAGTCTATAAGTTTACTACTGAGAGTTCAAATAACAGGACAACTACCCTGTTTCCCCGAAAATAAGACAGTGTCTTATATTAATTTTTTGCTCCCAAAGACGCGCTAGGTCTTATGTTCAGGGGATGTCTTATTTTTCCATGAAGAAGAATACAGTACACATTTATTGTTAAGTGAAAATAAAGGAAATTTATTACCTGTATACAGTACGGTAGTACAGTAGTTGTCAACACAAACCAGACAAACTGTGAATCCTACGGCATCAAGAATTGACTCATTTATTCAATGACAATCATGCCACCATCTTCTGGAACATCATCGTCACAATCCAATTCCTGAATTTCCTGGTGAATGTCTTGTGGCTCCATTTCTTTCAGAACCAGTGGGCCAAACCTCTCACGTTTAGCAATAGCACCGTCTTTCAATGAGTAACTTCTTGTCAAGGTAGCCTACTCGCAGTGCATTTGCAACGCAACGGTCAGTGATTTTTCTCCCAATCAAAACGACAGAGCAAATTAATTTTCATTCTGAGCCCGGGGGCCTTATTTTCAGGGGGGGGGGATGCCTTATATTTCACTCAGAAGGAAACCTGTAAGTAGGTCCTATTTTTGGAGGATGTCTTATTTTCGGGGAAATACGGTACCACGTCCTCCCCCACCCCATTGTCTTTCTGCGTTGTTCTGAGTCTTGGCCACGCCGCTGACCTTCCAGAATAACCGAGCAGTTGTCCTCACTGTCCAGGAGACTGTTTTGGACACTGGCTTGGCTTGGGGATGGGAGGGGAGCCAGGAAGGACCCAGCTGTCGGGAGGCCTGGGACCTCAGGAAGTCGGGGGGCAGATGGGAGGTTCCCCGAGGCCCAGAGGTAGCCCAGTTTCTGACAGGTGCTCAGTCTCGCTGTGGGGGAACTGGAAGGAGGAGGAGGAGGAAGGGGGGGCGTTGCGTGTAGGGTGGAGGGAGGCGGTGGGAGCTCGCTGGGGCAGGAGGGAGAGAGAGGCAGAGGAGCGAAGTGGTTGGCAGAGGGAGGGGAGGGGGGGGCGGACGGTGGGTGTTGAGGGGGCGCGGATGGTGCTTTTGACACGGTGTGGTATGTGTGTGTTGTGTGTGTGTGGTGTGTGTGTGGTGTGTGGTGTGTGTGTGGTGTGTGTGGTGTGTGTGTGTGTGTGTGTGTGTGTGGTGTGTGTGTGTGTGTGGTGTGTGTGTGTGTGTGGTGTGTGTGTGTGTGTGGTATGTGTGTGGTGTGTGTGTGTGGTGTGTGTGTGTGGTGTGTGTGTGTGTGGTGTGTGTGTGTGTGTGTGTGTGTGTGTGGTGTGTGTGTGTGTGTGGTGTGTGTGTGTGTGTGGTGTGTGTGTGTGTGTGGTATGTGTGTGGTGTGTGTGTGTGGTGTGTGTGTGTGGTATGTGGTGTGTGTGTGTGGTGTGTGTGTGTGGTGTGTGTGTGTGTGTGTGTGGTGTGTGTGTGGTGTGTGTGTGTGGTGTGTGGTGTGTGTGTGTGGTGTGTGGTGTGTGTGTGGTGTGTGTGGTGTGTGTGTGTTGTGTGTGTGTGTGTGTGTGTGGTGTGTGTGTGGGGTGTGTGTGGGGTATGTGTGGTGTGTGTGTGTGTATGTGTGTGTGTGTGTGTGTGGTGTGTGTGTGTGTGTGTGTGTGTGTGTGTGGTGTGTGTAAGAAGGACAAGACGGAAACTGAAATCACTCCCTAGGCCAGTGGTCGGCAAACTCATGAGTCCACACAGCCAGATGGCAACAGGGCAACGACTGACATTTCTTTGGAGAGCCACGTTTTTTCAACTTCAACTTCTTCTCACGCCACGTCTTCCACGTAGACTCGCCCAGGCCGTGGTATTTAGTGGAAGAGCCACACTCAAGGGGCCAAAGAGCCGCATCTTGGGCTCGCGAGCCGCAGTCTGCCGACCGCGGTCCTGGGCGTTTGAGTGCAGCCTTCTGCGCCTGTGTGAGCCCCGGGCCGGCCGGGACGCAGGTGATGGAGCGGGAAGGCTGCATCCAGCCACCTTCCGAACCACGGGGAAACCCAGAGGGTCCAGGGCTCCCGGCCCCACTGGAGGCCACGAGCAAAGGGCCCGGCTCCGGGGTCAGCCTCTCCCCTGCATCTCCCCACATCATGGCTACAGACGACTGATTTCCCGGTCCAGAAAGTCCCTCCTCTGAGCTGTCCTGGTCCCCCCCTACCCCCACCCCCACCCAGAAGTCTGCAAAACATCAGGCATGACATTGAAAGAAAGACGCCCGCCACCGTGTGTCCAGACGGGAGAGGGGACCCTTCACCTCGGAGACGCCCAACCGTTGCTCACCTCGGAGCCACGGGCTCCCGGGCCCGGCCTCTCCAGCCCCTCCGGGCCCTCCCTCCGGCCTCCGGGGAGGCTCACGCGAAGCTGGGTTGATTTTGGTGACTCGGGGACTTGAGATCCAGCCGGTGGGAGTGGGCAGAGCGCGGCCCCCTGGCAGAGCCCCGGGGTGGACCCCAAGCTCAAGGGCACGTGGGAAGCACGTGAGAAACCCATCGAAGCTGCACGTGATGGGAGCTCGTGCCCGGTGCTCCTGAGTCGGGAGGAAGGACGCCCTCGGACCCGCACCTGCAACCAGCAAACCAGGCGATCCTGATGGGGGGCAGGCCACGGCCCACACGTGGCGAAAAAAGTATTAGAAACTACTAGCAAGCGGGCATTTGGCAAAGGAGGCCGAGGAAGGGAAGTCGCCACGAGCACTAGTGGAAGAGAGAGCTACCAGCCCCCCGCCGAGGACTCTGCAGCCGCTGGGGGATCCCCCCCCCCCAAAGCCAGCCTTTCTCAGCGCCACCCCAGCCCCGGCCCGTCTCTCGGCAGCTGCCGGCCATTGACGAGCGGGCAGACACAGGAGAAAACGAGAGTCTCGCTCATTACCAGCGCCTTGCCACGGTGCCAAGGTGACCCGGGCTGTGGTCCCCGGGCCCGGGGGGCTGGGCCGGAGGGCGTGTGCCGCCAGCGGGCATCTGTTGGCCCCATCGCCATGGAGACAGCAGCTGTGGCTGTCTCCTTTGAGAATGTGCCGCCCCGAGATCCGGGGAACCCATTTGGGAAGCATTTGTCCCCCTAATCTCCCTTTCATTTGTAATTATTTTATCGCCTCGGTTCTCCGCCCTGGCACGGCTCCCGCAGCTGACCCCGCTCCCCGCCGCCGGGCCCGTGGGGAGGTGGCAGCCGCCTCTGGCCCGTCTGGGCCGAGATGAAAAGGGAGAGGAAGGAGAGAGAGAGAGAGAGAGAGAGAGAGAGAGAGAGAGAGAGAGAGAGAGAGAGAGGAGTCTTCCTCTGGGGGCACTGGCTCTTCAAACAGGCCCTGTCTCCCATAGCCAGCCCTGGGGGGGGGGGGGCCGGGCTGATTGAAGTCCCCCCGAAATGCCACATCCCCGAGCCCTTTGAGGGGAGCCGCCCCGTCCAGGCCAAGAATAATTGAACACATAGTTTATCTGGCTCGCCAACAGCTGTAGAGCCGGGGCGATTTGGAGGGGATTAGGGGAGAGCAGCGAGAGATACTCCCACCGGGGTGTCTCCAAATCCCCGGCCCGGATTCTACCAGCGGAGAACACATGGTCGGGGCCCCGGGGTGGCTTTTTAAGTCCGGTTTCTCTCTCTCTCTCTCTCTCTCTCTCTCTCTCTCTCTCTCTCTCTCTCCCCCCGAGGGGACTCCATCCATCCGGCCAGGGCTTCCAAGAATGTTAAGTGGCTCAGATAAACTGGTGGCGTTGGGGTCCGCCCCTGCGGTTGGGTTCCTTTCAGTTGCCTCCTTCCGCTCCCCAAACCTGTTTCACCGCAGACAGCTCAAGTTCACGGGGGTGGGGTGGGGTGGGGGTGGGGGGTGTTTCTGATCGCTCTGGGAGGTGCCCGGGGGGCACTGGCTTTCCCTGAAGCCTACATGGCTGGCAGCTGTTGTCATGTCTAAGCGGCGGGCAGGGCCAAGTTCAAGTTGGGATGAAAGGGGACCCAAGGGACCCCCTTCCCCGGGGTGAGAAAAAGTTGAAGGCAATAAAATGAAATGAAATAAAATAAAATAAATTAAAATAAAATAAAATAAAACAATAAAATATAAAATAAAATAAAAATCTCCAAATAATACTAGAAGAAAGTTGGGGAGAATTTCCTTGTTAAAATCTTTCTAACCGTGGGGACAGGCATGTGTTTCGACTTTCATTTTGTGTCTTTTGTTAATTCTGTAAGCTATTCGGTGACAGCCTGGTTGATACGGCTCAGTGGTTGAGCCATCGACCCATGGGCCAGGAGGTCACGGTTTGATTCCTGGTCCGGGCACATGCCTGGGTTGTGGGCTCATCTCCAGTAGGGGGCGTGCAGGAGGCAGCCGATTGACCGGTGGATGATTCTCTCTCCTCATGGATGTTTCTCTCTCTCTCTCTCTCTCTCTCTCTCTCTCTCTCTCTCTCTCTCTCCTTTTCCCTGAAATAATATATATATTTATATATATAATTAAAAAAATGAGATTCAGTGACAGGCTGAGTTGACAGGTAAATGCTTCATGACGATTGTTCTCAGAGGAAAGCTATCTTTGGGGACATCCCCATGGTGGAGCCACATGCGGCTCTTTGGCCCCTCGAGTGTGGCTCTTCCACAAAATACCACAGCCTGGGCGAGTCTATGTTGAAGAAGTGGCGTGAGAAGAAGTTGACGTTGAAAAAAATGTGGCTCTCCAAAGAAAAGTTCCATCGCTGTACGGCTGCTATTTGGCTCTGTGGACGAATGAGTTTGCCGACCTCTGGGACATCCAGCATTCGCCGGAATGCTGAGCAGAGACCAGAGCAAACGCTGCCTGAGACTCGGAGAGCTCCCCTCTCGTGGCCCCCACGCCGGCAGCAGCCAAGGCGTCCACACGCACAGCGAGCGAGTGTGGCTCAGCAACCGGGCAGGGACCGAGAGAACGGGAATGACAGCATTTCAGGAAAGGAAGAGGGAGGACTTTGAGAGAGAGAGAAATCGGGCGGATGTGGGTGCGGGCCTGTGAGTCTGAACGCCTGTTCAGGTGGCTTAGTCAACACGCCGGAGCGAAGGTGCGCAGAGGAGAAACCGAGGGTGTGTGTGTGTGTGTGCTCGTACGTGACCAGGGGAGAGGCTGTCCCCTTGTGTTATTCTCGAGTCCCCCCTTTTAAAGGTGTTTCCAGGAGGCCGGGGATTTAGGAGGCGCTTCCACCCCCGCTGCCAGCCAGCTTTGGACTCTGACCTGAGGTGTGAGAGCCCTCTCCCCCAGCCCCCCCTTCCTCCCTGCCCTCGGTGTCTGTTGGCACAGAAGACGCGCAGGGACTCAAAAGCACAGATGGAGGTCCTGTGACCTACCTGAGAGGTTGTCCTATAGGCTGGAGAGACAGAGAGACGGAGGCAGACGGGGCCACGCTCTCATGGGGCTTTTAATGCTGGTTCAAGAAGACAGGCCAGCCGAAACCGGTGTGGCTCAGTGGATAGAGCGTCGGCCTGCGGACTGAAAGGTACCAGGTTCGATTCCGGTCAAGGGCACCGTGCCTTGGTTGCGGGCACATCCCCGGTAGGGGGCGTGCAAGAGGCAGCTGGCCAATGTTTCTCTCTCATCGATGTTTCTAGCTCTCTGTCCCTCTCCCTTCCTCTCTCTATATATAAAAAAAAAAAATCAAGAAAGAAAAAAAAATGCAAGCAAAAATAAAAAAAATAAAAAAGAAGACAGGCCATGAAAACACAGACAAGCGGGATGACTTCAGGCGGTGGGCGTGCCCCAGGCACGAGCACCGCGTTTCCCCGAAAATAAGACACCCTCCGAAAATAAGACCTACTATCATGGAAACGTAAGACATCCCCTGAAAATAAGACCTAGCACATCTTCGGGAGCAAAAATGAATATAAGACACTGTCTTGTTTTTGGGGAAACAGGGTATATGCTGCTCTGGGGGTGGGTGGGTGGTGGTGGGGGTGGTGGTGGTGGGTCCTAGGGCAGCGGTGCCCGTCGGTAGGGTGGCCACGCTGCCATGCAGGGACTGGGGGAAAAGTAATGGTAAGTGCAAAGGGCCCCAGTGAGAGAAACTTGGATGTGTTCTGAACCAGAGAGCGGGGGCTGTGCCGGGGCTGGGGTCGGGAGCACGGAGTAGGGAGGAGGGCGCAGGGCGCGGTGGGCCTGGCCTGAGGAAGAGGGTTGGATTATATTCTAATTGCAGTGGGAATCCACGGGAAGGCTTTAGGGAGGGAAGAGCTACGGCCTGATTCACATCACAGTCATGGTTTTACTTTTGCGCATAAACAGTAGGAATGAAAACTGAGACCTTTGAGAAAGCGTTAGGTAGAAATAAAAGCAGCTAACCCATTACATGTCAACATAAATAACACGATTTTCATTAAAAAAAACAAACAACGCACCTATATTTTTCAAAGCAAAGGAACTTTAATGAGGAGAGTGGCAGTCTATTATTATTATTATTTTAAGTTGATTGAAGAGAAAGAAAGAAAGAGAAACATTGATTCACACCGGCTGCCTTCTGTTCACACCCTGACCGGGGGCCAATCCTGAAACCTGGGTATGTGTGCCCTGACCAGGAATCGAACCCATGACCTTTCGGTGTCCCAGACTGTCATTTCAACCAACTGGGCCACACCGGCCAGGGCAAGAGTGGCGGTGTTTGAGATGTAACTTTTCTAAGTTTGGCTGAAGAAAAGACAGTTGATTTCCCATGCTTGTTCTGAAAAAAACAAAACAAAAAATCCCCACCACCAACAAAAATGTGTTGTGTTGTCTCAGCTGAAATATATGGAGAATATCTGACTTCACACAGATATGTTCTTGTAAAGAGAAGAAGTATTTAATAGGTAATGCCAGATATTTGTTAGCTGAAAAATTGACGAGTATTAGTTTCTTAAAGGGTAGTTGCAATGCGGCATCTAAAACCATGTCAAGGGTGGGCCATCATAGCTCAGTAATTGAGCATTGATCTAGGAATCAGGAGATCACCATCAGATTCCTGGTCAGGGCACGTGCCCGGGTTGTGGGCTCCATCCCCAGTGGGGGGCATGCAGGAGGCAGCCGATCAAGGATTCTCTCTCATCATTGATGCTTCTCTCTCTCTTCTTCCTTCCTCTCTGAAATCCATAAAAAGTATTTTTTAAAAAGAATATCTTAAAATAGCATTCGTGTTGTAGGTTCCATAAAATGTCTACAGGCAAATATCTCCCATTTCATAGGGTTACTGACTTTGACCAGAGAGCGTAGTGCCTGAGTTTTATTATGTGGGTGACGGAAGTCCGTTAGAAACGAGGCTTTGCGATGCGATCCCCTCTCGAATGACTCTGGGAGCTCAGGGGTCAGGCTTCTTCTGTGAGCTGAGGACTCCTCACAGTGCTTCCCGGTTTTCACCTAGGGGTTCTGGGGGGTGATTTTGGAGGAGGTTGCTGACGGGGATCCAAGCGGGCAGATGATCTTTACAGAAGCACTCAGCATCACCTCTAGGGGGCGTGCCAGCACTCCGTTCAGCCTTGCAAAGCTAAGTAGTAGCTTAATTCCTCAACATCTCGCAACTTGCTCTGGGGGCTTTTGAGTTTCTTGGTGAGATGGCATTTACTGTCCAGGGAAGGAGTAGGAGACGGAGTTAGTGAGAGGAGGAGTGAGAAAAAGTGACGACAGCCGACATTTCACGGGGAAGTAGAAGAGGTAAATTGGTCTAGTCACTAGACTCTAGTGCAGTGTTTCCCAAACTTGTGACATATGTGTGCACCCCTTCTATAATTTTCGTAACCCTGAGTACCCCTCATCAAAAAAAGGATGTATTTTAATAACAATCAACATATATTTCTTTTTCTTTTTTTGGTACATACACAAAATAATGATAAATGAAAAATAAAATTATTCATAATAAAATATAAATAAAAGTTATATTATAAATAACATGTATTTGCACACCGGACCATCTCACGCCTCACGAGACTGTCTTGACTTGACTCGTGAGAACGTAGAATTAGGCGCAGCTGAGCACCGAGCGCTGTGGAGAGAAGTAGAAGGAATTGAGATATTTATTTTTTTATTCTTATTTTAAAAAAATATATATTTTATTGAGTTTTACAGAAAGGAAGAGAGAGGAACAGAGAGTTAGAAACATCGATGAGAGAGAAACATTGACCAGCTGCCTCCTGCACATCCCCTACTGGAGATGTGCCCGCAACCAAGGTACATGCCCTTGACCGGAATCGAACCTGGGACCCTTCAATCTGCAGGCCAGTGCTCTATCCCCTGAGCCAAACCGGTTTCGGTAGGAATTGAGACATTTACAAGGCAGTCACACTGGGTTTTAGCTGAAGAATTAACGGGGATTTTTTTTTCCCTCCCCAAAATGTACGGCTAGCCCTGGCTGGTGTTGGCCTGCACTCCAACCTGTAGGTTCGATTCCTGGTCAAGGGCACGTACCTGGGTTGTGTGTTCAATCCCCAGACCTGGTCGGAGGCGACCAGTTGATGTGTCTCTCTCACATGGATGTGGATCCATGCCAGAGAGCTGGGGTCCCCCTTTCCCCCTGAGCCAGGAAGTTCTACTTGGAAAGGTGAGGGGGGGGCATCGCTGAAGCAATGGCTCTGTCTCTCTGGGGTTCGTGGCCCTTACTTTTGCTTCTCCTACCGACTGTGTAGGGAGAAGCCTGCTGAGGGGCAGAGATGCTTAGAAAAGTCTCAGGTGCCTGAGCGTGGGCATCGTCTCCTGTCTCCTCACTCTTTTTTTTTTTTTACTTTATTTTTTTTTAATTAAGGTATTATATGTGTACATAGCTTACCATTACCCCCCCACCCCCCACCTTTCATTCATGCCCTCCCTCCCCAGAGTTCTGTGTTCGGTGATTGTACTTATATGCATGCATACCAGTCCTTCGGTTGTTCTCCTATCTCCCCCCAGGTCTCCTTCCCCTCCCCGCTGTCATTTGACAGTCTGCTTGTTTTACGGTGACTATCTCAGGACCACAGGAATAGAATCCGCTCCTCATTTGGCAGTCTGCTTGTTTTATGGTGACTATCTCAGGACCACATGAATAGAGTCCGCTCCTCTTCTGGTTCACACCGCCCCTCCCCCCGGGTCCCACTGCTTCCCCTGGGACACACGGTTCACCCGGGGCACATGGCCCCCTGAGACACACGGCTCACCCGGGGCACATGGCCCCCTGGGACACACGGCTCACCCGGGGCACACGGCCCCCTGGGTGTGTCCTCACTCTTTTTCTTCCTGACCTTTAGAGGGTTTTCGTTACTGGGGGTTTGGGTTTTGGGGGTTCAGTTACTGCCAGGGAAGCGGGAGTGAGGGGCACTTCCTGACCCTCCTGCCGTGCTGGCTAATAGTGTCCCCCCAGTTCCCAGGGGACCCCCTGGGGGCTCCCACTTCCTCCCGTGAGCCACGGGGGTATTTTGTTCTGTAAGGGCGATGACTAACTCCGCCTGACAGGTTCAGGGCCGCCCTGTTGGCACTTGACCGGCAAGGGCTTGGCCCCCCTTTCAGCCCAGGCCGTTCGGGAGCATGCATCATCCTCTCCTGACATCGGGCGCGGCGAGGGGCCGTGCCTGCCGGGGGCTGGGGGTGGGAGGCCTGGCCTCTGGGGACAGAGAACTTGCCAGAGCCACGGAGTTGGGAAGGCGGTTCTGTGCGTGACCTGCGTGGAGAGTGAGCAGAGACAGCCCTGAGCAGGCCACGGGGGCGAGGATCCCCCTTGAAATGCAGACACTGAGGCTCCTGGGCACCCTTTTCGAACCCGGATCCCAGTTCCTCCAGGAAGGGGAGCCACGGTTCTGACTTCCTCTTCATATCCTCAAGTTCTTTCCTAAGGTTGTTCTTTAAAAAAAATTTTTTTATTGATTTTTTTACAGAGAGGAAGAGTGAGGGATAGAAAGCTAGAAACATCGATGTAGAGGGAATTGAGACATTTATTATTTTATTCTTATTTAAAAAAATATATTTTATTGAGTTTTACAGAGAGGGAGGGAGAGAGCTAGAGCTAGAAACATCGATGAGAGAGCAACATTGACCAGTTGCCTCCTGCACAGCCCCTATTGGAGATCTGCCCGCAACCAAGGTACATGCCCTTGACCGGAATCGAACCTGGGACCCTTCAGTCTGCAGGCCAGTGCTCTATCCACTGAGCCAAACCGTTTTCGGTAGGAATTGAGACATGTGCAAGAGGCAGCTGACCAATGATTCTCTCTCATCGATGTTTCTAACTTTCTGTCCCTCTCTCTTCCAGCCGCCTCCTGCACACCCCCACTGGGGATGTGCACGCAACCAAGGTCCATGCCCTTGACCGGAATCGAACCTGGGACCTTCCAGTCCACAGGCCGATAGCCAATCCGGTTTTGGCTGTTATGAACATGTTAAAACCAGCCGGATGTTGTTATGAAGCAAAATGGAAGCAAAGGAACTTGGGCACGCGGTGCTCCCTTCGCCTGCACAGCCATCATCCCTTCAGAACTCAGTCTGCCCTTCGCCTGAGCTCTCGTCGTCCCGCCTGGCCCTCCCTGGAAGTCAACCGTTTTTGGCACTTTGGCCGCCTGGCAATTGGCTTTCAGCAAGGTGGCCCACTGCCCGTCACGGAGCGAGCGAGCGAGCGAGCGCAGCCAGGCCTGGGGAAGGTACCGCATCCGCCTGCCAGGCAATGCCCAGCCCAAAGGCTCAGAGCTCCTTTCTTTCTTTTCTTTAAAAAAAAATATTTTATTGATTTTTTACAGAGAGGAAGAGAGAGGGATAGTTAGAAACATTGATGAGAGAGAACCATCAATCAGCTGCTTCTTGCACGCCCCCCACCGGGGATGTGCTTACAACCAAGGTACATGCCCTTGACCGGAATCGAACCCGGACCTTTCAGTCCGCAGGCCGATGCTCTCTATCCACTGAGCCAAACCGGTTTCGGCAACTCAGAGCTCCTTCCTGCTGGACCACCCGCCACCGGCTGCCAGTCACTGCTCACAGCAACCTGGCCCTGCCTGCCATGTTGTCTGTCGTTTCTCCGCCTGGGCAGAGGTTAAGAACACCAGTATCATCTCCTGCCCAACAGCCTACTGCTTTAGGAAAGGGGCTCTGGAGGGTGAATTAGCGCCTCCATTTGGCCTCATTACCCCGGAGAGGTGTGTATGGGTGTGTGTGTGTGTGTGTGTGTGTGTGTGTGTGTGTGTGGCTGGGGTGGGGCAAAGGTTGGGGCTCATCTGCCTAAGGGGGCGTCTTGATTGGCCCAGATTTATGAGGAAGGGATTAGAAGGAAAGGAGGGGGCGGGGGAAAGCTCTGATATGCAAGTTAATTAAGAGAGCTAAGATAGTGTGATCTGGCCGAAACCGGTTTGGCTCAGTGGATAGAGAGCGTCGGCCTGCGGACTGAAAGGTCCCGGGTTCGATTCCCGTCAAGGGCATGGACCTTGGTTGCGGGCACATATCCAGTAGGGGGGTGTGCAGGAGGCAGCTGATGGATGATTCTCTCTCATCGGTGTTTCTAACTCTCATCCTTCTCCCTTCCTCTCTGTAATATATATATATATATTTAAGAAAAAGATAGTGTGATCTGGAAGAAGGTGGCAGTGGAGCAGCAGAGAAGGGACCCGTTTGGAGCGACAGGAGGAGACGGAGTAAGCCCCGCCCTCCTAGCCTGTGCTGTGCCTGAAGCTGTGCCTGAAGCAGAACCCCGGGATCTGGGAGCTGGAGAGGGAGGAGGGGCATGTGGACCCGGGCACATGTGTCAGACTCGGGAAGTTCTGCCTTTGCTCCAGGTTTAGAGGCGCGCTTCCACCTCTTCCAGACCGGATCTCACACCCTGTACCAGAACCGCTTCTAGAAAATTCCTTGGCCTGGGCCAGACATTTGGTATAGGGTGCTCCTTCATCCCTCCACCCCGCACCTGATGCTCCCCCAATCCCTCATCTGGGGGCCTCTGAGGAGCCCTAGTCCACGTGCCCTCTGTACCCCCTTCTCCCTCCCTTTGCCACGTAACCTGCCTCTCTCCAGGTTGCTGCACTCAGAGAACTGATTAGCCCAGTGGTCGGCAAACCGCGGCTTGCGAGCCACGTGCGGCTCTGTGGCGCCTTGAGGGTGGCTCTTCCACAACACACCACGGCCCGGGCGAGTCTATGTGGAAGACGTGGCGCTAGAAGAAGTTGAAGTTCAAAAAATGTTGGCTCTCCAAAGAAATCTCAATCGTTGTCCTGTTGACATTTGGCTCCGTGGACTGATTAGTTTGCCGACCACCGGGTTAGCCCAATGAACTAGGCTCCATCCAACAAGGTGGGCGGAGCCGGAGCATCTGGGTCTGGTCACTAGCTCGGCCTTGCTAAGCCCCTTCGTCCTGCTGGGCCTCGCCCTTCCCCTTCTGGTAAAGTGGGCAACACATCCTCCTCCTCTCTCAAGCTGCCCAGGGCACGGCCCCTCTGCATTCCCAGGAAGCGCGGTGCCTGCAGCTCACCAGGATGCGAATGGGCGATTTTCTGTTGTTTTTCTGCCAAGCCTCTCGCATCAGCTCCCGTTTCATAACCTCGGTCACCTTCCCCTCCCCTCCCTTCCTGCACGTACAGGCCCTCCCTCGCGCCCAGATGCACACCTGCAGGAAAAGTTGGCACGGGCGCCTTCCCATCTGTCACCACTTCAAATGGCTTGAATGTGCTGATGACAGATAAAGTAATTGCAGAGCGCACGAATGACTTAATATGCGACGTGTTAAAATGCCTTTTTTAATGCCGAGCATTTGTATAATTTATAGCTGGAATCCACGGTTTTCACGTTGCTTCCCCGCTGCTCACCTGGTGTGGCTCCCCCATCGGACTACAGGCAGGAGCCGTGGCCCCGTGGCTCCGTGTGTCACGGGAGGAGGCGGAGGGCGTTCTGCAGCATCGGCGATGCCCGCTGGTCTCCGAACCGCTAGGGCCTTGTTCTGTGCTGAGCATGTTAACAATTTTGATGAATGAATTATTTTTTTTAAAGTTCTCCTTGTTCTTTTTTTTTTTGAGTACATTTTTATTGATTTCAGAGAGGAAAGGAGAAGGAGAGAGAGAGAAACACCTATGATGAGAGAGAATCATTGATCGGCTGCCTCCTGCACACCTCCTACTGGGGATCCAGCCTGCAACGTGGGACCCTTCAGGCCATAGGCTGACGCTCTAGCCTCTGAGCCAAACTGGCTAGAGCAGTGGTCGGCAAACTCATGAGTCCACAGAGCCAAATAGCAACAGGACAACGATCGAACTTTCTTTGGAGAGCCAACTTTTTTAAATTTAAACTTCTTCCAATGCCACTTCTTCCGAATAGACTTGCCCGGGCCGAGGTATTTTGTGGAAGAGCCACACTCAAGGGGCCGGAGAGCCGCATGTGGCTCTCGAGCCGCAGTTTGCCGACCACGGGGCTAAGTCCATGAATGCCTTATTAAACGAAAGTCGGGGATTCATTCAACAACTATCTACTGAGTGCGTTTATGTGCCCAACACCGTTCTAGGCAGTAGAACCCAATCACGAACAAGCTGGACAAGGTCCCTGCCCTCAAGGGCTTATGGGTTGGTGAGGAAGACAGGCGGTAAAGAGGCAATAACAACCAAGCACAGTGAGTGCCCAGTGGGGGCTAAGGGGGGTCTTGGTATCTTAGGGCACCAAGACCTCATCTAGGCTGGAGGTAAGTGATGAGCTTTCTGGGGGAGGGGACATAAACTAATGGGGAGCTTGGGGCAGCTGAGGGACCTGAAGAGATAACGGAGCGTCAGCTATGAGCATACACCGTCCTACATTTGTGCAGGAACAACGCCAAGGTCACCACCCGAGCGTCTGCTTTGGCTACAGTCCAAGGGCAGTTGGTCAGTCAATGCAAGAGCCAGTCCATGGCCTCTGTATAGGCTCTGAGGAGAGGGGGCCACACAGGACTGGCTGGAGGTTTGCAAAATTCGAAGTTCGCTAGATATTAACGAAGGAGAGGAAGCAAAGGTAGGTCGGACATGGAGCCTGTCTGTTCCACCAGGGAGACAGTTTCCCACCCCAGGGAATCTTGGCATTGTCCTTCCAAGGGGATTGACACCCCTACATATGCCCTGTTTCCCCGAAAATAAGACAGTGTCTTATATTAATGTTTGCTCCCAAAGATGCGCCAGGTCTTATTTTCAGGGGATGTCTTATTTTTCCATGAAGAAGAAAACGGTACGCATTTATTGTCAAATGAAAATAAAGAAAATTTATTACCTGCATACGGTACGGTAGTACGGTCGTTGTCAACACAAACCAGACAAACTGTGAATCCTGGGGGTCTTATTTTGGGGGGGATGCCTTATATTTCACTCACAAAGAAACCTGCAAGTAGGTCTTATTTTCAGAGGATGTTTTATTTTCGGGGAAAACACGGGTATGCCCTGACTGGGAATCGAACCAATGACCTCTTGGTTCCTAGGTCGATGCTCAACCGCTGAGCCACGCCAGTCGGGCAATGAGGGTTTTCTAGAGGGTAGCGAGTGGTTAGGGCGTGGAGAGAAACAAAGAAAGCCAGTCACCACCGTACAAGGCAGGTCACTGGCTGGTCTCAATGGAACCGAGGGTAACTACCCGCAACCCCTCCATCCCATGTTCAGATTAATTCCAGGGGTTGGGGGGAGGCCTCCCAGCGAGAGTCAGACAGGCCCAGCTGTGGACAGGCAGGGCTGTGGGGTCTCAGAATAAGAAGTCGGTGCCCGCTGAGGTCAGTTTGGCTCAGTGGTAGAGCGTTGGTCTGCGGACTGAAAGGTCCCGGGTTCGATTCCGGCCAAGGGCATGTACATTGGTTGCGGGCACATCCCCGGTAGGGGGTGTGCAAGAGGCAGCTGGTCGATGTTTCTCTCTCATCGACATTTCTGGCTCTCTATCTCTCTCTCTTCCTCTCTGTAAAATATCAATAAAATATATTAAAAAAAAAAAAAAAGAAGTCGGTGCCCACGTGGCTGAGGCCTGAACTGGAAACAAACTCCGCCCTCCCACTCCGCAGCCTGTCGGAGCGCCAACCCAGAGGGGTCCCTTCGGAACTGTGTGCGCGTGACGCCCGGGCCCGGCCTGTTTGCACCCCGTCCCCGGGCAGGACTGGCCAGGGGAGGCCTGCGCACAACCCCGGGACAACGCAGGGCGGCATCCCAGCTGGGAGGAGGCAGGGCCTGCGTGGGCTGCGGCGCAGCCACAAGCTGCAGGCTGCCAGGCCTCGGTGCTCCTGTTCATTGTCTCCTCACCGCGGGAGGAGTCCATAAAACCAGCCCCGACAGCCTCCCCAGCGTGGGAACTCTCCGCAGGAGTCTCCTTTCGGGACAGGGCTCTCCTGCCTCCGGCCTCCCTCCGCTGGAGTGGCCTGCCCAGCAAGTTGGGGCAGCTCCCGGCGCAGGCGGGAGGAAGGGAGAGAGGAGTCAGAGCCCTTGGAGGGGTCAGCAGCTTCTCTGCGTGCAGCCGAGTCCCGTCTAAGTGTGACCTCTCCTTCCGCAGTCGGGCTGGTCTCCCTCCACGCAGGGAGTGAGCACCGGAGTGGGAGTCAGAAGAAGGACTTTGGCAGGGAAGGGTTTGCTTGCCACCGGCCTCCTGGGAGCCCATGTTCATCTAGGCCAGTCCGGAGGGGTCCTCAGCAGCAGACACCAAGGGCCAGGTGATAGAAGGAAAGGCATGACGGGCTTTCTGGTCAACCTGGCTTCGATTGCAGGTGCACACCACTGGCTACCCCGCGTCTCCCAGGCTCAGTTTCCCCACCTGTAAAGTCACAGCTCTCGGGGTGGTCGTGAGGCACGAATGCCCGGCCGGTGAAGGGCCTACACACAGAGCACACCCGTGCAGGTTCTAGCTGCGGCAGAAGGGAGAAAAGCTTACCTACCGGCATCTCCCCCAGCGGAAGGCTGGCTTGTTGGGGAAAGACTTTGATCTGTGCTTTGGGACAGGAGCTCATAGTTAGGGGCGCCTGGGCTTGGGTGGGATGTGTGCCTGGGGAGGTTTGGACCTTGTCCTCAGGGGGGTAATTGGGGAGGGGTGGTGGAAGGCTGAGAGGCGCAGGAAGTGACTCCGGGTCACCTTGCCCATATTCACTTTCTCTGCTTCACAACATGCGTGTATTTACGTGCATGACTGGTGGCAATTGGGGGGGGGGGGCTGGGCTGACATCGGGTGGAGGTGGGCAGAACAGAGGTAAGACACACCAGTGAGGCACCTACTTGGTGGCAGGCGATTTCACAGAAACGGTGTGAAGGCCTTTGAACTCTTTTTAAAAATATATATATTTTATTGATTTTTCATAGAGAGGAAGAGAGAGGGATAGAGAGTTAGAAACATTGATGAGAGAGAAACATCAATCAGCTGCCTCTTGCACACCCCCTACTGGGGATGTGCCCGCAACCAAGGTACATGCCCTTGACCGGAATCGAACCTGGGACCCTTCAGTCCGCAGGTCGATGCTCTATCCACTGAGCCAAACCGGTTTCGGCGGCCTTTGAACTCTAGGAACTGGGGTTCAGACCAGGTTCCACAGAATGTTTGCAGGCCAGGGCGGTACCACAGCCATCCTGTGACGTTCTAGCCCAGTGGTCGGCATGTCAACAGGACAACGATTGAAATTTCTTTGGAGAAACACGTTTTTTTTTAACTTAAACTTCTAACGCCACTTCTTCCAAATAGACTCGCTCAGGCCGTGGTATTTTGTGGAAGAGCTACACTCAAGGGGCCAAAGAGCCACAGTTTGCCTACCATGGTTCTAGTCCATCACCAACTCCACTCTTCTTTAGGAAAGAGAGAGAAAGAGAGAAAGAGAGAAAGAGAGAAAGAGAGAAAGAGAGAGAGGGAGAGGGAGAGGGAGAGGGAGAGGGAGGGAGGGAGGGAGAGAGAGAGAGAGAGAGAGAGAGAGAGAGAGAGAGAAGAGAGAGAAACAGCTTCAAATGAAGGACTTTGCTCCGTCAAGGTCACATCGCACCGAATGGTGACAGGGCTGGTTTTAAATTCCCCGTTGCCCGCTCCTAACCCACGGCTGCACCCTCCGCGCCAGACCACCTGTCCGTCACGAAAGGCTTGCGGTCTCAGGTCACAGATGAGGCATGTCATCGCAAGGGGTTGCACAATCAGCTCAAGGTCAGACCTGGCTTCCCGCAGGGCGCCGGGAACGGGCCGAGACGCCGGCCAGCCAGGGCGCAGGCCGCCGGCCGGGCCACCGGGGCCTCTGGGAGCCGGTTTCCTTTTAGACAAATGACCCCACTTCTCTGGGCTGGTCACCCCTCCTTAATCCTGTCCGCTAATTGCGCGAACGCGTCCCCCTGGGCGGGTGGATTGGGATTAACGGGCCAGGGCTGCTTGGACTTCAAGGCTGCACCTGTTTTGTGCCCGCGGAGCCCGGTTTCATCGGGTCACACTTCAAAGCCTCACCTCACGCGGAAGGCTAAATTTAGCTCTCATCAAGCAATCGCCGGACGCGAAACCATCCAACGATCATTACCCACCCCGATCATTGATGACTAAGAAAGGATGCTCCAGTCCAGAAAGAGAAGGCGGACCCCTCACGGAGGTCTTAGCAGCTAATAATCCTCTGCGCAGACGACTGTCTTCTTAGTTCAGAAAGCTTAACACCTATACCCGCTTAGAAATGAGGCTGCTATACGCCCTACCTGTGTGGCTCAGTGGTTGACCTAGGAACCAGGAGGTCGCTGGTTTGATTCCCGGTCCGGGCATGTGCCCAGGGTTGTGGACTTGATTCCCCCGTAGGGGTTGTGCAGGAGGCAGCCGATCAATGACTCTCTCTGTCTCCCTTCCTCTCTGAAATCAATAAGGAAATATATATTTTTTAAATTAGCCTGCTATATTGGGTCAAACCCTGTAAGAAGGACAGATACCCTATCTCCAATTTACGGAAAAGGAATGCAAGGTCACGGAAGGTCACAGGAATTAAGAGGTCTGTCCAAAGCCACACAGCAGACCAGTGGCGGATCCTGGGCTGGGACACAGATCCCTTGACCCCACCTTGACCCCGCCTTGACCCCAAGACTTCCCTTGCAAGTGGAAGATGCTGGCACTTGAGGGATGGTGTCAAGCTTGTCTGTCCAGGAACCTTTGCCTCTACGGCCCTGCCTCGGAGCTCAGGACTCTAACCAGGGACTCATTTTTTTGAGGGAAAGGCATTGCCTGCAGCAAAGTCCCATTTAGATGCAGAACGTAAGTATGAGAGATTATGAATTTCACCATTTTTGGCCCCCGGGGAACGTTTGGCCCGAGGGCCATAGAAAGCCCAAGAAATCCTTTGGTCTGGCCCTGCCAAGGCATGAGAGGTGCATTAATTAAATGCTTGACCAACTATGGCAGGTGAATTTTCAAGTTGACAATTTTGTATGGCCTGGGAATGATGTTGTAAATAACCAAAGGGCCCTTGGCAGAAAACAGGTTCCCCACCCCTCGCCCTCGGTTGTCCCATGACTGTCCTGCCATGCTGTGGTGGCGGGACCTCCCAGAGGTACAAACATGCTTTAGCCACAGCTTCTTCTTTTTTTTTTTTTTTCATATATATATTTTATTGATTTTTTACAGAGAGGAAGAGAGAGGGACAGAGTTAGAAACATCGATGAGAGAGAATCATCGATCAGCTGCCTCCTGCACACGCCCTACTGGGGATGTGCATGCAACCAAGGTACATGCCCTTGACCGGAATCGAACCTGGGACTTTTCAGTCTGCAGGCCGACGCTCTATCCACTGAGCCAAACCAGTTTCGGCTAGCCACAGCTTCTTGATTCCTCATCACCGTCTTCCTCAGAGCTGCAGCCAACGTCATGTGTGGTGGTCTGTCGTTTGGCCAACTTGACTTGTTCGGCCCACGGACACACCTCCGCGGGCCCAACCTCATGCCTGCGTTCAAGTGCTCCCGCTGATCTCCCTACACGGTCCTCCTCTGTGTCCGGAGCGTGAGGAGGGGAGGGTGCTCTGTGAGCCACGACACTCCCATTGGCCCGGCATCGCTTTAGGGTACGATTGTCTCCCCTGCACCTAGACCTCCAGTATCCCGGGAGAAGCAGGATTCCCCCAGAGAAGCAGAGTCCTCTCGCGTGGTCACAGTTCCCATGAGCGAGACCACCAAAGGACTGGGCTTTGACACTTTCCGCTGGGGACCTTGAGTGCCTCAGTTACCTCGCCTCTCCAGTGAGGATAAAGATTGCACTGACCCACAGAGTTTCATGAGGATTGAATGAGTGACCCCTGCACAGTGCTTAGTTAGCCCAGAGCCTGGCACAAGGTAAGCACACAAGCACACACACACACACACACACACACACACACACACACGGATGCCCTGATGAAGGAACCCCCTCTCAAGCAGCGTGGAGTCGGGGCACGTGGTCTGTGACACCCTTGCTGAGCAGCCACCCAAGCCCTCATCAGTTGCATGCGTCCTTCCAACCTCAGTTTCCCTACTCATGCAACGAGGAGCTGGCTGACCTCGGGGTCGTCCTGGCTCCTCTGGCATTGCAGGGTTCTGTCACCCAGCTCCCCTTGAGAAGCCAGAGAGGAGGGTGTGGCAAGTGAGCACCTGGGTGCGGTGGACATTTTCTCTGTTTTTCGAGTCCCGCGTGGAAAACAACAGGCTCCTGAGGGGAGGAGCTGGGGATTAAGAAATTAGAGAAAGAAAGAGACAAGAGGCAGAAATAGATTCAAGCTGGGCGCTAGGTGGGCGCCACCTCTCTGATGGAGAGGCAGTCACACTTGCCTCAGACAACACAGCCTATTTATTGGTTTCCAAAGGGATTTTCTGATCAAGAGGATTTTCGGGTGTGCCCAAATCCTATTTATTCATCGGGATCTGTGTAAGCTCCTTATTTTTTGGTACAAGATTTAGCATATCAAGACCTCGGTGGGTCAAGGTCCTTTTTGTTCCTCATTCCAAGCACATGGATAAAGATTAAAAAAAAAAAATCAGTACCGATAACAGGATTCTGCCAGTGCCCTCGGGCTCAGCTGATAAGAATTAAGAGTATCCCTGTGCGCGCCGAAACAGGTTTGGCTCAGTGGATAGAGCGTCAGCCTGCGGACTGAAGGGTCCAAGGTTCGATTCCAGTCTAGGGCATGTACCTTGGTTGCGGGCACATTCCCACTAGGGGGTGTGCAAGAGGCAGCTGGTCGATGTTTCTAACTCTCTATCCCTCTCCCTTCCTCTCTGTGGAAAATCAATAAAAAATATATTTTTTAAAAAGAGTATCCATGTGCCTTCACAGATGGCTCTCTACACCTGGGAATTCAGGCTGCTGGCAAGGTGGGCATGGGAGGTGTCTCCGAAGCCGGCTCTAGGGCAGGTACTAGAGTGAGGAGACCACACGTGATGTGAGCAGCGGATCCGCATACTTCCTTGGTGTCCACTGTCATCAGCCCATGTAACCCACACCGGCTGGACGAGGGAGGCATTTTTCAGATGAGAGACTAGGCTGGGAGAGGCGAAGTGACATTACTCTCAGCAGCACCAGAGGGAACAGGGCTGGGGCAGACCAGAGCGAGCCTGACACCTGCTTGTCCCCCAGATCTATGTAGCTACGTGGCTTAGCCAACACATTCCAAGTGCTGGCTCAGGTCTGCTCTCATTCTTGGCTGCCCCGGCTCAGTGCCTCCTCTCTCCTCTGAGATTCTTCCCAGCCCCACAAGTGCTTGGCGTATTCGTAACAGAGCAAACATGACTTCTGCCCTCTCAGGGCTTACAGTATCCTATGTAATAAAGAGCTGATAGGCGAATTGGACCGGGACAGCAGAACGATGTCTGGACGACCTTTCGAACAAAGCCGAGCCCCTTGCACACATTTTATGCATCGAGCCTCTAGTCTAGGGGTGGGCAAACTTTTTGACTCGAGGGCCACAATGGGTTCTTAAACTGGACCGGAGCAAAAGCAACCTGACCATGCTGGCACTCTCATCTTGGGCTGCTGGTGAAGGAGCGGAGGGGAGAGCAAGAGAACCCTCCGCTCTTTCGGCTCTGTAGGCTAGATAGAACAGCTGTGGGCCGTAGTTTGCCCACTGCTGCTCTAGTCTATATATATATATATAAAAGGCTAATTTGCAAATTGTCCACTCAGGAGTTCCACCAGGAGAGTAGGCATTCGGTCCTTCACTATGATGTGTGCTGGCCACCAGTGGGTGGCATGGGACACGGCGGGTGACCGGCCGGTGGTGGTAGGGTGCTGAGGGAGCAAGGGAAGGAGGAGATGGGGAGGTGGGGAGGCCAGGCCTAGGGACCCTACCCTGCATGAATTCTGCGCACCAGGCTTCTAGTAATACGAGAAAACAAAGGAGGCAGCAACCGTCAGGGACAGAACTTTGTCATTAGGAGAATCACCTAAGGGCAAGAGAGGGGGAAGGGCAAGCCAGGCATGGGGTGGGGGTAGCTACAACTGGTTTCATCTCAGAGAACTTCCTGGAGGAGGAGGTGGTGGTAGTATGCTTGATTGATGACACCGAAGAGAGAAAAAAGGTGGTGGTTGAGGCTGGAGGAACTGAGCCACCCAGGGGCGTTTCCCTCCCACCCTGACCCTCCCCATCTCACCTCCCGTGGGTCTGAGAGGCCTGCTCGGGCAAACTGAGGCACGGCTCCGTGGTGGCCAAGGCCAGCAAGAGATCTCTCAGGGCCTTTGTCGCCTGTAATTCCAAGGCTCAGGGAGACAGGCTGCGGCTCCCCCACCCCATCGCGGATCTTGCTCAACCTCTTTTGCAAACTGGGCCGTCAGCAGCAGCGAGGGAGGGAGGAGATGTGGGCAACGGCGCGCTTGCACGAAGAAAGAGGCAGTGTTTGTGTGCGGCGCTCCCTCCCCAGGTGCCTGCGCAGCCCCGTGCGCTCTCATTGATGCCCTGGACCCGGGGGCTTGGGCACGGCTGCCAAGTGTCACTGCCGCACACCCAATGAGCTTCGGGAGGAGCGTGTCCCAGCAGGTGGCGGACGGGGGCCAAATCCCTGGGGGTTACAATGCAATACACGATGGAGACCAATTAATTTTTTTTACAATGGGAGAAATAGCTGGGAGATTAACAAGCATTAATTATTTATTGAACTGCTGCCTATGCAAAAAAAAAAAAAAATGGGGGTGGGGCGGGGGCAGGTTTCCCTGTAAGGGAGACATTAATCTCTCCCACAATCTCGGCTCCTTTGCTCTCTCCGCCTTTGCGTGGGGGGTCATGCAACCCTCTCGGGGCAATGGAGGAGGACGGGTCCTCTAGAAAGCAAGGGGTGACTTCTACCCGTTTCTTCCGGGGCTGCCAAACGCCCTGGTGGGAAACAGAGGGCTGGCCCCACCTTTCTGTCTTTTTCCATCATCGTTCCAGCCGCTGCGTAGAAGGAGGGAGCTCTAGACTAGAACCCGGCCTTGAACCCGGGCCTGCAGGTCTGGTTCCCAAAGAGGCCAGCTGGGATGAATGGCTGCGCGTCCAGGGAACCTGGGGCCCCCAGCGGGCTCAAAGCAGGGGTGGGAGGGGGACACTCTAAACAATTTTTTTTCTGCCGAAACCGGTTTGGCTCAGTGGTAGAGCGTCGGTTTGAGGACTGAAAGTTCTCGGGTTCGATTCCGGTCAATGGCATGTACCTTGGTTGTGGGCACATCCCCAGTAGGGGGTGTGCAAGAGGCAGCTGGTCGATGTTTCTCTCTCATCGACGTTTCTAGCTCTCTATCTCTCTCCCTTCCTCTCTGTAAGCTATCAATAAAATATATTAAAAAAATAAACAATTTTTTTTCCTATTGATTTTAGAGTGAGGAAGGGTAATAAAGAACATTATAAACGGGTGACAAAAAAGATAGATACAGAGGCAGTAAAGCATCAGACTGTCAAGTTACAGCGGGAAGGTTAGGGGGAGGTGGGGGAGATAAGAGATCAACCGAAGGACTTGTATGCATGCATATAAGCATAACCAACGGATGCAAAACACTGGGGGGGGGGGTGAGGGCATGTATGGGAGTGAGGTGGGGGTGGGCAATAGTAAGAAATGTACACATATAATACCTTAATTTAAAAAATGGGGGAAAAAACCCCAAGCCCCCCAAACAAATAGAATTTTATAGAAAGCCCAGTAAAAGATGTGACTAAAATGAAAGAAAAAAAAAAGCCAGCCAATGTGCTAGGACATCTTGTCACCGGGAGGCCCCCACGTGGTGGGGCCAGAGCAGTGGTCCCGAGGTGGTGACAGTAACAGGACTTGGTGTCCTCTAGGTCATGGCTTCAGTTCCCATGTGGGGAGTAACTTGGTTCAATTCTTGAACCCGCCCACCCTGCAAATAACGCCTCTGACCACCAGGGGGCGAGGGTGAGACTGGCCCAGCCCAAGAGCTTCCTTCCTTCCCCCTCCTAGACAAACCTTGCCAAGTGCCTTATGCCCTTCTGTCCTGCCTGGAAGAGCCAACATCTGTCCCCAGAGGTCAAGGCCACCTTGAGGGCCCCGGGTGCCTGGTCGATCCACACAGGGAGGCAGGAGGGAGGGCGCTCTCTGGGTGGGTGAGTCCTGGCATCCCAGCACATGCTTCCACATTGTGTGGAAACTTCCACACAGTCTCCCCAGCATTTAGGCTGACGAGGAGAAGTGTGATAGAGAACCCATACGTGGAACAACTGAAACCACTACAGTGGGCCCTTGAGCAACACGTGTTTGACTCGTGTGGATCCACTTATACCCAGCTTTCCTTTAGCCCTAGCCTGCGTCGCCAAGTGGTTAGAGCCGTGGTCGGCAAACTGCGGCTCTCGAGCCACACGCGGCTCTTTGGCCAGCTTAGGAGTACCCTAATTAAGTTAATAACAGTGTACCTACCTATATAGTTTAAGTTTTAAAAAAAATATTTGGCTCTCAAAAGAAATTTCAATCGTTGTCGTGTTGCTATTTGGCTCTGTTGACTAAGGAGTTTGCCGACCGCTGGGCTAGAGCACCAAAGGATCATGGGTATGATTGGCCCGTGCACCGAGGGATCATGGGTATGATTCCTGATCTAGGGCACATACCTGGGTTGCCTGGGTCAGAGGGTGTGAGGGAGGCAAACAATCCATGTGTTTCTCTTACATCGATGTCTCTCTCTCTCTCTCTCTCTCACTCTCTCTTTTCCCCCCTTCCTTCTACTGTCTCTAAAAGATCCATGGAAAAAAATATCCTCTGGTGAGGATTAACAACAACAACAACCTAAAATCCCCAGATTTAATATAAACCTATACTATTCTCCATCTGTGGTTGGGAGACCGCTGATACTATGTGCATTGATCTATACCATTTACTAGTAAAGGGGGAACTTGAGCATCTGCTGACCCGAGGGCTCCTGTAACCAACCCCCCCCCCCCCCCCCCCCGTCGATACCAGGGTAGTTGATCTTTGGGGGAGTCCTAAGTTCTATGCCAGATTTTTGACTGCCTGGGATGACCGTCCTTCCGGACGTCCCTAACGCCGGCATTGGCCAAGGGTCAGCCGTATTGGGGGCTCTGCTTCCAGCTCGTGCCCCTGTGCAAGGCACCGGGCCAGAGAGTCCGCCTTCCTCTCAGGCACCTCCTTCCTGGGGCCGAGGCAGCAAGACAGCTAAGCCCATCTTCGGTCTGGACGGGCCACTTGCCCGGGAGCGCTGGGCCCGCCACTTCGGGGGCCTGTCTTTACTGGGAAAGAACAGAGCCACGCGCAGCTCCTCTCAAACCCATCTTCCCACTTTGGCAGGACGGGTGAGTCAGAGGGGAGCCCAGGTGCACGGAGAGGGAGAGCCATTAGCCCTGGAAGAGAGGAGAGAGGGCTGACTTCCCCGCCCCGCCCCACCCCTCCCACGGAGCTGAGTACCACTCTTCCCACGGCAATCCTTTTCCTGGCTGGGACCCACCGGGGAGCCGGTTCCGATGGCCCCGGGAGCCCATGGCCTGCCCCCACCTCCCCCTGCTCGGCCGGCGGGCGGCATCGGGAGAGGGAACGCGCCACAGGCCTGCACAGGTCCCTCCGGGAGGGGACAGGATGTGGCCGGGGGGTCCTTCCTGGGGCAGTGGCAGGATCTGCTTGCAGCATCGGTGACCGGCTGTGCGGAGAAGGCTGGGAGGTTGCCCGTCACCAGAGCCACGTTGGTTTTACCCCGAGGGCCTGAGACCCGCACCCCAGCCAGGAGGCCGCACGCATTCCCGTCTGATTGCCCGGAGCAGCCGCCAATGACTCCGCGCAAGGGCCGGTCAGGAAGGAGGAGCTTCCCCTTTTGTGGCAGAGGGGGTGAGAAGAGACCAGGGTGGCTCGGGCTCCTTTCTCCTTCTCCCTCTCCCTGCCCAGCTGCTAGGCAGGCCGGGCACCTCCCACAAACCATCACCTCCACTTCTCCATCGCCAGCAAGAGCAGGTCCCCATTGGCCAGGTGTCCAGGGCTGGAAGTGACCCCAGGCTAGACCCTTGTTGGAAATAAAAAAGGCTTCCAACCCCACAGCGAGGGGTGGGCATGCCTGCCGGGGCTGTGTGAGGAGAGAACCAAATTGCAGGACAAGTCAACTCGTCTGAATCCGTGGCTTTCCAAGAGCCTCGGCCAGCATTCCTGCAAGATGAATAGCTCCCAGAGATTTCCTCCACAGAATACGGAACAATATTGGATTGCATACTTCAAATTGGCTAAGAAGGTTGGGGCGTGTGCGGGAGGTAACCCAGTGATGTGTCTCTTTCACATAGATGTTTCGCTCTCTCTCTCCTCTCTCCTCTCACCTTCCTCCTCCCTCCTTTCCAGTCTCTCTAAAAAAAAAAATCAATGGAAAAAATATCCTCAGGTGAGAATTAACAACATCAACAACAAAGTCAAGGACCTCTGTGGAACCTCTTCCACCACCACTTACAAAATCCGGGAGAAAGAAGCCATTCACAAGATAGCACAAAGAATACACCAGAAAGAAAACTCTTTTGTCCCAGCATTGCGCACAAGTGTGCCTTATTCCAAAACACGGCAGCAAAAACTGGAGCTATAAGAATAGGATTGTTCTATTTGTGTCTATTTAAATTGAAGGCAAGATTGCAGACAGAAAAACGACGATTTCCTGCAATTAGTCACAACCTAATAATATATGGTAATCTATTCATTAATGACATAAAAAAAAATAAAGGGGACTAGCATGTTAGCGATATTATATCTACCTAGGTGCCCCCTCCCATTTTGTCTCAATACTCCCTCTCACCCAAGGTAACCACCACCCACCCGGAATGTTGTGTTTATCAAGTCCTTTCCTTAACTTTTCAATAGGTTCCATTTTAAGAACACAGGTATTTCTAAAAGCACACTTTTCCGTGTTTTATTTCCACTTAAAAAAGGTTGGTAACTTTATAAAACTAGCCTATGCCGAGATAGTCCACCAAGGACTTGCTTTTTCGCTCACAGTTCCGTGAAATTCGTGCATCGCGCTGCCTGTGGCCGTGACTCATTTGTTTTGACTGCTCTATAACGTCCCGTTGTGTCACTGTGTGACTGTCCCTCCGTTTATTTACCCACAGTTCTGTCAGCAGCCCTTGGGCCGTTTCCAAGTCTGTGCACTTGTGAACGGCACTACTGTAAATACCATTGTTCACGTCTTGGCTTTCCTGGGTTTTGTTCCGAGACGTGGATTTGCTGAGAGGGAGACTGTGTGGATGCTCAACTCTCAAACTAGCGCTGCCCTCACTCATTCGGAGGCGGCTGAGCCACACACATCTGCCACGGAACCCGCCTACTGCGCTGCTCGTGTTCAGTGACCATGTTTGTCACTTGTAAAAAAAAGTAGAACGCAGCTCTTTATCGGATCTGCTTTTACATTTCCAAACCACCTTCCACTGTCTTTGTTTCTTTTATTTCTTCGACTACCCGTCTAGTCAGTTTTAACATCCACCTGTATATATAAAAGCCTATGTGACAGGCCGACAGGCTGACTTGCCGGTAGCTATGACACGTACGGACCACCAGGAGGCAGACGCTCAGTGCAGGAGCTGCCAAGTGACAGCAACTTTGCGGAATGCCCACTCACGCTCCAGGGACCCTTGGGGGATGTTGGACTGCTGGGTGAGGGACCCCACTGGTGCATGAATCCATGCACCAGGCCTCTAATATACTATAATCTCATTCAAATTGTCTCCGGGTCCTGAGGTGCTAACTCTATTTGCTGCATTTACTCACGGTCCATGTAGGTTTACAAACTTTGGTTTTGAGCTGATCTTCATCACATTGTTCCTCTCCCTTTCCCACTCAGGAAATGTCTACTATGGCTACAGGAGCCACAGGCATTTCCAGGCTTCAGGACTTGTGTTATATCATGTTGATGTCTTGGTTTGGAGTGTCCATGGGCGTGTACATCTAGACCCCACGGCCGTTCCATGACACAGGCCTGGAATTTGGCCTTCTCATACATTATTCTTTTAGTTTAAGTCCATCACAGCTTCCAATGGATATCAAGATTCCTTGCCACTTCCACAGATGGCGGATGCACTTTCCTAGTTTCCTTTCCAGGGACCGGGAATGTTGAAAGTCATTGTGCTTTATCGAGGGGATTCAATTATGATTCCAAATTGATGCCTGCTCCGGGCCATGCCCTACGCCAGTGTTTCCCAAAGTGTGGTACACGTACCCCCAGGGGTACGGGAAGAGTTTGGCGGGGGTACGCGTTGCACCGGAGTTTGGTGGGGGTATGCACTGCACCGTGCTTAGCTGCGCCTAATTCTACGTTCTCTTGAGTCAAGTCAAGACGGTCTTGTGAGGCGTGAGATGGTCCAGTGTGCAAATAAATGTTATTTATAATATAACTTTTATTTATATTTTATTATGAATAATTTTATTTTTAATTTATTGTTATTTTGTGTATGTACTAAAAAATATAAAATAAAAATATTTTGATTGTAATTAAAATACATCCATTTTTTTGGATGAGGGATACTCAGCATTATGAAAATTATAGAAGGGGTACACATATGTCAAAAGTTTGGGAAACACTGCCCTACGCCAACATAATGAGGAAAATACCTGCCCACATGCAGGCCTCACCTCCTCTTGGGCCATTATGATATCACCTCCCACTTTCCACTCTCTCTGGGTTGAGTTCTTTCTTTACTTCTTTTGTTGAGCTGGCATTTCTATGTGCAGACAAAACAGGGGGAAGCCCACGCCAGTGTAGGCCGGCTTGTTGCTAGAAATTCTACCGATACATTTTTAGCCGTGCATTTATGTCATTCTTTGGATTCTTGTTAATTGATTAACTCAAGTCTCACCTTGAGGGCAAACTCCTCGAGGGCAGGCACATTGCATTCACCTTTGTCTCCTGCACACACGCCACTTTTTGCACCGACATTAACGCATCATGCGCATTTGGATGTGACTGTGAAATGCAGAGGGAATGCATGAACAAATGAATGAATGGATCTACCTGGCACCATCATCTTAATTCTCCAAATGCGCTTTCCAAGAAAACCCCAATTTCTACATTTTATTCAAAGAGCTCCGCTGTAGAAAGGCAGGGTTCAAGGTCAGCCAAGGAGAGCAGGGAATCTGGGAATCCTGAGGCCCAGAGAGCCGACATCCGGGTGTCTCTGTTCTCCAGGAAGGGCGAGGACAGGTCTGCTGAGCTGCACATGTCACAGGATCAGTACGCTTGCTTGCTTGTTTCAGACTGAATGAGCCATGGCTTGTGACATTTCAGGAGTGACAGCACGTTCCAGAAGGTGGCGGAGCAGAGGTGGCTTTTGTGCAAACTCTCCCACTCGGAGCTGCCAGCGCTTCTCCTGCTCCACATCGCCTGCTCCTGCTCTTCCGGTCGCCAGTGGGGATGTATCACGATACAGAGCTCATGTTCGGAGTGAGCTTGTGTGCGCACCAGGGTGTACACGTGTAGGGGGAGTGTGTGCTACCGCCTGTGTCCTTGGGAATGGAAAACCAGTCCTCCACGTGTAACTTTGCCTCGGCACTTGCCGCCACATTGAAGCTGCCTACGTCTGCCTCTCCTGCTAATCTGTGGGCTCCTTGCAGGTGGTACTGCGTCCTTACCATCTTTGCACCCCCTGTGCCAACAGACTCATTTAAAAAATATATATTTTATTGATTTCTTACAGAGAGGAAGGGAGAGGGATAGAGAGTTAGAAACATCGATGAGAGAGAATCATCCATCAGCTGCCTCCTGCACACCCCCTACTGGGGATGTGCCCACAACCAAGGTACATACATGCCCTTGACGGGAATCGAACCTGGGACCTTTCAGTCCGCAGGCCGACGCTCTATCCACAGAGCCAAACCCGTTTCGGCCAACAGACTCATTTTTGCCGAATCACATGATCAGACACAAAGCCTGGGACAAGACGCCGAGAGAGAGTCCGGCTGCTTTCCTGGGCCGGGGTCCCTCTCTCCTGTCAGTCCAAGCCTCTGAAGATGCAGAAAGGACCCCCCCTTTCCCCTTTCCAGTAGGACAGCCGCCAAAGCAGCCCCCTCCCTCCTTCCTTCGCTAATTCTCTGTCAGCGTTGGGCATGGCGGTTAAGCAGGCCTACCTTCCACCCCTGAGAGTTAGAACCAGTTTGAGCCTCTTCGGGAGGTGTGTGGCAATGGTGTCCCCAAATAGCTTGGGGTGATGACAGAAATCGGTTTGGGAAAGACACCTCCCTGTTTGTCTTCTCTCAGCCTTGGGAGTGGGCCCCCGGAGAGCTTTGCCCCAACCCTGGCCTCTCTCTGCCCAGGGCGGATGAGGTACCGAGTCCTTGCATTCTGAGTGTGTGAAAAGAGCAAAGGGAAGGTGAGTCAGAGAAATAACTCCTAGGGCCAACCTCACCCTAGAATTGTTTCATTAAAACGGGGAGCTCCAGAGAGGGGGGGAAGGAGCCCTTTGCCAAAGTCTCCGCACTGTTCCAACTTGCCTCTGACTGGAGGACTCAGCAAACACTAGCAAGGCTGGCAACGAGAGAGAGGCTTGATTTACGGAGCACTCTGCGTCCCAGGAGGAGACAAACACTGTTTGATCGAGGCTCGAAAGTACTCATAAACATGAGCCCATCTGCTTCTCTGTCAGCCTGGCACCCTGGAGTAAATTTCCAACGGGCTACATGCCCTTCCTTCTTCTTCTTCTTTTTTTAAAAAAAATATATTTTATTGATATTTTACAGAGAGGAAGGGAGAGAGATAGAGAGCTAGAAACGTCGATGAGAGAGAAACATCGACCAGCCGCCTCTTGCACACCCCCTACCGGGGATGTACCCGCAACCAATGTACATGCCCTTGGCCGGAATCGATCCCGGGACCCTTCAGTCCGCAGACTGACGCTCTACCACTGAGCTAAACCGGTTTCGGCAATGCCCTTCCTTCTAAGGGGCAGGGTGGCCAACAAGTTTCCCAGATGCCACTGGGCCAGGCAGACAGGGAGCCGAGTCACTCCTGCTCTCCAAGGTGAGGGTCCTGACTCCACTGAGAATGTTCACAATGGCTCCGGCTCTGGCACCAGCTCTAGGGGGCTCCTGGCGGCCTTAGGGGTTATGTTGTTTAGAGAGACGACCCCGATTTTCACAGCCTTCTGATGACACATCTGAGTTTCTAGAAACTTTATTTTCGGATGGGCTGCCCGGTGTACACCGGCCCACAACTGCCCTGGAACTCTGGCGTGCGCCCCATGTTTTCCGATAATGGCAACTCTGGAATTTCTGTAGGAGCGAAGCCAGGAACTTGTCTTAAAGCTGGGTTTTTATGAACCATCAGATTAGCTAATTAGATATGATCAACAGAAAGGAAACCAATGCCAAAGTACCATTGATGAAAAAAATGCTTTGTGTACATCAATGAGATACACCCTTGGGTTTCAGGGAAATGGAATTTGGGATCTCCCTTTTTTTGCACTCAGTTATCCTAGTTGTATTTTATACCATTTGCTTGGCTTAGTTTCTTTCTATATTATTCTGTGACCTCGTAGACTTGGGCATTTAAGATACGCATCAATTTATTTTGCTGAAATTTACTTATTTGCTGGTGAATTGGTTGGGACGTTGGGCATGAGGTTGCGCAGATGAGTGTGGGGGTACGTAGTAGTGGCCAGCCGGTGCTCCTTGACCCCCTGAGACCCTAGGAGGGATGCAGCTGTTTTAGAATTAGCTCGACTCTATCTAAAGCAGGAGCGCAAAGCATCCGATTGAATCCAGTAGCTCAAGAGAGCAAGTCACTGCTTCTTTCCAGATTTCAATTTCCTGTAAAATGAAGCGGTTGGCCTGGATGACTAAGGTCTTTTTCTGTAGGTTCTATCTAGTGACCCGCCCATCCATCCTCCGCGGAGTGGGTGACGGGACCTATTCCTCAGATTGTTTTCATCTCTCCCCTCACTCACTATAATCCCGCAGCAAGTTCTTCTGTGTCTCTCTGATTTCATGTTTTCTAGATGCCAAGTAGGGACATCTACATCGGCCTCTCCTCCCATAAGTTTTGGCAAGGAACCTGAGCATCCCACAGAGGAGGCGATTTGGTCCATTCCTTCCCAAAGAATCTCTAGAGCGCAGCCAAATCGGAGGGGAGGAAGACCCCACACAAGCAACAGGGGACACTTCCTCTTCTCGGAAGAAGAAAACAAAGGAAAGAAGAGTAGCTCACACGTGGGACCTCACAGGACAGCCTGGACCACAGGGCGGTGGGGATCTACCCGCCTATCCCTGTGGGACCTTGGCTACTCTTATAATTTCAGAGTGTCCAGCGGAAGGTCTGCAGAGATTACCTCAACAACCATACTCTTGAAGGATGGTAGGAGCTGTGATGATGAATCTTTATAAGCCCGAGGCTACTTTTTTCCCCCCTTCAACAGTTCATCCAAAGGGAGCCTGTTAAGTGCCCAAATTCAGAGTCCAACCAAATGCAATAGACGGAGGTGCCTCCTTCCCTCTGAGAGTTTATAATCTCAACGAAACAGCACAAACTCCCAATGGGGGGGGGATGGGGAGAGAAACAAAGCCCGCACAGCCTTCAAGAGCATTGAGTCCAATGTGGACGTCGATTAGATCAGGTCAGGGGCTTGATATACGCTGGATGGAGTCAAAGGTGGGCTGTGGGGTGAGATATGGGGCAACGCTCTCAGCAGGAAGCATCGTTAGGTCGTGCCAGGCAGTCCGGAAAGTTGCCCTGCCGGAAGGAGCTCCAGGAGGTCAACAGGGTTGACTTGACGTGGCAACCGGGAGGAGAAGAGGTAGTGGCGGGAGGGAGTTCCAGGCAGAGTGGACGAGCTCATCCAAGGAAGACCAAGCATGCGCCAGGGCCTGCACCTGTGTGGCGGCTTGAATGGGGAAGCTGCCAAGTTGACCTCTTTTTCTCCTGATTCCGATGACTCAGGAAATCCCACTTCCTCCACAAGACCTTCCCAGGACGCGTCCACTCAGAGCCAGCATCATCCATCACCTTGGCCTCTGGTGTTAGAATGCAAATGGTCAGGTTAGATTTGCTCCCTGCCTAAATCGGCACTGGCCTCTGGCACATGTATTTGCACCTCAGCAAGCAGAGAGCTCACCTCAGAGAGACGTAGAAAGTGAGAGGAGGAGGAGGAAGAGTTAATGCTCCAGCCCACTCATCTCACAGGTGAGAGCACTCGGGCTCTACAAAACTTGTCTCGTCAGTGAACTTAGGAACACCGATGTCAGTCCTGCTTGTCAGCGACGTGCTGTTGCCCCACGGCCTTGGGGTCCGCCTTCCCAGTGTGCTCCATCCCGGCTCCCTTTCCCTGTCTAGGGCAGCGCCCGCCCTGTACGTGTCCCTAGCCCTTGCAGCTCCCTC
This sequence comes from Vespertilio murinus, assembly GCA_963924515.1. Lineage (NCBI taxonomy): Eukaryota > Metazoa > Chordata > Mammalia > Chiroptera > Vespertilionidae > Vespertilio > Vespertilio murinus. Next base: position 16,983,147 of record OZ004720.1, on the reverse strand, counting down.
CTGTTCAGCTCCAGCATGGAGGCAGCGGAGGTGAAGGGAAACTGGACTTTAGCAGATAAAGGGGAGGGAAGGAGCTGGGAAGAGGAAGGAAGGAAAGGCTGCAGACCAGTGAAAATTGTCTTATGAAAAATGGGTGGGTGAAATTGAGCACCTTGATGATTCTGATTGGTTGACAAAGAGGAACTGCAGAAGTGTGTAGAGACCAAGGCAGCCACTTCCGGCGAATGCTCGGGATTTGGGTCTCTGGGTTCTAATATGCTGTAGAGAAGAGAAGGAGCTCTCTAACTTGTAAATATTCTAACTACCGTATTTGCCGGCGTATAAGACGATTTTTTGGCCCTGTAAAATACGTATTTGCCGGCGTATAAGACGACTGGGTGTATAAGACGACCCCCTAAAATTTCCACTAAAAATACAGAGTTTGTTATATACTCGCCGTATAAGACTACCCCCCACTTGGAGGCATATTTTTCAGGGCCAAAAAGTCGTCTTATACGCCAGCAAATACGGTAGTCACTCTTTTAGAGTCTTTTTTTTTTTTTTTTTTAAATGGAAGTAGTTTCTCCACCAGAGAATTCAATTCCCCTATAGCTGCAAAAGGACCACTCTGGTCTCTGGGCCACCCCAACGATGCATAGTAGTGAGTCTGCCTATAATTCCTGAGCACATTGGCACTCTGAAACAATGCAACAAGTGATAAAATGATGGACACTCCAGTGCAAGCAAAAGTTAGTTTATGCATATTCAAAGCAATGTTTAAAAAAGTATGCTTAGCATAAGATAGGTAGAAGGTGGTGGCTAGTGCTCGTAGAACTGTAGTTCAGAAAGTGACACCCAGAATTCACACTCAGAATGACCCATCATTTGTCGCTTCAGGCCTTTGTTGGCTGGCAGCAGATCTGCACATACTGCTTGGCAGCTGAGTTGTGCATCCCTGGATCTATTTCTCCAAAATCACCTCAAAATCTTAAGTTTCCTCAACGTTCTGTGTAAGGATTCTCATCAGAATCTAAGCAACGAATCTCTAGAGAAATGCAATTTGACTTCCTATTCATTGTGGCAATACAACACAAAATCATTAAAATATAATTTAATCGATTATTAGATTGCAGCGATTGGCTTCTATATTGCCCGTTTGCTATCTATACATTGAGTAAAGCTTTATGCTGACTGCGCATGGGAGCATGCTTAGGATGTAGTTAGTTGTGTCATTTGTGGTCACCTTCCTATAAAACGTTGGTCATCCGGGGTTGGTAATGCACGTGGCTGAGTCGCTACTGGAAAATCTGACTCAGCTTACATCATTTTGACTTAGCGCACCTTTGCCAGGAATGGAATCTAAGGATGGAAGACAGCCCTGTTCTCCCCAGGTCTGTAGAGGCCTGTTGGTTTTAATGGGTTATGTGTAGGACACAAGGATGTGACTCACCTATCCACTCGACAGTCACACAGAAGTACACAAACAACTCAGCTTCAGTCATAACACTCATCGTATGGACCAGATTAACTTTTGTGTGTGTGGTTTTACAGGAAAATGAGCAGTGGTGTCCAGTAAACAAGCAAACTATCTCTTAAGTTCAGTATCATCCAGTCTGGTTGGCATCACTGTTTTAAGTGCTGTTACCCCAGGACAGGTGTGCTGCCCTGTGGGTCTTCAACTGAAATCACGGACATCCCCTTCTGATGTGTTTGTTCCCACTCAGCAGAAGAGAAACTGGTGGTTGCATTTCCCAGAATCCCTTCTCTCTGGCTGGTTCCAGGAGAGATCATCCAAGGAGAGGCACGTAGGTGAGCAAAGAAGAAACCGTTGTTCTCCGGAGGCAGACACGGTAGGCAGGTCCACAGAGAAATGCAAGTTCAAACAGCTTTCGGGTGGACTTCTGCAGAACAGTCCACATGCTGGAATAGTGAGTGGGATCCTCTTAGAGATTCGTGTGTTTTGTTGTCCCCAGATAAGCTCTTCAGAAGCATGCCTTTCAGTGCTGCGTGGAGGATGGCCTTCTGGGTCTTCGCTTACCCAGTGGGTGCATAAGTCTTACTTTTCCCATTTTAAAACTATTTTTTTCTTCTTTGTTATTTATTTATTTTATTGATTATGGTATCACATAATTGTCTTCATTCCCCCATTCCCATCCCAAACCCCTCCTCACATATGCCCCCACCGCCCCTGTTGTCCATGACTACTGGTTAGGCTTATATGCATGCACACAAGTCCTTTGGTTGATCTCTCCCCCTTTCCCCACTCTCTCTTACCTTCCCTCCCATTTTAAACTCTTTTTCATTTTTTAAAATTTTTTTACTGTTTAATTTTTTTATTAAGGTATTATATGTGTACATAGCTTACCATTGCCCCCCCCCCCACCTCCCATTCATGCCCTCCCTCCCCAGAGTTCTGTGTTCGGTGGTTGTACTTATATTCATGCATATATCAGTCCTTCGGTTGTTCTCTTATCTCCCCCAGGTCTCCTTCCCCTCCCCGCTGTCATTTGACAATCTGCTTGTTTTATGGTGACTATCTCAGGACCACACGAATAGAGTCCGTTCCTCCTCTGGTTCACACCGCCCCTCTTCCCAGGTCCCACTGCTTCCCCTGGGACACATGGCTCACCCGGGGCACACGGCCCCCTGGGACACACGGCTCACCCAAGGACACCCGGCCCCATTGGGGGACACGGCTTACCCGGGGCACACGGCCCATTTTAAAACTCTTGATACCAGTACTTGGAATAGACAGACTTGGCTTCTATTTTTCTGATAAAATCCTGGACCAGCACAATAAGTAATTATACACAATTAAATACAAACGTACTAAAACAGCATGAGGAAGAGAGGTGTATTTTGTTACAGGAACACCTACGATGGGAACCTAATCCAGAGTTGGGGGCTGTGGGGGATGAGAGACTTCCTGAGAACGTGACCTCCGATGAAAGGGGTTAGGGAGTCTAAGTGCATGGAGTGGAGGAGATAAATGTTGTCTTTAATCCGAGCAAAGCCCCAGAGGCAGAGGGGGAGAGCTCAGAGAGCGTCTTGGTAGGTGTGCCCCACTGGAAGGGGGGAGGGTGGGGTGGGTGGAAAACCCTCAAGGCAATGGGGAGCGTGCAGAGTTGTAAATAGCAGAGCGACGGGTACAGGGTTCTGATTTCCAATGATCCTTCTGGTTGTAGGATCAAGAGTGGATTTCAGGGGAGCAAGACCGAGTGTGGGAAAGACCCACTGGGAAGCTGTTTGCAATGGTCCAGACGCAAGATGTGTATATAGCCCGGACTTGGGGACGGGGAAACAGGAGCAGATACAAGAAGTGCGTAGCGGGTACCGGCGGTGGGATTAACGAATGGGAGAAGTCTAGGATGACTCATTTTGCGCAGATGGAAACTGAAGTTCAGAGAGATTTCACAGCTCATCTGAGGTCAGGTAGCTCGGCAGCGGGAGAGGCCGGACTGAAACTCGAGTTTATATAACTCGGGAGCCTTCGCTTTTTACTCCGAGCTCTAGAGCAAGCAAGCCAGAACGTAGTCACACACATGTTCAGGTTTTAAAAATTAGGTAGAATGAGGTGCTTGCGGCACACACGTTTATCATTTGATATCAACGCAACATAGCCGTTCGTCTCATCTCTGTGCTTCCTTATTTCCTAGTTTACTTAACTTATTTTGGTCAGCTCTCCCTCTATATTTGTGCAAACGTTGTTGAAATGAAAGGAAGAGGGCTGGGTAAAGAAGAATTCTCCTTCTCACTGAAACGCTAGTTCCAATTGCAAATACAACCAAAAAGGCATTCCTGCTTTATTTGTTTGACATACCGAAATCTCCACTTCTGGAAGGTTCTGAGGCTAAGCGCCAGGGCCAGCTGTCAGATTTTGCTTGCCAAAAATGACTAAGATAATGCGTCAGGGTTGGGAAAGCTATAAAATATGTATTCCCATATTGCTCCGAGACACCCACCTCTCCTGCTATATTTCAGATGCAGCAAGCAAGTCCAAAGTAGTTGGGAACAAATACCAACTTGCCCGTGGTTCTCACTGCCATCTCTCCGCTGCTGAGTTCTCAGCTCCAGAACACACCTCTTCGCTGAGCCCAGAGACCGGAGGACACCCCAGCCCAATGACTCATGGTCCATCAACCTCACCGCCCCACACTGCTTTCCTTCCTGAAATCTTCATCCACCAAGTCAACAACACCGGACCCTCAGGAGTTATTCTGGAGCCCCTCTTCCCTATTTCTCACACCTACTCAGCCACTGACTTGGATGGTTCTACCTCTTACGACCTCTCTGTTCTTTTCTTTCCTCTCCACTTCCACTGTGGCTGTCTGAGTACAGGCCAGTCTTTACAAATTCCTGACAGATAGCAATTTGTGTGATGTAGGGGGAAAAATAGAGAAATTGTAATTCCCCAGGGATTCTTAAAATCATGGTATTCTGTATTTTTTCATAGCTCGCTACTTACATGTTTTTATTTTTATTTTATTTTAAAAATATATTGCATTGATTTTTTTTTTTCAGAGGAAGGGAGAGGGATAGAGAGCTAGAAACATCGATGAGAGAGAAACATCGACCAGCCACCTCCTGCACACCTCCTACTGGGGACGTGCCCATAACCAAGGTACATGCCCTTGACCGGAATCGAACCTGGCACCCTTCAGTCCGCAGGCCGATGCTCGAGCCAATGAGCCAAACTGGTTAGGACAAATGACGTGTTTTTTAATAATAAAGATTGGTCACAATAGTAAGCAATGAATAGTTTTCCTATGAAGGTTTTCTGTAAAAAAATCAATAAAACATATTTTAAAAGTTTTCCAAATTCCCCTCTAGTGCTTGGGACCAGCTGGGACCAGCAGTGCTGGCCAGGCAGGAGAGCCCACGTCTGTCTGTAGTTCTGTGCGATTTGGGGTCACCGGAAACATCTACTTCATGATTTTCTAACTCCTCCTCTGGAGGCAAAACTCCTCAGACCAGATCAAGTCCCACTTGGGTTCTGAAAGGTCAAAGCATCTAAACTCAAAATTTTCTAAACCTTCTTCTAGTGCCTATGACCAACCGGGTAGGGGGCTCTGAGCCTGGGCTGGAACCTGCATGGGCCCCAGTCCCCTCCGATTCCTTTTGGGGCATTTTCACCCACATCTGGGTTTTGGGCCACAGTGCTAATATGCTGATTTTAGGGGTGCATCTCTCTCACAACAGACAGAAGATGAGTTCAGTGCTATAGGGATTGGACTATTGCTCTTTGGGCTTGTGGCTCTTCTGTGGACTCATTATATGGCTCTTGCTTGACTGTGTTCTGACTGTAGCACTATCATCACCAGTACCCAAAGGCAGTGGGGGTGACAACAGGTGTCCTCTAGCCTGTGCACCCTTCACTGCTGGTTCTCGGGGTGACCACCCACCCCTTTCACAGGCCAGGGAATCCAGGAGTGGCTGTGTTTGTCTCCTCTGCAGGTTTCTGAGACTGCTGTTTATGTCCTAATTCACACCCTCTATTGCCCTTGATCGACATGGCATCATTATGCTCTCCCAGGTCAGACTTACGCCATGCTGGCTGAGCGCTAGTCTCACTCTGCTCATAGGCCTTTTGCCTATCCTCCCTCCTGGGGGTGCTGAGAGGGTGGGGGTGGGGTGGGGTAGGAGCGTGTGCAACAGTTAAAGAGACTACACGCTAGGAGTGCAGTTGTTATGGCCTAAAGAGTCCAAACCATGGCTGGGAGAGGTGCTATTCTGTATGTACAGTATTAACCTCTGAACGGTAAATTTAACATGAGCAGAAATCAAACTGTCGGGGGCCGGGTGTCCTGGGAGAGCCGTGTGCTCCGGGAGAGCCGTGTGCCCCAGGGAAGCAGTGGGACCCGGGGGGAGGGGCCGTGTGAACCAGAGGAGGAGTGGATTCTATTCGTGTGGTCCTGAGATAGTCACCATAAAACAAGCAGACTGTCAAATGACAGCGGGGAGGGGAAGGAGACCTGGGGGCAGATAAGAGAACAACCGAAGGACTAGTATGCATGCATATAAGTACAACCAACGAACACAGAACTCTGGGGAGGGAGAGCATGAATGGGAGTCGTGGGGCGGGGGGAGGGGCAATGGTAAGCTATGTACACATATAATTAAAAAAAGGAAAAAAAAAAGAAATCAAACTGTCCTTCTCCTTCTTCAGACTCTGGATAGACTCGTGCTCATGGTCACTGTGAGCGAAGCACAGTAACCATTTTACATGGAGACCTTGGCAGCAGTGTTCATGATGGATGACGAGATATCATAAATAGTGATGTAACCAGCATTTGATAAGTGGCTCTAGCGATTGCAGAAGCAAAGGATCTACATGTTACAATATAAACAGGTTCCCAGGGGGTGTGCATAGATTATACATTACATCAGCTCACACGTGCCCGTGATATTTTGCAATTCACCTTAAAATTATGTTGTTTACGTAGACAAAACCCCTACTATAGCTTCCCAGGTCCCCGCTTACCCCAGGGGGTGGCGCCGTTCCTGGCTCCCTTCTCTGCCAGGTCATATGGTAAGGCGCTTGTTTCCTTATGGGTAGAATGTGTGGTAATGGATTCTGAAGGTGTGAGACTAAGAATATAGAGTATACGATTAGATCAGGCTGGATTTATTGGTATTAGAGCACTCATCTGGAATTTATTGGTATTAGAGCACTCATCTGGAATTCTAGACGTAATGTATTGATGACTCAGTTGTCTAGAATTAGTACTCACAGTAGCCCGGACTCAACAATGGTAGACAGCAGGGTTCCCCAAACATGGATATGCAGAATATCACTCGACTATCTTGTTTAAAAGGCAGCTTCTGAATCTCTGGGTCTGGGCTGGGCCTGGGATTAGGCGTTTAGCACAAGTTCCGATTCATGGACCGTATTCAAACAGCAGAAACTTCCAACCAGTAATGGTAGAGAACGGAGTCTAAAAGGCTCTAAAAGGTATGTTGGAATGGACTTAGGGGCAAGTCGACTTGCTCAGTCCCTGTTTGCCTGTCCTCTCAAGGAGGGTTAAGAGGACACGCCCTTCCTGAAGGTGAAGGAACTGCATTGCTCAGGAAAGCACCAGAATTACTGTGTCAGAGGTCATGGCGGCAGAAGTGTCAGAGCAACCAGGTCCCCCGATTTCATGGAAATAATGGATCGTGGCCCGTGGAGGCCTGGTGGGGACCTCAGTCATCAGAGACAAAATTATCATTACAAGCTGTTGGGAGAGAGGGGCAGTCTGTGCTTTCTACACCGTCTTCCGTCTGGCGTTCTCACCCGGAATGCTTGAAAAGAATCTAGTAATAGGATGAAAGTCAGACAAATCCAGAGTGTGGAACTTTGTGCAGAACTCGACAAAGGATTCAACATCATAGAAAGCAGAAGGAAGTCTCTGTGTGGGAGACATGTAGGTTGTTGGATATGAAAGAGGCATAGTGGCCAGACGGCAATTCATAAATTTTGAAAGGATCCTAAATCAAAGGGGAAAACCGGCCGTGGAAATCTGAATATCTCAAGATATTATTGAGCTAATGGGTTCTCCTAGGTGTGGTCATGGTGACGAAGTTGTACAAAAATGACTTTGTTCTTTGGGAATGTGTGTTGAAATAGTTAGGAGTGATGTGTCACGATGCGCACAGCACAAATGACTTGTAAAAAAGATAAATAGATAGGGAGAGAGAAAAAGAGAGAGAATAAGAGAGGGAACACAGATTCGGCAAGACTTTAGCAGGGGTGGATCTTAGTTGAGAGTGGTATTCACTGTCTAGGTTTAACCATTTTTTTTTCCCCAAAGAAAAAGAAACCGACTAAATAAATTCACTCAACAATTCTGACCACAATCAGAATTTCAGCTGGGCGCCGTTGAAAACAATACAAGTGAAACACAACGACCCAGAGAGTTTAAAAGTAAAGGGCCAAAAAAAAAAAAAAAAAGATAGACCAGGCACAAACTACATTTTTTACAGTTGCTGTGCAGCTCCTATAATGTCGCACAAATCAGATGTTTCATTCAAAAGATCATAAGCAAAGTCAACACACAATAATAATAATAATAATAATAATAATAATAATAATAAAAACAGTTCACCAGGAAGATGACACCATTTTAAACGTGTAGGCAATATGCTCAAGGAAACAATTTTTGGTGCCTAATGTCTACGAGGCGACAGGCTCCTGAATCATGTCCTACCTCCCTCGGCTTCCTACTCACTCCACCCATGGGACTAACTAGCCTGGTGGGTACCTGGGCGCGGATAAAAGGCACGGGTAGTTCAGTGGTGCCCGCGCCTTCTCCCTTGCGGACACAAGTTGCCTGAGGAGAGTGTCTGTTCCATTTTTCTCAAAGGCCCCGCCCCCCCGAGGGGGAGGACTGCCCCGCTCGAGCACTGCCCTGGGCTGGGGGAGGACGTTGGCTCATTTTCAGGTTCATTTGCAAACCCACTCTGGTGTCATACCTAGGTATGTCTTTCAGCTTCGCCTCTTTCAGCGAATGCTTTGACCTACATCTTTGCTTTTTGTTTTATTTCTCAGGGTATTCAAGTCACACAGCTTCAAGCACAGAGAGCGAGAGCGAGAAAGCATGTCCAGATGTATGAGGAAAAAATGAGACTCTATAACCATATCTGCTAAGTTTAGGACAGGACAGGCGATCTAGAACTTGGCTCTCAACAATATATTCCTTCAAAGAATTCTGAAATATTTATAAAATGTTACCACGCACTAGGCCACAAAGCAAGTTTTTTAAAAATATATATATATTTCATTGATAGTTTAAAGAGAGGAAGGGAGAGAGATAAAGAGCTAGAAACGTCGATGAGAGAGAAACATCCACCAGCTGCCTCTTGCACACCCCCTACCGGGGATGTGCCTGCAACCAATGTACATGCCCTTGACCGGAATCGAACCCGGGACCTTTCAGTCCGCAGACCGACGCTCTACCACTGAGCCAAACTGATTTCGGCCACAAAGCAAGTTTTAATAAATACAAAAAAAACTCACCCCAATTTATATAATTAGACCAGATTCTTCAAGTCCAGTGTAATTAGATATGACATTTAATAGCTACAAAATAGACAGCCCTCACCACTCCCTTACAGGTGGACAATTTGGGCAGGCTTCTGAACAATCCATAATTGGAACAAGAAATCCCAATGGCTATGTTGGTAGACAGCACTTATACCAACAACAATTTAAATAACAGCAACCAAACCTGTGAGACATACCTAAGGCTAAAGGAAAGGAATAACAAGAAGGAAGAGTGAAACATCAAAGAGTTAGCTGTCCAGTTTGAGAAGTTAGTAAAGTAAAACAGAAGGAACCCCTCCTCCCTTTAAATCAGGGATTTTAAAGGCGATCCTGTTTATTGTGGTAGGCTAAAGGGCCAAGGATAGCTTTGACAATTAAAAAAAAATTGGAGGGAAAATGGACTCACCAAACAGAAAGAAAAAAATAATAATAAAAAAGGTGCAAATGCCGGGCCGGCATGGCTCAGTGGTTGAGCAATGACCTTTGAACCAGGAAGTCATGGTTTGATTCCCAATCAGGGCACATGCTGGTGGCAGGCTGGATCCCCAGTGTGGGGTGTGCAGGAGGCAGCTGATCAATGATTCTTTGTCATCATGGATGTTTCTATCTCTCTCTCCTCTCCCTTCCTCCCTGAAATCGATAAAAATACATTGAAAAAAAAAAAAAGCTGCCCAGAATTGACACAGTGTCCTATTGGTGCAAGGACGGAGCAGTGGACTAGGGGTCACCACCCCATGGCCTGCGGGCAGCCCAGCCCACTGCCTGTGTGGCAACGAAAGCCTCCTTGGAGCCCAGCCACAGGCGAAGTTTAGTTGCTTTTGCACTGCAACCGCACAGTTGGGTAATCCTGACAGAGACTCTGTGACCCACAAACCGTAAAATATTTATTGTCTGGCCTTTATGGAACCAGTGTGCTGACCCTAGAGAAGCAGATCATTGAACTGAAGTAAAAGGCCAATCGAATTTCACAACATTGGGAAAGGAAGAACTATTTTAAAAAATATATATATTTTATTGATTTTTTACAGAGAGGAAGAGAGAGGGATAGAGAGTTGGAAACATCGATGAGAGAGAAACATCGATTAGCTGCCTCCTGCACACCCCCCACTGGGGATGTGCCCGCAACCAAGGTACCTGACCTTGACCGGAATTGAACCTGGGACCTTTCAGTCCGCAGGCCGACGCTCTATCCACTGAGCCAAACCGGTTTTGGCAGAAAAGGAAGAACTATTGAATTGATGGGTTCGGACCAACTGACTATACATATGGGAATAGATAAAAGTAAGTTGCCTCTTTATACCTTACCCCAAAATATACATCTTTAGAAGGATTAAGGATCTAAATGTGAAAAGCAGAACTCTTAAAAGGTTTAGAGTTCGGCTTAGAAAAGAGGTGGAATAGCTTATGATCTTGGGTTGGGGGAGAGTCCGTTAAACAGGTTGCTAAAAGGTTAAGCTAGAAAGAAAAAAGATGGATCCTTTGATCAGATTAAATATTGAAGCTTCTGTGTAATAGGAGACTCCACAGACTGAGTTCGCAGACTCGTCACACACAGGGAGGAGGGATCCGGAATGCACACAGCAGAACGAGCTTGGTATCCAGAATCCATGAGGAACCACACGTATCAGCGAGAAAAAGACAACCCGCACATCAACAAAGGCTGTTTCTTTTTTTTTTTTAAAAAATATTTTATTGATATTTTACAGAGAGGAAGGGAGAGAGAAAGAGAGCTAGAAACGTTGATGAGAGAGAAACATCGACCAACTAACTGCCTCTTGCACACCCCCTACCGGGGATGTGCCCACAACCAATGTACATGCCCTTGACCGGAATCGAACCTGGGACCTTTACAGTCCGCAGACCGACGCTCTACCACTGAGCCAAACCAGTTTCGGCAACAAAGGCTGTTTCTGAACCGGTAGAAAGGGGAAGATTGACAATCACGATGAATTATAATCCTTTGCTTGGTCTCTTGCAAACCTTCTTAGTCCCCAAAGCCACAAATGGAGAGACAGAGATTCTCCTTGATATGCAAGGTGCTTTGGGCAAACTTTTACCTGTGCCAACTACTTTTAAGAAAGGCACTGTGGAGAAATTATGCTCCCTACTGTCCTAGCATTCAATATCACCGCCAATCTATCAGAAGAAAGTCATTTCTATTAGGGCTCTCAGCCTAACTATCCTTCTCTCCACGGGCTTCCTGTTCCACCGCATAAATTCCCATCCACAACCCTGGCTTCCTCCACGAGGCTGGGAGCTCTGTGATGGTGGGCGTCATGTCTGACGCTCTGTGTATGCCTGGGTACCTAACACGTGGTGAGGCAACACGCGTTGCCTGAATGGACCCCTGGGGTAGATTCCTTATTCTTGCTCATCCTGACTTCACGGAGAAGGAAGACCCAGGTGAAGCAACGAGAATGGGGGAAAAGGGATCCAGGAAGTTGTGTTCGGTCCCATGCTTCCGTGCAGTTTCCCTCTGGAGCCTCATCCTCTCGAGCTGCCGAGCTGGGCGGCAGGCAGCCTGCAGACTCGGAGGTGGGCAGACTGCATCGTAATCACCATCTAGTAAACTTCAAAGGGAGAAAAAATGGGGGGAAAACATGAGCGGGACTAATTGCTGGCTGCCACAAATTGGTTTCTGGGCATTTTATTTATTTATTTTTCCAATTTTTTTTATTAAGGTATTATATGTGTACATATCTTACCATTGCCCCCCCCCCCACCTCCCATTCATGCCCTCCCTCCCCAGAGTTCTGTGTTCGTTGGATGTACTTATATTCATGCATACCAGTCCTTCGGTTGTTCTCCTATCTCCCCCCAGGTCTCCTTCCCCTCCCCACTGTCATTTGACAATCTGCCTGTTTTATGGTGACTATCTCAGGACCACATGAATAGAATCCGCTCCTCATTTGGCAGTCTGCTTGTTTTATGGTGACTATCTCAGGACCACACAAATAGAGTCCGCTCCTCCTCTGGTTCTCACCGCCCCTCCCCCTGGGTCCCACTGCTTCCCCTGGGACACACGGCTCACCCGGGACACCTGGCCCCTTTAGGGGACACGGCTCACCCGGGGCACACAGCCCCCTGGGACACACGGCTCACCCGGGGCACACGGCCCCCTGGGTTCCTGGGCATTTTAACTGGTTCCATCGTTGGTCTAGATGCCACAGTGATAGGTCGGTGCCACGTGTAACTACGAACACAGGGAGATGCAGAGATAACCGAGAGAGGCTGTGACCTCACCACGTGGCCCGCTCCATAGCCTAAAGGGAATGATTTTCCCCCTGCTCTGGGTGTTTGGCATAATTGTGTGTCACAAAGTAGCCAAAAACGACTCTCTTGTTTACCAAGTACATAACCTACAGCCACCGAGAAGGGACACAGATGAACCAACTCCTCTGCTGGGCTGCGAGTCAGGATGCCTGGGGTCAGATCAGGCTCTGAAGCAACTAGCTGTGTGCCCACAGGCCAGTTGCTTGTCTACCATTTAGTTTTCTTTTTAAAAAAATATTTTATTGATTTCAGAAAGGAAGGGAGAGAGAGAGAGATAGAAACATCAACGACGAGAGAGAAGCATCCATTGGCTGCCTCCTGCACGCCCCACACTGAGGATAGAGCCCACCACCTGGGCATGGACCCTGACGGGGAATCAAACCCCGATCTCCTGGTTCACAGGTCAATGTTCACCCCTGAGCCATGCCGGCTGGGCACAGCATTCAGGATCCTTGCTCTAATACACGGGCTCATGCATTCACTTTTCCACGTATTCAATACATGCTAAGCGCCTACTGTATTCTTGGCACCATGCTAGGTCCTGGGGACTGGGAGAGTAAGGCAGAGTCCCCGGACTTCATCCCAGTGCAGTATGGGATAATGGGGAGGAGCTGAAAGCATGGGGCAGGACGATACTTGGAGGCATGCGCAGATGCTGAGGGGATTTAGGAAGGAGGGGAGTGAAACTAAGTATTCAAAGGAGGAGATTCTTCAAAGGAGGAGATTCTTTGAGTGCTTAGTAGGAGTTTGCCAGGCAGGGAAGCAGAAACAAAGTCCATTCGAATGAAGAACGGGAACAGGGTATCAGAGACACGTGAAAAAGAAATGTCGAGCCGAAACCGGTTTGGCTCAGTGGATAGAGCGTCGGTCTGCGGACTGAAAGGTCCCAGGTTCGATTCCGGTCAAGGGCATGTACCTTGGTTGCGGGCACATCCCCGGTAGGGGGTGTGCAGGAGACAGCTGGTCAATGTTTCTCTTTTATCAGTGTTTCTAACTCTCTATCCCTCTCCCTTCCTCTCTGTAAAAAAATCAATAAAATATATTTTTGAAAAGAAAGAAAGAAAAAGAAACGTGGAGAGGATTTAGCGACCTTACAGTTCTCCTCCCTACCAAATACTAAGGCTTCCTGGGGCTTGTGGGATCTTTCTGGGTTTCCCTCGGAATATCACGCCGTTTTCCACAAGCCCAGACACAGGCGGTGTCGGTCGGGCTCAGACCGAAGGCACCCAGTCCCTTCGGATGAATTCATGCCTTGCCGATTCTAGGAAACCTTTTCTTTAAAAAAAATATATTTTATTGATATTTTACAGAGAGGAAGGGAGAGAGATAGAGAGCTAGAAACGTCGATGAGAGAGAAACATCGACCAGCTGCCTCCTGCACACCCCCCACCGGGGATGAGCCCGCAACCAAGGTACATGCCCTTGACCGGAATCGAACCCGGGACCCTTCAGTCCGCAGGCCAACGCTCTACCCACTGAGCCACACCGGTTTCGGCTAGGAAACCTTTTCTTAACCTTCGTGCACTTCTCCACCTCCAGACAGGCCGGACTGACGTTCCCCCTCCACCGGGAAGGGCTGCCCGGAGGAAGGACCATGTGATTCTGCAGAACCGTCGGCAGGTGCACCCTGGAGCGGCGAGCGCTCCGCTTACCCACAAGCCAACAGTTACCCAGGTGGCCTGGCTAATCCGGCCGCTTCCCCGCGGGAAAAACCAACCACCTCCTTCCCATCTCGCCCAAAGAAATGAGACATCTACTCCTTTGTGAGAGGAGAGTCCCCTGATGACCACCCCAGGAAGGTTGTTGTCGCCGGTGAGCCCTGAAACCAGGCGGAGAAGGGGGAAATCTGAGTCTCCCTTCAAGGGATGGACAATGTGATGGCAGGCTCCGGTGTCTCCCACCCGGTGTCTCCCCCCCCGGCAGCGGGAGGAAGCATTAGCTGCCCTCCTCCATGCTAGCCGTCGAGGCAGCTGGCACGGGGCAGGGGAAGGTCTCCGGGCGGCCAGGCCGGGGCTGGGCACGTCGGGTCAGCTGCCACCTGATGGTTTAATTGCTTGGAAAGCTTCCCTCCCGAGGGTGGCGAGGCCCCAGCGGCGTACGTGACTCACGGCATATGAACTCCTGAATGTTTTAGGAATGAGGCTTGCCTTGGTTTTCAGCAACCACTCAATTCCCCCCAAGGTATCTTGTGGGGAAGAAAAAATAGAAGGTGGGGTGGGGTGGGAGTGGGGTTGGGGGGGTGTTCTGGTAGCTATTCTCAAACCACAACCCATCCCCACCTGCGAGGGGCACTCGCGGACGGTTGCCTACCAGCGGAGAAGAGAAATGGACATTTCTGTAGGACCGGCCACGCGTTCCAGAACTTTCCTCCCGAGGTCTCCTTGACGCTTTACAACAACCCCATGAGGCAGACGGTGCAGGTGCTGTTTTTAAAGGGGGGGGGGTGATGGAAGCTCCAAGTCTAAATTCTCCAACGCAGGGGCAGGGGCCCCGTGCCCAGTCTCACCCCAGCAGACCCCGTGCTCCCCGAGAGGGAGGCCACGGGGCAGATGCCCATCGGCAGCGCTCTGCCCCCCTGCATCCCTGCTTCCCGGAGGGCTAGCAGGAAGGGGTCAGCGGGGCAACAGGTGTGGGGGGGAGGTGTGAGAGCAGGAGCAGAGAAGAAAACGCGGTGCAACCTGGGTATAAGGAAAAGGGTTGGCCTTGGAGGCAGCGCCCGGGCTGGCACCACGGATGATAGCCATGCTGGTGAAACCTGGCTTGCCCCCCATTCTCTCCAGTTCCAGAATGGCCTCCCTCAGCCCTGGCATCCGCCCCTCAGCTCAACAGCTATCTATGCAGCGCCTGCTAGCTACCAGCTACCCTAATGGGCACCGGGGAGACGGCAGTGACCAATCAAAGGCCCTCCTTGGAAGGGCAATCGTTCTAGGTGTTTCTCTCTAGCGCTTCAGGCTGGCTTTAGGCTACTTCGACTTCTCTGTTAGGGTGCCCCCCCTTCTGTCTCTGTTGATGCACACCCGCGCATGCATGCACACCCGGACACGCAGGGTCTCACCTAGGCGCCCTCACATGCACGTGCCAGTACACACGCGTTCTCGCACGCACACGTGCACACGCCTCCTGCCTTGCAACCCCCTCTTGCTCACCTCTCTTGCTCATGCACACAGGCACTGACACACATATACACGTGTACATGCACATGCACACACACTGACACATATACACACGTGTGATCACATGCACACGTGTGCACACACCTGCTCCATGCTGAGGGTATCGCAGAGGCACCGGAGGTGGGTCCCAGCAGCCCAGGAGGGCGCTCTGACGCCCCCCTCCCCCTAGTGGGGCCCGGCCTGCGATTGAGGCCGGTTGCACAGTATGGAGCCCCCCGATTCCGGGTGGTCACCACCGGCCCGGCTTCCTCTCCGGGGCCCACGTGCAGCTCCGGGTCCCGCCTGGCGCGCTGCGGGGCAGGAGGTCGGTCCCTGGTGACCCCCAGGTCCACAGCGCCCGGGAGGGAGGCAGGCAGATTACTCCCTTCTTAGCGATGACTTCTGGGGCCCGGGCTGGTGGGAGGAGAGAGGGAAGGTGCGCTCTTGGGCAAGGCGCAGGTGGAAAACAATCACCGGGCCCTTTGGAAACGGCCTGGGCCCCGGGCCTGGGACTCGGCGGCCTGAAACCCGGCCAGGGAGCCCGGTCAGGGGGTGCGGACGTGTGCATCGCTGGGTGACGGATTAGATGCTCCTTTTCCCCCGCCCCCCAGGCAATTCCCGGCGGTTGTTTGTTTGTGTCTGAGCCTAGCAACCGCCTAGCAACCGCCTGCCCGCCTCTGCCTCTCCGCGCAGAGCAGCCCCCGTGAGTCTGCGCAGAGGACCGCGCGCCCCGTTCTGTCTCCAGCTCGGCCTTTCCCACGCGCCCCCCAGCTGCTCGGGGGCACCTCCGCCTCCTGGGCCAGTCAGCACTTTTTTTTTCTTTTTTTTAAAAAAATATATTTTATTGATTTTATTACAGAGAGGAAGGGAGAGAGAGAGCTAGAAATGTCAATGAGAGAGAAACATCGACCAGCTGCTTCCTGCACAGCCCCCACCGGGGATGTGCCCGCAACCAATGTACATGCCCCTGACCGGAATCGAACCTGGGACCTTCCAGTCGCTCTACCACTGAGCCAAACCGGTTTCGGCTTTTCTTTTTTTCTTTTTAATAAAATTATAATAAACTGCAAAAGAAAAAAAACAAACTTTCATTAATTCCTTGAACGTGTGAACAATCACTCAGTAGAAAACCATTTAAAAGTGCGTAACCTCAGAATAGAATATTTCAACAATGTACCAGAGCTCTTACATAGCCCCAGATCAGTGCAATTCGAATACTATTACAATGAAAGATTTCTCTGTAGATTATATCCTCATGTTTTAAAATTAATTTAGTTGTTATTTTTAATCACAGGTACATGTTTTGAATACAACATTACTCCCTGGTTTGTTAATTGTTGGACTCCGTAAAAATCGGAAGGCACTCAATGGACAGCCAACCCATCCCATGGTGCTCTGAGTGAAGAAGACAAGTCAGTTTAGATATACGATGGACTAAAATCCCACTACTTAAGACTACACAGTCAGCACTTTTAAAAAAAATATATTTTATTGATATTCTACAGAGAGGAAGGGAGAGAGATAGAGAGCTAGAAACGTCGATGAGAAAGAAACATCGACCAGCTGCCTCTTGCACACCCCCCACTGGGGAATGTGCCCACAACCAATGTACATGCCCTTGACCGGAATCGAACCCGGGACCCCTCAGTCCGCAGACCGACACTCTACCACTGAGCCAAACCGGTTTTGGCAACACAGTCAGCACTTTTGAGAGGTTCCCCGAAGGCCAGTCCTCCCTCTCTGCCCCCTCAGGGAGGAGCAAGAAGGGAGGCGCAAGGCAGGAGAAGAGGACTCCTAGATGCATTCCTAAGGGCCCCCCAAGTTGGCAGGTGTCTATGAGGCCCCCACAAGGTCGTCAGGCTGCTGGAGGCTCTCTCCTTTTGCACCTCCGTGTCAACCTCTGGCTCCATGTCAACGCCGAGAGACCAAGACAGAGTCTGGGTCTCCCCTTTGGCCCGGGCACCAAGTCCCAGGAGCAGAGAGAGCTCTGCCCTTGTCCTCCGCCCCAAACTCGGTGGAGACACAGCCACGTTGGGAGGATGATGGGCGCTTAGCTCCCGCGAGAGCACGGAGGGCGTTTCTCCGCCCCGGGTGCCCCCCAGCCTGGAGCTGCTGACCTGCAGTTGGAGGGAGACGTGGCTCCCCTCCTTACCTGTCTCCTAGCTCGTGCACCCTGGGGGCCTCCACACAGCACCCCTTTTAGTGCCCCCTGGGCCTCTTGTTGCACATGCGTTGTCACCTCCGATCTGCAGGGGAGGAGAGAGCGCGTTCAGAGGGGTTACGTGACCTGCCCAAGTTCATGGATAGCTATCCATGGGGGGGAGGCAAAACAGGGCAGACCGGGCCACCTTGGATTGGTTTTTATCACCGATGGGAATTTATCTTCTTGGTTCTTGCCACGCAGGGGGTGGGGTTTGGGAATTGGGGTGCCTGTGCTCCCTCTATTGCAGTCATGCCAATTTCTTTAAAAAAAAAAAAAAATATATATATATATGCCGAAACCGGTTTGGCTCAGCGGTAGAGCGTCGGTCTGTGGACTGAAAGGTCCCGGGTTCGATTCCGGTCAAGGGCATGTACATTGGTTGCGGGCACATCCCCGGTGGGTGGTGTGCAAGAGGCAGCTGGTCGATGTTTCTCTCATCGACGTTTCTAGCTATCTCTCTCCCTTCCTCTCTGTAAAATATCAATAAAAATATTAAAAAAAATAAAAATATATATTTTATTGATTTTTTTTTTTTTTTTTTTTTTTTTTTTTTTTTTTTTTTACAGAGGAAGGGAGAGGGATAGAGAGTAAGAAACATTGATGACAGAGAACCATCGATCAGCTGCCTCTTGCACACCCACCACCGGGGATGCGCCCGCAACCAAGGTACATGGCCTTGACCGGAATCGAACCTGGGGCCTGTCAGTCCGCAGGCCGATGCTCTTTCCACTGAGCCAAACCAGTTCTGGCAGCCATGCCAATTTGACTACAAACAGCCCTCTTCTACCTCCTAGATTTCTCTCACCGTCTCCCTGATGTGGAATGCCCTCTCCCTTCCAACAGGCCAGCTCTTACACACCCACAAAGGCCCGGCTGGCTGACAAGCTGCCTCCTGCACAAGCCTCCTCCTGCCCCCAGTAGCTTTCACCCGGCTCCGTCCGCTCTACACTCCCGAGCTTACAGTCTGTGCTGTGAAATCTAGCCTTCCATTACGTCAGTGTTTTGGTTCCGGCGGTCTTATTCCATCCGCCACGCTGAGAATCTCCATTAGGGCAGGGACCATGGCACGGACCCTTCCCCTGATGCGCCCCATCGTATCACGTGTGGGGCTTGGGCCAGGGGTGGGCAAACTTTTTGACTCGAGGGCCACAATGGGTTCTTAAACTGGACCGGAGGGCTGGAACAAAAGCATGATGGAGTGTTTGTGTGAACTAATATAAATTCAAAGTAAACATCAGTACATAAAAGGGTACGGTCTTTTTTTAAATTTTTATTTCAATAGTTTAGAACAGCCATCCGGCCCGCGGGCCGTAGTTTGCCCACGCCTAGGCCAGGTCCAAAGCCGGACTCACTGGCTCTCATCTGGCTAATGGAGCAGATGCTTACTAACCTGGCCGACTGGGGGCCAAAGAGCTTTGGCCCCGGCATCTGGACGGGAGATCCTATTGGGCGTTCAGCCGTCAATCAACCAGTGGCAACTCCTCCTCACTGGGTGGCTGGCCTGCCTGGTTCCTCCAGACTGTCAAGAGTGATTGCGCCCGGATTACCCGAGACAGCGAGACAAAGCATAATTGTATTCTCCATTCCCATTAAGACATCCGAGGTGACATCCGGGCGCGGCCCCTAACAGGGCCCAAACTGCATGCAGTGCACACACAGCTCGATAGGAAAGACCTGGTCTAAAATGGAAATAGAACAAACAAAACTAAAAAAACAAACAAACAACAACAACAACAAAAATAACAGGAGGCGAGTGATTGCTTTTGGGAGAAGTAGTTCTGTGTTTCACGATGAAGAATTTGAAACGGTTCAAATACCTTGTCTGAGGCCAAGTCTGTCTTCCTGTTACCCTCTCAGCACAGGTGAGTGCTCACCCTTGACCTTTGCAGTGTAAACACGCTTTCCCATCCCTGGACTCATTTTTCTTTTGTCACAAAATCTTGAGAAGGAATAATAGTAAGAACAGCAATAGAGTTTACACACGGTCTCTGCTTAATGATGACTGTGTGGTGGGCACCATTCTAAGGGTCCTCGAGGTCCAGGCGGAAGAGAAATGAGGCTGAGACCCTCGAGCGCTCTCTCCCACCCAAAACCCCCCTTTGGACCAGTTTGTTTGGAACATTCACTTGTTCCCATTTTCCAGATGCAGAGACTGAGGCACTGAGAGTCAAGATTTCAGACCCATGCACTCTTCCAGGTGGCGAAGCCTGCACCCAAACCCAGGTGTCCTGGCCTCCAAGCTGGCAGAGAAAGGGGCGGCTGCCAGGTCCCCTGGCCTCGTACCGGTGGCTCTTGCTCATTTCACTTGACACTTTCATATATATATATATATATATATATATATATATATATATATATATATATTATTGATTTTACACAGAGAGGAATTGAGAGGGATCGAGAGTTAGAAATGTGGATGAGAGAGAAACATCCACCAGCCGCCTCCTGCACACCCCTTACTGGGGATGTATCTGCAACCAAGGCACATGCCCTTGACCGGAATTGAACCTGGGACCTTTCAGTCCGCAGGCCAATGTTCTATCCACTGAGCCAAACCGGTTTTGCCTCACTTGACTCTTTCCGGGAAGCTGGTAGGCAGGAGAGCCCCGGGTTCACTCCTCGGGAAGGGGCAGCTGCTGGGGTTGGTGTCCTGGGCTCGTGGGTTTGGGGACACAGAACTGGGCTTGGAAGGTGATGACAGCCTAGTGCTCTCTCTGCCTCCTAGTAGCAGGTGTGGCCTAATTCACGCAACCTCTCTGAGCTGAAACGTGCTTCTCTGCAGATTAGGGATGATAACCCCAAATACTTGTCAGGATCCAAGGAGGCCACATAAAGATCCAGCTCTGTGCTAGCACCGTGGTCGGCAAACTGCGGCTCTTTGGCCCCTTGAGTGTGGCTCTTCCACAAAATACCACGGCCTGGGCGAGTCTATTTTGAAGAAGTGCCATTAGAAGAAGTTTAAGCTTAAAAACTTTGGCCCTCAAAAGAAATGTCAACGGTTGTACTGTTGATATCTGGCTCTGTTGACCAATGAGCTTGCCGGCCACTGCCCTCGCTGGTTTGGCTCAGTGGGTAGAGCACTGGCCTGTGGACTGAAGGGTCCCGCGTTGGATTCCTGTCAAGGGCACCTGCTCAGGTTATGGCTCGATCCCCAGCAGGGGGGCATGCAGTAGGCAACCAATCAACGATCCTCTCTCATCATTGATGTTTTTATCTCTCGCTCCCTCTCCCTTCATCACTGAAAACAATAAAAGCATATATTTAAAAAAAAAAAAGGATCCAGTTCTTGTGATAACCCTCCCTCTTCTCTTTCGCCTACTGGTCCAGGCCAGCATCTCCTGTTTGCACGCAGGGTTGGCTGTGCGGAGTCGACGCCATTGTCCTGAATGTAAGGAGGTGGGTCCCTCCGAAAGGAACGCTTACCCCTGTTATCATCTGGGACGGATGTCTGGGTTCGGATGGGAAAATAGGTCCTAAGGTGGGTCTTAGGTGAGAGAGAGAGCTCGCCCTGAGCAGGCTTGGGAGAGGGGCCACGAGTTCCAGAAGGAACCCTGTGACATGTATGTTCACCTGGCTTTGTGTCTCCTTGGTTGCTTCCCATCTGAGTGGCATCTTGTCACAAAGCCCCAGCCCGCACCCCCCCCCCCCCCCCCCCGTGCTGCTGTGGAGGGCGGTGGCCCACGCCGGCCAGCCTGGCGAGGTGCCGACAGCATGTGGTGCTGGGGATGTCCCCGAGGCAGAGGCAGGTCAAGATCCCTGAACAATGAGAGCTTCTGAGAAAGAAAGAAGGTGCACAGCGTGAGGAGACGCACGCCGAATGCCCACCTTCCCGGGCCAGGCTGCCAGGATCTCTGTGGGCATTTTCTCACCCAATCCTCCCAATAGCCCAAAAGGCAGGCCTGTGCCCTTGCCCACGTGGGGGGAACTTGGCCTCACAGAGGTCAGCCGGCTTGCCCAGGTGCCTGGCCAGCCTGTGGCGGTGACGGGGATCCAGAGCCTGGTCTGCGGGACTCACATGCCCCTGCTGCTGCCACACTGTGCGCAGCGACGGACGGCTTGGCTTGCCCTGGCTCTGTTCCTCTCCGAGAGAAGGGGGCAGTGTTGGTTGCACTGGCTGGATGGCGAGATTCTTGTCACCCTTAAGACGCACGGGTTAAACCCCTCCTGGTCCCTGCACGGAGCAAAGCGCTGAAGTGCTTTGTGTGCCAAAATTGGTACACAGACCGGGTCTCTGCCCTCTGGGAATGGGCTTCCCAGCACATGAAGGTGGCACAGTGGCCCTGAAGCCAAGGCTGTGGCTGCCATTCTCTCACCAGTCACAGGTGGCACCCCTCTCCCAGCGGGCGAGGGGAAGTGGGCATGGAGGCGTGGGGAGGACTTTACAAATGGGTCCCCACTTCTGGGAAGCACCTCTGAGCGGCTAAGACTTTGGGGGTAGAGAGAAGGGGGTTTGAAGCCTTCTACTTAGCTGTGACCTTGGCCAAATTCCTTCCCGGTCTACGCTGCAGTGTCCCGCCCGCGGAGCTGGACTGACGGGGCATCACGCCGTTAAGTGAGACGCTCTAGGGAGGCGCTCAGCACAAGGCCGGACAGCAGGGCGGTCTCCATCAGCAGCAGCTCGCATGACAGCGATGGGTAGGTGGCTTGTACCCCGGGTGGAGTTTTGGGGTGAGGGAAGCTCTGCGGCCAGGGAAGGGGGACTTTTGATTGCACTGCCTCGCGGCTGTGTGGCTGTCACAGGCTGCCAGGCCCTGGTGATGGCCAAGTATGGCCTCTCTCGAGTTCTTCAAATGCCTGTTTCTTAGTTGATGGTTGGCCTTTAGTTCTTTTTTCTTTTTATTTATTTATTTGTTTTTTTATTTATTTATTAAGGTATTATATGTGTACATAGCTTACCATTGCCCCCCCCCCCCATTCATGCCCTCCCTCCCCAGAGTTTTGTGTCCGTTGGTTGTACTTATATGCATGCATACCAGTCCTTCGGTTGATCTCTTGTCTCCTCCAGATCTCTCTACCCCCCCTTCCCGCTGTCATTTGACAGTCTGCTTGTTGTTTTACTGTCTCTATATCTATCTTTCTGTTCATTAGTTTATAATGTTCTTTAATATCCATAAATAAGTGAGGTCATGTGGTGTTTCTCTTTCATTGACTGGCTTATTTCACTCAGCATGATGCTCTCCAATTCCATCCAGGTTACTGCAAATGATGAGAATTGCTTCCTTTTAATGGCAGCATAGGATTCCATTGTGTAGATGTACCATAGTTTTCTGATCCATTCATCTGCTGACGGGTTTTCTTTTTTTTTAATCTTTATTGTTGGGAGTATTTCATATGTCCCTTCTTTCCCCCATTGACCTCTTCTAGCCCACCCTCACCCCACCCCAGGCCCTCACCACCCTACTGTCTGTGTCCATGGGCGATGCATATATGCACACAAGGTCTTTGGTTAATCTTTTCCCACCCACCCACCCTCCGCCGCCTTCCCTCCAAGGTTTGGCAATCTATTCCGGTGGTCGGCAAACTCCTTAGTCCACAGAGCCAAATATCAACAGTACAGCTGTTGAAATTTCTTTTGAGAGCCAAATTTTTTAAACTTAAGCTGTACAGGTAGGTATATTGTTATTAACTTAATTAGGGTGCTCCTAAGCTGGCCTTTGTGAAAAACTCTAGGGGCCAAAGAGCTGCATGTATCTCGAGAGCTGCAGTTTGCCGACCACTGCTCTATTCCATGCTTCCATGTCCCTGGGTCTCCTTTAGTTCTTTTAAAAACATTTAAAATATATTTTATTGATTTTTTTATAGAGACGAAGGGAGAGGGATAGTTAGAAACATTGATGACAGAGAACCATCGATCAGCTGCCTCCTGCACACCCCCTACTGGGGATGTGCCAGCAACCAAGGTACATGCCCTTGACCGGAATCGAACCTGGGACCCTTCAGTCCACAGGCCAACGCTCTATCCACTGAGCCAAACCCGTTAGGGCTCCTTTAGTTCTTTATTCTAGAGAGACACGAGGCTTCCTTGGGCCCAAAGACACGAAGGACACGTGCAAGGCTGTACACCACAGTGTCAGGCGAACGGCGCGCAGTAGGAGTTCCATACATGCTGACCCACTGGGAAATCTGGGGCCCGGGCCCTGCGGACCCACAAGGGGACTGCTGCCCGACATATTCGCCTGTGGAGTTCAAGGGGCCGAGCCGCAGCCACAGTGGGTAAGATGTGTCGGTGCCCAGGGGCTGCCACGCAGGTGGGGTGCATTTCAGCCTGTGACAGCCCCTGGAATGGGCACCTTGCTCACCCAGAGCTGGACAGCGAGTGACCAAGGGCCACTCTTTCGTTCCTTCTGGGCAGGGGCTCTGCCTACCACAGGCTTCATGCTGAATGGCCTATCTGGGGGGGGTGTGTGGAGGGTGGAATGAAAGGGAGGCAGGATCCGAAGAACTACAGGAGAAAAAGATTCAACTCATACTAAACCCAAACTCAAACCCAAACCCAAACCTAAACCCAACCATCACCGCCCTCCCTCTCGCCCTCCTAGCCCTTACTTTTACACGGTGAGCTGTCTCGCAGCCAGCTCCCCTCCCAGGCAAATAATGTTTATTCCATGAGGCCCTGACACACGGGGCCAGAACAAGACAATGCTTGATTGTCTCTTCCCTCTCCCCCTGCGGCAAGCGCTGGGCTGGAGCCGAAAGACGTGAAAAGGGAAAGGAGCGATGTTGAGGTTCTTCTCATGGGCCCGGGCTCTGAGCTGTCAAAACAAGCCTGAGATAAGGGCAGGGGAGGGGCGCGGGCGGGCGCGGAGATTAGCGCAGCTACTCCCCGACCTGCTCGGAAAAGTTTCCCTCTTGAACCGAGTTCCTGGCAGCTGTGACCACTTAACCGGCTTTGGCTTCCATTAACCAGGAGAGTCAGTAAGTCACGGAGCTTAATGAGGCTATAAAGGGCCCCGGGAGTTACTCCTCGGTGAAAAGTGCCAATTCATTGCTTGGTAGATAAAAAAAAAATCTGGAGGTTCTGACTAAGAGGTGCGTTTGTCTAGCGCGAGGGATTGACGGCTGACCCCGCCGTGACCCCATGCCAAGAAGCAGGCTTGGAGGTGTCCACGGGCTCGGGAGCTCCTGAGGAAGGAGGAAGTTGGAAGGTGGGCGACCCACTCGGAGGGGCTGGGTTGCTGGGTCCCCCAGGAGCTTAGCTGCCTTTTGGGCGGGAAAGGTCTCTCGTCGTCATTGGATATCGTCCATCAAGGGGCACGTGGAAGGCCGAGGCACTGTTGACCGGATCAATGGGCACATCACCCTCAGGGGCTATTGGGAGTTATTCTTTTTTTTTTTTTTAAATATATTTTATTGATATCTTACAGAGAGGAAGGGAGAGAGATAGAGAGCCAGAAACGGCAATGAGAGAGAAACATCCACCAGCTGCCTCTTGCACAACCCCTACTGGGGATGTGCCCGCAACCAATGTACATGCCCTTGACGGGAATCGAACTGGGGACCCTTCAGTCCGCAGACTGACGCTCCACCACTGAGCCAAACCGGCTTCGGCTATTGGGAGTTATTCTACTCTCCCTCCTTGGAACGAGGGACTTGGTTCATTGCTCCTGTGAGCAATAACCTGACCCAGTGCTACCCGCGTTTCCCCGAAAATAAGACATCCTCCGAAAGTAAGACCTACTTCACGGAAAACATAAGACATCCCCTGAAAACAAGACCTAGCGCATCTTTGGGAGCAAAAAATTAATATAAGACACTGTCTTATTTTTTCGGGGACACTGGGTAGTAGAATCTTTATTTATAGGAATGAGGTGGGGCAAACGGAAGCCTCAGGACCCACTTCCGTTGCAACCCCCCCCCCCAACCCCGACAGGAGTGAAACGAGGGCTCCACCGAGGACTCATCAGCCTTTCAGAGCGTTCATTTGTCCCAACTCATTGGAGGTGGTTCGCACCCGCACTTTGTAGGTGAAGACACTGACTTTCAGGAGGGTTTGGTGACCCCTGAACAAGTGTGTCAGGCCCTGGGGTTCCGGGTTCTAGCCTGGTGGTCCTCCCATGCGCCCTCTATGAGCTCAAGCTCTCTGCCAGGTGGCTGGGAGGAGGGCATGCCAGACACAAAGACCTGGCTTCTCCCCTGGACTTGTCCACCTGCAGCGCCCCACCTCACCCGTCAGACTGCCCATCTCACTCAGAGGCCTGGCGTTGGCAGCGAGTCGGAGGAAAAGGACCTCAGAGCCCGTCTCCTGGCCCGTTTCACCGGTGGGAAAGCAGGAGGATACGTTTGGGGTGGTGTCGTGCCTAAGGGAGGTGGGGGGAGGGATTTAAAGGACAAGTAGCAGCTCCCAGGAACCCATCCAGCACTGAGCTCAGACCCTGGCTGGGAAGCCTGGGTAACTGACAGTCTGGCTCATCCCCTGCGGATTAATCAGCCTATAAAAGTCCTTTTTTATTTGCGAAGGGAGGGGCACCTCTATATCCCATCTGTTGACACCTGGACCGAAGAGGAGAGAGAGAGCTGCACCTCCTTGCCTATCCCAGCACCACGCTGGCACTCCCTGCCAAGCCGATGTGGTTGCTGGGAAGAACACCTGGTGGGTGAGGGATGGGTGAGCCTCCCGCTGGCAGCTGCCCCCTCTGCCAAGAGCCGCGATCGTGGCTCAGCGGATGGAAGCCTGAGAACACCCCTCCCCGAGGCACCTGTCCCAGAGGGGTGGACTCGGCAGTGAGATGGGGTTCGCCAGCACAGAAGCTGGCTCTCTGAGACCTCCCAGCTGGTCTTCCCATGGCTCTGTTCATGTTGGCTCCAAAACCAAATGAGTAGACGAATAGGGAGGTTTGCAGTCTTGGGTTACAGTTCAGAGAAGGGCTCACCATCCCTTCACGCCATTTGGTCCCTTCACGCCATTTCAGTTCCAATGGCAAGATAGCAGAGGGGAAGGGCTTTAGGCCAGGGTACGAGGGGCTGATGGACTTGGTTTCAAGGTGCGGTCCAAGGACAGGTGATCCTGGTGAGGAAAGAGCATGTGGAAAGGGCACAAGGTCAATGCCCAAGGTACCCGTGCTCCAGTCCTCGCTCGGGCCTGAGCCAGCTGCGTGACCTTGAGCGTGAGTCAATCTTTCTGGACCTCCGTTTCCTCAACCAAGAAACAAAACAAATTGGTGTGATGCTCTCCCAGAGCTCCTTCCAACTCCAGCATTTTATGGTTATGCAACTCCTCGCCTCAGCTCCGATGTCCTTCGTTTGCTGAGAAAATGCCACCGACACACCTCGGGTAGGACGCGTGCTCGGAGTTGTTTTCCCTGCTGTGCTGGTGGATGGGCAGTGCTCCACCCTGCCACCTGCCCTGCCCCCTTTGTCTATCTCAAGAAGTCCCACACAATGAGGCCTGCCCACGGCCTCTGCTGTTCCTCTTGAGTCCCTTGGTGTGTGTGTGAGTGAGTGTGTGTGTGTGTGTGTGTGTGCACACGCGCGCGCCATCGCTGGTCATACCACTGGGCTGGGAGGTCTGGGTCTCAATCCCGCCCTCCGGAACCAACTTGCTGGGTGGCTGCAGGCAAGACTTGGCTTCTCCGAGGCTCATCCACCTAATGGGATAAAGCACCCGCCCTGGGAAAGCACTCGGGGACGCTTCAGTGGAAGAAGCCAGAGGAGCATGAAGCAGCCTCATTGTGGAGGGCTGAGCATCTAAATCCCGGAGCCTTTGGGAGCCAGCGGCCCTTCACTAATGGGCTGTGGCTCAATGGCACTTTGTGCTTTTCCCAGTTCGCATGGAATTAGGGCCTCCTGGCAGACGCTGGGCCGCCGGTTCCCGTACACTGGAAACTTGGATCAAGGCACCCTCTCCTCGGATGACTTCTGAGCCCGGTCTCGAGGCATGTCCATGGGACAATGAACGGCCATGCTATGCGTGTCAGTGAGCTCTTCACAAACCTCACTCGGGCCTCGGGGATCTGCGCCTCCTTCATCCGACTCGGCTTGGCTGCCATGCTGGAGGCTGCTGAGTCACACAGCCCAGGCCCGTTACCTGCCGAACGTGGCTTTCTGGGACCCACCTTTCCGGGCGTAATGAACCCACAAGATGGATCTGAGAGCTCCTCCCTCCTCTCTGGCTTTACTTCCTCCTATTCCCCTGGCCCTTTCCTTCCCCCGATCTCCCCCCCACCCACTCCCAACTTCTGCCCTTCAGATGGGAGCTCCTGAGCTGGGAAGAAGGAGCAATTATCCAGCATAGACTGCAAGACTTTCTCCCAGGAAGTAGCCACATCATAGCCCCGACCCTGGAACAAAGGGGCCCCCAATTTTGCAAGAGATCCTTGAAGGGACAGGGGTATGAATGGAGGGGGTCCTCAGAGTCATTTAGATCTACTTGTAAGTCATCGAATCTTCTAAGTTCTCACAGGCCCCTGTGGCCTTGGCAATGGTTGACATGATGGAGTTGACTGGGGATGATTTTTCTCCCTGTCCAGAATCTTCTTCCCTTCTCACCTGCCTGATAACTACATGGTTCTTTAAGATCCACCTCCCTCTAGGAAGTGAACCATTCATTCAGTAAATACGGATTCATCATCTACTACGATCCAGGGACTATTCTAGTAACTTGGGATACAGTCGTGAAGAAACTACCCCCACATTCCAGCCTGCGTAGAGAGTATAAGGAAGCAGGGGCAGGCAGGTCACACAGATACATAAACCTAGAAAGTGCTAACTGCTCATGCATGCAGGGAGGAAAATAAAGCCAGTTAAGAGGACACAGAGTAAAGAATTTTTGCTAAGAAGGCTTCCCGAGGCTGCACCATGGAAGCAGAGACCTGAACAAGGTTAGCGAGTGAGCCGTGTGAACACCTAAGCATTTCCGGGAGAAGATGTGGGTTTGGTGTGTTTAGGAAAAGCAAGGAGGCTAGTGGAGCTGACGATGAGTGAGGAAGGAACCTGTAGGCACCAAGGTGAAGAGGTAGTGGGAGATCATGGCAAAAGGTCTTGTGGACTCCTGTAAGGACTTTGAGTTTTCACTGAATGTTTTTTTGAAACCGAGGGTGACATAATCCGATCTTGGTTTTAATAGGATCCCTCAGGACGAACTTGCTCTGAGTTCCAGCACTGGGGCAGCAGCTGGAAAGGCTCCAGGGACCGATGGGGAGGAACTGAACTGTCTGGCATCAGGGTGAGAGCTAGAGGGGCAGATTTCTCCTAGACAGAAGTGCCGGCAGAGGGATGAGCCCTTCGTATCTGAGTCCCCAGGAACCTGGCTATCATTCTTAGCCACACCCTGGTGAGTCTGACAGCCCAGGGACACCAGCGATCATGTCAAGATCAGTTTCAGAGGCTCTCAAGAGAGAAATGGGGAAGAGGAAGTAGAGATAGTTCATATAAACAACCCTTGAAGAATTTTGCTGAGAAGGTGATTAGAGAGATGAGTGACTACATGGAGGAAAATGTGGGTCAAGGCAGTTTTTTTAAACATTAAATTAACTCACTCATTAATTGCTTAAGAGGCTAAGGGAGCCACTGTCACAAATTTTGAGAGCTCAGGCTAGGGCCAGGAGAGGAGATGGAAGGAAAGGTCTTTTTCATCTTCTTCCCAGTAGCTCCAACACCCAAGTTCTGTCTCGTGTCTTTCACCAAATAGTGAGAGATGTATTCATTTAAAAAATATATTTTATTGATTTTTTTTTTACAAAGAGGAAAGGAGAGGGATAGAGAGTTAGAAACATTGATGAGAGAGAAGCATCGATCAGCTGCCTCTTGTACACCCCCTACTGAGGATATGCCTGCAACTAAGGCACATGCCCTTGCCCGGAATCAAACCTGGGACTCTTCAGTCCCCAGGTTGACACTCTATCCAGTGAGCCAAACTTGATCTTTCTATGTGTATTTAGGCTGTGGCTAAACGTCTTCTATGTATGATGGAGCGGGCATCAGAAGACTTGATACCTGTTTCAGAGAAGATATTTATGCCCGGAAATTACACATAAAAGAGTGAGAACCCTTACAAATGTCGGATCCTGCATTACAAACTTGACATGAATTCTAAAAGAATAGTAGCCCACAACATCAATCCCACACACTATACCACTAAAATGGAAACGGTGGGCTCACGTTGGCGTTGACTGGGGATTCTTCTTTTCTCATAACAAGGCACCTGGTTTCCCTTTAGGATCTCTTAATAACAACACCACCAATAGATATCCTTCTCCCCTTTACACCTTGGCCGTGTCATAAACCAAACCACACCACAGAACAGGGAGCCTTGGGGCTGGTGAGATCTACATGAAAACCCCCTACGTTGCTATTCGTTAACTGTGAGGCTGTGAACAAATTCCCTCTGCGAGCTTTGGCTGTATTATTTATAAAATGGGATGACCCCTACCTCACAGGGTCAGTGTGAAGTTCAGTTTCAATATGAATGTAAACTGCCTGGCCTGACATCTGGCACAGACTAGACGATCAATAATGACAACTAAGTAGAGAATTCACAGCATTGACAGTGGCAGGAGCGATGCGTGCAGCAGCCTTCCCAGGAGTGGAGACAAGAGGGATTGACTGGCCTCCAATCTTCTCAGTGGAAATCCTTTTAGCAGGTGGCAACAGCTTTGCCGATCACCCACATCATTGGTCCATATTGGCTTTCACACATTTATTTAACCATATATATATATATATATATATATATATATATATATATGTATATATATATATATATATTTTATGGACAGCCTTGTAAGTTCTGAACAACAAAATCCCCGTCCTCATAGGGCTTATGTAAGAGTGAGTTTTGGGGTTAAACCCAGGTCACCAGAGTTGAGTATAAACTTTCATGTCTTTATTGCTTTAAGTTACCCAGTTACCCCTCCTCCCCCAGGCTCCCAGCTCAACCTGCCCCAGATAAGGATGAACTGAGGCAACGGAAGGCCTTCCATAGACGCACACACAGCCTCTACTGATATTCTCCTATCGCCAAGAACTGGCCAACTTACAAGGTTTGTTTTCTTGTAAGGCTGTTTCGTCCTTCCAGAGTGGAAGGAAAGTTTTCCTGATTAAGTAAGGTGTGAATTCAGACCCCTCTTCCCCGTTTTTGAGAGTTGGGGCAGGCAGAGGCCACGTGTCACGCGGCTGATGTGGTCATACAACTCAATGCTGTGTTTCCCCCTCTGCAAGGGGAAACAGAAATAAAGAATCCCGGTGCTCGGTAAGTAGAGGGAAAAAAGCTAGAAGCCTCTGAGGTAGACCGTGGGAAGGAGGCCAGGGCACAGAGACAGAAGGGCAGACCTTACAGCAGCAGTTTTCAACCTGTGGGTCGCGACCCCTTTGGGGGTCGAATGACCCTTTCACAGGGGTTGCCTAAGACCATTGGAAAACACAGATATTTACCTTAAAATTCATGAACAGTAGCAAAATTACAGTCATGAAGTAGCAACGAAAATAATTTTATGGTTGAGGGTCACCACCACTTGAGGAACTGTAATTAAAGAGTCTCGGCATCAGGAAGGTTGAGAACCACTGCCCGAGAGCCTGGGCTTCACTGGACGTCCCTGCTGTCCCAGGAACATGGAGATATTTAATAAAAATGTAGCTGTGTGGCTGTAGGTCATCGCAGCCAGGTGTTTCTCCCTTCGGGTCTCGGGCATGAATGCTTGTCTCCTGGCTGTCAGTGTGAGTGTCAAGCGAGGACAGTGATGAGATGGTGGGGACGCGCTTGACACCGCCACGAACCCTTCACCTACCGCTCAACCCAACCCCAGGGATTTCTGAGCTGTCGAAGAACGTTTGACAACTCTCTCTGCTTTAATCAGGCCCCGCTAAGCTCCCTTCGGGCTAAGTGCGGAAGGGGGCCGGGAAGTCTGTGCCTCTCTGTGGGAAAGTGTCATTTCCAAGAGCAACAAGCCTTTCTCCAAACAAAGGTGTAACCAAAGGGAACGCAGCACTCTCCACTTTGTAAAAATTAGTACAAGAACACTCTCCCGGGTGCCCTCTTCCAACAAAAACACTGGCCCTTCCTGGAGAAATTTCTGGAATCACGTGGCCTAGCCTGGCACCAATACACAGGGCAGATTAAATATACGTGTTCTTTTCAATTAGGGGGAGCTGGCCACCCCCCCACACACACTTCTTTGTTGCCTGTGGTTTATTCCCAATGGGCAGTGGGAGCTGCCGGGCACTCAGAGAAAGCCTCCCGGTGCCCAGGGGAGAGCAGCTTCCGCCTCGATTCCTTCACACCCACCGGAACTCAGAACGGAAGGTGCATCCTAAGTGAACACCAATAATGAAGGACTTAGGGGCGTTTTATAGTGTGTGTGTGTTTTTTTTTTTTTAAACCAACCTGTAAGTCACCAGCCTCCTGCTCATTCACTGGCACGTGTATTTCCCCCAGAGTATTTTTATTGATCTCAGAGAGGGAGAGAGAGGGAGAGAGAAGCATCAGTGATGAGACAGAATCATGGATCGGCTGCCTCCTGCGGGTCCCACACTGGGGATGGAGCCTGAAACCCGGGCATGTGCCCTGACCCGGAATTGAACCTGGACCTCCTGGTTCATAGGTCAACACTCAACCACTGACCCATGGCGGCTGGCGGCACGTTTCCCTCACGTGACAACTGCTGCTCTCCCCACCGGTACATTTTTCTAGAAAAGAAAGTTCACAACGAATAACATTAGTCGGTGAAAGAACTCCTCAAGCCTGTAACCCTTCTTGACTCCAATGGAAACGGTACGCCAGCCAAAACAAAACAGTAATTGTTTAAAAATTAGGCTAATTACTCCCCGCGCCTTCCAAAAGGTACAGGTCGGTAAACTCATTAGTCCACAGAGCCAAATATCAACAGTGCAACGATTGAAATTTCTTTTTTGAGAGCCAGATTTTTTTAAACTTAAACTATATAGGTAGGTGCATTGTTGTTAACCTAATTAGGGTGCTCCTAAGCTGGCCTTTGCTAAAATCTCAAGGGGCCAAAGAGCCGCCACATGTGGCTCTCGAACCGCAGTTTGCTGACCACCGGTATAGGATTCCGTCGTGCACAGGGACATGACTAGGTAATGATTAAGACCCCAGACCTGGGTAGAGATCTCTGCTTTGAACCAGTAGCCACTCATGTGACCTTGACCAAGTGGCTAGGCTTCTGTAACGCCTGCTTCACAGGGCACTGTGGGTCGATAAGATGGCAAGTTGCAACACGTCGATGGTAGATAGTGCTTCATCGTGGAAAGGAAAAGGACTCTCGTGGTCAGGACTGCAGCTAGCATGAAGCCGAGCAGCCTAGCTACAGGGGTTTGTAGATCCACAGGTGATAACCAGAATGGTGAGCAGAGGTGTTTTCCCTGAGTCGTGTCTTGCGATGCCAAAGAATGAGTTTCCTGGACCAGAAGGTCTAAGCCAGGGGTGGGCAAACTTTTTGACTCGAGGGCCACCATGGGTTCTTACCCTGGACCGGAGGGCCGGAACAAAAGCAACCTGACCATGCTGGCACTCTCCTCTTGGGCTGCTGGTGAAGGAGCGGAGGGGAGAGCAAGAGAACCCTCGGCTCTTTCGGCTCCCCGGGCCAGATAGAACAGCCGAACCGGCCTGATCCGGCCCCTTGGGCCATAGCTTGCCCATGGCTGGTTTAAGCAAAAGTGTGGGAAAAATCTATTTACTTATTTAGAAAATTTTATTAGAAGCAGATTAGAACTTCCCACAAGGGGGTGGAAGAACATCCAATAATGAGCTGCCTGTTAAAGCCTGGTAGTCCGGGGGTGTGTATTGGCCACAAGCCCACTCCCTATCTATCTATGTCACCACCTGATGGATTCCCTCACTGTTCTTGCCCAGCAATGGACCTGAACTTTCTCTGTTTCTATGTGTCCCTACATCTTGCTCACTGCAGGCCCTCTCTTGGTTTCCCATGCCTCCCGCTTGCTCTTGTCAGCATGGTTGGTGTCTGTGGCTAGGCTTGCTCAAACTGCTGGGTCTGCCCCTGCCCATGCTCTCTCTACCTGCCTTGGTTTCCCGCTGGGCCCCTGCCCTATCCGCCTGCGTTTCCAGCTAACTCCTCTCACAGGGATTCACACGGCTGCCCTCTAAGAATTTCTCCTCTAGGGAAGGATAAGCGTATTAGCTCCCATCACAGAAGACAACTTATTATGACTTCATTTATAAGAAATGTCCAGAACAGACAAAGTCACAGAGACAGAAAGCGGATTAGTGGTTGCCTCAGGCTGGGGGTAGTGGAGTGATGGACACAAAATGTATTTTTTTTTAAAAAAAATTTCTTTCTGAGTGATGAAATGTTTTGAGATGGGTTGTGCTGATGGTTGCACAGCTCTGAGTTCACTAAAAAGCTCTACATTGTAGACTTGCAATGGGTGAATGGTAAGGGATGTGAATGAGATCTCAATAGGGCTGTTATAAAATATATTAGCTCCCATTTACTGCTCAGTTTTAATCTCTGTAATGACTCATGGATTTTAGTTCCCCACAGTCAAGAAAACGGAGATTAAGCTCTGTTAAGCAACTTAACTTGGCCCATATAATTAGCATGTAATGGGCCCAGGATTTCCTAGTTATTAGTTGACTGATTGAGCCTTAGTTTCACAGCACTGGATGAGTCATAATCACTGCTTCACGGCACCTGGTCCCCATCGGTCCATTGGAGCCCATCTTGGATTTGACTGTATTTTATGTCTGTGTGCTCGCTGAATAACATCACATACACTTCTGGACCCATCGCCCAAGCCAAGGCTGGACTATTACCAATATCTTACCAATAACCTTTGGGTTTTCTCTTCTCATACCTCCTGTGTCCTTCCCAGAGATAAGTGCTCCCTTGAGTCGCCATGCCTACCATTTCCTTGTCTCTTTTTTGCTGTTGTTATGAATCCTCACCTGAGGATACTTTTTCATGGATTTTTTTTTTTTTTAGAGCGAGTAGAAGGGATGGGGATAGACAGACAGAAAAATGTGAGAGAGATACATCAATTGGTTGCCTCCCATACGGGCCCTGACCTGGGCTGGGGATCCAGCCTGCAACTGAGGCATGCACCCTTGACCATTATCAGGAGCTGAGGGCCATATTGGGTCCTTCTTCTAAGTGATTTCTTCCATTTAGGAGTTTTAGGCTGTATTAGGGCATTGGTAGTTCCACAGAGCAGTTCCTGTGGTCAGCCTCGAGTTCCACTTTTTAAAAAAATATATATATTTTTTATTGATTTCAGAGAGGAAGGGAGAGGGAGATAGAAACATCAATGATGAGAGAGAATCATTGATCAGCTGCCTCCTGCACACCCCCTACTAGGGATTGAGCCCGTAACCCTGGCATGTGCCCTTGACCTGAATTGAACATGGACCCTTCAGTCCATAGGCCGACATTCTATCCACTGAGCCACACCAGCTAGGGCCCGAGTTCCACTTCTTTATTCCTTGTTTCCTTCATTTCCTGGAGGGTTAATGACACCGTGGAAAACAGCACAGGCCGAGAGAGCCGGGCAGGCCTGGTTTGCAGGCTCAGCTCTACCACAGCAACCTCTAAGAAATTAAACTCTTTCTGAGTCTGAGTGTCTTCCCTCGGCGTCCCATTTGAAACACAAATCCTTGGCAGAAACGGGGTTGTCTCATTCATTCGCTCCTCCGCTGGCGGCTGGGGCAGAGGAGGCTGTGGTGGCCGGCTGCTCCAGGACCATCTGCAGATGGACCATCCCCAAAGAACTAAGGGCAGTGCTGCTGTTTCCATCCAACACAGCCTCCAAGGATAGCATCTGCTCTTGGTCCATTTCCCCCGCTACTTGGTTTGAGGATCTTGTCCCTGCGGCCAGCCTGGGAGCTTCCGGTGGTCAGTCCTCCTCCTCAGCTGCCTCTAGAGACTTCACAGCGAAGCCTGGGCCCATGATCTCTGAGCGACCCAGTGGGGGAAAGAGCCTCTGCTCTCAGGGTCTTGGACTTCAGAGGGAGCCTTTTGATTTTGTTGGAATTTGGCTTCCCAGGACCAACAGAAACAGAAAAAACAAAAAGCCAGCCATCCAAGCAGACAGGGGAGGGAGGTCTTTCTCCACAGCCTGCCAGGTGCCTGGAGCCGCCTTCCAGAAGCGTGGGTGTGACAGGCAGACTCCCACTCGGGCCCTAATTGATCGCCATCACCTGACAAGAATGTGTGTTTACTGCCTGTACCTACCCCTCGGCAGGGAGTGTTCTCTGGTTGGGCGCACACGGCAGGCGTGGAGGGAACAAGCCCACAGCACACGGCACCCCCTCAGTGGCCTCCATGGAGGCAGCGCTCTGTGCCCGTGGCCTGGCAGTTCATCAGCAGGCGATGAGCTTTAGGAACAGCACCGGGTCCTGTCGCTGCCCAGGGCACTTTGCGCTGTCACCGCGTCCATGCTCCATCCAAGCTAAACAGAGTGCTGGGTGGGGTGCCCTTTCTTGCACTATTAACAGGCCCCACAGACTTTCCTTATCCCAAAGGACTGGGAAGGGAACGGGCTGACTCCAGCAATTTCTGGGATGAGGTCATAGGGCTCTAAGAGGGTTACCTGAGTGCAGGAGACTAAATCCAAGACCATTGGGTTGTAAAGTTAGAGATAGGGTTACAGAGAAAGACAGGTAGAATTGGGGGGCGGGAGGAGGGTTGGGGCGGGGATTTGAGTCAATGAAATGTAAGGTTCACTTAAAATTCATATTTTTAAGGTCCAGTTATAGTTCGCAACAGAGCACATTTTTATAGGTTTCTACATGTAAACGTTGGGAAGAGGCTACCAATGAAACAATCAGGTGCCATCTAAAGCTGAGAATAAGCCCACACTGATCCTGAGTATTGAACTCCTCCGGGCTAAGTGGGGTTAGAAGAATCTGCATGCTGGAATGTAAAATGACCTTCTTCTTTTTAAAAAAATATATATTTTATTGGTATTTTACAGAGAGAAAGGGAGAGAGATAGAGAGCTAGAAATGTCGATGAGAGAGAAACATCAACCAGCTGCCTCTTGCACACCCCCTACTGGGGATGTGCCCGCAGCCAAGGTACATGCCCTTGACCGGAATTGAACCTGGGACCTTTTAGTCCACAGACCGACGCTCTACCACTGAGCCAAACTGGTTTCGGCATGACCTTCTTCTCACACAGGAAAGTAGAACTTGGCCTTCGAGAAAGCAGGCTTACGTGTCAGAGGCACCACCTGCTAGCTATGTGATCCTGGGCTAGTGGCTTCACCTGCCGGTGCCTAATGAGGGCCATCTATAAAATGGGAGCAATCGGCCCAGCTCCCCCAAAGATTGGTGTAGAGATTCAGAACAAACTAACGTGACAAGAGCCCCCGAGAAGCGGGGCTTGCACTGGATGCTTGGAACTCACACTGGCATCCAAGTGGCTCCCGTGAACACCTTTGCCGGGATATTTTCTCTTCGGGTCCCTTCTTTTTCTCCTCCTTCAAATGCCTCTCCCAAGCCTCCCTTCTCTCCAGGTTCTTCTTTTTTGAGATTCCTTTTCTCCCAGCCCAAGTGTTAATTAGAATTTCCCAAAGGTATTTCACGAATCACAGATTCCCCCCCCCAAAAGGCCCACGACCGAAGGGAGTCCCGAGGACAAACCAATTTGAGAAATAAACGAGCACTATCACCCCCTTTCAGGAAGGCGCCGTTCCCATGAGGCCTTGCAGAAATTTTGCCCGAAGAAAGCTTGTCCACCTTTGCTCCTTAATTACTTAGCTCTTTCCTAGTTAATTCGCCCAGTTTTCAATGATTGCCTATTAACACCCCCCCCCCCTCCCGTCACTCCCTGCAATACAGCTTGGGGAATGTCCCAAAATAATGATGATGATGATGATAAAGAAGATGATGAGGAGGAGGAGGATGACAATGCCCATGGATTGAAAGCTTGCTACCTACATGTCGGCGCTGTGCTTTATGAACATTTAACTCCCAAACGACCCAATGGGGTGGCTGCATCACACACAACTAGAAAGTGGGACTGCGTTGAAAACTCAGGCCTGGTTACCTCTGTTTAAAAATAAGGGGAGCCGAAACCAGTTTGGCTCAATGGATAGAGCATTGGCCTGCGGACTGAAAGGTCCCGGGTTCGATTCCGGTCAAGGGCATGTACATTGGTTGTGGGCACATCCCCGGTAGGGGGTGTGCAAGAGGCAGCTGATGGGTGATTCTCTCTCATCGATGTTTCTAACTCTCTATCCCTCTCTCTTCCTCTCTGTAAAAATCAATAAAATATATTTTAAAAAATAATAAAAATAAAAATAAGAGGAATGGGACTCAAGGAAGGTGAGTCTTTTACCTAAAGTCACAGGGCTAGTAAGGGGTGGGGTTGGCCCATGACCCCGGCCTACATCCGGGTAATCACTGAAACCTAATGCGGGCCTCTGCCCTGTGGGCCTGACTCTGTGTAGGGCCTTTGGAATAGCTGCCGAGACTCTATGAAGCAGAGACTACATAATAGAAGATGGGACGGAACCAGTGGCCAGCCGACCCAGTGTGGGGCCCCTAGCCCTCCGGGGACCCGTGACATGGGGCAGCCACACCCTCTCCCTGGCCAGATCGGAGACCCAGGCTCAGCGATGGAGTGGCTCTGGCCAGGGCGGCGTGACCGGAGCAGCCAAGGTGAAGCCCGCAGCGCTCAGGACGTCCCTGACGGCTCCCACCCCACCCTCCTCCTCCGGAGCTGTCCTCCCTCATTCACGGCACCCAAAGTGCACACTGTGCTAATTGGGACCTCAGGGTGCTGTTGTGGTGCCTGTTGCTATAAACACTCGGCCGATTTGCATAAGTATGTGACATTATGAAATTTCCTGAAAGATCTTATCCGTGTTCCTGGCACCAGGCCCGCCTGAAAAGCCAGGTAGAAAGACAATGTGTGTGTTGTTAAAAGAAGCAGAAGAAAAAAAAAAAAATAGGGAAGGAGAAAAACACGTTTCTTGTTTTCCTTCCATGCGCAGGTGAACGGCGTTAAGAAATGGAAAACGTACCCGACCCAGAAGCAGTGCCTGCAGCCTGCTTTGTGTGGCTTTGAAATTGTTTTAAGAGCTGTTTTCCTCCTGCCCCCTTCGGCTGCCTGTCACTTTCGAAAGGCCGGCGGGGGACGGTGAAGATGATCCAGATGGATTTATGCTTGGGAACGTCGGGTGCCGTGGGGAGCGGGAGGGAAGGTTAGAGGTCACCGGGTGCAGCCGTGTCATTTCACAGAGGTGGAGACGGAAGGCCCGTTGCCTGGACGGGACAGCCACGGGCCAGCTGACCGCCACGCTGGGGCCTCTCACACTTTCCAAAAGCACGCCAGAGCCGACCGAGCTGCTCATCCTGGTTTTCACCGGAGCGAACGCCCTGTAGATGCAACAAGACAAAACCGAACCCTGCCCGGGCCCAGAGCCGCAGGCCTCTCTACTCCCTGCTCATGCGTGAGCCAGTCCTGAGCCACCAGCCCTGAGCCAGGAGGTGCTGGGTTCTTCTTCTTTTTAATATATTTTATTGATTTTTTTTTTTTTTTTTTTTTTACAGAGAGGAGGGGAGAGGGATAGAAAGCTGCAGGCGCTGCTTCTGGGTTGGGTACGCTAGAAACATCGATGAGAGAGGAACGCTGATCAGCTGCCTCCTGCACACCCCTCACTAGGGATGTGCCCACAACCAAGGCACATGCCCTTGACTGAAATCAAACCCGGGACCCTTGAGCCCCCAGTCCGACGCTCTATCCATTGAGCCAAACCGGTTTTAGCTGGGTTCTTCTTCTTTTTTTTTAGAATATATTTTCATTGATTTCAGAGAGAAAGGGAGAGGGAGAGAGAGAGAAACCCCAGTGATGAGAGAGTAGCATTAATTGGCTGCCTCCTGCATGCTCCACGCTGGGGATTGAACCGTGACCTCCTGGGTCCTAGGTGGATGCTTAACCACTGAGCCACGCCAGCTGGGCAGAGGTGCCGTGTTCCTGACAAGCTTCCAACCTCCAGAACTCCTGAGCGAGTTCTGTCATCGCTGCTTTTCAATGCGAAGTTATGGCCGAGAGAGGTTAATAGGCCTCGGTTACACGATTGGAGTGTGAGACTGGGATTGAAACCCAGGACTGGCTGACTGGGCACTTTGGTTTCATCAGCTTTGGCGGGTGGTTGGGAAGATTGAGCAAGAACGCGCACGCGCACACACATACACACACAAAGCGCTCGCACAGCACTGCGCACACAGCAGGCCCTTGCGAAACGCCAGGTCCCATCCCAATGTCTTCCCTACATCCGCCTTCCCTTCATTTAAATGCAATAGGGAGAGTGTGTGTGCAGCGTGCAGGTTTGCTCACTTCTGACCTTTCCCTTCGCGAGGACTTGGTGACCCAGTTCATCCGCGCCAATAACCCTCAACCCTAATTTCCCAAATGGGCTCAAAATTGCTGACACTTGAGAGGGCAGAAGGTGGTGGTTTGCAACCAAGAGGCTATGAGGAAGCTGTTAAATCACCCTACCACCAGAGGGCTGTTTTCAAGGAGAGACGAATGTTCATCCTCTCCCATCTCGTAGTCAAGGACCGAAACTGTGCATCTTATCTCTCCATCTCTCGAGCAACCTGCTCTGAGCTAAGTTCTTGCAGCAAAAGCTTGACCCCGACCAAGCGGCCTCCTTATGCATATTGTCGGAGGCCTCCTATGGAACAAAGAAGCGACGCAACTCAGCATGTGAGATAGTCTGAGGGAAGAGGGTGGAGAGGGAATAAGGAACACAAGCAACCCAAGAGCCAAGGACTTGGGCCAGGGCGAGATCATTCCGTGCGAGGGGTGGGGAAGCGTGGCTTTGTCTTTCCGCTGGTTCATGATGGGGCTTCCTGATCAGACCTCACCCCAAGCAGGGGAGCAGATTTGTCCTGCCACCCAAGCTGCTAGCATCAGCAGAGCCAAATGAGAAGAGTGCCAATCTATCAGGAAAGCCAGATCCCTCCTCCTCTGCCCCCATGCCCATCCCTCCCAATACCCACCCCCCAGTTGGCTCCAGGACAGGACACTGAAGTGTCTGGAGGGGACCTAGGGAGGTGAGGGGAGGAGTTGAAGTCATAGGACCACGGAGGTGATGTGAGGGGTCCTGGAAGGACGGAGGTGGGGAGGGGAGGAAACCGATGTTTACTGAGCACATACTATGTGCCAAGAACTTGACACATGTAATCTTATTTAATCCCCACAGAAATCCTGTGAGGTAGGAATTATTATCCCCCTTTGTACCAATAAGGAAACAGAGGATCAGCAAGGTTAGGTAACTTGCCCGAGGTCACATGACTACCGGGGTGGAGCCAGCATTTGAATGCACAGTCCTTTGAGCTCAACCCTGTGTCCCTTCTACCAGCCCTTGCAGCTCTGAGATCAAATTTCCGAGCGCCGAGTCTGCCCTTGGTCCGTGCTACCTTGTGAACTTGAGCAAGCTGCGGAACCCCTCAGCCTTCAGATCTGCAGAATGGGGAGAGTGCCCCTACCTTACTAGGTGTGTTGTGAGAATTGCAAGAGATAGGCGGAGAAAGTGCTCCGAGCCACGCTCAACGTGTTGTTAAAAGCTCTGAAAAAGGCCCGCTGGAGTGGCTCGGTGGTTGAGCGTCAACCCATGAACCAGGAGGCCATGGTTAGATTCCTAGTCAGGGCACATGCTGGGGTTGTGGGCTCCATCCCTAGCAGGAGGCAGCCAGTCAGTGATTCTTGCCGATCACTGATGTTTCTATCTTTCTCCCTCTTCCCTTCCTCTCAAAATCAATAAAAAATATTTTTTAAAAAATTATCTAAAAGTCAGCCATTGCATTGATTTCCCAGCTGCTGCTGTTTCTACCACCTTGGGAAAGGGATGCTCCCTCTATGTGCCTCGGTTTTCTCATCTGTGAAATGGAGTGGGTTGGATTAGACCAGTGGTCGGCAAACTGCGGCTCAAGAGCCACATGCGGCTCCTTGGCCCCTTGAGTTCTTAGCAAAGGCCAGCTTAGGAGTACCCTAATTCAGTTAATAATAATGTACCAACTAATATAGTTTAAGTTTAAATAATGTGGCTCTCAATAAAATTTCAGTTGTTGTACTGTTGATATTTGGCTCTGTTGACTAATGAGTTTGCTGACCACTGGATTAGATGGTGCCTAGTCTTTCCAATAAAAAGAAAATGAAAATTTGTTTCCAGCACTAAAATTCTATTAGCGCTGCTTGGCATTTAGGTCCGGCTGTTGGTAAGTCCCAACCCTCTCACCTACCCTGCCTCCCATCCCAGAACTCCTGTGTCGGTTCCTAGTTCTTGCCCATGCCCTCACCACAGGGACTAGTTCCCGTTTTGTTTTTTGCCATGGCGTAATTCCTTCAGGCCTTCCCTCCTACTCTTCACCCTCCCCTGCTTATCCTTGCTTTCCTCTGCCAATTTGAATTCTATACTTCTTTTCAAGGCCCCGATTAAAACTCAACTCTTCCATGAAACCATCTCTCGGGCAAACCCCACCCTCAAATGACTTCCCCTCCATTTAAAAATTCCTTCGGCTATTGTGCCCATCATCTGAGTCACACGGATTCCAAATGCTTTATATTGTCTCACTGAAGTCTGCTTGATTCACCCGATTCCCTCAAAGTAAACTTCCCAAGGGCAAGAGCCCTGTTTTCCACTTTGGAGTCGATTTTGTACCCGGACTGTGGATTAAGGGGCCCCTGTGCCAGCCATCCCCTCCTCTTCCAGCGGCCGAGCACCTCTGCTGGGGAGGATGCTTTCTGCAGGGTGCATAGGACCAGGAGGATGGGTGAGCATCACTCCTGCCCTCCAGGAATTTGCAGAGGGAGAGAGGCAGATGTGTGCCGTTAAGGAACTGCAGGGCCATAGGATTCCAACAGTCCTGACAACCAATGGATGCCGGAATCCGCAGATAGTACCCAACCCAGATAAACGTTATCATAAGCAAGTACATATAGGAAAAAGTATAACTTACAAAGTAGGCACAACAGTAACTATTGTTGTCAGGGACACTAACAACAATAACTAAAAATAAAATAGAGCCGACACCGGTTTGGCTCAGTGGATAGAGCATCAGCCTGTGGACTGAAAGGTCCCGGGTTCGATTCCAGTCAAGGGCATGTGCCTTTGTTGCGGGCACATCCCCAGTACCGGGCGTGCAGGAGGCAGCTGATCGATAATTCTCTCTCATCGATGTTTCTAACTCTCTGTCCCTCTCTCTTTCTCTCTGTAAAAAAAAAAAAAAATCAATAAAATATATTTTTTTAAAAATAAAATAGAACAATGATAACAACATACCGGACCAAAGGTTGTATGCATCGTGTCCTCTCTCAAATAGCTTACTGAACTGTCCTCATCTTTCCTCCTGTGATGACAGGAGATGATACCCAACCAACACGGTGAACTAAAGTGGGGTGAGTGGCATAGACGCCGAGATGCAGCCTTAGGTTACTATTGACCTCCTGATAATACGCCGCTAAGTGACTAAGCGGTGGGGAGAGTCTAAAAGCACGGAGACGCTGGACAAAGAGGTGATTCACGTCCCGGGTGGGACAGAGAGGGCAGACCAAGAGTTCATCATGCTACTCAGAATGGAAAACTTATGAGCTGTTTATTTCTGGAATTTCCCATTTAATGTTTTCAAAGCAACGTTGACTGCCGATAACTGAGACAGAGGAGAGCAAACCCATGGGTAAGGGGGACACGTGTAACTGTATAGAAAGGTACAGAGGACGGTGGCCCTCTGTCGGCAGAGGAGGGGCAGGGTCTGGAGGAGGGGAGCTGGGGATGAGCAAGAGTTACCAGAGAGAGGACATTTCGGAGGGTGCAGAGGTGAGGAGACAAAGAATGCTCTTTTTGTTGAGACGGATTGGGGGGCATATTCCCGAGGAGGGAAGCAGATCAGAGACAGGGGGAGGGACGGGATTTGGAAATGAAGTTTTCAGTTGTCCAAAGGCATAGGTCTTTAGTCCCTGGGCCCATGTCAACACAAGAAAAGTAGGAGCTATGTAAAGAGCTTTATGCAGGCATTTACTATTAAAATGCCTTAAAAAATAAAAAAGAAATCAAGGTGCCGAAACCGGTTTGGCTCTGTGGATAGAGCGTCGGCCTGTGGACTGAAAGGCCCCAGGTTCGATTCCGGTCAAGGGCATGTGTCTTGTTACGGGCACATCCCCAGTTGGGGGTGTACAAGAGGCAGCTGGTCAATGATTCGCTCTCATCGATGTTTCTAACTCTCTATCCCTCTCTCTTCCTCTCTGTAAAAAAATCAATTTTTTTATATATATATATATATATATATATATATATATATATATATATATTAAAAAGAAATCATGGTGAGGATAG
Organism: Vespertilio murinus; assembly: GCA_963924515.1. Taxonomy (NCBI): domain Eukaryota; kingdom Metazoa; phylum Chordata; class Mammalia; order Chiroptera; family Vespertilionidae; genus Vespertilio; species Vespertilio murinus. The sequence continues at coordinate 16,939,269 of OZ004720.1, read as the reverse complement.
TTGGTCTTTCCCTTCATTTTGGTTAGCTTTAGCATCATGACTTGACAAAATAAAGATCTGCCAATTCTCGGTCAGAAGTAATGCTTCCTGGAAGGACCAGATTCTCGGAGCTACTGCTGAGAGTCCCTGAGATACATGGACATGTGGAGCAAGCGCAATACCGGTTCAGCTCTTAGGAGGACAAAGGCTTCGTGCTTCTTCCTAATTTCTGCTGAGGACAGCGGATGTGGCCAATGGAGGCTTCAGGGACCGAAGAGGAGGGGCAGCTTGACTCGCTTCGATGGCTTTAATCCCTGTTCTCTTTCCTGGGAGGTGTGCGCTGTTTGAGATGCCTACTCTGGTCTCTCTTTCTCCTGCTCCCTTCCACTCCCCCGTTTCCATCGGCTGCTGCTCCCTCCCTTCGAGCGAATGGAATGTGCGTCCTTTCTCCCGATGCAAGTCTGGCTTTATCGCCAATCTTCCTGTCTTTCAAAGCCGGGCCTGACAAACTGTGATTTCTCATCTCCAGGTGCGAAGGAAATTGCCCCATGTAAGTGTCTGCCTGGCCAGGCCCCCACCCCCTGGGGTAACCTCCGTGCCTGTCCGTTGAATGCACACTAATGAGATTAAAGGAGGTGTGTTGGAACTTTAAAAAAAAATTTATTTTTTTGCCCCCATCAATCCAAAATTCCTAAGGTAAGAACTTGTCTGAATCAATAGAGTCGTAATTACAAATCCCGAGCTGTCCCTTTTAGGGCATTTCAGTCATTTCTCGGAAACAAGAGAGCCTTGGAGGGGGGCCTAGAAATGACAGTGCGTAAAGAGCGGGTGTGTGTGTGTATTTGACAGAAAAGGTATTTCAAGTTCTATGGGGCACCATTCAACTCGCTCATTAATTTCTTAGTCTCGTTGGGATTTGACTACACAGATGGTTTGCCCAAGGCCTCGAAGCAGTTTGGGTTGTAAAAAAAGTAAGCAATCCTAACAAAAGGAAGAGGGGGCCCCCCGGAGCTCAAGGGTGAAGGGGCAACCGCAGAGAGTGGGGCAAATAGGAAATGATTGGGGGGGGGGTTTCATGGGCTGCCTCTGAGATGGGTTTTCGGATCTTCAACCAGGACTCTTGTCTTTGCTCCTCTGGATGACTTTGGGCAAGTTACCCCTCCCCCTCTTCCGGGCCTCCGTGTCCTCGGGATGAAATGAGGGCATGTCACCGGTAAAATTCCTTCCAGCTCTGAGACTCTGAATGAGAGAGAGAGACACTTCCCACTTTGGCTCCTTCCTGAGACATGAGTTCCCGGAAGACTGGGGGCTCGCTCTACCTCGGTCCCAGGCCCTGCCTTGGATTACCCCGGGGAGAAGGGGCCTGGGTGAGGTCAGGGAGAGAGGAGAGACTGAGTGGAGCGAAGTCAGCAACAGGCCCAGATGCAAAACACCTTGAGGATAGCCACCCAGCAGGCTGGGAATAGCCCGGGGGCAGGGATGACATTTTGCAAACCAGTGCTCTAGAACAAATGGTTCTCCCCAGAGGCAGCCCTGCGTGCTTGACCCGTGTGCAGATGGAAGTTAGGAAGCTGAGCTAACTGTAGAAGGAGGCTTCCTGTCCCCCACAGGCACACCCACTAGCTTCACGGGCACTTCTGGGTCTTGGGTCCTATTCTCCTGTGGACCAACTCCTCCCGTTTCCACTTCTGTGCCACGCTCAGCACGGCCACGGGTGAACCTGAGGGGGAAGGTGGTGAAGGATTAGAAAAGACAGACAAGAGAATAAAACTGGGGCTAGGTGGGACGCTGCCCTCTCTGATGGAGAGACAGTGACAGGGCCTACACGCTGAGTCTTTATTTTACAGCCAGATTCCACGAGGCCAAAGTAAGGGGATGGTCAAGATGTTTACAACATTCTCATGGGTTTCGAATCTACTCAGTTACATGCACCTGATCAAGCTTTGTTTACTTGCTGCACTTCCCACAGTCCGTATCACTTAGCCACGTGGGACCACAGGTTCTGACCATAAGGGTCAAGCTTACAGCGATAGCCTTTGGCTATAATTGTGCTGGGACTTACACTTACACGTGGCTTTGCCACGAGAGGATCGTGTCCTCTCAGACCCAGGCTTGAACCTGGCCAAACGCTGTAGCTGCTCTCCACACCCCTCAGTCTTTTCCAATTACGTTCATAGATGGAGGCTCTCACCCCTCCTCCAGGACCCATTTCTCATGTGGATTGCCTTTGTCGACGAAGCTACAACTAGTTGTGTCCTCCCTCTGTCTTCCCCTCACAACACAGCGTAACCTTGTCTAGTTAAAGGGTTATTCATCGTCTCTCAGAGTGGCATGATGATGGGTAGAACCAGAAAGAAATCCCAACGAACTACAATACGGACGAACCTTGAAGACGTGAAGTGAAATAAGCCAATCACGAAAGGGCAAATAGTGTATGATTCCACTTATGAGGTCCCTAGACTACGCAAATTCACAGAGACAGAAAGCAGAATAGGCGTTTCCAGGAATGGGGAGGAGAGTTGGTGTTCAATTGAGACAGAGTTTCAGGTTGGGAAGATGAGAACTTTCTGGAGGTGGATGGTGGTGATGGTTGCGAATGTGTGTAATGCCACGGAACTATATGATTAAAATGGCAAATTTTATGTTGTGTATATTTCACTTTTTTTTTTTTTAAAGTGGCATGCTCACTCCCTGCACAAGGAGCCTGGTTTAGTTCCCACTGGGCCTTTTCAGCTGGGTTGCCAGCTTCTGGAAGCCTGCTAATCTTTTGTTTATTGTACTCGTCCCCTGGTCTGGCGAGTTCCCATTTGCATAGTGAATAGGATATGTTGGTACTTGATGCTTTTTTATTTTTTTAAAAGATGTAATCTTTTTTATTTATTTTATTTTATTTTTTTAAATATATTTTATTGATATTTTACAGAGAGGAAGGGAGAGAGATAGAGAGCTAGAAACGTCGATGAGAGAGAAACATCGACCAGCTGCCTCTTACACACCCCCCTCCGGGGATGTGCCCGCAACCAATGTACATGCCCTTGACCGGAATAGAACCTGGGACCCTTCAGTCCGCAGACCAACGCTCTACCACTGAGCCAAACCGGTTTTGGCAAGATGTAATCTTTTAAAAAAATATACTTTATTGATTTTACACAAAGAGGAATTGAGAGGGATAGAGAGTTAGAAACGTTGATGAGAGAGAAACATTGACCAGCTGCCTCTTGCACAACCCCCACTGGGGATGTGCCTGCAACCAAGGTACGTGCCCTTGACTGGAATCGAACCCAGGACCCTTCAGTCCGCTGGCCGACGCTCTATCCACTGAGCCAAACTGGTTTCGGTGGTACTTGATGCTTTTTTGTATGGTGGCCATCCCTGGGTTCTTGATATCTCTCGCCACACAGAACAGGGCCTCCCTCACCAGGCCACAAAGAAGGTACTTAGGAAACTCAGGTTAAGAGGAGGTGGACCCCCAGCTGGTTTGGCTCAGTGGATAGAGCATCAGCCTGTGGACTAAAGGGTCTGGGGTTCTATTCCAGCCAAAGGCACATGCCAGGGTTGCAGGCTCAATCCCCAGTAGGAGGTGTGCAGGAGGCAGCCAATCAATGATTCTCTCTCATCGTTGATGTTTCTCTCCCTCTCCCTTCCTTTCTGAAATCAATAAAAATATATTTTTTAAAAAAAGAGGGGGTGGATTTGGGGGGTGAACTTGGAGGACAGGAAGTAATTGGGATTGGCAGGAGTGCGAAGCTGTGTTCCAAATGGCGAAGAAAGAGACGGGAGGGGAAAAAGGAACAGAACCCACGAGCTCAGGATCCCTGTGGGATGGGAAGCACACCTCATTGAGGCTGCCAGCGCTCAGTGTGACTGACTCACATGAGCCATCCAACAGCGCAAACTGTCAAAACCAGAGTTCACGGAGACCTCAGGGAAACAAAGTTATCTTATCTCTTTTACTCTCTGTCTCTATCAATCTATGTCACTTCCCATCATCCCTTACCCTTGGCACCAGGGGCACCCTGCTAATTAATTACCCTTGGCCTGCAAGCACAGGTGTGCTTGTGTCAAGATTTCCATGCCTGGGGGGGGGAGGAGAGTCAGGTTTTGGCTCTGATGGCATCCCTCCTGGTCCAGATTCCAAAAGCCTTAGTGTATAAGGACTTCTCTGGGACTTCAGAGAACTGGGCCATTATTTCCCTTGGCATTTATGGGGCGCCCCGCTGCCGAGCAAGAAGTGAAACTTGGGCGTCATCTTCTCCAGTGCTCCTCAAATGTCAGTGGGCACGGGAGCCACTAGGGCGTCCTGTTGAAACACGGCTTCCGAGGCAGTAGGTCTTGGACGAGGCGGGACCTGAGCTTCTGCATCGCTAACCCTCCCCGGGTGATGTGGGCGCTGCTTTCCAACAGCAAGAATCACACTTCCAGTAGCAAGAAATCACAGCCCTGACTACCCACTTGAATCACCTGGGGATCTTTTGAAACCATGGCGGCTGGGCTTGCCTCCCAAGTATTACTATGTTCTTGGCCTGGGTACAGCCAGTCTTTGTCTGAAAAGCTCCCGAATGGATTCCAGTGAGCAGCAAGTGTTGACAACTACAGCTCCGAGCAAATACCTCAACTCCACATTTTCTCCTTGACTCTATCACACACACACACACACACACACAAAAAAAAAAATATCCACCCACCTTCACTACCCCACCCATCCCTCCAGAATACCTAGGATTTGATTTCCCATTGTGAGAAGATGAACTGCTATGTTACGTAATAAGAAATGGAGTATTGCATTGTAGTTGCATCTTGCTTATTGAATATTTACCATATGATTGCCATCATGTTAAATACTCGCCATTTAAGTTTCACAATACCTCACGAGGTAGATGCTATTCTCATCATCACCATCCGCATCTTTTTTTATAGATGTGAAAACTGAGGCTCAGAGAGGTCAAGTAACTTGCCATAGGTCACATGGCAATGGAGCCAGGATTGGAACTCAGGAAGTCCGATTCCAGAGCCAGCTCTCTCAAGCATTACATCACGTAGACTCCCTACGCGATGCCAAAGATAGCCACAACGCTGGACAAGGACGAAGGAAATGTGTCCTTTCCACTTAAAACCTGTTTTTTTTAAAGTTGATGTGCTGGGCTTGTTTTTTTAGTCTGAGTTTCTGTTGTTTTTACGGATCAAGTTCATTTCAGTTTCAAAAGTCAACAGCGACCCAAAGCTGTGCGTGCGTATGTGTGCGTGTGTGCGTGTGCGTGCATGGGTGTGCTCCTTGCTCTTCTATTTGCCATCCCTCCTATTCGTGTGGTGGGCCTTTGCCCTGGAAGCGTGTGCAGAAGGAATATTCACTTTTCATGAGTGGAACCGACCCAAGTCTAGGGCAACGCTCTGAGAGGGATTTCAAGCTGCATCTCTCCCTGTTCCCGGGTTGGAAGAATCCCACAGATTCAACCAGGCAATACGTACTTCTGGGGTTCTCTCCAACACAGTCCAGCTCGCCTTTCCCCGTGGTCCCTTGGCATGGACCTCCCCGAAAAACTGACCCTTCCTTAGCTCAGAATTCAGCCCAGCGCAGAGCCATCTCAGCCACTGAGCAAGATGGGGTAGTTGCTAGGAAGGTGGGAAGACCTTGCTACGAATGGGTAGTCTTTCTCTTGCAACATTAATACACAGCATGGGAGCCAATGGGTGAGAAAAGTCTTCAAGTTCCCAGGAGACGGACCCAAACCAAACACCCTCTATGATCAAATCCAATTGGTTTGATAATGTGCTAGTAACATGGTTGTTTGTATTATTATGGCTCTCCTTTGGTGCGTATGACCGAGAATTGACACGCCAGAGAGAGGAAGAATGGCCATTGCACATGGTTCAACCCAAGAGGAGCCAGCGGATTTTAGTCGGAAAGCTTTTGAGGCTCCATTAAGGCTCTCTTTCAAATGTCTGAATGTCCTGTATGTCACCCTCTATCACCCACTCCCAACCTCTGCTTGAGCACCTGTGGTGGTCGGTGGTCAGGGAACTTGTAATGACCTTACAAGGCAGTCAGCTCCATGTTCGGGTTACTCATATTGTTAAGGTTCTCACATAGAACGGGTTCAAACTATGTCAGTGGGACTTCATAGGTCGACCTACGAACCGGTGCAACTGGGATGCTGTGGAGGCAGGGAGAAGGCACAGCGAGAGCACAGGGGTGCAGGCCAGAGGGAATGCCACCTGTGCCAGGAGCTGTGACTGCCTAGTATAGGGTCTGTGCTCAGTGCAGTCAGGGTGGCATGCCATCCATGTTATTAGGAGGACGGGGTGGGGAGAAAGAGCGAATGGGGGCGGGGGTCCCATTCAGTCTCCTCTCTTTCTGTCACAGCACACCCACCCACCTCAAGGCCACGCTGTGGTCCCACCCCTTTCCCCCAAGGCCCAGAAAATGGAGTCCAGCTCAGTGTATGGCTCTCACTAATGGGACGTTAACCTGTCTCTGGCTGGAGCAGGAGGGGAAGCCACGGGAGACCGTCTGGAAGACTTGGCACCTTCCTACTTTTGGCGCACAGAGGGCTGACATGGTAATTAGTCTAGTCACAGGAGAACCCCATGGCAAGAAATGGGAAAGGCTAGCAGCTCGGCTCACAGGGAATTGTGTCCCGCAGAGAAAGCTCCTGTTTCTGTGGACGTCCTCCATCTGTGTCTTGGCATCGCTGCCTACAAGGAGGCGGCTCACCTGTGCTCTGTTCAACATGCCCATGGCTGCCTCGCCCTCTGGGAAAGAAGCTGACTGAACACAGCATCCCCTGCGCCTGCGTGAAGGCGCCCACCCCTCGGCTCCACCACGGGCCAGGTGTGTGACCCTGGGCCTATGACAGCCTTCGGTCCCGGGCCGAAAACAGAAGATGCGCTCCATAACTGTGGCTAGTTTCATTAATAGTGCCATTATTTTTAGTTTTTACTTTCTGCTTATATTTCTGTTGAAGCAACATGATCTAATTTTAAGTAAAGCTCATTACAGTCCGTATATATTTTTTTTAATTGATTTTTTTTTTTTTTTACAGAGAAGATGGGAGAGGCATAGAGAGTTAGAAACACTGATGTGAGAGAAACATCAACCAGCTTGCCCTCTGTACACACCCCTCCTGGGGATGTACCTGCAGCCCAAGGTCCATGCCCTTGACCAGAACCAAACCTGGGACCCTTGAGTCCGCAGGCTGACACTCCCATTCACTGAGCCAAACCAGTCAGGGCAATAGTGCCATTGTTATTGGTGCAGACAACTCTAGGAAAACAGGTTTAGAATGGGTGACTTTTGTTAATTTTTATGTGTCTATGTTTGTCTGTCCAGACACAAGGTCCCCGGATCAGAGCCTCTTATTTTCCCACTGAGCATCTCAGGAACACCTATTTCCCAGCTCATCCCTCCAAGCAACGCCACAAGGGCCAGGTGTTGACCTGCCTGGGCTGTGAGATTTGTACCGCAGGAGAGGAGCCCTGGAATTACGAGACTCAAAGCTTGTAAGAGGAGAAGGGGGAGTTTGGGGAAGGGGGAAGGAGGAGAGGAGTGTGGTTTCAGTGGACTTTCCACTTGAATCTCTCTTGTAACCTGCCCTCCCGGGCCCGTATGACTTTTAGAGCCAGACAGACTAGAGTTTGAATCCTCCCCAGCTCTACCACTTATTAGGGAAACTTGCCCAGTGTGTGAGTTGTCCATCCTAGAGGATAAAACGAAGCTAGTAGGTTTCGTCTCACAGTCGTTGTAGGAAAACTTGGTATAATCCGTCCACACTGCCAAATCAGAGCCAGATTATATTCCCCCTCCATATACCGTATTTGCCGGCGTATAAGACGATTTTTTGGCCCTGAAAAATACATATTTGCCGGCGTATAAGACGACCCCCTAACATTTCCACTAAAAATACAGTTTTATATATACTTTGTTTGTTATATACTCGCCATATAAGACTACCCCCCACTTGGAGGCATATTTTTCAGGGCCAAAAAATCGTCTTATACGCCAGCAAATACGGTATGCTAAAACCCCATCCAATTTGCCATCAGTCCCCTCTCCCCATCATTCCCCGCCCCCCCCCCCATTTCATTCCTTTCTGCCACTCAATCAAAAGTTTTTTGTTTTGTTTTTTTAAAGATTTTGAAGGTTCTAATCTAGCCTCATTTTAGCCACTAACTTAGTGTGTGGCACTCAGCACGGGCCAGGGGTGAACCTGGGGGCGTGTGTCTCTGTGTGTGAAGGATTAAAGAAGACAGACAAGAGAGTAAAGCTGGGGCTGAGTGAGACGTTGCCCTCGGATGGACAGCCAGCGCCACAGCCTGCAAGCCGAGTCTTTAATTTATAGCCAGATCCCACGAGGCAAAGTAAAGGCATGGCCAAGATGTTTACAATGCTCTCGAGGGTTTCGAATCTACTCAGTTACATGCACCTGGTCAAGCTTTGTTTACTTGCTGCACCTCCCGCAGCCCGCACCACTCAGCCAACGGGACCACAGGTTCAGACCATCAGGTCAAGCTTCCAACTGTAGCTTTTGGCTCTAATTGTGCCGGGAGGGCTTTGCCCGCCACGCTGGGACCTGCACGTGGCTTTGCCACGAGAGGACGTTGCCCTCTCATTGGTCCGAGGCTTGAACCTGTCGAAACCCTGTAGTCGCTCTCCACAACTTAGTGAGGAGATTCTGTGCCACTCGTTTGCTCACTCTGAGCTTCAGTGTTTTCACCTGTAAAAGAAGGCGCTGCAGCCTTAGCCGGTTTGGCTCAGTGGATAGAGCATCAGCCTTCGGACTGAAGGGTCCCACGAGCAATTCCAGGCAGGGCACATGCCTGGGTTGGGGGCTCGATCCTGAGTAGGGACATGCAGGAGACAGCCAATTAATAGTTCTCTCTCATCATTGATGTTTCTATCTCTCTCCCTTCCTCTCTGAAATCAATAAAAACATTGGAGGAGGAGGAGGAGGAGGAGGAGGAGGAGGAGGAGGAGGAGGAGGAGAAGAAGAAGAAGAAGAAGAAGAAGAAGAAGAAGAAGAAGAAGAAGAAGAAGAAGAAGAAGAAGAAGAAAGAGGAGGAGGAGGAGGAGAAAATGGAGGAGGAGGAGAAGAAGAAGGCTCCGATGAGGGTGGCTCTACGCCCTGCCCTGTTCCCGGAAATGTTTCCTATCTCCTTTGGGAGACTTTTCAACTGTTGAAAATAGTGGCAATTCTTTCTCCTTTGCACACATTCCACTGCCTTGTTTGAACATGTCCCTTCTGTTTTATTTTTTCTCTTTACACTAAAAATGTTCACCCATTAGGATTTATGTCAGAATGGCCGGGGGGCAGGATCGTGAAATGATTTCTGCATGTTTATAGGAAGAGTCTGAATTCTGCGAGAACAAAAATGTTGCCCTCCAGGGGAAAAGCTGTCCCGGGTGGAGGTTGTGTCCTCTCCACTCCCACCCTCACAAAAGCCTGATGACAATGCTTAGCTGAGTTCACGACACAGCAAGAAACAATCAATCTCTCTTCTTCTCCTCCCTTCCTCTCCCCCTTCCTTCCTTCCTCTCTCCCTTCCTTCCTTTCTCACTCCCTCCCTTCCTTCCCAAGAGTAGGCTCACAAGAATTACACAAAAGTATTTCACAGCATTCAATTCAATCTGTGGTTTCTCCTCAATCTACTTATATGTTCACGCATTCTTTCCCTCCTTTAACAAATTGTTATTGCACATATATTATGTCTGAGACACTGTGCTAAGTTTTAAGGTTGTAAACATGGGGTAATGCATAGTTCTTACCTTCCTGGAACTCCCTATCTGTTCCTTTTGTTTATTTAACAAATATCTCATTAGAGCGTGCCGTGCTGGGCTCTCTGGAAGCCGTCGGCGAGGACAGAGTTTGGAGTGGGAGACAGTGATGAGAGTTCAACATTTATTAAAAGGGGAAGGAAGAAAGCAAGATTGGGGAGGTGAAAGAGTTGGACATGATTCAGGCCTCAGACCCTCAGGACCCAGCAGTGACCTCTGGAGCAGGGACAGCTCATCAGAGTCATGACACGGTGGCCCAGATGCTGGCCTTTTCTGCCTCTGGGCCGTGACTGATTACAGTCCTGGGGATCAGAAGTCGAACATCAAGGTGTTAGCAGGCCGTGCTCCCTTCGAAGGCTCTTGGGGGAGGATTCTTCCTTGCCTTTCAGTTGCTGGCGGCTCCAGGCCTTTTGTGGCTTGAGGTGGCGTCAATCCACTCTCTGCCTCTGTCTCCTCGTGGCCTTCCCCTCTGTGTGTCTGAGTCTCAACTTTGTCTCTCTCATAAGGACACCTGTCACTGGACTTAGGGCCCGTTCTAAATCCAAAAAAACTATCTCCTGTCTAAATCCTTAATTACACCTGCAAAGACCCCTTTTCCAAATAAGGTCTCATTCATGGATTCTGGGGGTCAGGACATGAACATATATTTTTGGGAGCCATCATGCAACCAACGATGCTGGATTTACTCGGTCATCTCATGTGGACTGCCTCAAGAAGGGGGTGATTTCCAGAGGTCCCCTCTGTGCCACTGAGGCAGACTCCAGTTGCTGACAGCTGGAGGGTGACGGCTGGTTCTGCTCCCCAGATGGGCATCAAGTTCTGCCTTGAAGGAGGTCAGGGGGTTACACCTGATCTGGTACAAATACCAGGCTCCATATTAGGAATCAAAGACAGCATGGTGATAAAATGAGAGAGAGTTCCTGTCCTTACTGCACTTGCAATATAGCAGGGGAGACGGGTATTAATCCTATAACCCAACAACTCCGGGAACATCCCTTCCATGGTCAGTGCTGCCGAGAAGAGGTACATGTCATCCTAAGGATAAGCAGAGGAGAGACCGGATGATGCTTGATTGAAGAGTGGAGAACAATGTTTAGGGCAGAGAGGAGAATAGTGTGTGCACAGGTTGGACCATGTGTGTTCAAGAACGAGATAGGATGCCAATGAGGATGGGGTTAGAGAGTACAGAGGAAGAAAGCACGGCATAATATTTGGGAGGCCTGTTCCATAGTCCAGCTGAGGGAGTTTCTTTTTCTTTTTCTTTTTTTAAGAAAAACATATTTTATTGACTTTTTACAGAGAGGAAGAGAGAGGGATAGAGAGTTAGAAACAACGATGAGGGAGAATCATCAATCAGCTGCCTCTTGCATACCCCCTACTGGGGATGTGCCTGAAACCAAGGTACATGGCCCTTGACCAGAATCGAACCTGGGACCTTTCAGTTGGCTGGCTGATGCTCTATCCACTGAGCCAAACCAGTTTCAGCCAGCTGAGGGAGTTTCAATAAAGGGAGGATGCTGGGCCAGGGTGGGAATGGCCAGACTGAATTGCATTTGAGCGGGAGGAGCCTGTTGCCATGGCAGCCATGCACAGACCAGATTTCAGCAGAGAAGCCAGACCAGGAGCCTATAGACACGTAGCCTACATAGAGCCTACGTGTCTATAGGCATGAAGTTTACAAGGAATAGAGGAAAAATAGCAAATGTGTGTGTGCGTGGAGCAGGATTAAAGCTGAGTAATTTTTTAAAATCCGGTTATTATAATTGTAAAAAAAAAAATGCCTTGTGGGAAAGATGAATGAGTTCTGTTTGCTTTTGCTTTTTTCTTTTCTTTTCGCCTAGGGCCAGACATTCTAACCCTACGATATGAAGACAGATGAATCTGAGTTCACAGCTTGCTTTGCCTCTTATCTAGTTAGTCATTTAAGCCCCGGTTTTCCAAAATATGTAAAATAGGGATAATAATTATTATTCCTTTATAATTGTGAGATGTAGATGCAAAATGGTATGAAATGAGCATGGACTATGTGCACAATTACTAGAAGGCATGTGTTCATGATACCTTTTTTTTTTCTTCCTCCAGTTATATAGCTTCTAACTTCTGGAAAAATCAAAAAGCTCCACATGACCTTTTCATGAGCCAATAATTTCTCTACCACTCTCATAAGCCAGTTTGATTCAGAGCAGGCATATATATATATATATATATATATATATATATATATATATATATATATATATTGCTTTGAGGGGAGGGTGTGAATGGAAAACAAAGATGGGCATTTGATCCCAGTGGACTAGCCCCTTTGACCTATATCTCAATGTCTTTTCTTATGGTCTTCCTCTTCTCCAATTTGGGGCATTCTCCAGCCTGCTATGGGCTTTTATTGGACTAAGTGCAAAACAGAAGTAAATGCAAAAAGACCCAACTTCTAGTCCAGCACCTGCCACTGACAAGCTATGTAATCTTTGGCGTCCACTTAACATTCTTGCCTTTAGTTCCTAATAAGAGAAATGACCATTTGGGCTCCATTGAAAGATCGTCCCTGGTACAAATACTTACGACTTACTATCAAATGTCTTCTTGCCTGTCAGACTATTTTCACCCTTTTGTCACTAGCAAATTAGCCTGTTTTTGTCCAACCACCCCCCCCCCCAATTTGGTTTCCTGTCTTTTGTCCCTCACTATCCCAGTTACCTCTCTCCTTTCCATCCCCACCTTCACCACTGGCTTGTTCCCTACTCTAGTAGATTAGCCACTTGAGGGTGGAGTAATATCTACATAGAACCTGCAGATTACCGCCATTATAATAATAATTACACCTGTATTTTTACCCTGATCCCTTTAGCTCTAATTAATCCTGCCCTGCCCTCCTACGTTGACAAGTCAATAATTGCTCGGACTCTCCTCATAGAAGGATTTGTATTTTCCAAGTGCCTCACACTCCAGTGACACTTTGTCAATATCCTTCCTGTTTACCAAGGAGGTGATGGGGCACCGATGAGGGCGGAGGCTCTTTCAGAGCAATTGTAAGGCGTCGGTAACTCCCCCCCTTCCTCTCTGACGGTGATGGAGAGCAACGAATCGCCTGGAAAGAGTATTTGGGTTTTGGTGGATCTAGGGTTGGTTTTACTGGCATCTCTTGATGTCCCCAGGCAGGTCACTTCGCCTCTCAAAGCCTCACTGTCCTCATCTGTAATACAGTGGGGATTAGACCAGATATTTTGGGTAAGCATGGACCTTAGAGTCACACAAATTGCAGTTCTAACTGGGGCTCTCCTGCTTTAGCAGCTGCACAACTTTGAGGTCATTAACTTCTCTGAGGCATAATGTCCCCCATTTTCTAACTGTCCAGCCCAGGTTAGTTCGTAGGTTAAATATTTAAATATATTTATCACTCTATTTCATCTCCTGTGCCAACTAGCTCAGTGCTCTCCCATCCTCACTCACCATTCTTCCTTCCTTCCTTCTTTTTTTTTTAAAAAAATAATTTTATTGATTTTTTTTTTTTTTACAGTGAGGAAGGGAGAGGGATAGAGAGCTAGAAACATCGATGAGAGAGAATCATCGATCAGCTGCCTCCTGCACACCCCCCACTGGGGATGTGCCCGCAACCAAGGTACATGCCCTTGACCAGAATTGAACCTGGGATCCTTCAGTCCGCAGGCTGACGCTCTATCCACTGAGCCAAACCGGTTTCAGCTATTCTTCCTTTCTTACCTTTTCTCCTTCAAAAGGCCATTCTCATTCTTCACATTACTTGTCTCCCCCATATCCTCACACTCCTTGGAGTCAAACAGACTCGGGCTTAATCTAGGGTAGCCATCCTTCCTCAGATGCCTGAGATCAGCACCAAACAGGCAGACACTCAGTTAGTAGTCTTCTCCCCTGACCACCTCCACCCAGCCCTCCAGTGACAAGGAGCACACATCTGCTAAATCCATCTTTGCCATTTCAGATCATTTCTCTCTCTCTTTCTCTTGCCTATTCCTTTCAGTGAAAGAGCTTTTGACATGTGCTGGAAAATACAGCCCGTTAGTTTTGCATCGAACAGCTTTACCCACAAGAGGAGACCTGGCCTCAGTTACCTGGGTTTCAAATTCAATAATCTTGCAGAAGATATTTATTTGTTGGCCTACCTTGGGTCAGGTGAGGGCATGGCAGCTCCTGGAATAGCCATGTGAGGACGCAGTTGCCAGGAGGAAGAAGGCAAGCTTAGCTGACAGAGTATTTTACCACGGTGATCGGTCTAAAACCATATAAAAAGGCAAAAACTAAATGTAAGCATCGATTTTACCCTTGAAAATCTCTTAGCAGTACACCGTATTAGTGAATTACATCCAGTGACTTGAAAAATCACCAGTGTCTCTTCCAATGTTGGATCATATTGTTGCTTCCTCACTTCATAACGCTTGCAGATAATGATTAGTGGCCCCGTGAAATAAAACAAAAATATTTAAGCAGAAGTCCACACTCATCTCACTAAGATACTATGTGGGGGCCTTCGTGGGCTGGTGGATGCTGAGTTAAACGTCACTCAGCGTTGCTTGTACCATTGAGATAACCATCTCTCACTCTCTCCCTTCCTCATTATTTCTCTCTTTTTAATCTGATCACGTAGTTGAATTCATGCAGATTAGAACATAAATTAGGCCTTTCCACTCTATTTCTACAAACCTCTTCAGCCTAATCAAGAAAAGGGACTGGTAGTGGGCAGTGGGAGGAGTAGGCATTGCAGAAGTATGTACACAGGTCGGGGGAGTCCACTGAAGAGGTGCCTAATCCATGCAGAAGAGGTCAGGTAAAGCTGCCCATAAGAGGGGGCAAGTATGAGTCAGCCAGAGAGGGGAAAAGGATGATCCAGGAAGAATGTACAAAGAACTAGTAGGACATATCATACTAGTTCAGGATAGAGGCAGCAGCTCAGTGGTTAGGGAGGCTTTGAATACTGTACTGGGGAGTTTGGAAATTATTCTACAGGCAACGGGGAGCCATTGAAAGCAAGGGAGAAACACGACTAAGTTGTGTAGTAAAAAGAAAATAAATTCTGATTGTGACTTGTAAATTAGCTCGAAGAACGGCAGCATACCATAGCAGACCAATTAAGAACGTTACAATAACCTAGGCAAGGGATTGTAATGGCCGGGATCATCGGCTGTGGACATAGAGGGGAGGAGGGAAAGGAATTGGAGATGTTCTCACCAGGGTCTGTCTTGAGCAACTGAGTGGATGGTGGGGCCGTTGACGAGAGCAACTTCCAGTCTCCAACTGCTCTTCATACGTCCTCTCCCGTCATTCCTATTCTTCGTTCTTTCCCCCCCACTTCCAGATGGTGGAGCCCAGGGTGGCAAAGGCTTTCTTATCTTCACTGGGTAGGAGTCTAGACTAAAAGTCCTCAGAAAGAACCTTCTAATTTCAAGGCCTGTCATTTCTTGGTCCTCAAAACGGTGGCTGGATGGAGACAGAGAGAAGGTGGGCATAGTGGGATACGGAGAAAAATCTATCACTGGGATAAAGAGTGACTTCAGCAGCAGTTGAGAAATGATTACAGTGTCCCCTTTCCCTTGGTAAACCAAGTCCCAACATGCCAGTTTCCAATCTGTCCTGATGATGGCGAACCGTGGCCATATTTGCCTCATCCGAGTCAGAGCCTTAGAAGGCCTGTTTCACTTCCTAGGAGATCCCACACAAAAGAGCCATTGAGAGAAGGAAATCTAATAGGTGAGACCTTGAGCACGATGATTGCTTCTGAACTCTTCCGTTTTGGGTTGTAGACCAAAGGGCACACACGAATCCCCAGCTCTTGGGATTAAGAGATTACCTTTTAGAAAAAGAAAGAAAAATAGATAGTGTTAATTAATTTTTATTTGTAGGCCTCCGCCCTTTTCCTGCTCTCTATTCCTCTTTTGTCTGGGCCCCGGGAAAAACCTGTGGGAGAGGCCCAGCCTGTCAGCACACTTGGCTCTTCCATCGCCGGGGACTGACTGTGGCCACTGTGAGCCACCCTGCCCCGGCCACTCCTCTTCCTCCTCCGGCTCTTACACAACAGGCCGGCGGGCAGATGGGGAGCCCGGCCTGTGCTTTTCTTTCTGGGCGCTCAAAGAGTCTCTTTGTTAGTTAATGTCAACCTCTCCCCAAAGGCCTGCAGTGAGAGCCAGTGAGGCCGAACGAACCCCTTTGCTCCTGGGGTGGCCAGATGGATGAGGACTCGCTGGTGGCCTCTGGGGTCACGCTGGCACGTGTGTTTCCCAGGGCAAGCGTGGTCTACGCTTTCAAAATCTTCCCTAAAAGTCATCTCTTCAAGGAAGCCCTCCTGACAATTCCCATGCCCGCGCCGATTGTGTCTTTATTGGACAATCTCTCCAGCTGGCATGCCTGTGACGCCTCTCTTCCCGAGAGACCTTTCAGAGGCCATTGAAAGTACCAAAATAGCTTGGTCCAAGGACAAGTCCAACCCAACGTTCAGTTAAAATCCCATGCTCTTTCTGCTGCCCCACGCGGTCTGGGTCACATCATAATCTGGGGGTCAATCACTTTAGTTTCAGATGCCCAGTGGAGAGGTCAAGTCCATTTGTAGGTCTTATGCTGCTCCCTTGCAATGCTCAGAAGGAACGAACACGCGTGGCCTGAAGTCGCTCACACCCACTAGATTCTGCCTTTCTGAAGTGTGTTGAGAGCATTTGAATGGAGTCTTCGCTGCTCTGGGGCGGCAATGTTCCCCTTTTCCAAGTAGGCACAGTCAAGGTCTTCTGACATGGTGACATTCAGATTAGGGTGCCAAACAACCAGCTCCAAGAAAGGCAATAGGACACACAGCTATGTTCTCCGTCGCTTCTGAGTTCTTAATGTCAAGAGGCAGCGAGAGCAGACAGGGCTGCACAGAGGAGCATTTCAGAACATAAACTTCGAAACCTGCTGGCCCAGTCAGTGGTTCCAGTCCTAGCATTGACATATATTTATTGAGTAGTCTTAGGAAAATTTACTTACCTGTCTCTAGACTATATTTCTTTGTCTATAAAATGGCATTTATAATAGCTACACAAGGAAGCTCTCATGGGGATTAAATGTAGTAATATAATTATACTCACCCCATGGTACTTCTTCAATAAGTGGTAACTGGTATAATGAAAGAATACTGTACTGACCAGCCCAGGATTAAGTCTGAATTTTAAAATATTTTTTTTAAAGAGGAAAGTCTACTTTATTGACTAGAATGCGATCAAGAATGACAAAATGTTTCCAACAAAAGTAGATGAAACCATATAGAGAAATTAAACTTGATTTCTAATGATAAAAACACATCTCGAATATGAATTATTTCTTGGATTCCTCCTAAAATCACATTGACATATATAATATGATGAAATGATTTTTTAAAAATTTTCATGTACAGTTGACATTTAATATTATTTTATATTAGTTTCAAATGGGGATACCATGACTTAGTAAAATGTGACCATCCAGGAAATTAAGGACACACAGGATTTATTTCTATCATTTCTTACAACCCCATATAATCTCAAATTATTTCTTACAACTCCATATAACTATCTCAAAATAAAAATTAATTTATTAAACAGATTTATTCAAAGTAAGTGCATGATAAGGGTGAAAAATATGGAGGGGAAGACAAAGGGGACTTAATCTGTATTTGGGCATAAAAAGAACTATGGAATCATCTCAGTAATAATAGCTTCTCTTTAGTGAGCACTTACTTTATACCTGATATTGTTCAAGCTCTTTAAATGCATTCTCTCATTTAATCCTTTTAGCAACCCCAAGAGATTTAAAGAGCTTAAGTAACCTGTTCACTCAGTAAGTGGAAGAACCAGGAATTTGAATTTAGACCTGTTTACTCAAAAGTCTGAAGCAAGGGAATCCATTGAAAAAATACAGGCTTAGTAGTGTAATCTATGATCCTAAAAGAGGCTGCATAACCTTTCTCCCTTTGCAGCTTTCAGGAATAGACTTGTAAAGCCAAATCATTATTCATTGTGTCTTTCAAATCAAAGCGCCAGGTACTGAGTTAGGTACTCAGTAATATGTTTATTTCCTTCATTAGGCTAGGGAAGTTTTCCTTCATTATTATTATTATTATTATTATTATTATTTTTACATAGGTTTTCAACCCATTGCTTACTCTTTTCTCCTTCAGGCACCACTATGATGTGAATATTGGTATGCTTGAAGTTGTCCCAGAGACTCCTTATACTATTTTCTTTCTTTTTTTTTTTTTTTTTTTTGGATTCTTGTTTTTTTTTTGTTGTTCTGATTGGGTGTTGTCTGCTTCATTATCTTCCAAATCTCTGATTTGTTCCTCTGCTTCATCTACTCTACTGTTGATTTCCTGCTGTATATTCTTCATTTCAATTCATGTAGTCTTCATTTCTGACAGGTTTTAAAAAATGTTTTTTAGTTCTGTTTTTATGTTTGCTATCTCTTTGTTGAAATTCTAAGTTCATTCACTCTTCCCCTAAGTTCCTTGAGCATTCTTATAACCCGTGTTTTGAATTCTGCATCTATAGTAGTAGATTGCTTGTCTCCATTTTGCTTAGTTCACCGCCCCCCCGCCCCCCGTAGTTTTGTCTGGTTTTTCATTTGGGACATATTACTTTGTCTGCTCAAGTATTCTTCAGAAAATTTCCTAAATCCAGAATCATTTTGCACCCCAAATTGAATTCACCCTTGTGAGGGAAAGGGACAGAGAAAGTGGAAGGACCATGGTGTTTTCACCTAGCCATACCTGAGTTGAAATCTTACCTGAGTCCAATATGCTGTGATCTTATCAAGTTGTTTAATGTATCCAAGCCCTAGTTTCTCCATCTGTAAAATGGGAATGCTAGAATATAATAATGTATAATAATGTATACAAAATATCTGACACATGGCTGGTACTCACTAAATGGCGCCTATTTTTATTCTTTTCCAAAGTGAAATTTCTTCAACAGGAAACAAACCCTTCCAGCTCCCTAAAATGAAATAAAATAATTAGTGGAGGAAACTAAATTCTTGAATACTAAAGTGTAAGCGATTTATAGGTAGTTGAGAAACAGTGGAACATATTCGACAGGCAAATGGTTGCTAGGCAACTCAGAAACACTGGGACACAGACAGTAGGTAGCTAACAGGCTCTGGCTAGGAGTCTTGCTACCTAACACTGGGGTGATTATGCTAAGGCTCCCTTCCGGAAGCAGGTTTTTTCCATCTGAGATTCAACGCCATCTTAGATAAAAAATCTAGGCAAGGCTTTTGTACGCACCGACAAGCTGTTTCTACAATTAATATGATAATGCAGTCGGCCCAGAACCTCCAAAGCAATCATATTAAAGAATGACCCTAGAAAAATGGAAACGTGGCTATACTAAAACCTGCACATGAATGTTTATCGCAGCCCTATTTATAATTGCCAGGAGAATGGAAGTGATCCAGATGGTTTTCAACGAGTGAATGAATAAGCAAACAGCAATACATTCATCAGATGAAACATTAGCCAAAAAATGAAAAGGAATGACATTGATACGTGCAACAACTTGGTTAAATATCAAAGGCATTTCACGGGGTAAAAAAAAAAAAAAAAAAAGCCAGTCTCAAAAGTTTACATACTGTATGATTCCATTTATATGACATTTTTCTCAAAATTAAAGCTGTAATAACAAAGAGCGGATTAGTAGTTGCCAGGGATTAGGAGAGGAGAAAAGGTGAAACTATTCATATTCGGAGTGTGGTGATGATTACACATATTTATAAATGTGTTCAAATGAATAGAACTAGCCCCGGCTGGTGTGGCTCAGTTGGTTGGATCATCATCCTATATACACCAGAAAGTTGGTTGCGGGTTTGATTCCTGAACTGGGCACAGGCCTTGGTTGTGGGTATAGTGCTTGGGTGGGGTGTGTGCAAGAGGCAACCAATCTATGTTTCTTTCTCACATCGATGTTTCTCTCTCTATGTCTCTCTCCCTTCCTCTCTCTAAAAATCAATGCACGTATCCTCGAGTGAGGATTTAAAAAAACGAATAGAACTATGCAATATAAAAAGTTGCTTTTCACTATATGTCAATGTTTAAAGTCCAATTTTAAATAGGAGCAAACTCTAAAGACAAACTAACCAACTTCTCAATTTATTATAAGTTATAAGAACCAAGGCTGTGCGACTGGCATAAGGATAAATACCTAGATAAATAAAACAATAGAGAGAGGGCTGATATCGACCCACATTTATATGGAAACTTGATTTTCAAAGAGATGCTAAACCAACCCAATGAGAAAAGAAAAAGCCTTTTCAACAGAAAACTCAGGGACAACTGTGTTTCTATATGCAAAAGAATGAACTACTGCATATAACACACAGTGGTCAATTCAGAGTAGATCATAGACCTAAACGTCAAAGCTAAAACTGTAAAGTTGATAGAAGAAAACTTAAGAAGATATTGTTGTGACCGAAAGATGGGTAAAGATTTCTTTAGCAAGATTCAGAAAGCAATAATCATACAAGAAGCACTTGAAAACTTACACTTCAGCAAACTAAAAAAAATGTATCTCAACAAAAAATATCTTCTAGAGCAGTGGTTCTCAACCTTTTTAATGCCGTGACCCTTTAATACAGTTCCTCATGTTGTGACACCAACCATAAAATTGTTTTTGTTACTACTTCATAACGGTACTTTTGCTACTTTTAATGAATCGTAATGTAAATATCGTAATGTAAATTTCTCCATGAGAAAAGAAAGCAGACTCCCCCCAAAAAGACTCGCCCATTGATTTCTTATCCACTTTATTTATAACCAGAGGCCTGGTGCATGGATTCATGCACTGGTGAGGTCCCTTGGCCTGGCCTGCACCCTCTCACAATCCAGGACACTTCAGGGATATGAGACTGCTGGTTTTGGCCCAATACCCACAGGCTAAAGATCTTTGGTTAATTCCTCCCTGCCCTCCCCACTTCCCTCCGCGATTCATCAGTCTGCTCCATGTTTCCATGCCTGTGTGTTGAGTGTCTACCCCCTCAACACACAGGCATGGAATGTGTGCATCATAGCTACTGGTCAAACAGTTGAACAGTCAAATGATTGAGTAGTCAAATGGTTGCTTAGGCTATATATATAGCCTCCAACCAAAAACAACCCAAATGTCCTGTCTATCCTCAGTGAATGGTTAAACAAATTTTGAGTTTTATACACATTGGAATACTGCTCAGCAAAAAAAAAAAAAAAAAAAAGGGAATAAATTATGCAATGCTTAACATGAATCTCAAAATAATTATGCTGAGTGGAAGATGGCAGACCATGTGATACCATCTATATAAATCTTTAAAAAATATAAACTAATCTATGGTGACAGGAGATGGATCAGTGGTTGCCTGGGAAACATGAGCAGAGAAAGGCTGGAGGAAAGGATTAGAAGGGGCGTGAAGAAACCTTTTCGGTTGAGTGATATGTTTACTATCTTGACTGTTATAATGCCTTTGCATGTATATACACATGTCAAAACTTGGCAGATTATATGCTTTAAATGTGTAAAGTTTATTGTGTGTCAATTGTACCTCGATAGGCTATTTAAAAATGATACATAAGCGGTAGATGCAGAGGTTGAAGAGGAGGGAATGAGGAGAAATACTCTCTATGGCTGAGTCTCCAAACATTGGCAGTGGGGCATCCCCAATGCAGGTGAAGGAGGTAGTTTTGTGTAGAGGTGGGGACACCTCCTCAGCAACAGAAGGAATAAAAGAGCAGCTGTGAACAGATGTGTACGTCTAAAGGTTTGGCCACAGGAAGTTGAGGGAGTCTCATCTAATCACTTCCGTTTAAAAAATATATTTTATTGATATTTTACAGAGAGGAAGGGAGAGAGATAGAGAGCTAGAAACATCGATGAGAGAGAAACGTCGACCAGCTGCCTTTTGCACACCCCCCACCGGGGATGTGCCCGCAACCAATGAACATACCCTTGGCCGAAACTGAACCTGGGACCCCTCAGTCTGCAGACTGATGCTCTACCACTGAGCCAAACCGGTTTTGGCATAATCACTTCCCTTTTTAATGGAAATTTGGGGACAAAAGCATCTATCTGCTGGGAGGTGAATAAGGTTTGAAATAATCACTGCAAATATAATGTGTCTAGAACAAGGAAGAATTTTCCAGAAAGCGATGAGGGAACCACTAAGATGGATCCAGATAAAACAATAGTGGTTCCTCTCTCACCTCCTGTGGGATTTCCTCCAGCGGTCAGGCATGAAGTAGTAGACCATTCAATTCACATGGGGTTTGGAGAGTCTACTAGACGGCCATGACAGAGATAAATAGGAAGGAAGTTGAGATAATTAATGGAGCATGAAATCCAAGGTGAAGGATGCAAAGAAGAAAGAAGAAAGCTAATACTTTGTGATTAAAAAAACCCCCCAAACCTATGGGATGGAGGTTCTGAGGGCACCTGGGAAGAGTGGTAAGGGAAATAGTTGAATTAACACAATGGGAAGAATTGAAAGCTGTGATCACAGAGCAGAGAGTAAATGCTTGAATTAGTCATTAGTCAAGGTAGAGAAGTTTTGGATGGTGACAAGATCACAGTGGGACTGTTGAGGTAGGACTCTTGGGGTGACTTGGGGGTCAAGGCCAGAAGCTCATAGGGAGTGCTATTGAGAAGATTGTTTGGATGTTGCTGAGTGCATCACAAGAGCAGTACTGAACATGTCCGCTGACCCTTTATTTTCTATAAGTTGACATTCTGAGGTGGAAGCTTGATCAGGTTTAAGTTTGATTTTCTTTTCTTTTGCAAGACTCCCTCACAGGTAGTGGGGTGCACTTTTATAAGGACACATGTAATGCTTGGTTGTGTCTCTTTCTGCAACCTTTGCCCAAATTCATTAATTCAATCAGGTCCTTACTGGTGACATTCTAAATCAATCATTCCTTATTCATGTACTATCTTCCATAATTGCTCAATCATGTGGAGACACAGTTCATAGAGAGTAAGTGCTTATTTTCTCTTTATTTCTCTCTCTCTCTTTTTTAAATTATGAGTTGGCTTCCTAGCATCTCTCTAAAGGTGATGAATTAGTTTTATTTTTAAAATTCTGAACACATGGATTTGAGAATATTTGAAGTAGTTCAACCCACTGTAATGATTATTCTTCTTTAAAAAATATATCTATTGATTTGAGAGAGGAAGGGAAAGGGAGAGATAGAAATATCAGTGATGACAGAGAATCATTGATCAGCGGCCTCCTGCACACAACCCTTCCCTCACCCCCGTCCCCACCCCCAGTCACTGGGGATAGAGCCCATAAACTTGGTCATGTGCCATGACTGAAAATCGAACTATGACATCTACTGGTTCATAGATCAACACTCAACCACTGAATTCAATGCCAGCCCTGGCTCGTTGAATTCTTTGATGCCATGACCACACTGGTGTTCCTGGGTCCAAGCAAGCACAGTAGCCTTGATAACAAAGGCAAATATTTGCCATCCTTAGAAAGCCATACCAAACACCCAGCTCCAACACATCTCCAGCTTTTTATATGCGAATGAGCACTCCTTGTGCTTCGTATCTGCCTGCTGAACATCTGTTTTAATTGTACATTTCATTGTGTAACTATGCTTTGATTCATAGTGACTTTCCCCTATGGTGGCCTGTAGTTGCGTTGAACACAAACTGCAAATACAAAGAAATAAATGGCTGGGAGAGAAACCAAGAAGAGGGGGAGGCGGCGGAGGAAGAGAAGGTGAGCTCCAGGGTCTCAGAGGGGCAGGGCTCCGAGTCTGGTTTAGACCTCAGAGGTGACCCCAAGAATTGCCAAGAAAGAGTAGCTTCTGCAGCCAGTGCTGGAACAGATGGCTCAGCATTCCAGAGAGCGTCTACCATCTTCTCTCTATGCCCCTCCCTCTCTGGGGTGGAAGCCAATGACCCCTGGCACTGCTTGCCACTCCATAGCCAGGACACGGCTCTGTTCCTGTGCTTCGGATCTGACCCCTCTCTCTGAGTCTCCTCCGGATGCTTGCACCACTGCAAAAAAAAGGATGACCTTACACACACCCCGGACTGCACACCATAAGAGACAGACGGGACCTGCACTGTTGCTGGTCCAGGTGGACAGATAGAGGGCTTGATCACTCATGCTTGGGGGGACCCTGAGCTATGTTGTCTGCACCTCACATTGTGAGAGATACCCCAGTGACAACAGTGTGGGAGCAGGGGCAGGAGCACGTGCAGGGGAAGCTGAGGGAAGACACAGGGCCTGTCTACCTCGGGGCTCTGCCCTGAGATCCGGCTTGGTCAACTCAGCCTTCTCACAAGTAGGCACAGGCCCAGTCCAGAGATGATGGGATGAGCATCCGCCCAGCTGCGTTAGGCAACGGTGGGTTGTTCCACCACGTGGTCCCAGCTTCCCCATCTCCGAGTGAAGGTGATCAGAGGGCTGCAGAGATGGTTCGATGCCATGACGCCAACAGTACCCATTACGGCCGGTGCACAAAGACAGTGCACCGGGGTCCCGCGACTTTCCGCAGAGCCGCGTGTGTTGCAGGAGCCAGGCGCCTGGGAAGAAATGCCACCCGCAGGAGGGGAGCCTGGGCAGAAGCAGCAGGAGGAGGGCTCCCAAGGGGCAAGGACTCAGCCTGACATGCCTCCACCAGGGTGTTGGCAACCGCCCCGAGCAGGTGCACGGCCGCTCCTCAGCCTGCCCGGCGGTGCGCTCCCAGGCTCCGAGACAAAGGAGTGAACTCTAGACCCCCGCGGCCTGCGGAGAGATGACACACACACACACCTCGCCGAACAGGGCGATTCCTCTGAGGGCCCTTGTTACATTCTTGGGCTGCAGGAGAGGCCCGGGCGCTTGGGTTTCGGTTGATCTTGGCCTCCTCGCTGACCTGGGGCGCTATTTCCTCCTCCTCCTCCTCCTCTGTTCCTCTCCCCCTTCCTCCTCCCCTCCTTCTCTTTCAAAAAACGTTTAAGGGCTTTTGCCAGTGAATGGCCTTATTCACGGAGCGGGCGGCGCTTGCTTGACGGTTTGCAGAGCTAAATGGGCACTTAACCGTGTGTGTCTAATAAATCTGCAACGAAAAATAAACAGGAGGGAAGAGGTCTGGGAACGAGAGGAGGTCAGGTATGAAAGGCGCCTGTCACAGTGATTTACCTCCTGGCCGCCGCTGACCTGGGTTTGCAGGAGGCCGCCACCAACCAGGGCAGACGGAGGGAGACCCCGCCACAGCGCCGCTGGGTGGGCACGGATGACCGGGCAGGCGGTGGGAGAGGAGGCTGGGAAGGTCTTGACCCGCACTGCCCGCTGGGAGGCCAGCACAGAAGGCAGAGAAGCAAAACCAGGCGGGTGCCCGCACCTCCCCTCAGGATCCACACCCAGATTACCAAGGGCATTATACCAGATCTCACCCTCCCCAGCCACCTCCACCCAGGATTTGGGTGACAATCTGGGATTAGAGGCATCGTCAGGTGAATTGTAGTTCCAGCGTTAATCACCCTTCCAGGTGCACTGGGGCCTAAGACATTAACCCTCTCCTAGCGGCCCTCGTTAGGGCTGGGCATGCTGGGCGGGGGTGGGGAGGTGGGGTGTGCATGCTGAAGGATGTACATCCTACAAATGCCCTTCCCTGCCCAGAGAGAGGCCATCTCATAGGGGAGGGCAGGTGGAAATCCCGCAAAAATCTAGCTGAACCCCTGCCCCAGCCCCAAACTCACTAAAGTGCAAGGTTCGCCGAAACCGGTTTGGCTCAGTGGTAGAGCGTCAGTCTGCGGACTGAAAGGTCCCAGGTTCGATTCTAGTCAAGGGCATGGACCTTGGCTGCGGGCACATCCCCAGTAGGGGGTGTGCAAGAGGCAGCTGGTCGATGTTTCTCTCTCATCGACGTTTCTAGCTCTCTATCTCTCTCGCTTCCTCTCTGTAAAATATCAATAAAAAATATTTTAAAAATAATAATAAAGTGCAAGGTTCTCCAGGAAGATTCAAGCTCACCCTGGCTGGTGTGGCTCAGTGATTAGAGTGTCGGCCCGAGGACTGGAGGGTCTCAGGTTCGATTCTGGCCAAGGGCATCTATCTTGGTTGCAGGCTCAATCCCTGGCCCTGGGTCAGGGTGCATGTACAAGGCAACCAATCAATGTGTCTCTCTCACATCAATCTCTCTCTCTTTTTCTCTCCCTTCCTTCCACTCTAAAATTCAATGGAAGAAATAGCCTCAGGTGAAGAAGAAGAACAGGAGGAGGAGGAAGAGGAGGAAGAAGAGGAGGAGAAGGGGAAGACACATTGCTGCACCCCCATCCCTCCATTAGCACCAGCATGGTGCTCCCAAGGCTTTTGATTTCACTCCAGCTATGACCTTCGCCTTTGCCCTCCAGCCGTTCCCTAGGATGGACGCGCCTCCCTCAGCCACCTCCTAACATCGCCTCATGAACCAGGCCGAACGGCCTCACCAAACCATGGCCAGCTACCAGACATGACTTTGGCCCGGACAGGCTTTTACTTTTGTCGTAGACAAACGTCCCAGTAGGCGTTGTCTTCCTCCCGAGCTGACTGCCGCCACACGGCCTGTGGTCCCCTGAAGGGGAGATCCGAGGGCATCTTCAGGACCTTTCCCCACAGGAAGGAGCAAAATGGGGCAGACAGACCCTTGGCCACAGGGGCCTTCACGTATGGACTTCCATCACCCTTGCTCTCTGGCCCCCCTGGGAAACGGGCCCAGCACTGCTGCCCAGGGCGACGAGAAGGTGTCTGCAGATGACAGAGATCCAGCTCTGCCCTCTCTGCAGTGACTGGGAAACCCCAGAAAGAAGCTGAGAAAGTGAGGAGGGAGCTGGATGGCCCTGCTCAGGACTCTGCACAGAACCACCCACCTACCTACACGCACAGAATATGGCGCAGAGGGTGCTGGGTGCAAAAGGGAAAGAGGAAGGAACAGGGCTCGGCGCCAAACCAGTGTCCGCTGGCATTGGGAGGGCCCGGCCTGGCCCACCCGGGGCCACAGAGCACAGCCCTACAGAGCTGAGGCAGGAGGCAGGCCCGAGGCTGGTAAAGTGCCCCTGCCCTTGGGCTCAGGGCTCCCAAACAGAAGGAGAGCTAATCTGAGGTCTTGAACCCTCCCCTGAAACCCGTCCAACCCTTGGGGACAGGAGACAACACCAAAGGTGGCAGGATAGGACTCGGGGAGTCAGAAACAGCGCAGGGACCAGGCTCAGGGACACTGTGTGGACAGATGTATGCGCGCCATGACGGTCACTATCCAGCCCCTCAGACAAGGAGAGCATGAGGGTCCAGGACCAGAGACCCGATAGCTTCGTAGGAAAACGGAATCCAGATGGAAGGCCCCAGGGGGCGGGAGGATGGGGGGACAGAGTGAGGAGTGAGACAGATCCACCTGCTGACCTAGGCCACTCTGTAAACTCTTTGGCTCATTCTGACACCACCTGGTGGGCAGATCATACACCCGTACATGGGGTGGGGTGGGTGGGCTGGAGGCAAAGAAGCTTCTGCACACACCACACAAGAGACCTCGCACAGACGCTGGGTGTGGTCTGCACAGACCTGTTCTCGAGGCCAAAGCCTCCCCTCCTTTGTCTATTCACGGGAGTCAAGGCTAAAGACTGCGTTCTCTTTGTTGATCTCAACTCCGAAAGCCGTGCAGGCAGGGCCTCCGCCAGGTCACACGGCAGTCACGTGCTCACCGTCCACGCGGACGGGGGAAGCGGGTGGGCGGGCGGCCGGAGTGCTGGACACGAGCAACTCATTCCTGTTTCACGTCGAGAAGGATGGCACGGTTCGCTTTGCAGAACCAGAAGCAGGTTCCGCTTCCTAAGTGGAGGCCATTACTAAAGTCAGTTGCTATTTGCTGAGCCTGCGCTGGGCACGGTGACTATATGAGTAGATGTGGACAGTGCACACGACAGGCGCTCTGCCCTGGAGGACATCACAAGTGAACTGGCCGGGGAGGATGACCTTGAACCCCCGGACTGCAGGGAGTCCTAGTTCTCTCTAGGATGTCTGCTGCCCGCTTCTTCCTTGGGCTCCCGGAAAGAGGGGCATCCTTTCAGACTTGAAATCACGGAGCACCTCTGGCCAAGCCCTTCTCCAACCTTCTTCTGTGAGAAGCTGCCAGAACCTGACATCCAAGTGCACACTGAGTGCAGAAACATAAGCAAGAAACCAACCAACATTCATTACCTGGAGGGGACGGCGTGCACAGGGCACAGGGGGCAGGAGGGAAGCAAGACTTTTTCTTTCTTTCTTTTTTTTTTTTAAATATATTTTATTGATATTTTACAGAGAGGAAGGGAGAGAGACAGAGGGCCAGAATCGTCGATGAGAGAGAAACATCGACCAGCCGCCTCTTGCACACCCCCTACTGGGGATGCGCCCGCAACCAAGGTACATGCCCTTGACCGGAATCGAACCCGGGACCTTTCAGTCCGCAGACCGATGCTCTACCACTGAGCCAAACCGGTTTCGGCCAAGACTTTTTCTTAACACAGCTTGATTTTTGAAGCAGATGCGTTGACTCTCTCTCCAGAAAACGTAGGACCGTGTTTGAAGGTGGAAGCCCAGACTGTTCCGTGCCTGATGGCATTGGGCTGGCAGGAGGCGGGGGGAGGGGGGGTGAGTGGAACCCTACCACCTGCCCCGTCCTCAATCAATGGCACTGGTGGGTCTGCCTTTTGCCCTCTGCCCTTGAGACACCACAGCCCGGGGAGCAGGGCTCTGTCTCTGGGTCCTCTCTTCCCACGAGATAGTCAAGAGGAGTCTCACGCGCTCCCGCCGAAGAAACCAATGCACCCGACCCTTTGGAAAGATTTATTTTTTTCATTAAAAAATAAACGTTATCTTAACATGTCCGCATCGCAGCTTCAAGATGGCAGCTCGACAGAGTGAGACAATAACAAGGCTGCTCACTTCTTTCAAGTCAACAACCTGACAACCTCATCAGGGGCTCCAAGGCACACGCGTCTTCAAACAAGCAAACTTTATTCAGAAACAACGGGCATAACTCAGAACTCCCTTCCCCAGACTCTTTCCAGCCCGCCCCCATCAACCACCCCTCCCCCTCCACAACAACCAAAAAAAAAAAAAACACCCCTGAAATCCTCTTTGGAAAAAACTACAGAAATAAGTGCCGAGTCAGCGAGGAACCTGAGCAAGCTGCCCCAGCCCTCCGCATCTTTCTGCTTTTGCCAACTGGCTGCCCGGGGGCACGGCAGGGAGAGAGCTGAGCAATGCCTTCCACCCAGCCAGGGTGGGTGCCCACCCAGCGCCCCAGCCTTCAGCGGGGGGCCGGGCAGTTCCAAGGCAACCATCTCCCTGTAGGTAGGGCATCCCGGGGCTAAAGCATCCTTTCTGGAAGCGAGAGGCCTAAGGCAAGCCAGTCTTCTCAGATGCTTGCGATGCAAATGCCACCGAGACCTGTGGGAGGGAGGGAGGGAGGGAAAGAGGGAGGAAGAGATGGAGGTAGGTGGCTCTCTTCTCCATCCCTTTACCAGGCTCCGGGGAGTTTGGCTCTCCTCTCCTCCTGCCTTCTCTCTTTCCCCTTTCCCCAGGCTCCCCTGCCCCTCAAAGAGTTTGTTTTTTTTTTTAGCTTGAAGGTGGTGGCGGGGATTCCGAAGAGGCTACTGGCAACTCCTGGGGCCGGCCTGGCGGCTCTGCCACCTCCGAGGGGACGTGGCGGGCTGGCGGTTCCTGGGTGTCACAGGGCTCCTCCCGATCTCCCGGCGAGGGCGTGGGGCACTCCTGGCGCTGGGCCTGGCTGTGCATCTTCTCTTCCGCTTCAATCTCTTCGGAGGTGGGGATGGAGTTCTTCTTGGGGCGACCTTTGGGCTTGGTGGGTGCTTCCTGGCCACCTTTGAGGACCTATAAGGGAGACAAAAGGTCATTAGACCCAAGAAAGAACTCCTTCCTTCCCTCCACGTTGCCACCCAGAAGCATCCACGCCGTGCCTTCCCAGCGGCGATGGAGTTTGGCCAGAAGTAGCTCCAACCTGTCACCTCCAGGCGACAAAGACATCTCTTCATTCTGTCCCTGCTCGACGCACTTTCTTTCTTTCTTTTATTTTTTGAAAAATATATTTTATTGACTTTCCACAGAGAGGAAGGGAGAGGGATAGAGAGCTAGAAACGTCGATGAGAGAGAAACATCGACCAGCTGCCTCCTGCACACCCCCTACTGGGGATGTGCCCGCAACCAAGGTACATGCCCTTGACCGGAATCAAACCTGGGACCCTTCAGTCTGTAGACCGACGCTCTACCACTGAGCCAAACCGGTTTCAGCCGCACTTTCAGTCAATCTCACAGACCTTCTGGCATTCATGAAAAGGGTCGCAGGTGCATAAAAAAAAATCCGACTTCAATAATGAGGAAAGAAATGAAAATTAAGGTGTTAATGTGGTATCAATGAAGTTGACAAGTAATAAAAGAGAAAGAGAGAGAGAGAGAGAGAGAGAGAGAGAGAGAGAGAGCGAGCCAATGCTTGTAGCAAGCGGGGAAATAAACACTCGCATTCCAGTGTCAACGTATGTTGGTACAACCTTCTCAAAGGGCAATCTGAGAGTTCAGATCAATCAAACGTTTCAAAACGTGCACGCTCTGACACAAAAATTCTATTTCTAATAACTGCGCCTAAGAAAGTCGCCAAAGATAAAGATTGACCTGCACAACTATTCGTGCCTGGCCTGGTGAGGCTCAGTGGTTGAGCATCGGTCCATGAACAAAGAGGTCACTGGCAGTTCCCAGTCAGGGCACCTGCCTGGGTTTTGGGCTTGATCCTCACTCAGTAGGGGGGCCTATTCTCTCTCATCACTGATGTTTCTTTCCCTAAATATATATGTATAAAATATAATAAAAGGGCAATATGCTAATTAGATTGGATCAACCGGCCAACTTCTGGACATTTGATTTTCTTCCAGACAAAACCACAGTGGTGGGGGCTGGGGAGGGCAGTTGGGGGCCATCAGGTTGGCAGGGGAGGACAGCTGGGGGGCATCAGGCCAGCAGGGGAATTGTTAGGTAGCAATCAGGCCCGGAGAGGCAGTTAGGTGCGATCAGGCAGGCAGGCAGGTGTGTGGTTAGGAGCCAGCAGCCCCAGATTGTGAGGGGGATGTCTGACTGCTGGTTTAGACCCCATCCTGCTAAACCAACAGCCAGACATTCCCTGAGGGGTCCCAGCTTAGAGTGTGCATGAAAGGGAACCTCCTTTCCCCCTGTGCATGAATTTCGTGCACCGGGCCTCTAATATATATATTAGTAGTTGCTGATTTCCAGGGCAGCTAGTGAGAAGTTCTAGCACAGATAATCATGAGTGGGGTATGTTTTTGCTACTTACACACCTAGCTTACTCTTCTCTTCCCCATTTGAGCAAAAGCTCTTTGAAGGTAAATCCTGCATCAATTCCTTGCTTTTTGCACTTTTTGCATCTAACTTCCACCTCGCTCTCCATGTAGTCACTAAATATTTGTGACTTCCTGAAACAGTAGCAGAGTACTCCCAGGTACTGAATTATAAGAATGACTGTAGTAATTTTATAAACAATAGTCCTTTTTTTAAAAAAAACAAACAGCTTTATTGAGATATAATTTACATACCATCCATTTCATTCATTTCTGGTGTACAATTTAGTGATTTTTAGTATAGTCACAGAATGTGCAACTATCACCAGAATCCAACTTTAGAACATTTCATCACCCCCAAAAGAAACCCCATCCCCATGGGCAGCCACTCTCCATTTCTCCGCAGCTTCTGCCCCCCAACCCTGTTCTCTGCCTCTACAAATGTGCCTATTCTGGACATTTCATATGAATGGCATCATATCATATATCATCCTTTGTGACTGGCTTCTTTCACTTAGCATGATGTTTTCAAGGTTCATCCATGTTATAGCACGTATCGGTATTTCATCCCTTTTAATGGTCAAATGATAGCCATTGTATGGATATACCACATTCTGTTTACCCACTCATCCGTTAATGGGCACTTGAGTTGCTTCCACCTTCTGTCTACTGTGACTGATGCCTCTATGAACATGGAGGGGCACATATCTGTTCACGTCCCTGCTTTCACATCTGTTGGGTATGTGAAATTCAGAAGTGAAATTGCTGGCTCACACGGTGACCCCATGCTTAATATTTTTGAGGAACTTCCATGCTATTTTCCAAAGCAGCCATACCATGTCACAGTCCAGTCAGCAGCATATGAGGATTCTAGTTCTCCACATCCTCACCGGCACTTGTTATGATGGTGCATTTTTTTCCTATTAAAACCATCCCAGTGGATGTGAAGTGGTATCATTCTGTTTTGATCTGCATCTCCTTGATGATGAGTGACATTGAGCATCTTTTCATGGGCCAATTGTCTACTTTTGGAGAGATGTCTACTCAAATCCTTTGCCCATTTTTAAATTTGACTGCATTTTCATTATTGAGTTGTCAGCATTGTTTATGTGTCCTGGACACAGGCCTCTTACCAGGTACAAGATCTGTAAACATCTGCACGTTGCCTTTGCCCTTTCTTGATGTCCTTCCCAGCACAAAATATTTTAATTTTGCTGATGTGCAATTTTGTTTTGTTTTGTTTCTTTGGCTACTTATGCGCTGGGTGTTATATTTAGGAAGATTTTGCCTCACCCAAGGTCATGGATATTTACTCATACTTTCTTCTAAGACTTTTATTGGTTTAGCCTCCACATTTAGGCCTATGATTCATCTTGAGTTCATTTCTGTGTGCGGTATGAGGAAAACCATAAGTTCTCAACACACTCCACCTTTGGGCTGGGAACCCGCCCAACCACAGTGCTCGCCACCAAGGCACACAGGTTTGAAGGGTGCCACTAACAAGGCGTAGATGTCGACAGGACCCACTCTGGGGGAGAAGACAGCCCTGACATTTTTTTTTTTTTACGTCAGGGTCAGTATCTGATGTTGACTTCGGCGCAGCCTGTTGAAATGCCCGCCTGTGCCAAGGTGGAATTTACATGTTGAAAGCAGCTCCACTCGGCATGAAAGAGGTTACACAGAGCGAAGGTGCCCCATGGAGCAATCCTGTTAGAAAAGGGCAAGACTAAGGAGGCCACCTAATTGGCAGAAGAAAGTCCGGCCCCGGCAATTAGAGAACACCGCCCACACAGCTTGGATCGACCCACCTGGCTGTTTTCATGCACACACACACACACACACACAATTGAAAACAATCAGGCCATTTTCTAAACGGAATAAAACACTCCAGTGCCAGCAATAATTAGGAGATACCTACACTCTTGGCTGCTTTCCATGGTCGACCTCTGGCCCTGCCTCCCAGCACACCTGACACGCAATTATCTCACCCACCGCCCCACACCAGGAGCTGCACGTTCTCATGCACCCCGTGGCCCTTCCCCCGGGACTCCTCCTCCCCAATTATTCCCGGAGCCTCCTTTAGTCTCCGTGGCCCCCGCGAGGGCGGACAACCCACTGCATGCAAAGTCCCCTGTCTCTGGGGGCAAAACACCTAACACACCATCCCCTTCTGATAGCCATGCCCGAGGACAGACCTCCTCCGAGTGCTAACCCTAGATCAAATGTCCTCTTGCTAAGGACGTCAGGACAAGGCCTTGCTTCCTGTCCAAGGCGCTTAGGTGGGGGACAGGCAGTT
Source organism: Vespertilio murinus (assembly GCA_963924515.1). Classification (NCBI taxonomy): domain Eukaryota; kingdom Metazoa; phylum Chordata; class Mammalia; order Chiroptera; family Vespertilionidae; genus Vespertilio; species Vespertilio murinus. Next base: position 16,905,911 of record OZ004720.1, on the reverse strand, counting down.
TGACTAGCGAGCCCACAATGTCAGTGCAGGGGGGCTCCCCATTATTTAGACAGGGACCTGAGCTGAGCAGGCAGACGTGGTTCATCGCCCTCAGAGAGCAAGCCCAGGGCAGGGCCAAGGTCTGAACACAAAACCCAACACCCTTCCCAGCGTGTCACTGCGCACAATGTGCGAGGGATGCAGACAAGGTGCCACTGTGGCTACTGACTTCTCAGTGTTTATCTGCGGTTACCCCCACCCCCCCAGCAGAGCCCAGGCCACAGGCTCATTAGCGGGGGAGCTCTGGGCTCCATTGGCTGGAAGCTTCCCTGGAGCTCTATGGGAAAGGGAGAGCCACATAACTCATGGCTGGGTCCATAGAGCTGGGAAGCAAATTCGGATTCTCCAGCATGAGCCTCTGCCCAGGACACAGCTCAGCATGCTTTCTCCTCTGGGAGGGAGGCATTTCCCAGGACGCCACAAGCCCTGGCGCCAAGGAGCTGATGGGGTGCAGCTGGCTGGCGTGTGGGGAGGCAGGAAGCGCAAACACCTGGGGCTGCGCTTAACCAGAGTCCCAGAAGCTAGCATTATCCCTTCTGGCCGCCAATTGTCTGGCTTCTCTGGAGATGTGAATGGCACGGATAGGTAAATAATTTTAAAAAATAATAATAGCCTAGCCAGCATGGCTCGGTGGTTGAGTGTCAAACTACGACCCAGGAGTGTCAACCTATGACCCAGTGCCCGCGTTGTGGGCTTGAACCCCAGTGAGGGGCATGCAGGAGGCAGCCGATCAATGATTGTCTCTCATCATTGATGTTTCTATCTCTTCCTCTCTCCCTCTCTTCCTCTTTGATGTCAATAAAAATATATTTAAAATAATAATAATAATGTCAACCAAAGAGCTTCTATGCATATATGCCTAACCCATGACAATAGGGTGGTGAAGGCCTGGGGTGGGGGGCGGGGAAGGGCTAGAAGAGGTCAATGGGGAGAAAGGAGGACATGCACTACTTTCAACAATAAAGATTTGAAAAATAATAAAATAAAATAAAATAATAACAATGAGAAGAAGAGCAGCAGTTAATGCCTCTTGGCCATGTACCATGCGGCAGGCGCTGCTCGAAGTTCTACAAGGATTAGCTCACCGTTTAAGGAATATATTAGGCTTTTAGTTGATGAGGAAGCAGGTACCCAGAGGTTAAGTAACCTGCCCCAGACGCCCCAGATGGCAGCCGGTAGCAATTTCCCGGAACTGTCGGTTATCGGGAGACTTTCACTGCCAAAGAGGAGGATGCGGCCCTCCCCTCCCCACAACCCTGTGACTGGGAGGGGAAGGTTTACCCATGATCCCCTTCCCAGAGCACAGTTCTGCTGGCGTCGCATGTCAGAGCCAAAAAAAGACCCCCGATGAAGACGCTCCTGCGCCGGTTGCAAAACCCTGTGAGTCCTCCTGGAATGAAGGCCAAGCAGAGCCGGAATGGAGTGTCCCATCCCGTGTGCAAAAAAATTGCGTTTACCCAACCCGCTACAGGTTACCAATGCTGACCGGTAAAAACTCGTCAGAGATGCAATCTTGGTTTTGGCAGCTCTGCCCTTGGCAGCCGTGCGAAGAACTCTTGAGAATCAAGCGCTAATCTTTTTCCAGTTCCAATTAGGTTACTAGCCTTGAGACATCTTTATTACCCAATTAGCTTTTTTCTTTCCTTCCCAGTACCTGAAGAGATAGCCTTGAAAGCGTTTCACCAGGAAAACGCATGAAGCAATCGGGAGCCCAACAATGCCCCGCTGTTCTGGGGGGTCAGAGCTCAGACCCTAGGCTGAGTGAACAGCCCTCACGCTTAGCCCCGGCCATTCCGAGGTCCTTCGAGTGCCCCCAATCCTCCTGTCCCTTTCTTCTGCCTGTGACACTCTTCCCACCTTCACCTGGCACCTTCCTATCCGCCCATTAGCACCAACTTAGATGGCGCCTCATCTATGCCTCCCCGCTTCTCTATACACCTCTGGATACTGTAAATCCTTCTGCTGTTGTCCTGATCATTGTGTATAATGACTAGCTTACAGGTCTGTGTCCTCCACTTGACTGAATACCTTTTCTAATTTTATTAAAAAAAATTTTTTGTTGTTAATTCTCACCTGAGGATATTTTTCCATTGACTTTTTTAGAGAGAGTGGAAGGGAGGGGGGAGAGACAGAGAGAGACACATCAATTGTAAGAGAGACGCATCAATTGGTTGCCTCCCGCACGCACCCCAACCGGGGCCAGGAAGAGGAAGGTTGCATCTAGGGCTGGGGTGGGCAAACTTTTTGGACTCCAGGGCCACCATGGGTTCTTACACTGGACCGGAGGGCTGGAACAAAAGCAACCTGACCATGCTGGCACTCTCACCTTGGGCTGCTGATGAAGGAGCGGAGGGGAGAGCAAGAGAACCCTCCGCTCTTTCAGCTCCTTGAGCGGGATGGAACAGCCGAAGGGGCCGGATCTGGCCCTCGGGCCATAGTTTGCCCATGGCTGATCTAGGGGGTCTCTTCCCAGAGCACAATTTGAGCCTGCAACCTCGGTACATGCCCTTGACCAGAATCAAACCCGGGACCCTCTATCCAGTGCGCCACACTGGCCAGGGCTCTCCTGTTATTTCTTAGTGGGTAGGTGCATGTCTTATCTTGGCACCTCTCTTGCCCATGCTGCAGGTGACTGAAAATTAGGCACTTTCGTCTCCTCAGGGGATCCGAGTATGGCTGGCCTGCGGAATGCTGAGGTTAGGGCTGAGTGCCTTCCATCTTGTTCCGTAGGGCGCCGATAACCATCAACAACCAGCTGGCGAAAAACAAGTGACGTCAGAGGCCAGGGCACACGCGTGCGTGGTCCCACGGGCACTGGGCGGTGTGCTGGCAGAGAGGGCAGGCAGGCTGTGGGCTCCCTAATCACCTGACTCATGAAAGATTGCCGATAACCGATTTGAACAATGCCTCCGCCGCTCCGGGGACACTGATTTCCACGGCGATGATTGATGGGCAAGGAGGTGGGCGGTGGAACTTGCACAGAAAGCAGCCAAGGGACTTGCCCAAAGCCTGCCAGGGAGGGGCGCGCCTGGGAACAGAGTTTCTAACTTCCTCCCCAATCTGATGCGCGCCAGAGATACGCTCCCAAAGGCTCCCGCCATCGGTCTCCGGGTGCCTTAGCCTTCTAGACATTTTCAGAGCAGCTACCTCATTCCACGGAACCCCACGCCTCCTTCGAGTTCAGCGTCTCCCTGCTGCCGCCCCCAATCCCTCTCTCGTCTGGACTCGTAATGGGGTGCTGCGCCTTTAACTAAACAACCAGGACTCCATTAACATGTCAATCCCCAACTGCTTCCTGGACCGACCTTGATTCTCCCAACGAGATCATACATTCCAAGAAGGGTTATATTTTATTCCAGTACTTCCTCCAGTGCCGAGCGCAAGGCATGGCTCACAAGAGATGCTAATTGCAATGTGTGTGTGTGTTGAATCATGCGATCCATGTTTCTACATGCAACTGGCATCTCCACCTCACCTGGAGAGCAGCACTTCGGGAGCCGAAAATCCCTCCACCCACAAGGTCGGGAGCCCCCAGAGGAAAATGATGAACCTCGCCCCGGAGTTCCTTTCTGGATATATCATAAACGCTACCTGATTGGCCTTTTTCTATAGATATTCATTCGTGGTTTGTTTACTTATTTTTCCTCATGGTTAGCAGGCATGGCAAGGTTATTCGGCAAAAATGTACAATTGAGAAAGTGTCTCAATATCTACCACCTCAATGTATATCAATACCAATCGATATTGGAAAAATATCGATCGAAAACTAGGCTGGGGGATGGGCGGGAGAGCCTTAGTTATTTGGTGATGGTGAAAGGCTTCGTATTCCGATCCTTCAAACAACCAGGAAGCATGGCTTGTGACCAGGTGGGTTCGCAAGTTAGAACATCCTCCCGGCAGACCTGGTCCGCGTGAGGGGAGACCGGGCCAGGTCAGAGGCCCCCCGCCGTACCTGGTCTCTGAAGAATGGAGCAGAGTTTCTTCCCACCCTCACCCGGCCCTGCCCCTTTCCTCTGGGCTTTGGCCTTGTCCCTTGCGGCTTACAAAACCGGAAGCGAAACCCTCAGCTACTTTGGGAAACTCTGATTTGACGCGCCTCTACAAAGGAGAGAGGCAGACTACTCTGAAAACTGAGTTCCTCAAATGCTGATGTTTATTCTTTCTTTTAGCGATATCTACTCTAGTAAGTTCTCTTAAAAAACAAAGGTGGGCCCGGCTGGCGTAGCTCAGTGGTTGAGAGGTGACCCATGAACCAGGAGGTCACGGTTCGATTCCCAGTCAGGGCACATGCCCAGGTTGTGGGCTTGTGCAGGGCATGCAAGAAGCAGCTGATCAATAATTCTCTCTATCATTGATATTTCCATGTCTCCCCCCCCCTTCTCTGAAATCGATAAAAATATTTTTTAAAAACTAGAATAATTAGCCCAAACCGGTTTGGCTCAGTGGATAGAGCATCGATCAGCCTGCGGCCCGAAGGGTCCCAGGCTCGATTCCAGTCAGGGGCATGTACCTTGGTTGTGGGCACATCCCCAATGGGGGGTGTGCAAGAGGAGCTAGCTAATCAATGTTTCTTGCTTATCGATGTCTCTAACTCTCTATCCCTCTCCCTGTCTCTGTAAAAAAATCAATAAAATATGTATTAAAAGAGATACAAATACATAAAAAACAAAGATGGACAGACTCATTAGCCAGGCACTAGGTCAATATTAGGGAACGGCAGCCATTCTACCACGTGCATCAGAGGAACCTGAGAGCTTGGTAGTGCACATTCCCACCCCATCCTGTGACAGGGAATCAGAGTCCTGGGAGGGGCCTGGGTTCTGCATTGTCACCTGCCACCCAGGTCACTTTGGTGCCCCCTGAAGTTTGAGGATCACTGCGTTAGAGGACACACAGCTATGGGAACAGATGTGCCCGGGATGTCATTCTCAACAAAGAGTCCTGGCGTCTATTCTTAGCTGCGGGTGGGGGGTGGAAGGAAGTGCTTTGAAAAGGCTAGCAGGTGGGGTTAAATCTAGCAACTGAGAAGCTTGTGGGCTTTCACTTTCCGTGATTTCTAAGGAAACCAGCAAAGGACATCCCTCCGATCAGGAAATCCAGGTCGGGAGGAATGGCTTATCCTTCTGCTCACACCGCCTGCCTCCCAGCCGGCACCGTAAAAGGCCTTCCGATCCCATGAGCCCAAACCACGTGGTCCTTCCCGCCTTCCTCCCAGCCCTGCCGGAAGGATTCGTTCCACCATGACGGGCCCGTGGGTGGACTCACTCTTTTCTTCCTTACCATTTTCTTCCATTTCATCCTGCGATTCTGATACCAAGTCTTCACCTGCAGTTGGGTGAGTCCCAGAGACTGGGCCAAGTCCAACCTAGGAGGCAAAAGGCACAAAAGACAGATGAGGAGGAAGAGAAAGGGCGGTAGAGGTGGGGTCCTGGCAACTGGGTCGAAATTCAGACCTTCCCCTTTAAAACCAATTCCTCCACAAAGAGCCTTGCTTTCCTTCCAAAAATCCGATGTTGGAAACTCTGGGAAGAGGTGGATGTCCAAGGACCGTCTACAAGGGATCTGAAAAGAATTTCTGAGTCTTCATTGCAAAAAGTCCTTTTCCTGCAAAGCCTGACAGTCTTTCCTCTGAGTCTGTACAAAATGAAGACTCCGACCCAGGATCCAAAGGTAAGGTCGTGTTTTCCTAATTGGAGTCCCACTCATCATTCCAGGACCAGCTCAAGTCCCACCTCCTCAGGTGAGCCTCTTGGACCCCCCATCTCAGGCGGGATATCTCCTCTACACCCTCCCCTGGGCCGGCCACCACCCACGTGGCTCCAAGTTCCTCGCTGGTCTCTTATCACTTCACATTGGTTATGGCTGCCTCCCTAATTCCACTGCAAGAGCAGAGTATGTCCTCTGCTTCTTTCGTAACCACGAAAGTGCCTATCACGTTCTGAATCCGGAACTGTGGCTCAAACACGCTTTCTGATAGGCTCGTTGTAGCTTCCCTAAATTGTCATGATGCCAGATCCCCCCCCCCAAAAAAAAATATCCCACACATTAAACTTGCAGCCTCTCCTGCTTCCCATTCTCCTGCTAACTGTGGTTCAGCATTTCTTTGCAGCCTTCTGAAAAGTCTTGAATGTCAAAACCACTCCTGGGAAAGGTACAGTTGGAGCAATTTCCAGCAACATAGCAACTGTTGCCTGGGTACCATAGCGCCCAGGCTATGTGCTAAGCCCCTGACATGTGCTATCTCACTTATCCCCTTCCTAGCACTGTGAAATAGGTAATAATTATTCCCATTGTACAGACAGAGATCGGAGGCTCAAAGAGATCAGAATCGCTTTGAAAACCATGGCCAAACCCTCACAGCTGCCTGCTTTTTTATGAATAAAGTGTTATTAGAACACAGACACGCTCACTCGTTCATATATTGTCTGGGGCTGCTTTCATGCTACAGCCTCTGAGTTGAGTAATTGTGAAAGAGACCGCGGGCCCAGAAAGCCTAAAATATTTACTCCCTGGCCTGTACAGGAAAAAAATCTGCTGGCGCCGAAACCGGTTTGGCTCAGTGGTAGAGCATCGGTCTGCGGACTGAGAGGTCCCGGGTTCGATTCCGGTCAGGGGCAAGTACCTTGGCTGCGGGCACATCCCCGGTGGGGGGTGTGCAAGAGGCAGCTGGTGGATGTTTCTCTCTCATCGACATTTCTGGCTCTCTATCTCTCTCTCCCTTCCTCTCTGTAAAATATCAATAAAAATATTTTTAAAAAATCTGCTGGCTGCTGGTAGGTGATCCTACAGTAAGAGGTGGAGCCAGGATTCAAATTTATTTACATCTGACTTGTACGCTCACCTCCACCACCGTGTTTTCACGCAAGTTAGATCTGTCTCAGGGAAGCTCTCTTTTGTTTTGTTTTGTTAATCCTCACCGGAGGATATTTTTCCCCCCATTGATTTTTAGAATGAAAGGGAGTGGGGGAGACAGGGAGAGAAACATCAATGTGAGAGACACACCAATCGGTTGCCTCCTGCACACGCCCTGACCTGGGACCAGGGATTGAGCCTGCAACCAAGGCATGTGCCCTTGACCGGAATGGAACCTGAGACCCTTCAGTCTGCAGGCCAATGCTCCAACCACTGAGCTAACCAGCCAGGGCTGAAGGGAAGCTCTTGCTCACCGGCCTGAGCCAGGGGGCGTCTCAGGTGTTCGTTCTCGGCTGCTCCTTCCTCTACCTGAGGGGTAACGAGCAACATCTCACCCTCAGGAAGGTGCAGGCGAGGAAGGTTCCAGGTGCTGACTCTTGGCACACCCAGGGGCGGCTGCCCGGCCCCCCTGCTTTGACCAGAGTACACAGCTCAAATCATTAATAGCCTGGCCGGTGGGCTCAGTGGTTAGAGCATCAACCTGTGCACGAAAGGGCATGTGCCTGGGCTGCAGGTCTGATTCCTGGCCTTGGTCAGGGATATGTTTCTCTCACATTGATCTCTCTCTCTCTCTCTCTTTCTCTCTCTCTCCCTTCCTGCCAGACCTCCCTTCCTCCCTCCTCCTCACCCTCCCTTAATCCTCTCTGAAAATCACTGGGAAAGATATCCTCAGGTGAGAATTAACAACAAAAAAAGGTAAATCTCCAACAATAAAAACAGTCTTCGCTCAAAGAATTCCAGACTGTCCTAAATCCGCCTTCACCAATATCTGGTCCTCCCGGTACAAGGGCTCCTGGAAGCTGGCAGTTTTACGAAAAGCAATTTGCAGACTGAAGCTAATCAACTCCCAGCCAGCCCCGACGGCATTCCCCTCTCCCCACGGAGGAGGCACTGCTTCCCCGGCAGCCCCTCGGGAAGAACCCAGGGGGTGAACCCGGGGCCTTCTGGCCTCCCTGGAGACGGTCCCCCCGGGGCTCCTCCCTCCTTGCCTCCGGAGCCGGCTGCCCGCTGCCCGGAGGCCATCAGGGGCCGCCGTCAGTGGAAGATCCAGTTCAGGGTTAGCTCACTTGGGAAAAATGCACCCTGGGCTCGCTCTGGGCTGGAGAAACAACACTTCGCTGTCATCAGCTGTCTCTCATTACCTGCCACCGTTACCAATTCTCCCTTCCCTGCGCATTCCCTTAAACGGGGTCGCCTAGGAAACCGGAGAAACAAAACAATGCGGACGAGGGAGCGGGTAGGGGAGGAGGCGGTGCTCATGGCCCTGGTCACGTACATACAGAGGTGAGGGGTGTCTGGGGGCAGGTGAAGGCGGCAGCCTCAGCCCCAAGGCCAGCAGGGCGGGGTCCTCCCCGCCAGGCAAGTCCATCAGTCCCCGGAGGTCACCTGAGAGGCGCCTGGGCAGGTAGCAGGAAGCCCAGGAGCTTGCCTGGGAACTACCATTTCTGTTTAAAAATCCCCTGACTTCTAAGCCCAAAACATCACGTATGCACGTTGAAGGCCTCTCCGTATACCACCCCGCAGTTCATGAAAAATGGTGCCCAGCTGAAACCGGTTTGGCTCAGTGGATAGAGCGTCGGCCTGCGGACTGAAAGGTCCCAGGTTCGATTCCGGTCAAGGGCATGTACCTGGGTTGCGGGCACATCCCCAGTGGGGGGTGTGCAGGAGGCAGCTGATCGATGACTCTCTCTCATCGATGTTTCTAACTCTTTATCCCTCTCTCTTCATCTCTGTAAAAAAAATCAATAAAATATACATATTTAAAAAAAGAAAAGAAAAATGGCGCCCACTCCACCTGGCTGCTCAGGTATGTGAGGCTCTTCGTTACATGCTGGGAGAGGCATGAACGCTGCCCGTTGGTACCTAGAGATCCCATCCTATCGATCCCCAGTACTCAGACCCGTCTCCACTGTCCATCCCACGCTCATGTCCAACCGGAACTCACTCTGTGTCTGCAAAACCCACTCTGCCCCCACCCTTCCAACTTCAGGTCGTGGTGGCCCTATTTCCCCGGTGCCCCCCCCCCCTCCCGGAACCCCGGAATTCTCAACCCTGTTTCCCTTCCTCACGGCAAGGGTTATTCTGCCCCTTCCACCTTCAAAATTGTTCTCCAGCCCTAACCGGTTTGGCTCAGTGGATAGAGCGTCAGCCTGCGGACTCAAGGGTCCCAGGTTCGATTCCGGTCAAGGGCATGTACCTTGGTGGCGGGCACATCCCCGGTAGGGGGTATGCAGGAGGCAGCTGATCGATGATTCTCTCTCATCGATGTTTCTGACTCTCTATCCCTCTCTCTTCCTCTCTGTAAAAAATCAATAAAATATATTAAGAAGAAGAAGAAGGAGGAGGAGGAGGAGGAGGAGGAGGAGGAGGCAGGTTTCTTGGGGGGCCGAGTGTGCTGCGTTCACATGGGTCGGATGCCATCCAACCCAGGCTTGAGAAGGTGTGGGCCCAGGACCAGACCCTGGCACGGCGGGCGTCCTCGTGCCCGGGTGAGCCAAGGAGCCTCCCCTTCTCAAGTCCCTTCGCTGCCTTCTCCCTCCCGGGGCCTCCTCACCTGTCTGGGGTGGACAAGTACTTCTGCTTCTGGAACTTCTTCTCCAGGCCCATGAGCTGCAGCTCCGTGAAGATGGTGCGGCTCCGGCGGGGTTTCTTCTGCCGCGGGGTGAGCTGCTCCGTCTCCGACTCGCTGCTGCCCAGCGGCTCGCCGCCGCCTCCCCCCGGGGCCTCGGCAGGGGCCGCCTCGACGGCGGTGGCGGCCGCGGCGGCGGGGTGATGGCGGGACAGCGTCTGGGCGATGCCCGGGGCGGCGGGGACCAGGTGAGAGATGACGGTGGGCTGCCGGGCGATCACGGAGAGGAGAGGGTATGCCCGGAGGGAGGCGGGGCCTGGAAGACAAGCAGGGAGGAGGGTCAGCCAGGCAGCCAGGGAGGGGGGAGGCCAGGCCCCTGGGAGGACCACTCACTGAGACCCTGCCTGAGTGCGGGGTGCATGGTGCCTGTCTCCAGGGTTCAGAAGAAACAGGCGAGGCTGGAATGGGGGGTCAGGGCGGGCATGTGTGTCTGCAGCGCCCTGAGTCTCCCTAAAGGCAAACCCATGGGGTGCAGACACATGAGATGAGATAGACGCCAGCCAGCTGCTTGCTGTCTTTTTCTGCTTTTAGACACGACCTGATTTCCAACAGAACGGCCCTGGCCCGGAGCGTTGATCCCCCAAAGCACGCTCACACCCCCATCTCCTATCTGCACAAAAGCGCTGCGAGATAGTCCAGCCAGGGATTGATGTGTTGCCTACAGATCAAATTCTGGTTTTTAAAAAACCAGGAGCCAACGTATCCATTACAGTGGTCGGCAAACTCATTCGTCCACAGAGCCAAATGTCAACAGTACGACGACTGCAATTTCTTTGGAGAGCCACATTTTTTTTTAAACTTAAACTTCTTCTAATGCCACTTCTTCCACATAGTCTCGCCCAGGCCCTGGTATTTCGTGGAAGAGCCACACTCAAGGGGCCAACGAGCTGCATGTGGCTCGAGAGCCACAGTTTGCCGATGCATGCGAGGGGGGGGGGGTGTCCTTTGGTTTCCAAGAGGGCAGATCATGTGTGACACTATGTATGCAGTTTGTCTTTCTCTTTTCCCGGGAATTCGCACTATGTGGCCATGTTGACTGAAGACAGCTGCCGGCCGCCCTTGGACCCCGCGCGTTCGCTTGTGAAAAGGCAGGCGCGTGATCCGCCCGGAGAGGGAGTGAGGACTGTGCTAAACCAAAGACATCGTTTAAGCAAACATCTTTGCGGTGGACAGAAGGCGTGCAAACGTGACAACCATGAATGCATTCCCTAATCGGGTTTTTATTTCTCCCACCAACGCCCTCACCAGCGTTTTGCTGTAGTAGCATGGCTCTCGAATGACCGTGTATATCCTGTACCTAGAAATAGTTCCCTGCCAAATGTTCGGTTGCTTTGGGAGTCTGTTTTGGATCAGAAAAAACCGGAGTACCTTCGTGGTAGGCTGGTGCCCAGGGGCGTGCTAGGGACTTAACATAGCTCAGAAACATATAACGAAGTCTCCCCTCACAGCTGTCCGCCCCAAATTGCAGAGATAGACTTCGTCATGGTTCCTAGGTACACACAAACATAGGTATGTTCCCCGAATATAGTAATATGTATGCTGATCTATTGACACACATCTACAAGGCGTTTATCTGTAAAATATAAATGTCACTTGGTTGTTGTTGTTTGTTTTTAATGCAGAGCCAATAATCCCCAAACCATATGATGACTAGCCCAGTGACTTCAAATGTTAAGACACAGTTAAGCTCACGGAGAAATGAAGTTGGGGCCCTAGCGGGCGTGTGGCTCGGTTGGTTGGGGGGTCATTCCATGCACCGGAAGGTTGCTGGTTCGATTCCCGGGCAGGGGGCTCAGGTAGGAAGGACCTTGGGTAGGTTAACCAGTGGGTTTTCCATTGCACCGATTCTGAAACGGTGAGCTCATGGCAATGAACTCGCTCAGGCCACACAGGGCACGTCTCCTCACTGAGCCCTTCCCCGTAGATGCGTCTCCACGTCGGAGAGAATCCTCAGAGTAGCCGTTGGTCCTACACATCCCACCTGAGCTTCTCCTCCATCCCTCCACCAAACCAGTACCCAATGGACTCCGCACACCCACATTTCTTGTTGGCACAGGCAGGGCCACAGGTCTGAGGGGGAGAAGACTCTCCTCGCTGCCTGCCTGCCTGATTCATGGGTCAGGAACGTGCGATCCGTGTCTGCAGACAGCCTCAGACCAGACACACAAGCGCACAGAGACACGGGTGCAGGCGGAGAGGGACTTGGAGGAACAGCTGGGGAGCTCTGGATGCTGCCTGGGAATAGTCATGGAACCACCACACCCCACTATTTCCATGGGCTCCCACCCCGGCACCCCGGCTGGAAATTCTGAGTAGTGGAAAGGAGAGGGCCTCTCCCAGTGACTTGTGGGGCGACCGTAAGCAGGTTCCTAAGACTTGCTGAGTCTCAATTCCTTCTCCTAAGAGCAGGGCTGATAATTGCAGGTAATTGGGAGGATTAAACGCGTCAGCGTACGTCAAGTGCCCGTTGGGCATGTAATTGCTCTTCGTTCTCTTTCCTCCTCTCACCTTTGCCGCCTGGCATTCTGTGAGCGTGTCAAGTTAAAGGGGGTCAATTGTCTTTATCAAGAAAGCAGACTCGCCGAAACCGGTGTGGCTCAGTGGATAGAGCATCGGCCTTCGGACTGAAAGGTCCCGGGTTCGATTCCGGTCAAGGGCATGGACCTGGGTTGTGGGCACATCCCCAATGAGGGGGTGTGCAAGAGGCAGCTGATGGATGTTTCTCTCTCATCGATGTTTCTTTCTATCCCTCTCCCTTCCTCTCTGTAAAAAATCAATAAAATATATTTTTTTTAAAAGAAGAAAAAAAGCAGACTCACCACTAGCCAGTGTGGCTCAGTGGTTGAGCATTGGCCTATGAATCAGGTCATTCATGATTTGATTCCTGGTCGGGGCACGTGCCTCATTGTGGACTCCATCCCCAGTAGGAGGTGGGCAGGAGGCAGCTGATCGCTGATTCTCTCTCATCATTGACGTCTCTCTCTCTCTCTCTCTCTCTCTCTCTCTCTCTCTCTCTGAAATCAATAAAAAAATATTTTAAAAAAGAAAGCAGATCTACCTACAAACTATACATGTGTATCTTCTTTCCTGCTGCACATTCGTGTGCCAAGCAAGGTCTAGAAACACCAGAGTCTGCCAGTTTTTCTTTGCCCAAGAGAGGACTTCAAATGCCCTTGCAGCTATGCACTGGGACTGACAGTAACAGGAGAGCTTAGGGAAATCAGCGGAAGGGCCAACCTGGCCAGAGGTCCCCCCAGAACTATCAGGGTTCCAGAAAGAACTGCTTTGGTTTTTGCAGCCCCGTCTCAAAAATTCACAGAGCGGGTAGGTGATGAGTTCTGAGGTGCAGACCTTCCCAGGTTAGGCGTCGGCCACAAAGGATGAAGCTGGTGGGACACAAGACCGACCCAAGTCAAGTTTTTTGAAATTGCAAGGAAAACAGATATTTTGGGGGGGAGAGGGGGTGGCTAACATTCACTTGCCCTGCCTTATGCTGACAGTAGACTAGAGAAAGTCTCTAGTCTAGGCTGGGCTGTGGGTAAGTGGCAATGGGACATGAACCTACAGTCACTGATGGTCTGTGTGGATAATCTGTAAGCATGGGAAGAAGGGACAGAAGAGGAAAAGAAATATAAAGAGGCTCAGTGTGGGCTATGAACTCTATGATACACAAGAGCTAATGAAATAGAAGCAGTCTGTATAGGTTATGGCTTAGTACAGTGGTCGGCACACTGCGGCCCGCGAGCCACATGTAGCTCTTTGGCCCCTTGAGTGTGGCTGTTCCACAAAATACCACGGCCTGGGCGAGGCCACGTTGAAGAAGTGGTGTTAGAAGACTTTAAAGTTTAAAAAATGTGGCTCTCAAAAGAAATTTCAATCCTTGTACTATTGATCTTGGGCTCTGTGGACTAATGAGTTTGCTGACCACTGGTAGAGGTTATGGCCTAGTATGACTCACGAAAAGAGGAACATGCTTTAAGAGGTCAACTCAAAGGCTTACAAAAATGCCTTAGCCATTAACTACCTCATCAAAGGGGAGTGGGGGTACTTTGATGAATTAAATATAAATGACTTAGAAACATATGGAATAAAGTTATTCCACAATCCACGAGGCTGCCATAATGTAGACTCTGGAACGAGCTTCTGGTTAAATAAAACTCTTAAGGGAGGTTCACCGAGGCTGAAAGAGGAAGAGATGCAGCGGGGAGATAACACTTGGGGGACCTGGAAAAGTGGAACGAGTTTGCAACATCAGCAGAGGACCTCAGAGCAACCCAAGGATGCTGCATCCTCATGGGATCTTCTCAGAGTCTCTGCGAGAGGACAAGCTAAGTCTTCTCACATTCCACCCGCGACGTCATCACAACAGCAGCCGCCCACAGAAGCACCAGGCTGCCCTGGGAGCTGAGTGAAACCAAGTGAGCCAGCCTGGCAGATAGGCCTGGGGACCTGCCCGTCGGCCCAGAGTGCCATACCACCCCAATGTGGTCATCATCCACCCGCTAGCCATCCCCACGCCACGGCTGCGCCAGCCAAGGGCACGCTGGAGACGGCATTGTCTTCCTCCTCCTGCCCATCCTGCTGTCTGCACACACCCACCCCTGCTCTCAGATTCCTCGTAACCACTCACGGATGAAAAGCAGCCAGGCCAGCTGCTGTTTAGCACGGGGCTGAATTAATCACTCCTACCTTCATGCACCCACAGCATTCTGCTGTGTCCTCACTCACCTTTACTTAATCCGAATCTGGTAGTAGGAGTAGTTCATTTGTTTGCTACTGTTCACTAGACTTCAAGCCTCTTCAGGACGAAACCAAGGCGTGGTTCAGTGGTTGAGAGTCAACCTATGAACCAGGAGGTCCCGGTTTGATTCCTGGTCAGGGCACATGCCCAGGCTGAGGGTTCGATTCCCAGGGTGGGGCGTGCAGGAGGCAGCCGATCCATGATTCTCCGCCATCGCTGATGTTTGTATCTCTCCCTCCCTCTCCCTTCCTCTCTGAAGTCAATAAAAATAGATTTTAAAAAAATCAAAGTGTGCATCTTCCTAGGATTTAAACTCCATGCCTTCCTTGAACTGATTTTTCCTGGAATCAGAAGGCTGGGGCAAGAGACGTGGTTCTGAGATCTTCGCCTCTATGGCTTTGGTCAAACTAGACACCCAAACTTCTCTTGTATCGTCTATAAAGTAGCAATCATGATACTTCTCCACAAGCTTGTTGGATCACATAGCATCATAATCATGAAAAAAATATTTTAAACAATGAAGAGCTACACCAAAAAGGCATTAATTTTTTCAGCACTCAAAAATACGAATTTTCCGAATTGTAGAGATGCCTCTATTCACTAAGACGTCCCAACACTCGTGCTCCCCTAATCCATCCCTTTGCCTCGCATCTTGTGCCTCACAGTTTCGAGTTAAGGCCCTAGCATCACAGGGACAGCGTCTGCGCAGTGCTGACCAGGAGGATTCCTCTGGCTCGAGGTCACCATCAGCAGTGAACGCTCCCTACCAGGTAGCTACTGAGCTCTGTGCTAACTGCTAGAGCCAGGAAGAAAAACAATCCCTCCTCTCTGTCCACAAGGAGCTAATGATCAAGTTGGGGGGAATGAGACATGAAAAAAAAAAGGTGAAAATAAAAAAACAAAGAAGCCTGTGGCAAAAACCTAGGAATCCAGGATAGCTGTACTCTACAGCAGCGATTTCCAACCTTTTCCATCTAGTGGCACACCAACTAATTACTAAATTTCTGTGGCACAACAGAATATACCGTATTTGCCGGCGTATAAGATGACCCTTTGGCCCTGAAAAATATGCCTCCAAGTGGGGGGTAGTCTTATACGGCGAGTATATAACAAACTCTGTATTTTTAGTGGAAATGTTAGGGGGTCTTCTTATACGCCCAGTCGTCTTATACGCCGGCAAATACATATTTTTCAGGGCCAAAAAATCGTCTTATACGCCGGCAAATACGATATATATATATATATATATATATATATATATATTTTACCAACCTGACCAAAACATAAGTATACTTTTGATTCATTCATACCAGAAAAAGTATGTTGGCTGTTGTCATTGTTTTATTTGACAAGCTAAGGGAAAAGAGGTCGGTGACCCTGATGAAACAGTCAGGTATTGCATGTTCCAAACATTCCCTTAGCCAACGTGTTGCACCAGTTGAAAATCACTGCTTTAGAAAGTACAGTTGTGAAAAGTTTGCCGAAACCGGTTTGGCTCAGTGGTAGAGCGTCGGTCTGTGGACTGAAAGGTCCCGAGTTCGATTCCGGTCAAGGGCATGTACATTGGTTGCGGGCACATCCCCGGCGGGGGGTGTGCAAGAGGCAGCTGGTCAATGTTTCTCTCTCATCGAGATTTCTAGCTCTCTATCTCTCTCCCTTCCTCTCTGTAAAATATAAATAAAATATATATATTAAAAAAAAAAAAAGAAAGAAAGTACAGTTGTGAAAAGTGGAGGAGCTGGGTTCTAAGGGAAAAGACAGGAATGGATTCCAGAGCCACAACAAGGGAGAGCCAACCTCTGGGAGACGATTAGGTTGGGGCAGGCAGGGGGTAGGGAGGGGAGGGGGCGGGTATATAGAAGGCGTAGAAAGACTAACAGATTCTAATGGTATCGGAGCGCCTCGGAATATGATTTGGGAGAAAAGATAAGGCTTATGGAGACTATTGAGTTGGAGATGACCGGCATCCCAGGAATGATACCCCCCGGGCAAGGAGAGTCACAGACTGGTGCCCCGGCAGTCGGGCTCTGAGATGGGGATGTAGATTTCACAGAACCAGAGATGAAGGGGTCATAGCAATAGTCATCTCCAAAGAAAGACTTAAGAACATCAGAGGATGAAGGACCGGGCCTTAGGCTATATCTTCACCCTTGGGGCTGGCGAAGGAGACAGGACTCATCCATAAGACAGGCCTCGTAGCAAAAGCCAAAGAGCACAGGATGGGTGAAAATGGCCAAAAAGAATGTCAAGAATGGTAAACGTTCAACACAGTCACTCACGAGCAAATCTTTGACATAACTTTGGAAACTCCCTCCTCCTCTGACATTTTCAGACCTACCTTCCTGGTATAGGACTCTCCACCTGGCAGGTTGGGAAAACTGTGCGTAGCGTTAGGGCACTGGGCAAAGTTTCCAGAGAAAAACCACAGGAGATTTTTATTGCCTTCTGCTAGGAGCCCTGTGGGTCCACTGGCAAGCTCTTGAACACCCAAAGGCAGAATCCTCTGCCAAACCCAGAACGCCAATGCCAGAACGTAATTTTCTAAATCCAATTTAATTTCCCTCCTCTCCCTACACTTTCTAATCCGGCTTAAATATAGTCTCAGAGCTTGCCTTTCGCCGCAAAGAAGTGGAAACAAAATGGGATAAAAGGAAAATAAAAGTTCAATTCAATTGAACAAATGATGGAATATCTAGCGTAGATTCTTTGCCAAGAACCTGGAATAAGACAGTTCAGGTCCTTGCCTAACTGACGATCTGGCCAGGATGGCAGGCAGTTAAAAAAAAAAAAAGGATTTAACCAAGTGTAGGTGGTAAGGAGCCTCCTGAGAGAGTGCCATTTAAACTGAGATGTAAAAATAAAATAAAAATAAGCTGAGATTGGAAGGATAAAATTAGCTGAGATTCCAATCAGAAACAAATAAAGAATAAAAGGGAACACATAGAAGCATACAAATTTGCCAAGTACTAAACGTAGACAAATATATTTTTAAGCAAAGCAAAAATCACAGGAGTAGGGAAAATGAAGAAGGCTTTCCTGAGGACTACCCACAGCACTTTTTTTTAAAAAATATATATTTTATTGATTTTTTACAGAGAGGAAGAGAGAGGGATAGAGAGTTGGAAACATCGATGAGAGAGAGTCATTGACCAGCTGCCTCTTGCACACCCCCCCACTGGGGATGTGCCTGCAACCAAGGTATATGCCCCCGACCAGAATCGAACCCGGGACCCTCCATTCTGCAGGCTGACGCTCTATCCACTGAGCCAAACTGGTCTCAGCAACCCACAGCACGTCTGATGCTGAAGCTGGTTCCACTGAGTGGGGGACAGGCGGAGAGGGCTCTCTGCTGGAACAGGAAGGAAGGCAAGCCATCAACTAGGAGCACTCTCAAACAAACCAGTGTTTGGCCCAGCTCCCAAAATATAGTCAACGATCCAATCTTTCCCTTTGCTGGGATGACTGGCATAATACAGGCATTTTCGTCACCAGGTCTCAGTATCTTGCAGTCATATGGCTTCTATGGTTAAATCTCCTCTGCCTGGCATCCCCCTATCTACATTAATAAAAGAGTAAGATCCAAATTGACCATACCGTCATGACACCCACCAGCCAAGCAGGAGTGAGTATGCAAATTAACCCAACAAAGATGGTGGGTTAATTTGCATACACAGGTACTAAGCAGTGGGCGGGGGGCGGGGATTGAGGAGGGGGAAACGGGCCTCTGGGCAGCATGGGAAGGTGGAAAGGCGGCTCTGAGCCTGAGCAAAAAGGCGGTTCTGGCAGCCAGGGGAAGGAAGGCCCATTCTTGCACGAATCTTCATGCATCAGGCCTCTAGTTTTCTGATAAAAGTCTGTCCTCAAAGTTTACGCAGCTAACAACACCACCAACACCTTGTAGTAAGGGCCTTAGGAAGCAGCAATCTCTCCAAAAGAAGAGGAACTCAACAAGCCACTCAATCAATCTCGTGTCTCTTAAATTCCACCCATAATCTCAAGGCATTGGACAGATGGAGGGGATGAAGGAAGGAAACCTTTAAGCACAATCATGGGCTTGATTTTGCACACACACACACACACACACACACACACACACACACCTCTCCTTTGCTCCTCACAAAAAGATCCAATGACTAGGGCATGTCTCTGGTATCTGAACAAGAAAAATCTGAGTCACAGCCATGCTCTTTGAATCAGACCACCCTGCCTACCAAAATGTTAAAGCACAATTATGGGGACTTTCTTTCCCCATATCCCAGTGTTCCCAGACTTAGAACCTCCTGCTTCTTCCAGGGTGTGCTGGTGAGTTATGCACTGGTATTGGCTCATCTTGCATAAGAAGAGTGAACACTGATCTCAAGGTCCCCATAATATTCATGACACAGCACCCAATTCCTAAAAGAAAAAGGCAAGTAAAGGATATAGGTTGCTTCATGAATCCCATTAATTTTTTCCTATAAGGAAGCATGGTGTTTCTATGTAGAAAACTTCAATCTATAGAAATATAAACTCCAAAAAAAAAAATGTACACCTATTCCCACATAGAGGAAAAACCAGCGAAAGGCACAGATTTCTGAGAGATGAAGTGGGTACCATATGGAGAGACTCTACCCTTCCGGGAAGAATGGTGGCCTTGTAGCTTCAGTCCAGGCAAGAAAAGAGAATGAAGAGTTGTGTTTCCTGGGGAACGGCTTGGGTGGAAACAACATATGACATCCAGAAACCCATCTAACACAGAAATAATGACTCTATTACCAAGACCAAAGAGCGGAGCCAAGCCACACAGAGGGGCAAAAACTGACATTGGTCGCCAGATGCCCAGGTGTTTCTCATTTTCCATGAGCCATTTCCTCATGGACCATGTGAGAAGTAGAGGCATTTTTTATCCATGATTCCTAGGGATATATACCCGTATGGCTTTGGGTTGCCCCTAATGAGTCAAATTCATTTCCCAGCTGGTAGCAAATTAGCAAGTGCTGCAGGAAAGTAATTGCAAAACCAAATCCTCCTTCTCCTCAGGAAATTCTGAGCTCAGGGTTATAGGCTAAAAAAATGGTCATTCTATCATAAGGGGGGGGGGGGGAAAGGTCAATAAATTGCAGTGTGGAATGTTACCTAGACTACTTCAAAGCAAGTGTATTTTTGAAATAAGTACACATTTTTAGATTTTTAAGATCTGCTGCCTATTGAGTGAGATGGATACCAGAACAAGGTTTTGAGTTTTAACGAGAAAATTGAAAATTATGAAAATGTCAATGTACTAACCAACATATCTCACGCTATGGGTACTATTATAGACTGAAAGGGCTATAAAAAAATGTAGGTGCTATTATCTGACAGGGGACCCCTGGACCAGCACCGTCCTTCCCAAGCATCTCCCTTCTTCCGTCAACATTACAGAAGAACCCTATTCTCACACCAGGTATAACTACCAGCAGAGGCTCCATGTGATTCTGCCATAGGCCCACATCCCTCCAACGATTGCCATGGATATTCATCTCTGCTATTCACATCCAGCACAGGGAAAGAAGATTTTTGACGAGAGCAACGTTTAAGTACCCAAAACAGAAGAGCTTATCCATGCCCTTTATCCTGGGAGCAGCGCCTTCCCCGTCCTGGGGAACAGAGCTGAGAACGAGTCGGGACATCCCAGTGTCCCTCTCTAAGCTGGCTGTGTCCACATTATGACCCCATCAGCTCAGTAAAAGACTGGCAGGAGGCAGGAGAGTGCTACACTACCGAGGATCTATACAATTCTTCGTCTCAAAATTCTCTGGGCGTTACGGACCAAGCTAAGCCATCAGGAATACAGCCAACTCAGGTTCCCCCGAACGCTTTCTGAAAAAGTTTCTGTAGGAGACTGCCCATCAGACTCCTCCAGCCCCATCCCCATTCCTCTGACTTCACACACTAACATCTGCCTGTCTTTCTTAAGCAACCTTCCCGCCTCCGCCCCTAACCACACCCTGCTCTCTCCACAACACCCACTGAGCGGCACCCAACTGTGAAGGCTGGGTAAACAATCCGGGGTGCAGACACCACCACCGGCATGATCCCCAAACACAGAGATGAAGTGGCAGAACCCACAGAAGCACAGTGTTAAGATTTTAACAGCACATTTGGCCTCATCCTCCATACCAGCCCCTGTCTCTGAACTCACCTGCAGACCAAATGGAAAGCCTTCTTTCTTTCTTTCTTTCTTCTTCTTTTTAAATCTTTATTGTTGAAAGTATCACATAGGTCCCCTGTTTCTCTCTCCCCTCCGCCAATTAACCTCTTCCAGGCCCACTCCAACCTCCCCTCCCCCAACCAGGCCCTCACCACTCCATTGTCTGTGGCCACGGGGTTATACACATATATGCATACAAGTTCACTGGCTGATCTCTTCCCACCCTCCCTCCCCTGCCTTCCCTCTGAGGTTCAACAGCCTGTTCGTGCGTCTACGTCTCTGTGTCTATTTTGGCTCATCAGTTTATGTGGTTCATTCGATTCCACCTATGAGTGAGGTCATTGTGATACGTATCTTCCTCGGACTGGCTTGTTTCGCTTAGCACGATACTCTCCAGGTGGAAGACCTCCATTTTGAGTGCCTATATGGAGATCAGCCAGCCCATTTAATGCAACCAACCCTACCGATGAAAGACAAAGGTAAGACAAGGGGCAGGAAGCTCTACAGAAGCCCCCATGTCTGAAACTGGATGGTCTTTCTGGGCATGGACTCTGAGAAGCCCAAGATGGGAGCTGAAAGCCCAGGTGATGTCAGACCCCATAATAAGCAGTCTCCAGAAATTAGTATCATGGGGAGATGTAAGCCAGTTAGTGGGGCTTAACCCACCCATTCACTTCAGGAACATTTAGGGTCACCTATGGCTTCAGAGGGGACTCACACGGCATGTTGGCCTCCTTTTTTTCAGGAGGAGGGATCTGAAGGAAAGTTGGGGTAAGGGAAGAGGAGTTTATGACACCAGTCTTGACAAATGCCTTGTCTAAGCAGGTCGAGTGCAATGAAGGAGGTGCAATGAAGTCAGCTTCTGACTCTAAAGGGTGTAGTTTTCATAGGAGCTAAACCATTTCTTTTTTTTTAAGAATAATCTTTTTTTTTTAATATTTTATTGATTTTTTACAGAGAGGAAGGGAAAGAGATAGAGAGCTAGATGAGAGAGAAACATCGACCAGCTGCCTCTTGCACACGCCCTACTGGGGATGTGCCCGCAACCAATGTACATGCCTTTGACCGGAATCGAACCTGGGACCTTTCAGTCCGCAGGCCGACGCTCTATCCACTGAGCCAAACCGGTTTCGGCGAGCTAAACCATTTCTGCACCCAGTGCTCTGTGATCTGGGAAATGGATTGCAAGCAGCTGATGCTTTTTGAGGAGAAGGAAGGCGAGCTGAAGGAAGTTGTCTCCCATAGGCTCAGCAGAGCAACCGATAGATAGCGCTTATCCGCAATTGCTGGACAACCGGAGGAAGCCGAGCTGGCTGCCCGGAAGAGTTCTGAGAGAGCCTTTCCCAGGGCATCCTGCAGGGTTTGCTACAAGTAAGTAAATAAACAGTAAGGTGAAAGGCTTCTCTTGGTGCTTTGTTGCCTAAAAGGGGAAGAGAGCTGCGAGGAGAACAAATGGCCAGCCCACACAATGCACTCACAGAAAGCATCCCAGTCAGCCTGGTTAGGCAATGCTAGCACGCATAAAACTTGTCATTGTTGTTGTTCAAAACCATTAACCATTGATTAAGAGCTAGTTATGGGGCCTGGGAGTGAAGTGAGAAAGTTTACAAAGCACCGAAACCACTCTTGCTCATAAGGTTTATCATGGGGCAGGGAGGGAGGATCATCTATTTTTTAAGTTAAAAAATAAGAAGAGAATTAATATCTAATGAAAAAAATAAAAAAAATTATGGTGTTAAATAAAGGTATGAATGAGCCAACCCCATGCAGTCGAAAATCCACATATAACTTTTTTTTAATGTTTTTAAAAAATATTTTTTTATTGATATTTTACAGAGTGGAAGGGAGAGAGATACAGAGCTAGAAACGTCAATGAGAGAGAAACATCGACTAGCTGCCTCTTGCACACCCCCCACCGGGGATGTGCCCGCAGCCAATGTACATGCCCTTGACCGGAATCGAACCCGGGACCTTTCAGTCCGCAGACCGAAGCTCTACCACTGAGCCAAACCGGTTTCGGCCACATGTAACTTTTGACTCCCCCTAAACTCAGTCATCCCTTGGTATCCATGGGGAATTGGTCCCAGGACCCTGGTAGCTACCAAAATCCAATTATGCTGGAGTCCATTATATCAAATGGTGTACTATAATGTGCACAGTTGGCCCTCTGCATCTTTGGACTCCCTACTGTGCATCAAACATACTGTTTGGGTCCATGGTTGGTAGAATCCATAGAGGTGAAATCTGGAGACATGAGGAGAGACAACTGTATATTTTTTGTAAAAAAAAAAAAAAAAAAAAAAAAATCTGTATATAAGTGGGCCCACACAGTTCAAACCCCTGTTGTTCACGGTCAACAGTATATTGTTATAATTATTCCATTCTATTATTGTTGTTGATTTCTTATTGTGCCTAATTTATCAACTAAACTTTGACTCATAAAGTCAGTCACCTCTCTCTTTCATCATCATCATCATCATCATCATCATCTATTTTATGCATTTTACAGACTACCTATGACCTCAGAAGCCATAAACAGCCAAACACTTAGGGTTAATGCAGTTGTTGACCATGAAATGAAGGCTAACCCGAACTAAGACCGGAAGAAGGAGCAATTGTGGATTCAATCTCCATTAAAGCTGGCGAACCCAGCCCAGAGAAAGCCATGCATCCACTCTCCTCACAGACATGGTGCCCCCCCCCAAGTGTCCCCCTTTCCTATGTCCCCAGAGTGACCACCTCACTGCAGGGCAACTGTCGCTTACCCAGCAGCCCCCTCGCCAGCCTGAAGGCTCCAAGGGAAGCAGGAACTGAGCTTTACTCACCTGGATCCCCACGTAGGACAGCTGAGGGACAACACAACCAGGAATGTAAACGTGAGTTTGGGAGTCAGACCTCAATTTCAGTTCAAAACTCTGCCACTGCCGAAACCGGTTTGGCTCAGTGGATAGAGCGTCGGCCTGCGGACTGAAAGGTCCCAGGTTCGATTCCGGTCAAGGGCATGTACCTTGGTTGCGGGCACATCCCCGATAGGGGGTGTGCAAGAGGCAGCTGGTCGATGTTTCTCTCTCATTGATGTCTCTAACTCTCTATCCCTCTCTTCTTCCTCTCTGTAAAAAAAAAATCAATAAAATATATATTTTAAAAAAAACTCTGCCACTGACACGTTGAATCATCCTGGAGGAACGATTTGACCTCTTTGAACGCCCTTTTTCTAAACCATGGCATGAGGACAAGAGTAATAATCACGCCCTGGGATTACTGTGAGAATTAAATGAATGTGTTGTGATTTTTAAAAAATTTATTGCCCGGGCAGAGGCCAGCAGGTGGAGGAGGCGGTGTAGCTCCTTAAATGATGGTTTGAAATAATGGGTATAAAAACAGAGACAGACAAGTCCTGCCTGGTATCATTTATATGTGGAATCTAGAATGAGGAAGGGGAAAAAAAAGGTAGAACTCATAGACACAGAGAGAAGAAAAATGGTTGCCACGGCTGGGGGTGGGGGGGACAGGGAGGGGTTGGTAGAAGGTTAGTAACTTTCAGCTATAAGATGAGCTCATGGAAAACATGGTGAGTACAGCGGCACTGTATTGTGCAACTGAAATTCGGTCAGAGAAGAGCACTGAAACGTTCCCAAACACACGCAAGAAAGGTAAATACCTGAGGTGATGGACGTGTTAATTAACTCGATGGGGAAAAGCCTTTCACAATGCACCAGTATGCATATATGAGATCATCACATCGTCCACTTTATTTATTTTTTTAATTTTTATTTTTTTAAATATATTTTATTGATTGTACACAGAGAGGAATTGAGAGGGATAGATAGTTAGAAACGTCGATGAGAGATAAACATCGACCAGCTGCCTCTTGCATACTCCCCACGGGGGATGTGCCCGCCACCAAGGTACATGCCCTTGCCAGGAATCGAACCCGGGACCTTTCAGTCCGCAGACCGACGCTCTATCCACTGAGCCAAACCGGTTTCGGCGCATCGTCCACTTTAAATATCTTACAGTTTTATTTGTCAACGATACCTCACTAAAGCTGGAAAAAATATTGGGCAAAGGGGGTATCAGAGGAACGTGTGACTATCATGGTCTTATGCCATCCATTCATTTAAAAAATATATATTTTATTGATATTTTACAGAGAGAAAGGGAGAGAGATAGAGAGCTAGAAACGTCAATGAGAAACATCGACCAGCTGCCTCTTGCACATCCCCCACCGGGGATGTGCCCGCAACCAAGGTACATGCCCCTGACCGGAATCGAACCCGGGACCTTCTAGTCCACAGACCGACGCTCTACCACTGAGCCAAGCCGGTTTCGGCCATCCATTCATTTTTTAAAGTATTCATTTAGGAGTTAGCATGGGTGAGACGCTCTGCTGTCCTTGGTAACAAATTAAAACACACACACACACACACACACACACACGCACGCTTGTCCCAAATTCATAATCTAGTACGGATACAGATAAGTCATATACACAGGTACCGATAGACCCAGGCATTCAATGAAATGTGGAATGATTAATAGAAGGGTTCTAAAAATTCAGTAGAGGGTGTGGAAACTTCTGCCTGGGGTGTGGAGGGGAGGAGACGGCGATGAGGTGCACCCTGAATTACAGGGATGGTTTTGAGGCAGAAGGAAGCAATGCAAGCACGCTAGGCAGAAGGAACATCGTGACAGAGGCATGAAGACAGAAACATGCCAGTCAGGTGCGGGAGGAGAAGCCAGGGGAGATGACTAGGGAGGGAGCGGCATGAGATGTGAAAAGGAGTTTTCTATACTTTCAGCCTTCCCTGTCTTTTGAAAGTCGTTGTTTCTTCTTCTATGTTCTCCCAAGAGTCTAAGGCAGGGGTGGGCAAACTTTTTGACTCGAGGGCCACCACGGGTTCTTCAACTGGACCGGAGGGCCGGAACAAAGCAACCTGACCACGCTGGCACTCTCCTCTTGGGCTGCTGGCGAAGGAGCGGAGGGGAGAGCAAGAGAACCCTCCGCTCTTTCGGTTCCACGGGCCCGATAGAACAGCCGAACGGGCCGGATCCGGCCCGAGGGCCGTAGTTCGCCCACGGCTGGCCTATGGGGTATATCTGAGCTTTCCATCCGGTCATAGGTATCACCCAAACAGTTCTTATTGACCAGCTTTAAATGCGGCCCTATGACCAATGGGGAGGCGGTTACATCAGTCCTGGTAACCACGGCCTGAACCCAGGGGGTCAATGAAGAGACGGACAATCACAAGAGAAACCACACAGTTGATGGAGACGGATCGGAGGTGGATCGCAAGGAGACAAAGGGCAGACGGCTCACCCGGGGCACACGGCCCCCCAAGCCTACCCTAGAGGTGCATGCCCAATACATATGGGACAGGTGTCCAAAGACAGTCCTCCGGGGGAGAGAGGGCCACAGAAAAGAATGTGGGTTTGGTGTCTGACTTACAGGTTCTATTGCCCAAGTGTAAACCCGTCACCCCCAGTTGCGCGCCCTCCGGAGTGCGAGTGGCCAGCTCTTGGCGTCTGAAGGAGGGCTCCGACTCCCCTATAGTTGGAGCACCCCACAACTGCTCCTGTCCCAGTGGTCTGAGGCCTTACACCCCTCGGCTCTGCATTTCACCGCGTGGATGGAAACCTCGCCCAGATCAAGCGAGGGTCACCATGCGGATGCAACACACTCGGATCAAGAAGATATGTGTGTGGATGGATATATAACCCGTGGTGGCTTTTTTTCCCCCCTTCCTTTTGCATACTTCCAAATTGCATTGTTTACGCAGCTGTTCGCCGACTCTGTTTATTTTTGTCCTCGGAGGAAGCGGAGAAGAGGGCTCTGCCTTTTAGGCGAAGGGGAGATCAAAGAGCCCCCCGGTGCCCAGCCTGAGAGGGGATTCCACTAAAGCCTCCCATCCGAGCAAAGATCAAAACGGGCCCGCTGCCCCCGCAGCGGCTCCTCCGCGGCGCGCTTACAATGGCACCTGTTGGCATCCTCCCCGCACCGCGCACACCAAATGGACGGGCTTTGTGTTGTCCTGGGGCCGAGACGCGAAGTGGCAGCGAGGCTCTGGGAAGAGAAAAGCATTTCCTACCAGGCTTCCTGAGACAAGGCAGAGCGGGACCACTGCTGTCTTAGGAACCGAAGTGGGAGGAGAGCGCAGGAAGGAGGCCCTCTGCATAAGGCGCTTTCTCCATCATTTTCTTTTCCTTTTTAAAAAAATTTTTATTATATTTTATTGATTTTTTTGCAGAGAGGAAGGGAGAGGTTTTAGAAAGTTGGAAACATCGGTCAAAACTGATTTGGCTCAGTGGTAGAGCATCGGTCTGCGGACTGAAGGGTCCCAGGTTCGATTCGGGTCAAGGGCATGTACCTCGGTTGCGGGCACATCCCCGGTGGGGGGTGTGCAGGAGGCAGCTGGTCGATGTTTCTCTCTCATCGATGTTTCTAGCTCTCTATCTCTCTCCTTTCCTCTCTGTAAAATATCAATAAAATATATTTTTTTTAAAAAAAGAAAGTTGGAAACATCGATCAGCTGCCTCCTGAACATCTCCTACTGAGGATGTGCATGAAACCAAGGTACATGACCTTGACCGGAATCGAACCTGGAACCTTTCAGTCCGCAGGCCGACGCTCTATCCACTGAGCCAAACCGGTTAGGGCTCTCCATCATTTTCTAAGTGAACTTGGGAAGCAGATGCCAAACCCCAGCTCTCTCTCTTGGGACCAGGGGGAAGAGGTGGGCGCCCTCTGTGTTTTCTTTCCCCATCGATGCTGTGTGTCACCCTCTTAATTGGTTCTAATCACCCGAAGCAAGACAGAGAAATGACATCTATCCCCAGCACCCTCCTGATGGGCACAGGAGACAGGCCTGCCCTTGTCACCTGTGAATGGGGCATTGTTCACTACCTCCTCCTCCAGCCACCCACGTGCCCTCTCCAGTCTGACTGGGGTTTGCTTAAGGATGTGGCAATAGCAGTCAAAACTATAACAAAAAAACCGGCAGCCTGTGACGCTCTGGGTCTGGACCAGCTGTGGGCAAACTACGGCCCGCGGGCCAGATCCGGCCCGTTCGGCTGTTCTCTCCGGCCCTCGGACCCGAAAGAGCGGAGGGTTCTCTTGCTCTCCCCTCCGCTCCTTCACCAGCAGCCCAAGAGGAGAGTGCCAGCGTGGTCAGGTTGCTTTTGTTCCGGCCCTCCGGTCCAGTTTAAGGACCCATTGTGGCCCTCGAGTCAAAAAGTTTGCCCACCCCTGGTCTGGACTGTTCTCCCTTTGGGAATTTCAAGGTGAAATGGATACTAGATTATCTCGCATAGAAGTTTGGGTCAAATGGATGCTTAGCGTGGGTTCCTGGTTGAGCACCCTAACCTCTGTCCTGGTGCTGTCCTTCCCTCTACTGACCTTACGGTACCTTCGGCAAAGGACATGTTTACCATTTCATCCAAAATCCAGGGGCAGTGGAAGCGATCAAGAACTATCTCTGCAAGAAAGAGAGTGGGGGCTAATTGACTGATTTCACATCCAGGCACCCACAAGTTCACATCAAAACTATAGCAGGGAAGTTCACATCAAAACTATGGAAAGCTCAGAGGAGGTCACAGTTTGATTTCTAGTCAGGGCACATGCCCAGGTTGCAAGCTCGATCCCCAGTGTGGGGCATGCAAGAGGCATCCAATTGATGATTCCCATCACTGATATTTCCATTTCTCTCCTCCCTTCATCAATGATCTTCTCTCATTATTGATGTTTCTGTCTCCCTCTCCCTTCCTCTCTGAAATCAATGAAAACATTTTTTTTCTTTTTAAATGGCATAGATCAATGCATACTGTCGGCCCTCTGTACTTGCAGACTCCCTAACTCAGACTGAAGAGAGTACAGGTCTTTTTTGAAAAATCAAAACAAAACAAAACACATACATCACACACACGTATAAGTGGAGCCACGAAGTTGCTTACATAGACACACTATCTCATTTACAATCCTGTACAGTGGGCTAAATCCCATCCTCTGGATTCACTGTAGGAACCTATAGCGCCATCATGCCTACCTTCCACAGAGCTCTTCTCGGAGGATGCAAGTTGACTTACGTTTGCATCCTTTTACGATCCAGTCAGCCCTTGGATAATTCAGCTTTGTAGCTGCTCCCTCAACCTGGCAGAGGGTGGGCGCTCAATGCATGTCTTCTAAGCTGGCAAACATCTATTTCTCTTCTGCCAGACGAAGGTGCTCTTCAGGTCTACGGTTCTAATCAAAGAACCAGCTCTCCAGATGTGAGATAGGCAACAGCTGGCTTACAGTGGAACTTGTTCTCTTGGGTCTAAGAGCCATTCCCCTTTGCCCCTTGCGGTCAACCTGACAGTCCACCCAGGAGAATGGTAATCCGAACAATAAGCTAACTACACTTACACTCCAGGAGAACCTATACAGCTGAGGACCCGGATGCTGCAAGTGAAATACCCATGGAATACCCTATAGAGGGACATGAGCTGATCTGATCCATGGAGCATTATGATGTTCCTGGAACAGCTATTAGAACAAATGATTATGTTTTTTTCTCTTTCTGAAGATATCCTTCGAGTGGAACTGAAATCCCAAAAGGGGAGGTCAGGGAGGTAACATATTCCAGTCTGACTTTCTCTGAGAGCTACTGTGTTATGAAGGAACAAAACACACGAATCCCCAACTTTTAAGAACAAGGGAAGTCCTAGCTACCTAGGTGCCTCCTCTCACAAAGCCCATCGTGGCCCTTGGCTCTCTGGAGGTTTCTTAAGCCACGTATTAGAACTGGAATCACACTCAGCTTTTGCCAATGAGGCTGCAGTGTGCTCTGTGCAAAGTGAACCAACGTACTTCCTGACCTCCCGTGCAGATTCCGATGGACTTAGCTAACAAACGATGAGTGAGCCAGAATCAAAAATACTTACATACGAAGCTCTGAAATTCCAATGGGAACAGCAATGACATTTTTTTAAAAATTCACCTGTTGCAACTAGGATTCTAACACTTACTTCCCTGTGAATGGTTACACTCTCAATTAAATTTATTTCAGCGAACACCTACTGAGCAGCTGCTTAGAACAGTCAAACTTTTGTACATATATAATCATGTTCATACTTTCCTGTTTCCTACTTGATATTCAAGAACCTCCACATACTTCACCAATGAGCATATCTCTCTTCAAAAGAAAAAGAGTCCAGAAGAATGAAACAACTTGCTCATGTCACTCGAGGGGCCCATTATAAAATTAGAAGTAGAAACCGGTTTGGCTCAATGGATAGGGCGTCGGCCTGCGTACTGAAAGGTCCCAGGTTTGATTCCGGTCAAGGGCACATGCCTGCTTTTCGGGGTCAATCCACAGTGGTGGGTGGGCAGGAGGCACACAATCAATGATTCTCTCTCATCATTGATGTTTCTATCACTCTCCCTCTCCCTTCCTCTCTGAAATCAATAAAAATAATATATATATATATATATATATATATATATATATATATATATATTTGCCAAAACCGGTTTGGCTCAGTGGATAGAGCATCGGCCTGCGGACTGAAGGGTCCCAGGTTCGATTCTGGTCAAGGGCATGTACCTTGGTTGCGGGCACATCCCCAGTAGGGGGTGTGCAAGAGGCAGCTGATCGATGATTCTCTCTCATCGGTGTTTCTAACTCTCTATCCCTCTCTCTTCCTCTCTGTGGAAAATCAATAAGATATATATATATTTCAAAAAGATGTAGCTGTTCACTAGTCTGAGAGTCCCAGTTCTCTTCAGTGCTCCATCTTTTATAAAAAAATTAAAAAGAAATTATAAATAAATAAAATTAGAAGTAAACTCCATTTATCAAATGAGCCTCTGTCTCTGGTAAAACATAAAGTCCTACTTTCA
Organism: Vespertilio murinus; assembly: GCA_963924515.1. Classification (NCBI taxonomy): domain Eukaryota; kingdom Metazoa; phylum Chordata; class Mammalia; order Chiroptera; family Vespertilionidae; genus Vespertilio; species Vespertilio murinus. The sequence goes on along the minus strand of OZ004720.1, from coordinate 16,875,544 downwards.
TCAGGAAGCATAGATAACATCCTGACCCTCCAAAGCAACAGTGATGAGAGCGGGGAGAAACACAGAATGGATTTATGAAGTGACAGTAAGTCGTGACTCAGAAACACACAATTCACCTACTTGGTTTTTTCATTGCCCTTCCACCACACAAGCATTAGATTGAGTTGACGCAGGTTTACTTCGGAAACACAACTCCTACTAATTTCATACAACCACACCCACAGCACTATATAAAGACTGGTGATAAAAAACAATTACCTGAAGGTCATGAGTCCTTCAACCATCAAAGAAAACCAGTGTTCCATTATGTTCATTATAGCATTCAGGGAAAGGAACTCGTTTTAGCAACCTTCTGCCTCTGCTAGAACATTCTGCTCAGCCTGCCGTTCACCCTGTTATCTCGGGGTAGAGGATGCCTTCCCTGAGTGCAACCCCAAGTCCCAGTCGGGGTCAGGTGTCCCTCAGCACACCCACCTTTCCCCATCACAGAATTTGTCATATGATGCTATACTGGTGACTTCACATTTAACCATCTGCATCTCCCAGAATTCCGAGGGAAGAACTTGGCAGCTTGGTCACCACCCTATCTCCAGTCTTAGCACAACACCTTGGGAGGAAGGGTATACCCAATATAATTTTTACTAATGAACTGTCATCGAAACAATTGTAGTTGAAACAGTAAGGCTGTTAGCTTTTCTGTGCTTTAATCAGAACATTTAGTGTGGATCACTCCATCATTTAAGGCAGTGTTTCCCAAACTTCTCTCACGATGAGAATCACGTGGTGGAGTTGTATTAGAACTGGAGCTTAGAGCACTAGTTAAGTATACAATTTTATCTATATGTTCCCAAAAATTCTAGTTTAGTACTTCTTAGTTGGGATTCAGGAATCTGTATTTTAACAACTCCACCAGGTGATTCTCATCATGAGAGAAGTTTGGGAAACACTGATTTAAGGGTTACATTTCATCACTAAGGTTTTAATGTAGAAGTTGCGTTTGATAAATCCGTTTAGAATCCGATTTTGTGTGAAATCTAAGAAGTCACATTCACCTGTTCAGCTTCCTGTGCACAAAAAGAGGCTAGTGTGCTCATTAATAAATTTATTTCCAAAGGGGCGCCACTCTTCAGTGATGCTATACATCTTTTTAGGGCATTTCTCAATATCCCCCACTAGCTTAGACCAGATCCTTTCATGAAAAGACTAGAGGCCCGGTGCACGAAATTTGTGCAGGGGGGTGTGTGTGTGGCCCTCAGCCCGGCCTGCACCCTTTCCAATGAAGGGCCCTTCGGGGGATGTCCGACTGCCAGTTTCCAGCAGCTGGACATCCCTCTCACAATCCGGGACTGCTGGCTCCAAACCGCTCAACTGCCTGCCTGCCTGCCTGATTGCCCTCTAATCTCTCCCCTGCTGGCCTGATTGATGCCTAACTGCTCCCCTGCTAGCCCGATCACCCCCAACTGCCCTCCCCTGCTGGCCTGGTCGCACTCAACTGTCCTCCTCTGCAGGCCTGGTTGCCCTCAACTGCCTTCCCATGCTGGCCTGTTTATCCCAGACTGCCCTCCCCTGCTGGTCTAATTGCTCACAACTGCCCTCTCCTGCCGGCCATCTTGTGGCAGCCATCTTGTGACGGCATGATGCGATGCCACCTAGGCTTTTATTACATAGAATGTGTAATGCCAGTTATGTGTGCTAGGTGACTTCCTTCTTTTCGTTTCCTAGCACTTTTCATCCCTGAAAGTTTCTGAAGGTCTTGCAATTATTCTGATCATCAACTTCACGGTTCATGAAAGGGGCAAGACTCTATGTCTCTTTTACGTGGAAGGTTAGGGAAGAAAGGAACGAACAGGGAGGGTGTGTGAGCTGCCCTGGGGCCTTGCTGGTAATCCCACCAGCCTTCCTTCTGGGGCATCGTGGGGCTAAAGGTCAAGGGCTCTGGTCGTCGGAGGTGTAGTCACTGTCTACAACTGCAAGTTCAAATCCCATGTCCCGTGGCACTCGGTGTCCTCATCGAATTCCAGCATATTCTGTTACCCCAAGCCCCGTTTCATGTTTAAGCCGCTGTGAGGAGCTGCTATGCGCTAACAGCTGCCATCTAACTCCTACCCGCCACCCAAAGAGGCTGCCCTTGGGTCTTGCAGATGAACTTGAAACGAACCGTTATGCTGCGTGGGGCAGTGCAATCAATAGCAACGTAGGGAATTAAAAGGGACGCACACACGGCAGACAGTAGATAAATAAGGCTTTCAATGTGAAGATTAGAACACTGGAGCAGATAATAAAGCCCATTAATAGAGTGTGACGAGCCCCATATTATAAATTCTTAGACTAAAAAAAGTGGGGGGTGGGGGGGAGAGGGGGACAGCAACATCTGACACCGCAGGTGTAGGGTGGTCCCCAGAGAGGAAAAAGTCAACTGTGAGGAGAGAGAGGGGAAGGGTTGAGCGAGAGGAAAATAGACTGACGACAGTAAGCAAAGCACTAAAGAAACACTGGGCAGAGACAGTTCTCAACACTTGGGTCAGTTTGAAAGCAATACTGTTGTTAGCAGCTACCACGTGCCAAAAATATGCCCAAAATATGCTAGATAAAAGCCTAAAGAAGAAGAAGGCAGAATCCTTGCCTGACGGGAGCCCAGAGCCCCACAGGGGAGAGAGATGATCACACAAGAAGTGTCAGTGTCCCCTCTTGACTAAGCCTGCTGGGGCCGGAGCGCAGGGGAAGGGGCCGCTGGTGCGCGGCATGCTATAAATCTAGCATCCCTTACCGCTCCGGCTTCTTGCAAATGTGTCCCCTGGCTTTCTGACGCGGAAACACAAGGAAACGTGAGTGTTTATCTGTTCCTTCAATTTGTTTCAGAGGTGAAACCTGTTGCCCACATAAGACTCAGGAGCGCTAGCTCGTTCGATCTCTACCGCAGACCCAGAAGCATCGGTGCTACCAACCTACTTGGAAAAGGAGAGGGTGGCTCAGTGGTTGAGCATCGGCCTGTGAACCAGGCGGTCACGGCTCCATTCCCGGTCAGGGTGCAGGCTGGGGGTGAGGCTCAAATCCCCTGTGTGGAGCACGCAGGAGGCAGCAGGCCAATGATTCCCTCTCATCATCGGTGTTTCTTTCTGTGTCCCCTTCTCCCTTCCTCTCTGAAATACGTGTATGAAAAGGAGAGGCCCGGCCAAAACCGGTTTGGCTCAGTGGGTAGAGCGTCGGTCTGCGGACTGAAAGGTCCCGGGTTCGATTCCGGTCAAGGGCATGTACATTGGTTGCGGGCAACATCCCCAGTAGGAGGTGTGCAAGAGGCAGCTGGTCGATGTTTCTCTCTCATTGACGTTTCTAGCTCTCTATCTCTCTCTCTTCCTCTCTGTAAAAATATCAATAAAATATATTTCTTTAAAAAGAAAAAAAAAGAAAAGAAAACGAGAAGTGCAGCAACCAGCCCAAAGTCACCCAGCAAGCGGAGACTCGATCTACGCCTTGCGACTCGAGTCTGGCTGCTTTCCTACTAGGTTTGGAAACTGGGTTTTAAGCTTTTGGAGATCCCCCTTCAGGGAAAGAAAGTCAGAACCCACCCCGAGGCAAATGCAGAGCTGGCCAGCTCGCAAGGATTAGGGAAGTACATTTCTTCCGTGTGAACCAGGGCTATTTCAGGATGGGGCAGAGGGAGAGGGCTGGACGGGGCACGGCAGGGGTGCGCCGGGGGGAGGGAGAGAGGAAGGAGAGGGGAAACCAGCGAGATTCCAAGAACATGAAAAGCCTCACTCCCAACCCTAAATGCACGAGCCCCCTGCCCACGATCCCAGGCTAATCCAAATGGCCTCAGTACATTCTCTGCTACAGAGCTGTGGCTTCCTTGGAAGGGAACCCAGGGAGGTGTGGGGACAGGCTGGGGAGGAGACGCCTGTGCTAGCCCCACTGACACGCCAGCAGGGTCCTCTGAGCTCAGTGCGTGTCTCCCCACAGAGCTGGCGGCTGCTCAGGCGTCAGGCAATGGCAAACCTGTCCACGCCAGCAACCAGGCTGTGGGAACTAAATACCATCTCTCCACCACGGTCAGCACCAGCCCACAGGGTGGAGGAGAGCAATTTTCCAAAATCGAACCTCCTTCTATTGTCTGACCGACACTGAGGTTCAGGTGCGCTCAAGATTCCATTTGCCCGATGCGTATCGATAATGAGAAGGAGCTGCGGCTTCTGATCTAGAAGGGGAACTATAGATGGGTGTGGCGATTTGAAAGAAGAGGTATTTTTAGGCTTGGCAGTCCTCTGTGATCTTGGTTAAGTAATTCACTTGCTCTGGTTTTTGTTTTGTTTTTTCCTTTCCCAGTCTAAAAAGCAAATGGACTACAGGCTGTTCGCTGAGTCTTTGCAAACTCCATAAATTATTTCAAAAGGTTTTGAAGGCCCATCTTTTTAATTTGAAAAACTGTTAAAAATAAAAACGTCCTCTCTAATCGGCAAATGGACAAGAGTGGGGCGAAGATCATCTCAACTGATCAATGCAATATTGTTTTGCTTTGTGTTGTTGCTCTGGGTGACGAAAGGTTATTTCATGTTTCATTTCGAGAGGAAAGTACTTCGCGTTCTAGTGAAAATTATTTCGTATTTTCTAATTTGTTTATCTGATTACCTATTTATGAAACCTTTACTGTAAAACCGGGCAGGCTTATTTTTCTAGTGATTTTTACACTAAACGCCTTGATTCCCTTAGAAAAAGGAAATATACAAGTATTTGTCACTTCCGGGAGGAAATTCACCAATAAAGCAAGTGAACGTAAGCCCACTTAATATGCAGTGTATATTCCAGAATAAAAATGGCGTTTATCTATGCAAGGAGTCGATATCACTTTCATTCAACTGTCCTTTTCATAGAAAAATTAATTAAATGAGTCCTGGCCCAGGCATTGGTTAAGAATGGTCAGAGCAGCGATATCTAGAGCAAGGCCCGGAAGTCCATCAATGAAATGGGTAAATATATTCTGGTTGTTTATACACTGCATACGACGCAGCAATGAGAGGGAGTGAACTGCAGCTACTCATAACACTGGTGGTTCTTGGAAATGCAATGTTTGAAGAAAAAAACCACAAGCCACAAAAAATAACAGCAGTGTGATAACCTTTATATCAAGTTCAAAACCCAGCCACGCTACACAATATGCGAGGTAGGGATACAAAGGTGGCAGAACGACAGGGAAGAGCAGGATCTGAACACAGAACCGGACACTGTCGCCTCCAAGGGGGACAGGAAGGCTCGTGTCACGAGGGACACGGCAACCTCGGGAGACACGCTCTCTGTTCGTTGTCTTGTTATTGTTTATATCCTACTTAGAGCTTAGAAATATTTTTATCCAGTCAACATTTAACCTTTCCATATCAATAATGAGATAAAACTTATTTAAGTCCTACCCTTCCTGGAACAGTACCGAAGTCAGTGAAACAGAATGGATCAGATACCAAACCATGGCGGTCAGCCACTCAATTTGCAAATCTGGATGCGAATATACATTCTGGAGGCCTTCAGCTATGTAAGAACTTACTGCACCTTGTGTGTGGGGGAGAGAGGGGAAAAATGTCCTCATCATTCTAGAGGTAGTTTGATAGCCCGGAAATAAAGAATTACATAAGGAAAATCTAAGGAGTCTTAATTTTTTTTTAAAAATCCGAAATTTTAAAAAACATTGCTGAAGGTCTAATCGGGACTCATCACCACACTTTTATTTTTTTTAAATATATATTTATTTCAGAGAGAAAGGAAGAGGTAGAGAGAGAAAGATAGAAACATCAATGATGAGAAAGAATCATTAATGGGCTGCCTCCTGCATGCCCCCCACCCCCACTGGGGATCGAGCCTGCAACCCAGGAATGTGCCCTTGGCTAGAATCGAACCTGGGACCCTTCAGCCCACAGGCTGATGCTCTATCCACTGAGCCAAACTGGCTAGGGGCCATCACCACACTTTTAAGAAGAAGATACTATTCAGAAGTCTAAACTCCAAATTAGGCAACACATCCAAGGGAAACAAGAAGCATTATGAAATATCCCCCAAACCTAAGGTGACCAGATCGTCCCGCTTTTGGCGGGACAGTCCTGATTCCTAACAATTTTTCCTGCATCCTGCAGCGTTTTAAAAAAGTCCTGATTTTTGGAAAGAATCTTTCCAATCTTTCCAAATATTGGGACTTTTTTTTTTAAATGCCGCGGGACCCGGGAAAAATTGTTAGAAATTGGGACTGTCCCGCCAAAAGCGGGACGATCTGGTCACCTTACCCAAACCTCAAACTGGAAAACGTCAGTAATATGGATACTCCCAACGTTGTCTACGTTGTCATCCTCAAATTTTCTGGGGAAATCAGTGAGGGTTGGAACAGCAACAATAAGCAAACAAATAAATAAATCACAAACCCTCGAATTCAGTTGAATCCCAAATATGTTACTGTAAATATTCTGACCCTTCTCTCAGTGCAAGAGAAATCCTGTGCCACCCCTAGAAAGGTTTGGAAGTGTATCCTCTGCGCTCAGAGCCTGATCTCAGCGTAAGAGAGTGCTTGCAAAATTCCCCGTGAAACTCCCACCCCGGGGCCTTTCACCGGCCTGGTCTGTGAAGAATCAAAGGAGGTATTCTTTATATATATATAAAGAATATATATATATATATATATATATATATATATATATATATATATAATTTTTGTTTTTATATATGTTTTATTGATATTTTACAGAGAGGAAGGGAGAGAGATAGAGAGCTAGAAACGTCGATGAGAGAGAAACATCGACCAGCTGCCTCTTGCACACCCCCTAGCGGGAATGTGCCCGCAACCAAGGTACATGCCCTTGACCGGAATCGAACCCGGGACCTTTCAGTCCACAGACTGACACTCTACCACTGAGCCAAACCAGTCTCGGCTCAAAGGAGGTATTCTGATGGCCCGGCATGACATCACCTGCCGTGGGTCAGTAGCAATCTTATTTTCCCACCACGGAACCCCGCTCCCAGCAGTCCGGTTCAGCGGGCGGCACGCTTTCCCCGCACGTGGCCGGACAGCCAGTGTCTCAGACTTGTGGGCCACCCTGTCTCTGTGGGGACCACTCACCTCTGCGGTCTTAGCACAGAAGCCACCACCTCGATGGTCGGCAAACTCATTAATCAACAGAGCCAGATAGCAACGGCACAACGATTGACATTTCTCTGGAGAGCCACGTTTTTTTAGTGGCTGTGCTCCCATAAATCCTCAGGGACACAGTGTGGATTTCATGTAGTTTTCTTGGCCACCAAATAGCCTTCTCCTCTGGATCCTTCTTTTTTCAACCATCTACAAATGTACAGGCCGTGCTGAGCTCGTGGCAGCAGAGGAAGAGGCGGGAGGCCCGATGTGGACTCCGGTCAAGCCGTCTAGAAAATCACGGTGACGTGTCTGTCCCCCGAGGGACTGCCAGCTTCCCTCCCAGCCGGTCTGCGGGTATGTTCGCCACACCGTGAACATTTGCAAAGCACCGCATGAGTGCTCCTGAGTCAGACACTCCTCCCCAAGCACCCTGAGAGGTAGGTCTGATCTGCCGATGGCAGGAACCGAAGCATTGGGACCTCACAGTCAGTGTGTGTGTGTGTGTGTGTGTGTGTGTGTGTGTGTGTGTGTTTTGGGGGGAGGGTTCCCAAGCACAGTGGTTTTCTTTTTTGAAATATATTTTTATTGATTTCAGAGAAGACGGGAGAGGGGGAGAGAGAGACATAGAAACATCAATGGCGAGGGAAAACCATTCATCAGCTGCCCCCTGCACGCCCCCGACTGGGGATCGAGCCCGAAACCCGGGCGTGTGCCCCGACCGGGAATCAAACTGTGACCTCCTGGTTCATAGGACGACGCTCAACCACTGGGCCACACCGGCCGGGTGGCAGAGGGGTTCGCCGGCAAGGTTTCCATTCGGGCCTTGGCTCCCTGGCCACGTACACTGGATTGCTGGCAAGGTGCCCTGCGAATACCATTACTGTGTTCTGACACAACAATAACGATCCTTTGTGACCCAGGCTGACGAAATGCCCCGCTGCCTTGTTAATACAGATGGTAATCTGGCTGCCCGTGTGGCTGGGCAGGCCGTTGCCCAATCAAGAGTCACCGAGGAACGCCTCTGATAATAAGCACCTAGTCCCCTAGGACGCGTGCCAAAGTGAAATGTTCCATTCGCATTTTGAAAACGTGCCTTCCTCCGGGGACGCGGGCTGAGCAGGCATCTGAAGATCCAGGCGTCAGCAGAACTCGCTTCCTTCCCCGGGCTCTCCGGTGCCAAAGATCCCTATCTCCTACGGAATCCTGTTGGGACAATGGTCCGAGGAACTTGGGGGGGACCAAGCCAGCCGCCCTGCAACAGATTGAGGGCCCCGTGGTGGCCAGGAGGATGGAGCCACATGTCCCATCCCACCTGCTCCCGCCCGGCCCACCCGCGCCCAACCCTGCACCTGGGTGGGGTCACCAGAGACGGCTGCTGGGAATCCTCACTCTAAATGGAGTTTGAGTTTAAAAAACGTGGCTCTCCAAAGAAATGTCCATCGTCTGCCGAAACCGGTTTGGCTCAGTGGTAGAGCGTCGGTCTGCGGACTGAAAGGTCCCAGGTTCGATTCCGGTCAAGGGCATGTACCTTGGTTGCGGCACATCCTCGGTAGGGGGTGTGCAAGAGGCAACTGGTTGATGTTTCTCACTCATCGACGTTTCTAGCTCTCTATCTCTCTCCCTTCCTCTCTGTAAAATATCAATAACATATATTTAAAAAAAAGAAAGAAATATCAATCGTCGAGCTGTTGATAGTTGGCTCTGCAGACTAAGGAGTTTGCCGACCACTGTTCTAGTTTAGCATCGGGCACCCTCTGTTCTGTGGGGGTTCCTTCAGGGAAGCGCCTCATCGAGAGAACGTTTCTCCTCACCCCATGGAGCGGATGCACCAAGGAGAGTGCTACATCAGCAGATACTTGACTTCCTAGGCAACAGTGACTAGCTGAGCAACACAATTCCAGGAAAGCAAATCCGTGCGGGGCCCCGTGCCTGCGGCCCCGTCCACAGTGTGGCCTGCATCGCCACGCGGAGTGCAATCCCAAACGAGCCCCACCAGCAACGCCAAGACCCGGGAAGAGGCAGCTCCCTTCAGATATGCAACAGGCCCAATGATATACCAGGACAGCGGCCGGCAAACTCCTTAGTCCACAGAGCCAACTATCGACAGGTCGACGATGGACATTTCTTTGGAGAGCCACATTTTTTATTTCTATTTTTTAAATATATTTTATTGGTTTTTACAGAGAGGAAGAGAGAGGGATAGAGAGCTAGAAACATCGATGAGAGAGAATCACCGATCAGCTGCCTCTTGCACACCCCCTTCTGGGGATGTGCCCGCAACCAAGGCACATGCCCTTGACCAGAATCGAACCCGGGACCTTTCAGTCCACAGGCCAATGCTCTATCCATTGAGCCAACCCGGTTTGGGCTGGAGAGCCAGATTTTTTTAAACTTAAACTCCTTCTAATGCCACTTCTTCAGAATAGACTCGCCCAGGCCGTGGTGTTTTGTGGAAGAGCCACCCTCAGAGGGCCAAAGAGCCGTGTGTGGCTCGAGAGCTGCAGTTTGCCAGCCACGGTACTAGGACAACAAATAGCGCCCAAACTGCTACCTTTTCCCACACCCCATTCTCTTCTTTTCTAAAAGAAAAGACTCTCCTTAATCTCTGTGCTTCCCAGAAGACATTACATGTGTTGAGAAACTTTATCACTTTTCTAAAAAAAAACACCCCACAAAACATGCCGAAACCGGTTTGGCTCAGTGGACTCAAGGGTCCCAGGTTCGATTCAGATCAAGGGCATGTACCTTAGTGGCGAGCACATCCCCAGTAGGGGGTGTGCAAGAGGCAGCTGATCGATGATTCTCTCTCATCGATGTTTCTAACTCTCTATCCCTCTCTCTTCCTCTCTAAAAAATCAATAAAATATATATTTAAAAAAACCAAATAAATAGCTGAAACCGGTGTGGCTCAGTGGATAGAGCGTCGGCCTGCGGACTGAAAGGTCCCAGGTTTGATTCCGGTCAAGGGCATGTACCTTGGTCCCAGTAGGGGGTGTGAAAATGGCAGCTGATTGATGATTCTCTTTCATCGATGTTTCTAACTCTCTATCCCTCTCTCTTCCTCTGTTAAAAAAAAAAAAAATATTTTAAAAAACAAACAAAAAAACCAAATAAATAAATAACACAAAACAACAACAACAAAAAAGTCCTTGGGATGCACAGCTGCATGAGGAGACACAGCTGTAATGATCGGAAGCCAGTCTTTTAAAAAAATGAAGCAACAAAGCATGTTTTCTGACGCCGTAGGGCTGACCTGTTTTCACCACTCATGTACAAATTTACAAAATTCTGAATCCCCATTCTTAAAAAGAAAGGAGGGGGACGAAACCTCTCTATCCATGAACTTGAACAGCTCACAGACCACCCAGGTTGCAAGAGGACTCAAAAGGCCGCCAGGGCAATGACACAACTGACAAGAATGCTCCAGACTGAAGTGGTGAGTTGTTTTTTTTCCCCCTCTCCAGGATATTTCATTTTTCTTGGGTTTACTTCACCATTATAGCGATCTTTCCCCGAAGGCCTGTGCTTCAGTCAATCAAGATGAGGTTATCCTTATACGATCGTTATTTGTAATAGAAACTGTCCATGACCGAGCACGTATGTGCGAGGGACTATGCAGAAAGCTTCAGATGCATTATCTCGTTTCGCCTACGTGACTAACCCTGTCCGGCAGTTAACCCTATCTCCCTTTTACAGATGAGGAAACTGAGTGGCAGGGAGATGAAATGACTCGCCTAAGGTCACGTAGACAGTCCGAGGTGAGGAAACCGAGGACCACCTGACTGGAAAGCCAGACACAAGGATCGCGCCCCCACACGGCCTCACCTGTGCGAGTCGTGGGGTGTGAAATGCATCAGCCTCCTCTGTAAGCTGTCAACTACCCTACCGTAGTTCCCCCAACTCGACTATTCAGGATAATCATAGAGAAAGCTTTTTAGAAACAGAGGCCCTCGGAAGCACCGCAGCCCAACTTGACATAATGTGGAAGACCCAGCTGGTAGGCTTTGGTTGGAGTCAGGGGCGGGGAACCTTTTTTCTGCCAAGGGCCATCTGGATATTTATTAACATCATTCAAGGTCCATATAAAACTATCCACCTGAAAATGAGCCATGGTGACAGTCCCCATCCCTCCCTAACCATCCCTCGTACCACCCATCAAACGAAGTCTAACGTCCAATCGTGGCTACGAAATACAGAGAGAACACCGCCAGCGTATCAGCTCATATCAGCATCGTTCTTCCCAGCAAAGCAGCCGCATTCACGTGTGTAGATCCTCGGCATTCACAGCTGTCCTTCAATGGTTTTTGTTTTCTTCCCAAGTTAATTTGTCAACAGCAATGGACCATTCTCAAAGCCGAGGCTGGCACGTCACACCAGCAGATGCAATCAAAGGTGATTTATTGTGGTTTGAAACATCGCTGAGAAGTGGGGCAAAGAGAAACCCAATCGCTCTTGCTTGCATGATTATTGATGTATATTTGGGAACACACACACACACACACACACACACACACACTGGTCAAACATTGAAATAACTCGCTCCTAATGCCTTGGCAAGGCCAGAGCAAATGATTTCTCTGGCCTTACGCAGCCCCGAGGGCTGGATGCTGCCCACCCCTGGTGTATGTGATGCCAAACCACTTGGGGAGACTTATTCCCCTCCCCCCCCCAACAAGCACTTCATAAAAAATGGCCCCAAGTCTTAATTCTTCACAGCATTGCTCTGGCCTTTCGTTGCTAAACATATTTTTTCTCTGGTTCACAATAACCAAGGAACACACCTGCTGGGAATTCCACCTTTGACGGCCCCAGAACCACAGCTCAGAGCTCACGAGATTTCAGTGTCGCACAGTCAGATGGCATCAAGTCCACCATCTCCCGATGACATCACTTCCTGTGAAGTCTGTGTGCTTTTTATATTTGTTTGTTTGTTTGTTTGTTTGTTTGTTTTTAAATGTCTTTTATTGATTTTTTTACAGAGAGGAAGGGAGAGGGATAGAGAGCAAGAGACATCGATGAGAGAGAAGCATCGACCCGCTGCCTCCTAAACACTCCCCACCGGGGATGTGCCCACAACCAAGGTACCTGCCCTTGACCGGAATCGAACCCGTGACCCTTCAGTCTGCAGGCTATCCACTGAGCCAAACCGGCTCTGTGTGCTTTTTAGAAATCTTCTGGAATCACTCAGAAACCCAGATCATCATGGGGAATGAGAGATGAGAGACTGACACACATGAAATGATTATAAATATGTACAAAGGAGTTCAAAGGTTCAAAATAAACTCCTATGGGCTGGCTCAGTCGATGGACGTGGCTTTCTTATATAGTAGTGGACAGGGACAGACTTGAGCGCGTTTACACACGTTCATATAGATCCTAGGTAGTACTGGGACTTTATTTTTAATTTTATTTTAAAATATATTTTTTACTGATTTTAGAGAGAAGGGAGAGGGAGAGAGAGGGTGATAGAAACATCAATGAGGAGAGAGAACCATTGATCGGCTGCCTCCTGCACGACCCCTACTGGGGATGGAGCCTGCAACCCGGGCATGTGCCCTTGACAGGGAATCGCACTGTGACCTCCTGGTTCATAGGTCGATGCTCAACCACTGAGCAACACCGGCCGCCCTTGGACCATCTTTCTTGATGAGATTTCCTCCACCCCCCACCCCTCCGCCCAAAGCCCAGCTTGCTTCCTCGTTTTATAAGGAATATAGTCTCACAGGAGGGGTTCAGGAGGCTGACGACACTGCAAAGGTTCAGCCCTTGGCGTGAGCCCAGCCACCGTGCTTGTCATGCTCAGAGGATCGGCTCGGCCTTGCAGGACTGTCTGTCCGCTGGCCACAGGTCTGACAGAGCCACCATCCCTTCCGTCATGTCCTATTTGGCCACCGTCCCCTGGATGTGGTCATTCATTCCTGCTGACCGGGGGCCCTGCCAAGCGCCACAGCACAGCCCTCTGGCTAGGAAAGGTCTGACAAGGGCCCTGGGGTGCTTTGATTTAGGATTTTCTTCTCTGCCCGAGTGTGTGTGTCTAGGCCAGCTGACCATGGGCAAACTATGGCCCACGGGCCGGATCCGGCCCGTTCAGCTGTTCTATCCAGCCGAAAGAGAGGAGGGTTCTCTTGCTCTCCCCTCCGCTCCTTCACCAGCAGCCCAAGATGAGAGTGCCAGCGTGGTCAGGTTGCTTTTGTTCCGGCCCTCCGGTCCAGTTTAAGAACCCATGGTGGCCCTCGAGTCAAAAAGTTTGCCCACCCCCTGCTCTAGGCCCAGAGGGCTGATCTGCGAAGTGTAAATCCTTTGGCCAACTCTCCACAGTAAAAAACTGTTTCATCCACACTAAGGAGTAGTTTTTTCCCCCTCTGAAGGGGCACAGGGAGGCAGACCTCCAAAAGGACCACATTTGAGTCAAAAAAATATCATAAAGAAACATTTCTAAATTAACCATGTGTGTTTTGTAGAGAAGAGGAAAATGTCTCGGCTGCACCAGGCACCTGCCACACCCAGTGTCACTGTCACGTGATCTAGGTTACTGTCTCCAAACCACAGGACGACCATTTACTTACTATCCTGAATAGACAGCTCTCTGGGTGGTCGCCATGGTGACAGTCCCCATCCCTCCCTAACCATCCCTGGTACCACCCATCCAACGAAGCCTAACGTCCAATCGTGGTTACAAAATACAGAGAGAACGCCGCCAGCGTATCAGCCCGTCTCAGCATCATTCTTCCCGGTAAAGCAGCCACACTCACATGTGCAGATCCTCGGCATTCACAGCTGTCCTTCGACGGTTTTTGGTTTTTTTTTTTCTTCCCCAAGTTAATTTGTCAACAGCAATGGACCATTCTCAAAGCCGAGGCTGGCACGTCACACCAGCAGATGCAATCAAAGGCGATTTGTTGTGGTTTGAAACACCGCTGAGAAGTGGGGCAAAGAGAAACCCAATCGCTCTTGCTTGCGTGATTATCGTTGTATATTTGGGAACACACACACACTCACACACACACACACACACACACACTTCCCAGCAATTCCCCTAGCTCAGGAACCATTCACTCCGATGCCAAAGCGTTGCTGGGGGAACAGCAGTGACCTTGGTGACCAGTAATGTCCCCACCCAGCCAGAGGCGGTAAGGAAGATCCCCACACCAATGTCAGAAGTCCCAGTGGCTGCGTGAGTGTGAGCTGTTAGTGTTCTTATTTCCCCTCCGTGAGGCCGAAAAGCTTCTGTTTCGGGACAGAAAAGCTATTAAGAAAGCCATCAAAAGCCCCACCAGATCAAGGGTTTCAGGCGTATGGGGGTCTCCCGTACTATCATTTTTCAATGTTTATATTATGGAGAATTTTAAACATACGGAAAAGCGCAAAAGCATAATGTAGAACATCTGCGTACCCATGACCGAGCTTTGCCAAATCTTAATGCTTTGGCCATATTTACATTAGGCCCTTTCCTTAATAAACGCCGTAATTACACGGGACAATAAACACCTGTGAGGAGCTTTCTCCAACCCCATGCCCTTGCCTCCCTCCACGGTATATGGATATTCTGCATGTTTTCAAGCTTTATATAAACGGTATCAGATGGTAAGTGTCAATCTACAATTTGTTTCTCTTCCTCAGCATCGAGTTTCTAAAATCTATCCATATTTAGACACAAGTGGATCTGACTCATTCATTGTCATCACTGCATAAAAAGATAGCACATATGACTTCTTTTTAAAAAATATATATTTTATTGATTTTTCACAGAGAGGAAGGTAGAGGGACAGAGAGTTAGAAACATCGATGAGAGAGAGAGACATCGACCGCTGCCTCTTGCACACCCCCCACTGGGGATGTGCCCGCAACCAATGTACATGCCCTTGACCGGAATCGAACCCGGGACCCTTCAGTCCTCAGACCGACGCTCTATCCACTGAGCCAAACCGGTTTCGGCTGACTTCTTTTTTCCCCTCCTTCTAAAAAATAGTGATTGTTTTGGAGTTTTCATATCACAAGCAACATAGACTGTTCTGATACACGTGTCCTTGTGCACACGTACAATGATTTCTCAAGGCACCCACGCCAAAGTGCGAACTACAGGATTGCATGTGCATCTGCGGCCCTACTGGGTGTTGCCACAAACCTCTCCAAAGCAACTGTGCCAAATCCTACTCCCACCAACCGAGTGTGAGGATGTCTATTGCTCCACGTCCTTGTCAGGAACCGATATCTGTCAGATTCTTTCATTTTCGCCTCCCCACTGGGCATGAACTGGCTTCTGTCCACTGCTGTGTGGCTGATTACCCGGGATGCAAACTTCTTCTCACGCTTACTGGCCGTCCAGCTCTTCGTTTCTATGAACTGCTCGTTTTTTTGTCCTTGCCTTGTATCTTACTGCTGGTAAGACATCGTTACCTGCTCTGTGACTGGGAGAAAGCTGCTTTGCGTCTCTGCTTCCCCATCCATGAGGCGGAGATAAAAGAACGGCCATCTCTCAGGCATGACTGGAAGTGGGTCATGAAGCACTCGGTCCAGTTAGTGCCTAGGACATGTTAGGCACTAAAAAAAAAAAAAAAAAAAAATCCATCGCTGTTTCTGCTGTTGTTCTGAATACGGATGAGGCCCAGGATATAAAGTATTTCCAGCGTTTCTCCCAGGTGTGCCGCTCCCTTTGGAGTAAGACCTGGAGGACTCGGAGGAGCCGCCTCAGCAACTCGCCGTGTCCAGACCATTTCCCATGATTCCAAGCCACGATCCCAGCACCTGGTTATTTGTGAGTTACCATCAGGAACTTGGGGAGTCCGTTCCCCTAGATCGGTGTTTCCCAAACTTTTGACATAGGTGTACCCCTTCTATGATTTTCCTAACGCTGAGTACCCCTCGTCAAAAAAAAAAAAGGATGTATTTTAATAACAGTCAAAATATATTTCTTTTTTTTTCTTTTTTTGGTACATACACAAGATAATAATAAACGAAAAATGAAATCATTCCTAATAAAATATAAATACAAGTTATGTTATAAATAACATGTATTTGCACACTGGACCATCTCACGCCTCACAAGACTGTCTTGACTTGACTCATGAGAACGTAGAATTCAGCGCAGCTAAGCACGGTGCAGTGCCTATCCCCACCAAACTCCGGAGCAACGCGTACCCCCACCAAACTCTTCCCGTACCCCTGGGGGCACGCGTACCACACTTTGGGAAACACTGCCCTAGATATTGCTTCCACCCAACATGGGAGCTACATTTCCTTTAGTCCACACGTGGCCGTGGCCGTGGCCTCCTCTTGGGGATGACCGTGGGCCCCAGAACGGTTCCGTTCAAGTGTGGCAGGAACTCTGGGCGGAGGGCACGGGGCTGGGGAGGCCGGCAGGGAAGTCGGGGTCAGGGACCTGTCAGCTTTCCCAAGATGGACACTCAGCCGTGACTTCCCGGGATCCCCCCAGGCCCACGCCGTTCCTTTCCTTTCCCCACACGTCATCCGTGATCCCTGGATAAGAAAAGCCGAAGGAGAATCAACCTGTCACGTATCACATACACCGGCGTTTGGCAATAATGGCCCGAAGCACACTGACACCCCCCAGGGGGCAGCCGGTCCCATTCGGGCCTCAACTGCGGGTCCCAGATCCAGAAGGACACGCTCCTGAGGACGTGATGGTGAGCGAGAGACGCAATACAAAGGGCTCGTGCCAGCCTCCCTGCTGGTGCTCTTAACGTCCTTAGATTAATGTGGCTCCTATGCCCCTGACTCTTCCTGGGAGAAAGGCCATGTCCATTCATCCTGGCAAACGCCGCCGGTGGAGTCGGCAAGCGTAGGTAGCTGTCCTCCACGCCCATCGGGGAGACCTGACGTCAGCTCCCCTGGGCAGCTAGCTCTCAGGGTCCCTTTCCAGATGCACTTGAACCTGACCTGACGTTCAGGATCATCCCCCTTCGGACCCGGTTTCCGCGGGCGCTGGAGCCAGCAGAGGATCCCCGTGGCGCCTGGAGGAAGAGGCCTCCTCGGAGCGATCCCGGGTGAGAGTCAGCCCCGGCCCACATATAATTAGCCCATCTCCTGATATCTATCTAGGTGCGCTGCTCTGTTCCCTAAGTGCGTGCCAAGTTTCCACCTTCCAGAGGTTAAGCTGCCATATAAAAAAAAACGCTCTGGCGATGGTGAGTAATTAGACACCGTCATGGAAAACTGTGTTTTTATTTAGAGCATGCGTTTTAACAAGGCATCTCTCTCTTTTTTCTCTCGAACTGTTACGAAGCTGCAATACACATCGGCGACATCCCGAAGGTTTGCAAAGGTGTTTGTTGTGTTGTTGTTTTTTTTCTGGTTGAAATGAAAACAAAAAAACACACGCCAGGGTATTTCGTTGGCTGGCTCCACCAACTTTGTACAAGGGCCCTGCTCTGAACCCCGTTATTAATACAGTCTACTGCCTATTCTATCCCGTCCCCTATGCAGTCGGTGTGGGGGTGGGAAGAGAACCATTCCAACCTCTGGAGCAGCCAAAACGGAGGCAGACCCTGGCTGGAGTGTGTGTTTGTGTGTGTGTGTGTGTGTGTGAAGAGGAGGGTATGTCACATGTAAAATGTCTTCACCCACATCGTCTCCATCCTTCTCTTCCCTTTCTCTTCGACATACTGAGCCCAAGGGTGCCACTTGCACCTAACCATCTTTGCATCTAGACTCCCGGGGTACGTTAAAACTGGCCACGTGGTCACTGCTGTCCACGCTCGTATCACAGATTGTTTTCCACCCAGACGTACCACCGAGGAGCGCATCTGTGGGAAACTGGTTTCGCAGCGTCACTAGGGTTGTGGCTTCACTGGGGCTGTCGTGAGCGAGGTTAAAACGTGACAGTTTTGGTGGCGATGACGCCCTTTAGGTGGAGTTCTGGGAGGAAATTCCATGGGGTGGGTAAGCAAAAACACTGGGGCGCCCTAATGCTGCCCGGCCCCAGTTCCAAACTGCCCGTCACATACTGGAGGGGAGGACCGAGAAGGGCCTGGCCGTGGTGGCTCTACGCATCGTCCAGAGACATTTTTAAAATGCCCCAGCTGTCTGATTTGATTTAGAAGAAACTTGAAATTAGTGACTCATCACGGTGCGTAAATATGGGTTGAGTTGAATTATGGCCTTCAATGGGACTGGAGATTACAGGTGTTTGGAGGGGGGTGGTAATGGGTGAAGGAGACCTCTAATCATTTTCTCATTAGAAAAAAACATCGCAGCCGAAACCGGTTTGGCTCAGTGGATAAAGCGTCGGTCTGCGGACTGAAAGGTCCCGGGTTCGATTCCGGTCGGGGGCATGTGCGTTGGTTGCGGGCACATCCCTGGTAGGGGGTGTGCAGGAGGCAGCTGGTCGGTGTTTCTCTCTCATCGACGTTTCTATCTCTCTATCTCTCGGCCTTCTTCTCTGTAGAATATCAATAAAATTACATATATATATATATATATATATTTTTTTTTTTTTAAAAAAAAAGAAAGAAAAGGAAAACATCGCAGCCAGAGAAGAAGAAATGGCTCTCGAAGGAATCACTAGTTAAAACAGACTTTAAATATATATATATATATATATATATATATATATATATATATTATTGATATTTTACAGAGAGGAAGGGAGAGAGATAGAGAGCTAGAAACGTCGATGAGAGAGAAACATCGACCAGCCGCCTCTTGCACACCCCCTACAGGGGATGTGCCCGCAACCAACGTACATGCCCTTGACCGGAATCGAACCCGGGACCTTTCAGCCCGCAGGCCGACGCTCTACCACTGACCCAAACCGGTTTCAGCTAAAACGGACTTTTTAAAGGACCCCCCCCCTCCGCACCCCTGTTCAACAAAGGAGCCATAACTTTTATAGGACGATAAAACAACAGCTGAGGATCTCCAAAGAGCTCAGCCCAAATATAGGCTGACCCTGCTGATTCCCGGCCCGAGGAGTCCCTTGATTTATGTGCCCTTACAATGGGAGCAGGTTATGAGTAAGTGCTAATAAAAGCCCATTTGCCTCTGGCGGGGATGCAAATGCTTGCTGGTGATGATCATTTTCCCAAACCCCGGTTTGCAGGTCGCCATTAACATTCCAAGTGCAAAGTGCGCAGCTCCCAGCTCCCAGGATCCTACGGGGTCTGGTTTCTGACCGAAAGCCAGAGCGGAGTCTGGGGCGCCACGGGAGCCAACTCCAGGAGGCGGTGGCTGGCTCCCTCCCTCCCTCCCAGGTCGGGATGCACCTCCTTTCATTTTTCGCTGCGATGACACCCAATCTTTGGGATTAAAAAAAAAAGAAAAAAGAGATGCCAGCCCAGAGGACTTGTTCCTCTTGGACCCACCAAAGGATAAAATGGTCTCAATGCCCCTGCCCCAAATGCCCCCTTTTAAAAAATATTTTTATTGATTTTTCACAGAGAGGAAGAGAGAGGGATAGAGAGCTAGAAACATAGATGAGAGAGAATCGTTGATCAGCTGCCTCTTGCCCACCCCCTACTGGGGATATGCCCGCAACCAAGGTACATACATGCCCTTGAGCGGAATCGAACCCGGGACCTTTCAGTCCGCAGGCTGACGCTCTATCCACTGAGCCAAACCGGTTTCGGCCCTAATGCCCCTTTTAATTGGCTGGTTGTCTGTGCTTTGGGTGTGGCTGCAGGGGTTTACCCTGGGTGTGTGACCCTAGCACTTTGCAAAAAAAAAAAAAGTGTCTTCTTCTTGGGGACACTGGTCTAGAACCCCATCCACCTCTGTATACCTCCGGTCAGCTATGCAATAAGATTGGCCGATCACGGAGAGGAGATTCAACAGGATCTTTCTGCCCGAGAAGGGGGAAGGAATTAGACTATGGTTTACATTTTTTTGTATCCTCACCCAAGGATATATTCACTGATTTTAGAGAGAGGAAAGAAAAAGGAGGGGGTGGGGAAAGAAACATCAATCAGCCACCTTTCATGGGCACCCCAACCAGGGATGGAACCCCAAAACCCAGGTATGTGCCCTGACCAGGAATTGAACCCCAAAACCTTTGGTTTTCAGGAAGACGCTCCAACCAACTGAGCCACCCGGCCAGAGCTGGCCTGTGGTTTCAGTGGAATAATTAAAAGTCACGTACGGGTCACGGGTTGCAAAATGGTCAAATGTCTACATTCACCTCCCCATAAATGTGTAGGTGCAAGTCTACGGTAGTATCTAGGTTATACTCTAAATAATTGCATTCAGTTATCAGTAGCTATCATAAATGATAAGCACGGCCGGTTGGTTTCTCGGTATCCCCGTATGAAAATCCTGAAGGTAGCTGAAACCGGTTTGGCTCAGTGGGTAGAGCGTCGGTCTGCGGACTGAAAGGTCCCGGGTTCGATTCCGGTCAGGGGCATGTACCTTGGTTGCGGGCATATCCCGGGTAGGGGGCGTGCAGGAGGCAGCTGGTCGATGTTTCTCTCTCATCGACGTTTCTAGCTCTCTATCCCTTTCCCTTCCTCTCTGTGGAAAATCAATAAAGTATATATATATATATTTTTTAAAAGTCCTGAAGGTGAACTCTGACATCCCTGTTTTTGTGAAGCAAGTTATTCATTTCCCCTCCCCCAAACACCCCTCAAATTTAGGAACTCCGCCTGTGTCTAAAGCTCACACTGAAAGAGAGGTCCCACCGAAGCTACTGTGCAGAGACATCCCCCCATCTCTCCCCCCACCTCCCACCCCTACCCCCCCCCCCCCCGTCCCCAGTCTATTCCGTTCTGGAGGCCAGGTTTCTGCAAGTGGCTTTCCCACCACGAAGCATAAATCACAACCAGAGGAATCGACAGCACACCGCGGCCTCGAACAGTATTTACCACACCCTACGCAGCGCCTCCTGCTCGGCCCTCAATCACTGTCAACGCTCTCATGTTTGCGTGTGATTGCTGGTGATTCCCAAGCGGCCATACGCTTCTGTTCTGAACGAATGGGACCACACTGAGAAGGAGACCCACCGACAGGTTGTCCGCTGAATGAATTCTGAGCATACTGCCCACCTCAACGGTGGTCTGAGTACCAGCCCTGTCTTCCAATGGAGGATCTCTTTGCGCTTCGTGTTTTATTTTATTTTTAAATATATTTTATTGATATTTTACAGAGAGGAAGGGATAGACTAGAGAGCTAGAAACGTCGATGAGAGAGAAACACCGACCAGCTGCCTCTCACACACCCCCCCCCACCGGGGACGTGCCCGCAACCAAGGTACATGCCCCGGACCGGAATTGAACCCGGGACCCTTCCGTCCGCAGACTGACGCCCTACCCACTGAGCCAAACCGGCCTCGGCAGCGCTTCGTTTTTTTAAATCGTACTTTCAATGGGACAATAGACGTCCCTTTCATTTGGCTTCATTTCCCACACCGGGTTCCCTTCTCCGTGATTATAATGTGACTCAGGACTTAGAAGCAGCTTTCTGAGACTAAAACTCGCCCCGTTTGTGCTAAGAAAGGGCCTGCTACAACGGAGGGTGATTTTTTTTTTTTTTTTGGAAGGTGCGTTTCCCCATGAAGGTTAGCGCGCCTAATGATAAATCACTGTCAGGTGATTATCTGCCTGCTGTAAAAACCGTTTCCATTTCCCAGCGCACCGGAACTGAAGATCTTCTTCTGCCTGAGGAGGTTCAGGATCCTGAATTGACATTTTAATTATTCATCTAAACAGCACGGATGGCTTGACTATTCGGGGGCCTTTTTTTTTTTTTTTTTTTAAGGCCATCGCTTTCTTTCCACCCCAATTTTATGTACTGATTACGCAAGGGGGTGACTCTTTTTGTAACTTAGTTTTCATCGAGTGACCTGACAAAGTTCACCTCTGTCAGTTATTTTAAATCTTAAAGCAGCAAACCCAACGATGAGAAAGTTCAGTAACTTTAATTCCAATGTGCGCCTTTCACTTGATTTGAATTTTTTTTAGTTTAGCAGGCACATAAACCTAATTCCACTTACAACAACAAAAGTGCTAGTTATCTTGATACAGAAAACACACACACACACACACACACAAACGACAGTTTCATTCTGGGTGACAGATGCCAAGGACTTACTGCTGTTGGTTTTTAATTAATAAAAGAAAAAAAGAGATTAAGTTCATCCAAGCTAAGATTTTGATCCTCAGCATAACCGTTAAAAGCAACCAAACGCTTTGAACGCAGGGTATTTTGCAAAACCTTCGCGGGGACGCGGATGGGATTCCCATGATCTAATGCATGTAAGGCTTTAACTGTAACCGTAAACCCGCCGAAAGCCTCGGGTCTGAAAGTGTGGACCATTGTAGCCACTTTTTACGGGTCTGATTCCACAGGGCAAATCCCTGTTTCTGTACGCGACGTCTCGACGAGAGCAGACTCACGACACATTTCCAAGAGGACGACGCAAAGAAAGCAAGCCCTTGGAGTGAGAGGGCAAGAAAACCACGCTGCCGGCCACGACCCTCTCTCGGGATCCACCAGGGAACATCGGAAGCACGAAACGGAGCGACGCTTCCAGTTCAGGGTACACGCAGCATCGGATGAGTCATTCTAGTTCCCTCCGATTAATTTCCCGCACAAGGTTCCCTAAAACACGGCACTTAGAGCCCCGACCCGTAACTGTACCTCTGTTTTCAGTGGCTCTTTACTACTTGTTCTCTGACATCTTTTCTTCTCTGATCCAGTTCCCAAACGGTTATAAATCAGAAAAGGCTGCCTTCAAATCAATGAATGGCAACGCAGTCACTAAAAAAAACTAAAAAACAAAAACACAAAACACAACACAAAAAAACCCTGCGGGCTCGACGCTCTACCTGGGTGTTTAGAAGCTGTTCTGTTTTGTCCTGGGAACCTCTAGGTGTGTAACCGTAGCAGGACGACACATTGACATTTGTGATTAAAACAGATCCCCTCTGCTCAATTTGCGATGAAAAGGATTTGAGTTATTGTAGCAAATGATTACGTGTATGCTTAACCAAGATGCAGCCTACCTCCCCGGATCCCACATCTATAAAGACCGTTCCCCCAGGGTCTATCCAGATGTAAAAAAATATCAACATCAAGGATATCTACCTTGTTTCTAAAACGTCTTCTCTGTTTCTTATCTTGGCTGTTTCTGGGTTTTTAAAGTTCAGTATGACACGTCTTGGTATGGGCTCTTAGGCCTAATTCCACCTTACAGATGAAATTTATTTTACGGTATGTTAGTTTATGAATATTATGTTCAGGCAGGTGTAACTGAACATAATATTCACGTTATAACCAAATACATGAATATCGTAGGCACAATCTGGTTATAAAAGAGCTTTATGGTGCGTGTTGACACACATATTCACTGACTATCCCACAGGCACTGTCAATGGAACCAGCAGGTCTTGGCCTTACCATTCCAAAAACGCCTTTCAAAACCACTGCTAGCTCTTCGCTTTACTTTGTCAAAGTAAATACAACTAAATTAATTTATGTCAAGCCATCCATGCAACAAACATAACCTCAAAGGGCCTTTCGCTTTGGAAATGCCACGTGTGCCCCTTGAGTGGAAAGCACGGCCAATAACTTTTTAAATAAAAATTGCTTCAACTTTTTTGTTTTGCTAGCCCTGCGTTTAGACAGTCTAAATTCTCTTCATGTATACTCAAGGGTTTTTTATTTTTTTTAATAAATACCTTTGGATTTCTTTTCTACATAAAGCTACGCCTTTCTCAGTATATTTATGAAGTACTCTTTATCGTCACTATTGGTCTTAACTTCGTTCACAGAACGAAACCCAGATTTGAGGAATGTTTTTATTGTTATCATTGTTGTTGTTGTTTTTAGTTGTTTAGTTTAGTTTGGTTTGGTTTAGTTTAGCAGGCACATAAAACTAATTAATTCCACTTACAACACTGTGCCACATATTCCGGAAATATTTTTCCCCCCCAAAGGGAGATCCTTTTAAGTAAAGTTCAGCGAATACAGGATTTTGTGAATACAGAATTTGTGTCCAGAGCCTCCGGATACCGCTTTTACTTGAAAACTTCCCCCGTGAAGACAGAAGGTTAGAGGCAACGCCAGGCCAGGCGAGAAGCAACACCACTTCCTGAAACAATGTTTTCGGCGCTGAACCAGGTCAAGAGTTTGAACTTTCTGACCGAGAACCAAGGCGGCGGCGGGCGCTGGGAAGGAGGAAGCAAGCGCCCTGCGGCAGAAGGCCACCCGCTCCTGGGGCGCATTGCCTTCCCCCCTTTTTTCCAACCTAGCCTTGCACACCTTGGCCAGCCCTCCCCAGGCTGCAGCCGCCTTAGCCATTAGCCCAAAGCAGCTAATGCTAGTCCTCTCGCCCTGGGGTTGGAGGACAGAGGGAGGGGAAAGCCCCCCCCCCAAACACACACACCAGCGAGGGAGGGCGCGGCCCCCACCAGCCCCCCAGCGGGGGAGGCGCCGCCGCCTTACCGGTACAGGAATGCAGGGGCTTGGGCCGCACGACCAGCGAGGGGCACACGGAATAGAGGGAAAGTTTCTCGAAGTAGTCGCACGTCTCCTTGGAGAGGATCTCGTCGATCATGAAAGTCTTGTAGCGCCGCCTGGCTGCTTTGAGCTGGCCGGGCGAGGCGAGCCTCAGCTCCGCGTGGCAGTGCATGGTGAGCCGGGGGGGGGGTCTGCGGCGGGGCGCGGAGGGGAGCGGGCACCACGGGGCGCGCCGGGCCGCGCGCGACTCTACACCCACCCGCGGAGCAGCATCTCCGGGGCGCGCCTCTTGGGGGGGACACGGCGCGACTGTCAATCGGCGCGCGCGCGCGTCCCGCGGGGCCGGGTGCGGCGTCGCGCGTCCCGCGGGGGCGTCGGCGGCCGGCCCGGCCGGTGCCAACTCGGCGGCGGCGGGAGCCTGCGCGCCGCGTGCCCGTCGCTTCTCCCTCGCCTCCTCCCGCGCCGGCCCTCGGTCTCTCCGGCTCTCCTAACCCGTCTCTCTATTTTAAGACACTCGCTCGCTTGGCCTCTTGCTCCCCGCCCCTCGGGCTGGAACAACCTCCAGGTGTGTGAGTGTGTGAGTGTGTGTGTGTGCGCGCGCGCGCGGAGGGTGCGCGCTCCGGGGCGCGCGCGCGCGGTGCGGGGAGCGCGCACTGCCCCGCCCGCCGGCCCGCCTGGCCCGGCCTGCGAGGGCCGCTGCCCCCGGCGGCGCCCCGTCCGCGCGCGTCCTCCCCGCGCGCATCTCCCCACCCGCCTGGCCCCGCTCCCCGTGCCTTCCCACCCGGGACGGCCGGGTGTAGGTCTCCTTCCTAGGAAGAAGCCGAGTTCTCGCCGAGGCTCCGGAGCCGGCTCCCCCAGGGACCAGGGAGCCCTGCTCCTTCCGGCCTAGGACCCCCGCCGGCCCGGCCCGGAGCACTGCGGCCACCCCGCCGAGCCGCGCACGGGCTGTTGGCGGCCCGATTGCAAACTTGACTGCCCCCACGGAGATCCCAAACCATGGGGGACCCTTGCCCTGTCCGTTATCCCAGCAATAAACTGTAGAAATAATAATAATAATAATAATAATAATAATAATAATGTAACCGACAAAAGTGTGTATTCCTTTTTATTTGTAAACTACATATACACTTTTTTTCCCCCCGTCGCCAGCGCCGGCGTGCCCTTCGCGGCATCTGGGACCAGGAACACTCCCGGCAAAGCGACTGCCGCGGGGTTCCGGGAGCCGCAGGGACACAAGCTGATTGCGCGGCCGGCCTTCTTCCCTCGGGCGCCTACCCTCCGAGTGCGTTCTCCCAGCAGAGTCTGCAGGAACTTTTATT
This sequence comes from Vespertilio murinus, assembly GCA_963924515.1. Lineage (NCBI taxonomy): Eukaryota > Metazoa > Chordata > Mammalia > Chiroptera > Vespertilionidae > Vespertilio > Vespertilio murinus. The sequence continues at coordinate 16,849,717 of OZ004720.1, read as the reverse complement.
TTCAGCTGTGACCTTTAGGTGGGGGGGTCCCCTCGCCTTCTCGCCAGGGGGGGCTCCCCCTGGCCGGGTCCTGCCACCGCGCGACCCGCCCCGGGGCGCCCGGTTCCCACGGTCTGTCTCCAAACCGGTGCGCGCGGGGCTAGGCGGAGATCGGGAATGAACGGCGCGGATCGCCTTCTCCGAGGCCGAGTTTGGGAGCTGGTGGCACTTCCTCCTCACTCGGAGCCTGGAAGCGGCCCGAGTCGCGGCGGGCTCTCCCTGGAGCTGCCTGCCCAGCGAAGCGAGTCTCCGCGGACGCAGGCGGGGAACTAACCGCGGAGAACACAGGCAGGAATAAGCCCGATCAGAGCCGGGCGCCAGACACGGCACCTTTAAGAAACTTCATTCCGGGAGTGTCTGCGCGCCCCTCCGTCCCCTCCTCTCCATTTACAGTCGTTTTTTCTTCCTTTCTTCTCCCAATCCGACCCAGGCAGAGGCGGCTCCAGGGGTCCGGCTGGCGGCGCGCGTCCCGCGGAAGGTCACGGCTCTCGGGGCCGCGCGCGCCCCGGCTCCGGAGGCATCCCCGCGGCGGACCCGCTATCCCGCGCGGGGCGGAGGGGCTGCGCCCGGGTCAGCCCGGCATCGCCGCCTGGAGCCGGGGCCGAGGGGTTCTCCTGGGCGCAGGAGGAGCGGGGACCAGAGTTGGGTGGGGAGTTGTATGTGACCCTTGGAAAATGAGGGGATGGCGGCAGCCGCGGAGAAAGGAGTGTTTGGCAGAATTTGAGCGCAGCGTGCGGCGACGAGGGGGGGGGGGGACCCCACGGGCAGCGCGCATTGCGGGGCCGATCCAGCGCTTGTGGGCCGCCGCCTGGGCCACTGGCTCTCCGTTCCGCCCTGCGACCCCGTCGAGGCACTGAGCGCGGCCGCTCCGACTCTATTCCCAGGCCCTGCCGTGCGCTCACAGGATGCGCGCGCTCCACATCAACCTCCGGGGCCCTCTGGTCCTTTCATTCCCTCCTTTTCCATCCTCCTCGCTACGTGACCCTCTAGGTCTCTTCCCGTTCCTTTCACCGACCCCCTTTTTCCGCCCCATGATCCCTCCCATTCTCCCAATTTGCGGCACTTTCGTTCTCCTCCATCTAACTCCCCCTGTGTCTTCTCTCTTTTCCCCTTCTTCTCCCCATCCCACATCCCCGTTTCTCTTTTCCGTTCTTTCCTGTCTCTTCCTTTCCTCGATCTTTTTCTTCTTTCTCTCCTCCTTTCCCCTCTGCCAGCCGGGACCCGGAGCCGCGCTAGCCCCGGTGCCCCCGCGCGCGGCGCTCCCAGCGGACGGCGGCGCGCAGCTCCCCGAGGGGACCGCGCGCGCGGAGGCTCCGGCCACTTGGCCCCGCCGTTGTCTCCCTCATCCCCGCTGCTCCTCCACTCCAGGCACAAAATGCGTCCGTATTTCCCAGCGGGCTGCTCCTTTGACTTGAAATCTGCCGCGTTTTAAATCGCTAAAGAAGTAAGGCGTTTCGATTCAACAGCTCCTCTTGTTTTCCATCTTTTCTGTTTCCTGCTACGGAGACCAGCTATCTCAGAGAGGGTCTGAGGACCTAAGTCCCTGGGAGAGAGATTCCAGATCTTGGAGTCTGGAGCCTCCAGCTCTCCGTCCTTTATCATCGAAGCTGAGCCTCAGTTTTTTATTTTTATTTTTATTTTTATTTTTATTTTTATTTTTATTTGTAAGTGGTCATCATAACACCTACTTCTCAAGGTTGGCCTTTCCTGCCTGATCCATGCCTTTCCCTGAGCAGTCCCCTTTATGGGAATGCCTGCTGCACCCCCAAACCCCTCCCTCCTTTTCGCCCCCCAAAACCCCTTCAAGACCCATCTCAAATGGCACCCCCTCTGTGCAACGTTTGCTCGCTTCCCCACTCCCCAAGGTGATTCCTGCCTCGGTCTTAGCCTCCCCTTTGCTGTCTTTGGCATGCTTATGTCACCCACAGGACAAGGAACCCCTGGTGGGCCAATCTCTGTGTTATTATTATTCATCTGGTATCGCCAATACTTAGCATGTGCCTGACACTGGGTGTCGCGAATGGATGAGTGCGTGAAAGGCGGGATGATTATAGAATTACGCAGACCCAAGCACACAATGGGTCTTCAACTCTTAACTGGTTGCGCCGAATTTCTTTCTCCTCCAGTGAGTCTCCCCTCTCCTTCCTTGATGTTTTGGTTGTTTAGCAACAGCCCCTAGCACAAAGTTCCCGTGTCACCCCCATCTCTCTGTTTTCGCTCCCTCTCTCCGGCTCTCAGGCTGGGGGGTGGGGGGGTGGGGGGAAGCACACCCCAGCTGTCAGTCACGACCTGGGGCTTTGGTCAGGAAGAGCCGGGGGTTTAGTTTCCAACATTAATGAAGTGGCGGGAACAGCAAACATCTGCCCAAGAGCCTCAGACCTTTCCAGCTGCTGGAGACCTGCAGACAGTTCCCGGTTTCCTGTGACCCCACCCTTGCAGCGTCTGTCTCTCCCGTGTCTGGGGAGGGGACCCTCAGAGAGAGAGGCCCCCCCCATTTGCACCCAGCTGCTTAGGCAGGCACGGAGGGGAACGGAAATTCACAGCCTCCAGGAGGTTTCAGGAGCTGAGCCCCTATCCCACCCCCTCCCCAATCTGGCACCTGCTTCCCGGAAGGCCGAGCCAGAAAGAAGGGCGCAAGGACACCTTTGCAAAGTTATGAGTTTCGGGGGACTAGAAGCCAAAGAATCCCTGTTCCCCATTTCAGCACGCACCCAGTCTCCCCGCTCAACTAGAGCAAGAAGCAAGCGGCATACAACAAAATGGTCTTGAGGAGTCATGCAGTGGCATTTACACGGCAACTAGGACCTACCCCTAGAACAAGGGTCGGCAAGCTCATTAGTCCAGGGAGCCAAATATCAACAGCGCGATGACTGCCATGTCTTTGGAGCTCCACGTGTTTTAAGTTTAAACTCCTTCTAACGCCACTTCTTCAACATAGACTCGCCCAGGCCGTGGTGGTATTTTGTGGAAGAGCCACACGCCAGGGGCCCGAGAGCCGCAGGTGGCTCGCGAGCCGCAGTTTGCCAACCATGGCCCTAGAAGAAATTGCCTGAGTTTGGTCCTTTTAGAATCTCGGGCTTCCTTGTCCACGTAGATATTCCGAAGCAGCCGGGACGTGTCTTAAAAATACACTCATTTATTCCCAATCACCTTCTTCTCTCCAAAACAGAAGGGGGGCGGGGTGGGGATGGGGGAGCGGGAGGGGAACAAAAGCACTTCTTAACATTCTAGTCCAGTGTCCTTAATTACTTGTTTTTCAGTCGCTACGTTTTGAAATAGTTTCAGACATGTAAAAGCAACAACACAGCGAAAGCCTTGTAAGTTAATATTCCCCCCGGGCCCCGGGGCCAAGCCAAAGCCGCCGCCGTGTGCAGCGCCCGGCTCGGGAGCCTCGTTGCAGAATGAGAAGCGGAAGGAGGCGGACTAGGAGCCCAGCTCTTTGTAACGATAATGTATATTCATTTACAGAAACTGCCCTCACGTCTCCCAAAGCATCCTTTCGGGAGAGGGCACCAGTGTGGTCCGCTGGACCAACGGGCTTAGAAAGTCCTTCTATTCTTTTTTCACTTTTTCTCCTCCTTCCTGGAAGAGAAGGTTAAACAGGGGGAAAAAGACAATGGCCATATACATATATAGAAGGTCAGACAATTACAGGAAGAGTAAAACCACAGCAAATCGTTTAAATATTTCAAACATTGCCAAAACCGGTTTGGCTCAGCGGTAGAACGTCGGTCTGCTGACTGAAAGGTCCTGGGTTCGATTCCGGTCAAGGGCATGTACATTGGTTTTGGGCACATCCCCGGTGGGGGGTGTGCAGGAGGCAGCTGATGGATATTTCTCTCTCATCGATGTTTCTCACTCTCTGTCCCTATCTCTTCCTCTCTGTAAAATATCAATAAAATATATTTTAAAAAAATAAATATTTCAAACATTGTCAAAGCTTGGCATGCAGATTAAAATTTTGTTTTGCTCACCACTTGTCCTAACACCCAACAGCCCTACCTCTGCCTATAGCTCGTGTGCCTCCGTTCCCCCAAAGACAGAGCCAGGAAAATAAAATGCCATCTCCTCCACGGCGGTGAAAATAGATATGAAAGCTTGGAATAACATTGGTTTTGACTTTCTCCCTCCCCCCCCCCTGGTCCCCCCTCGTGCTATCCCTTTACCAATGAAAAGCTGCCACAAGAGGGAAAAGCACTCACATTCACAGTTGGGCAAGTGAAAGAACTTTTGAGCCAGACAAGTCTGGTTGCATTCCCACCTAGTCATGTCCCTGACCTGCAGTCCTCAGCCATAACACGTGGGTGATGATGACCAGCTCAGAGGCTTCTGGAAGGATCCATGGAGGTCTGTGCGCCGTGTGCACGACGCTCACTCATCCTTTGCCAGTCTCCCACCGCCTTTATTTCGAGTTCAATGAAAACAGCAACTTGCTATATATATATATATATATATATATATATATATATATATATATATAATTTTATTTTTTTTATCACAAAACAAAGCTGCATCTGAAAAGGCATCAGCGCCTGTGCTGTTTCAGACGTGTTTGGGATTAGTGTTTGCTCCACGCTTAACACCCGGGATCAACCAAGAAGCAAAGAGTGGGAGGGGTGGGCCCAGGGAGCCGGGGGCGGGGGGGGGGGGGCTATCGCTAACCAAAGGAAATGGCCCCGGCCACCGAGGGTCCCTAAGTGCTACCGAACATCTGGCCCCCAGGACCACAGGCTCAGCCGGGCACATCTGCAGGTGTCAATCATTGCAACCAGCGCTTTTCAAGAGACTGGCTCATTTATAGTTGTCACTTTTTTTGTTTTATTGTCTGCAAAAGTAATGCCACGGTCTTGCCCCCCACGGGTGACGTCTCAGGCAAATTATTTCATAAAGTGTGTGTGTGTGTGTGTGTGTGTGTGTGTGTGTGTGTTTAATTCTCTCCTTTGCCTCAAGCAGGCCTCCATCAGGTTTTCCGTGAATTTCCTGTCGTTTTCCCAGTCAGCAACCCACAGGAGGTAGGGTTTCAAAGAGAACAAGTGGTTTGTGGGTCCTCCATCCCCATCCCCCGATTCCAAGGACCAGAAGGGCCCGGCTTCAGCAGGCGCAGAGCGGGATCTGCAAAGCCAGTCTGCATTCTGAACGCCGCCGAAAGGAAAGCTCACTTGCAGAAAGCTTTCAGGAGCGCAGAAGTCCTCTGGCGTGATTGTTCTTCTGCTCATTGGAAGCAGCATTTTGCCCAGAACTGGGCCTGCGGCGTGCCAATCAGAGAAGGGACTGGTGCCTGCTCTCCAGGTTGTGAAGAGGAAGTTTGTACAGACTCCAGGACTCGGGTGCTAAGCTCCTACTGAGGTCAGAGTGGAGAGAGAGGGTGTGTGTTTACTCGCGCCTGCACCCCTTGTTTTGTATTGTTTTGCTTTAGGAATGAGAGGGGGGAGGAGATACATAGAGAAGAAAAAACGGGGAGGAGGGGAGGAGAGAGATCTGAAATTGTTCTTTACTAAACTGATTCAGGAGACATCCTTAATCTTCGAGGGAGGAGAGAGGAAATGGAGCTAAGTGAATCGTAGACTCTAGCCCGAATTCTCAGCGTAGGTTAGCAGGCTTTTATGCGTGGGATGACTTGTAGACATTCTCTCTCTCTCTCTCTCTCTCTCTCTCTCAAAACCACAATTTGAAGTATTCCTTGTGATGATAGGCTTTAAGGCAAAGTTGATCTCTGCGAGCTATTGATAACGGCTCTTAAAAATCACCAACAGAGGTTGCCACATGGCCAACGTTCCCAGGGCAAAACGGGAGAACTGAAAAATAATGTGGAAAATCTTGGTATTAAACATTCCCATATAAGATGCTCAAACAGCCGGAACCAGTCTGGCTCAGTGGATAGAGCATCGGTCTGCGGACTGAAAGGTCCCGGGTTCGATTCTGGTCAGGGGCATGCACCTTGGCTGCGGGCACATCCCCGGTAGGGGTTGTGCAGGAGGCAGCTGGTTGATGTTTCTCTCTCATCAACGTTTCTGGCTCTCTGTCTCTCTCCCTTCCTCTCTGTAAAATATCAATAGAAAAATATTTTTTAAAAAAGATGCTCAAACATCAAGGAAATGCAAATGTATCGTTTTCGAGGCTACCTGAGAGGAATAGAAAGAAGTTTGCCTAAAGTTGTTCATTTGTCCTTGTTGTTTACACGCCCAGGAATACGTCCTTTCCCTTGGAAGCCTCCGAGGCCGCCTTCGCAGGCCTTCAAAGCGGGGCGCCCTCCCTGCTTACTTTCACACGTTGCGGGGACGCTCAGATCTAAATAGGCTGCAAATTACCAAAGCAAATGCATGAGATGGTGCCAATCTCCGCGCATTTCAAGGGCAGGAGCTGGCCTGCCCTTTTCATGGGGATCTGAAGCCATCGCGGCGGGAGCAGAGGATCCGCGGTGCCTTCCCGGTCCACATTCTGATACGTGTGCTTAAGTCAATTAGCGAGTCCCTTAGATTCCGTCTGCCTGCGCTGCCCAAACATCTGGCCATTTCAATCAGTTCAATCACCATCCTGGCCGAGGCAGGGTGGGAAATTAGTCAAATTAGTCATTTGTTGGAGGCAGAACAATGGCTGTGTGGCTGTGTTCTTGGCAGCGTGGAGACCCGGTGGGGGTAGCTCAAAAGGTTTGGGTTTTCTCCTCCGACACCAGAATGCAGTTCGGAGTTCCTGGAGGAGGAGGAGGAGGAGGAGGAGGAGGCTGTGATATTTTTTCTTTATCGGTCCGTGTTTGGAGGGTGCACTGACAGACCTTCAGGACAAAATGTCATAGGTATGAAGACATATCTCTGTGTTCCTTTGAGTTTTGTGTTCTCAAGGTGGAGGCCATGCCAGCATTAAGCTGGCCTGGGGCTCGCCAAGTGTTGAAAAATAAAAGTAGCAGCACCACAGGTCACACGAGAGTGTTCATTGCCCTGTAGCTTACTGGCATTCCTATGCCCCTGTGTCTTTACTTGATGGAAATCGAACCCATGATTTGAATGACCAAATATTGGTGAACACAGCTTTTCATCTGAGCCACTTGTGGCACAAAATTGCTTCTCTATGAAATCAAAATAATACTGTCCTTTCGTTTCTTTCCTCTCTTATATGATATCATCTATGGGTACGTGGAATTTCAAATCATTATCTTAAAAAATATATTTTATTGATATTTTACACAGAGAGGAATTGAGAGGGATAGAGAGTTAGAAATGTCAATGAGAGAGAAACATCGACCAGCTGCCTCTTGCACAGCCCCCACTTGGGATGTGCCCGCAACCAAGGTACATGCCCTTGACCGGAATCAAACCCGGGACCTTTCAGTCCGCAGGCTGACGCTCTAGCCACTGAGCCAAACCAATTTCGGCCCAAATAATTATCTTTATGGATCCCGCCGAGACAGCCCCACAGAGAAACACATGCTCAGGGGAGGGAACGAGAGTTTCAGAAACCCAGCCCAACCTTCTGCTCATGTTATCTCATTTTCCTTCGGCATTTTTTAGCTCATGGGCTTAAAAACCTTCTGATCTGAAATGTTCGAAACCACGATGGGACCTGTATTCAAATGCAGCTCTCCCTTGAAGAAATTCACTGGAGGAAGAAAACATTTTTACATTCCTTTGGGGTGGGGGAAGGTTCACGTTAAGAACAGATAACCTGTCAGTCTCATTTTTGTGGCTTTGTTCTCTGTGCATTGATTTGAAAGTATTTTTAAGCCACAGACAATGAAAAGTAATGACTGTCATAACTGACTAATGTAAACTTGATAATAAGGCTGAGGTGACTCACCCTCCCACGGCCTGTTCCAGAGTACACACAGCCTCTCAGGCTGAAGTCTGTTATCACTTGTTAAATGTCTAACTTAATTGTTGAGTTAATTGCGAATTAATTGGTTTTAAAAGGGCTTTCTGTCTCCTTTAGGAGGGAAAGTGGCTCTTTCCCCAAGGATGAAGACATGAAAAAGAAATCTAGCTTTCTAGGTGGGAGGAAGATAATTTTGGGGGAAGAGAAAAAGGGTTCTATCTGGAACTTTTCAGGTAGAATAGAGAATCTGACGTGATGAAAAACTAGAAGTTATAGCTGATAGCTCAAATGGGTCCAGCCAAGGAATGATGTGCAGTGAAAGAGAGAGACTCTCCTTTTGATGATCTTGGTGTTGAGGTGGGAAGTTCGGAGGATCAAGACTTTTTGGAGACTAAGCTGGATTCTAGACTAAGAATAGCATAAGCTAGGGACATCGAATGGCAGGGGACAGGGGGTGGAGGGTCCATGGTAGTTGACTTTTCGTGGAAAGAACTGGAACTTGTCTCCGCCTGTAAGGACTAACCAGGCAACGTTTACGCCTTTATTCGTCACAGCCCCGCAGCCAGTGCCCTGCAGGACAGAAAGGAAGCCAGGGCGGTGGGGAGGTGTGGGGGAGACGGGAGAGGAAGAGCAGAATCCGCAGATATAGGTTCCCAGGAACCTCAAGATGATGAACAAGCTTAAAGAAAAGTGCCCAACCTCAGCCGAAACCGGTTTGGCTCAGTGTATAGAGCGTCGGTCTGTGGACTGAAAGGTCCCAGGTTTGATTCCAGTCAAGGGCATGTACCTTGGTTGCGGGCACATCCCCGGTAGGGGGTGTGCAGGAGGCAGCTGGTCGATGTTTCTCGCTCATGGATGTTTCTAGCTCTCTATCCCTCTCCCTTCCTCTCTGTGGAAAAACAATAATATATATAGTATTAAGTGCCCAACCTCAAACTCACCCTTCAGAATACACAGAACACACACACACACACACACACACACATGCACGCACACACATTAGGTACACATATATATATTATTATATATTATAATATTATTATTATATTATATATTATTATATATATTATTATATATTATATATATTATTAAGTGCCCAACCTCAAACTCACCCTTCAGAATACACAGAACACACACACACACACACACACACACACACACACACATGTACACACATAAGGTACATAGCCTACAAGCAGGTTACTCTTTCTGATGACAAACCAAGGAGGAATTTACAAGGTAATACTGTGGAATACAAAGACCCAAACAAACAAACAACAAAAAAAAGCCGAAATTAGTCACCCACCCTCTGTGGTTTTGTAAACTGGTGTGACATTTCTGGAGGGCAGTTCAGCAATTGTGTCTCAAATTCAGAAGAGAGCCAGCAATCCCAACCAAAGGAATTTAAAGCAAGGCCGTGGCTCTCAAACATGACCGTGCCCATAGTCAGCTCCCAGGAGAGCCTGCTGAACCGCTCCGGCTCCTAGGTGTCTTCCCCTGGAGTCAATTGGGTGTGAGGACTGACATTTTTAAACAAGCGGCCCTCCTGAGTCGACTGCTTTTTAACAGACAGGGCACTAAGAAGATAATAATAAAATTGGGGCAACGCTATAAGCAGGAGCTGATTTGTTACTTGTGAGATTCCTCAACATTGCAGGAAACTGCAAAATCTGCTCTTTCGCCACCTCTCGGTACCCCAGTTTGCTTGTCTTTACAATAAGTACGCATGCTCATGGCATAACTGAGAGATTAAATGAGAATTCACATAAGTGGTTTAGGCAATGGCTGGCACATTGGGAGAGACGGAATAACAGCTATTATTACTGAAATGTTGAGGGGGAAGCAAATGAAAATAATCGAGTGTATAATGTAATTCCAATGTTGAAACATTGTTTGTATACTCATGTATACTATATATGTGCATGCAGAGGTATCCCAAATCATGTTCAAATATTAACAGTGATCATTTCTCTTATTAAAAAATATTTTATTGATTTTTTTTTTTTACAGAGAGGAAGGAAGAAGGATAGAGAGTTATAAACATCGATTAGCTGCCTCCTGCACACCTCCCCACTGGGGATGTGCCCGCAGCCAAGGTACATGCCCTTGACCAGAAATCGAACCTGGGATCTTTCAGTCCACAGGCCGATGCTCTATCCACTGAGCCAAACCGGTTAGGCGCAACCATGATCATTTCTTAACAGCAGGCTTTTGGGGGACTTACTTTCCTTTCTGTAGCTTTGAATGTGGCTTGCATTGTTTGACACTGTACCTATTCCCCCAAGATACTGTTTTTGAACACAAAAACATAAAGGGTAGTGCTTCAGTAATACCTTACATTTACATAACACTTTGCAGAACAATTCCAAATACCTTACTTCACCCCAGCTTCCCACAGCCCTGTGAGTGAAAAAAGGAGGCACTGCCGAAACCGATTTGGCTCAGTGGATAGAGCATCAGTCTGCGGACTGAAAAGTCCCAGGTTCGATTCCAGTCAAGGGCATGTACATGGTTGCGTGCACATCCCTGGTGTGGGGTGTGCAGGAGGCAGCTGGTCAATGTCTCTCTCTCATCGATGTTTCTGGCTCTCTATCTCTCTACTCTCCCTTCCTCTCTGTAAAAAAAATCAATAAAAATTTTTTTAAAAAAAAGAGGCATCTTACCCTTTTTGTTTTGCACATGAAGAAACTGCGCATGAGTGGTTCACCTGGGAACATCCACACACATAGCTGAGGTTGCAAAACTAGTCTCAAACACAAGTTTTGTGGGTTTTTTTTTTAGTCCAAGTTCATCAAACTTCTTCTGGGCAATGTTTCCCCACTAACCATATACTTGGATTATAGGATTCCAGCTTTACGAATGTCTATTTTCCATGTATGCTCCCCATTTAAAAGATGTTAAGCACTAGATGAAAATGAAACTGACGGAATATTAAGTAAGCCGGTAGGGCTGGAACCCGTTTGGCCAGTGGATAGAGCGTCGGCCTGCGGACTGAAGGGTCCCGGGTTCGATTCCGGTCAACGGCATGCACCTTGGTTGCGGGCACCTCCCCCATAAGGGGGTATGCAAGAGGCAGCTGATCGATGATTCCCTCTCATCGATGTTTCTAACTCTCTATCCCTCTCTCTTCCTCTCTGTAAAAAATCAATTAAAATATATATTTTTAAAAAAAGAAAGCTGATAGGAAAATGCATTGCAGTCTGGATCCATCAACGCTGGACCTCTGCTGGAAAGCGAGTCCTGCAGCTGTGGTGACCGGGTAACCCTCTAAATATAGACATCCCCACTCACCTGTTACAGGCTAGCAAATCCCATGATCAAAGACTATGGGTTGAGGACCATGCAGAATGTGGACTGTCAGCGGGGTTTATCTGGGTTCTCTCACACGTTTTTCACCGTCTGGCCATGCAGCCCAGGCATCTGACCGGTGGGTGGCCTGTTGACCAAGGCTGGAATCAGGGGAGGGTTCTGAGGACGCAGCGAGGTCTGAGCCGAAAGCGTCACTGCCCTCTACTGGATGGCAAGGCAGCTCTGCGTCTGTGCTGTGGAATCCTGTCTCCCTCTACTGGCAGAAAATCATCTGTCCTCATGACTGCCCTGCTGGTCCCAGAGCAGCCATGGGCAAACTACGGCCCGCGGGCCGGATCCGGATCCGGCCCGTTCGGCTGTTCTATCCGGCCCGCGGAGCCGAAAGAGCGGAGGGTTCTCTTGCTCTCCCCTCCGCTCCTTCACCAGCAGCCCAAGATGAGAGTGCCAGCATGGTCAGGTTGCTTTTGTTCCGGCCCTCCGGTCCAGTGTAAGAACTTATGGTGGCCCTCGGGTCAAAAAGTTTGCCCACCCCTGTCTCAGAATATTGTCTTGGCATTGGCAGGCTCGGTGGTCTTCAGTAGTCCTCACTGGATGGGCCTTGGGCATAGACGCCTCAATCATTCTACCAGCGGCAAACAAGATCTCCTGTTGGGGGGGGGGGAGGGGGGAGGGGTCCCTTAACCTTTTAGGATTTCACAAGGAAGGCTCTTTGCTGGCCTTACACTTCAGGTTTAGTCCTCATATCCTCACTGTCACGGATTTAAATTCCCAACTTCAAATAACTCACACAACTTAATTCTCCACCTAAGATAACTCCCACCACTTGATTCTTCTAGTGAGAAGGCAGTGATTTTTTCCCACCGGTGTGGCACTAGTATTTTTAAAACATGTGACAGCCTGACCTCTTTCCCCTCCCAGTGTCCAATAAAGAAACGACAACAGCCAACGCAATAATAACCGTCTGGCCGAAACCAGTTTGGCTCGGTGGATAGAGAGCGTCAGCCTGCGGACTGAAAGGTCCCGGGTTCGATTCCGGTCAAGGGCATGTACCTTGGTTGCGGGCACAACCCCGGTCGGGGGTGTGCAGGAGGCAGCTGGTCGGTGATTCTCTCTCATCGATGTTTCCAACTCTCTATCCCTCTCTCTTCCTCTCTGTAAAAAAATCAATAAAATATATTTAATAATAATAATAATAACCGTCTGGTGTGGACGAATAAAATTATACCTATTTTTTTTTGGTCTGATGGGCAAGAAACATAATGTGTTTTTGAGTGTGCGACAGAATTTTAGTAATCAGCTAATATGTGCCTTGAGATGAAAAGGGTTGAAAACCACTGGAATTGGGGGCATTTAACAAGGGAGGATAGGAAAGCAGCATATAATACAAGTATTTCTACTTGTATTTCTACTCTACACCAATGCCAAGATCCAGGACTGTGCCCCCCACAGCACCCCCATACCACAGCTGACGACGATGCAGCTTCAGTCCGACCTAAGGGTGGGGATCTCAGCCGAATGTACGAAGCCTACTTTCCCAAGTTTGTTAGTCTCAGAGATCTAGTTAGTGTATGGTGCTAGGTATCTCCGATGCTCAGCAGCCTGTACGTACATTTACATGTAATTATAGATGTTTGTCTGCTTTAGACCCTGTCTTAATGTACCCCGCTTGTGTGGGTTGGGTGCACTTATGGCACTGTGAATTGAGAGGAGGCCTCTGGTCTTCTTTAGCTTAGGTTAAAGCTGAGGGTCTGGGAAAAGAGAGTGGAGGGTCTGACCGAAAAAGGAAGGTTTCAGAGGGAAAATGTTAATAATAGAATAAACATTAAAAAAAAGAGAGAGCCGAAACCGGTTTGGCTCAGTGGTAGAGCATCGGTCTGCGGACTGAAGGGTCCCGGGTTCGATTCCGGTCAAGGGCATGTGCACTGGTTGCGGGCACATCCCCGGTTGGGTGTGTGCAGGAGGCAGCTAGTCGATGTTTCTCTCTCATCGACATTTCTAGCTCTCTATCTATCTCTCTCCCTTCCTCTCTGTAAAATATCAATAAAATATATATATTTTATTAAAAGAGAGAAATGGGAAGAATCCATGTTTTCTTACCAGAAGGGAAAGCTCTGTGCTATCTATATATATAAAAGTCTAACCAGACCAGAACAGTGGACCGACCAGAATGGCTGGTGGCTATGACATGCACTGCGGCAGCCAATCAACCTGATCCAGGCCCTGATGCCCCCTCCTCCTTCCCCCTGGCTGGTCTGGCCCCTGATTGGCCCCCAACTCACCAATCAGGGGTGGGTCCAGCCAGCCAACCATCTGCAGCCCCACTCCCTTGCTGGCCCGGCTCAATGGGCCCCCATCGGGGCAGGCTGGCTGGACCCCCACCCATGCACAAATTCATGCACTGGGCCTCTATTTGTCCCATAAAAAGCTAGTTTGGCAGTCTTTCTCTTTCTTGCAGTGGTTCAACCAGAGCAGTCAGGTATGAGAAACAGGTGGGTTTATGACTACAGCAACCCCTCCCCCGCAACCAAACCTTCAAGACAAAAACGCCAATTCATGTGACTTGCTCACACTGCCACGAAACTACGGACAGTGATTCAGAAGCTGGCAGAGAGCGGTACTGCATTCCTAATGGCCGTCTCGCCAATCAGATAGCTGCGTGTGGGGAGAGGATATTGTTACAGTTCTGGGCAGTTCACACCGTGTTTCTGAATGGCACTGTTTTCTTCTAGGCCTTGCATTGCCTTGCTCTAGTTGTGGCTGCCCATTGCCTTTCTGTGGTGGAGAGAAATATGCACAAATATCGAATACAGAGGTAAATTAATACTACAAATATATATTGAGCATCCGCTTTGCCCCATAATTCTCTCTCATCATTTGGGATGTTTCTATCTCTCTATCCCTTCTTCTTTCTTTAGGATCAACAAAAATATAATTTAAATATATGTGTGCTAAAATAAATGGGTATATATGTACATATGTATATAAAATTTCTAGGAGAATATAAATTAAAAGTTCTCATCCTATACATATATGGGAGTTGATAGATATGTTAATACACTAGATGGGGAGAATCCTTTCACAGTGTATCTGTATATCAAATCATATAAAAAATCTACACTTTTGCCCTGGCCAGTGTACTCCGTGGTTGGAGCATTGGTCCACACACCAAAGGATCATGGGTTTGATTCCCAGTCAAGGGCACGTACCTGGGTTGCAGGTTCAATCCCTGGCCTCAGTTAGGGTGGGTGCAGGAGGCAACCAATTGATGCGTCTCTCTCACATCAATGTTTCTCTCTCTCCCTTCCTCCCCTCCCCCCCTCTTTCTCCGGCTCTTCAAGTCTCTCTAAAAAAGCAATGGGAAAAATATCCTTGGGTGAAGATTAACAAAAAAAAAAAGTTTACACTTTAGTCAAAACCGGTTTGGCTCAGTGGTAGAGCATCGATCTGCAGACTGAAGGGTCCCAGGTTCCATTCTGGTCAAGGGCATGTACATTGGTTGCGGGCACATCCCCAGTGGGGGGTGTGCAGGAGGCAGCTGATCAATGTCTCTCTCTCTCATCGACGTTTCTAGCTCTCTATCCCTCTTGTTTCCTCTCTGTAAAAAAAAAAATCAATAAAAATATATTTTTTTAAAGTTTACACTTTAAATCTATTATAGTTTTATATGCCAGCTGTGCCTCTAGTAAAGCTGAAATAAAAAAATAGGTGAGCCGAAACCGGTTTGGCTCAGTGGATAGAGTGTCGGTCTGCAGACTGAAAGGTCCCAGGTTTGATTCTGGTCAAGGGCATGTACCTTGGTTGCGAGCACATCCCCAGTAGGGGGTGTGCAGGAGGCAGCTGGTTGATGTTTCTCTCTCTCATGGGATGTTTCTAGCTCTCTATCCATCTCCCTTCCTCTCTGTGGAAAATCAATAAAAATATATTTTAAAAAAATAGGTGAAGGATCTAACTAGCAATGTCCCCAAGGAAGATACACGAATGGCAAGTTCGCACATGGAAAGATGTTCGCCATCATTCATTATCAGGGAAATGGAAATGAAAGCCACAGCGAGATACCACTTTATGCCCATCAAGATGCCAGGCCTGTGCTGCGAGGTCCCCCGGCCTACAGGGCCTCAGAGAAGCTAAAGGGCCTCACAGGTGCTCTCACATGACCGGGTCACTTTAATCCAGGGGTGGGCAAACTTTTTGACTCGAGGGCCACCATGGGTTCTTCAACTGGACCGGAGGGCCAGAACAAAAGCAACCTGACCATGCTGGCACTCTCCTCTTGGGCTGCTGGGGAAGGAGCGGAGGGGAGAGCAAGAGAACCCTCCGTTCTTTCGGCTCCGCGGGCCGGAGAGAACAGCCGAACGGGCCGGATCGGGCCCTAGGGCCGTAGTTTGCCCACGGCTGCTTTAATCTCTTCATAGAAATGTGCGGGTGATAAACCCATGTGCCAGGCATCCTATAAGTAGTTTCTCCCATCAGGAGGGTGAGCGGGACTTTCTTTTTTAGATATATTTTATGGATTTTTTACAGAGAGGAAGGGAGAGGGATAGAGAGTTAGAAATATAGACCAGCTGCCTCCTGCACACCCCCAACTGGGGATGTGCCTGCAACCAAGGTACATGCCCTCAACCGGAATCGAACCTAGGACCCTTCAGTCTGCAGACCGACGCTCTACCCACTGAGCCAAACCAGTCAGGGCGAGCTGGACTTTCTTGTGGGGCCCAGCACATTGCTGCTGTTTTCTTCTTTCTTAGATGATTTCTCTCCCTGGAAACTCCTTACACTTCCCTGCATTCTAACCCTAGAGCAGTGTTTCCCAAACTTTTGACATATGTGTACCCCTTCTATAATTTTCATAACGCTGAGTACCCCTCTTCAAAAAAAAAGGATGTACTTTAATAACAATCAAAATATATTTATTTTTTCTTTTCTTGGTACATACACAAAATAATAATAAACGAAAAATAAAATTATTCATAATAAAATATAAATAAAAGTTATATTAAAAATAACATTTATTTGCACACCGGACCATCTCACGCCTCACAAGACTGTCTTGATTTGACTCATGAGAACGTAGAATTAGGCGCAGCTAAGCATGGTGCAGTGCATATCCCCACCAAACTCCGGGGCAACGCGTACCCCCGCCAAACTCTTCCCATACCCCTGGGGGTACACGTACCACACTTTGGGAAACACTGCCCTCGAGCGTTGACACAGTTCAACAGATGCTCTCAGCACATGTGACCCGAGCACTGGCCGTGGCTGTGGCTCTCTCCCAGGGCTTTCCTAAACCCGCACACAACTTACTTTCCGGTTTCCTCCGTGTATTCAGCCAAACACGCTTCTATCCCATTCAGAACCCCGTGAAAACCCCCTCATTCCAGTTATTTTTGTTTTCATAAATGACTGTTTCACTTTATTCCTATTTTTTTCCCCCTGGGGCTGCATTTTTATTGTTGTGGGTTCTTAGGCAGATCAGCCTTGGTGGACTTCTTTCTCTCTAAAAGGAAAAAAAAAACACATACTACAAGTTACATTTTAAAAATATGAACATTGTATTAAAAACGTGCATTGGCATAAAGATGAATATGTTACTATTACAAAGTGAAACACGCTCCTCTACTTACAAGTTCTTTTTTTTCCCTTCTGATTTTCAAAGAAATAAAAGCATTTGGGTGAGTCTTGCTAAAATAAAAAAAAACAAACAGAGGCTCACCTTGAAAATTCCCTGAGCAGACACCGCTGGCTTAGTCATACAAGGAAGCTTGATTTGGCTCCTTTGGCAAGGTTAACATGACCTGGGTCATTTCTTTGCTTATGCCTCTGAAAATCGTAAGCAAAAGTTAAACTGTTTCCCAAGGTTGACAGTGAGGCAAGCACCGACCAATGCCCTATCATTTGAGAAAATTATAATCTTGTAACCATTCACTGCTTTAAGAATACCAGTCACTGCTTTCTCACTATATAAGCTACTTTATAACAATACTAGGGGCCCAGTGCACAAAATTCATGCACGGGTAGGGTTCCTAGTTGTTGCCGGCTGGGACCTCCCTTCTCCCGACTCCAATGGCCAGGGCCTCGCTTTCCCGGATGTTGGCCTGCTGGCCCCACCCCCTGGTCAAACTCCCGAACTTCGGGTCAAGGGGACAATGTGCATAGTAGGCTTTTATCATATAGGATACCCCAGGGCCTCACCCCGTGTTTCGGTTTGAGTGCCCTGGTTTGCAAACTGTCTTTCTTGCCCTGACTGGTTTGGCTCGGTGGATAGAGCATCAGCCTGTGGACTTGAAGGGTCCTGGGTTCGATTCCGGTCAAGGGCATGTACCTTGGTTGTGGGCACATCCCCAGTAGGGGGTGTGCAAGAGGCAGCTGAATCCATGTTTCTCCCTCATCGACATTTCTAACTCTCTGTCCCTCTCCCTTCCTCTCTGTAAAAAAAAAAAAAAAAAAAAAAAAAAAAAAAAAAAAATCAATAAAATATATATTTAAAAAACAAAACAACACAAAAAAACACCTGTCTTTCTTGCTTTCTTGCTGTGTGCACCAAGCTTTTCCTAATGACTGCTTTGCTAATTCATTGGTTTTACTTCTGCTATTGTTGAACTTTTTAAAAAAAAAATATGTTTTATTGATATTTTACAGAGAGGAAGGGAGAGGGATAAAGAGCTAGAAACGTCGATGAGAGAGAAACATTGGCCAGTTGCCGCTTGCACACCCCCTACCGGAGATGTGCCTGCAACCAATGTACATGCCCTTGACCGGAATCGAACCCGGGACCTTTCAGTCCGCAGACCGGCGCTCTACCACTGAGCCAAACCGGTTTTGGCCGTTGTTGAACTTTTGAAAGTCCCTAGAAATACTGTGGACTCCGGGCATTGGGGGCCTTCTGAGCCCATCTTTGTATCCCTACCTCACAACCTCGTATGTTCATAGCCCACAGCCAATACATGCTTGCCAGCCGAGGTAACTATTCCACGAAGTTTGTTTGGGAACCACACGAGAGAGTAGTCTCAGAAGTTACGATTTCTAAACTGTGAGCTCTACACAAACAAAAAAGGAATCGGGTTGGGGAGGGAGCGAGATGCTGATTTGGTGAACGGAACTCGAGATTTCCTGCAGAAGGAGGGGAAGCACCAGAATGCTAGCAGCATTGGAAGGCAGAGCAGGAGGAAAAAATCAAAGGCAACTTTGACACCCCTGCAATAGTTTGCAAAGCCTTGGGCCTGAGTGGCTGTCGCCCGCGGATTTGGACAGCTGTCAGGAAAGTCAGCGGGGAAGGAGAACAAACATATGTCCAGACACAGGCGGCGTCCGCCGGTGAAAATGGCTCCGCAGGGCCGGCGCCACCAGATGGCAGTGTGTCAACGGGGAGCTGACAATTAATGACTTTGTTCTGGTTCCCGAACAGAGGCGCTGTGCGTTTGGATTACTGCGGGTAAGTTTTCTTCTCATTATCTAATGAGGATTTTTTTTTTAATCAAGAGCAAAGAATAGAGCCCTGCCAGTGTGGCTCAGTGGTTGAGCGTTGACCTATGAACCAGGAAGGGCATAATGCCCAGTATGGGGTGTGCAGGAGGCAGCCAGTGAATGATTATCTCTCATCGTTGATGTTTCTTCTTCTTCTTTTTTAAATAGGTCATTTTAATGACTTTTTTATTTATTTTATATGTTTTATTGATTTTCCACAGAGAGGAAGGGAGAGGAATAGAGAGCTAGAAATGTCGATGAGAGAGAAACATCGACCAGCTGCCTCCTGCATGCCCCCTACCGGGGATGTGCCTGCAACCAAGGTACATGCCCTTGACTGGAATCGAACCTGGGACCTTTCAGTCCGCAGACCGGGACTCTATCCACTGAGCCAAACCGGTTTCGGCTCATCGTTGATGTTTCTAATCCCCTCTCCCTTTCCCTTCCTCTCTGAAATCAATAAAACTATATATATATATATATATATATATATATATATATATATAGCAAAGAGCCGAGGTCGGTTTGGCTCAGTGGTAGAGCGTCGGTCTGTGGACTGAAGGGTCCCGGGTTCGATTCCGGCCAAGGGCGTGTACATTGGTTGCAGGCACATCCCCAGTGGGGGGTGTGCAGGAGGCAGCTGGTCGATGTTTCTCTCTCATCGACGTTTCTAGCTCTCTATCTCTCTCCCTTCCTCTCTGTAAAATATCAATAAAATATATTTTTTTAAAAAGAGCAAAGAATACAAAAATGAGTATGTTATTATGGTCGTTGCTACAATCAGACACGCAAATAAAAGTGATACTTACTGATAGTCTCACGATACACAAATTAAATCATGATCATCAATTACAAAAGGCCCCTGGTCTGGACGTGGCATTGAGTTGACCTTGGTGGAAAAACTTCTTCTGAGTCCGGTGGCTAGAACCTGATTCATTGGGTGAAGGTGTGAACTGTGTGGGCGGACCTGGGGTGCTCGTCATCCCGAGAACAGTCCGGAGCTGGGTGAGTGCCACTGGGTTAGAGGCCTTGTCCTACACCAAGCCCAGGCCCAGCCTCCCCTTGGCAGTGAGGACTCACAGAGAACTCCGCCTGGCATCCCGGCCTCATCCTACTAATCTGCGGAGGCGGTGCCCGAGCCCGAGTTATATGGCGACATAGCCTATGGTAGCGTGCCGGGACCACCATAGCCGCCCACCGCAGACCGGGTGACTTCAATAACCAACGTTCATTTGCTCTCGATTCTGGAGGCGAGAAGTGCAAAGGTCAAGGTGTCAGAAGGTTGTTTCTTCTGGGACCTCTGTGCCTGGCTTAGAGATGACCGCCTTCTCCCTTGTCCCACGTGGCTTCCCGTCGATGGGGACCCATGTCCAATCTCCTCTTCTTAGAAAGATAGCAGTCAGCCAAAACCGGTTTGGCTCAATGGTAGAGCGTCGGTCTGCGGACTGAAGGGTCCCGGGTTCGATTCCGGACAAGGGCATGTACATTGGTTGCGGGCTCATCCCCCGTAGGGGGTGTGCAGGAGGCAGCTGGTCAATGTTTCTCTCTCATCGACGTTTCTAGCTCTCTATTTCTCTCCCTTCCTCTCTGTAGAAAATCAATAAAATATTTTTTTTTAAAAAAAAAGAAAGATAGCAGTCAGATTGGACTAGGGTTCGTGCTAATGACTTCAGTGTAACTTAATGACCTCATTAAAGACCCGGACTCCACCCTGGCCGGTGTGGCCGGGTTGGTTGGTTGTCAGTTCCGTTCCTGGTCAGGGCACAGGCCTGGGGTTTCGGGCTCCATCCCCAGTAGGGGGCGTGCAGGAGGCAGCCCAATTGATGTTTTGCTCTCACACTGATGTTTCTCTCTATCTCCTTCTCCCTTCCTCTCTCTCTCTCTAAGTCAATTTTTAAAATCTTAAAAAAAAAACCAAAAAACAAACACCAAAAAAGCCACATTGCATTTGAGGCTCTGAGGATTAAGATTTCAACATATGAATTTGGGAGATACGCACTCAGCCTATAACAATACCCGGTCCCTCCTACAGACTAACTGGGCGATGTAGTCATGCTAAGCAAGCCACTCTCTGGGCCTCGGGCTTCTTGGCTGTGAAACGAGGCTGTCGGGTGATGTCATCTCTGCGGTCGAGAAGTCCGTGATCACTACCATCAGAACAAGTGTGCGTTTTGCAAGATCAGGAGCCAGGATGGTTTCCAAACCAGCCACAAAGGACAATTGTCTCGGCGCATGGAGTCGACATGTGCGTGCACGTAGGTTTCTGTATGCTCCTGTACACGTGGAAACAGCTTTCCTCGGCTCTCAGAGGCCACCTGCCACACACGCTCAGGATTCGGGGCAACGTCAGAACAAAACACAGTCCGAATATATACAATGAGTGGACAGATTATTATGATCTCTGAAGGCATAATGATCTGGCCACTCAGTGTGTGTGTGTGTGTGTGTGTGTATTAGAGGCCTGGTGCATGAAAATGGGCAGTTGGCCAGCCTGCCTGCTGGTCAAACTCCTGGTGGAGGGGACAATTTGCATATTAGCCTTTTATTATATAGGACAGTGGCCAGCAAACTCATTAGTCAACAGAGTCAAATATCAACCATACAACAATTGAAATTTCTTTTGAGAGCCACATTTTTTAAACTTGAACTTCTTCTAACACCACTTCTTCAAAATAGACTCACCCAGGCTGTGGTATTTTGTGGAAGAGCCACACACTCAAGGGGCCAAAGAGCCGCACGTGCCTCATGAGCCGCAGTTTGCTGACCACTGCCTTAGGATATACACTGAGCGGCCAAATTATTATGCATTCAGAGATCATAATTATCTGGCCACTCAGTGTGTTTTGTCCATGTCCATTGGTCGTTTCATGAAAGAAAAAAGTAAAGAAGTCCTCAAAGGTCCCACAAGTCGTGTTCTGGTCACCCCATTCTCTTCCAAGAACCCTTGTCCATGTGTGGGATACTGTCTCCGTGTGGATTCTCCTTTCATTCTCCTCTCTCCCTATGCCTGTCCAGCAAACAACTAACTAGATCAGGGCTCAGTTCAAATGCTACCTCCCCCATAAACCCTCCCAGACCGCCCCAGAGAGTCACCTGCTCTTCCCTCTGTGTCCATATAGCACACGGTGGCCTAATCGGTGATGATGACAATCATCGTTTCCAACAGGCATATAGCACTTTCGGTGGGCCAGGCAGAGGTCTACATACATCATGGATAACAACTCATTCAGTCTTCACGCCCAGGCTAGGAGGAGGAAGAAAAAGCCTATTCTTCCCCCATTGAACAGAGGAAGACACGGAGGCAGAAAGAGGCTCGTTCACGTGACCAAGCTTCCCCGGAAAGCGACAGAACTGGGGTTCAACGCCACACAGTCCGAAGGCAGGGGCTGAGCAAGCCATGAAGCCGTAGGTCCCGCATCACACGGTTTTGTGAGTAAGGTGTGTTTACATTTCCGTCTCTCACTAGACGAGGGCCATTTCGAATCATCTATATTCGTATCCCTGGCCCACGGAAGGCAGTCTAATAGTGAATCAATATAATGATCCCTCAATCAATCACTCTATCATTTGTTGAGCTAGTCCCTGGCACCTTCCCTTCTCGCTGTATCTCCCAGTCCCGCTCTTCTCCTCCCCATCACCCTCCCAGCTGCACCCTTTCTCCAGCCTGTAGCGTTACCAGGTGCCTCTGTCTCCCGGCCGGTCACCTATGGCTGTGGTCGGCAAAGTGCGGCTCTCGAGCCACATGTGGCTCTTTGGCCCCTCGAGTGTGGCTCTTCCACAAAACACCCCGGCCTGGGCCAGTCTATTTTGAAGAAGTGGCACTAGAAGAAGTTTAAGTTTAAAAAAAATGTGGCTCTCCACAGGAATGTCAATCATTGCCCTGTTGATAGTTGGCTCCGTGGACTCCTGAGTTTGCCGACCGCGGGTCTATGGGATTCTGCATGGGGTGTGAGATGGGCCCAGATGACTTCTAACGATGGCAGTAACTAGCAAGTGTAGCTCAGCTTCAGGTTTAGACGTGGGGGCCTGCTGTCCTGTCCAAGTTCATCAGACTCCATGGTCATTAACACAACCTCATTACCTCCGGCCCTGCCTGCATTGCTCTTCCCCTCCCGTTCAGGACTCCGACAGGAGCTGGGAGGAAGGTCGGCATCCCCTCCCCTGGTCTGATTCCCCCCCTTTCCAGGCCCACAGCAGCTGGGATCCCTTCAGCAGCCGTGACCCCGAGGCTCTGAGCGACCCTCGTGTTACCCTGTGCAGGGCAAACAGGATGCCACATACCTCAAGCACCAGAGAATAATAATCCTTGCGGAAATGCCATGAAGTCCTCGAGGGGGGAGAGGCGGGGGGGAGAAAAGGCGACGTGGTAATAATGATATCACCCCAAAGAAACCACTGAGAGAAGTAGGACGAATTTCTAACACGGAGCAAGAGAGACGCAAGTAGAACACTGCAAACTGGAAGTCCCTTGAAACAGTCCATCTTGCAACATTAATATCCAGATGGCTTCCTCCAACGCTATTCGGGGGAGAAGGGAGCAGGAGGGAGGGTGAGAGAGGCCACCACCGTTCACACCAGGGAAGGAAAGGGAAATCTGCATTTAATTTTAAACTGTCCTCCAGGGCTCCCCACCCCTGAAGCCCCGGAGGAAGGGGGTGGGGGTGGGAGGAGGGGAGAACAGAGGAAAGGAAAATAGTAACATTGAGCTGCTGGGAATGTGTGTGTTCTCCTCTCTCCAGCTCTGTTTATCCAGCTCAGGCCAGAGGATCCCCCAGGGGGGTCCCGTGAACACCAGCTCTTCTTCTTCAAGACCTTAGTCTATGTTATTGCTGGGGGATGAGGGGCGGGCATGTCCTGTGATCCCACTGTTTCAGAAACCCTGGACTTACCACAATTTTCTTTCTTTCTTTTAAAATATATTTTATTGATTTTTCACAGAGAGGAAGAGAGAGGGATAGAGAGCTAGAAACATCGATGAGAGAGAATCATCGATTAGCTGCCTCTTGACCCCCCCCCCCCCAGTGGGGATGTGCCTGCAGCCAAGGTACATGCCCTTGACCGGAATCGAACCCGGGACCCTTCAATCCGCAGGCTGACGCTCTATCCATTGAGCCAAACCGGTTTCGGCTCACCACAATGTTCAGTGCTCGTTTACTGCAGGGTTTCTAGTTGGCTTTCACCTGATGGGCTTTGTGACTCTCCATACTGGGAGATATGTGGCATTTCTCGACTTTATTTATTTATTTTTATCATTAAATATATATATATTATTGACCTGGGCTTCCCTCAAAGCCCTGGCTTTGTCCGGAAGATTGTCCGGAAGGACATCCGGTCTAATTAGCATATTATGCTTTCATTATGATAGATTAGCTCATGCAATCCTCCTACGACCTCATGAAGTAGGAGCATTCTTTTGAAATCTGACAAGTGAGAAAACCAAGATAGAGAGAAGCTGAGTAACTAGCCCCATGGACAGAGAGCTAATAAGCCGTGGGACTAGAGCAATGTTGACCCCGAGACGTAGTGAACCTGCCAAGAATGAATCCTTGTGGTTAACTGGGCTCAAGCTCATGATCAGAGCAGATCAGTCACTGCTACAGACTGAATTGCCAGCCTCCTGCGCCGTGTTGCTGCTGCTATCAGAGCCGCCCCTTACAGAGGACTTCCTGGAACCATCTTTCAACCAATGGGCTTAACCCTGCCCCAACCAATTGGAAGTGTACAGCTCTATTTTCATTTGCATTTTTGCTGACCAATGAGACCAGCTCCGTAAGGACTATTGGGATGTGTGATTCCGGCCCAGGCCCTTCAGAACAGTGCCATCTGGACCAATCAGACTTTGCAGATTTGCATCCCTCATTTGCATAGAAATGGGCCAATCAGGGACTGGAGTGGGCACTTCCTCTGTAAAAGCAGGCCTCTCCTTTAGTTACCCAGCTTAAGAGGTTGCTGTACTGGCACAGTAAAGAGGACAGGGGATTCATATCCAAAGCTCTGTCTCCCTGAAGGGAGGCTCAGCCATTGCTTACATACAATGTTTGGTTAATTACATGTTGCCAAATGGGAAAACCATTTGCAGTTGGCTACACTGATCTGTTGGGTCCCTGTCAAGCGCGTCCTGCTTACAGCTGCGTCTACACAATACTGGGCTACGTTTCAACAAGAATAGCATTTAGGCCCTCCTAAATGTCAGGTGTTTCTCAGTGGTTAGAGTATTGGCTCTTGCACCAAAGGGTCACAGGTTCAATTCCCGGTCAAGGGCATGTACCTGAGTTGCCCCGGTCAGGAGGCAACCAATTGATGTGTCCCTCCCACATCAGTCTCTCTCTCTCTCTCTCTCTCTCTCTCTCTCTCTCAACTTCTCTCACTCTCTTCTCCTCCTCCTTCCTCCCTTCTTCCCTCCCTTCCACTCTCTCTAAAAATCAATGGGAAAAATACCCTCAAGTGAGGATGAACAACAACACCAAAAGAATATAATTTAGTAAGAAAACTGTCCATACCTTGACACCCTTATAATATGTAGCATTTTGTCTCCACAGAATGCACTTTTAGTCTAAAGACTGTTCCCCCATTTTGCAAACTGTTTACCTGCATAAAATTTTCCTCTCTCTGCACTCCAATGTGGGCCTGTTGTTGACATCGGTTGGTGGCAGCGAACCTTTGCTGACAGCCTGAGCTTCCGCAGTCCCGCTGCAGACCAAGACTTGCTCAGAGCCACCTCTCGTCCGGCCTCTGCAACCTACCTGCCTCGTTTCTACTTTCTCACCAAGTGTTCCTCCAAGTCTGGGGTGGCAGCTCCCCCTGCCCCTTTCCAATGCAATTGCAGGAGGAGCGGGGCCAGGCCTCCCAGGCTCAGGTGAACTATGTGAGGGAGTTTGGACTGTGTCCTCAGGGCAGCAGGGAGCCATTAGGGGATTTGGGAAGATGCGTGACAGGTTTAGATTTGGGCAGTTGCTTTGAGCTCCCAATAGAGAAAAGAGTGCCACATAATTTGGGTTCAAGTTTGACCAAGTCAGAAGAAGATAGAGTGGAAGGTTAACACACATAGCTTGTAAATGAATAAGTTCATTTAATTCTCCCCACCCTAGGAGGTCAGTGCACATCCCTCGCCGCCCATTTTAAAGATGAGGAAACTAAGGTGGAGAGAGATCAGGATTGTGCCAGTGTCACCGAGTGAGAAAGTGGTAGAACCAAGACTTGAGCTGGAACTGTTTATTTCTAAGGCGATTCTCTCTTAATATTTCCAAAGCGAACCTTCCTACCTCTCTGGAGTGTTTTGAAACTGTTCTCTCCACTCTCCTCAAAATTGTCCGTAATTGTTTTTGAAATGGACCAGAAAGGGGGCAGGTGTGGCGCAGTGAACCTGTGAGGCAGCTGCGGTAGGTAAGCCACCAGGGGGAGCCCTCGTGATGTTTAGCAGATGCAGACAAGTGGGCAGATTTGAGAACCACCCAGGACTGAGATTCCAAAGGGACTGACCGTGATCCAGGTGTGAGGAGTAAGAGACCAAGAAGAACCAAGAGTTACCCGACCAGCCTGGCTCCGTGGTTGAGTACCAACCTATGAACCAGGAGGCCACAGTTCGATTCCCGGCCAAAACACATGCCCAAGTTGTGGGCTTGATCCCCAATAGGGGGCGTGCAGGAGGCAGCCGATCAATGATTCTCTCTCATCACTGATGTTTCTCTCTCTCCCTCTTCCTTCCTCTCTGAAATCAATACAAATATATTTTTTAAAAGAAGAAGAACCAGCCCTAGCCAGTTTGGCTCAGTGGACAGAGTGCTGGCCTGCTGACTGAAGGGTCCCAGGTTCAACTGCGGCCAAGGGCACATGCCCAAGTTGTGGGCTCCATCCCCAGTAGGGGGCGTGCAGGAGGCAGCCAATCACTGATTCTCTCTCTTCATTGATGTTTCTATCTCTCTCTCTCCCTCTCCCTTCTTCTCTGAAATCAATAGAGAAATATATTGAAGCTGAAACTGGTTTGGCTCAGTGGATAGAGCATCGGCCTGCGGACTGAAAGGTCCCAGGTTCAATTCTGGTTAAGGGCATGTACCTTGGTTGCAGGCACATCCCCAGTAGGGGCTGTGCAGGAGGCAGCTGATCGATGTTTCTCTCTCATCGATGTTCCTAACTCTCTATCCCTCTCTCTCTCTTTCTCTCTGTAAAAATCAGTAAAAAATATATTTTTTTAAAAAGAAATATATATATATATTGAAGAAGAAGAAGAAGAAGAAGAAGAAGAAGAAGAAGAAGAAGAAGAAGGAGGAGGAGGAGGAGGAGGAGGAGGAGGAGGAGGAGGAGGAGGAGGAGGAGGAGGAGAGTCAATGCCGGTGTTCAGGCTGGAAGGCTGGGTGGCACTCTAGCTCTCACTGCTTTGCACAGGGACTAGTTCTCTAGTCCCTCCTGGCTGGCTGCCTGGCTTCCAGTTCTTCAGCCTGGTTTCCACTCGGCACACGATGGACAGCCCGTCTTTACCAATGAAGCACCAGCTTGGAATACTTACAAAGCACCTCCTTATCACTTTCTTTTTTTTTTAAACAGAAACCTGAATCGCCGGGAGACATATGTTGTGCTCCAGACCCAGGGCTAGGATCAGGCACGATAGACGGAGACCTGGACAAAGGCATGCACGTCAAGGGCCTTCTCTCCGGACGACCCATTCCGCTGGTAGGCTGGTGGGGCAGTGGAGGGTATGGCGGGATGGCTGCCTTCTGGTGGTTTGAAGGAGAAAGGAATCCTCTCTGCCCCCAACGAACCCCCTTTGGGTGCCCGAACACCACCATTTTTGAGAGTCTGTAGACGCTCAAAACAGATCTTGGAGCCCGTGTCACCGAACATTCTCGCTTTCACAGGAGGAACCTGGGCCCGGAGGCATTATGGGATGAGCCCAGCATCACACAGGTTGTTCACTGGATGCAGGTGTAGAGTCCCTGAATCCCGGCTGTGCCCCACCCCCAAACCCCTCTCTCTCTCATTTTCTTTGATAACAGAAATTCTGGGGGGGAAGGAGAGGTAACACTTGGACATTCCTAGGACTTAGAGTGAATTCCTGAGAGCTTTTCCTCCATCCCGAGAAGAACTGCACAGGAAGCTTCGCCTCAGAGGCCGCTGACATCTCACCACAGGAATGCCTTCCCCGCGGTCAGCAGCTGGGCTGGGGGGCCTGGTCCTTTTCCAGCTGCAGAGGGACATTGTTCTCAGGGGCAACGTTTGTGCCTCTGTTCAGCCACGGGAGTGGGGAGGGAGGAGGGGAAGAGGGACAGTACGCTGTAGACCAGTGTTTCCCAAACTTTTGACATAGGTGTACCCCTTCTATAATTTTCTTAACCCTGAGTACCCCTCGTCAAAAAAAAAAAATGGATGTATTTTATTTGATTTATTTTTATTTTTTAAAATATATTTTATTGATTTTTCACAGAGAGGAAAGGAGAGGGATAGAGAGTTAGAAATATCGATGGGAGAATCATCGATCAGCTGCCTCTTGCACACCTCCTACTGGGGATGTGCCTGCAACCAAGGTACATGCCCTTGACCGGAATCGAACCCGGGACTCTTCAGTCCGCAGGCCGACGCTCTGTCCACTGAGCCAAACCGGTTTTGGCTAGATGTATTTTAATAACAATCAAAATATATTTTTGGGGGGGTACATACACAAAATAATAATAAATGAAAAATAAAATTATTCATAATAAAATATAAATAAATGTTATATTATAAATAACATTTAGTTGTACACCGGACCATCTCATGCCTCACAAGACTGTCTTGGCTTGACTCACGAGAACGTAGAATTAGGCGCAGCTAAGCACGGTGCAGTGCCTATCCCCACCAAACTCCGCTGCTGTGCGTACCCCCACCAAACTCTTCCCGTACCCCTGGGGGTACGCGTACCACACTTTGGGAAACACTGCTGTAGACCAAGTGATTGCATCATACATTTTTAGCAAGAGGGCTCTCTCTCTCCAATCCAGCTTCCTGCTTGGAAGCAAGATTTTATCATTCCTAATTTCACAGAGAAGGACCTGCATCCCAGAGAGATGACCCTGACCTGCCCAAGCTCGTAGCCCTGGTCATGAAAGCAGTCACTTAGGGCTGCTATTACCTACTTAGAATCCTGGAGGCTTAGGATGTCAGCGCCCAAGTGACCTCACAAACACAGGGGCCCTATTTTTCAGAACCCAAAACTAGGACACTTCCCCTGACAAACCCAGGGACCGCGGGCAGATCGGGGGAGCCCGGGTTGCCCCCGAAAAGGGGATGCATGGCTGTGTGGTTTGGACAGATCCGCCAGCCCAGTCTCCCTCGTTTCCCGGTGGGAGTTCCCCACAGCCCAGAGAGGATGACCGGCCGACGTGCCGGAGGAGGCCGTGGGCAGAGATGTTTTCTGTTTTCTCAGCTCTGAAGGTCGAGTCCACAGGGTGTGTGGGTGGCGCACGACAAGAAGGGGCCATTGTTCCAGCCTGCTGCTTCTCCGGGGGACCGACCGAACCCCAAACCCCGCGGGGCCTGCGGCGTCCAGAGCGGATGCGGGTGGGCCGAAACCGCAGGAGAGCTAACGTGAGAAGCCAGCTCGAGGTCGGGGGCTTGAACTCGTTGCAGACCCGGCCGGCCGGGCTACAGGGAATCTGGAGAACTAAGGGTCGGTTTCCTTCAGGAGGCCCCAGGCTGGGGAGAGTAGATGATGCTTTCTTTTCTTTCTTTCATTTTTTCTCCAAATATATTTTATTGATTTTTTTTTACAGAGAGAAAGGGAAAGGGATAGTTAGAAACATCGATGAGAGAGAAACATCGACCAGCTGCCTCTTGCACACCACCTACTGGGATGTGCCCACAACCAAGGTACGTGTCCTTGACCGGAATCGAACCTGGGACCCTTCAGTCCGCAGGCCGACGCTCTGTCCACTGAGCCAAACCGGTTTCAGCCAAATGATGCTTTCTTTATATACGTATTTTAAGTTGCTTTCAGATAAGAAGGGAGAGGGAAAGAGAGATAGAAGCGTCCATGAGGATAGAGAATCATCAATTGGCTGCCTCCTGCATGCCCCTCGACTGAGCCCACAACCTGGGCATGTGCCCTGACCGGGAATCAAACCCTGACCTCCTGGTTCATAGGTCGATGCTCAACCACTGAGCCACACCGGCAGGCCTGGATGATGTTCTTTCTTTCTTTTCTTTCTTTTCTTTCTTTCTTTCTTTCTTTCTTTCTTTCTTTCTTTCTTTCTTTCTTTCTGGATGATGTTCTTTCTTCCTTCCTTCCTTCCTTCCTTCCTTTCTTTCTTTCTTTCTTTCTTTCTTTCTTTCTTTCTTTCTTTCTTCTTTCTTTCTTTTGCTTTTTTTTCATCCAAGAAACAGGCCATTCGAATGACAAGGTATAAGCTAATAACCCCTCTGGCCTTCTAAATTCTAGTGTAAATCCAGGAAACCAGTCAAACGGACAACTGTTTCACAGGCATCTCTACCGCAGCCCCGCCATGAGCTGGCCACTATACATATTTACTTTGAAATCTTCATTTGCCCCCTAACCCCTGCTCCGCAGGGCTGCTTGACCTCATTTCACATTCAGTAAGAGACAGAGGAGGGTCAAGAATCAGGTCAAGGGCTCAGGGCAAGTCCACTTCCAGTTCCTCCAGCCAGAAGGCCCCTCACCCCTGGGTCAACTCTCCTTCCCGCACTAAAAACGGCATTTCCTCGCGTCCTCTGCACACCGGGGCTTTCCGAGGGAGGAGGACTCCTGGTGGCAGATGGAATCCTTCCAGCGGTCAGCCTCTAACCTCTCCTCTTATGCAAATGCAGAGCCACTCTGCTGATAGAGAAATTGCTTCCTGGAACACCAATTTCCTCCAGATTGTCTTGCAGGCTGCTGCCAGACGCCCCGCTGCATGTAGGGGGTGGGGGCGGGCCCCTCGGCCTGCTCCGTGCACCACGAGAGTAAAAATGCAGAGCCTGTGCCGCTGAGGCAGAGATTTCGGAGACACGTTTTTGTTTTTGTTTTTTTAAATATATTTTATTGATATTTTATCAGAGAGGAAGGGAGAGAGATAGAGAGCTAGAAACGTCGATGAGAGAGAAACACTGACCACCTGCCTCTTGCACACCCCCCACTGGGGATGTGCCTGCAACCAATGTACATGCCCTTGACGGGAATCGAACCCGGGACCTTGAAGTCCGCACGCTCTACCACTGAGCCAAACCGGTTTCGGCCTTGGAGACACGTTTGAATGGGAGTTGGGTTCCCGAGTCCCCGGTTTAGAAACCGTTTCCCTGACGCTTGCTTTTTTCCATGGATCTGGCTCCTTGGCTCTCTCCAAGGCCTGGAGCTAGTCTGTTCAAAGCCTCGCTGCCCCCGATACACCCGCTATTGTCAGGGCTCAACAATTATTTCATTCATCCCCCGCACGGGTTCATTCATTTTTGGCTAAATTTGTTTCCAAAGAGCCGTAACCCGCCCGCCATTCAAACCCAACCCTCCATTCTGCTGGCAGGGAACCGAGGCGGGAGGAGGGGACTGGGGGGACTCTCTCTCTCCACTGTGCCCCCCGACGCTCCGTCCACCAAATGAGGGCGCTTCGCTGTGTCCACCACTCCGCCCCAGCCCTCAATCCCGCCTCGGAGGAGAGCGAATGACAGAGAACTCGAGAAGAGCTCCCAAACACCCGATCCGCCCCGATAGCATCTTCTTTAATTATTTAAAGAATGGGACAGCCTGTTTAAAAACCCTTCCTGTTCCAGTTCTTTTGTTAAAAAAAACCCTCAGAATCAGTGACAGGCCGCGGAGCTGAGAGGAGGCCGGCCAGGGGCTGGCTGTGCGGGGGGGCCTGTGGCAGGAAGGGCGCTTTCTGAGGTGAAAAGCAGGCGAGAGCCAAAGACCCTTTTGTTCAGAAGAAAGTTATGCACGTGTTTTTCTTTTCTTCTTTTTTAAAAAAATATTTTTAATTGATAGTTTACAGAGAGGAAGGAAGAGAGAGAGAGAGCTGGAAACGTGGGTGAGAGAGAAACATCGACCAGCTGCCTCTTGCACGCCCCCTACCGGGGATCTGCCCTCAGCCAAGGCACATGCCCTTGGCCGGAATCGAACCTGGGACCTTTCAGTCCGCAGACCGACGCTCTACCACTGAGCCAAACCGGTTTCGGCTACAAGTTTTCTTTGCCCACCAAACCAAACAAAAAACGTTGGCAAAGACTCCTCTGCCTTCTAGAGAGCAGGTTTGAGAAGGCCAAGAGAACAGTCAGGTCTAACTTGTATGGGAACTTGCGGCTGCCTGTGAATAGAGTATAGTTGAACTTGGCCTTGGGAGGCAGGGTCAGGGACTACAGGCTGTCACCGACTGGGTAGGCCTCGGATGAAGTAACTTCTCTCGCCTTCCATGTCTTCCCCCGTGAATGGGCATCGGACTGGCGACTCCCTAGCACCGCTCCGCAGACCACATGGGAATGCAGCAGCCAGGAAGGGCTTAGCAGGGGTGGGCAAACTCTTTGACTCGAGGGCCACCATGGGTTCTTACACTGGACCGGAGGGGCCGGAACAAAAGCAACCTGACCATGCTGGCACTCTCCTCTTGGGCTGCTGGTGAAGGAGCGGAGGGGAGAGCAAGAGAACCCTCTTTCGGCTCCGCGGGCCGGATAGAACAGCCTAACGGGTCCAGATCCGGCCCGCGGGCCGTAGTTTGCCCACGGCTGGTTTAGGGAGTAGCTGATACCCAGTAAGTCCACAGTAAATGTCATAATGCAAATGGTAGAGCCCCGGTCTGCGGACCGAAGGGTCCCAGGTTCCATTCCGGTCAAGGGCATGTACCTTGGTTGCGGTGGGGGGCGTGCAGGAGGCAGCTGGTCGATGGTTCTCTCTCATCAACATTTCTAGCTCTCTATCTCTCTCCCTTCCTCTCTGTAAAATACCAATAAACCATATTTTTTTTAAAAAAAAAAAAAAGAAGAAGAAGGGAGGGGGAGCCAAGGGCCCTGAGGGTGTGGGGCTCAGAGGCCTGGTTCCCCACGAAGCCCAGCGCAGACGGAGGGAGGCCACAGCGGACGGACGCTCGGCGGGCGAATTGCATCGAGGCTCCCCCGCTGGTGCAGGTGTGTGTGTGTGTGTGTGTGTGTGTGTGTGTGTGTGTGTGAATGGCAGGTGCTTCTCCAGGAAGGGCACTCTACACCAGGGGGCAGGAAGGATGGGCGGGAGGACGGTGAGGACCCGAGCTGGGCAGGGGCGCCCTCTCCCACGCCCTTCCCTCCGGGCTTTGAAGCCGGGCCCTTTGTGCCCCGTGAGGACCTGGCTGGCCGGGCTAGCGCTGGGGCGGCGCCCGGAGCCCGCCCTGACCCGGGGCTGCTGGCACCTGGAACAGGCAGAGTGGACAGGGAAAGCCACCTCTGGCCTGCTGTGTGCAGCCCCTTTCCCCCGGCCCAGGGGCCTGGGGACCCCGGGGTGGGCAGAGAGAGGGAGCCTTAGCCAGGGCTAATTCCTCCCGGGGAGGAGGAATTCAGACGCTGGGCAAGACAGCAGCAGCCACAGCCGCAGGTGGGAGCAGGCAGGGAGGAACCGGTCTGGGACAATTGCCTAGAATAAACACTATTGTCTGCCACCGCCTTTTCTGTGCCAGTCTGGGCCTGCGGAGCTGGCCGCATTTAAAGGGCCGGCGACTGGACCAGGAGAGGCAGCCGAGATCAGCGCTGGAGGAAGAGATCAGGGGGTTCAGGGCAGGATCTGGAGGCAGCAGGCCAGAGCCTGGTGGTGGTGGGGGTGCAGGAGGGGCAGGAGACGGGAAGTAAGTTAGAGGCAGAGCCCGGTCCAGGGTGGGCCCCAGGGTCAGGCCAGGGGTCAGCTCACTCTCTCCAAATCCTGGCCCCTCTCAGATGGCTCTGTGAGAAAGAACGAGGCGCGACCAGAGCCCTACCAGCCGCTCCCCCGATGTTTGGGGCTGACCTCACCTTACGCGCCCTGCTCCTTGGTGCCCTGGAATTCACCTGCTGCCGGCAGCCACCCGCGCCGCCATTTGTCCCTGTGATCCCTTCCGTTTTGTTTTGTTTTTTACCCCCCTGCCCCGCTCCCCGCCCCCGAGTGCGATGCTGCTTCTCTATCACGGGAAACTCGCCTCCTTCTATTATTATCTTCACTCCTCCAAAACCCAGACTGTGAAGACAGAAGGGTTCCACCGCATGAAAACCCCACGACTTGACCCTAAATGCCCCCACAGTGATGTCATCCAGCCCCCACTGCCCCGGAGGGGGGCAGGGTGGAGGGTGGATGACCTCCTTCTCCCTTCCCCTTTGCACACTGTGTGTTGGGCAACCATCACCTGGCGTAGGGCCCGCTGGCAAGTGCCCCGCGGTTGCCTAGACGCGGGCCTGTGGGTAAGGCGCTATCTCCTGGGACACTGGCCGCGTCTCTCTCTGCCCCCAGCGGAGAAGGCTTCCATTCAGGGGTGGGCAAACTTTTTGACTCGAGGGCCACCATGGGTTCTTAAACTGGACCGGAGGGCCGGAACAGAAGCAACCTGACCGTGCTGGCACTCTCATCTTGGGCTGCTGGGGAAGGAGCGGAGGGGAGAGCAAGAGAACCCTCCGCTCTTTCGGCTCTGCAGGCCGGATAGAACAGCCAAACGGGCCGGGATCCGGCCCTCGGGCCGTAGTTTGCCCACGGCTGCCCTAGACCACAGGCAGAGTCAGGAGGGAATCGATCTGGAGGAAAAAGAGAGGCATCCTCTAAGGGAGGGCCAAGGAGACCCATTTGCATTGTAAGAGAGCCCGACCGGGGTGGCTCAGTGGTTGGATGTCGATCTACGCACCGGGAGGTCAGGGTTCGATTCCCTGTGGGGAGTGCAGGAGGCAGCCGATCAGTGATTCTCTCTCATCATTGATGTTTCTAACTCTCTCTCTCTCTCTCTCCCTTCCTCTCTGAAATCACTGTGTGTGTGTGTGTGTGTGTGTGTGTGTGTGTGTGTGTGTGTGTGTAAGACAGAGAGAGAAAGAAAGAGAGGGACTGAGAGGGAGAGGAAAAGGGGAGGGAGGGAAGAAGAAAGAGGGAGAAGGAAGGAGCCATGGGGACCAGTACAGAGTAACAAAGCGGTGGTAGTGCACGTGACTACAGTGTATCTGCCTTCGTAGCTTTCACCTCTGAGATAGTTACAGATAAATAAGACGTGAATAAGGCCAGAGAAAAGGAAAGGGGTGAGTGGGGGTGAGAGGGATTAGTGATACTACCTCTTATTTAGTTCCCAGCTGAAGACCAATGGATCTTTTTTAAAAAATATATATTTTTATGCCAAAGCCGGTTTGGCTCAGTGGTAGAGCGTCGGTCTGCGGACTAAAAGGTCCCGCGTTCGATTCCGGTCAAGGGCATGTACCTTGGTTGCGGGCACATCCCTGGTAGGGGGTGTGCAAGAGGCAGCTGCTCGATGTTTCTCTCTCATCGACGTTTCTAGCTCTCTATCTCTCTCTCTTTCTCTCTGTAAAATATCAATAAAATATATTTTTTAAAAATATATATATTTTATTGATTTTTCACAGAGAGGAAGGTAGAGGGACAGAGAGTTAGAAACATCGATGAGAGAGAAACATCGACCAGCTGCCTCCTGCACACCCCCCACTGGGGATGTGCCCGCAACCAAGGTCCATGCCCTTGAGCGGAATCGAACCCGGGACCCTCCAGTCCGCAGGCCGACACTCTATCCACCGAGTCAAACCAGTTTCGGCCCAATGGGTCTTTTCACGCCTTAGGAAACCTGTCTGCTTGCTCCGAGGGCCTTCTGCTTCTGCGGTGTCAGGGATGCAAGCACGTCCTAGAACCTCCCCTTCGAAGGCTTTCCCTTGCTCCCTGCGCCGCTGCTTTCCCCGGATCTCGCAGGAGCCTCCGCGATGAGAGGACGTTCCTTGGCTGCCGCTCAAAAGCACGAGGGGCATGTCCAGTCTGGAAGCCGCGCTGCAAGTTTCCTCATGAAACCACTGCGCAGTTTGCCACCTCCTGCCCACATGGGGCCCGGCCCGCAGGGAAAAGCAATGACAGAGGCTTGGCCGGAAGCTCCAGTTGGACCTCCATTCTGATCATTGCATTAAAGTTTTGCACGAAAAGGGGGAAAAAACACTAAATTTGGTGTTTGATGTCCAAAAAATGTGTTCTCTGCCAGAAATGGGGCTTTTGATTGAGGGCAGACTCAGCCAATGGGCTCTCCGGCTGATGATGTAATGCCCTGCAAAGATGTTCTACTGGTGGGCGGGCTCTTAGGTGTTGTGGGGTGTCAAGTTCCCCCCCCCCCCCCCGAAGCTTGGGGGAAATGGCTTGTGTGGCTTCGCTGAAGGTCCGTGTGGATTCCATTGTGCTGGTTTTTCCAACCAGGCTGAGCGTGTGTGCCTTTGGCACGCATTACGCATTGGGAAACCCAGAGACTTCCTTTGCCTCCCGGGTCAAAAGCTGCTGATCCCTCAACATCCACTACTTGGCCGGGCATCTCTTGGGCAAGGCCTGGGGGATGCGGACCAGCAGAGCATCCCGGGACCCAGGGGAGGACCTGTGGGGAGGACCTGCCGCCCCTGCAGGCCGGGCTGCAGAAAGGAGTCTGGAGGGAAGGGTGTGGGAGAACAGGCACCGCACGCACACAGTTCCGTCCATCGGAGGAATCCACAGGCACGCACAGGCCTCTGGTCTGCTCTGCTCGGGGGCGCAGCACTAAAAAGAACCCCCAGGGTGGTCCCCGCCTTTCCAATGGGTCATCCCCAGCTCTGGGTCCCCCAATAGCCATTCTTCCCTTCTTTTATAGCAAAGCATTCTACTCAAGTTTTACCTGGGCACGTGGACAGTGAGGATAATGACCGCATTTCCCAGCCTGAGAAGGCAATTCCTGGCCCCCAGTCAGGCATGTGTGGGAGGAACCAATGGGCTCTCTCTCTCTCTCTCTCTCTCTCTCTTTCTCTCTCCCCTTCCAACCCCCCCACACATATCCCTCTCTTGCACTCTCTTTAAAAATCCCCACCCCCAGACAGAGCCCTACAGTCTGCCAGTCGGTGGAGGCTGGTGCTGGTACAGATGAGCTCCGGCTGCAGTGGGTCCCTTGGTTACCTGCATCAAGGAGACTGGGAGCACCCTCACCCCTTTAACCACATATTAAAAGGATGCCACTGACTGACGCTCTGTTATTTCAGACAGCAGGCTGTTCCTGTCCGCATCACCTCTCCATCACATCATTGCCTTGCCCTCCGGACAGTTGGCTCCACCCTTACCTCATCCGGGGAACCTCACCTTCCCTCCACCTGCCTCCAGTCCAGTCCTTTCTCCCAGCTCTCATCTTTGCCACCCCTCATCCCAAGTATGTGACACTAAACCAGCGGTGGGCAAACTTTCTGACTCGAGGGCCACAATGGGTTCTTAAACTGGACCGGAGGGCCAGAACAAAAGCACGGATGGAGTGTTTGTGTGAACTAATATAAATTCAAAGTAAACATCATTACATAAAAGGGTACGGCCCGCTCTTTCGGCCCCGGGGGACCAGATAGAACTGCCGAACGGGCCGGATCCGGCCCATGGGCCGTAGTTTGCCCACGCCTGCTCTAAACCACGGAAGAATCAGACTGCGTTAGTGAGTCATTGATAGGTTTATGTATTTTAGCTCTTTTGAAAAACATGTTTTTATTGATTTCAGAGAGGAAGGGAGAGGGGGGACGGAGAAAGAGATAGAAACACCAATGATGAGAGAGAATTATTGATCGGCTGCCTCCTGCAACCCCGGGCACGTGCCCTTGACCAGAATTGAACCCGGGGCTCTTCAGTATGCGGGACGAAGCTCTATCCACTGAGCCGAACCAGCTGGGGCAATTTTTTTATTCTCTGAGATGTACAACTGACTTGGAAGGGGTGAAGGGGATGTCAGGGTGGTTAGCGAGAGGAAGCTGTTTAAGTTAGGATTAGATGTGGCTGCCAGAAACAAAAACAACCAACTTAAACTAACAGGAGCTTAAACAACTCCCATATGACATTCCACGGAGTATCACAGACCCAGACCTCTACTTGTTCTCCTGAGCATTTTTTATTTTCTATTCCCAAGGTCACCTCAACAGGTCAAATGGCTGCTTTAACGCTAGCCATAACACCCACATTCCCTCCAGAGGAGAGGACACGAAGGAGGGAGAAGAAAACGTCACTCTTTTATTTATGTTTTTGTTAATCTTCACCTTAAGATATTTCCCCATTGACTTTTTCAAGAGAGTGCAAGAGAGCGGTGTGTGGGGGGGATGGGGTGGGAGAGAGAGAAAAAGAGAGACAGAGAGGAGAGAGAGAGAAAGAGAGAGAGAGAGAGAGAGAGAGAGAGAGAGAGAGAGAACCCATTGGTTCATCCCACTCCTGCCCAACTGGGGGCCAGGAATTGAACCTGCAACCCAGGTTCATGCCCTTAACTGGGTATCGAACCAGCGACCCTTCGTGAGCGGGCTGGCACTCTAACCACTGAACCAACACTAGTCAGGGCTGCCCCTCTTTTAGAATGTATTTTTTTGGAAGCCAAACATTCCATGTCTGCTTAGTCATTTGGCCACCGATAGACACAAGAGAGGCTGGGAAAGGCGGTCATTATCCAGACTGTCCACGTGACCAGGTAAAGATTGCATAGCATGCTCTTGCTGTAGAAGAAGGAAGAATGGATATTGGGGGGACAGCCAGATGTCTCTGTCATAAGAACCAGCAGGTGACTAACAATATCAACATGTTTCAAAGAAAAATAATCCAATTTTCAGTGTAGTTCAGTTGCATGCAACTATAAAATGATTTCAGTCCTTCATGGAAGAGAATCCAACGAGAGGAAAACATAATAGACAACAATAAAATGTAATCACAATGAAGAGGTGGCCTAAGCAAATACACATTTAGTGTGTTAATCCCTGCTGGCTTTCTGAAATCAGCCAATTCCTTCTGAATGAACATGTGCTAATGGAAAGAATAACTGGTAACTTCTTTTTTTTTTTTTTTTTAAATATATATATATTGTTGATTTTTTTTACAGAGAGGAAGGGAGAGGGATAGAGAGTCAGAAACATCGATCAACTGCCTCCTGCATCTTCCCCACTGGGAATGTGCCCACAACTAAGGTACATGCACTTGACCAGAATCGAACCTGGGACCCCCCAGTCCGCAGGCTGACGCTCTATCCACTGAGCCAAACCGGCCAGGGCAACTGGTAGCTTCTTGTGCATCTCTTTAAAAAAAAAAAAAAAAAAATATATATATATATATATATATATATATATATATATATATTTAATTTACTTTTTACAGAGAGAAAGAGGGATAGAGAATTAGAAACATCAATGAGAGAGAATCATCGATCAGCTGCCTCTTGCACACCCCCTACTGGGGATGTGCCCGCAACCAAGGTACATGTCTCTGACCAGAATCGAACCCGGGACCTTTCAGTCTGCAAGCCGACGCTCTATCCACTGAGCCAAACCGGTTTCAGCTTCTTGTGTATTTTCGTCATGCCTGGTTTCACCAGAATGGGGCTACACAATACAGCAGGAGCTGAGAGCTGCAGAGTCCATGGCTCACTGTGGTCTAAGTCCCCAACCCCTCAATGGAAGGAAGCAAGAAGAGTAGGCTACGCACATGGTGGAAGAAAACCAGCCACCCTCACACTCCCGTGCCTCTGCTATTGCTGTTTATGCTGCCTCAAACCCCTCATCCCTTCTCCATAGGGAGAAATTCTGCTCTTCTTGTCATTCTTTAAGGTCCTGTGCAAATATTTGCTTATCAGGTTGCCTGTTCCTTGACATTTTAGCTTTGTGGTTCAGTCATTCACCCATTCAGCAAACACTGAGTCTATCGCACGCCCGGCACTGTATTGGGTATGACTCACTGGTGACCTAGACCCGTGGTTGGCAAACTGTGGCTCGAGAGCCACATGCAGCTCTTTGGCCCCTTGAGTGTGGCTCTTCCACAAAACACCACGTGCAAGCGTACTCATACAGTGCGATTGAAACTTCGTGGCCTGTGCGCAGAAGTTGGTTTTTCGGCTCTCCAAAGAAATTTCAGGCGTTGTACTGTTGCTATTTGGCTCTGTTGACTAATGAGTTTGCCGACCACTGTCCCTTGGAGACAGTGGGTGGGGCAGTGCATGTGGCAGCTCTTTGGCCCTTTGAGTGTGGCTCTTCCACAAAATACCACAGCCTGGGGGAGTCAATTTTGAAGAAGTGGCGTTAGAAGAAGTTTAAGTTAAAAAAAAAATGTGGCTCTCCAAAGAAATTTCAATTGTTGGACTGTTAATATTTGGCTCTGTTGACTAAGGAGTTTGCTGACCACTGAGCTAGACAAATCTGTGCCTGAAAATAATGCATCACCCTGGTTAGACAGGCTAGTGTTGCTTGTCCCCCAGGTGCTGGGCTGGGTATCTTAACGAAGGACAGAGAGCTCCTAGAGAGCAGAAACCTTGCATTTTCATTAACAAACACTGAACAGAGCTCTTACTATGAGCTGGGCACTGTTCTGTTCTATGTGCTTTAAGTATATTGCTTCTTTTTAAAAAATTTTTTATTAGCCAAAACCGATTTGGCTCAGTGGATAGAGCATCAGTCTGCAGACTGGAGGGTCCCAGGTTCGATTCCAGTCAAGGGCATGTGCATTGGTTGCAGGCACATCCCAGGTGTGTGTGTGTGTGTGTGTGTGTGCAGGAAGCAGCTGGTCTATGTTTCTGTTCCCGACTCTCTGTCCCTCTCCCTTCCTCTCTGTGGAAAATCAATAAAATATATTAAACAATTTTTTATTAATTTCAGAAATTAATAAAATTAATTAAATTTTAAAATTAATTTCTTCATGGAGAGAAACATCCATGAAGAGAGAGAATCATTGCTCTGCTGCCTCCTGCACGCCCCACACTGGGGATCTCCGTCTGCGGTAGATAGATGAGAATTCTTTAAGTTTATCAAGTCATTTAAGATGTCCCGCCTCTTTGAAGATAAGGAACAGAGGATTTGCAGACTTTATGAATAATGTACTGCAGGAGAGATAGGATATCTAAAAATTCCTTCATTGGGTGGAAAAATAAAGTACTTTCCTCTTGCAAGGGTAGTAGTTTTATTTTAAAACATGTTTTATTGATATTAGAGAGAGAGAGAGGGGAAGGGAGAGGGAGAGAACGAGAGAAACATCGATGTGAGAAACATCAATCAGCTGCCTCCTTCACGCCCCCTACTAGGTTACCTAGCCCATAATCCAGGCTTGTACCCTTACTGGAAATCAAACCTGCCACCCACCACCCTTTGGTGCAATAGGACAATACTCAATCAACTAAGCCACACTGAGCTAGGGCTGGATAAGTAGTTATAGAGGAAAAAATTTTGGGTCACATTTCACTTTAATTTTAAGAGGCCTTGGACTATGTTCAGAACCGCTTATGTATTTGTAACAGAACACCGCAATGCTTCTCAAACCTCTAATCTTTGTAGACTTGGCTACAAACAATACCTACATTACCCTCCATGGTATGCACCCAATTACTTTTTCAGATTACACTGTGGCGTGACATTGTTCCCCGAAGACCTAAGTGCACAGTTCCAGACCTTTGACCAAAGGCCAGCAAAATCCCCATCATCTGATCCAATGCCAGGTGAGGTCATTATACTTTGGCCAGTCTCCTCCATCCCGCTGCGTCTGTTGGCTGTGTTAGCCTCCGCCTCCCCGCTCACACGGCCTGGTAATCGCTGAGCTGGCAGGACTGCCTTCTCCGGTGAGTAATACCCTGTTTCCCCGAAAATAAGACAGTGTCTTATATTAATTTTTGCTCCCAAAGATGCGCTAGGTCTTATTCTCAGGGGATGTCTTATTTTTCCATGAAGAAGAATACGGTACACATGTATTGTTAAATGAAAATAAAGGAAATTTATCACCTGTATATGGTACGATAGTACGGTAGCACAGTAGCTGTCAACTCAAACCAGACAGACTGAATTCCACAGTATCAAGAATTTACTCATTTATTCAGTGACAATCATGTCATCATCTTCTGGAACATCACCATCACAATCCAATTCCTGAATTTCCTGGTGAATTTCTTGTGACCCCATTTCTTTCAGAACCAGTGGACCAAATCTCTCATGTTTAGCAATAGCACTGTCTTTCAATGAGCACTTCTTGTCAAGGCAGCCTGCTCGCAGTGCAACTGTCAGTGATTTTCTCCCATGAATTCTTCACCCAAGTCACAACTTCTTGCAGTTTAGGTTTCACAGAGCTTCCACGCTGATTTATCTCCATTCACACAGCAGTGACGCCAGGACTCTGCATAACGTCACTGGTTGCTAGAGGCCAGTCGGGGCGGCCCTAGCGACCAGTTTCCGGTAAATTAATTTTCATTCTGAGACAGAGCCTGGGGGCCTTATTTTCGGGATGGGGGATGCCTTATATTTCACTCAGAAGGAAACCTGTGAGTAGGTCTTATTTTCGGAGGGTGTCTTATTTTCGGGGAAACACGGTAGTTAGAAAGGAGCACTGAGTTGACCTACAGCTGACCACCAGGGAGAATATTGGCGTTGATGAGTCTCCCTAAGCCTAAATCAAGAGCTACGTTATTTTCTCCGTGGGGTTGAAGCCAACAGGTAACAGGGGTGTATAACCTGGCCTTTGAGGACTTGCCGTACTGGCCGTGGTGTTGATGATTTGCTTGACGCTGGAAGTTCCTGATATGACGACTCACCATCTCGCTGAGGCAGGAATTGAACACAGGCGCCGTGAGGTTGGTGTCAAGGTCACAGCGAGTCCCCTGGGCCGTTAGCGAGCCCAGTTGACGCCTCCTCTCTGAGTGTGGCTCCGTTGGGGCATCTAATGGATTCTCCTTAAATGTCCTCTCACGATCCACTGAGATTCTTCTTCTTGTTGCAGTTTCACACGTGGGAGAAATACAGGTTCATGTGCCACTCCTACATTTAAAAATATTGGGAGGTCTAAAGGTTTATTCTGTGGGTAGGAGAGGTGGGGGCAAAACCGTAGGCACAGAGAGGCGAGTCCATAGCCCAGGCTTTTATCATTAGTGTCTGAAGGTTCCTCACTTGATTGATGGATTGATCTCTTCCCATTTATCTCCAAGCTCTAAGTGACAGAATGCTCTGTCTGTATGTTTTCTTCAAGTGAGTGCGCTAGTATGTGCTTTTAATTCTCCTAAGTGGCCTCGTGCTCACATCTCATTCTCTTCCTTACTTTTTAAAAATGCAAACCATGTTTTTAATATCGACCCTGTAATTTAATGTGTATCTAGTTCAGTGTTTCAAACTGTAGCATTTTATTCCATTGTGTGTAATTTTCACATTTTACTTATCCACACCCCTAGTTATGGGCAATAGGGTCATTTAAAATTTATTTTATTTTATT
The DNA here is from genome assembly GCA_963924515.1 of Vespertilio murinus. Taxonomy (NCBI): domain Eukaryota; kingdom Metazoa; phylum Chordata; class Mammalia; order Chiroptera; family Vespertilionidae; genus Vespertilio; species Vespertilio murinus. The sequence goes on along the minus strand of OZ004720.1, from coordinate 16,806,774 downwards.
TTATTGATTTTAGAGAGGAAGGAAGAGAAAGAGAGAGAGAGAGAGAGAGAGAGAGAGAGAGAGAGAGAGAGAGAGACATCGATGATGAGAATCACTGATCAGCACGCCCCCCATTTGGGAATCAAGCCTGCAATCCAGGCATGTGCCTTGACTGGGAATCGAACCGTGACCTCTTGGTTCAGGGTTTGACATTCAATTACTAAGCCATGCTGGCCAGCAAGGATCATTTTATATACATATCACCTTACATATGTGGAATGGATGCTGCAGTCAGTTCCCAGCAGGTGTTATCATCTGCGATCTTTCAACAGACACCTGTTCATTCCCTGCACAACCAGGACTCCGAGCAGAGAATGAGCTCTGTCTATCTCTTTCCCATGATCCACCCACCAAAGTGAAATGAATTGGAAGAAATACCCCTTCCCATCACTGTTACACTGTGCTATTTTCCATTCTTACACACACACACACACACACACACACACACACACACACACACCCCTCCACATTGTAACAAAAATTACTAGTTGTTTAACCAAAAAAGAATCACTTTCTTATAATCAGAGCTTTGGCATTATATGGGACGGTATGGACTGCACTATCAAACTCCATTTCCCAATGTGCGTGGCAGTTTTATGACAATTATTGCCATTAAGATGCAAGCCAAGGTTACCGAGTCAGACTTTCTGTAATGTTCTTCAAAGAGAAATAACTCAGTTGACACTAACCATTGTCTGTTATCCATTCTTCTTTATCCTGCCTGGAATGGGGTCGTGATGCCTGGGGTGGGGAGAGGGTGGAATGGGTACCATTTTGGCATCATGAAGATGGAGAAAGCATCCTCTAAGGATGGCTGAATGGAAGGGTAACAGGATTCTGAGTCTCTGGTGTCATCCTGGAGCCACCACACCCACTATAAACTATCTTTCTGTTGGTGCTTTGCAACATAAGAGAAAAAAATAAAATGAAACCTCTTAATTTGTTCAACAACAGCTTTAGTTGCTACAAATAAGTATTATTTTATTTTCAACGGCTCATCCTACCCTCTTTCCGGATGAGACGCTTGCTCCGAGTTCATCTGGGGCTATTGCGTCCTAAATCAGGTAGACATCGCAAGGTAGACAGACTGAGCATTTAGTATCTCCTTCCAAACCTTGAAAATGCACGCAGATTTAAGACTGTTCTTTGATCTCTCGTCACACCATGACAGGAGGGCTGCAACTCTACAACGAACGACTCCAGCGCTATCTACCTGCACAAACACTGGAATGAAAAGTGAACATTCCAAGGAGGCCCCTGAAGGTGCGTTTCAGACTCTGAGGCCCTGCATCGGAGTGATTGAACTTTTCGCTTCTGGCAGAGATTTGGGCTATGTGGACACACAGCCTTTTGTTTTCTTCCCGAAGAAGATACCAAATGGCCAGGAGGAAAGCTCCGAGTTGTTATGATGAGGGGAAAGGGGACCTGAATCTCCATGTTACAACTGCATACTGTTATCAAGAATGGCAAGCTTCCTGCACGTTGAAGCGGTATTCCAAGAGGAAAGACTGCTAAGGAGAGATTTGGGAATTATCTGAGGGAAGAGATTAACTAATTTAGTAAGGAAACGGGTTAGAGTCGGTCAGGAACCTACCCTGGTCTAAATAAGAATTAGATACATTCTTTGCGTGGCTGTTACCAGCGGGCTTTGACTCTCATTGAGACCACCCTTTGATGTGTTTTAAAAAATGTATTTTTAAATTGATTTCAGAGAAGGAGAGAGAGAGAGAGAGAGAGAGAGAGAGAGAGAGAGAGAGAGAGAGAGAGATCAGTGATGAGAGAGAATCATTCATCTGCTGCCTCCTGCATGCACCTCACTGGGGATCGAACTCACAACCCAGGCATGTGCCCTGACTGGGAATTGAAAGGTGACCTGGTGGTTCATAGGTCAATGTTCAACTTCTGAGCTGCACCGGCCGGGCCACTCTATGGTTTTTATTCTATTATCAAGAGCCCTAGAATAGGGGTGACTGGTATCCCTAACCCAACCCCCCCGAGAGTGACACTGCCAATATTAAACAAGAGCTATAGGAGAGCATGTGGGAAACAGGAGTCACAGAACTAGAGCAGGAAGAAATCTGAGTTGGATTATCTTCATTTTTACAAAGGAGGAAACTCAGCTCAGATCCTGCTGGGGAGGAAATCTCAGATTTCTTGATTCGTTCAGTTCCATGTTCCTCTGGTACACCCAAAGGCGAGTAAGGAAAGTAAGGAAAATATAAGAGAGTAAGGAAAATATAAATATTAGGAGAGTAAGGAAAATATAAACAATGAGATGCTACAACTTTGTGTGCCAACAATGTATATGAATTTACTTCTAAAAACACAGGAAAAGAATCAGGAATTTTTTTTATAGACTTATAAGACTTCACCAAAAAAACAAAAACAACAACAACAACAACAACAAAAACACCCCAAAACATTCCCCCAAACAACAGTTTCACTTCAGTGTGAAGGACTAATACAAATGGTATGATCACCCTAAGACACATCCTTCATGCCACCCCACCTTCAGGGTTGTGGCCAACAGAGTTTAAAGAGAAAGAGCTGGTTTAGATGGGAGTTGAAACAGCATTACTAGGGCTTGAGTGATGACTAGATTGGAAAGGGCAGGGCTGGGCAAGAGGGGAGAGTCAATCCACTGCTGGCAGGGGTGGAGGAGGGAGGGGGAGAGAGAGAGAGAGAGAGAGAGACAGAGAGACACAGAGACACAGAGAGAGAGAGACATTGACTTGTTGTTCCACTTATTTATGCATTCATTGGTTGCTTCTTGTATGTGCCCTGACCAGAGATTGAACCCACAATCTTGGCGTATTGGGATGACACTCTAACCAACTGAGCTACCCAACCAGGATGTATATTTTTAGTCAATGGACTCAAAGCGAAGGTATTTTAAAAAATATTTTGTATTGATTTTTTTTTTTTTTTTTTTACAGAGAGGAAGGGAGAGGGATAGTGAATTAGAAAACATCGATGAGAGAGCAACACCGATCAGCTGCCTCCTGCACACCCCCTACTGGGGATGTGCCCGCAACCAAGGTACATGCCCTTGACCGGAATCGAACCCGGGACCCTTCAGTCCGCAGGCCGTCGCCTCTATCCACTGAGCCAAACCGGTTTCGGCTGTCTGTGCCTATTGACGATGCTCATACGCATGCATGCAGGTCCTGTGGCTGACCTCTTAGAAGGCGCTTTTTAAAAGCTGGGCGTGCCCTTCGAGGAGGAAGCGGCTGGGACAGGACACGCTCACTCCTGCTGCTGTCCGCTGGGCGCTCGGTCCAGGTGAAGGGAAAGGGGCCGAGCAGACAGCATCCCTGCTTCTGCCAAATGGCTCCGGTCACCGCGTCGGCCTTGCCAGGGTCCGGGCCCTCCCTATGGAGTCTGTGGGGCTGTGAGCTGAATACAGAGTGCTTTTCTGTGCCTCTTGCCTGGGGAGCAGGCTTGTCTGGCCCAGATCACACTTGAATGGATGAAAAGAATCCGTTTGGGCCTTGGCTGGAGGCCTGCCGCGGAGGCCACAAAGGCGCTCGCAGACGGGACGGGGAGTAAGCAGAAGGGCCGCCGAGCCAGAGGAGGGGAGACTCGGGAACCTGTGAGAAGAAACAAACACATTCAGGGAGAACATTTCCAGCGGATGCAGAGGGTGAGCTATGCAAATGGCATGTGGAGAAATGAACATTGCAGGGGAACTATTTACGGCCTGCCTTTCGCTTGCTGGAACCTGCCTCCCAGCCCCTTGATGATAAAAATAAAAAAAAATCATCTAGATAAAAAGAAACTTTATCGGCCCTAAAAGGGAGAGGACACACATCGTGAGCAAAAGAGATTTCTCGTATGGAGCTGGATCCAAGAATAGGAGAGTTTAACCCACGCAGGGGGGATGCCTGTGCATGCATGACAATGACGCTCTGGGAAACCCAGCAGTGATTTCGATCGATGCGCTTTGTTTGGTGGGTACTTCGGAGAACCACTCCCTTGGTTTAAAAATCGTCTTTAGAATTGGCTGGAAAAGTCCAGTCCGTGCTCTCTTTCTATTCTGGTGAGGGACCAAGGAAATGGCATTCTCGAGGGTGAGAAATGACAGTGCCCTGAGAGCTTTGTAGAACACGGGCCCAGGGCCCTAGCTGGTTTGGCTCAGAGGATAGAGTGTCGGCCTGCGAACCAAAGGGTGCCGGATTCGATTCCCGTCAAGGGCACATGCCTCAGTTGCAGGCTCCTCCCTGGCCCAGTCCCTCATCAGGGCACGCGCAGGAGGCAACCAATCGATGTGTTGCTCTCACACGCATGTTTCTCTCTGTCTTTCCCTCTCTCTTCCACTCTCGCTAAAAATCAATGGAAAAAAATATCCTCAGGCTGAAACCAGTTTGACTCAGTGGTAGAGCGTCGGTCTGCGGACTGAAAGGTCCCGGGTTCGATTCCGGTCCAGGGCATGTACATTGGTTGCGGGCACATCTCCGGTAGGGAGCGTGCAAGAGGCAGCTGGTCGATGTTTCTCTCTCATTGAAGATTCTAGCTCTCTATCCCTCTCCCTTCCTCTCTGTAAAATACCAATAACATATATTTTTTTAAAAAATATCCTCAGGTGAGGATTAAAAAAATAAAAATAAAAAAGAATACAGTGCCAGGGATGGTCCGGGGAGTTGAAGCAAAGCATTACCAGGGCTTGAGTGATGACTAACCCGGGATGGAACGAGGGACTGAGGTCTGCAGACCTGAACTCCTAACCTCAGGAGGAAGCTTGATCTTCAGTTACCAGACTGAATACTTCTCTCTGTTTTCAAGAGGCAGGAAGCAATGTTTTGGGAGAATGAGTAGACTATCAGGCCTCTCTCTGTCCCAGGCCAGCGGGCGATACCTCTTCTACATGTTCCCTCCTACGTAGGCCCCCCCCCCCCATTTCCTGTCTGCCCGTTTCTGAACTTGGCTGTTGGATAGCAAAGCTCCCTGCATCCGAATAGCGGTGTGTTTTGGAGGCTCTGGCATGGGGACCTGCGCCCCTCTGTCAACACTGGGGATGTGTATTAACACCCCGATTCCCTGGCCCTGCTCCTGCCCCACAAAGCCGGGGAGTCAGAATATCTGGGAGGAATGTGCGTGTTTAATCATCTCAGGTTTGGGTAGAACGAGGCCTCTGAAGACACAAAGACCAGACCTCAAGCCATCGCGTTGCCACGGGTCCCTGTGTGATCTTAGACACGTGGTTTTTGCCTCAGGTCTCTGGGGTGCAAAGCATGGGTAACCACACCTATTCCACGTTGCTGTTGTGCCTGGCGTGGTGGCACAGGGGTTGAGCGTCGATCTATGGACCAGGAGGTCACGGTTGCACTCCTGGTCAGGGCACATGCCCGGGTTGTGGGCTCGATCCCCAGTAGGGGGCGTGCAGGGGGCAGCCAATCAATGACTCTCTCTTATTCCTCTCTGAAATCAATAGGAATATATATATTTTTAAAAAAATATTTTTTGTTATAAGTATGAAGCATCATATTTTAGTATTCACAGCTTAGCATAGAGCAGAGTAAGCATTCCGCATAGGCTAGCGACGGTGTTTGCCATCACCTCGATGGCAAACTTCTTCAAGATCAGAGCATCCTGCCAGAACCGGTTTGGCTCAGTGGATAGAGCGTCGGCCTGCGGACGGAAGGGTCCCAGGTTCGAATCCGGTCAAGGGCATGTACCTTGGTTGCAGGCACATCCCCCCGGTAGGGGGTGTGCAGGAGGCAGCTGATGGATGATTCTCTCTCATTGATGTTTCTAACTCTCTATCCCTCTCTCTTCCTCTCTGTAAAAACTCAATAAAATATATTTTTTAAAAAAAGATCAGAACATCCTGAGTGGCTGCAGATCCACTAGCGTGTCCTCACAGGACTGTCCCGTTCAGCCCTGCAGCGTCAGGCCGTCCCCACACTCAGTGAGCAAAGAAGAGCCGGCGGATCTGAGCTCAAAACATCAAATGTGAGTATTTGCCCAGGACAGCCTACCTGTAGCTCTTGCCCCCCTCTGCTCCCTGCCTTGGTTTTCTTGCCGCTCTGCCCCCAGCTCTGCTCTCTGATTTCCCTATCGGCAGCTTTGCTCAACACGGTGGCCTCTCCAGACGCCCTTTGCTGACTCATGACCCTCGCCTCTCTTGAATCGGCGGCGTGCTATCTGCATTTTAGCGTGACTCACCCGTTCTCGGTAACAGACTCCCCCGTCCATTCTCTTTCCGAGGCTCCCCCGTGAACTCTCCCATCCCTTGTCAGAGGAAGGGAATCCGGGCAAACCACACTTTCAGCCCAAGCTCTCCGTGAACGGGCACGGAGCGGGAGCAAACAAACCATCGGAGGGCCGACTTAAAAACACTGGCCTCCGGGAGTGAGAACCTTTGCCCCTCGCTCCGCTTTATGAGCGAACGCCTTTTGTATTTCCTTGTCAACGCCAAGCCACACCGCTTTGCCTTGCAAAGCTGAAACATGGGCTTGTGCGGGGCCCTTGCGTGGGAGAAGGGGTGCTCAGGAGGGGTGCGTGGGGACAATTAAACCCGCATTGTGAGCGCGACAGCTTCCGAGGGAAGGGGCTGGTTGTTAACCGCTCAAAACCCGAAATGCCAAGTGTGTGTGTGAGTGAGCGTGAGTGGGCGGTTGTGATGTCTCTCTGCCTCATTCTCTCTGGGTGAACTTCGTAGGCTTGTTAAGCCTCCGCAATTGGGTACTCTTCCCAAGGCAGCGCAATTAGAAAAAGCAACATGTCTAGCAGAGTTGTCCTTCCTTTTTTTTTTTTTTAAACACATTTTATTGATTTTCTACAGAGAGGAAGGGAGAGGGAAAGAGAGCTAGAAATATCGATGATAGAGAAACATTGACCAGCTGCCTCCTGCACACCCCCCACCAGGGATGTGCCCGCAACCAAGGTACATGCCCTTGACCGGAATCGAACCTGGGACCTTTCAGTCCGCAGGCCGATGCTCTATCCACTGGGCCACACCGGTTACGGCAGAGTTGTCCTTCCTTAAGGGCCGAGTGACAAGACAAGCAATAGGAAAGGAGCATGGAGTCATAATGTTCCCACAGAAGCTCAAAACATCAAATGTAAGCGAATGCATTCTTTTTTAAAAAATATATTTTTACTGCTGAAACCGGTTTGGCTCAGTGGTAGAGCGTCGGTCTGCGGACTGAAAGGTCCCGGGTTCGATTCCGGTCCAGGGCATGTACATTGGTTGCAGGCACATCCCCGGTAGGTGGTGTGCAAGAGGCAGCTGGTCGATGTTTCTCTCTCATCGACGTTTCTAGCTCTCTATCTCTCTCCCTTCCTTTATGTAAAATATCAATAAAATATATATTTTAAAATATATATATTACTGATTTGAGAGGAGGGGAGAGGGAGAGGGAGATAGAAACATTGATGATGAGAGAGAGAGTCATTGATTGGTTGCCTCCTGCAATCTGAGCATGCTCCCCGAAGGGGAATCGAACTGAGACCCTCTCTGTGGGAATAAGAGTGCCCCTGGCCGAAACCGGTTTGGCTCAGTGGTAGATCGTCGGTCTGCGGACTGAAAGGTCCCGGGTTCGATTCCGGTCCAGGGCATGTACATTGGTTGCGGGCACATCCCCAGTAGGAGGTGTGCAGGAGGCAGCTGGTCGATGTTTCTCTCTCATTGACATTTCTACCTCTCTATCTCTCTCCCTTCCTCTCTGTAAAATATCAATAATATATATATATATATATATATATATATATATATATATTTTTTTTTTTTTTTTAAAAAGAGTGCCCCTGACCTGAATGTGGCACCTATTGCTTGGACGTAAAATAAAAACTGAGTCTCAGGAAGGTTAAAACAGTGACTATGTGGTAATAAAGGCAGGCTGTGAGGCAAAAAGACTTAACATTTACAGAACACCAAAAGTAACATGTAAAAAAAAACGTGAGAACCAGAACGAGGATCTGGACCAGGTGTTGAGGGAATTAAGTTAAGACTGAACATGTTTCCTATAATAAACTAAACGTAGGCAGTAATTAGTGCCAGCCATCATGAACTGTTTGTCCAACTGCTTGGGACTTTAGTCAATTATAGAAGTACTAGAGGCCCCTGTGCACAAAATTCATGCACTTGAGGGGGGGGGTGTCCCTCAGCCCGGCCTGCACCCTCGCACAGTCTGGGAGCCCGTGGGGGATGTCTGACTGACGGACATCCTTAGTGCTGCTGCAGAGGTGGGAGAGACTCCTGCCACTGCCGCTGCACTCACCAGCCGTGAGCCTGGCTTCTGGCTGAGAAACACTCCCCCTGTGGGAGCACACTGACCACCAGGGGGGGCAGTTCCTGCATTGAGCGTCTGCCCCTTGGTGGTTGGTATGCATCATAGCAACCGGTCATTTTGCCATTCGGTTGCAATTTGCATATTAGCCTTTTAATATATAGGGCAACAGTTCTACTGAAGTATGCGTGGACTTTAGGACTTTGCTGGTTTGAGCAGCCAAGGCCCAGGGCCAAGGTCAGAGTGTAGACTAGTCTTTGAGATCCTCCTCAGGACTTGACAAGGAAAAATAAAAGGGGGGAAATATGTGTTGGATAGTGTGTAAGAAACACCTCTCCTGGGGTTCTCACTCTTTAACCAAACAAAATCCTCAAGCCAAAGGGCTGAGGCCCTCAGCAGGGGAGGTTGGGTATCAGCTAGGAGGCGACAAAAGGCAGCCAACTCTCAAAGGTCCGTGGTGTGGACACACACATTTAACAGCTGGGATGACCCTCCAGCCAGCGCCAGTGAGAGACAGGAGCATAGGAAGGATGGTAGAGTCGCGTAAACATGATGTAGGTAAATATTGATTTACATGGAAAGTGAAGGAAAATGTTAAGGGAGAAAGTAGATTGCACACACTATTTTCACTATGACCCTGTTCCTGGTAAACATAAAAGCCCAGCGACTGGAATGGCAGAATGAATAGAATGATGATGGCACTGCGGTAGCCAACTGGCCTTGATTCAGGCCCCGATTAGCCCCCAGTCAGGGGCGGGGCCATGCAGCCAACCACCCATAGCCCCTCCCCATGGGTGTCCTTGCTGATGGGATCCCATTGGGGTTGGCTAGATGGATCCCTCTTGTGCACGAATTCATGCACTGGACCTCTAGTATGTGTGTGTGTGTGTGTGTGTGTGTGTGTGTGTGTATGTATATATATATCATGTACCAAAATATTGACTATCTCTGAATTATACGATTGACTTTTCTATTCTGCTGCCATTTCTAATTTTCTTAAGCAGTGAGCCTGCATTGCTTTAATCATCTTTATCCTTTTTTTCCAAAGACAGAGCACTTCCCAATGTCTCTGAGTAAACACAACATTGGTGTTTAACCTAAGCACCAGGGGCCACACTCCCTTCCGCCTCCTACGGTAAGGAGAGATTCATGAGCAACTTAGGAACTCATCAATCATTCATGCCTCCTGTGCTGCAGGTGTCGAGTGTAGGAATCCAGGCTAAATAAAGCTGTGCCGCACCCCCGGCTCCTCCAGGGAGAGGGCAGGAAATTTCCACGGTGCCCGGCTCCCAGGCAGAGTGTCCAACTGCCTTTCGCGACTGTCATCTCACCCCGGACCCATGGAGGATGGCAAGGTACTCTCTCAGGCAGGACAGTCCCTGTCGCATCTCTCAGGTCACCCCTTTGGTTTCCTGCTGTTGCTGGCCACTGGGGTGGCCTCTGACCTTTTTTTTTTTTTTTTTTAATAAATCTTTATTGCTCAGATTATTACAATTGTTTCTCCTTTTTCTCCCCCCCTAGCTCCCTTCCACCCGATTCCCACCCCACCCTCTGCCCTTACCCACTCCCCCCACTATTGTCCTTATCCATAGGTTATACAATTTTAATCTAGTCTCTTTCTGCACCCCACACCCCTTTCACCCTGATAATTATCTATCCACTCCCTTTCTTTGCCCCTGATTCTATTAGATTCACCAGTTTATCCTATTCCTCAGCTTTTTAATTCACTTGATCTTCTTAAGTAATACCTTTCAGCATTTCATATACCGTATTTGCCGGCGTATAAGACGACCCTTTGGCCCTGAAAAATATGCCTCCAAGTGGGGGGTAGTCTTATACGGCGAGTATATAACAAACTCTGTATTTTTAGTGGAAATGTTAGGGGGTCGTCTTATACGCCGGCAAATACTTATTTTTCAGGGCCAAAAAATCGTCTTATACGCCGGCAAATACGGTAATACTGGTTTGGTGGTGATGAACTCCTTTAACTTTTTCTTATCTGTGAAGCTCTTTATCTGCCCTTCAATTTAACATTAGTTACTGCCCTGGCCAGTGTGGCTCAGGTGGTTGGGCATTGTCCTGAGCACCGAAAGGTTGCCGGTTTGAATTGTGGTCAGGGCACACACCTGGGCTGCTGGCTCAATTCCCAGGAGGGGGCGTGCAAGAGGCAGCCAATCCATGTTTCGCTCTCACATCCGTGTTTCTCTCTCTCCTCCCCTTCTCTCTCTCTGAAAATCTATTAAAATATTTTTTTAAAAAAAATAAGATTAGTTTCTGGCAGAGATTCCTCAAAGCATAGTCTGGGAAGAGAAAGTAATTTCTGGGACACGGAGAGCCACCTGGGCCAGAAGACCCAGCTTAGAGGTTGCGTGCCAGCAGACACCGGTTTACGTAACAGTTCGCCTTTGTTCCTCCAGCCGTGTGTGTGACCTTTCCACTCCTTCCTGCCGACACCGTCCCCAACAGACACGGGCAATCTGGGCAGCCGCAAGGGCCTCCTCCCCTCCTGAGCCTCCGCGGAGGACAATCACAGCAGCTGCACGGCTTTCACTGAATGTAAACACTCTATTTACGTTTGTATCGATGTTTGCACAGCTGGTTGATGTCTGTGCGAACCCTCAGGTTGGCCTTTGTTGAGGTGATGCGTCCTGAACTCCAGGCATTGAGAGATGAGGGGGCTCCCAGTTCGCTCTCCTTTTCCCAGCTTCCGACGTGGTAGTAGATAGACAAGAACTTGAGAGCCAGCTGTCTCTCTTTTAAGATAACTGTTCTCGTGCTGGCCGGTGGTTATCCCAGTGGTTAGCGCGCCGGCCCCAGAACTGAAGGGTCCTGGGTTTGATTCCTGGTGAAGGGCATGGACTTCGGTGCGAGGTTCTCCAGCCTCCAGAGGGGCGTGTGTGGGAGGCAAGCAATTGATGTGTCTCTCTCACATCCATGTTTCTCTCTTTCTCCTACCCCCTCCCACCTTCCTCCTTTCCACTCTCTCTAGAGATCAATAAAAAATCCTTGATTTAAAAAATTGAAAAACAACAACAACAACAACAAAAACTTCTCCCTTGGTGAAAAAAAAAAAAAGGGCACAATTTTCTGAGCTGCTTAGGGAAAATGTGATGGTTGACTTTGCTTCCTTCTTGCGAGGACACCATGATAGAGTCAAGGGGATGTTGAGGAGGCTCTTGTCTGTCCCAGCAAACGGCACCAGAGGATTTGGGGAGGGGTAGGACGTGAGTGAGACCTAGCACGGAAGCAGTGCTAGTACGTATGGAACTGGTTGGGATAGAAAAATCATTTTCTTAGGGAGACTTACTTGCCCATCAAAAAACTGAGAGAGGACCGGGTATGCGGAATGTCAGTCATTTTGGCTAATACCAAACTTTAGTTTGAGTCACAGCACACGAACGTGTATTTGTTTCTGGGGCTGTCTTCTTGGGGGTACGCTGGGTACAGTTCCAGGAAGCAGTGGTGGGACGCAAAGGCCGGCAGTTCTAGTCTTCCCCCCTCCAGCAGAGAAGGGGAGGAAAGAGAGTGGAGAGGGGGTTTTATGTTTGGTTGGGCTTTCTCCTGTAATGTACAGATGACATTATTCTTAAAAAATCTATCTATCTATCTATCTATCTATCTATCTATCTATCTATCTTGATTTCAAAGAGAGGAAGGGAGAGGGAGAGAGAAACATCAATGATGAGAGAGAATTATAGATAATAATTCTCAGTGTGGGGCTGCCTCCTACACGCCCCACACTGGGGATGGAGCCTGCAACCTGGGCATGCGCCCTGACCAGGAATAGAACCATGACCTTCTGGTTCATGGGTTGCACTGAGCCACGCTGGCGGGGCCAGATAAACATTATTCTTACATGACTGACATTTTTGTCCAGTTGCATGTGACCTGGCCGTCATCATAATTTATTTAAAAAAATAGGTCATAAAGAGCAAGTACAGGTTGAATTTCACTCAGAGTCTGAATCTCTCTGAGCCTCGGTTTCTCTCAGTAGTGCCTTTATCTTGTGGACAAAGCCTAAGGGTGACTTTTGAAAAGCGCTCCCTCCAAGAAGCGTGAGAAACTGTGAGTTCCCTAAATTATAACTTTCTATCAAATTAGTTGCTCTTTTAAAAAATTTTATTGATTCTATTTAGAGAGAGGAAGGGAGAGAGAGAGAAACAATAATGTGAAAAACATCCATCAGTTGCCTACCACATACACCTCAACCAGGGACCAAACCTGCAACCTGGGCACATTCCCTGACCAGGAATCGAACCTACCACCTTTTGGTGTATGGAATGATGCTCTAACCCACTGAGTGAGCCACACTGGCCAGGGCAAGTCCTCTTGAACAAAGTGGTCTGCTACCATGAGCAAGACGTTTACTGTTGCTTTTTTATTTTTTGTTTTGTTAAAATCCTGCAAGAGCTAAAGAGGAATACTTTGTAAATTAGGTCATGACTCAGGAAAGAACTGAACTAGTACGTCTGTCTCTATTCTCAGCTCTGCTTAAGACAGGCCTTTTAGCTGAAACCGGTGTGGCTCAATGGATAGAGCGTCAGCCTTCGGACTCAAAGGTCCCGGGTTCGATTCCGGTCAAGGGCATGTACCTTGGTTGTGGGCACATCCCTAATGAGGGGTGTGCAGGAGGCAGCCGATCAGTGTTCCTCTCTCATCGATGTTTCTAACTTTCTATCCCTCTCCCTTCCTCTCTGTAAAAAAAAAAAAAAATCAATAAAAAAAAAGACTGACCTTTTATATCACTCTGTGGAGTAATACTGTTTGTTTTACTTAAGAGGGAAAAAAATTGAGTGGGGAGCGGGGAAATTATATTTTTGCTGGAGTCGTTTTATTGTTTTTCTGATCTATTCGGGGGCCCCCCTCACCCCCAGTATTTCCAGGGATCCTCCCCACTTACAAAGCTAAACACAACCCAACTCCCAAAGCCACGTGCCAGGAACCTGATTTTTGAAACATAATGAAACGGCGTATTGAATTATCTTTTAAAATATATATTTTATTGATTTATTACAGAGAGGAAGAGAGAGGGATAGAGAGTTAGAAACATCGATGAGAGAATCATCGATCAGCTGCCTCTTGCACACCCCCTACTGGGGATGTGCCCGCAACCAAGGTACATGCCATTGACCGGAATCGAACCTGGGACCTTTCAGTCTGCAGGCCGATGCTCCGTCCACTGAGCCAAACCGGTTTCGGCAGTATTGAATTATCGACTGCCTTTCTCTCCTCACGTTGCCCCGGAAACCTAGCACCCCCTGCACTAAGTTCCAGTAAGGCGGGTACATCCCCAGCCCGGCACGTCCCGGGAGCACACAGATGTCTCAGGGCCTCCGAGAGGCACGGAGCTCCGGAGCCCGGGAGCCAGAGAGATGGGAGGCGGTGGGAGGGGCTGGCAGGGAGCACCCTGGGAAAGCGGCGGCCTGGGGTGGGGTGACCTCTCTTTGATCTCGCGCTTTCCCAAGTCCCTTTCCCATGCACTTCCTCACCCGGGTTTCAGTTCTTCAGATCTCATAACAGGCTCTGGGGCTGGGAGCATCCCAGAGCCGCTGTGCGGAGTGCTGAGTCAGGCAGAGCTCTCACGGTTTACAGTGCAATGTGTGTGTGTGTGTGTGTGTGTGTGTGTGTGTGTGAATGCATGTGTGTAAATGCATGTGTGTGTAAATGCACGAGTGTGTAAATGCATGTGTGTAAATGCATATGTGTGTAAATGCACGAGTGTGTAAATGCATGTGTGTAAATGCATATGTGTGTAAATGCACGTGTGTGTAAATGCATGTGTGTAAATGCATATGTGTGTAAATGCACGTATGTAAATGCATGTGTGTGTAAATGCATATGTGTGTAAATGCGCGCGCGCGCACGTGTGTGTGTGTGTGTGGGGGGGGCAACATCTCACCATTGTCATAGCCGCCAATGGGAGATGTAACTTCCTTTAAGTCACCTCGATTAAACATACTTTTTTTTTTTGCTTAAATGACAGAAAGGGATTTTCTCACGGGTCTGGAGTCTAGAAATCCAAGCTAATGTGTCAGCAAGATCCGTCTCTTCCGAGGCTTCTCTCTCTGGCCTGCAGACGACCGACGTCTGCCTGAGCCTTCGCAGGACCTCCCCTTTGGGTATCAAACATGCATTTTTTAAAATAAAGTAGCAAGGGTGCCGAGGAAACACAGGTTCAAAAAGTCCCCGGAGCCCGGGTTCTCTTCCTGACAACAAGGATCTCACATACGGAAATGCCGCTGTGGCCTCTGTTCATTCGTTCGGGAGCCTTCCCCTAATTTTGTCCGAGAAGAGGTGGAATGAAGGCTTTATAAGAGAAGCCTGCATTCCAGTCTGTTGCTTTTCACTTCCTGGTTGAAGTTCTCGTCTGACGAGACGATGAGGCCGGGGTGGAGGGGGGACCCCTCAGACGATGGGTGATTTGCTTCCCACAACTCAGATGGCTTTGCTCAGACATTTTCCCCTGATCGTGTTGGAAACGCTGAGTGGTTTTTCCATACATCATCAGTTGTATTTCAAAAATATATTTATTTCTTCCTCATGTTCAAAATATTAGGCCAAAAAAGTGTGGGAGCCCTAGCCAGTTGCTCAGTGGTTAGAGCATCAGCCTATGGACGCTCTCCCCTGGAATCCATTGCGGTCAAGGACACACACCTCGGTTGTGGGCTCCGTCTCCAGCAACCAATCTGTCTTTCCCACATCAATGTTTCTCTTTCTCTGTGTGTCTCTCTCCCTCCCTTCCGTTCTTTCTCAAAAAAAAAAAAAAAAAAAAAAAAAAGTCAATGAGAAAAATATCCTTGGGTGAGAATTAAAAACCCCCAAAAACAATAAAAAAATAACTTTGGTGGGGCACAGGAGTGGGCTAGAAGGGGTCAAATGAGGGAAAAAAAAGGGACATATGTAATACTTTCAACAATAAATATTAAAACAATGAAGTCTGGGAAACTGAAGTATTTTGATTTCCAAATGCCCTTTCTTCTAAAGCTTTTTCATAATACTTAAATTATATTACTTTCGTGATACCCTGTTTCCCCGAAAATAAGACAGTGTCTTATATTAATGTTTGCTCCCAAAGTTGCGCTAGGTCTTATTTTCAGGGGATGTCTTATGTTTCCACGAAGCGGGTCTTATTTTCGGAGGATGTCTTATTTTCGGGGAAACGCGGCAGTAGTTAAAGAAGGAAGAGGGCAGGCCCATTTTACAGACGGAAACACAGCCGTGCTCCTTTCCTGGTTCAAGGTTACCTCGCGGGGCAAGATCCAAAAGGAAAGGGGCCAGTGATGGCTCCCAAACTTCACCACACTCCCTTCCAACACGGCGATCACTTCCTTCGGGAGCGAGAGGCACTTCCTGGGATTTGGCTTCGGTGTTCTGTACCTTTAACTTTGACACAATCAAGACCTAATTGCAAGGCTGGTCTATGGTTTTGCCTCAAGAGGCATTACATTACTCATTTAATGCGTACCCTTCTCTGCTGAATCGTGGTCTTTTCTTAGATTTTCAGCATAATTTGTTTTGATTTGTCATGAATCACAAATGATATAATTGCATAATTTGCAGTTGTCCCCCCGGTTGTAATAAGCATAAAGAAGACACATCCATAGCAATAAGCAAGCCTAGAGATTCTGTACGCTGACGGTACTATTTATGCATTTGTTTGCCAGTGTGGACACAATGGCCCGCAAACCACGTCCCTGCCCTCATGGAGGTTTTGTTTTAGCAAGAGAGGCAAATAATCAATAATAATAATTATTTTTTAAAATATATTTTATTGCCGAAACCGGTTTGGCTCAGTGGTAGAGCGTCGGTCTGCGGACAGAAGGGTCCCGGGTTCGATTCCGGCCAAGGGCTTGTACATTGGTTTCAGGCACATTCCCGGTGGGGGGTGTGCAGGAGGCGACTGGTCGATGTTTCTCTCTCATCGACGTTTCTAGCTCTCTATCTCTCTCCCTTCCTCTCTGTGAAATATCAATAAAATATATTTAAAATATATATATATTTTATTGATTTTTTACAGAGAGGAAGAGAGAGGGATAGAGTTAGAAACATCGATGAGAGAGAATCATCCATCAGCTGCCTCCTGCAACACCCCCTACTGGGGATGTGCCCGCAACCAAGGTACATGCCCTTGACCGGAATCGAACCTGGGACCCTTGAGTCCGCAGGCTGGTGCTCTGTCCACTGAGCCAAACCGGTTTCGGCAATCGATAATTATTGACAAACACAATCATATAGTGGTAAAGGCTGCTTTTTTTTTTTTTAATTTAAAGCAGCAAAGTAAGGGAACAGAAGGCAAAATTCTTTTAGTAGTTGAAAAGGGTCGCTTGTAAGCCAGGGAGAAGTGTGTCCCTTGCTGGTATAGGGAACAGCTGGAGGCTGGCCTTGGCAGCTGGAACAGAGAGTGTTAGGAGGTAAAGGCTGGCTCGGCTGGAGTACTTGCCGGCGTATAAGATGATTTTTTGGCCCTGAAAAATACCGTATTTACCGGCGTATAAGACGACTGGGTGTATAAGACGACCCCCTAACATTTCCACTCAAAATACAGAGTTTGTTATATACTCGCCATATAAGACTACCCCCCCACTTGGAGGCATATTTTTCAGGGCCAAAAAACCGTCTTGTACGCCGGCAAATACGGTAGCTCAGTGGTTGAGTGTTGACCTATGAACCAAGAGGTCACAGTTCCATTCCCCCCGCGCTTGATCCTCGGCGTGGGGTGTGCAAGAGCCAGCTGATCAACGATTCTCTCTCACCATTGATGTTTCTACCTCCTTTTTCTCTGCAATCCATAAAAAAAACTTAAAAAATATATTTTTTAAAGAGGTAAAGGCTGGATAGGGGACTAGGGACTGAAGGGCTTGCATGGCTGGGGAAAGGACTTTGAATTTTATCGTAGTGTGATTAGCAGCGTGGAGCGCTGGAGACTTTTTAAAAAAAATATATATTTTATTGATATTTCACAGAGAGGAAGGGAGAGAGACAGAGAGCCAGAAACGTCGACGAGAGAGAAACATCGACCAGCTGCCTCCTGCACACCCCCCACCAGGGATGTGCCTGCAACCAATGTACATGCCCCTGACCGGAATCGAACCCGGGACCTTTCAGTCCGCAGACCGACGCTCTACCCCTGAGCCAAACCAGTTTCGGTGCGCTGGAGACTTTTGAGTGAGGAGAACGACATTATCTTACTAACGTGTTAAAAGAAATTCTCTGGTTGTTGAGCTGAGACTGTGGAGGGTAAAGAATGAAAGCAAGCAGACCAGTTAGTCACCCAGGAGGGAGGTCATGTGAGGCAGTATGTGTGTGTGTGGGGACACACACACACACACACACACACACACACACACACACACACACAGATGTAGGTATTGGTGGTTACGAGGGAGGAAAGAGATTAGATTCTGTCTATGTTTTGAAGGTCGGCCTGGAAGGATTTTGCTGCTACAATGAACGCGGTGTTCGAGAGAGAAAGGGCTGTCTTTGTTCGGAGACGGGGCAGGCTCGCAGGAGGCAACGCGGGGCTTTGTTTTTCATGTGGAAAACCAGGAGTTCAGTTGTGGACACGTGAAGTCGCGGAGATATCCAAGTGGAGGTGTCCTATAGGCGGCTGGATATTTGAGCCTGCAGTGCCGGGCGGAGGTCAAGGTTAAAGATATACATCAGTGAATGGAGGCCATTTACCGCCAGGGGCTGCCGGGGGACTGCCCTGGGAGGGCGGGCAGAAGGAGAATGGGAAAGGCTGAAGGTCAGAACTCGGGGGCAGTCAATATTTAGAATTCTGGGAGGGGTGAAGGACCCCTCTGCTAGTGGGGGGAGTGGAGAAGGAGCTACTGTCTGAGCCATTGAGGAGCAGACATTTGATGGGTACAGCTGGCGTTAAGCTTTAAGAACGGGGGAAACAGAAAATTATTTGTGGGAGACCAAGCAAAAGTTCTCAAGTACCGTGAAAGAGTATAATGAACTGAAATGCGACCAGGAGAGGAGAGAGGATGGGAAAAACCATCATTTCAGATCCCAGGGGATTTGTCCCATACGCAGGAAGTGGGACTCCTGACCACTTCCTACAGTGTGGCTCAATAGTTTTGTGCTGAAAAGGGTTTGGCTCAGTGGGTAGAGCGTGGGCCTGCAGACCGGAGGTCTCCCGGGTTCGATTCTGGTCAGGGGCGTGTACCTTGGTTGCGGGCACCTCTCCGGTGCGGGGTGTGCAGGAGGCAGCTGATCGATGGTTCTCACTCTCTATCTCCCTTCCTCTCTGTAAAAAAAAAAAAATCAACAAAATATATTTTAAAAATATAGTAGCTTTGCTGCAAAGGGTTCAACGTTTTGAGATGCTCCTCCACGAGCATCCGTGTTAGCTGGGATAGGGGTGAGGAACGTCCGGCCTGTGGGTCATAGAAGGCCCCCAAAACCGTTTGGTCTGGCCCTGCCAATGCATTAGGGGCGAGTTAATTGCATGTTTGAGCAAACACAGCAGGTTCATTTTTAAGTTGATCACTTTGCACGGCCCGAGAAGGACGTTACAACTATCCTAATGGCCCTTGGCAGCATAAAAGGTTCCCCACCCCTGAGCTGGGAGCATGCCGCACACGGACAACACGCCTTTTTGAAGTGAATTCTGCCGTTCTGTATCACGGAGACACAATCTGGCCCTGCCCCTTTGGGCAGGGGGAAAAAAATAAAAACTAAACAAAGCACTGTCAAATGTCACTGGGGGAAAATTCTCTGTGGACGCCTGGCCTGCTTTCGGCAGCTCGTCTTTCCTCAAGCCAGCTGCGGAGCCTTCCGTCTGAGGATGTGCATCAGCTTGCTCAGTCTGTGCCTTGCTCAGTTCCCAGGCTC
Organism: Vespertilio murinus; assembly: GCA_963924515.1. NCBI lineage: Eukaryota > Metazoa > Chordata > Mammalia > Chiroptera > Vespertilionidae > Vespertilio > Vespertilio murinus. The sequence continues at coordinate 16,787,665 of OZ004720.1, read as the reverse complement.
GCTCTCAAAGTCAAGGTTAGGCAGGAGTGCTGCAGTCCTCCGTGTGGCGGCTGTCCTTGCTGGCTCTCCTCGTCTGCACCATGACGCTGCTCAGTGTCCGGAGGGGACTGCAGTGCCACCGGTCCAAGGTGCCAGGAGCGAGCCCAGATGCTACCAGCAGAAGATCTCAGTGCCAAGGCCTAGAAAGGAGGCCAGGCTGAGGCCTCCACCACCTTCAGAGAGAGAGAGAGAGAGAGAGAGAGAGAGAGAGAGAGAGAGAGAGAGAGAGAGAATGAAAGAATGAATATGCCTTTTTCTTCTTCTTCTTCTTCTTCTTCTTCTTCTTCTTCTTCTTCTTCTTTGAGAGAGAGAGAGAATGAAAGAATGAATATGCCTTTTTCTTCGAGAGAGAGAGAGAGAGAGAGAGAATGAAAGAATGAATATGCCTTTTTCTTCCCCTCGCCTCCTGCCCCTCACCTCAGGAATATCAAATCAAACCATAACAAATGCAGTCACTGTACATTATTTTATAGCTTCCCGGGCTATATTTTTTATTTTTTGGGGGGTGTGTGTTGCATTGTTTGGGATACGTGCATTGAATCTCTAAGGGTATTATTAGGTTAGAGGTCGTGGGCTGCACACATCTGAAAGGGTAAGTGCAGAGGGGGCACAGTTGTCCGGAAGTCACGGATCTTCCGGTTGTCTGCAGGGTTAGCAAGACCAACTGGCGATTCCTAGGATGTTTGAACGCTTCTTTCCAGAGAGACGGAACGCTCGCTCTGAAGGAGAGGGAGGCGCATCAGCCCCCTGGAGCTGGCTCAGACCCCGCTGGCATTCGGAAGATGCCTAAGGAACCCGTATGTTCTCTCTATGCACGAGCTGTAATACCAAGGGGGCCGGGGGGGGGGGGGGAACAGGACACACCGACATGTTTTGAGACTGAAATAAATATCTGTCATCCAATGTAGGCCTGGGTCCCCGCTCCTCTTTATATTTTTTCTTTTTTTCTTTTAAAAAAATATATTTTATTGATTTTTTTTACAGAGAGGAAGGGAGAGGGATAGAGAGCTAGAAACATCGATGAGAGAGAAACATCGATCAGCTGCCTCCTGCACGCCCCCTACCAGGGATGTGCCGCAACCAGTGTACATGCCCTTAACCGGAATCGAACCTGGGACCTTTCAGTCCACAGACCGCAGATGAAGATGGCAGCTCTATCCACTGAGCCAAACCGGTTTCGGCTCTTTATATTTTTTCACCTTTCCCACCGGCTGGGCGTAAACCACGTGACGTGCAGCCGATGCCGCTGGATTTGGGGATGGGATGATCAAACCCTGGGATGTGAAGAAGGCTTTAATGCAAAGACTACAGCTGATCGTCGTCTTACTTGAGAGTAGTCAAGGGACTCCACAGCCCTGGGCGAAACGTGCTCCCCATGGTGACTTGGTTTAATGTCTTACACTGATTCCCTCTTAACACTGCAGGGGGGCTTCTTAGTGACCATGGATCCGCTGTCTCCCGCACACCCCACGCTAAGGGTCAAGCCTGCAACCCCGGCATGTGTCCTGACTGGGAATCAAACCGTGACCTCCTGGTTCATAGCTCGACGCTCAGCCACTGAGACATGCCGGCCAGAAAGAAGTGTGTCCTTTTCTAACTAAATGTGTCACCGTTTGCAGGCCCCACACAAGCATACCTGCCTCTCGGTCATCGGTGGCTCTCTGTGGTCCAAAGAGGTAACCGTGAAATGGTTGCAGTGTGGAGAAAGCCATTTTTAAACCCCGGGTTTAGGTTGAAGTGGAAGGTCTCTTGTTTTCCTCAAGTCCTTTGCTGTTTCCCTAGGGCATTAGGAGGTACTCATTAAGAGTTATGGGTCCTAACTGCACCTTTCCCCAGGAATTGGGTATATAGCAGGACACATTTATTTCAAAAAGGACACACTTATTTCTGGCCAGGCATGTCTCAGTAGTTGAGCGTAGACCTATGAACCAGGAGGTCACGGTTCAATTCCCAGTCAGGGCACATGCCTGGGGTTGCAGGCTTGACCCTTAGTGTGTGGTGTGCAGGAGATGGCTGATCAATAGTTCTCTCTCATCATTGATGCTTCTATCTCCCTCTCCCTTCCTCTCTAAAATCAATAAAAATAAATATATCACATAAATAAATAAGTCTACACTAATAAAAAAGAAACATGCAAATTGACCATCACTCCGTTGCACCCATCAGCCAATCAGGAGGGAATATGCAAATCAGAAGGCCAAAGATGGCAGCCGCCCAGCTGCTCCAGGCCCAGAGAGGCCTGGCTGGGAAGGATGCCTGCTATGAGAGGGGGGGTGGGTAGGAAGGGATCGACAGGAGCGGCACTCTGGCCACAGCGAAGGCAAGTCTGCAATGAAGATGAAGATGGCAGACTCCAGCCAGAGTCTGTAGCAAAGACAGCAGCAGACTCCTACTGGAGCGAAGGCCTGGGTCCCAGGTGGAAAACCGGTGCTGGCGGCCAAGGGAAGGAAGGCCTATTGCAATAATCTCTTTGTGCAAAGGGTGGCTAATAAATAAATATAAGGCTTCTTGAAGTCTTCCCACCTCAGTTTGTGCCTCTAAGCAAATCCTCCCATGCCATCCCTTTCCTGTTCTCTGCTACAAAACATCTACAGCCTTGGTCAACCGCTGATTCTACTGAAAAACTGGCAAGCGTGGGGTCACCACCGTCCACGTGCACTGCCCGAATTCTCTCCAGAATGTGACCAAATCCTGCCTCACCTCCACGCCCTTGAAATCCTGCTCAGTGTGTGATCCAAGGCCACGCTTTTATATTCAATAACCCCCACCGAATGACGAAGGGCTCAGTGGACCCGGATCCCTGCAGTGACATCGGCGGCGGATGTAGGACTAAGAGTTACATTATGTAGGTTATCTGCGCGCCCCCTTCCCCCTCCTCCCTGCCAACATTTAGATATCAAATGGGTCAGAAGGAGTGGAAGGTAAAAGAAACAATGAAAACAGAAGACGGAGGCAGCATGTCCAGTGTATTGTTACCCAGGCGGTGGTTGCCGCCGAGGCCTCTGCACAGGGTCGGGGCCGGCCGAACAAAAGGAACAGGGGAAGCAGCAAGGTGAGTGCCACCCACAGGCAGGGGGTCCCCAGGCAGCTCCTCCGCGCCTCTCCCGAGTCTCCCCCGAGTCTCCCCGCAGCCTGCCCACGCACCTACCTCCAGGTCGGCCTTCTCCCTTCCTTGCCCCTCCCCTTCCATGCCTCTTCCCATCCCCTGGCCCATCGCTGAATGCAGGAGCAAGCAACCCAAGACACTTTCAGACCCTTCACCATTCCCAATCGTTAACCGTTAACCGATGCGAGCTGATGCGAGATCAAAATGCACCAGAGAGATGGACAGGCCAGGAGCTTCCTGCTGGCGGCAGCGCCCCCTGCGTCCTCCCCCCTCCCCCCAGAATCTCCCCCCTCCCCGGCTTCCCTGCCCCCTCCCCGGCCTCCCCGGCCTCCCCGGTGCAATGACAGCCTCCGGGGGTCAGCGGGAGCCGAGGGGAGCCTTGGTCTCCAAGGAGGGCTCTTTCCCAGTGGCCACCGCTGCGGCGGCGGCGCGCGGCCCGGTTCCTATTGGGTTCCCACCTCCGCCCCGCAGCGCCGCGCAGAAACCGGGGCGCAGGGCCGCGCCCCGACTCCTTCGGTAAAGGTCTCCGGGGCCCTGACGCTCCGGGCGCGCCCCCCCAACCCCCCAAACCCCCCAAACCTCCCAAACCTCCCCGCAGTCCACGTGCGCTCCGGGGACAACAGCAGGCGAGGCCCGCGCGCGCCCCCGGCCGCCCGCCCCCCTCGCGCGCGTCCTCGCGCCCGCGGCCCGGGCGGCGGCGGGGGCGCGCCTCTTCTCCCGCCGCGGGCGCCGCGGTGCAGGGGGCGGGGCGGAGGCGGCGGCGGCGGAGGCGGAGGCGGGAGGGAGGAGGGAGGCGGGAGGGAGGAGGCCCGGGGGCGCGCGCGCGCGCGCACGGCGAGCGCGAGCGGCGAGCGGGGCGGGGGCGCGGCGGGGCGGCTCTGGTGGGGCGGCGGGTGAGGGGGACGCTCCGAGCCCGAGGATCGATCTGAGGACCGCGGACCCCCCCCGGCCCGACTCCGGGCGCGGTGCGTGACGCCCCTCGGCGGCGGCCCGCGGCGGGCGGGCGGCGGGGATCCGCGAGGCCGCGCCGGGGGCCCCGGCGTCCCCGCCCCGCCCCCGCCCCCGCCGCGAGCCTGACGGGCGGGCGGGCGGCCCGGCGGGATGAGGCGCGGGCGCGGGGGGCGGCCGGCCGAGCCTCCGCGGCGGCCCCGGGCGGCCCGGCGCTAGGCTCGGCGGCGAGGACCCGGAGGACGAGGAGGCGGAGCGGAGGGAGAGCGGCGGGCCCGGCGCCCGCGGAGGGCAGACACGGAGCGGCGGTCGGGGCGCAGCGAGGCCGCAGCGGCGCGGCGGGGCCGCGGGGCTCGGTAAGGCGGGGGCCGCGCGCGCGGGCCGGGGGCGCCGGTGACGTGGTCCAGGCGCCGCGGGGAAGGCTGCGTGTGTGTGGGGTGGGCGCCTTGCTTTTCCTTTATTTGGGGGAAAAAGAAAATAAAATGCTTTTGAAAGTCCAGGTTCCGGATCGAATGTGCTTAGACCATCTCGGGTTTCCCTGGTCTCGCTGCCCCGGCCTCCCTCCCCGCGGGGGGACCGGCGCGGCCGGCCGACCGACCGCCTTCCGCCGCGCCGGCATCTCCCGGGGCCCCGGGGCCTGGGCAGCCCGGGCCCGGCGGCTCCGGCTCCGGCTCCGGCCGCTGCGGGGCTGCGGTGCGGGGCTCCCCCTGCGAGGCTTGCAGGCGGGGGACCATCTCGATCCTTCCCTGCGGTGCGGTTCCTCCCCCCCACCCCCCAATCCCCTCTTTGGGGGCGCAGGCTGGGCGACAGGTCTCCGCTCGCGGGGAGTCAGTCCCGTGGAGTTTTCCCTCTCCTCGTCCCAATGGGCTGAAGTTGCTGCTGCTACACATTGGACGACACCGGGTGACTTAGTGCATGCCCTGCCTCTCCCCACCGACCCCCCCATTCCTCCCCGCCGCCCCTTGAACCCCCCGCCACCCCCTTAGCTAGCCTTTCTCATTTTGTTGGCTTTAAATAGGTGTGCATAAGGTTTTAGCAATGCATCCCAAAGACACGGTGGGAAGAGGAAGTCCAGCCTGGTTTCTTAGTTTTAGTCTTATTCCTGGACCCCCCCCTTTTCCACATCTCCTCCTCTTGCTGATGCTTAAAGAAGGCGGAGGGTTGAGAAGGATACTCTCTCCCCTCCCACCCCACACCCCCAAGACGGATGCTCTGGGGTGCGGCTTCACCGTTAGCTCTTGGGACATAGAATTGGGACCATTATAATCTCCGATCCGCACGCGGAATGGCAGTTGGCGATGATGCTCGGGGCCACTGCGTGATGCTGCCACCCGGGGAAGCCGGCAGCTGGGCCCCAGCGCGTTGTTGTCAGCATCTCTTCTATCGCCCATTCTCTCTCCGGGCTGTTATTTGGCACGGATTTGGCTGGGCCCTGTAGGTCAGGCGGGATGGGGATCACTTCTGATTGCATGGCCAGCTTGTGGAAACGGTGGTCTCTATAGCCCTGTTGCTAACCCCGGGAGCGGAAAAAGCATATGGTGCCAAAGGCCGGTGGTTTGGTAGTAAAGCGTCCAGGGAAATGTGCTAGCGTGGCCCAGTATTTCGGGTTTGCTGTGTCGTCGCAAGACCTCCGGGTAGCGATGGTTGTGATTCATTCATTGTATTTATTTTATTATTTTATTTTATTATTATTATTTTTTTTCTTACGGGGTGCATGGGAGACTGACCAGGAAGCTTGACATTTGCTCCCTGGACTTGAGCGTGCAGGAAGTAGAAAGCTTTAATTGCTGCCACAACATGATCTCAAAAGTTTCTCAATTACTCATTGTTGTGGGCTCTCTCTCTCTCTCTCTCTCTTTTTTTTTTTTGTTTGAATAGGGCTGTTTGGGAAGACGGGGTTGGAGGCCGCGGTGATTTCCATTTTTCGGGGAAGAGCTGGAGTCTAGTTTTTGGTTTTCAGCCTTGACCATGCGGCGATGCTCAGGAGAGGAGGTGGGGAGATTGGCATGGCGCTCCAGACCCGCTATCTTCTCCCCCTCGGCCCCAGAGCAGGCCGAGGGATAAAGCAGCACTTTGGACAGAGGCTTGTCCGGACCGAGCAGGGGGCTAAGCCCAGTTTCCCGGATGGTGGTGCACCCGGAGGTGGGGGACAGGGGTACGTGGCCCCGAGAGGAAATGTGAGTTGCAAAGGACCTTTTTTTTTTCTTCTTTTATTTCCCCCCCCAGTTACATAACTTTTGTTTTCCAGGGATAGACGAAGAAGCAGGCCGGGCAGGCTCCACTGCCACGGGAGTCTTTGATGTTGGTTTGAATTCCAGCCGTTACGTTCCTTTTATTTTTCCTTTCCCAACCCCCCACGGCATGTTCCAGTCACCAGAGGCCATGTCATCTGCAGTCGGGCCGATGTCTGAATGTGTCCATACGTCCATCCTCGTTTCTCTCTCTCTCTCTCTCTCTCTCTCTCTCTCTCTCTCTCTCTCGTTCCCTCTCGTTCTCTCTTCAGATGACTTAAGCAGTGTTTTTCCTCTTTCCAGGCCGGCCTGGGTGTATTGTCTGCATCGGGTGTATAGATCCACTGGTGACTGTCAATAACATTTAACAGCTGAAACCGGTTTGGCTCAGTGGATAGAGCGTCGGCCTGTGGACTGGGGGGGTCCCGGGTTCGATTCCGGTCGCAACCTTGGTTGCGGGCACATCCTCAGTAGGGGGTGTGTAGGAAGCAGCTGATTGAAGATTCTCCCTCATCGATGTTTCTAATTCTCTATCCCTCTCTCTTCCTCTCTGTAAAAAATCAATAAAATATATATATTTTTAAAAATAACATTTAACAAGTGTCAGGGACTGGCTGCTGTTTTCTTTGGAAGAAAAAAAATGACATGAAGCGAACAAAGCGCTGTTCATTGTCTAAGCCTCATGAGGGATGAGGAGGTGTTCGCTCTCTTCCGGTTCCGAAATACCGGGATTCTACCTTGTTCTTAGGAAATCCATAGCAGAGTACCCACCTTTCGGAACTTTTGGAATTTTCGATCATTCTGGGGCAGGTGGCTAAGTTGATAGAGACCTTTAGCTTCTGGAAAGCATCAGTTCAACATATCAAAGGAAGGTTACAAGTTAGGGGGAAAAATTGTATTTTTCTGCATTATTTAGGACAGAAGTTAGCAAAATCCAGTCTGCAGGGTTTTTTTTTTTTTTTTTTTTTTTTTTTTTGGTAGGGCCTACAAACCAAGAATGATTTAAAAAAATTGTAAGTGCTTGAAAAATACCAAAAGAAGAAGAATATTTCATGACATGGCAAGTTATATGAAATGCACACGTCAGTGTCCATAAGAGAAGGTCAGCTTGCACGCAGCCCCCTCCTCCCTTTGTGGGTTGTCTGTGGCTGCGCTGGCAGGTCAGCAGTAGAGTTGCATTCTTGCAACGGAGCTAGCCTTGCCTGCAAAGCCCAAGCTATTTCTTGTCTGGCCCTTGACAGAGAACGTGTGCCAAACTCGGATTTAGGACTTCAGATCTTTGCCTTCCTTGGTACAGGCATTATTTCCTGTCATAGCATTCCCCATGAGGGCTCAGAACCCCCTGGGGAGATACTGATTTTTGCCTCGGAGCCAAATGGACTTGTGTTTGAAATGCCAGCTGTGGGATCAACCTCGACCCTGCACAAACTGACATCCTCCTGCCCCAGGTACCCCCCTTGTCATCAGAGAATGATAAGAGAATCCGCTTTGGAAGGATGTACCGTATTTGCAGGCGTATAAGACGATTTTTTGGCCCTGAAAAATATGCCTCCAAGTGGGGGGTAGTCTTATACGGCGAGTATGTAAAAAACTCTGTATTTTTAGTGGAAATGTTAGGGGGTCGTCTTATACGCCCAGTCGTCTTATACGCCGGCAAATACGTATTTTTCAGGGCCAAAAAATCATCTTATACGCCGGCAAATACGGTAGTGATGATTCAGTGAAACAGGGTACATGTCAGGTCGTAATACATTGTAGGTGTGTAGGGAGCACTCAGGATGTTATAGATGATGATGGTTGTAAGTTCTCATCTAAATATAGGCCTACAGTATTGTACCTCTGTACCCCTAAAGCATACAGTTGTTCTCCTGAGTGGTATGCTTACATGTTTTTTGTTTTGTTTTTAAGAAAATATATTTTATTGATTTTCCACAGAGAGGAAGGGAGAGGGACAGAGAGCTAGAAACGTCGATGAGAGAGAAATATCGACCAGCTGCCTCCCGCACACCCTCCCCCCCCAAATGGGGATGTGCCCGCAACCAATGCACATGCCCTTGACCGGAATCGAACCTGGGACCTTTCAGTCCGCAGTCCAACGCTCTATCCACTGAGCAAAACCGGTTTTGGCGGTATGCTTGCTTGTTGTTGATGTGTCTCCTTTACTGAAACCATTCGTTCAGTGAACAGCTGATGGTTGGAGTAACGAGTCATTTTCCAGATGTTGTATTGTACTTTTATTAGTCACTTATTTAGGTGATTAAGAATGGGTAGAAAGATAGTTTTGTTCTGTCTTTTGGAGATCCTGGATTTTGATAACTTTCCATACCAGTCTGTGTTTGCAAATTCAATTTAAATGTCTCTGTTATTTTGGTACTGCTCTTTATCTTCCCCCTTTGGGAAGACGTGTGAGATAAACCTGTTTTAATTAGGCTAGGTTTTGATAACTTTCCTTATAGCTATATGACACACTAAGTCTTCCTTATGATTTGCATCGGCATTTCTATAACATCCTCTTCAAATTATAATAATAAAACTTAGTATTTTTTCCCTCCTAAAGATAGACCTAATTTACTATCTAGAGGCTTTACTACTAAGCTGCTTTTTGAAGTTTTTGGTTTAAGTTATCTTACAGCCCTAGCTGGCTTGGCTCAGTGGTTGCGTGTCTTCCTGTGCACCATAAGGTTGCTGGTTCAATTCCCGGTCAGGGCACATGCCTAGGTTGCAGGTTCAATCCCCAGTAGAGGGTGTGCAAAAGACAGCTGACCAGTGTTTTGCTCTCACCACAATATTTCTCTCTCTCTAAACAAACAAACAAACAAACAAACGAACAAGAAACAAAAGAAGGAAAGAAATCAATAAAAAATTGCTTTAAAATTGAAAAGCTGGATGTGCTTTTGACCTTTGAGTGCTGGTTTATTTAACATTAACCTCAAACCAAGAGTGAGCAAATAAACACAGGCCATTGCTCTGACTGGGTTAAAACAGAATTAGGAAGAATTAAAAATGGAGCCGCTTTATGGCCCAGTGATTCCTCCTTCGGGAATTTATCTCAGGAAACCCCAAACCATAATTTGAAAGACTGTATGTTCACCGCAGCATTCTTTGGAAGCAGCACAAGTGTCCATGAGTAGAGGAGTGGATAAAAAAAGCTGTGGTACATTTACAATCGAATAGTACTCTGCCGTAAAAAAGGAAGAAAGTTTTACCCTTTGCCACAGCATGGATGGACCTGGAGAACATCATGCTAAGTGAAATAAGCCAGTCAGAGAAAGACAAGTATACCATGTGATTTACTCATATGTGACATCTAATGAACAAACCGAACTAGTAAGCAAAATAGAGACAGATTCATAGATAGAGAGTAAGGGGTGGGGGTGGGGGTGGGGTGTGGGTGGAGGGATTGAGCAAAGAAGAATAGGGAGAAACTCATGGTCACGGACAGCAGTGTGGTGATTGCAGGGGTGGTGGGGGATGGGCGGAGGTGGAAGAGGACATAGCGGGAATAAACGGTGATGGAAAAAAATAAAATAAAAATTAATTTTCCAATTAAAACCCCCCCACCAAACAGAATTGGGGTCCCTGTGGCTCCTGCCGTCCTACAAATCATGTCGTTTCATGCCTTGGGGGATGCTTGAATGCAGAGGGATGATCCGAGGGAGACGGAAGGGCGTTCATGTTCTCACACTGTCCCTGAGGGACCAGTGGGGTGGACGCAGGCACAGGCAGAGCCCCTGGAAAACTAACCTGTGAGACTCTGAAACCAACCTGAAGGCAGAGCAGACCCACTATCATGAGGAGGCGGTATTTTCTTTTGAGGTTCAACTCACCTACCCGCCAACCAGGTTTCCTAGCTGAGAGAGAAGGTTGTGAGGGAGTATCTCCCAGGATCGTAAAGACGTGGTGAGATAGCTGTTTATAGAGTTTCACAGTGCACCTGGGCTAGAGGGTCTTCCCCGGCATTTAAAGAAGGTGGTTTTATGACTGGAAAACAGGAAGTGAGAACCAAGGTGTTTGGTTTACTTTCTCGTAAGGAATCTAGGAACCAGAATGCTCACGGCAGAGTTGAATTCTGGTTTTCAGAGGGATCCTAGTATTTGGCTTATGATCTCATATCCGTTTACGATTGTACTTGCTGTTGTGGATTATAACATACACTAATATTGGAAGGTGCAGAGATGGAAAGTGTGGGAAGGAAGAGCTTGTGACCCCGATGCGCGATGATGTATTTACATGGTCTCTTTTGGAAAAGGTAGGCACCATACTCTTGGAAATACCTCTAAAGTAGATATTTGATTTGTTTGCACTTAAAAATCATACAGTCATTATTTTTGGGGGCTCAGCCTTGTGGTCTTGGGCGAGCTGCTTGACTGCATTGTTTTTTATTCCCTTGTGTGTAGGGTGGAAACCGTAATTTCTGTTCCTTTTCTCACCGGAGAAGTATGTGGTAAAAGGATACTTAAGAGATGAATAGCATTTTCCGAAATTTTGAAGAACATATGCGGAGTTCAATAATTAGCCAGTGTATCAAGCACAGACATAAACACGAAGTAATTTTCACAGGGAAAGGAAATTTGAACTTGAGGTCACAAGTCCTGGGTTTCTGATTAGGTCCTGCTGTAAACAGTCCGTGACTTTTTAAAAAATTTAATCCTCACCCAAGGTTATTTTTTCTATTTATCTTCAGAGAGAAAGAGAGAGAATTGAGTGGAGAGAGAGAGGGGGAGAGAGAAACATCGATGTGGGAGAGATACCATTGATTGGTTGCCTCCTGCACGTGCCCCAACCGAGGGGTCTGGAGGAAGCCTACAACCAAGATATGTGCCCTTGACCCGGAATCAAACCCATGACCCTTCGGTTGGAAGGCCGACTCTCTAACCACTGATCACACTGGCCAGGGCAGCAGTCTGTGACTTTGGACAAGTAATTTATCTGTCTGAACCTCATTTTTTTTTTAATATCTATAATGAGGGGTTCAAATCACAGGTCTCTAAGGTCCTTTCTTGCTCCAAAATTCTATGATTCTCTGAATTTTTATTTTAAGTAGGGACCATCATGTTGTACTTGCCTACTTTCCATCAGACCCACCCCAGGGAAACTGGACAGTCTCTATTAGTTGCTTTGCATCCGGTGGTCTTCCAAACTCAATAGCAATCTTGGCTCCAATAGGATGAGGGAAATCAAATACATTGTGTTTTTTTTTTTGGTTGTTTTTGTTTTGTTTTTATCAGCAAAAGTATCCTCTGAGTACACACCGTGTGTTTTGTACCAGGCCAAAGGCAGCGGAAAGTAGATATGAAGGAGGATGGCATGGACTCTCTGCTCTCAGGAAACGTCCCCTTCCTTGGGAAGATAAACTTTTATGAAAAGGAATATTATAAAAGGGTAGGCGAGGGACCAGTGGGATGATCGCTTCTCTGGCAGTTAGTTGGAAGACCTGGATGTACGATTGGAGAGGATACTTTGTGGCCTTGGGCATTTGTACAGTGAATCCAGTAGACCCCCTCGAGCTCTGAAACTGAACACGTTCTCTGTGATGGAGCAACAGCATGTCTGAATTAGCCTATCAGGAGATAACCCACGTGAGAGCTGCTCAATGCGGGCCAGATTTTACACTCATTTGGTGTGATTTTTTTTAAAAAAAGGATATTTTCCCATTGATTTTTAGAGAGTGGAAGGGAGAGAGATACAGAGAGAAACATCAATGTGAGAGTCACAATCATTAGTTGCTTCCTGAATACGCCCCGACCAAGGGATTGAGCCTGCAACCAGAGTACGTGCCCTTGACCTGAATCGAACCCGGGACCCTCAGTCCTCGGGCTGACACTCTATCCTTTGATCCAAACTGGCTAAGGCTAGTTTTGCCTTCTTACGGCCTCCACTTCTGCAGTTATTTTCTTTCCTAAGTTACCATTCTGTCCTTACTGGATCATCTCTTCTAGTATGCAGGCACGTCTTGAAGTACTTGTGCCAGTGAGGACTGACTTTTGTTTTGTTTTTTAAACCAAATGCCACTCTCCGTGGCTTCCTTCCAGTGAACGGGACCCTCAGGTTTTATCTGGGCACAGGGTCAACCAGACTACAGTCCCTAGCCTCTCTCTTTTTTAAAAACATGTATATTTTATTGATTTTTCACAGAGAGGAAGAGAGAGGGATAGAGAGTTAGAAACATCGATGAGAGAGAAACATTGACCAGCTGCCTCCTGCACACCCCCTACTGGGGATGAGCCCGCAACCAAGGTACATGCCCTTGACCTGAATCGCACCCAGGACCTTTCAGTCTGCAGGCTGACGCTCTATCCACTGAGCCAAACCGGTCCCGACCCTAGCCTCTCTCTTACAGCCACACGGAGCCCCAGTTCTAAATGTTGGCCAAACGGATGCGACCAGAAGTGATGTGTGTGGTTGCTGGGTCCGGGTCGTAGGAACCTAGTTGCCTTCTACTTCTCTTTCCTCCTTTTTTGCCAAGGAGAACGTAGAGCTGGTGCACATGCTCAGTCCTGCAGGTGAGGGCGACCCCGTAGGAGGCCGTGGACTGAGTAGACAGAAGCCAAGTGGTCTTGGGCAAGCTATTTGACTGAGATTCTTGGGTGATGTCCTGGAGCAGAGCCACCTCCCAGCCACGGACGGCTCCCTCACCTCCGGACAGTTAAGGGCGAGAAGGACAAAATCCTATGTTGTGTGAGCCCCTAACCCTCTAGCTGAATAACTCACCTTTCTTACACCATACTCTCCCTCACCTTACGCCTCCGTTCAGCTGGTGCCCAATTGCTTCCTTCCCTTTCAGAGCAAGAGATGCTTACGTTTGCTGCGTTGAACGCCCTGGCCCGTGTCTTGCCAAAGCCAGTGATCAGGCCAGCGTCTACATCTCACTGACCCCTCACCAGCATTTCCCATCGGGTGACGGACAACTTCCTTTGATCTTACCGGCTGACGCTCTGTCTTTTTGCCAGGTTATCTCTCCCCTTAACCCGGCTCTAAAATGTGGGATGGCCACAGGTTCTGCTTGGGTGATTTCATTCCATTTTCATGGTCTCAGACACCATTTCTGTGCTGATGAGGATTAGACTCCCTTCTCTAGTGATGGTCGCCCTGCCCTAGATTCATCTAACCCAGCCGTGGGCAAACTACGGCCCATGGGCCAGATCCGGCCCGTTCGGCTGTTCTATCCGGCCCACGGAGCTGAAAGAGCGGAGGGTTCTCTTGCTCTCCCCTCCGCTCCTTCACCAGCAGCCCAAGATGAGAGTGCCAGCATGGTCAGGCTGCTTTTGTTCCGGCCCTCCGGTCCAGTTTAAGAACCCATGGTGGCCCTCGAGTCAAAAAGTTTGCCCACCCCTGATCTAACCTCATTCCTCCACTTGCTGTCTAACAGACACCTCAAATGCAACATGAACAACAACGAACTTCCGGTCACTCCTTTCTCCACTTACCCCTCCTTCTGCCTCTCACGAGTCTTCGCTGTCTCAACAAGTGGCTCTACCATCCACCGGGTTGTGCAGGCCAAACCCTCAGAGTCACCTTCCATTTTTCCCTTCTTGTCTCATGTCAAGTCTTCTCAGCTCCAACTTCAAAATATAAATGACCTGACTACATTTTAACCCCCCCCCCCTACTATTAAAAACCTAGGCTAGCCCTAACTGGTTTGGCTCAGTGGATAGAGCATCGGCCTGTGGACTGAAAGGTCCCAGGTTCGATTCCGGTCAAGGGCATGTACCCAGTGGGGGTGGTGGCAGGAGGCAGCTGATCGATGTCTCTCTCTCATCTCTCATTGGTGTTTCTAACTCTCTATCCCTCTCCCTTCCTCTCCGTAAAAAAATCAATAAAATAGCCGAAACCGGTTTGGCTCAGTGGATAGAGCATTGGTCTGCGGACTGAAAGGTCCCGGGTTCGATTCTAGTCAAGGGCATGTACATTGGTTGCGGGCACATCCCTGGTAGGGGGTGTGCAAAAGGCAGCTGGTGGATGTTTCTCTCTCATCGACGTTTCTAGCTCTCTATCTCTCTCCCTTCCTCTCTGTAAAATATCAATAAAATATATTTTTTAAAAATCAATAAAATTTATTAAAAACAAACAAACACCAAGCTAGTAGCCTTTCTCCTCTGGAAAAACTGCCTTGTCTCTGCCCTTCCCATGTGGCCCCTGCTCAGGTAATGATGAATGTTAATCAGGTCCCATCGCCCGCTTGCTGGCTTTCTAATACACCCTACTCCAAAACCAAAATGTAGAAAATTCCATCATAGAAACAAAACCACCCTCTCGGCCGCTCACCAGGCCCTGTATCCGTGGTTCCCAGCCGGGGAAGGCCTGGCCCTTAGGGGACACGTGGCGACGCCGGGAGACCTTTTTGGTTGTCGGGACCGGGTGTGGCGTGATGGGGGGAGTGTGCCCGGATGCAGGACGGCGCCCGGCCCCGGAAGGGATGTAGCTCAGCTTGTCTGCGGGGCACGGTTTGGCTCCTGGCCGCCTCTCCTGCCTCATCTTCCGTTCTCTCTTTGTTCACTGGGCTGCAGGCACAATGATGGTCTTCTTTTACTTTCTTAATAGACTTTATTTTTTTTTTTTTTAGAGCAGTGTTGGGTTTGCAGTAAAATGGGGCAAAAGGTTACAGAGGTTTTCCACACAGGCATAGCCTCTCTTATCAGCGTCTCCCAGAGTGGTGGAACCTGCAGCCGAGGGGCCTACACGAGCACCCGAAGTCCGTAGTGCATACGAGGGCTCACTCTTGGTGCCATGCATTCTGTGCAGAGTAGTTTCACTGCCCCCAAAGCCCCTGATGCTTCAGCTATCTGTTCCTTCCCTTCCCCCACCCCCACCCCAACCCCAGCCCCTGGCTAGTCGTGATCTGTTTGAACTATGGTTTTGCCTTTCCCAGAATGTCATACCGTTGGAATCATGCTGTGTGTAGCTTTTTCACCTTGGCGTCTGTCACGTAGTAATAGGCATTTAAGTGTCTTCCAGAGCTCTTTAAGGTTTGATAGCTAATTATTCTTTAAGCGCTATCAAAGTATCCTCTCCGCTAGTAGCCCATTGCCCGGATGTACTGGTACAGCAGTGTGCCCATTCACCCGCTGAAGGACATCGTGGTTGCATGCGAGTTTTGGCCAAGTCTTCCTGGACATCTTTCACCTCCTTGGGTTACGTACCACAAAGTGGGACTGCGGGGTTGGAAGAAAAGAGTGTATTTAGTTTGATAAGAAGCCACCAGGCCGTTCTCTAACGTGTTTTCCACCCCCACCAGCAACGAGGGCGTGTCCCCATTGCCCCACATCTTCTCTGGCCCATGGCACGGCCCTGTTCTGGATTTTATCCCTTTCTCACAGGCGTGCAGTGGACGATGCTCTTTTTTAACCCACCGGACAAGCTGAGCACATACCTTCTGAGGGATTTGCACCTGCTGCTCCTTGTGTTTAGAATGCATGTCCCTCAGAGCTCTCTGCACGACCGCCTTCTTTTCCTTCCCCCGAGAGGCCTCTGTGATGACCTGGACGCATGCAGCATCCCAGGCTGTCTTCCACACGATCCCATTTGCTTTCTTTATATTAGTTTATTATTTATTTGCTTACATGCGAGCCAGTGACTTATAATCCTCTTCATATGCCATTTACCTGCTGCTTCCTTAGCATTCCCACTTGATAAATAATACCTTGTTGATGACAGAGCGGTGCCTGAGTCCGTTGTGGGAGTGGCCGGCAAGGTGTTCAGTGATAATGATAAATCAGAGGGTTCAACTGGGGGCACAAGGGGTAGTTGTGATTTCCGGCGGAAGGAAAAAACAACAACAAACAAACACCCTTGAGGCAGGCTGGCAAGAAGCCTCTAAGGCCGTTGACCTTTGCCATTTTTGTTGGGATTTGTTTATCTTCCTTCCACAATCGAAGTGATTCATTTTTGTAGAATGGAGGGAATTCACCCCCATTGTAGGAGGAGGCAGATGGCAAGAGTAAGCTGACAGCAGGGACGTTGGAAGAGAGAAAGGGCACGTCGGGATTTAACTTCAGTTTCGAAGTGGGTCTCGGATCACCCGTTTCCGCACGTGAAGCAGATCCACGGCTTCGGGAGGTTGCTGAGCGCTGCCGTGTGGAGGCCTCTCTCGGGAATGCGGTCCCCCCTCTTCCCAGCACCGGAATTCCTTCCAGACTTTCCCTGGAAGAGGATCCTCTGGCTGCCCCGTGCTTCTGCATTTCCAGCATCCGAGAAGCCAGTTACTCACATGACAGCCCAGCTCTTTTTTTAAAAAAAAGCTCTTCCTGTTGGAAACGCCCCCCTTTTATGAAAGGGGAATGCAGCTCCCTGCGTTTCCAGCACCACACAGCTCTGCTGCGTTTTTCACGTGATGGCTCTCTAGCTGTCATGTGAAGAATGGCTGGTTGGTTTATCCTCCCATCAGCCTTTTTTCTTTCCAGACTTAAATGCACTCATTTTCCTCCATGATTCCTCACATGACGAGGTTTTCAGCTCCTTTTCCAGGCCCATTCCTGACATTTTTTTGGGAGGGAACTCGGGGCAAGAATACAAATGGGAGTCCATATGCCACAAGTCTAACCGTTTACAAGTTCTGAACCAAACTCATTCATGGAGAGAGCTGATCCACTGCCTGCATTACCCAAACTTCACAATGGCCGAAATCAGAGGCAGACAGAATTCTCGGCCATGCCTGCGCCCTGGGGAGGACCAGCCCCCAACCTGAGGTCCCCTGTTCACTGTAGGCTCCTTGCACAAGGGACTTTGCATGTGCACGTATGTGGACCCTCTAGCACAGTGGCTCTCAACCTTTCTGATGCTTCGGCCCTTTCATACAGTTCCTCATGTTGTGGTTTCCCCCAACCATAAAATCATTTTCTTTTCTTTTTTTTAATATATTTTTATTGATTTTTTACAGAGAGGAAGGGAGAGGGATAGAGAGCCAGAAATATCGATGAGAGAGAAACATCGATCAGCTGCCTCTTGCACACCCCCTACGGGGGATGTGCCTCAACCAACGTACATGCCCTTGACCGGAATCGAACCTGGAACCTTTTCAGTCCGCAGGCAGATGCTCTATCCACTGAGCCAAACCGGTTTCGGCCATAAAATCATTTTCATTGCTACTTCATAACTGTAATTTTGCTACTGTTATGAATCGTAATGTAAATATCTGTGTTTCCCGATGGTCTTAGGCGACCCTGCTAGCGGTTCTCAACCTGTGGGTCATGACCCCTTTCACAGGAGTCGCCTAAGCCTAAGACCATTGGAAAACACCAATATTTACATTACGATTCATGAACAGTAGCAAAATTACAGTGCTGAAGTAGCAATGAAAACAATGTTATGGCTGGGGGTCAACCACAACATGAGGAACTGTATCAAAGGGCCGGGGCATTAGACAGGTCGAGAACCCCTGCTCTAGCACACACATCCCCACACCCCTTCCAGACAGCAGTTGCTTGACCTGGGTCCGGGGGTGCAGATACTGACGAGGTATTGCCTGAATGCCCTAAATGAACCCGAAGGATGTACTCAGGGGAGAGGCCTGAGCAGACCCTGGAGGTAGGCAGGACATTCTGGGGTCTTAGGCAGGATGAGGGCTGGGGGGCGTAGGCTGCAGGTGGGCACACCTTTTAGACCCTGAGAACAATGGCCCCCCCATTGAAGGGTGTGGCTTTCCACTGATCCAGGACCCGGACAGGGGTCCCTATTGCATAAATCCAAGACAGGACTGTTCTATCGCAGTCAGACCCCAGTCTTGATTCTCTTTAGAGCCTGTCATCCTAGAAAACGTTCAATTCCCTCCTACAGTATCCCAAGTTCGACACGATTCTAATTAGCGTGCCGGGTAGTGCTCTGAATGTGTTACCGATGGGCCCGAAATACTGATTTCCCTAATCCTCAGAAAGGGCTGTGGGCAAGACCCTCTAGGCCAGGGGTGGGCAAACTTTTTGACTTGAGGGCCACAGTGGGTTCTTAAACTGGACCGGAGGGCCGGAACAAAAGCAACCTGACCACGCTGGCACTCTCATTGTGGGCTGCTGGTGAAGGAGCGGAGGGGAGAGCAAGAGAACCCTTCGCTCTTTCGGCTCCGCGGGCCGGATAGAACAGCCGAACGGGCCGGATGCGGCCCTCGGGCCGTAGTTTGCCCACGGCGGCTCTAGACCAATCCCTGTTGGCCAGCAACAGCGTGGCTTGTTGACCCCCTGCGCCTGGCCCAGGGCAGTCATTTCCCGCAGGTGTCATCCGTGGAAAAGATTGGGGAGCCCTGCTCCAGGCTGGTGTGGGGTGACTATTGCAGCCCTCATTGTCTGAAGTGTTTTACGTGTAGCTTTAAGAGCCTTTAAAAAAAAAGTCAACGTCATTCTTTGGTCTGCCTGACAACGCTGGAGGTGTCAAAGGAGGTGTGTGCCCTTCTTATTAACGAGGATGTAGATCCAGGCTAAGTGGCTTAATCTGGCTACATATTCTCACTCAAGTAGGGCAGTGGAAACTAGAACACCATTCCTCTGACTCTTATTTTGGTGTAGTCTTTCTACTAACCCAAATTGTTATTCTTGGACTTTTTTTTTTTTTTTTTTTTTTAACAACCTATCACTTCAGGTTCATTTAGGGCATTCAGGCAATTAGATTTATCAGGATTTTCCTGTCCCAACTTAGGTTATGTGAATCACATCCAGCACGGACAGGGGTTAACCCAGGAGTGGGCAAACTATGGCCCGCGGGCCGGATGGCTGTTCTAAACTATTGAAATAATAATAATAATAATAATTATTATTATAATAAAAAGACCGAACCCTTTTATGTAATGATGTTTACTTGGAATTTATATTAGTTCACACAAACACTCCATCCATGCTTTTGTTCCGGCCCTCCGGTCCAGTTTAAGACCCCATTGTGGCCCTCGAGTCAAAAAGTTTGCCCGCCCCTGGGTTAACCTGAGGAGGTGCGGGTGAAGGATTAAAGAAGACAGACAAAGGAGTACAGTTGGGGCCAGGTGGGGATCGTGGTGCCTGGATGAGGAAACAGTGACACAGCCCTGTAAGCCGAAGCTCGATATTTTACCGTCAGATCACACAAAGCAAAACAAGGGGAGTGGTCAGCATGTTTATAATGTTCTTTCGAGTTTCAAATCTATTTGGTCACTCAAGCCGTGTGCTGGCGGCACTTGCTGCACCTCCCACAGCCCATTAGCTACCCAGGAACAAGGGAGGACTATGAGGTCAAGCATGAGGGCTGGGGCTCTGCCACAGCTCAGTCCGAGTCTTGACCTTATAGCCGCTCCCTACAGTTATGTTACTACTTTATCGTTGCTTTTTTAACCTGAAGATTCAACTTGACGTTCATCCCCATTCATGGTGTTATTTTTGTGTGAGTCAAACAATTGAGTAGGTGTCTTGAGACTGTTATCCATTTTGATGGCTCTCTTCTCTAGGTTAGTGTTAAATTTAGTTGCTAGAGGCCCGGTGCATGAAATTCATGCAAAACAGGCCTTCCTTCCCCCCCAGCTGCCGGCACCGGCTTCCCTCTGGCACCCAGGAGTCTGGCTTCCCTCTCAGCCCAAGCTTCGTCCGGAAGGTTGTCCGGAAGGACGTCCTGTCTAATTAGCATATTATGCTTTTATTATTATAGATCAAGAGTGATGTTTGTCTGAAATGGTCAACCCAAGTCATCTATAGAAAGTTAGATTGGCCAAAACTGGTTTGGCTCAGTGGATAGAGCATTGGCCTGCGGACTGAAAGGTTCCAGGTTCGATTCCAGTCAAGGGCATGTACCTTGGTTGTGGGCACATGCCCAGAAGGGGGTGTGCAGGAGGCAGCTGACCAATATTTCTCTCTCATTGATGATTCTAACTCTCTATCCCTTTCTCTTCCTCTCTGTAAAAAAATCAATAAAATATATATTTTTAAAAGTTAGATTATATCAAGGCAGAAAACTGCAATGCTTTTTAGAAATAGCTCTTTCATAGACCAGTTATGATAGACTTCTGGCACCTAAAGGTAAATTCACTTCCTTTAACTTAGTGCCCACTTTGTATTGATCTTTAAACCTCAGGAAAGTGTGGTCACGCGCTCAAGTCGCCCAAGCTTGACTCAGAACCCGAATCCAGGTCTGTTTGACCTCAAAGTACCTGTGGTTTCCTCGCTCAGTGTTGCTCTTTCCTCAGTAGCCGCTGTGACTGACAGTTCCCTCCCTGTCACCCCATAAAAGATTTGTAAACATTCAGTTTGGGCTGGGGAGGTGATGTTTCCCAGGTTTATATGTTCTTAACATTTAGAAAGACGAATTCTCTAATGTCGCTCATGCACAGGACATTTACCACCTCCCTCTGCCCCCCAACAATTTTCTGGTGTAAATGTCAGTACTGTGAGGTTGAGACACCCTGCTTCAAGGTATTTTTAAAAAAGTATTTTATTGATTTTTTACAGAGAGGAAGAGAGAGGCATAGAGAGTTAGCAACATCGATGAGAGAGAGAGAGACATCGATCAGCTGCCTCCTGCACACCCCCTACTGGGGATGTGCTCGCAACCAAGGTACATGCCCTTGACCGGAATCGAACCCGGGACCTTCCAGTCCGCAGGCTGACACTCTCTCCACTGAGCCAAACCAGTTTTGGCTGCTTCAAGGGTTTTGAGTGGTCGAGGTGTGTTTGTATTTTTAGGCTGACGATCATGGTGACAAGTATTGGAATGCATGAGTGACAGGGAACTCCTTGTGCCTCCATAGTTTATCTCCTAACTTACCTGCCTCCCTACTTGGAACAGGTTGTCCGTGAGAGTAGAGCATGATGTTTATCTATTTCCATTCTGTATTGCTCCTAGGGAATCTGGGATTTAAAAAAAAATGTTATTGTTTCTCCCCCTCCTTTCCTCTCTCTAAAATTAAAAATGACATTTAAAAAAAATAATAATATCAGTGCCTACTGTGATTGCTAACAATATTTAATTAGTATTGACATGCAGGAGCTATTCTTAAGCCCTTACATACTAGTATGTTATCTGGGTTAATCATTGCAATTGCCCCATGAAGTAGCTACTCATATTAATTTTTTTTGTGTGTGTATGGTAGTATTTGCATAACAAAATTTATTATCTTAACTATTGTTTTTTTTTAAATATATATTTTATTGATTTTTTACAGAGAGGAAGGGAGGGGGATAGAGAGCTAGAAACATCGATGAGAGAGAAACATCGACCAGCTGCCTCCTGCACACCCCCTACCGGGGATGTGCCCACAACCAAGGTACATGCCCTTGACCGGAATCGAACCCGGGACCCTTCAGTCCGCAGGCTGACGCTCTATCCACTGAGCCAGACCGGTTTCGGCGTCTCATGGCTTTTTGATGACGGCCATTATAACCGGTATGAGATGCTACCTCAATGTCTCTTTGATTCGAACTTCCCTATGATTAGGGACATAAAGATGATTAGACATCTTTTCTGTACCTGTTATCCATCTTTGTGTCTTCTTTTTGAAAAATTCTATTGAAGTCCTCTGCCCATTTTTTTAACCAGTTTTTTTTTTAATGTTCTTTTTTGTGTGTGCGTGTGTGTATTTAAAAAGTAGTGTATAATAATTGACTTTGTTGTTGCCTCATTTGGGGAAACATCCATCTGTATGTTCAACTGTTCTGTCTTGTGGGAACACATTCTGACCTGAGATCTTAAAAAACTTCCTTCCGTATAAAACTGTATTTTGAAATGATTTTAAAATAGTAGCGCCAGCCGGATTTTACACCTCTTTATTTGTACTTTGGTTACACTGACATCTCAGCATCAATTCAGTAAATATTTACTATTTTCCTATTGGAAGTAGATTTGTAGGGGATAGAAAGTAGGGACTTTCCTTATGCCATTAGTATTATTAGAAATTAAAACAAACCTAAGAGAGCTAGAATGATTTTAAATATAGTATAAACATTTGTAGACGTTGAGTAAAAATTCAGAGCTCAGGAGCTATATTTTAATTCTATTTGAGTTTATATGTGACGTGCCCAAATTATCATTTCATAAGTAAACATTATTTAGGAATATTTTGTCAGATTTTCATAACCTCTCTTAATTTGTATGTGAAGGGCAGACACATTTCCCAGTTTTTGTAAAGGTTCCTATTCATTTTTCATGCGGAGATACGGTGATGGCTCAACATAAACAGGTTTAGTTATAAAAAAAATCACCAGAACTTGAAGGTTTTATTTTCTTGCTGCAACAGCAGTAAAAAAGAATTTCTATGTCGCCGCTGGCAGCATGTTCATTTCTTACTAAATAAGATTCTAATATAGTCTCACCTTTAAAGAATTGTATTATTAATATTCTGGGAGTCATTTCGTGAGACGTACAAAGCCTTTGGTTAACAGAATACACTGTTTCATCAACTCCTCGCTCCTGGTAGGAAGCAGCTTTCCTACGTGTATTTGCTGGAAACTATTGGGTGAATTCCTCATCGCCCGCCTGCTTGGCATCGGGGAGGAGTTGGAGACAGAAACGACGCCTGGTCTTTGCTGGCTCTCTCTCCTGCAGCATTCCTGCCTAATCAGAGCCGAGGCCTGGCTTGAGCACCCAGAGAACCGAATTCATGGGGCGCTTGCTCTTCCTCTTGAAAGTAGGAGGGGGAGGTCTGAAAGAGGAGAAAAGTTTTAGAAAATCTTCCAGATTACTTCTGGCTCGATCAGTGATGTAAAAAACATCGCGGTATTCTCAGTGCTTCAGGGTTGAAGGCTTTAGAAGTACAAAAAAATAAACTCCTGGGTAAGTGAGATATAAAGGCACCGGTGGCTTAGGGATATTTCTGAGTTACTGAATTGTGTGCAACAAAATCTGAGTAACTTGTCTTTTTTTTTTTTTTTTTGACTCTATTCCTTCTGGGAGCTCTGTTCAGAGCTACCGTAGCCTCAGTTTCGACAACATTTCTGCATTTCTGTGATCTTTACGATATGATTTGTTCTCTTTTGCTTCTTTCCACTGGATACTCGGTGAAATTAAAGGAAAAAAAAGGAGTTGGGATCCATTTTCTCTGAGGAGTAAGGAGTCTAGCACAGTGTAAGCCTTCTACTTTGCCCACCCCTGTATATTTCAGGCTCTTTTCTATTTTTAAAATAAAATTTATAACTTTTGAGATTTCGTACGTAGGTACATTGTCCTGATTTAAGAAAGATCTTTAAGGAATATAATTCTGTATAAAAACCCATAATACATTTCTCTCTCTCTCTCTCTCTCTCTCTCTCTCTCTCTCTCTCTTTCTCTCTCTCTTTCTATCATGTCTGGATTAAAATAGAGAAAGACAACAAGGATGAGAAAAATCCCCCCCAAAACTAGAGTGGACAAAGCTTTACAGATCAATGTTTATAGGAAATATGGTAATGACGACACGAAACCGTTCAGACCGTTCCTGCCAGTGGTGCGTTTTGTGTTTGGCCGGAATTAACATTCATTTGTGTCCCAGGAAAACAAATGCTTTTATTTCGCCACAGAGGTTGAATAACTGATGGTCGAAGCGTAAATGACATCCCGTGGCCCCTCAGCTGAGCGGTGCAGAGCCAGGCCTCCCGTGTAAGAGTTGCAGCCCGTGTCACCGCAGGAGTGGGGACAAAAGTGTGTTTGTCACCACCATGGAACTGAGTATAAAGACGAGTGAACTCTGACCTTCTGTGGCTGCGTATCTGAACAAGGGATTGTTTGAGGATGGGGAAAGCTGCCAGAAAGACTTGGGCTGTGCTTTCTCCGGAATTGCTGAATGACCCTACTCCAGAAAAACCAAAACCCCAAACAAAAAAAACCCCCACAAAAACCTTCATTGGAAGTAATTGTTACGAGTCTCCCAAGAATCTCATGTCCATTCAGCTACCTCTCATTGGATGTTCATATCCCAAAGTGGTCGTTTCTATAGAAATATCGTCGTTTTATGCACCAATAAGGCCGGTAGAGGCATGTTTTTTTTTGTTTGTTTTTTTTTCTCTGCAGTTCCTGTTATCTCCTTTATAAAAGTCCTCCATCTCTGGGTCACGCCGATTCCTTAGCTCTCTGTTACATTGTGTAAAGGTTGGGCATCATCGGAGGGCGAAACCCATAAATATTGTCAAATGAATGAGCGGATCAATACATCCACAGGAACCGCGTTGTGGCTTTTTGTGTGTGTGAGAAGGGAGGGCGGTAGTATTTTTTCCCTTTCTCCCAAGATGGTTAGTAAAACTTTACCGCCTCTCACTGGGAGAATACCGTAATTACAGGAGTGGAAGGGCTCTTCTGCAGGTTTGGAGTAGCTCAGCCTTGAGTTTTCTGTTGGTTGTACTACTAGCCAGTGTTCAAACAGGGCTCAGGTAACAAGATTTTATTTCAAACGTGTTGCTCCTTAGATATCCCCCCTATTAGGAGCCCTGTCCACAGTCAGGGGCGCCACCAGCCCATAACCCAGGGGTTTCTTGTAAACCCCGGCCCAGTCCTCCAGCCTCTGTGCGCCTGTCTTCTGCCGCATCGGGGGACTCACTGGATCTCCGGGAAATCTGACCTTTTTGTCATGGGGTGGAGCACTCCCCTGAGTCCAACTGTTCGCTTCTGGGGCTCACAGCTGCTTGGTGGTCACTGCCGTTGTGGATATTCAGGCCTCTGACACTAACCACTCTTCCCTTCAAGATGGCGAGATCTCCCCTTCCGCGCCCATAGGTAGCTCCGGGAAGGGACCCAGCTGTGGGTGCTTCCCTGTCAGGGGCACCCTGATCAGCAGACCCCCAGTTTCCCCTGGTGTTCGCCTGTCTCTTGGCCCCCTGACAAGCACTCCCAGCGCGACCCTCAGCCGCTCTCCCCCTCCTCTTTGGGACCAGGCTCAGAACCCGCCTACCTGCTCTTCTGCCATTCCCCCCCCCTCTCTAAAGGTTTTATTTCAAATCTGTTGTCCTTGGAGAGCCTGAGGAATCAATACTACTGTTCCCATTTTGGAGAAAAGCTGGTTCTGGCTTATATGGTTGCGTTATCTTATTTCAGTGGGTCGGCAAACCGTGGCTCGAGAGCCACATGAGGCTCTTTGGTCCCTTGAGTGTGGCTCTTCCACAAAATACCACGTGCGGGTGTGCTCGTACAGTGCGATGGAAACTTCGTGGCCCACGCACAGAAGTTGGTCGGTTTTCGGCCTGGGCGAGTCTAATTTGAAGAAGTGGTTCAAACGCCGACCCACACTCGAGGGGCCAAAGAGCTGCATGTGGCTCGTGAGCCGCGGTTTGCCGACCACTGTCCTATGTAATAAAACCCTAGTATGCAAATTGACTGAACTGCAGGGTGACCGGTTGCTATGATGCACACTGACCACTAGTGGGCAGATGCTCATAGTGACTGGTCGATGTGCATATTAGCCTTTTACCCTATAGGATTAAACTACTGATTTATCAGAAGTTTAATGTAAATTCTTAACTAATTGATACTAAACGAAAACAAAAAACAATTCGGATGAATGGCAAGTAAAGCTTTAGGTCAGAAAAGAGCAGATTGCGAATTCATTATCTATTCGGAAAAAAAGTTTGTCAGGAAATAATTACTCTCTCTCTAGGATTTAAGAAGTTTCATTTTTGTGTGTGACTTATTATTTAGTTACTACACATCTACAAACTGATAGTTTTAGAAAAACTCTAGCTTTTTTTTTTTGGTAATTTTCTACATAGCATACCAAAATCAAAATATGGAAGGACAACAACCTGGACACTGACCTGTTGATGCTAGCGGAAGACATGGCGGCTGTCGCTGGCTTTTCCTATGAGAGTGTATTTGCGTTTCTTCCCGTAGTGAATAGTATGAACAAGGCTTTGGGAAAATACCTGCCAGAATTGTAGCACAGAAAATGGAGCCACAGACTCGTACATTGCTAAATTAAAAAAAAAAAAATCAGTATTGGTAAGCACATCATTAGTAAACTCATCATAGCTGTGGCAGACAGAGATTCCTAATTGCCTCTCTCATACCCATTTGCCCCCTTTGCTTTCTAACAGAAGGTGACATTTTGTTAGAAGCAGAAGTGAGCCCGGTTATACAACTGTACATTTCTTAGCCTCTTTTCCAGCTGGAGTAGCCAAGCGACCAACAGTCCTGGCCAATGGGACGCAGGCAGAAATTTCTGGATGAAGTTTTGGGGAAAGCCTTTTTACCCATTTCTTTTCCCTCCTGCCTAAAAATTAGATATGGTAGGACCAGAGCTGGACCAGTGTTCTAGAGACATTTAGAGAAAAGCCGAGAGGCTTACACTGAAGTTATTAGCCCATCTCTTCCTGAGCGGTCAGTAGGCACCTCTCTCTGAACTTCCGTTTCACTACCTTGCATAAGCCCTCTAATTGGGACTCCCTGTTACACGCTTCAGCATGTCAATCCTAACTGATAGGATAATGTGTGCGCCTATTACAACATGCCTTCAGGAGATTTGGAATCTTGCGATAACTTAAGGAATTTTTATCTAACTTTCGAGCCTGAAGACTCAGGGATTTTTTGGAATTACTCCTTTTAGATTTGATTGGGCCAGCTGTACGTCCAGACTGATGGCTGCCTGGTTACCGGGAGAGATTGTCTGGAGGAGCGGGCGTATGCATAAATAGCATAGCGTTTCCCGCTGCCATTTCGCCCACTCCTTTCATTTCAAGTCCCTGGCTTCATGTGGCTGCAGGATCTGTACGGAAACTCTTCCAGCTCCCTCTGAAGGGAGGAGGGGGGGTTCAGGTCGTTCTAGCGCAGTCAGGGTCATTTGGGTTGTTCAGGACTGGAATCTGACCGGTGGCCTGCTCTCCCTCAGCCAAGGTTAACTATGAGATTATATCTTTTTTTCCCCCCCTTACCCCACCGCTTTTAAAAAAATTATTCAGCCGAAACCGGTTTGGCTCAGTGGTAGAGCGTTGGTCTGCGGACTGAAAGGTCCCGGGTTCGATTCCGGTCAAGGGCATGTACCTTGGCTGCGGGCACATCCCCGGTAGGGGGTGTGCAAGAGGTAGCTAGTCTATGTTTCTCTCTCATCAACGTTTCTAGCTCTCTATCTCTCTCCCTTCCTCTCTGTAAAATATCAATAAAATATATTTAAAAAATTATTCATGTGTAATATGCATACAGGGAAAGCACACAGAACATACACGTACAGCTCTGTGACCTTTCACAAGCTGAACACGTGTGTAAACCAGCATCCGACGAAGAAAGAAATTCCTCTGTTGCCCCTGTGGATTATTAGTGTCCAGACTTCACGCAGCGTAGGTTAGTTTTTGTCTGCGTTTCTACTCTATATGCATGGAGTCATAGAGAATGCAGGCTCTTTGCCTGCTTGCTTTTGCTCCGCGTTTTCTGGTAGTTATCCATATTGTTACCCTGTTTCCCCGAAAATAAGACAGTGTCTTATAGTAATTTTTGCTCCCAAAGATGCACTAGGTCTTATTTTCAGGGGATGTCTTATTTTTCCATGAAGAAGAATATGGTACACATGTATTGTTAAATGAAAATAAAGGACATTTATTACCTGTATACGGTACGGTAGTACCGTAGTTGTCAACACAAACCAGACAAACTGTGAATCCTACAGTATCAAGAATTGACTCATTTATTCAGTGACAATCATGTCATCATCTTCTGGAACATCATCATCACAATCCAATTCCTGAATTTCCTGGTGAATTTCTTGTGACTCCATTTCCTTCAGAATCAGTGGATCAAATCTCTCATGTTTAGCAATAGCACTGTCTTTCAATGAGTTACTTGTTGTCAAGGTAGCCTGCTCGCAGTGCATTTGCAATGCAACTGTCAGTGATTTTCTCCCATGAATTCTTCACCCAAGTCACAGCTTCTTGCAGTTTAGGTTTCACAAAGTTTCCACGCTGATTTCTCTCCATTCATACAGCAGTGACGTCAGGACTCCGGGTAACGTCACTGGTTGCTAGAGGCCAGTCGGGGCAGCCCTAGTGACCGATTTATGGTAAATTAATTTTCATTCTGAGACAGAGCCTGGGGGCCTTATTTTCGGGGAGATGCCTTATATTTCACTCAGAAGGAAACCTGTAAGTAGGTCTTATTTTCGGGGAAACATGGTGTATATAATTAGAGGATGCAGGCAGAAATTTCTGGATGAAGTTTTTGGGAAAGCCTTTTTACCCATTTCTTTTCCCTCCTGCCTGAAAATTAGATACCCATGTTTCCCCGAAAATAAGACATCCTCCGAAAATAAGACCTACTTTATGGAAACATAATACATCCCCTGAAAATAAGAAACACGGTATATATAACTAGATGAGAGAGAATCATCGATCAGCTGCCTCTTGCACACCCCCGACTGGGGATGTGCCCCCATCCAAGGTACATGCCCTTGACCAGAATCGAACCCGGGACCTTTCAGTCCACAGGCCGAGGCTCTACCCACTGAGCCAAACCGGTTTCGGCCGCCATACAGCTTTGACAATGATGGGTACTGTCGCTGAGGACGTTCTAGCACATGCCTTTAGATCAGCATATGTAAGTGTCCTGTTGGCCCTGTATCTTGGAGTGGAATCGCTGAGTCATAGGGCCCCTGCAGTGTATGAGGGTTTCAGCTCCTCTGTATTCTCCCTAACACTCACGTCATTGTGTTTAGCTGACTCATGCTGGTGGGGTGTGTCTTGTGAGGTGCCTGCTCAAGTCTTTTGCCCATTTTTCTGTTGCGTTGTATGCCCTTTCTTATCTTTTGTGGGAGTCCTGTGTCAGATATTTGTTCTGTGAATATCTTTTCTGTTCTGCGAGTTACTCTTTCTTTTTTTTAAAATATATTTTATTGATTTTTCACAGAGAGGAAGAGAGAGGGATAGAGAGTTAGAAACATCCATGAGAGAGAATCATCGATCAGCTGCCTCCTGCAACCCCCCCCCCCCCCCACCGGAGATATGCCCGCAACCCAGGTACATGCCCTTGACCGGAATCAAACCCGGGTCCTTTCAGTCCACAGACTGAAGCTCTCTCCACTGAGCCAAACCGGTTCTGGCATGCGAGTTACTCTTTCGTTGTTTAAGCATATTTTGAGGAATAGGTCTTACTCATTCTATCAGCTTTTCCTTTACAGTTAGCACATTTTGGGTACTGTCAAAAATACATCTTTGTCTAGTCCAGGATTACAAAGATATGATGGTCTACGTTTTTTTCTTACGAAAGAATTATTGTTTCACCTTTTATATCTGATTATTTTCCCTTTTTTAAAAAAAAGTATATTTTATTGATATTTTAAAGAGAGGAAGGGAGAGAGACAGAGAGCTAGAAACGTCGATGAGAGAGAAACATCGACCTGCTGCCTCTTGCACACCCCCTACTGGGGAAATGCCCGCAACCAACGTACATGCCTTTGACCGGAATCGAACCCGGGACCTTTCAGTCTGCAGATCTACTCTCTACCACTGAGCCAAACCGGTTTGGGCTTCCCTTTTATATGTAGATCTGCCGTCTTTCTAGGATATGGGGGAGGAGTGTCGCAATACATTTTCCCCTCCATATGGATATTTAGTTAGCACCATTTATGAAAAAAGACTCACCTTGCCCTGACCGGGTGGCTCAGTTGGTGGGAGTTCTTGCTCACATGCACCAGAAGATGGCAGGTTCGAATCCTAGTCGGGGCTCGTACCTAGGTTGTGTGTTTGAGCCCCACCCAGTCAGCACATGTGCAGGAAGCGACCCATCGATGTTTCTCTCTCGCTCCCTTCCTCTCTTTCTAAAATCAATAAAAAACATATCCTCTGGTGAGGATTAAATTAAAAAAATGTATCCTTTCCCTTGCCACACTGCAGTGCCAACTTTGTTGTACATCAGGTAACCCAATCGCTTTTTGCACTCTCTTCTGTTCTATCCACCCTCTTGCGAATGCCACGGTGTCTTTGTTATTATAGCTGTGTAACATCTTAATTAATATTCATTTTGCCCGCCTTATAACTTCTGCCGTATACATCCCTCAGCCAATCTGACTCACATACCGGCCTCCTTGGTTATCGAGAGAATCCGGCGAGAACCTCTAACCTCTGAATGGGGTTTCAGACTTATTGAGCAAACAGAGTAATTTCTTGGTGCGCACACAACGCATCCCACTTAATCATCGCTCACTTTTAGCCTAAATCACTGCAGCGTGCGCAGCGCTCAAATATTTAGCTTAAATGTGTGTCTTTAATTGCCCCGAAGCCTCATTTTCCCATTTGTAAGTAATCAGCTGTTTTGTGTATGATGGCCAGCTCTGCGGATGCCGTGTTTGGGGATTAGTTTGCTCCAAAAGAGATGAAACGGGGAGGGTGAAATAAAAATAAGCCGGATCCATCTGGAAGGATGAATCATCCGCGCGTGACATTTGCAGGCAGCGATCTCTGTTACGGCGCGATGTTGTTGTCCATTGGAAAACCTCTCTCCCAATAATCCTGCCTTCTCCTTTCCCATTTCAAGTTTACTCAACGGGGGGACATCACATGCTTTCAGAGGAAAATAATTATTTTTTCCTCAAGATGGATCCTTCACGACTTTCCTCGTTTTCTTTGGGGAGTGGGGGGATAGGAACGAGGAGGTAGGGAGCCTTCTGGATACAGCGATTATGCGTTCCCTTAGCACGCATGACACAATATTTAAAATGGAGACTATCGCCAAAACCGGTTTGGCTCGGTGGATAGAGCGTCGGCCTGCGGACTGAAGGGTCCCAGGTTCGATTCCGGTCAAGGGCATGTACCTTGGTTGCGGGCACATCCCCAATGGGGAGTGTGCAGGAGGCAGCAGGTCAATGTTTCGCCCTCATCGATGTTTCTAGCTTTCTACCCCTCTCCTTTCCTCTCTGTAAAAAATCAATTATATATATATATATATAATCAATTGATAAAAAATCAATTATATATATATATATATATATATATATATATATATATATATATATATATAATTATATCTTTAAATGGAGACTATCTGGAGAAATTAAACATATATGGTTACTCCACTAACTTTGGGGAAGCTTTACTCTAGTGTTTAAAATAGGGGCCCAGTGGTCAGCGTACGGGGCCTGCATGAGTGTCTCCCCCCCCCCCCCACTTTCAATGAATAAACAGTGGGTTACAGGGAAGGGTTCATGTTTGATTCAGAAACTGGAACTGAATGCGAGGTAGACATAAAAGGCTCTAAGTGCACCTACTTGACTTTCATGACAGATGTGCCATTTCATTTATTGAAATTTTAATGTGAACACCCACAGTTAAGAATCACGTAATGGTGTCCTGTTTGAGTTGGAATGGCTGATCAATTCAAATCTGCTCTCATATCTGACAGCAGTCCCTTCATGCAACCTCCGGGCGGGGAGAACCTCGCCCGTCTTTTTGCTTAAAGATCTCCGGGGCAGCGTTTAATTTGCAGGTATTTATTGAGCGGATACTGATTTTCAAATTCTTTTATTTATTTATTTATTTTTTAAAATATATTTTATTGATTTTATACAGAGAAGAAGAGAGAGGGATAGAGAGTTAGAAACATCAATGAGAGAGAATCATTGATCAGCTGCCTTTTGCACACCCCCCACTGGAGATGTGCCCGCAACCAAGGTACATGCCCTTGACCGGAATCGAACCCGGGACCTTTCAGTCCGCAGGCCAACACTCTTTCCACTGAGCTAAACCGGTTTCGGCTGATTTTCAAATTCTTGATGAGCGCCGGGACTGCAAAGGTGAACAGACTAGGTGTGACTCCTGCCATTACGGAACTTTCCAACGAGAGCTGTGTGCCTCAGGCTTCTAACTTGGTGTATTTGCTTACTGGTAACAATAAATACATTTCCCCCAGCTTTATTGAATTACAACTGACATATGAATATTGTGTAGGTTTAAGATGTATAATTGGATGATTTGAAACACGTGTACATTGCAAGATGTTTACCACACAAGGTTTGTTTGCCTCTTAAAATTACAGGTTGCTTTCTTTGTTGTTGTCGTTGCTATTCTGGTGAGATTATTTAAGATCTACTCATTTAGCAACTTTCAGGTATACAACACAATGTTTGAAACACATATATATTGCAGCACATATCTTTGAAACACATCTCCAGTGGGGGGTGTGCAGGAGGCGGCTGATGGATGATTCTCTCTCATTGATGTTTCTAGCTCTCTGTCCCTCTCCCTTCCTCTCTGTAAAAAATCAATTAAAACACACACACACACACACACACACACACACACACAACACCACACAAACATTGAGCTTGAGCAAATTAGATACCATGTTCTGTGTTTCATATGTGGCGTCCACTTATTTTTACACGTGTGTTGTTCCTGCCAGGTGCTTTTCACACCGAGAGGCACATTTTCTCAGTGAAATGACTCCAAGATTTTGTGACGTAGGCGGATGGAAAAATAACGCATCGAGCAGAATATTCTTCTCCAGGGAGGGATACGGGAGCACGTCCTATTTCCTTAGAGGAGAGGTGCTCGAGAGAAGGAGAGTCTGTAAGCCAGATAAGATGTTATCTTATCGCCGGCACCTTTGCAGTTACTTAGTGGTGCCTCCTCAAGATAGGATCTTATCTTTCCGTCTGCTCTTTTAGAGTCCTCTTAACCAATATCAAAGAAATCACGGCTTGATGGTCTAAATCAGGGGTGGGCAAACTTTTTGACTCGAGGGCCACAATGGGTTCTTAAACTGGACCGGAGGGCCGGAACAAAAGCAGCCTGACCGTGCTGGCACTCTCATCTTGGGCTGCTGGTGAAGGAGCGGAGGGGAGAGCAAGAGAACCCTCCGCTCCTTTGGCTCCGCGGGCCGGATAGAACAGCTGAAGGGGCCGGATCCGGCCCGTGGGCCGTAGTTTGCCCATGGCTGGTCTAAATCATAACCTCCGGGATCTAAACGAACCTGGAAGTTGGATTGCAACAGTCAGTGTAACTTTTACACATGTGTTTTGTTTTTTTTTAAAGTCTATTTTCATGTTTTTAAACATTTTACTGATTTCAGAGAGGAAGGGAGAGGGAGAGAGAGTTAGAAATATCAGTGATGAGAGAGAAGCATTGATTGGCTGCCTCCACTGGCGATCTAGCTAGCAACCTGGGCATGTGCCCTGCTTGGGAATTGAACTGGTGATATCTTGGTTCATGGATCGATGATCAAATACTGAGCTACACCAGCTGGGCTAAACATCTGCTCCTTGAACAAATAACTCTTTAAAACGCAAAACTAATGTAATGGAATTCGTACATTGATGTGGGCGTGTTAAATGGTGTGATTTTTCTCAGGGGCAATTGAGGATTATGTGTCAAGAGCCTTGGAATGTTACTTTTGACCTAGTCATTCCACTTTTGGATCGTGTCCCAAGAAAGTAATATAAAATTAAAAAATATATATATTTAACAAAAGATACTCATTGAAGTGTTATAGCTAATGGTGAAAATTCGGTAAATCCTAATGCCCAACAAGAAATAGTTAACTGTGGTGTTTCCATGTAGAGGGATGTTACTTAGCTGTCATAGAGTTTATTGCTGAAGACTATTTAATAACAAGGAAAAAATTACGATATAGTAAGTGAAAAAAGGTATGAGGGCCTCTATAAGAAATCAAGCTTTAATGAATAATACATAGCAATTAAAGACACGAGTCAGACCTGTGTATACAGACCTGGAAAGATTATCAGGGAACATTACATGCAAAAAAGGCAAGGTGTAGAGCCACACACATACCCATGCACAGAAAGGAAAGCATGATATTTATCAAAGGACCACTATTTATAAATGAGCCACATTGCCGTTCCTATATGGGCATGTGCAGGCATTGGAAAAAGTCTGTTTAGTCTAATACTATAGCAGGGACTGGAATGGAGCCACTGTACCTCCTGGGTGGATTTTAACAGCGAGAAGGGTAATCCTGTACTAATTTATATTTTAAAGTAAGAAATGAAACACACACACACACACACACACACAAAACACAACAACACCCTGAAACTTAAGATTCTGCTTTGTAAACAAAGCGTCGGCCTGCGGACCGAAAGGTCCCGGGTTCGATTCCGGTCAAGGGCATGTACCTTGGTTGCGGGCACATCTCCAGTGGGGGGTGTGCAAGAGGCAACTGGTCGATGTTTCTCTCTCATCGACGTTTCTAACTATCTATACCTCTCAATTCTTCTCTGTGTAAAATCAATAAAATATATATATAAAAAAAACCAAGATAAAAGCATTGGATATTGTGGGAGGCAGGAGTTTGGACAGTTCTTCATTGTCTTTGTACTTTTCTGGATTTTCCAGAATTTTGGCAATGGGCAGGTATCAGTTTTATAACCAGAAAACAAACAAACAAACCCAGTAAGATTAAAAAAAAAAAATGCTGCTGAAACCGGTTTGGCTCAGTGGATAGAGCGTCGGCCTGCGGACTCAAGGGTCCCAGGTTCGATTCCGGTCAGGGGCACGTACTTTGGTGGCGGGCACATCCCCGGTAGGGGGTGTGCAGGAGGCAGCTGGTTGATGTTTCTAGCTCTCTGTCCCTCTCCCTTCCTCTCTGTGGAAAATCAATAAAATATATTTTTTTAAAAAATGCTGGCATCACAGGTAATAGCAGTGCCCTCTGGAGTAACAGTTGCCGGGGTTCAGACCCGGGCCCCGTCCTTGACCACCTGTGTGACTTCGGAGGGCAGGGCAGCTGCTTTCCTAGTCCCTCGGGCTTCCTTTGGAGGGTAAAGGAGCCGTGACACCTGTGGGTTAGCTTTCACATTTGGTGCTCAGCGTATGTTACATTCCTCCCGCCTTGCTTTTGCCTGTAATGCCATCAAATAGCTGAAACTTCCCCCAAACGTGAAAAATATCACAACACTATGAACAGAAACACAAATGTGTTCAAAAAGCAGACTGCGGCCGAAACCGGTTTGGCTCAGTGGATAGAGCGTCGGTCTGCGGACTGAAAGGTCCCGGGTTCGATTCCGGTCAGGGGCATGTACACTGGTTGCGGGCACATCCCCTGTCGGGGTGTGCAGGAGGCCGCTGGTCGATGTTTCTCTCTCATCGATGTTTCTAGCTCTCTATCTTTCTCCCTTCCTCTCTGTAAAAAAAATCAATAATATATATATATATATATATATATATATATATATATATTTTAAAAAAGCAGACTGCCAAATGACAGCGGGGAAGGGAGGGAGACCTGGGGGGAGATAAGAGAACAACCGAAGGACTGGTATGCATGCATATAAGTACAACCAATGGACACAGGACTCTGGGGAGGGAGGGCATGCATGGGAGGTGGGAGGGGGGAGGCATGGTAAGATATAACACCTTAATAAAAAAAATAGCATCGTCGAATAGCTTATGACCTGATAGTCTCGCAAATAACGCTGCTGCAGGACAGAAAGTGAGAGCACTCATTAGAGCAAAACAAAGCGGTGTGGCGTTTCACTTCCCAAGGTAGGAAGAGGCAGGCCTGCGCCTCCCCGTCCCGTAGGATCCCCTTGCTCGTCATCACGTGGTTTTCTTAAGCATCGTTTTAAAAACCCCCCGCCGGTTTAACACAGTGAGCTTTTAGAAAGCCGCGTCGGAGGTAAATTGCTATTTGCATTCATCGTGACTGTTCATACGCAGGAAAGAAAGCATTAGGATCTCAGGATAATAAAAAGTCTCGCAGCAGCAATTGGATATGTGAAACGAGACCTCTCCACTCATTTCGGAGCTTACGTTTCAGGGGCATGAGAGAACGAGGGAAAATAGACACCAACACAAAATTCTCCAGGCAGTTCGAGAATATATTCTTCTTATGTTGATGGCAAGTGCAGTAGAAATGGGGACATGTCGGCTGCAGAGGGGCGTTGCGGGCTTACAGAGGAGGCTTAGCCCTCCCAGTCAGTGAGGTGGCGAAGGGGGCATCTAATTCTGGGCTCACTGGGCTTCGAAACATCGACGTGGCTGTCTCTAGTTTTGCTGCCTCTGGATGTTTTCATGAAGAAGAATTTTTTTTTTTTTTTTGGCGATTTGGTGGTTATCAAGTGTTTCTACTATTCCATTTGTTTCCTTATTTAGTCACATTTCTCGAGTGAGTGCATTTGATGCCATCTCTAGTCCTTCTTCTTCCTCCAGTCTTCCTCTTGCATGGCAGCCCTCAGGAATGCCGCACTGAAGCAGAGCGTGGGGTAGGTTTTCATGTGGTGGGGGTGCGGGTGCCGTGGGAAACCGCCCTGGCGTGTGACTCTGAGTCAGCAGCGGGGTCTCGGCTAACGGTCTGCAAGCCCTCTCTCCTGGAGGGTCTGTGAGGAAGAGAAACCTCAGTTTTAATGCCAACTCCATGCTTTTTGTTAAATGTAAAATTCTTTTTTTTTTTAAAAAAAATATTTTTATTGGTTTCAGAGAGGAAAGGAGAGGGAGAGAGAGACAGAAGCATCCATGATGAGAATCATTGATCAGCTGCCTCCTGCATGCCCCTTACTGGGGATCGAGCCCACAACCCGGGCATGTGCCCTGACCGGGGATCAAACCATGACCTCCTGGTTCATAGGTCGGTGCTTAACCATTAAGCCACACTGGCCAGGCTTGCAGTGTGTTTAATGTGCTATCAATGAACTTGAAAAGGTGGACAGAAGATCGCTGTATTATACCTTTTAGATGTTGCAAAAGAAAGTCTTCACTTACGTAGAATTGGAAGGTGATATTAATTTTTTTCCATATCAATTCATTTGAGGGCATATTAAGGAAATGTGGTACCTTTTTCCTTCTGGAGGAAAATATTGTCCGAAAAGTTGCATTTTTCTCCTCCTTTGATGTACGCAGTTTGTAAGGGCTCTTTAAAAATCCTTTAAAAAGCCTCCCAGTGTACTTTGAAGTCTCCAAACAGGAAGTGTGAACGCATCAGAAGACAACCCTATGATTGAACTTAATCAGTTACAAGTCTTGTGACTCCTGGCCGCTGGCCTCATCCAGCTTTGACTGGGGATAGAACTAGGTCAGCATCGGTTCCATTTTTTTTTTTTGCAAGTTGTGGTATGCTTTATTTTACTTTATTTTATTTTTTTAAAATATATTTTACTGATTTTTTTACAGAGAGGAAGGGAGAGGGATAGAGAGTAAGAAACATCAATGAGAGAGAATCATGGATCAGCTGCCTCCTGCACACCCCCCACTGGGGATGCGCCCGCAACCAAGGTACATGCCCCTGACCGGAACCGAACCTGGGACCCTTGAGTCCGCAGGCCGACGCTCCATCCACTGAGCCAAACCAGTTTGGGCTTATTTTATTTTTTTAAAAATAAATCTTTATTGTTCATATTATTACAAATGTTCCTCATTCTCCCCCCCCCCATTGCTCCCCTCCACCAAGTTTCCATCCCACCCTCTGCCCTTTCCCCATCCCCCATTGCCCTCATCCATAGGAGCAGTTTATGTTCAGTTTCTTCCCGCACCCCCCCCCACTCCTCATTTCCCCGAGAATCATCAGTCCCCTCCCCTTCCATACCTCTGATTCTACTATATTCACCAGTTGATATTGTTCATCATGATTTTTACTTCCCTTGGTTTTTAGATTCACTTGTTGATAGCTACGTATCGGTTCCATCTTTAATGCACAAACACCCTTGGTCTTCAGCGTTGGCTTGTTCACATAGGAGCGCGATAACATTCTCCTCACTTCTTTTTTTAAAAAAATATATTTTATTGATATTTCACAGAGAGGAAGGGAGAGAGAGAGAGAGCTAGAAATGTCGATGAGAGAGAAACATCGACCAGCTGCCTCTTGCACACCCCCTACCAGGGATGTACCCGCAACCAATGTACAAGCCCTTGACCGGAATCGAACCCGGGACCTTTCATTCCGCAGACCGACGCTCTACCACTGAGCCAAACCGATTTTGGCACGTTCTCCTCACTTCTGAGAATTGCGGAGAAAGCACTTGATTGCTGTTTTTAATCGGCGGCGTGAACATTATTGACCCTTTGCTGGGTGCAGGGCGCTGCTGGGCTGGTAGAGGAGGAATGAATTAGAATCAGCTGTAGCCCGTCAGTGTATTCCCAGTGGAACGTGGAAGGTGGACCTGGGTGAGGAAAAAACAGGGGTACCGAGTCGGGGGAAATGCCCCTTTTGAGACAACCTTGAGGTTAGCCACCATCTTCAAGTTCCAAACTGAAACGTGGATGTCATGGTACGCATCTCTTAAAGACCCATTCCAGTAGCGTGGTGGATGGTAGAGAGGAGTCTGAGGGGAGACCAGGAGGAAGGATAGGCCCCTTTAAAATCTCATCCCTTGTGTTTTGATTGGTCACCCTGGCAAATTAGTCTGAAATGCCTAAGGAGCCCACAGGGTGGAATTCGAAATGGCGAGAGTGGATCAGACCAGTGGTTTAATCTCAGTATTTGATTGCCACTAGTGACCTACAGTTAAGAATAGAGTTTAGATTTTACTGCTATGGGAGATCATGGTTTTCTTTGTTGTTAGTTCCTTAAAGGTTAAGAATTGCCCTGTTTCTTTGAGCAGTGATTTATAGCTCTGTCTCAGTCCCCCCTCCCCAAGATGTGTTAGTTTTATATCTCTATTTATTGCCTTTTAAGTTCTGATTTTCATAATTTTGTTCAATACTACAGGGGACAGAATGTAAACCTTTTTGTTTTGCTTGTCTTATTCATCATAAAAGGATACTACTAAAATGACAGCTTTGGATTTGATGAACTCAAATCTAGGTAGTACCTTTGCTTTATATAGAGTGTTTGGTGCTAGCCATTGCCTTTTCTAACTGAAGACTTTTATTTTTGGACTCCCTTTATTTGATGATGCTTTAGTTGAACTGCCTTTTTTCAAAAAAAGCATTCTTTTATATATATTGATTTCAAAAAGAAAGGGAGAGGGAGAGAGAGGTAGAAACATCAGTGATGGGAGAGAATCATTGATTGGCTGCCTCTTGTATGCCCCGCACCGGGGGTCGAGCATGTGCCCTGGCCGGGAATCGAACCCTGACCTCCTGGTTCAGAGGTTGATGCTCAACCACTGAGCCACGCCAGCCAGGCATCGGTCGAACGTCTTTGAGCCTGCATTAGCTCTGTCCCATTTGGATGTTTCTCTCTGTGACATTTAAGCACTTTCAGTTGGAATCAGTACTAAAAACCAACTCGAGTCAGTTTCTGATCCAGGAACCAGCTGACCCAGGCATGGCTCTGATGTTTAAAAACTGTGATTCCTTTGAAGGCAGGGATTGCACTGTATTGATTTATGCCCGGGGACTAGTCTGGTACCAGATCCCGGCGGGCTGTTCATACTGGCTTGTTGAATACATGAATGAATGGGATATTGTCAAAGGCTTCATGCATATCTGAGTTAGATGAAGTGCTTGGTTTCCTTTGATCTATGTAAATACTATGAAATAAGTCCCAGTAAATTATTCAGGCCTAATGTCCTTTAAAACATCACTTGTGACAGTAGCAATGATCACCCCACAAGAGTGCTCACAAACAGTAAGTGTAGCACATCGTTTAAGATCAAGAATTAGCCATGTCATTCGTTGCCTGCTTGAACTAGGACCATGGTCGGCAAACTGCGGCTCTTTGGCCCCTTGAGTGTGGCTCTTTCACAAAACAGCACGGCCTGGGCGAGTCTGTGTTGAAGTGGTGTTAGAAGACGTTTAAGTTTAAAAAATTTGGCTCTCCAAAGAGATTTCAATAGTTGTACTATTGACACCAGGTATTTGGCTCTGTTGACTAATGAGTTTGCCGACCACTGAACTAGGAGAATGGGAAAATCATGGTGATAACTAGGCTGACAGAGAGGCAGGAAGATTGTCACTCTCATTATTTGTCGGTGACTTTATAAAATGGTTAATCCTCTTAGAAAAGATTTAAAAAAAATAAGTATGGGAACCATCAAAACATCTAGACTGTTTGACTCAACGTTATAATTTTAGAGTCTAATGAAGTAGTCCAAAATGAGAACTAGCTATATATAGAAAGAAGTTAATTGCAGAATTATTTGCGCAATTGAAGACTATTATAGTGTTAAACGTTGAGTAAGTTAATTATTTCTCGGCTTCATTTTCTTATCTGCAAAGCGGAGATAATCATAGCACCTTTCTCACGTTGTAAGGAATAAATGAAATGTTGGCGTAGTATTTAGCATATGCAAAGCACTTGAATCTGGCCGCTACTGCTGGGGTGTTTTATTCTTTTTGATGCACCGGTCCCTCGTTTTCTGGAGACTTTTATATGATTGGGTCAAGGCATTGAGTTAGGTTCAATGGGAGATGAAGAAATAAAAGTTGCCGTTCTTGTTTACAAGGAACTTGAAATTTATTTGGGGACCACAATGTATTTATCAATAATTTTAATTACAGTTGAGTATGTGGTAAGTGACCTTAGAAAGTTACAAATGCTATGAGAGCCCTAATACAGGGAAGATGGCAGGTTACTTTGGGTCTGTGGAGGTGGAAAGGTGACAGTTTTACTGAGCTTTGAAGGATGACTAGAATTTTGGGAAGGAAAACTATGAGATGATGTTACATGAACAAAGCTGCAGAGGTTAGAGCATGCACAGAGCTGCAGAGGTCAGAGCATGCACAGAGCTGCAGAGGTTAGAGCATGCACAGAGCTGCAGAGGTCAGAGTATGCACAGAGCTGCAGAGGTTAGAGCATGCACAGAGCTGCAGAGGTCAGAGCATGCACAGATCTGCAGAGGTCAGAGCATGCACAGAGCTCCAGAGGTCAGAGCATGCACAGAGCTGCAGAGGTCAGAGCATGCACAGAGCTGCAGAGGTTAGACTAGAGCATGCATAGGATCAGAGTTATGGAGACAAGGCTGAGGAGAGAACAAGTCCCCGGGTTGGGGTGGTGTGAATGCTAAGCCGAGTTGTCATTTTATTCACGTGACCTTGGTAAGCCATGGCTTTTGTGACCCTAAAAGAGCTATGGTTTAGGTCACAAGGGTGGGCAAACTTTTTGACTCGAGGGCCACAATGGGTTCTTTAACTGGACCGGAGGGCCGGAACAAAAGCAACCTGACCATGCTGGCACTCTCATCTTGGGCTGCTGGTGAAGGAGCGGAGGGGAGAGCAAGAGAACCCTCCGCTCTTTTCGGCTCCGCGGGCCGGATAGAACAGCAGAATGGGCCGGATCCGGCCCGTGGGCCATAGTTTGCCACGGCTGGTTTAGGAAGTTCCAATAACTAAACTGCAAATAATGTGGTAGAGGCAGGAAAGGCAGGACATGGGAAGACTACTTTTTTGTTTTTTTAAAAAATCCTCACGGGAGGATATGTTTTTACCAACTTTAGAGAG
This sequence comes from Vespertilio murinus, assembly GCA_963924515.1. Lineage (NCBI taxonomy): Eukaryota > Metazoa > Chordata > Mammalia > Chiroptera > Vespertilionidae > Vespertilio > Vespertilio murinus. The sequence goes on along the minus strand of OZ004720.1, from coordinate 16,746,191 downwards.
AGGGGAGTAGGGAGAGAGAGGAAGAAAGAGAGAGGGGAAGACAGGGAGAGGGACAGAGAGGGAGACAGGGACAGTTGCCTCCCTACATGCACCAGGATTCGAAGCAGTTACCTTTTGGTGCTCAGGCTCCAGCCAGCTGCCCCCCACTGGCCAGGGCAGGAAGAGTAGCGCCCCCTCTCTTCCCCCAATGGCCACTACCACTATTTACTCATTCATTAAATAAACATTTGTTGCTTGCCCATTTTTTTTTTTAACCTGAGCCAGGGAGTGGGCCTGAGCCAGTGGTCGGCAAACTCGAGAGCCGCAGTTGGCTGCTCTGTTGACTTGATGAGCTTGCCGACCACTGGCCCAAACCATCCGTTGGTTATCCCCGGAGGGCTCCCGGATTGCAAGGGGACAACAGGCTGTGCATTGCACTGGCGTCTGGAAAATAGTTTCATGAAGATTGAACGGCATTTGAGTTGGATTTTGGAGAGAGGTGGCTTAGTTGCAACAGATTGATGGGTTAATGTGAGCACAGACACAGGTGGGACCGTATAGAACACGTTTGGAAAATGGCCAGTATCCCACTGGAAATAATGTGGGGGAGTGAGAAGGATTAATTGGAGATGATGTTCAGGCTAACGTGCTGTGGAGTTTGGACTCTGCGTTGTAGGTGTTTGGAAGCGCTCGGAAGTATTTTACTGGAGCAGGAACAGATGTCACTCGGTTTGTGTTTCAGGAAGGCTATCCTGGGCGGACGGAGAGGTGGTTGGGGGTCATGGTAGGAGAATGAACTCTGGAGTCTTCAGTCCTGGGTCCCCTCCTGGCTCTGTCACTATGGATAATCTGATCAGTGTGCGCTTCCTCACCTGTAAGATGGGGGTAATGGTAGTACTTATAGAACTGTGATGATGAATACATGAGATTATGCAGTGGAGTGCTCACTGCATGTGTTAACACACACACACACACACACACACACACACACACACACACACACAAAATGTTAGCTCTAGAACAATGTCATTCTGGAACAGGGCAAGGTCTAGAGGTAGAAATACCATACAGAATATAGAGAAGTCAATCTATAGTATTCAATAAGGTATATACTATGCTAGGGCTTTTATTTTTATATGAGAGGTCCAGTGCACGAATTTGTGCACCTTGAAAGGAACTGTGGGCTGCGAGGCTGTGGTGGGCACAGGGGTGGGTCTCAGCCCATCCTCCATGCCCCTGCCCGGCCCCTTCAACCATGGCTCCCGGTCCCCTGTCTGCCAGGAGAATTGATTTTACCCGAGCTTACGGGAAAAATTGGGCTTATTCACAAATGTAATTGAGAAAATTGAAAATGACTTTACGTCATCAAGAACCTTGGGGTCAGTGGTGACTCAGCTTTTTCTCTGGCTCATACCCGCTATAGCAGCAAACGTCGTTGTCCCTACCTGCAAAATATGTCAGGAACCCGGCCACATCCCCCTTCCTCCATCGCCAGCCCTCTCCTGTGAGTCATTACCCCATTGGCTGGAGCAAGGCAACAGTCCCGCGCTAGTCGCCTTGTGTGAACTGGGCCCTGTGCTGGACTGTCTCACACATCAGATTACTCCTTTTTCACATAAGCAAGGTCATCTTCCTCTTTTGTTAATAAAATATTTTTATTGATTTCAGAGAGGAAGGGAGGAGAGAGACAGAAACATCAGTATGAGAGAGAATCATTGATCAGCTGCCTCCTGCACATCACCTGCTGGGGATGGAGCTCACAACATGGGAATGTGCCCTGGTGGGGAATCAAACCAGTGACCTCTTGGTTCACAGGTCAATGCTCAACCACTAAGCCATGCCGACTGGAGGTCATCTTCCTCTTTTACACAAACCTCTCGGTTGCTCCCTGTTTCAGGGGTTCGTAGCACAGCTTGAAAAGTCCTACATGGTCTTTTGGCCATTTCTTCTGGTCACTCCACCTGCCCACCCTGTCACACTGCACTAGCCATCTAACTGCTTGGGTCCCGGCACTTTGGCACTTACCGGCCCTCTGCTTAGATGGTCCTCCTTTCCACAGGTTTCAGCTCTAGACTAAAGCTTGACAAACATTTAAAATTTCAGTTCCTGCCGAGGTCGGTTTGGCTCAGTGGATAGAGCGTCGGTCTGCGGACTGAAAGGTCCTGGGTTGGATTCCGGCCAAGGGCACGTGCCTGGGTTGTGGGCTCCATCCCCAGTGATTCTGTTTTTTTCTAATGAGTAAAATGGGTATATTGTTACCTAGCTACTCTACAGGGTTGAATTAAATAAGAAGACAGTTATATCACATAGTTGGTGCCTAATAAATGGAAGATATATTACATCATAATTTTATATTGCATGGATTGCAAGTGCATGTCTTTTCATATGTTGATAGTTTTGATATATTACTTCTAATTTTCCAAAGGTATCTGACAATATTAGCTGACATATTTTAAATCCATTCAGTTGTCATGGAATCAAGTCAGTTTATTTTGCAATTTTTAAATTTCAAACAGCAGGTATATTTTGAATTAATGTTACTTAAAACGGTACCAGGGGTTATTAATATGAAAAAGTGACAATTTCTGCTTGTAAAGGTTTACAAAATGTTCAGATCTACATTATTGAAGCTCTGTAGCTGGATTTTAAAATTATACCGTGGATGTTCTTGGTCACTTCGTGATGTTAGCGTAAGTCAAGTGCACAATATGGCTCAGTGAAATAAAATTACGTATTGAAATTTTTGAGGTGCAGTTATCAACTTTACTAGACAGCCTTTTCATGCTTCTGCAGCTGCTGTGGTTAATTTAACATTTTGTGGTGTAAGTTTTACCCCTTAGATGCTCTTATAGTCTTGCATCTCTCAGGTCAGATAACTAGCTTCATGCTAGGAAATTCAGATTTTAACGAACCGGGAGGCAACAGTGAGAAAAACATTATTTCTCCCGAGTCCTCCGAATATGATCCAAGAAGGCACATAAGATATACCTAACTGGCTTGTAAAAAAACAACGTTGCAATAATGACTGATTAAAAAAAATATTGAGTTGTTTTGCCACTTAGTTGCTATAGCGCTCAATGGCACTCTTGTGGTCATGATCTCTAGAAAACGCTTCACGTAGACACATCCTTGGACTCTTTCTTCGTACCTCACCCCCCTCCCCAGCCGTGTCGAGAAATGTAAAACTGCATGTGTAGCGAAGCAGAGTCATTGGGCGAGAAAAGGAATGGATATCAGGAAAAATAACTCAGGGGGACAGTTCACTTGAAAGTCGCTTTGGAGTACGCTGGATGTGCAGGGTAGCACTTTCGCAAACGGTTATGAAGATTTGTACACGTGTAAACGCAAACAAGGGGTCCTCCGGATAGTTTCCTCTTTTAAGTACGGTACACAGAGGTGTACCGCTGGAGGCTACTGAGGCGGAAGTACCATCTGAGATGCAACGTGGGATAAAAATACACGGCGCTGGGAAAACAGTAGCAGGGAAATCAGTCTAAAGAGGTAGCAACCGGTGTTTGCATAGAGGAAGTCCTTTGGAAAAAAAAATACGACGAAAAGAAATAGAGGTTGCAGTTGCAGCCATCTTTCAGGATGTGTGCTTTTATCTGTGTGGACATGGTTTATCATTGTATTTGATTTCTGTGCAGCTGTACTAATAAAAGGGTAATATGCTAATTAGACCGGACATCTTCTGGGCAACCTTCCAGACGTCCTCCCGGACAAAGCTAGGGTGGCAGAGGCGGTTAGGGGGATCAGGCCGGCAGGGGAGGGCAGGTAGGGGGATCAGGCCGGCAGGGGAGAGCAGTTAGGGGGATCAGGCCGGCAGGAGAGGGCAGGTAGGGGGGTCAGGCTGTCAGGGGAGAGCAGTCAGGGGGATCAGGCCGGCAGGGGAGAGCAGTTAGGGGGATCAGGCCAGCAGGCAGGTGAGCGGTTAGGAGCCAGCGGTCTTGGATTGTGAGAGGGATGTCCACGTTGGATGTCCACCACGGGGTCCTGGCTCGGAGAGGGTGCAGGCTGGGCCAAGGCCCCCTCTGCCCGACCCCGGGCACGAATTTTGTGCGCCGGGCCCCTAGCACAGATATAAAGGTGGCTGGTCACCAGTGCTGTTTTGGGGGCGTTAGGGACAGGGCCCCGTGTTCCTGTGCTACCCTGCCAAGGAAGGACACGAGCCACATGTAAAGAGGCGGCACCATGAAAAGGCCAGGCAGACCCAGAGCATCGTGTCTAAAGGAACTCCGAGGCAGCGAGCGAGGAAGATGCGTCCATTACAGCAGAACAGCAAAAGGTCACTGTGTCGGTCTCTGCATTAACACTCTGCTGAATGTTACACAGGCTCTCCCGTCAAGGAGGGAAGGATGTCATATCGCCATGGAGTGCTACTCCAGCCCGTCAGAACCTAACGAGCACTGATAGCCAGCGTCAGGAATATTTTGCAAAGCATTGCGCAGTTGATCTGTGACCTTAACTTCTTAAAAATTAAATGCAGGTGTGTTGTTTTTTTTTTGGGGGGGGGGGCGATTTGAATAAGGACCTTGTAAGTAGAATCCTAGTTTCTTTTTTGTATACCTTTTAACTAAACTGGAATAAAACCAGTGGATGGGCCGAAGCGGTAGAGCTCAGTGGTAGAGCATCGGTCTGTGGACTGAAAGGTCCCGGGTTCGATTCCGGTCGGGGGCATATACATTGGTTGCGGGCACATCCCCAGTAGGGGGGGATGTGTGCAGGAGGCAGCTGGTCGATGTTCCTCTCTCATCAACGTTTCTAGCTCTCTATCTCTCTCCCTTCCTCTCTGTAAAATATAAAAAAACAAAACAAAAACAAAACAAAACAGTGGATGGTAGGTTAGTGAGTCACAAACTTTCTTACCAAGGCACACATAGCAGTAAATAAGAGTTAAGTAGCACTGCATTTACTTCTTGTCTTACAAATCCACATGCACACAGCTTAATCTATTCACATGTATAGAAATATAACAGTATGTCAAATGGACACCCCCCCCCCCCCAGATGGGGTGCCATTTTTAACGCTGTGTATTCCGTGGCACTTGGGTATTGTGCTTCTATGTTAAGGGTAAGGGGCTGAGGGTCAGTTTTGATTTGGTTACCGGGTTTAAAACTTGATAGTTTGAAATGGCTCACACTAGGATGTGCAGCCAGCATTTATTTCACTTTTCAAACACAGGCGTTTGTAGTCTGTGGTTGGGGTACAAAGGCAATTACACGTTATTTTAGATGCCAATTATCGAGCACCAAGGGGAAACTTCCCCACAATTCTTATCAAAAAGCAAAGAAGGCCAATGCTTTTCCCCCCAGTTAAAAATATGAACTAACCTCACTAGTGATTCAAAAGACAGACCTGAGTTGATGCCGGTTGTTGGTACAGTTCTGGTGACAATAGATATAAATCTTTTTCAAGCTGGAAGAGAGGCTACAAAAAAGGAAGAAACCAACCTAACTTACTTCAAGTATAGATAAGGAATGTACCACTCAGCAGGTGAGAAGAGCTGTTAACTGACTTGAAACATAATTTAAAATTATTAAAAACCTTCAAATAAGATCTGCGAGAACCTCTGAAGAGCACACTCTTTCTGTGTGGACAGTGTTTTTGTCATCCAGATCGGGAGTGTACAAAAATCTATAACAATAAAAGAGCAATATGCTAATTAGACCGGATGTCCTTCCGGACGGCCTTCCGGATGAAGCTGGGGCTGCAAGGGAAGGCCTGGCCTGCACCCTCTCTCAGGAGGGACCCTTCAGGGGATGTCGAAGAGCCAATTTTGGCTCAATCCCCGCAGTTCAGGCTGAGGGACCCCACTGGTGCACAAATCTGTGCACTGGGCCTCTAGTAATAATAATAAAAATACTAGTTGTAAACAGTTTAAGCAGTGGTTCCTATGTTCATTATTTTCTTGCTTTTTAATATAATTTTATTACATCTCTATGTACCAAAATATATTTACTGTTTCAAGAACTCCTTTTAAGTTTTATAAAAATATCATGATGCGCGATCCAGTCTTTGTGATTTCTTCCACTTATTGTTACATTGCTAACATTCTTCCGTATTATTACTGCTCATTAAATATTGATCCACCTTATATTGTTATGTCTATGTCACTCTATGACCATAACCGGAATTTAATTATCTGGTCTTCTGTTTGTGGACATTTGGGTTGATTCTCCCATTTTTTTTGTGTTTCTTTTTGTTTTGTTACTGTGAACGGTGCTTCTGGAATTATATTCCTATGCTTGTTTCCTATTGTGCATGTACGCGAGCTTCTCTCGGTTACATGCCTAGGAAATGAGGTGCTAGGTTATGGCATATGTGAATTTTCCACTTCAGGAAACAGTGTCAATCTCTTTACCAGAGTGAGTGTGCTGTGGCAAATAGCTTTCTGCTTCTGTGTGTTATGAATGCAGATAAGGGCTCCTACTCTCATGGGAATCGTATTCCAGCTAAATAAATACGGGAGATATTTCAAGAATTACCGCGGTATTATGCAAAAAACAAGTGTGTGTGGGGGGGTAGGAGCTGGGGGGTTGGGAGCTGGGCGATGGGTGGTCTTTACTCAGTTTCTCATTGTTAGAGGTAGAGGTCGCTTTAGTCGGTGTGATTGTGGAAGGCCTCGGGGAGGGACATGTGAGGCAAGACCACTCAGAGGCAGCTGTGTCAAAATCTGGGACTCGAGGTGTGGCCAGCGCAGAGGCCCTGGGGAAGGGATGGACAGGGTCTGTAGCAGGAACAACAACAACAACAACAACAACAAAACACCATTGTCATTGGGAGGCAGGGAACCAAGAGGGAAGTGAGAGGTGGGCCGAGCCAAAGCCTGACGGTGCAATGAAGAGCCATAAAAAAATTGAAATAGGCGAGTGATAACGAGCTTACTAAAATTTTGGAAATGTCACTCTCACTGCCGTTTTGGTAACGAATACCAGACAGGAATGAAAACGGGGAGATCCATTAGAAGCCATTGCCAGTCTAGGTGGACGGTGACGAGGCCTTAGACCAGGGGTGGGCAAACGTTTTGACTCGAGGGCCACCATGGGTTCTTCACCTGGACCGGAGGGCCGGAACAAAAGCCACCTGACCATGCTGGCACTCTCATCTTGGGCTGCTGGTGAAGGAGCGGAGGGGAGAGCAAGAGAACCCTCCGCTCTTTCGGCTCCGCGGGCCGGATAGAACAGCCGAAGGGGCCGGATCCGGCCCTCGGGCCGTAGTTTGCCCACGGCTGCCTTAGACTAAGGTGGCAGTGGAGAGGAGAGAAATAGTGAGATTCAGGATATGTCTTAGATAAAGTGACAGGAATTGTCGATAAATTAGGTTTGGGTTTTTAGGGAGGTATAAGCTTTTAATGTAGAAAACATGCCTCTTAATGGTAAAAAAAGAAAAAAGCAATATGTTATTTAGAAGCTTTGTCTCTGATTTAAATAACTTGCTCAGTGATTTTAGGAGTATTAATTGATTTTTTTTTTTTTTTAACTCATCCACCTGAATCTGTGTTCTGGGCTGTTCCAGCAAATGTGAAGGTTGGTAGCCGGGCCTAGCTCCAGTCCTTCCCTGCACATTTTCTATCACTGTCCCGCTTCTGTGGCCGGAAACCCTCCTGAGACATCCATTAATAGCATCACTAATCTCATCAGAAAAGTTGTCAAGCTCATAATGTCAGTTACAAAATTTCCAAAAATCCAACTTTACTTGAAAGTTCAAACTTTATCATTGCAGATAACTGATCATTATTTTCCTTTAAGTGACAGGCTCATTTCATTTTTGAGAAAATATCTGCCTTATATCATAGTTTGAGTAACTGTATTTTTTTAAAAAATATATATTTTATTGATTTTTTACAGAGAGGAAGAGAGAGGGATAGAGGGTTAGAAACATCCATGAGAGAGAATCATCGATCAGCTGCCTCTTGCACACCCCCTACTGGGGATGTGCCAGCAACCAAGGTACATGCCCTTGACCGGAATCGAACCTGGGACCTTTCAGTCCACAGAACGACGCTCTATCCACTGAGCCAAACCGGTTCTGGCCGTAATTTGTCTTGAACCTCTCAAATAAAAATGGTATTCAATGAAATTTTGCTCCACTTTTTGTTCCTTTTTTCCTTCTGCTAACTTTGGGCTTTGTTTGTTTTTCTTTTTCTAGTTCTTTAAGGTGAAATGTCAGGTTATTATTTTTTGTTGTTGAGATTTTTCTTGTTTATTGAGATGGGCCTGTAATGATAAAACTTTCCTCTAATTACCACTTTTGTTATATCCCCCAAACTTTGATATGTAGTATTAACATCTTCATTTGTCTCTGTATCTTTTGATTTCTTTTATTTTTTTTTCTTTGACCTAAAGAAAAAAATTATGCATAGCCTTGTTTAATAGCATGTTATATAATCTTTACATCTGTGTGGCTTTCCCACTTTCTCTTTTGCAGTTGATTTCCAACTTCAGAGCACTGTGGTTGGAGAGTAAGCTGGGTGTGATTTCAGTCTTACTAAATCTGTTGAATCTAGTTTTGTGTCTCAACATATGGTCTACCCTTGAGAGTGTTCCATGTGTGCTAGAGAACAAGGTATAATCTGGTGCACTGGGACAACAGGCTCTGTCAATATTGATTGTGTACATTTGGGCTAAAATGTCATTTCGGACCAGTATTTCCTTATTGATATATATATATTTTTTGGACGATCTATCCTGGTAGTCAGTGAAAAATGAGGCTTGTTCGTCTTGCATCGTAAGCACTCAGGTGATTTTTCTCGAGACAACCACGTGTTGTGTTTTGAAATCTAAAGTGCTTTTATGCATTCTTCCCATTTCATCACACAGCACATTACATAGATCATGGATTCACCAGTTCGATTCCAATCAGGGCATATACCTGATTGGGCTTGATCTCACCCCCCCACCCCCAATAAGGGGTGAGCAGGAAGCAGCCGATCAATTTTTCACTCTCACATCGATGTTTCTTTCCCTTTCTTCTCTCTCTAAAAATCAATAAAAAAATAAAACAACAAGACCATCAACACAGCAGAGTAAACATTTGCAGACGGACCATAAAGTATTTATGTGCTATATAACAGTGAAAAATTATTTTAGTTTAATTATTGCGTTTTAGGCTTATATCTTACAAGTTAGCCAATCATTGAGTTGGTTTGAATGTTATTTTGAAATCATTTAGTTTAAAGATAGCTTAATCATTTTTTTTAAAAAGGTCTACTCTGAGGCACACACTTATGTTATGTTACTCATTAGAAATATTAACTTAAGAGTATTTCCTCGTTTAATTTGATGTCTCAAATTTAGCTTGTAGAGGACAGAAATGCCTAAATTAGACAGTTGCTTCCTTTCTTGTCATAATCTAAGAACAATGCTTTTCCTTAAGATGTTTTGTAATGAAATTTTTAAAAAAGTAAATAAAACAAACCGTAAATATGTATGGAATACAGATAGTGGCGTCATTCGTTGCATGTTTTACCTGGATTTTTACTATAAACTCAAATGGGAGCGATTAAGGAGAGTACAAAAACAATCCAGGTACAAAAACAATAGTATTGCTCCATAGCATCGAAGCATTTTCTCAAAGATATGGATTGTGGATTTGGAAAGCAATAAGTAGTTTCTTTTTAAGAATGTTTCACAGAATAATCTGATTTGGCTAAGCAGTAGAAGGTTAGACTTTGGGTTCATGTGCCCGGCCTCTCTGTTACAGTAATTATGTCTTTCACAAGACTGCCACCTGATGTTCCAATTCTTCATTAGCAGCTAGCTCATTATTTCATTTAGCAGCTTAAAGTAGTTTCGTTCCTTGTTATTTGGCCACATTAATATTACATATCCGTATCTCTTAGTATCCGTATCTCTTAAAGTGTCCTACTGGGGACTGAGCCCACAACCCAGGCCCTGCCTGAGAATCGAACTGGTAACATTTTGGTGCACAGGATGACGCCCCGATCTTACCTTCAAGAGTTTTATAATTTTTTAAAAATATATATTTTATTAATTTTTCCACAGAGAGGAAGGGAGAGGGATAGAGAGCTAGATAGAAATGTCGATGAGAGAGAAACATCGACCAGCTGCCTCCTGCACACCCCCTACCGGGGATGTGCCCGTAACCAAGGTACATGCCCTTGACCGGAATTGAACCTGGGACCTTTCAGTCCGCAGACCGATGCTCCATCCACTGAGCCAAACCGGTTTCGGCAAGATTTTTATTTAAAAATCATACAAATCACATATCCCCTTATCCCGCAAAACGAGAGTACATATTCAGTCTCATTACCTATACCTCTTTCTGCCCTCATTTATTGCCTCAATTTACCATCCCTGTGGTGTCCATGTAAGATTCGTCATTTTGGCTGTCATAAAGCACCGTGCATATTTGAAATACATATTTTTTAATGGCTCACGTAGCATTATGAAAACGTTGCACTATTAAAAACATTATCTGCAACGTAACATTAAATGCAGGGGATGGGAACCTGTCATGATTTTAGGAGTTTTAGTCCAGTATTTACATTTCAGTAATGCAGCCGAGTTAAGGCACACTATTTTTTTTGACACCTTCTGCAATAATGTTATTCAAAAGGATCCTAAGGATGCTGTGATGACATCCTGGACCCTTGCATCAGCCACCTTTCTTCTTCCCTGTCACACCCACCTGCTGCCATTTGTGGGAAATTTCAGCACATTAGCTCATGCTGTGCAGTCATTTGCCTTTGCCAAGTGAGTTCTGACAAATGGAAGATTAAAATTGAGGTGGTAGAGGTGGTAAACCACATCCTTTGTGCCAGATAAAATACCTCCTGGGGTATTTTTCTGGTTTAGCTGGAGCAGTGGTTTTGTCCATTGTCAGTGAAATGTGAGTTTCCTTGAGCATAAGAGCATGCTCCTGCCTTAGAGAGTTAAAAACATCGATCAGCTGCCTCCTGCACACCCCCTACCGGGGATGTGCCTGCAACCAAGGTACATGCCCTTGACCTGAATCGAACCTGGGACCCTTCAGTCCGCAGGCTGACGCTCTATCCACTGAGCCAAACCGGTTTCAGCGAACTTGCATTTTTTTTTAAAGCTACTCAAGTTAAGTTTAGTTAACGTTAGCCCAGTTAAGTTTAGTAGTCAGTCATACCATCTTTACGTACCGTATTTGCCGGCGTATAAGACGATTTTTTGGCCCTGAAAAATATGCCTCCAAGTGGGGGGTAGTCTTATACGGCGAGTATATAACAAACTCTGTATTTTGAGTGGAAATGTTAGGGGGTCGTCTTATACGCCGGCAAATACGGTATTTCTCTTAAATACATCCTGAGGAACTCCTGGCTTTTGGGTTGCATAGAAGGTACTGAGATACACAGGCAACGAATAGCTCTTCTGTTGTGTTAGATGCCCAGTGTTTTTGAGGGGAGGACTTTTATTTTGTAGAAAGACTTGAAATATCTGACTGCCCATAAAAGCATGTATAGTAAATATAGATATTGATTTTAAAACATTTTTTTACACGGTGTTTTTTGCTGTAACATGATGTATGTATTTTTTTTTTTTAATCTTGTGATTTTACAAATCAGGTACTAAGAAGAAAAGGTCTGGTAAAAACAGGGCTGCACAAATAACTCAAAAGCTCCACAGCTTTGTCTCCAGAGCACTAAAAATAGCAGTAGCCGTCCTAATAACTGTGGGTCCTGCAGAAGCGTTGCCTACCAAAAAGGACTCCCGGTGGCTACCTGGACTCAAATTAAAATTAAAACAGAGCCTCGCAGCCATTTCCGCGTGGGGGCCTGTCACCCAAGGTGCACTTAGTCAGGGAGAGGCCTGACTAAGCTGCCTGCCTCGTGCACTGAACTGCCTGCCCGCCCTGTGTCCCTGCCATCCGAGCAGCCCTTAACAGAGGTGTTCCTGGAATTGTTTTCAACCAACAGGACCGAGGTTTTCCCTGTACAATTGGAGCTGCGCATCTGTCTCCCCAGTCTGTACCCCCAACAGCATCTTCATCAGCCAATCAGAGTGGCTCTATTCTAACCCTATAGGACAGTGCCTTTTGGACCAATCCACGTACACGGATCTGGAGACGGACCGATTAGAGACCAGGGCGTGGGGACTTTGGTCTCTATAAGTCAGCTCTGCTCCTCTCTGGCTCAGGCAGGCTCTTCCCCATTCCACCTAAGGGCAGAGCTGTCTAGCCCCGTGGTCAGGCAAACTGCGGCTCACGAGCCACATGCAGCTCTTTGGCCCCACTGAGTGTGGCTCTTCCACAAAATACCATGGCCTGGGCAAGTCTATTTTGAAGAAGTGGCATTAGAAGAAGTTTAAGTTTAAACAAATTTCTTCTAGAAAGAAATTTCAATCGCTGTGCTGTTGATATTTGGCTCTGTTGACTGATGAGTTTGCCGACCACCGGTCTGGCCCAAGAGGGGCCTCCTCTCAGCTGTGCTGCTTCACAGACATGCTGTTTCCCAATTGGACTGTAACACGCGTGGGCTCTTCTGCAGCTGGGTGGCCTCACAACGGAGCTGTTTGCCCTCCGAGGTAGAAAAAAAGGAAACCTGAGTTTCTAGAGTTGAGTTTATGGATTTCAGAATAGATGGGCTTCCAGGTTTCTTCTACCCCGTTTCCCCGAAAATAAGACAGTGTCTTATATTAATTGTTGCTCCCAAAGATGCGCTAGGTCTTATTTTCAGGGGATGTATTATGTTCCCATGAAGTAGGTCTTATTTTCAGGGGATGTATTATGTTTCCATGAAGTAGGTCTTATTTTCGGGGAAACACGGTAGCTTGGAGATTATTTGACTCTGAGATTTCTGTTAAGGGCTCATGGCTGTTTCAAGCTCTTTATGTTCTCTGACACAAATACTTCTCTGGCCCTTCCTTCTCTTTAGTGGGACATAGCCACCGGCCAAATTCTTCTTCACCGTCCTAGACATCTGCATCAGATACTCAATTTGGCAAATATTCCTACTTGTAGAGATGATGTCCTAACGAAAATGTCAGCAGCAGCACAGGAATGGCTCCCCTATGGATTCACAACCAAGGGGCCACGCCGGCCATCGCTGTGTCTCTGGGTGTCATTTACAGAACGTCCCGGGGGAGATATTGGTGCCTTCCTGATATCCGCAGACACTCTGGTTAATGGCTTACGTCTGTTTCATCTGGGGGTTTTTAAGGAATCACACAAAGTGTACTTTTTGCCTTGTTACTTTCCCCCTCCTATTGTCCTAGGTTCTAATTGAAATAATTCCCCCCCTTAAGGTTGGAATGCTCAACTAGCTTGACACTCTCAAGGATAATTGACTTTTTCGGTTGTTATTAATCAAAATAAATCCCTAAATAAGTTACGAGTCATTGTAATCAGGGAGCGTGTACAAATCCCTGAACTTTTCAGGGGCAGAAAAAAGGATTGAGAATCTGTTGAAAAGATTCTGGAAGCAACAGCCTTAGTTTTTTTCCTTTGGAAAACAATGCTGCGCGTGACCTGTTTTCTCATTGTACCCTCATTTCCTGGAACGTGGTGCACCTGTTTTTACTATTAAGCTCTTTAACGTGACTGTGTAGTTACCGAAAAGATTATAATGAATTCAGCTCTCAATGCCTTTTCTTCTCCTAAAAGTTTAGTTTTCTAAAATATAATTTTCTATCTAAAATACAAAAAATTCCCACCCTTTCCCTGGTTTGCTTTCTCTTTCTCACGTGTCATTGGCTCTGAAATTTGTCACGGTGCTTGGAAAATAGTAAATGGCTGTACTAATCTAAGGGGGTATTTTTATTACCGGCTGGTTGGTTGACGCTACCAGAGAGGGTTGAGTCGTCTTTTCCACTTGTTCATACAAAAACTCCTGCCGAAACCGGTTTGGCTCAGTGGATAGAGCGTAGGCCTGTAGACTGAAAGGTCCCAGGTTCGATGCTGGTCAAGGGCAAGTATCTTGGCTTCAGGTACATCCCCAGTAGGGGGCATGCAAGAGGGAGCTGATCCATGTTTCTCTCTCATTGATGTTTCTAACTATCTCTCTCCCTTCCTCTCTGTAAAAAAAATAAATAAATAAATAAAAATAAAAAATAAATAAATAAATAAAATATATTTTTTTTAAAAAACAACCAAAAAACTCATTGCTAGTTTGTGGACATAGTTAGTATCTGTAAAATCTTTTACTGTGGTAATTGTTCTTTGACTTGGAGATTCCGATACACTGACCAGATAGCAACAGCACTTGCTTGGGGTTGGGCAGAGGAGATTGTCTAGTTCTCCTTGGCAAATCTATGACACTTGTTACTAACATGTTGGATTTCCAAGCTCATGAGGATTTATCAATGTTTATCCCCTCGGTGTTACATTATGTCATGGATCCATGGTTTTCTCATCCATGAGCCTGTTACAGGTTGTTATTTGACCCGATTCTTACAATCATTTAATTTCAAACATTTAAGAGTTGGTGAACCAAGTTGAGTATATTAGAGTGGGATTTTCCTGCGCTTCAACTTTTTTTTTTCTTCTTCACATAATTGATCATTTATTCTGGGATGTCAATCGTTTCTTCTTCCCGCTCAAGTGGGATTGATGTATGATGTTTCTGCCCTCCACTTTAAGGATATTCCATAGTTCACGCAGCTTTTATGTGGTCCTTCTAAAATTGTAGGAACTAATTAATGACAGACAAGCTGGGCAGAGTCTTGGGATTAGTCAGAGATGGTTCAGACGCGTGCAGGTGTTACCATTGTCCGTAGCAGATCGTGTAGGAGGACACGGGGTGTCATTGAAGGCCGTAGAGGGTGCAAGAGCCCATTTGGGTTAGAAGTCAGACAACTTGAAACCTCTTGCTATGTTGTACCGTGGAGAGCTGCCCCATTGTCACTTGGTTAAGTCACTGCAAGGTTATCGGTAGCCCTGCGGTTACTCTTTTCTTTGTATTTTCTACCTTTTTACCATTTTGTTGTTCATTCGATTGACATTTTTTTCCCCCCAGAAGGCTGTTAGATAAGGCAGATAATATAAAACGAAAGCATTCAAGATAGCTTTCAGGAAGCAGTGCCTGTAAAGGAACTATGACAGGTAGAGGAACCTGTAGAACAACACCTGGGATGCAATCAGCAAGATCCAGACTGTTAGAGATTGTATCGGACCTGGCTTTGTCAAACATGTATGACAGCGAAAGGCAGGAAAGCCTTTAAATCACAAGAGATTTAAGAGATCTGTTAGCTAAATATCACGGGTGGACCTTCCGATTTAAACAAATCAATTGTTAAAGAAGAGGATTCCGGGCCATTGGAAAATTTTGTACGCTGTCTGCGTATTTGTGGTATTAAGGGATTAGTGGTTAATATCTTTGAGATAATGATATTTTATTAATTTAATGAGAATGTTGATTTCTTATCTAAAGGAGCTTAATATTTTTTTTAGTAAATCCAAACCTAGATTAAAAAAACATTTTTCTTTATTATACCTTCCATTTTTTCAGCACCTATTATTTATAAATATTATGTTGCATAGATACCTTATATGTACTGTTTCATTTGATGGTTGAGTTTTTAAAATATATATATATTTTTATTTATTTTTTACAGAGAGGTAGAGAGAGGGATAGAGAGTTAGAAACATCGACGAGAGAGAATCATCGATCAGCTGCCTCTTGCATACCCCCTATTGGGGATGTGCCCACAACCAAGGTACATGCCCTTGACTGGAATTGAACCCGGGACCCTTCAGTCCGCAGGCTGATGCTCTATCCACTGAGCCAAACCGGTTTCGGCTCATTTGATGATTGATTACAAAATGGTTAATCGTGGTTATTCTATGAAGATGAGGAAATTGAACCTCAGAGATCCTGTTTTATTTACTTCTCCATGTTCAATCATTTTGGAACTTCTTATTTGCCCCCTGCACTTCAAGGGGGTTAGGGTGTTCCCC
The DNA here is from genome assembly GCA_963924515.1 of Vespertilio murinus. Classification (NCBI taxonomy): domain Eukaryota; kingdom Metazoa; phylum Chordata; class Mammalia; order Chiroptera; family Vespertilionidae; genus Vespertilio; species Vespertilio murinus. The sequence continues at coordinate 16,730,330 of OZ004720.1, read as the reverse complement.
GCTTCTGAAGCTTTTATGCCTCAGAACTTTGGGGTCAACCTCATACACGTCCTTGCTGCCCACAGCCCTGTTGGTGGTAGTTTTTTTGGATGGATTGCATAGAGTTGTCCTCTAGGGTGTCACCAAGATTGAAGTCCTTCCCTTCCTCCAGCAGGCGGCAGTAGGTGTTGATCAATCTCCTGCTTGACCTTGATGTTCAGCAGAGCTTCTTACTCCTGGCCCTGGCCCCACCCCTCCGCCCTGGTCTGGGGCATCTCTGACTCTAGGGCAGCTGGATCCTATTGAGCTGTTCCACCTGCATGGCATTACGCGTCCCCACCTCCCTCAGGCTGTTCTCTAACGTGGCCTTCAGATTTCTCATTGAGGCCACATCGATCTCTCAGGACTGGACTGTACCTCTCAGCTCTGTGACCGTCATCACAGCAGCTCCTATCTCGGTGGTCTTGAGGTGCCCACCTTAGTGCTCTCCTCAGTGTGCGGGGACCAGTACTTGTCTCGCTCCTCTTGGTTCCTCTGGGCCAGCTCATCGTACTGGGCGGGCCCAGGTGTCTGCCATAGTCTTGCTGAGGTCCTGAGATTTGGGGGCACCCAACTCCACGGTCAACCCAGAGTTGGCAGTCTGGTTGCATAGACCTTTTACTTCCTCCTCGTGGCTGTGGCTCTTCTTCACGAAGAACAGCTCCTCCTTGAGAGCCTCGCTTTCTGTCTCTGGCTGCAGCCAAGTGACATTGGTGTCCTCGGTGACCTTTTGGAGCCCATTGACGTCACTCCCCACAGACTGGTGCATGGCCAGTTCCATCTGTTTTGATTCTGAAGTCATCATCGGCAAGACGGGCAATGTCTACCGCACTTGCAAAGATCTGAGCCCTCAGACCCTTCTCAATGGTCTGCAGTGACACCTCACCCGCTGACCTGGGGTCCCTTCCTCTCTAGGTGTTCCCAGCTTTTACTCTGTAGTATCTGATTACCAGCACCCAGGCGCCTCACTCTCTCTACCCTGTTTCCCCGAAAATAAGACAGTGTCTTATATTAATTTTTGCTCCCAAAGATGTGCTAGGTCTTATTTTCAGGGGATGCATTATGTTTCCATGAAGTAGGTCTTATTTTCGGAGGGTGTCTTATTTTCGGGGAAATACGGTAGGCAGGAGGCCAGGTAGTCATTCAGGCACTGCACAGTTTCCTTCTCCGTCTGGGTGGCCACGCCTCCGGACCCCCAGCCACAATGGACGCTGGTGGAGTGGGGCATGGACAGCCTGGAGCCCGAGCCCCCGATGCCTGCGTGGACACTGGCCCTGCTGTTTGCCAGCTGCGCTGGCGGCTGGGCAGCTGATGGGAGCCCAGGGTCAGGTAAGAAGCGGGAGCAGGTGACGAAGCTCATGTTATTCAGAAAAGAAGGCCAAATCTCAGGCTCCGGCTGCTGATCGAACTTAAGAGACCATAAGGAGATTACTTAAGATAATAAGTGGTATAGAAGGAATTTGGGTTATTTGCTCTTCATTACATTAAAAAAAAAAAACTACCATTATTTCTAAAATGGAAACCATGGATACTCAAAAATACTACTGTTAAAAATTCCTACCGTTGTTTTCAATTACTTTTATATTTAACTCCACTGCTATTTATAATGGCGGAACAGTAGCTGATGCATTGCATGCCGGTAGGCAGTGCGTTAGATTCTAAACCCGCTTACCTTACCACAAGGGAATCGTGATATAACTTGGAGATGCTGAAATGAAAAAAAAGTAAAAAAAAAATAGCTTCATTATTTTGCCAGTTCAGTTTGAGACATTGTAAAATGTGCTTTGCTTTCATTATATCATTGGGGAATGTCAGGTGAAAAGCAACCACAGATAATAACCTTAATGTCTGGCTCCGGCAAAATCAGAAGAAATAGGCAGATATTCAATTCCTAACTAATGTGTCATTCAAATTTAAATATAAGTCTGTATGATTTTAAAGAGCTACCTACATTAACTTTTTTTTTTTTAAAAAAAACCTTTCTATTGTATTTTATTCTTCAAAAGTTTCGCATTATTATTTTTGCAATTGATAATTTTTACCAGAAGAAATTTCTATAACAAAAGATAACTGGAAAAATGCCTGTCTCCTGAAATAAGTTTAAATGAGCAGGTAGAAACTTAATGCTCCTTTCTAGAAAAATAAAACTGAAGAATTACTGATACCAGAGTAGAAGTATACTTATTTTATTATTACTAATGTTTTTTAAACTTTTTTTTAAAAAAGTTGAGAGGGAGCCGAAACAGGTTTGGCTCAGTGGTAGAGCATCGGTCTGCGGACTGAAGGGTCCCGGGTTCGATTCCGGTCAGGGGCATGTACGTTGGTTGCGGGCACATCCCCGGTGGGGGGTGTGCAAGAGGCAGCTGGTCAATGTTTCTCTCTCATTGACATTTCTAGCTCTCTATCTCTCCCCCTTCCTCTCTGTAAAATATCAATAAAATATATTTTTTAAAAAAAGTTGAGGGAGAGGGAGGGAGGAAGAGAGGGAGAGAGAAAGAGAGAGAGAGAGAGAGAGAGAGAGAGAGAGAGAGAGAGAGGTAATTTCTGATTATTACTCACTAAATTCATATTTAGCATTTTTGCAATATAATTAATATTAGGAGTTCTGATACAGTGGTAACCAGAAGTACTATATGAACAGTTTAGTTTCTACCAAGATCATAATTTTCTAGCCCTGAATTTATGAAAGTTGTAGCCTCCTTGCACTATTAGCTCACTGACTATGGAATATTCAATCAAAATTCTAACTCAGAAAATATTTCCTTTCATTGAACATTATATTAAAGGATACTCAGACTTTATTATCTTTACAAGACTTTTTACATACCAATTGTGACATAATCAATTTTTAATTTTTAAAAAATATATATTTTATTGAAATCTTACAGAGAGGAAGAGAGATGGGTAGAGAGTTAGAAACATCGATGAGAGAATCATCAATCAGCTGCCTCTTGCACACCCCCTACTGGGGATGTGCCCACAACCAATGTACATGCCCTTGACTGGAATCGAACCTGGGACCTTTCAGTCCGCAGGCCGACGCTCTATCCACTGAGCCAAACGGGTTTCGGCCAATTCTTAATTTTCAACACTTTACTTTTACATTGATTACCTGTGGTCCACTTCCTTCTTTAGTCATACAGATAAAACTATTGTTTTAGTATTGAATGGTCATTTAAAAAGATGAATGATTCTGCTAAATTTCTTTTTGCCAGTGCTTTCATTTAATCACTCTATGTAGATGTTGCATGTTTGTGGTCTTTAACTCATTGCTAGGATAATTATAACTTATTTTAGGCTTAATCTTTCTATGTTAACAATTATGTAGTTTTGATTTTTTTGTGTGTGGGTGTATATTGAGAGCAAAAATGAGTACCCCCTCAGATCAGTGAAGATTTCCTGAGATCTCTGGAATCTGATGTATCTGATAATGCAAGCATTTCTGTGTTTTTATTACTTACTGACTCAGCCAAAGGAATGCTGGAGTTAAGACAGCTCTCTCGTTTTGTGTGTCTGTGGCTGGGTAGTTGTATGCGTTGTTCTGTGTAGCCTCTGACTACTTCAATTTCATTTGGTAGAATATGTTAATGTTGATACGATGTCCTTCTCCCCTTGGCACGAAAATACCTTGAGCCTCTTGAGAGTTGGGACAAAGTGTTCCTGGGTTGGATTTTGTGAACTTTTGAACAGGGAAGCAGTAAAAGAAAGCGATGTGCCCTAACCAGTTTGGCCCAGTGGATGGAGCGTTGGCCCGTGGACTGAAGAGTCCCGGGTCCAATTCCGGTCAAGAGCATGTACTTTGGTTGCGGGCACATCCCCAGTAGGGGGTGCGCAGGAGGCAGCTGATGGATGTTTCTCTCTCATAGATGTTTCTAACTCTCTATCCCTCTCCCTTCCTCTCTGTAAAAATCAATATATATATGAAAGGGATGTGGCTTATCAATTTGACAGTAAGTAGATGCAGTGTCTGCATTATAGACATAGTATAGACATTAGATTCCTTTATCAATACCACGGATTTGGTTCTTCATAGGTTGGGGTGGGAAATACGTAGAGAAGGGATTACTTTCATATTAATTCCTGGTGATCAGGTTTTAAGCTAATCAGGAAAGGCAACCTCGTGGTCTTCAGGAGCAGAGGCCTCTGGGAACTGCACAGCCTCAGGGATTGGATGGACCGCTTTCTTTCCTCCCTCCTGCTTTTCAGTACCTCCTGTTGGTGCCAGGTTTTCTGTAGCTCCCGAAGAAGGGCAAAGACAATGGAACGCATTGATTTGGAAGTTAAAAGTAATCTTTAAAACTCTGAACAGCAGAGTCCATCAACCCTGTGAGGACCAGTCTTGGAAGGTCTGGTTGGTGCGTATGTTGGATCGGTGAGAAGGGTTAGTCCGACTGCCCTCACGTTCTGTGGCAAATAGTGCTGACAGTGCACTTTCCCGGGTTTGAAATGGATTGAGGAAGTGAAGTGAAGCAAAATAAATTCCGTGTTTCCCCGAAAATAAGACAGTGTCTTATATTAATTTTTGCTCCCAAAGATGCGCTAGGTCTTATTTTCGGGGGGTGTCTTATTTTTCCATGAAGAAGAATATGGTACACACTTATTGTTAAGTGAAAATAAAGGAAATTTATTACCTGTATACGGTACAATAGTACGGTAGTTGTCAACACAAACCAGACAAACTGCGAATCCTACAGGATCAAGAATTTACTCATTTATTCAATGACAATCATGTCATCATCTTCTGGAACATCATCATAACAATCCAATTCCTGAATTTCCTGGTGAATTTCTTGTGACTCCATTTCTTTCAGAATCAGTGGACCAAATCTCTCATGTTTAGCAATAACACTGTCTTTAAATGAGCACTTCTTGTCAAGGTAGCCTGCTCGCAGTGCATTTGCAATGCAACTGTCAGTGATTTTCTCCCATGAATTCTTCACCCAGGTCACAACTTCTTGCAGTTTAGGTTTCACAAAGTTTCCACGCTGATTTCTCTCCATTCACACAGCAGTGACGACAGAACTCCGCGTAATGTCACTGGTTGCTAGACGCCAGTCGGGGCGGCCCTAGCGACCAGTTTATGGTAAACTAATTTTCCTTCTGAGACAGAGCCTGGGGGGTCTTATTTTCGGGGGGATGCCTTATATTTCACTCAGAAGGAAACCTGTAAGTAGGTCTTATTTTCGGGGAAACACGGTAGTTGGAAGGAAACATGGGATTCATAGAAACATCTTAAAGGAGTTGACATGGTTCAGAAGAAAAAGAAGACCTGGGTCCTTCAAATAGTACTTACAAATCTGGTTCTACACTGAGGGGTATGAAAGGTTCTATTTAAGATTAGTTACTGGTTTTTGTAAGGGTTATATGTGCATGAGAGAGTGAAAAACTGTCTCCCTCTTATTCCTCTTCTCTGGCTGTATTCTTTCATTTGGAGACCACGTTGTCACGGGCTCCATGCTTCCATAGAGATCCTGCACACGTGTAGGCATGCATGCCTCTTCGTCGTCGTCTTTGAACATGTGAATTGCAGCACTTCCTATATACTATTCCATCCCCTTTTCTCCTTCTTCCTTGCCTTAAGGTGGCCTTTGGGTTTTGTCCCATGTTATGACCAGTAGGGCTGCCTTGCATTTCTCACTTAACTGTATCCTAGTAGCATTCTATTCTATGGCTCTAGCCCATAATTGAAATATGTAGTGTTCTGTTAATGGGCAAGTAAGGTTGTTTCTGCTATTGCTATTTTTGTGATTGTCAAGTTTACTACAAATGGATATGTCTGTCCGTCTCTTATTTCCACATGTAAAAATAAGGTCATGTCCTAGAAGGGGAATTGCTGAGCCAAAAATATGTGCGTTTTGAATTTGGGTAGATTTTTGCCAAATTGTCTTGCGGAGAGGTTATGTCATTTTATATTCTCATCAGCAGTGTGCATTTGCTTTCCCACATGTTGTTTCAGTTTGTTAAAGCCTTTAAAAATCTTTGCCTGAGAGATGGAAACAGGCATCTTAGTGTGGCTTTTGCATTTCAATTATGAGCGGAATTAAATACTTACTATGTTTTAAGGTCCTTTTATATTTTTCTATTATGATTCTGTTTATGCTCTTTGCCGGTTATTTTCTGGGTTGTTGAGTCTTGCATATAAGTAGGAATCCTATATTATATTTAATATATTTTATTGATTTTTCACGGAAGAGAGAGGGATAGAGAGTTAGAAACATCCATGAGAGAGAATCATCAATCAGCTGCCTCTTGCACACCCCCCACTGGGGATGTGCCCGAAACCAAGGTACATGCCCTTGACTGGAATCGAACCCGGGACCTTTCAGTCCGCAGGCTGACACTCTATCTACTGAGCCGAGCCAAACCAGTCCCAGAGAACCCTTTCTTTATTAAGGGTTTTAAATTAATTTGTTCCAAATTTTTTTCTCTCAATTATTTACTTTTTACTTGGCAGTGTGTGTGTGTGTGTGTGTGTGTGTGTGTGTGTGTGTTATTTGTTATATACTAGTATATGTCTCCAATACATATTTTTTGTTTGGGGAAGATTTTAAAATTTGTAAAATTTGTAAATGATTCAGTTTTTATTGGTTTCGGGGCTTCTTAAAATTATAGTTAGAAAGGACTTTCCCACTGTGAGATGATAAAAGCTTTCCCTGTGAATTCCTTTTATGGTTTTATTTTTACATTTAAATCTTTGATCCATTGGGAATTTATTCTGATGGATGGAATGAGGGAGGGATTACATTTCATCTCTTCTGAACCTTTGGAATATGTTAGGGGATTTATGGCCCAGAGAGATCTCAATAATACGTCAATTTTTTAAAATGATTATTCAGGCCGAAATTTGCTATGGAATTGTCTGGAGTGGAAATTATTGAATTAGTTTGCAATATATTTCTGTATAAATTGTTTAGGGATTTTTTTCATATTTGTTGCTATCAAGAACCATTTGTTTTATAAATGTACTAGAGGCTCGGTGCAAGAAATTTGTTCACAGGTAGGGTCCCTGGGCCTGGCTGGTGATCAGGGCTGATCGGGGCCTCCTGGCTGCTGATCAAGGCCTTCCTTTGTTCCTCGCTGCCCCTGGTGGTCAGCACACGCCATAGCAAGCAAACTCCCGGTTTCCTGGTCGAACACCCGTAGGGACAATTTGCATATTAAGCTTTTATATATAAAGATTCTAAAACTGGATTTTGGTTTCTAGCAGAAACACATTTGATGACCACAGTCAGTAGATTAAAGTTATATGCAGTTTTGAAGCACCAGGATTAATACAGTAACACATTATGTAAGTTATAATTTTATAGGAAAGAAAAAAGTACAGTATTGTATAAATAAAGTCAGCTAGAAGGTCTCTTTTCCTTATTTTCAAGTGTGAAATTGAAGGGTATCCCAAGCCTTTAAATTGCTTTTATCTGATCAGATTTCATAGATAATCAGGGCTCTCAGTTAAAAGGCAGAAACCTGTAACAATCCCTTCATGTTAGTGGGTGGTACCAGTATGGCCGATTTCTAAGTAACCACGGGTTGTTGCCTCTTATATAGATGCTATACTTTTCACTCAATTCCCAGAAAGTCATTTATTGCTGCTATTGGCACCTGTATATTAAATTATGTGCAAAAATGTCACATGCTTTTTAAAAATATATATATTTTATTGATTTTTTACAGAGAGGAAGAGAGAGGGATAGAGAGCTAGAAACATGGATGAGAGAGAATTATCAATCAGCTGCCTCTTGCACGCCCCCTACCGGGGATGTGCCCACAACCAAGGCACATGCCCTTGACCGGAATCGAACCTGGGACCTTTCAGCCCGCAGACCGACGCTCTATCCACTGAGCCAAACCAGTTTCGCTATCACATGCTTTTTATTCTATACAATTTTTGCATGCTTTTTATTTGATACAACTTTCAACATCTTCTAACTTAGGATGTGCCCCCCCCCCCTTTTTTTAAGCCTTGGACAGACAAGCTTGTCTGTGAACGTCCTACTTTGGATACCTGAGCAAGGGTGTCCATGGCAGGCATTGCCCAGGGGGAGGAAAGATGGGTGTGTTACGTTAGAAGGCATGAGGTTGGCCCGGTCCCTGGACTGATCTTGTCTATAAATCGCGATCCTCCTTAACCGTGAGCTCTATAACTGCGCCTCTCATCGAGGCTTTACCCACCGTGTTATCTTTTCTAGCTTTCCTGCTAATCTTTCTTCCCTCTGAAATAGCAAAAAAGGATATACGTGAGAAAAGCGTGCATTTTGAGAACATCTCATGTTCCCTTAAGTGGTCACAGGCAGTTCCAGAAGAGACGAATGGGGACGAAGTCAGTAATAAAGAAGGACTGAACCGTGCCCTCGCCCTCGGTTCGGGCTCCGCGTTGGGTTATGTAGGTCACCTCCCAGGCCCCCGGGCGGTGGGCGGGGCCTGATGTCACAGGTGTAGCTGTCGGGGCAGTGAGTATGCGGTGTGTGATTTCCTGTCTTGCCCACTGTAATTACCGTGGCGGCGGGTAATAGACCGGGGCCGGCATGGTCACATATCACTGGCGTACCGGCCGAGAGCGCAGGTAAATAGAGCCCAACAGCCTGAACGCTGGCGATCCCGATCCCATGCCTTGAGGATGGAGACGGAGAGTGAGAGCAGCACTTCGGGCGATGACAGTGTCTTTTGGTTGGATTCCGAAGCTGTCACCCAGGTGACTGGCCGAGAAGGGGGAGGAAGGGAAGAAACTTGCAGGTAATTATGGAATCCTCAGCTCCTTCTCTCTCTCTCTCTCTCTCTCTCTCTCTCTCTCTCTCTCTCTCTCTTTCTCTCTCTCTCTCTCTCTCTCTCTCTCTCTCTCTTTCTCTCTCTTTCCTTTCTGATCACCCCCACGCCTCCTTCCCGTCCTCTGCGTTTTCATCTCTTCCCAGCGAGACTTCCTGTTTCTCCAGGGGACGGTTTGGTGCCGCCGTAAGAGGACAGGTTTCTGGTTGTGTATATCGCATTCTTCATTCCGCGCAGCTCGCCCTGAGCTTGTAAAAATGCATGAGAAATGACTTGTCGGAACACCAGGAAGAGAGGGTGTCGGACAGGTTCCGGAGTGGCATTTCAGGAATTTCAGGTAGAGGCTCGGGAGTGTGAACTACTACCCCTTCCTGCGCCTGATTTGTATCGGAGAGATTTAATCTGGATTTGAATATAATAGGACTTTCTTTCTCTATTTTTAGAGAGAGAGAGAGATAGTGTGTGTGTGTGTGTGTGTGTGTGTGTGTGTGTGTGGCTGCTTTTGGTGCCTTATTCATGTGTATGAAACATTTTCATTAGGCATAAATTCATTATTTCATGGCTTTAATCCTTATTCTTGTCTCTGGCCTTATGGCCTCCTGTCACCCCCCTCCCTGCGAACCCTCCCCCCCTCCCCCCAGTCCTGGCTTGGGATCTCTGGCTGTAACTCCACCAGCCTCCAGGTTGGAGAAGGCCTTTGATGAAGCAGCTCTCCAGGCTCATGGGTGGTGAGGATAGAGGCCTCACCCAGCCTGTGGACACGGGGCCATTTGTTTATTAATTCTGTAGCACTGTTACAGATCTTGGGAGGCTTGATTTTGGCTTTTCTTTCTCAAAAAGGCTCAGCAGATTCAAGTTTTTCAGAGGCACGAACACAATCCCCGGAAGAGTGTGTAGTACAGATGATCACCGCCACCCACACGGGCAATTAAACGTCGTTTATCATTTTACCCGTGAGCGCGCGGGGAGGTGAACATACCATTATACCCATCAGATCTGGTCTTTGTGGTCAGTGTTCAAAAAGGGTGTCTCTCTTTCTCAAGGTGAAGGATTTCGGTAGCCACAGATTTCATTTTTTCAAGTCTAGGTTGAATGACCAAAGGGATTGGATATTAGGATCTCTTGATAACACGCACTATGTTAGCTGGTCAGTGGTTAACACGAATAAGACGTACGTTTGAAATTTTGCAGAATAATTGAATGCTCAAGGGAACTATTTTATCAGCATCTGGAATTCTTGTGTAAACTTTCTCACTCTCTCCGTGACTTTATTTAGCCTTTCTTTTTTTGAGGGTGCCATTTTCCTCCCACGGTTGCTGAAGTCACTCACATTCCCTTAGTTTTCAGTGAGGTCATTCTCATGGCCAGTCAGTAGGAGTGAAGTATTTATTTTGTTTGCATTGATACTGTTTGACCCGGTATTGCAATGGTGGGGCATTTGTCAAAGGAAGAAAACAACCTGGACTCTGTTGTTGTCGTAGATTTGGTGCTGTGAGCCTCCATTAACTTGTTGGGCAACAAGAGCCTTCCCGGGCCACGAGCCCCGACTGGGAGTAGAACCAGTGACCTCTTGTTTCCTGGGTCAGCGCTCAACCACCGAGCAACACCGGCTGGACAAGGATACTTCTTCCTACAGTCTAGCACTGCGGGAAGTTGCCCAATCTCCTTCATGGCAGCAGTTCAAAGGTGTCTACCACTGAGTCACCAATCTCCCATATTCTAATCTCTTACTTGTAGGGGGAAGTTAATGTCTACCATTTCTCTATGGTAAGATAGTTCTTGTACTGAATATTTAAAGATCCTTAGAATCCTTAGAATAGAATATTCCTTAGGGATTATCAGAAAGGGAATGTGAGGCAGAAAAGGAAAAAATAAGTGTTTTAATTCTCCTAAGAAAGAAAAATCTTCTGAGGAGTTGTTATATGCAGTGTGCTAATCCAAATATGTTAAATACAGAATATTCATTATCTACTCCTCTACAGTAAGTCTTATTTTACCTATTTTCCAGATTTAAAAAAATTAAAGCTCATAAAGCCAATTGATCTTATTGTTAGAAAACAGTAGAGCAAAATTCTGAACTCAGGTATAACTGATGTTGAACGTGAAAGACTAGTTTTAGAAAATATTTTTGATATGTCTGCTGCTAAGTGTTATGCTCTGGTCAGTAGTAATAACTCCTAGAGATTGTAACAGATAAACTCAGTTCTGAAATTCCTTCTGCGAGGAGTTTTGAGCACCCATAATATGTAGATATATAACCAATATAAAAGTGAATTAATGCATACAATCACGTGACCGTAGAGCTATGACCTCTAGGATACCTAGCGATCATTTCTGACTCACAATCTCGAAAGGTTCTAGTTCTTTGGCGTTTGAGGGTAGAAATGGTTATTATATAATCTTTCTTATTTTTTTTTTTTTATAGAATCTTTCTTAGTCTTCTCTGGCATCATGTTATTGGCAGATAACATAGCCTGGCAAGGAGGACATATAGTTTGAAACAGTTATAGAGATGATATGGTGCATAATTGAACCACATTTTTAGAACTTGTATCTCTCTCTCTCTCTCTCTCTCTCTCTCTCTCTCTCTCTCCCTTTTTAAATCCTCAACTGGGGACATGCTTAGAGTGAGAGAGAGAGGAAGAGAGAAGGAAAGAGAAAGAAAGAGAGAGATATAGATGAGAGAGAAACATCATTCAGTTAGTTGCCTTCTGTACGTGCCCTCAGTGAGGATGGAATCCAACCCCAGGTTTATGTTCTGACCAGGAATCAAACCTGCAACCTTTCGATGCATAGGATGATGCTCAACCGCTGAGCCAAGGCAGAACTTGTATATCTTTAAAATCAGAGTCTGCAGATGCCTGGATCTCTCAATCAGATCTTCACTTTTATCTCCATTGCAAGATAATTGATTTGAAATGAGACAAGAAACTTCTGACTTCAGTTATAACTAGATGATTTGGTGAACATATTTCAATTTTCTTGGCATGTCTATTGCTTTATAGCATCCCAGGACTAATACAGTCCAGGAACTCGATTGGTTGGTAACTGTATTCGTGCTCTGCCTTATTTAAAACGGTACCACAAGTTAGATGTTACAGCAGCAGAAATAGGTAACAAGGGCTTGGAATGTGATGCTATAGTTCTTCTTATTCTTGTTCTTAATCACATTGAGGACAGTTTACTTGAATGGCTAAATTCTTCTGGAAGTTCCTGCTTCTGATACCATGACATTTCCTTTATCTTCTATAGAAATTCTTGATTTGGGGATTCTCAGTCAGTTTTTATGGGCTTGGAAGGATATAGAGGTAGCATTAGCAACTAACTGTTGGCATACATGCCAATATCAATCTCTGAAACTACTTAGCTCACCTAATAAAAGAGAAACATGCAAATTAAGCATCACTCCGCCACACCCACAGCCAATCAGAGTGAGCATGCAAATCAGCCCAACAAAGATGGAGGTTAATTTGCATATGCAGGCATGGAGTGGAGTGAAACCTGCTATGAGAGGGAAGGGGAGTGGCGGAGGGGGCTACTGAAGTGGTGCTCCAGACAGAAGCGAGGACTTGCCGGCTCCTGGTGGGAGTGAGGACATGCTTGCTCCTGGGCGGCCTGGGAGCAGGAATGTGCCAGCTCCTGTGCAGCTGGGGTGGGGAGTGGGGACTTGCTGGTACCCTGGCAGCCGGGAGTGAAGCCAGGGGCCTATTCATTCACGAATATCTTGCAACGGGCCTCTAGTCCTTAATAATGTATTATGTACAATACCAAAAAAAAGATGTGTATTTTGCAAAAAAAAAAAAAAGGTTATATTTATATTACTTGATAACCTTTTGTGTATGATCTAGAGTATACATTAGCCCTTCACATAATTCTTTTAATATTAAATATAATTTTCACCTACCCTACCCCTACCAGTGTTAGAAAAAAATAATGAATTTGATTATAAACAGCTGAGTCTTATGTGAACATTGCTTTATCTCAGAAAAATTTATGCCCTATTGGAGTATAGCCATTAGCTTGACTGCTGTTGTAATCTGTGAAATGAATCTGTCTTAATCATGGGGCATGCTAGTACAAGACTCTCTTGGTATTTCAGTCATTAAACTCTTTGCAATGGAATCTAAGGTGAGCCATTTTTTTATATCTGCCTGTGTAAGGTTTTTGAAGTTCAAGACAGGACTTAGAGCACAGAAACTACAGAAAGTTTCCTAACTATGAAGTTGTTTATGCACAGTTAAAATTTTAAAAAACCTATTTTTCCTTAACTTTTGCATTCAACTCAAACATTACACTCGCTCAAAAACAGTCAGTTGTATGTTCAAACTTAGTAAATAAAAATTTCTGAAGCATTGAAAATTCTGTTTAGAAATGTCATATACTCAGTTTCCTTAAAAAAAAAAAAAAAAATATATATATATATATATATATATATATATATATATATATATATCATGTGTCTAGCCTAGCAAGATTACAACCAGAACAAACACAATCTTTGCAAATATTTCATGTTAGCAGTTCTGGTGTACTTTATTGTTCATTAAAGTATATTGTTCATGTATTGTTCATGATTAGCCTCCCTCTCCATGCTGACATACTTATGTATACATCTTCTCCATTATTAACAGAAAAATCAGATGATAGCCTCCACCCAAGTCTGCTAATTTTTCCTCCTATAGCTCCTTCTTTTCTTCTCTTCTTCTCTCCCTCCTAAGATTTTCAGAATACTCCTCTTTCCTCTTTCTCTGAATTCCCTTCTGCCCAGATGAGACTTTCTGCATTCTTTATTTATCACCACTCTCCCCCACCACAATCATGGTTTTTTGTTGTTGAGATTTAATATATATATATTTTTTATCATTCATTCAGATTTAATTATACAAGCATACCTCAGAGATATTGTGGGTTGGGCTCCAAACCACTGCAATAAAGTGAATATTGCACTAAAGCAAGTCATGTTTTGGTTTCCCAGGGCATATCAGTTATGCTTACACTATCCTGTAGTAGTACCTGCCTTAATTAACAACACTTCATTGTTAAAAAATGCTGACTATCTGCAGGCTGGTGTGGCTCAGTGATTGAGCATCGACCTATGAACCAAGGAGGTCACAGTTGGATTCCTGGTCAGGGCACAAGCCTGGGTTTCGGGCTCAATCCCCAGGAGGGGGTGTGCAGGAGGCAGACCATCAACGATTCTCTCTTGTCATCGATGTTTCTCTCTGAAATCAATAATAATAATAATAATAATAATAATAATAAATGATAACTATCACCTGAGACTTTAATTTTTACTTTATTTTACTTTTTTAATATATTTTATTGACCTTTTACAGAGAGGAAGGGAGAGAGATAGAGAGCTAGAAACATCAATGAGAGAGAAACATCAGCCAGCTGCCTCTTGCACACCCCCTACCGGGGATGTGCCCGCAACCAATGTACATGCCCTTGACCGGAATCGAACCCGGGACCCTTCAGTCCCCAGACCGACGCTCTACCACTGAGCCAAACCGGTTTCGGCTATCACCTGAGACTTTAGCTAGTCATAATCTCTTTGCCCGTGGAGTGTCTTGCCTCTGTGTGTTAGCTTCGGACTGATCAGGGAGGCGGTTGCTGAGCATTGGCGTCGCTGTGGCAATTTCTCAGTGTACGCTGATGAGATTTGCTGCATTGATGGACTCCTCCTTTCACGAATGACTTCTCTGTAGGACGTGATGCTATTTGGTAACGTTTACCCACAGTGGAACTTCTTTCAGAATGGGAGTCAGTACCCTCAAACCCTGCTGCTGCCTCATCAACTCAGTTTGTGTGTAGTATTCTAAGTCCTTTGTTGCTGTTTCAACAGTCTTCAAGGCATCTTCACCAAGGGTGGATTCCATCGCGAGAAACCACGTTCTTCTTCACATCCGTAAGAGGCAAGCCCTCACCCGTCCGGGTTTTATTGTGAGATTGCAGCAGTTCATTCGCCTCTGCAGGAGGCACTTCTGGTTCTGGGTTTCTCGCTCTTTCCATTGCATCCGTAATCACTTCCTCCCCCGAAGTCTTGAACCCCTCAAGGTCACCCACAGGGTTGAGTCTCTGAAAGCTCTTTCCGTGAATTGCTGAAAGCTCTTAAAGGCACCTGGAATGGTGAACCCTTTCCTTCTGGTCTTCGCTCTGTTTTGCCCAGATGCACCAGAGGAATCCTTACCTATGGCAGCTTTAGCTTTATGAAATGTATTTCTTCAATAATAAAACCTGAACGTCAAAATCCCTCCTCGGTCCCTGGGCTGCAGTAGGAATGTTGTGTGAGCAGGCACGACAACAACATTGACCTTGTATGTTTTCATCGGTGCTCTTGGCTGGCCAGCACGTGGCAATTAGCAGAAATATGTCTGAAAGGAATGTTATATTCTGAGCCGTATGTCTCAACAGTGGGCTTCAAGTATCGCGTAGACCATGTTGCAAACAGATGTGCTGTCATCCCGGCGTTGTTCCAGTGTGCGGAGTACGTTTAGCATAACGCATACGGGCCCTAGGATTTCTGGAATGTCAGCGAGCCCGGGCTTCAATGTAAAGTCACAAGCTGTGTTAGCCCCCAACCAGAGAGTCAGCCTGTCCTTTGAGACTTGTTTTTAAACCCAACGAAGACAAACAAACAACTCATAGACATAGACATTAGTAGAATGGTTACCAGAGGAAAAGGGGATGAGGGGTAAAGGATAAAGGGGGTCACATATATGGAGATGGAAGAAGATCTGACTTGGGGTGGTGGACACAGTGCGATTTACAGATGATACATCATACAATTGTACACTCGAAGCCTGTATAATCTTATTGACCAATGCCATCCCCTTGAAACTGCAAAGCCAGGCAATGATGTCTCCTCTCTAGCTATGGAAGTCCTAGATGGCATCTTTTCCCAAAATAAAGTGTTTTGTCTCCATGAAAAATCCGTCGTTCAGTGTAGCCACCCTCTTAATCATCTGAGCCAGATCTTCTGGGCAACTTGCTGCAGCTTCTCCATCACGTGCTGAATTGCCTTGCACTTTTTAAAATATATATATTTTTATTGGTTTTTTTTTTACAGAGAGGAAGGGAGAAGGATAGAGAGTCAGAAACATTGATGAGAGGGAAACATCAACCAGCTGCCTCCCGCGCACTCCCCACTGGGGATATGCCCACAACCAATGTACATGCCCCTGACTGGAATCGAACCTGGTGTTCAGTCTGCAGCTGACACTCTGTCCACTGAGCCACACCAGTCAGGGCTGCCTGGCACTTTCATGTTCTGGAGAAAATTTCTCTCCTTAAATCTCGTGAACTGCCCTCTGCCAGCTTCAGACTCTCCTTCTGCAGCTCCCTCACCCTCCTTAGCCTTCGTGGCACTGAAGAGAGTTCGAGCCTTGCTCTGGATTAGGCTTTGGATGCAGGGAATGTTGTGGCTGGTTTGATTTTTCTACCCAGGCCACGCACGACAGACAGTGTTCTCCCATATCAGCAAAGAAGGCCGTTTCACGTTGTCATTTGCGTGTTCCCTGGAGGAGTATCTTTGATTTCCTCCGAGGACGTTTTCTTTGCATTGACATCTTGGCCAAAGTGTGGCTAAAGAGGCTCACTTTCAGCCTGTGTCGGCTTCCCACATGCCTTCCTCCCCGACCTTAGTCATTGCTAGCTTATATTTATAGCGAGAGACGTGTGCCTCTTCCTTTCATGGGGACACGTAGAGGCCGTTATAGGGTTAGTAATCGGTCCAGTTTCAATGTTGTATCACAGGGAATAGGGAGGCCCAAGGAGAGGGAGAGGGATGGGGTGGAGCAACCAGAACAAACACATTTTTAAGTTTCTCGTCGTATATGGGCACAATTCATGGCACCGAACACAATTACAGCAGCAACATCATAGGTCTCTGATCTCAGATCCTCATAGCCAACATAATAGTAATGACAAAGTTTGCAGTGTTGTGCGAATTACCCCAAAATACCACAGAGACGTGAAGTGAGTAAGTGCTGCTGGGAAAATGGCACCGGTAGACTGGTTCAATGCAGGGTTGCCGGAACCTTCAATTGGTTAAAAGCAGACTATCTGCTAAGTGCAATAAAGTGAAGTGCAATATAAGGGGACGTGTACAGTGTATCATTGCTCAGTACTTACTCTTGTTTCTTCTTCTTTTTCTCATTGTCCATCTTAACGTGTGTGTTCTAGTTCATGGTTGTTATTTGGTTGATGTTTTATTTTTTTAAAAATTTCTTTATTGATTAAGGTATCACATATTTGTCCTCATCCCCCCATTCCCATCCCAAACCCCTCCCCACGCATGCCCCCACCCCCCTGTTGTCCATGACCACTGGTTAGGTTCATATGTATGCACACAAGTCCTTTGGTTGATCTCTCCACTTTATCCCCACACTCCCCTACCCTCCCTCTGAGTCCGACAGTCTGATCCATGCCTCCTTGTCTCTGGGTCTGTTCTTGTTCATCCCTCTATTCTGTTCATCATTTCCCCTAGATGAGTGAGATCATGTCCTACTGGAAATACACTTAAAAGAAACGAAAACGAGACAAGCAATAATGGTTATCTTGAAAGGCAAATGATCAGTCTGTAGTGAGTTGCTTTCTGGGCCAACAGTTCTTTTGAGACCCAATTTCAATGTCAAACATTATGTGTACGTGTCAGCAACGATATTTCAGTTCTGGATGGTGGACAAATGGTGGTAATGTAGGTCCGACCCTCCCATCGCTGGGAATGTTCAACAGCATGAATATGTCAATTTATTATAAATTTAATGTGCTAATAAGAATGCTTTTTAAAAACCTAGATAGATTGATCTAGAAATAAATTGATCTTGGCTTAATAACTTAGGCAAGAAACCTTTTCAGGAAAATATAAAAAGCAAGTATTGCCCTAACCAATGTGGCTCAGTTAGTTGGGGGTTGTCCTGGGCATTGAAATGTTGCCAGTCCATTCCTAGTTGAGGCACCTGCTCAGATTGTGGGGTCAATCACCAGTAGGGGTGTGCAGGAGGCAGCCAGTTGATGTTCTGCTTGCACATTAAAGTTTCTCTCTCTTCTCCTCTCTAAAAATCAATAAAAAGCATTTTTTTTTTAAAAAGCAAGAATGGTATGTATGACTAGTGCAATCAGATATTATACTTAGAAAGTCTCAATAATTAAAACCTTGTGGTATTGTCATAATAGTAGGCATAATGGGGGTAGAATGGAAAGCTTAGAACTCTACTCAAATAGACATGGTAAAGATGCCTTCTCAAAAACCAATGGGATAGAATGTACTTGTCAATAAATACTTTGTGGGAAACTGGATGCACATCTGTAGAAAATAAAATTGGAGTTCTACCTCATACCAAGGATAAATTCCAAATGATCAAAGATATAAGTACATTAAATGAAACCATAATTTTTTGAAAAGAAAACATGGGAAAATTTACAAAATTATTTTGGAGCAGAGTAGGCATTTTTGAACTATGATTTAAAATGCAAACCAATAAAAGAAAGGATTGTGAAATTCAGCTATATTAAATATAAAACATATGTATTATAAAAAAAAAAAAAACCAACCCCAAAATGAGCAAGGACAAATGATATCCTGAAAAAACACACAGATAAAGAACTAATATCTTTAATATACATATAAAGGACTAAAAATAGATTTTATCAAAGCCTAACAACCCGGTAGAAAAATGGGCTAATGCATGAAAATAATTTTTCATTGATAAGAATTCCCAGACACACTTGTACGTGTGTAGTAGTGACATATTTACAATCTTATTGTAGCATTGTTTGTAATAGCAAAAGGTTGGAAACAAATTCAAATATTATTCAGTAGGGGACTGGTTAAGTAAGTCATGGAATATCTATTTAGTGAAAACAATAAGGAAGCTCTTTATATACTAACTAGAAGCCCGGTGCATGCACAGGGATGGGAGGAGAGGATCCCTCAGCCTGGCCTGGGCCCTCTTGCTGTCGGGACTCCTCGGGGGATGTCCGCCTGCCTGCTTGCTGCTCCTTACTGCTTAGCTCACTGCTCCTGCTCCTTAGGGCTACCACGGAGGCCGGAGAGGCTCCCACCACCGCCACTGTGCTCGCCAGCCATGAGCCCGGCTTCTGGCTGAGTGGTGCTCCCCCTGTGGGAGCGCACTGACCACCAGCTCCTGCTTTGAGCGTCTGCCCCCTGGTGGTTAGTGCACATCACCGCAACTGGTCATTCCACGTTTTGGCCAATTCGCATATTAGGCTTTTATTATATAGGATGTGGGAAGTTCTCCAGAGTATATTAGAAAACTATGCAACAGTGTGTACACAGACTTTTTATGTGAAAAGTAGGGTGGCAATGGAGGAATAAAACTTTCTTTTTTCTTTTTCCTTTTTTTTTTTAAACATAGACTAGCATATTTACACATTGCTTTTATATTTTATTTTGTGTGGATATATTCTTTAATATATATGAACAATCTCTCTCTATATTTATATATACAGACATAGTTAATTGCACTTTGCTGATACTGCCTTTTTACAAATTGAAGGTAAGACCCTCTGTCAGCAAAAAGATTATGACTCACTGAAGGTTCAGGTGATGGTTAGCATTTTTTAGCAATAAAGTTTTTTTGGTGCTTTTTTGTTGTCAATTATCACCTGAGGATATTTTTTTACCTTTGAATTTTAGAGGGAGTGGCAGGGAGGCAGGTTGGGGGAAGAAAGAAGGGATAGAGAGAGAGAAAAAAAAGAAAAAGAAAAGAGAGAGACAGAGAGGAAGGGTGGGAGAAGGAGAGAGAGAGAGAGGAAGTTCATTGTGAGACACCTTAATTGGACTGGGGATCAGACCTGCAGTCCAGGTGTGTGTCCTTGACTGAGAATCAAACTTGCCTTCCTTCAGTGTTCTGACTGAAGCTCTAACCACTTAGCATACCTCTCAGGACAGCAATACATTTTTAAAGTCAAGTTATGTACATTTTTTTTAAAAAGAATGATATTGTACAACCCAGTAGACTACAGAATAATGTAAATATAGCTTTTATATGTATTTGGAAACAAAAATATGTGTGGCTCAATTTATGAAACGATAATTAATAAAACTATAATTAATCACTTTACGGACTAAATAAGTCCATAATTTAAAGAGAGCAAGAGTCAAATAAATAGATATTAAGTGTTTATGGTGTTGATTCATTGTTACAGGACCCAATGCATATAAACAATTTTTATACCTTTTAAAATAATGTGTAACATTTGCCAATAAAGTGTTATTTAGATATAATTTGCATATCATAGTCCACAAATCTTAAGCATATAGAGCTTGAAGAATTTATATAGGTGCATATACCCAGGTAACACAACGCAGTCAAGATACAAATTATTTCCAGCATTTCACAAGTCCCTTGCCTCTCCTAGTCAGTACCTCTCCCAAAGGAACATTATTGTGACTTCTGTCACAATAGGTTACTTTTGTTTGTCTTTGAACTTAATGTAAATAAAATTATACAACAGGTACTCCTTTTTTTCCAGCTTTATTGAGATATGATTAACATTACATTGTGCAAGTTTAAGGCAAAACCATGAGATGTGTTTCTTAATTTCCAAACATTTGGGAGAATTTGTAGTCATCTTTTTTGTAGTAATTGATTTTTAGTGTAATTCTATAATGGTCACAAATCACTTCATTCATAATTTAAATTCTTTGTTGAGATTTACTTTATTGCCTATATATTGTCTCCTGATAAATGTTTCAGATGTACCTGAAAAGAATGCATATTCTGTAGTTGGGCTGAATGTTCTATATTAGTTCATATTGGAATGCTGGTTTCAAATATTCTGTATACTTATGACATTTTTTTTCTGTCTGATTATTCTGTCAATTACTGAGAAATGTTTCTTAAGATCTGCAACTGTAATTGCGGGTTTATCTCCTTTTAGTTCTTTCAGATTTGCTATATGTATTTTAAAGCTGTGTTATTTGTCACATACGGATTTTATTATATCACCCTGTTCGTTTGACACATCACTGTGAAATGTGTTTCCTTTATCTATTTTAATGGAATTTTTTTTAGTCCACTTACTTGTTTTTGAGGTATAATTCACATACTAAAATGCATTCTTTTAAATTCTGCAATTAAATGGTTTTTGATATATTCCCAAAGTTATACAACTTCCCCACCATGACCTAATTGTGGACATTCCAGAAAGAAATCTCCTATTCATTAGTAGTCTTTCTCCCATATCCTCCCTGGCAACCACCCGTATACTTTCTGTCTCTATGGATTTGACTAATCTCGACATTTTGTTTATATGGAATCAAATACTATGTGGCCTTTTGTGTCTAACTTCCTTCCTTCAGCAAAAGGCTTTTACTATTCATCCATGCGGTGGCATGAATCAGCCCTTCGTTCTTTGCTTTAATAGCTGGATAATTTCATTGTATGGACCGGGTAGATTTTGTTCCTTCATTTCTCAGTTGATGGACACTTTTGTGGTTCAGACTTTTTGTCTATTATGAATAGTATGGGTATGAATATCTGTGTACAAGCTCATGGTGGATATAGGTTTTTATTTCTCTTGGTTAAATCCCTAGGAATGGAATTGCTGGGTCATACGGTATCTGTAGTTTGTGAAACTGCCAATCTGTTTTCTACATTGGCTGCGACATTTAAATTTCTACGAGCAATGTGTGAGGGTTCCAGTTTCTCCACATGCTTGCTTACTAGTGCATTCAATTTGAAAACTACAGTAATGTACCGGGATTGAAATGTACCATCTTGATTTTTATTTTTTGTTGTTGTTTTCATTCTTTGTCCCCTTTATTCTTTCTGGTTTTCTTTTGGATTAATCAAGTATGTTTTAGTTTTCAAAATTTTCTCCTCTATCAGATTTTTAGTTGTCCAGTTATTTATTATTCTTTTAGCGGTTACCATAGAGATTGCAACTTTGATCTTTGACTTATTGCATTCTCTATGATTGGACTTATTTCACTTCTAAAAAAATAGAGGACCCTTAACCTGTGGGCATGTACGTTTTCCAAGCCTCGGTGCTTTATGTTTATTATAAACCTCTGAGGGTATTATCTTTGTGTCTGCATTAGTTTTAACGCCAATATTTACTTAAATTTCCCCACATTTTGTTCTTTATGATATTCTTTGTTCATTTCTGTAGTTCTGGGGTAGGTTTCTTTTGGTGGGAATAATGCTCCTTTTAATTTCCAGTTCTTCTGGTGGGAAATTCTTTCATCTTTTATTTGAAAATAACTTATTTCACATGATTTTACAGGGAGGAGAGTTCTAGGCTAGCAGTGTTTTTCCTTTTATTAAGGTGAAGATTTACTCCATTATCTTCTCATTTCCATTGAAATGTCCTCTTGCATTGTTATTATTGCTTCTTCGAAGTCAACTTGTATTTTTTTTGTTTTTTTAAAAGATTAAAACAATATATATTTCTATTGATTTCAGAGAGGAAGGGAGAGGGAGAGAGTTAAAAACATCAGTGATGAGAGAGAATCAGTGATCGGCTGCCTCCTGCACATCCCCTACTAGGGATTGAGCCCGGAACCCAGGCATGTGCCCATAACTGTGATCGAATGTGGGACCGAACCGGGGACCCTTGAGTCCGAAGGCCGACGCTCTGTCCAGTGAGCCAGACCAGCTAGGGCTCAAGTTGTCTGTTATCCTCTAGCTGATTTTAAGAATATCTTCATTTTGTTTTGTTTTTTAAACAAATGCTTTATAAAAATCCTGTTTGAGGACTTCTTCAATCTGTAGTTGGATGACTTTCATTGGTTTTGAAAAGTTTTCGGCCATTATCTTTCAGATATTCCTTTTGTCCCTTTCTTTCGTTATATTTCTTGTCTCCGAGTTGCTAGTTTCAGACATATTTGAGACCTTTTCCCAAGTTTCTTGTGTTTTATGTATTTCTGTTCCTATTGTCTTTGTTCTTCAGTGTAGAACCATCTGCTAGGTCACTGATCCTCTCTTTAGCCATGTGCATTGTTCTGTTAAACCCAGCCGCTGAGTTCTTAATTTGAGATATTTTATTTTTAGGATGAACATTTTTGTTTTTGTTTTTCCATAACTATAATTTTCTTTTGAAGTACTTTATCTTTTCATCTATTTTATTATAAACATATTTTTCTCCGAACCCATTAATTATAAATACTTTTAACTGCTTGATACTGAATTCTTCTTACCAGTTGTGTCTCTTGTCTCTCTCTCCTCTACCCATGCCTTGTCCTGGTGATTGCTTGTGATTTAGATCATCTTGGATATTCCTGTCTTTCCTTAGAGTTTGGGCTAGCAGTGGGTTGCCAGGAGACCTCAGTTTTTTGATGGATTCAAGAAAAGTTATGATTTCATAGGTTATCTGTCTTATTGTTAGGCTGGGAGTGCTGTATTTTACAGCTTTCTGCGTCATGACCAGAAGCCAGAAATCCGTCATTGCCATTTTTAAGTTTCTTTCTGGTAATTCTACAATCTGAATCAAACGTGACTCTCTGTTTTTACTGTGTTTCTTTTTTAATTTGTTCATCATTTGTTCCTGTTTTCATTTTAAGTATATTTTATTGATTTTTACAGAGAGGAAGAGAGAGGGATAGAGAGTTAGAAACATCGATGAGAGAGAATCATCGATCAGCTGCCTCTTGCACCCCCCCCCCACTGGGGATGTGCCCGCAGCCAAGGTACATGCCCTTGACCGGAATCGAACCTGGGACCTTTCAGTCCACAGACGGTGCTCTATCCACTGAGCCAAACCGGTTTTGGCTGTTCCTGTTTTCTAAAAGTTTGCCTTATAATTGTCATCTACCAGACAAGGTGGATGAAAAATTTGCAAGGGGCTTGTAGAATGTTATTTTCCTCCGAAGAGAGTTAATTTTTCTTCTGACAGTTCTGACCATATCCGAGGCTTGGTTGGGGGCTTGGTTTGAGCTTGTCTGTTGCTATTTTGTCCTTAGTCCTAAGGCATGATGGGAGTCCGGGCTTTTTTGTTCTGTTTGTTTTTCTTCAGTGCCCCTCTGTTTTGGGCAGCACTTGCTTGCCAACCTCCATCTCATCATGGCTAGCCTGTGCAGTGTCTGCTGCGCCCATCAGTTACCCAGCAGCTGTTTTTTGGTAGGTTTCTTGGCATCTTGTCCTACATACCTACAAGCTGGGGAATGAGTTAACAATTTGAGGGGGATTTCCCTGTCTATTTTTGGGCTCTTCCTCTACAGGTCTTCGAGGAGTGGCATTTTTTTTTACCCTGAATCCCCATCTGCTTTGGCGACCCCAACATCCAACCCCTGCCTGTTCAGCCTAGTTACACTATCATATTATCGTCACCTTTTATTTTCAGTCATTGATTTGTAGAGTCTTGGGCCTTCGGACAAGAAGCTTTATATGTTTTGTCTAATAGTCATAGTTATTCTCCTTGAGAGTGCTAGTTTAATACACTGTCCTCCATAAATTGGGGGGGGGGAGTACTGTATCTGTCCCTTCATCCAAATTTTTAAAAATGTATTTTATTGTTCTTTTACAGAGAGGGAGAAGGATAGGGAGTCAGAAACATTGATGAGAGAGAAACATCTACCAGCTGCCTCCTGCACACCCCCCACCGGGGATGTGCCCGCAACCAATGTACATGCCCTTGACCAGAATCG
Organism: Vespertilio murinus; assembly: GCA_963924515.1. Classification (NCBI taxonomy): domain Eukaryota; kingdom Metazoa; phylum Chordata; class Mammalia; order Chiroptera; family Vespertilionidae; genus Vespertilio; species Vespertilio murinus. The sequence goes on along the minus strand of OZ004720.1, from coordinate 16,705,939 downwards.
AATCTGGAACCTTCCAGTCCGCAGGCCGATGCTCTATCCACTGAGCCAAACCGGTTTTGGCCATCCTAAAATTTTATTAATGCTTAGCACACTTCTATAAATATTGACCGCTGTTGCAAATCTTCTCAAGGCACCAACTCTGTTGAACTGATAAAAATCAGTCTTTACATAATAATTACCCCAGATCATGAAGGTTAAGGATTTAAGGACCTTAGCTTTATCTCCTGTCATAAAAGCATGCATTTGATACATCAGAAAAGGAGTCCAAAAACTAGAATAGAAGTAGAGGAACAGCACCAGCTACCAGAGCTCTTCTGATTAAACCTTAAATCTCACATAATTTTCTGTCCTTTGCATGGTAGCCATGGAGACGTTTTTAATAGAAGCATAAGTCCTTATCAGAGTCTCTCGTGTTTTGATCTCTAGGAAGATGAAGTCCTCGGTCCACTCTGAAGAGGATGATTTTGTTCCAGAGCTCCACAGAAACGTGCACCCCCGAGAGCGGCCCGACTGGGAGGAGACACTGAGTGCAATGGTAAATTGGTGTTATGAATGTGGATGCATGCATTTTTAAAAATATATTTTTATCGATTTCAGAGAGAGAGAGAGACGGAGAGATAGAACATGTCAGTGATGGGAGGGAAATCATTGATTGGTTGGCTCCGGCACACCCCCTACTGGGGATCAAGCCCACAACCTGAGCATATACCCTTGACTGGAAATGGAACCCGGGACCCTTTGGTCTGCAGGCTGATGCTCTATCCACTGAGCCAGACCGACTAGCCCAGGGGTGGGCAAACTTTTTGACTCGTCGGCCACCATGGGTTCTTAAACCGGACCGGAGGGCCGGAACAAAAGCAACCTGACCATGCTGGCACTCTCATCTTGGGCAGCTGGTGAAGGAGCGGAGGGGAGAGCAAGAGAACCCTCTGCTCTTTCGGCTCCACGGGCCGGATAGAACAGCCGAATGGGACGGATCCGGCCCGCGGGCTGTAGTTTGCCCATGGCTGGACTAGGGCAAACAATTTTTAAATAAAGAATAAAATAAAATTGGAAATGCGTCTCTTCCTGAAATGGATATTTTGCAGTTAGTGTGTGTGTGTGTGTGTGTATATATATATATATATATATATATATATATATATATATATATATATATTTATGGATAAATATCACTTACTGCTAGAATGGGTGCATGCATATTTTCCTTACATAAGAAGAGGAGCCGAAGAAGCACTACTTACAGGAAATGTGTTCCTGTCGCTGCTTTGTTCTTTTACTGAGAAAATAATTTATTCCAGGCGCTGGTTTAGACTCTGTGGGTAGAACCCCGAACAACACACACGCATTTCCTGCCTTGGTGGAGCTTATACTTTAACGGGGCAGGAGGAGATGTGATTAATTAAATACATAGGATGTCTAGTGGTGGTATGTGCCGTTGCGGAAGGTGAATGCAGAGTAGCGGGGGTGCAGAGCGGTGGGAAAGGATAGTCGCTGGTTCCGCAGGGTGGGCACAGAGTCTCTCGGTGACTTCTCTGGAACAGATCATTTCAGGCAGCGGAAGACACGTTCAAGTGTGGGGCAGAGGATTACAAAACATTAGAACATGTGGCTGACATTGAGCCGCGGGCAAATGGAGGGAGATGAGGTCAGAGAAGAGGTTTGGGTGGGTGGAGAGCAGATCATGCAGTTTCTTATAGTCCATCAGAAGGTCGTTGTGTTTTTTTTGTTTTGTTTAGTTTTTGGTGTTTTTGTTTGTTTGTTTGTTTGTTTGTTTTTTGCTTAGGGGGAGAAAGGAACCACTGGAGGATTTTTGGCTGAAAAGTAACATAACCTGGCTGGAAATTTTATTTTTATATTTATTTATTTATTTATTTATTTAAAATTTATTTATTTATTTATTTATTTATTCATTCATTCATTCATTCATTTTTAGGTTATATGTTTTTTTAAAAAATTTATTAAGGTATTATATGTGTACATAGCTTACCATTGCCCCCCCCTCCCATTCATGCCCTCCCTCCCCAGAGTTCTGTGTTCGTTGGTTGTATTTATATGCATGCATACCAGTCCTTTGGTTGTTCTCTTATCTCCCCCCAGGTCTCCTTCCCCTCCCCACTGTCATTTGGCAGTCTGCTTGTTTTATGGTGACTATCTCAGGACCACACGAATAGAATCCGCTCCTCCTCTGGTTCACACCGCCCCTCCACCCCAGGTTCCACTGCTTCCCCGGGGCACACGGCTCTCCCAGGACACACGGTCCCCCTGGGGCACCCAGCTCACCTGGGGCACACGGCCCCCTGGGACACATGGCTTACCCGGGGCACATGGCCCCCTGGAACACAGGGCTCACCCGGGGCACACAGCCCCCTGGGACACATGGCTTACCCGGGGCACATGGCCCCCTGGAACACAGGGCTCACCCGGGGCACACAGCCCCCTGGGACACATGGCTTACCCGGGGCACATGGCCCCCTGGGACACAGGGCTCACCCGGGGCACACGGCCCCCTGGGACACCCGGCTCACCCGGGGCACTCGGCCCCCTGGGACACACGTGGGCTGGGATTTTTAAAGGGGGTCTCTGGTTGCTGTGCATAGGCTAAATGGGGAGGTAAAAGAGGAAATAGGGAGACCAGTTAGAAGATTACTGTAACAGATGAGCAATATTGATAGCTTGAACCAGGATGGTAGATACGATGAAAAATTGTTAGATTCTGGATATAGCTTTACAGGTAAAACCAACCGTTTTGGCTGATGAATGGGATACAGAGAGTGAGCTAGAGAGAAGTCTGGGGTGACTGCAAGTGTTTTTGGCCTCATCAACCTGAAGAACAAAAACATTCACTGAGCTGTTGGAAAAGCAGTTTTTGTTGGGGGATTAGGTGGAACAATCCCACGCAGTACTGTTTTCCACAAAAATTTAAAATACCCATTGAGTCTATTATAACATTACATAATTCCGGTCTCTTAATAAGAACAATGGAATCTTTTAATAAGAACAATGAAATCTTTCTGTGGAAAGTAACATTTTATTTAATTGCAATCAAAAGTTGGTGTTTCTCATCATGAGAATTGAATGCGAATGCTCATCTGTCCATGCCGATCAGTGATGAGATTTTACATATTTCATTTTTGAAAATGCCTGTTCACTCAGATACGTACTGCCAAACGCTGACATCTGTGTGTGAGCATGTGATTTTAATTGAGCGTGCTCATCGCTCAGAAGGCATTTCCAGAATTCTATTAGATTTTTTCGTTTAGTATTTTCCTTTTAGCACAACACTGCAAACTTCCATTTGAAGGTTGGAAGGAGCACCTCAGTTGCACAGTTAAGTGGATTCTGCAATATGGAAGTTTACTTTGCTTTTGTAGCATATCTTGAAAAAGCCTGCTGGAAGTGCGGTTTGAGCTTGGAAAATATATGCACTGCAAGTTGATATGGTGATGATCTCCGATCTTGTTTCATGTTTCAAAGTATGTATAGCAGCTCATGATTACTTGCTGTTCTGACAGTATTACCCCAGTGTCAGTTTTGCCTTGTAATTTTAGGTAAAATTTATTAAGAAATAGCACCAGCCGAAACCGGTTTGGCTCAGTGGATAGAGCATTGGCCTGCGGACTGAAGGGTCCCGGGTTCGATTCTGGTCAGGGACATGTACCTTGGTTGCGGGCACATCCCCAGTAGGGGGTGTGCAGGAGGCAGCTGGTCCATGTTTCTCTCTCATGGATGTTTCTAACCCTCTGTCCCTCTACCTTCCTCTCTGTGAAAAATCAATAAAATATATTTTTTTTAAAATGTGGCATGGTGATTGATTCCTGTGGAACTTGAAATGCTGTTGAGTTGTAATCCAACTAGAGGCCCGACGCATGAGACTCGTGCAAGGGGCCTGGTCCTCGCAGCCCTGGCTTCATCCGGAAGGACATCTGGAAGGTCGTTTGGCTATCCGGATTTAATTAGCATCTTATGCTTTTATTACTATAGATACTGTAGTTTATGGCGTGCTGACCTACAGTGTGGGTTGACGAGAGCGCCACGCAAGGTCTCTCGCAGCTACTCAGCCCTGTCATCGGAACATGAGAGCAGCCCCAGAGAATACATTAATGACTGTAGCTGTGTCCCAATAAAATGTTATTTGTGGACACTGATACTTGAACGTCATGTAATTTTCACATGTCATTAGATAATCATACTTCTTTGGATCCTGCTGCCCCAACATTAAACATTAATATATATATATATATATATATATATATATATATATATATATATAAACACTTTTAGCTTATGGGCTATACAGAAGCAGGCAGTGGGTGGGTTGGTTCTGGATTCTTGGCCCCTGCCTTGTTATAGAATTACAACTTAAGAGGTAAGGCTTCCTCAAACCTTCCAGACAGAGAATGCTTTTTATTTTACTTCTCATATGTTATTCATATCTGTCCTGTAATACTTACTCTCATCCTCGTTGGCTATTCATATCTCTGTTGTAATAACTACTCTCATCCCAGTTGGCTGTTTTCCTTACTATATTGTGAGACCTCTGAGGAGGCATAGGCCTCATTTTATAGTCATCTTACTGAAGGATGAAGTTTAGAAGAGGATATAAGCATGACTCTCAAGACACATATAAAGTGAACACATACCAAACTATTGAACTCATTAATTAATAAAGGAATCAGTCAAGTGTTACAACTAGATCGAAGGAGAATTCGATGTTACAGACCAATCATGTCAAAACTGGTGACAGGTGAAAGACCGGCAAAACTGTTCACTTCCATTGGGCACAGTTTGCATTTTTATATTCTTTGTGCTGAGTTTTCTCTCTACAAATTCACTTTTCTGCACAGGTGTAAAATAGCCAGGCAAACAAAGCAAGCCCCACAAGCCCTGTGGAATCAGGCAATCCCTGGAGGTGCCAGCCTTCCATGGAAAGGATGTTCAGTAATCTCTGCCATTTTTTTTTGGGGGGGGGGCTTAGAAAACATTTTTTAAAAATATTTATTTATTTATTTAAACTTATTTTTATTGATTATGGTATCACATAATTGTCCTTATCTCCCCCCCCCATTCCCATCCCAAACCCCTCCCTACATATTCCCCCACCCTCCTGTTGTCCATGGCCACTGGACATATCCCTCCCCGCCATGTGCACGCACACAAGTCCTTTGGTTGATCTTTTCCCCTTACCCCCACCCTCCCCTACTTTCCCTCTGAGGTTTGAGAGACTGATCGCTGCTTCTCTTTCTCTGGGTCTGTTTTTGTTCACCAGTCTATGTTGTACATTATTTCCTCTAGATGTGTGAGGTCATGTGATCCAAGAAATACCCTTGTAAGAACCTAAACTGTGACAAGCCTTAATGGTTATGCTTGAGAGGCAAATGAATCAGTCTGTAGTGAGTTCCTTTCCAGGCCAACAGTTCTTTTGAGTCTCAATTTCAATGTCAAATAGTTCCTTATGTGTACATGTCAGCCATGAAATTTCAGATCTGGTTGGTGGACAAATGGTGGTAATGCAGGTAATCTCTGCCATTTTTGAATCTTCCACATTTCCCCCCCTACGATTCTCATAACCTCCCAAAACCTACATTGAATTTATTGAATGGGAAGAAAGGTGTTCTCTGTTATTAGATGGTGGTTTGTATTAAAATGTCACATGCTGCATACATAGAAAGCTAATGAATTATCCTTTTTTGGAGTCCACATTGATTTGTTTACGGAAATTACCAATTATATCAGACTAGAGGCCCGATGCACGAAATTAGTGCACGAGAAGGCCTTCTTTCCCCCGACTGCTGGCTTCTCTCTGGCAACTGGGACCTGGGCTTCCCTCACAGCCCTGGCTTCGTCCGGAAGGATGTCTGGAAGGACGTCTGGTCTTATTAGCATATTATGCTTTTATTATTATAGATGTGCTAGCACCTTACTGTATTATAATTTTGGTATTTAATTTTTTTCATGTATAAGTTGTTTTTTTAAATTCTCATTTGAGGATCTTTTTCCCATTAAAAGATATCCTCAAGTGAGGATTAACAATCAATGACATGTCTTTCAGTTCAGCTTTTTCATCTCCTCGGTTAAGTTTATCCCTAGATGTTTTATTCTTTTTGCTGTGATTACAAATGGGATTGTTTTGTTAATTTCTCTTTCCGATGGCTTGTTATTTGCATTGGGAAGCACAACTGATTGTTGTGTAATAGTTTTGTATCCTGCGACTCTGGATTCATTTATTGGTACCCACAGCTCTTCGGTGGTACCTTTAGGGTTTTCTGTATGTCACCTGCAAATAGTGACCGTTTTATTTCTTCCTTTCCAAATTAGATGCCTTTCCCGCCCCCCTCCCCTTCTTGCCTAATTTCTCTGGCTGGGACCACATTGAACAGACATGGTGAGAGAGAAGAGGCATCTTTGTCTTGTTCCTGATTTTGGAAGAAAAGCTTTCATGTTTGAGTATGATGTTTGTTAGCTGTGGGCTTGCCATATATGGCTTTATTATGTCGAAGTGCTTTCCCTCTATGTTTACTTTATGGAGAGCTCTCATGGGAAATGTTGAATTTTGTCAGATGCTTTTGCTGCATGCATTTGAGACGATCATAAGATTTGTGTAACTCGTTTGGTGAATGTGGTGTACCACATGGATTGATTTGTGGCTCCTGAGGTATTTTTGAATTTCTGCATTAAATTCCACTTGATCATGGTGTATTTCAGTGGATTGTTGAAGTTAGTTTGCTAATATTTTGTTGAGGATTTTTTATCACTGTTTGTCAGGGATATTGCGTTGTAATTTGTGTGTGTGTGTGTGTGTGTGTGTGTGTGTGTGTGTGGCTTCATTGTCTAGTTTGGTAGCAGGGTAATGCTGGCCTCATAAAATAAGTTTGGAAGTTTTCTTTCTTTTATTTTTTTAAAAGAGTTTGAAGAGGATTGATATTAACTTTTCTTTAAATGTTTGGGAGAATTTATCAATGAAGCCCTCTGGTTCTGGAGTTTTATTTGTTGGGAGGCTTTTGATTACTGATTGTCCCCTTTTTAGTATTTGGTCTGTTCTAAGCAGTCATTTTAAAATTACAACAGAAAGAACAAATGATAAAATAGGACTCTCTCCTTTTTTGAGGTATGGCTCATGATTTATTGATTACTCTTCATCAGCTTGTAACAAAATAATGAGTTATCTTAAGAAATCAAAGAGTTTTAAAAAATGAAGAGTAAAATATTTATTTGCAATGATTTAATAATAAGTTATATAGTGAATAAACATTAGAATCTTAAAAAGTAAAAAATATAAAAAAGAAAGCAAGAGGAAATCTCTCACCAGTTTTGGATATTTTAACTAAAACCACTTTAATCTTCATACCGTATTTGCCGGCGTATAAGACGATTTTTTGGCCCTGAAAAATACCGTATTTGCCGGTGTATAAGAGACTGGGCGTATAAGACGACCCCCTAATATTTCCACTCAAAATACAGAGTTTGTTATATACTCGCCGTATAAGACTACTCCCCACTTGGAGGCATATTTTTCAGGGCCAAAAAATCATCTTATACGCCGGCAAATACTTCTTAGTGTTTCTTCGCTCGTTTTATTTTTAGTATCCATCATTTCAGTATTCTCAACGTGTCTAGTTATTTCTCGAATTTCTTTTGTTAGGAACAGCTTCTCACTTGTTATCTCTTCTGCCATTAAAATTAACGTGTTCAAGGCTCAGGGCTGAAGTGGGTCTTGTTGTAGCAAATGAAATTGTTATTGATCCAGTACAATCAGTGGTCTTGGCTTCACATGATCTCATATGCTAACAACTAAGGTCATGAAAATAAAGTGTACATTTTGTACTTTCAAAATATTGAAAAAATTTAAAAGACACAAAGTTAATTCTTGGAGTTGTCCACACTGTGTGTGTGTGTGTGTGTGTGTGTGTGTGTGTGTGTGTGTGATGAATGATTCTCCCCTCCCTCCCTCCCTCCCTCCCTCCCTCTCTCCTCTTTCCTTACTTTCTATCCCTCTTCCTCTCTTATAAACACTTACCGTATTTGCGGGCGTATAAGACGACTGGGCGTATAAGACGACCCCCTAACATTTCCACTCAAAATACAGAGTTTGCTATATACTCGCCGTATAAGACTACCCCCACTTGGAGGCATATTTTTCAGGGCCAAAAAATCGTCTTATACGCCGGCAAATACGGTATATGTGCATAAGCATGTGCTCTCTCATTCTCTCCCTCCCTCTCTCCTTCCCTCCCTACCTCCCTTTCTCTCTCTCTCTCTCTCTCTCTCTCTCTCTCACTCACTCACCAACAAGGATGGGCTCTTTTCCCCTCTCTCCCTCTTCTTCCCACCCGCTGAAAGCAGGCATTCACACGGTCTGTACTTCATCTCTTCATGCTTGCTTCCTCCCAGTTCTATGCTGTTCCTGCAGGTTTACTTGTCTTCTCTGTACAGATGGCGTCCATGTCCATGTCCCTAGCCCTGTAAGAACCTATTTCCCAACTGAAGGTCCCGTGAAAGCCAGGAGCTACAGATCCTCACTAAATCTCATCCTTCCTGCTCCCTCAGTGAGCTTCTTTATAACTCTACATATCATGTTAATAGCACTAACTTTATTTCAGTTACCCAGGTTTAAGACCTTGTGGCTTGTTAGAAATGAAATGGTGTTAATTCATTTTCCTTAAAAGCCAAAGCCCTTCCTCACTTGATCATTTTGCTCCAGCTACACTGACCTTTTTGCTATTTATTTCTGGACTACACCAAGCGTTGGCTGCTCCGGCGCCTTTGTGTGTGTGGTCTTTGTTTTCTGAAAGTGCTTTCCCTACTGGGGATCGAGCCCACACAACCCTGGCATGTGCCCTTGACCCCAATCAAACCTGGGACCCTTCGGTCTGCAGGCCGAGGCTCTATCCACTGAGCCAATGGAAAACTCTTAATCAACAAAGCTTGCTCCCTCTCTTCCTTCGATTCCCTCTTTACAATTAAGTGCTGCCCTCACTCACTATCTTAGATGAAATAATGAATGTGTTCTCCTTATCCTTCTTTACTTTTCTCCATAGTGTTTGGAAATACTGAATATTTGTATGAAAATTGTCTTTCCCATGAGATTGTAAGCTCCTAGCGCACAGGGACTTTGCCACTTATATTTACCATCTTGTCACTTGTGCCCGCCATAGTAAATTCTCAGTAAGTATTTTTTGAACGAATGAAATTGTCATTCTCTGGACAAATTGAATCAGTTGTTTTTTTTTCCATGACAACACCCTAATTTCCCAGCTTTTCTTTATTTCATTTGTTAATATGAATTTTCTGCTTTATTCTCTCCTTTTTTTTTTTTTAAATTTCTGTTTTAAATCAAAAGTTAGACCATTACATTTTTTCTTTTGTATTTGGACCATATCCCCCCTCACCAACATTGCCTGCTTTCTTCAGTGGATTGATAGAATAGTCATCCTTCCTGAATAATCTTCAAGAGGTGATTTTGGAAGAGCTGTGTCTTTTGTATATTGCTCTACTCTTTATGGTTCCTTTTACCCATCAGTTATAAAACCAATGGCCATTTGAATAAGAAGAAAAAAAAGAATTTCTTTAGCTCTTTATTACTGTGTGATGTCTAACTGTTCATTTCTGATTGATGGCTGAATTTTCTCATAATTCAGAGACACTGATGGTGTTTGTCATTTCAGTTTCAAAAACAGAATGTTTTGTTTGGAGTTGCTCTGTGAACAATCACAAAAGCACCCCTTGATTAATATGCAAAGCCCGGGTTTTGAGTTCCTGCCAGTATATTCAAATGCTCTTCAATAAACAACAACCCCAAGCCCACCCCCTCCCATGGTGCATTTGGTTCTGGCTGAAAATTGTGGGAATTCTCTGCCATGAATTAAGCAGTGTTAATTATGGTAGGTAATTAATGCACTGCTGGGAGTTCTGGGATTTATTTAATTAGGTTGAATGTATGAACGCGTTCATTTTATAGGTTAAAAAGTGTTGGAAATGGGTAGTCTTATAAGGGGAAGCCTAAAATCTTTTGAACTGGTGAACTGGTATTAGACTCAGTATTTATTTGTTAATTAGTAGACTAAAAACTACATTACACCTATTGCGCTCTTTAAGACTTTCAGTGATCTGGATGTTACTTTTACTGACAGAATTTGTTATGTGACTTTTCAAAAAAAACTGTTGAAACTTGTAAAATATTGAAAGAGGAAGTACATAACACACATGCAGTTAGAGGAATGGGGTGTCATGGGTAGTCTAGAATCTTGCCATTTCTTCCTTTAGTAGAATATTTCCAACTCAGTGTCTCCATCATTTGTGGTTCCTGGTCCCCTTCCACCCTTGTCTTCATACCCTGCCTGTTCCAGGAAGAATTCACGTTTTATGTTTTTATAATACACATTTAAACATTATATGTACATTTTTACTAGTAGATCTGGTGCACAAAATTCAAGTGTAGAAACTGACCATTTTCTAGCAGCACAGAAGAATAACAGTACTTTACCTGAATAAAGTACCTACAAAGTCAATCATATTGTGTTTAGATTTTCCTAGGAATCTTTTCATAAAATGTCTGGTAAAAGTATATACAACATGGAACCCCATGATTTCATCAGAAAATATCTGCTGAGTCAGTAGGATTATCTTTAATGATTGGGGCAGATAGGAGAGGATAGATAAATCTGCATTATAGAAAAGTAGAAACTTCAGAATGCCGTAAGATTTTGCTAATATGCCAGTGTGTTAATGTTTAAGTTGACTGCCCAGCTGTTGCCTAGAGAATTTGTATTATTATTCTGATGGCACTCGCTGATCCTTTTTCTTAAATTGTTTTAAACATTGCTCCTGAATAATTTCGCCCCGATTGTTGCATGTTCTTTCCAAGGAGATTTTTTTTTTCTTTAGTATTCCCACCCTGTTGTTCCTCATCCAAAGTAGAGAATTAAACGGGAGTATCTATATGGTTTACTCCTGGGGCTCATGTGATAGCTGCGTATAGGATCTGTGAATTTTCTAGATACTTACCCCTGCCTGCCTCCTCTGAGTCCTGTTTCTATTATTTAGCACTTGCACATTGGGAGGACTAGATAACATACTGGAGGGAATCAGTGGAGGAAATCGTTTTTAATATGGAGTGTATTTTGCTGTACAAAATTCTTTTGAAAATATTCACGCATAACTCAGTTAACTGAATTTCTTTGTGATATTCATAAAGAATCACGTTAGTGACAATGTAATATACGGCAGATGTAGTAAATTTAGCCTTTCTGATGTATTGGGATGATGATTATTAAATTTTACCCCGTTGTCTCTTCTTTGTAAGGAAGGGAATAATACTTAGACTAATTAAAATGTTGTAAACTTTTCATTACAGAGATGGCCGCATTTATTTTACTATGATTAAACTGTGGTTGCATTTGGGAACTGGCAGTCCTATTTGCCTTTCTTGACAGAATGAATTTCCCATTCAAATACTGCTCTTTTAGTTGACTGTATATATGTATAGGTACGTCCCATTATAAATGTGTTTTTATTCTTATTCTTCCTTAAATACGATACCTAGTTTTGTCCATTAGAGTTATATAAAAAACATACAATTTCATTTATTTATGGCAGTTTGCTATACATTTGCAAATGGTTGCTGTAAGGTAGGTAACATACAGATGTGGGAAAAGCTAACTAGTCTGCTTTCTTTCTTTTTCTCCTCCTTTATAAACACAAAACATACTTATATAGAAAAGGCAGACAATTGAATGAGGAGAGAGACAGAGAGAGAGAGAGAGAGAGAGAGAGAGAGAGAGAGAGAGACCATCAACCATAATCCCATTTTACAGTGGTGAGATTATTTTGGTTTTTTTTTTCATGATTTCTTGCAATGCAGAGAGTTTTAAAATTAACATCATATAAACATGATTTTCTTCCATACAATGTTCCAAATTGTTAATTTCAAAGAATAATGCTTTGTTTATCTATCCCTTTTTCCCATCAGGCATGGTGGGACTGTGATTTATAATTGTAAAACCATATACAATTTTATCTCTCCTTCCTACTTAACATACACATTCCACCCTGTTATCAAGATGCTGCAGTTAAGAGATCCTGGAATGTTTCCCATTGTACATCATGGGAAGTGCCATGGGTGCAAGAATTGCTGGTTCGCTGGAAGGAAGAGATCTCTGGGACAGACTAGCCGCTGGGCATAGTGGAGGAACACCTGGAAGGGGGTTCAACCATCGCTGTGAAGGGGGGAGGGAATTCAGTGTTCCCCTAGGAGAAAAGAGGGAGGGCTTTGGGATCTGCAGAATGGGATACGGAGCGGATTGTAGCATGCGCACGCATGGAAATACATGGTTGCAAGGGAGGAGGAGAGATGGCTGTTACACCGAGTCAGCTCTGTGTTTTTCCTACCAGTTACCTACTTTCCCTGCAGAATTTGCACTTAATTCCAGGGCTTGCCTTCTGATGAGCAAAATACTCCCGAGGGATGCTTCAGCAGAAGCCCTGGGAGACTAGGAAGTAGGCCCAGATAATTTTCCTCCTTTAGGATCCACTGACCTGGAATGTTAATGATATCTGAGCCATCTCTTCCCAGCATCGCTCAGGTTAGTGTTTTGCATAGCCAGGAACTGACACGGAAATCTTGGCGGGGATTCTCTATAGAATTTTTAGGAAAAATTCTCTTTCGCATTTTTTCCTACCACAGTGTTATATATAGTTTCAGGCCTGAGCAGTGAGAGAAAAAAAGAGAAAAAAATAACAAGGAGTATCCCTACAGTCTTTGATTGTTTCTCTAGTCTAGGGGTGGGCAAACTTTTTGACTCGAGGGCCACAATGGGTTCTTAAACGGGACCAGAGGCCCGGAACAAAAGCAACCTGACCATGCTGGCACTCTCATCTTGGGCTGCTGGTGAAGGAGCGGAGGGGAGAGCAAGAGAACCCTCTGCTCTTTCGGTTCCGAGGGCCGGATAGAACAGCTGAACGGGCCGGATCCGGCCCGAGGGCCGTAGTTTGCCCACGGCTGCCCTAGTCAGAAGAATGGGTTTTCACTCAGGGTCCTATATGTCCATGGTACAGCTGAAGTATTGCTTTCAAGTCTGTCCTTGGAAGAAAAGAAAAAAAGAAAGAAAGAAAGGAAAGAAGAAAGAGAGAGAGAGAGAGAGAGAGAGAGAGAGAGAGAGAGAGAGAGAGAGAGAGAGAGAGGAAGGAAGGAAGGAAGGAAGGAAGGAAGGAAGGAAGGAAGGAAGGAAGGAAGAAAAGAAAGCTCTTGCCTATTTGTTTCCATATTTAAGGGCCATATTCTACTCAGGAAGTTGTAATTCATTAGAATTTCACTTACTAGTTGTGCTTGTTCCTTATATCATGACTCAGCTTTTCCTTAGGCAATTCCAAGAGGTAAAGGGCAGGGGGGCGGGGGAGGGTTTGAATCCCGGAAACACACCGTCAGCGCATTATTAGTCATTCTTCAGGTCTTGACTTTGCATCCCAGTCCACTTACTCTAATTAAATATTTGAGAATTCTCAGGTTGTTGCCTGTTTGTGCTTTATTTCATTTTGTTTTCGGTAGAGTTTTTGTTACACACAGTAGAAGAGACTAGAAGCCTCCCATTCCTTTTTTTTTTTTTTTTAACATAAATTTTGCTAGATGTAGAATTCAATGTTGACAGTTGTTTTAAAAGGCAATGGAAAGAACCCATTCCGCATGTCTGCTTTTCTCATATGTAGTCCTGGGAGTGTAATGTGTGTATATGCTTTGTCCCTGCCTTGGCTGCTCTTAAGGTTTTCTCTTCATCAGGGGTTTGGCCGACTATGGAGTTTACCCTTATATAATTTGTTTCTTTTAAAAATCCTAGCCTTATGTCTTTTCTGTATGGTGGAACTGAAGCGCTTTAAGCAGTTGGTTTATACATTTATACAGCTTTTCTTAATCGTGTCCTCACTGGTGTTGAAGGTCTCTTGGGTGGTTTTGATGTCTCTGTTAACTTATAGAATAAGTTAGAAAACAGTCTTTTTTAAAATGTTTCTTTGAAATACGATTGTTTCCTCACTCCTCATTGTTTTCCCAGTTCTAACAATTTTGGACAAATGTAGAACCAGCTGAGGTTTCACAAAAAATTCCTATTGACTTTTTTTTTTCTGTTAATTTTTAAAACAAACACACACAGTCACATACTGTAGTAATGCCTACATTTATTCATGTTTTTAATGTTAATAAATTTTTGTTCAAGCACAGCATTCCATTGCATAAATACATTATAGTTTATTCAGCTATCCCTCTGTTTTTGTGTATTATTTGTGTTTTGTAATGACAGTTTTCTGGTGATTATAAGAAAGCTATGGCCGTAACTGGTTTGGCTCAGTGGATAGAGCGTCAGCCTGCGGACTGAAAGGTCCCAGGTTCAATTCTGGTCAAGGGCATGTACCTTGGTTTCGGGCACATCTCCAGTAGGGGGTGTGCAAGAGGCAGCTGATCGATAATTCTCTCTCATTGATGTTTCTAACTCTCTATCCCTCTCTCTTACTCTCTGTAAAAAATTAATAAAATATATTTTTTTAAAAGAAAGAAAGCTATGAACGTTTATATACATGTTTATTTGTGTACATATGGAGTATTTTTGGATCTATATTTGGGAGTGTAGTTGTAGGATTATAAGTTGTAGATTCATGTTTAACATAATAGGAATTATCAAACGAATTTCCTAAGTGGTTATTACTACTTTACTCAGCAATACATGAGTTTTAATGCTCTATTTTTTTTGTGCCAACTTTGGTATTTTTTTTAATTTAGCTCTTTGGAGAGTGTATTATCTCATTATGGTTTAATTTTGCATTAATTTGATAAGTAATGACATTGAGCATCTACAATTATTGACCATTTGGCATTCTCTTTTATGAAATACCTGTTTAGATTTTTTGGCTTTTAAAAAATTGGGTTGTTAGTTTTTTAATATATCATAAGGAGCTCTTTTTAAATGAATTGTTTTTAATCTTAATGTAATCAAATTTGCTTTTTTCCTATAAGTAATACTTTTTTATTTCCTGTTTCAGGCACTTTTATTTATGTTAAAGTTACTCTTCTGTATCTAATTTTAGCAGCATTATTAATCCCCACATTGAGTGGATTCTGTGAAGGTTCAAGGTTTTTTCTTACGTTGCATACTTTAGAAAATTTCACCAATATCATTTGTTGACACACTAGTATTCTTTTGAATTTCATTGTTACTTTTGTTCACAAGTCTCTATGTGGGCTTTCTCTGGACTTTCTCTTATATTTATTTAATTTGTCCTTCCTTACTCCAGTCCAGTATCAACTAACTTAAGTTACTATTGCTTTACAGTAAGTCTTTAAATCAGGAAGTGTACGGACTAGATCTTCCAGGTTATTAATTTTAATGGCAAGCTATTAAATCTGGATATTTATATGCCAGACAGAGAAGACTAGCTTTAACTTAAAAATTTTCTTTTCTCTGAAAAATCTAAAAACCAGAATCTAACAATAAGCATATATATATATATATACACACACACACACAGTAATACAGATGGCCACTAAAAAGTGTGAGACTTTATTGAATCTTTTATCTATTTAATTAGAAAAAGAAAGATGAAGTAGTCCTATTAGATGGCCATGCTAAAGATGGATAATATTCAGTGTTTGTTAAGTTGTGAGAGTGTAGGCATCCCTGTACGTGGTTGGTAGCTCGGTAAATGGGATCAGTGTTTCCTGGAGGAATATTTAGCAGTGCGCATCAATATAGAGAGCTAGGAAAAGTGGAAAGCTAGGAAAAGTCCTTGCAAGTGGGATGGGGAAACTGAGGCAGACAGCTGAATGAACTGGCCTGAGCACCTTACTGCCAGCTACGGAAAGTCACCAGGGCCAAAAGCCCTACGCCTTGTTGACGCCCCCTGGCCTGTCCTCCCTAGAGATAGCTTCGAGGCCTCCATTCCAGCTCCAGGTCTAGAAAATCAGCACAGCAGGTGGGTGGCGCCAGGGCCAGCTGCAGTGCCTAAGGCGCTGACCAATGAGCAGAGACCGTGACCTTGAGAGGGAACCTGTGGAAAAGCTCCCGTTCTCTCCTATTGCTGCTTCTGTCCTAAGCCCTCCCTTGTGTCACTGCCTCAGCTTTTAATAAACTTATTCTCCAAACCGCCTGGACTCGCGCTGGGAAGTCTTCCCTGCACGAAGCCAGGAGCCCACACACCACAGGCCGGCCCAGCAGACCTCCTTCAGGCCCGATGCTGTCTGGTCACCGCAGCAACGGTGCTCCCACACGTCCAGCTTGACTCAGTACAGCTGCAGCTGTCACAGGCGCAGCACAGTACTGCTGACTGTGGTCACATGACTTCCTTATTTGATAACTGGGAGTTTGTGCATTTTAACCCTGTTCACCCATTCCACTCACTCCCTACCCCCTGCTCTGTCAACCATCCGTCTCTTCTCTGTATTTATAAATGTTTGTTTTTGTTTGTTGCTCTATATTTTAAGATGCCAATATAAGTGGTATCATATGGTGTTTGTCTTTCTATTTTTATTTATTGATTTTAGAGAAAGAGGAAGGGAAAGAGACAAAGATCAAGTTATTGTTCCACTTATTTTTGCATTCATTGGATATATATATATAAATTAAATATACATATGTATGTGCAATTAAATATATATATTTATTTATATATGAGTTTTTACAAAGAGGAAGGGAGAGGAATAGAGAGCTAGAAACGTCGATGAGAGAGAAACATTGATCAGCTGCCTCCTGCACAACCCCTACTAGGGGATGTGCCCGCAACCAAGGTGCATGCCCTTGACCGGAATCAAACCTAGGACCCTTCCAGTCCACAGGCCGACGCTCTATCCGCTGAGCCAAACTGGTTAGGGCTCATTGGTTGATTCTTGTATGCATCTTGGCCGGGGCTCAAACCCGTAACCTGGGAGTATTCCAAAGAACCTCTAAGCGACTGAGCTACCTGGCCAGGGCTTGCCTGTCTTTTTTTATCTGATGTATTTTGCTTAGTGTAATGCCCTCGAGGTCCAACCATGTTGTCACAAATGGCAAGATTTCTTTTCTTTTTTTTTATGGCTGAGTAGTATTCCTTTGCATATATTTACCACATCTTTGTGAATCTCCTCTTAACTCAGTGTAACTGCACACCGTATGTTATTCTCCCCTGTTGCATCAGGTGGCACTGGCTAGAATAATTAAGGTTATAAAGCATGGATAATATGCATTAATGTTTTTTATAGATTTTTAGATTTGCTGTGTATTTTGTTCGGAGTGTGAAGAACCTTGCAGTTGAATGTGTCACTAGAGTTAAAAAAAAAATCACCACATGAAGACTGTCAGATGAAAGAATACATTTGGGAGAATTGCATAGATGTCACTTTCCACTTCTGTTGTGCGAAAGGCATGTTGTAATCCCCTAATTATGTTCCAATTACCATTTTACCTTTTATTCATCATTGTAACCAAGGTTACTGTATCCCACCAACTCCCCGGGGAGGTTTAAGTGTGTGCGAGACTCAGAATAGCAGATTTTGAAATTTGAGTGTAAGAGCATGACAATTCTTAACAGAACATTTTTTCCCCTCATACAGTAAGGTTAAATATTTAAATTAGGTGAATATTTTTTCCTTATTCTTAATAATTAAGTCTCAGTGAATTATAATGTTAAGAAGAGATTATTAAATCAATAATTATTGCTCTTGGTACAGAGTCAATAGAATGAACCATAGTCATTAAAAGGAACTGTCCTCTGCTTTATTTTAAAACATACTCATACTCAAGGCGTAGTCCTAAAATCTCTTTTTCTTTATTATTTTTTAAGGCAAGAGGAGCAGACGTGCCTGAGATTCCGGGAGACCTCAGCCTTAAGACATGTGGCAGTACCGCTAGTATGAAGGTCAAACACGTGAAAAAGTAAGTGTATAACTTGACCGCAGGTCTGAAACGAATGCCTATAAATGGAAATGAGTTTCTTCACTTTGGTTCTGCTAAGACCTTTATTTAGATTTCTTCCTAAACAAGCCGTCACTGTCCATACTTTGAACTGTGCCGTGAAGCCTTACGTTATGAAACAGCAGGTGGTGGGCCAGGTTTGCAGACCAGCTCTGGCCTGAAAACACGCATTGATTTGGTTCTTGCCTCTTTACGTCATTGTCTGTTAGGCCACATTTGTTCAACAGGAAAGTAGAGGTCTCTCTTTCACGGCCCGCATAGAAAGAGTTCCAATTCAGGGTTCGGGTTCCGGAGAAAGGGTCGCACACAAATGAAGAGACTTGAGACTTGAAGAAATTCAACTTGGGGATATGGGGGGGCCAGGCGATAGTCCAACTCTAGTGGGAGGACCACTCCCTGCTCTGGCCCTGCCTTCCCCTTTTACTGAGGTTTTGGGGAAAACATCTTAGGCAACATACACAGAAATTTACATGTAGCCCTTAGGCAGGAAATAACATATATTTACACGGGGCAAACAAAGTGGAGGCTGCTTCAGCTAACAATATCTCAACTAACGGTGAGAGCAATTAAGGTTGTTGACCAGCCTTCCTGGCTTCCTGTCAACATTTCTTTTTTTAGTGAAACGGATTTGTTTTCCAGCAGAAAGAGCTATGCACGTTCTTCTCGGTACCCTCAGCAGGTGTTCTCACCCATTTAGAAAAGCCGAGCTTGTGGTTTGGTTTAGGGTGATTGCTGTACCTCAGCTTTGCCTTCCCAAGGGTAGGGAGGGGATGGGGGCCCGCGGTTGGCTCCCAAGTGGGGTACCTTCAGGTCCCTGTTCCAGTCTGGAGCAGAAAAGCCACCCCGTCAGCCTGTAGAGGGCTAGCTTAGCTGTGTTTGCGTGGCGGGTGCAGGAAAGATGAGGGTAAAAATGTTCCTTCTGCATCCAGACCCGCCCCTCCGGGACTGATGGGCTGCGACAACGTGCACAGGTAACGCCGGGCTGTGTGTCCCGCGGGGGGAATGCTGCTTCTGGCCGGACGCCGGCTCATCTCAGTTTCTTTCCATAACTTCCATCGACAGCTTAGTTCTCCCGTGGGCATTGACTTGGGACACGATGAGGAGAGGAGAGCAATGCTTGTTAATGTTTGTTGTTGTTGTTGTTGTTTTAATTTATTAAGGTATTATTTGTGTACATAGCTTACCATTGCCCCTCCCCTCCCATTCATGCCCTCCCTCCTCAGAGTTCTGTGTTCATTGGTTGTACTTATGTGCATGCATACCAGTCCTTTGGTTGTTCACTTATCTATCTCCCCCCAGGTCTCCTTCCCCTCCCCGCTGTCATTTGGCAGTCTGCTTGTTTTATGGTGACTATCTCAGGACCACACGAATAGAATCCGCTCCTCCTCTGGTTCACACCGCCCCTCCCCCTGGGTCCCACTGCTCCCCCGGGGCACACAGCTCTCCCGGGGTACATGTCTCCCCCGGGGCACACAGCTCTCCCGGACACCCGGCCCCCCTGGAGCAGATGGCTCACCCGGGGCACACGGCCCCCTGGGACACACGGCTCACCCGTGCACACGGCCCCCTGGGTGTTGTTGTTTTTTTGACCCTTGCACTCCACATAGCTTTCCTTTGGTCCAGTGTGTTTCCGAAAGGCTGTGTGCGGGTGTATGTGTGCTCACGCGCATGTGCTTATTGAGTAGTTTGCTTGCATGAGCTCCCGAGCCCGTTTTATTTTCTCCCGGGGGCTTGGCGACCTCCCCGCTTGTCTCTGTGCCTTGCGTCTCACCGATTTCTTTCCTGGACCGCAGGTTGCCCTTCACCAAGGGCCACTTCCCGAAGATGGCGGAGTGCGCCCATTTCCACTACGAGAACGTGGAGTTTGGCAGCATTCAGGTATGTTCGAAGCGGTTTGTCCTCCACGACTCCTTTTTTTTCAGGAATAAGCCAGGCCCATTCACCTATACCGTGCTGGGGTAATGTGTGTTGCACGAACATATTCGTTTCAGGTGTACAAACATAGTGGTTAGACATGTGTGTAACTTGCAAGTGTTCACCCCAATAAGTCTAGTACCCAGCTGACTCCATGCATAGTTACTACAATATTATGCTATTGTGTGTATTTATTTATTTTTATTTTTTAAAATATATTTTGTTGATTTTTTTTTTTACAGAGAGGAAGGGAGAGAGATAGAGAGCTAGAAACGTCGATGAGAGAGAAACATTGACCAGCTGCCTCTTGCACACCCCCTACTAGAATGTACCCGCAACCAAGGTACATGCCCTTGACCAGAATCGAACCTGGGACCTTTCAGTCCGCAGGTCGATGCTCTATCTACTGAGCCAAACTGGTTTTGGCTTGTGTGTGTGTTTTTTTAAATACAAATAAGTGGCTCTTTTTTATATTTTCACAGGAGGATAATTTTTCCATTTATTTTTAGAGAGAGTGGGACAGAAGGGAAAGGAAGGAGAGAGAGAGAGAGACAGACAGACAGACAGACAGACAGACAGACACATCGGTTGGTTGCCTCCACACTTGTTCCAACTGGGGTTGAGGACTGAACCTGCAACCCAGGCATGTGCCTTAACTGGGAATCGAACCCACAACCTTGAGTTGTATGTGATGATGCTCCAGCCAACTGAGCCACACTGGCCAGGGCTATGCTATTGTTTTCTAATAAGTGCATTTAAGTTTGGAAAATTTTCCCCCTGAATAGTACATTGAATAAACTCTATAGGTTTTGCTATATAGCATTGTATTCTGTTTTGTTTAGAGAAATTGAAACCTCAGAGGGGGGGAAAAAGGTAATTTCTGGAAAGACTTCTTGTTTTAAGTAAAACCATTTATAGTTATAGATGTTGTAAACTGATTATCTTAATTGCACTTCTCTCTGTTGTATCATCTTCCATTGTTCAAAAAGTAAGATTTATTCAGATTTCAGAAAATATTTTTTTGACAGTGAAAAGGGAAATATCTCTTATAACATGCAAATATCAGTGATCAGTTCCTTCTGTTTTACCCATTTGAGGACTTACTCTCGTCCTGCTGAGGCTGGTGTGGTGCCGCCATCTAGTGAGGAGGACACTAAAACGTGTGTGTGGTTTGCATTTCCTATTATTTGCTCATCTGAAGCTGAAATTAATGTTTCTTTAAAAAAAACATATTTTGTTGATTTTTTACAGAGAGGAAGGGAGAGAGGTATAGAGAGCTAGAAACATCCATCATCGATGAGAAACATCCATCAGCTGCCTCCTACGCACCCGCTACTGGGGATGTGCCTGCAACCAAGGTACATGCCCTTGACCTGAACCGAACCTGGGACCCTTGAGTCTGCAGGCCGATGCTCTATCCACTGAGCCAAACCGGTTAGGGCAAAAAACTGCTGGTTTTAACAGGAAGGAATAAGCCACCGTCTGAAAATGTCTTACGTAGTTAATATTGCTAAAGGTGAAAGAGTATGATGCCCAATAGTGCAATGTAACCTGTGTGATCTTAAAATAAATTTCTTGATTTCTCTGGTCCATTACAGTTTATAGAAAAGTGAACCAGCAATGAGTTTTGGCCCATGTCTGTGAGACTTTCAGTCATTAATAAAAATGATTTAAACCGCCAGCCAAAACCGGTTTGGCTCAGTGGACAGAGCATCAGCCTGTGGACTGGAAGGTCCCAGGTTCGATTCCCGTCAAGGACATGTATCTTGGTTGCGGGCACATCCCCAGTGGGGGGTGTGCAAGAGGCAGCTGATCGGTGATTCTCTCTCATCGATCTTTCTAACTCTCTATCCCTCTCTCTTCCTCTCTGTAAAAAATCAATAAAATATATTTCAAAAAATGATTTAAACCAACAGATAGGTTCTTTCTTTCATCCCATTAATGCTACTTTCAGTTTCAAGAGTAACTTGTAGATATTTTCCAGTTTTTGAAAAATCTTATATAGAAGTGCATATGTCTAAAAACATTTGAAACAAAAGCTGTGGTAATTTTACTATTCTCACCCTTACCAAAAAGTTAAGTTTTCCTCAAACCCAAAACAAATAAAAAACGTAAGCCCTGCCCCCCCCTTTTTCCCCCACATTCTGTAGTAATAATACTGGCTCTTATGCCAGGAAATCATTGTCATTGAAGGGGAGGATTTGCAATAAAAAAGTTCATGCGGGCTGAAACCGGTTTGGCTCAGTGGTAGAGCGTCGGTCTGCGGACTGAAGGGTCCCAGGTTCGATTCCGGTCGGAAGCATGTACATTGGTTGCGGGCACGTCCCCGGTAGGGGGTGTGCAAGAGGCAGCTGGTCAATGTTTCTCTCTCATCGACATTTCTAGCTCTCTATCTCTCTCCCTTCCTCACTGTAAAATATCAATAAAATATATTTTTTTAAAAAGGAAAAGGCCAAATTTATTAAAAAGAAAAAAAAAAGTTCATGTGGTGAGTTAATTGTGGCTGTTGTCATTGCCTTATATGCTGAAATTAGAACTTAGTTCACTTATCACTCACCTAAAATGTAACTCTAGTGTATATTCCTCCACTTGGCATTCTCCCCTCAGGAGTTTTAAAGTGGTATCGTCACTCTTAATGTGTGAGGATGTTGACAGTGGGAGTGCGTGGACCACATAACACTGTGAAACAGAAATGTTTTTCATGTTTCCACACCTCGTACAGGCCACAGAGGTGAAATGGACCAATCCAAGAGGCATGTCACAGAGCAATTGCAACCGTAATAGAACTAAATAAAAGATGAGTAAAGGGACTCTCCCCCATTTGAAATCTGTTGATTAGGCTTTGATGACCTGTGTGGGTGGGGGTGATGTATTTTTACCCTGACTTATAGGACTGATTTTCCATGCTCCATGTGGAGAAAGGACTTTTCTGAATGTGGGAAGGCTTTCTGGGTAGGGTTTTATTTTTAAAGATCCTAACAACACTAATTGCAGATTGGTTGCCATGGTGACAGAAAAGTGAATTCGGTATAGGAAAAATAACTCCAAAAATAGATTTGTAAGGAATCTAGAAGTTTGGGACCTGGGAAATTCTGTTCTCCCTTCCTTATAGACAAAGCGCTGAGAGAGGGGGTTTTGCTTGGAGGAAGTAAAAATAATCTACATCATAGCGTTCATGTCATTCAACGTGGCCCAATTGTTCATGATGTGCACTCCTGGCACATGTGGTGTGGGCACTGTGTAAAACTTGCCATTCTGACTTGTTCACAGGGTGTCTTTAAAACCAGCAGACAATTCATCAGGAATGCTTTTATTGAAGACCTTGTAAGAGATTCTTTCCTCAGGGGGAAGCAAGCAATATACCAGGACACCTAAGAAAAAATGTAATACATACTGCGAGAATGCTTGGATAGGCATTCAAAGGCAAGAGAAGTTACTTCCTGTGTCACTCAAGGAAGGCTTTATTGGAACTTGCACAGATTTGGGATATGCAGAGGGAGAAGTGCAGAGCGTTTAGACAAGGAAAATCAGCTTAGAGTTAGACAAAGGCACCTGGGAGGGAAGAGGAAGGGATGAATGGGTTAGGTGAAGGATTATGGGAAAAACGTGGTTTCAAAGCTCTTTGGAGAAGTGCCTTTCTTCAAAGCTCAGCTAAGCGTCCGGACTTTGCATTTCAGTTACCTTCGTAGTAGGGATGGAGAAAGTATTCAGCGATTTTGAAAAGAAAGTACCGTGATTAGGGTGTGAGGGAAATGGAGAGAGACCCGCTGGAAGACTACTGTGAATGTCCAGCCTGCAGTTGTCTAGACCAGACACTGTGAGGCCCAGGTCCAGGGGAGAAGCAGTGTAGAAGGGGGAAAGGGGGAGAAGTGAGGTGTGAGAGGCAGGTTTCGGGAGACTAAAGAGAGAGATTGGGGAATCAACAGGTTGAGACAAGATCTTGATCCTGGGAATGTACAAAGAAAGGGTATGCAGGGAGGCCGAGTGGTAGATGAATCCGGGATGATTAGGCTGGTTAACAGTGAATGGTTATGAAACCAGACACAATGGGTTGGGTCCGGGGTTGCCTGTCACTACTGGAGCCAAATTAAACAGAGACAGGGTTGAACCCTATATGAGCGTTTATTCCGTTTATTCCAATACTGCCGGCAGCATGGGAGAGCAGTCGGTCACTCTGGAAATTCTGCTCTGACCCCACCCCCACCCCCTCGCCATTGGCTGGTTATAAACACACGAGGGAGAAGACAGCCACTGCAGCTGTGAGTGTAACATAGAAGCGGGAGGGGAGGGTCTGCAGCTGGGCATTCGGGAGCTCAGGGACTCATAGTAAGGTGGCCAGGTCTTCTACGATGCTACTACCAACAGCCCGGCCCGTGCCTAGGACTGGAGGATGGTTCCTAAGGCCAACTCCCGAAGGGGGTCACGGTCCCGGCACAGCAACCAAATCAGAGCGTGTCCTGTCCTTGGTCTGTTCTCAACATGTGTCTCTTTCCCGGGAAATGGACCCATCGAGGAGGCATCTTATCTTTTGACAGCCTTCTTTCATCCTTCAATTTCCAGGAATGTGTAAGAAAACTTCCCATCTAGAGTTATTAGACATCTATGGCACTATACTTATTACGTGCCCTTCCCCACTATCGGTTATGTTATACTATTGATTTACTTTGGGAATTAAGGAGGAAGAAGAGCATATGTGAAGAAAGATGATGCATTTAGTTTTGAAAGTATTCTGTTCCAATGAGACAATGTTTGTTTATTCGGTCATTCATCAAATAATTGGTGACTCCTGCTTGAATTCCAGATACTTTTCAAGATGTTTGGGTTAGGCACATACCTATCTCATTTTCCCCCCTTATATGTGATAGTTTAACAATCTGCCAAATGTGTATTATAAGTATTTTTATCCCAGTTTGGAACGCATCTTTTCAGTTGGATGATGGTGTCCCTTTTGTGATGACTCTAAAATTTTTTATGTAGTCAGTCTCTTATTTTTCCCTGTCCCTGTGCAACCAAGAAATTCTTCCCCACGCTGTGGGCATGAAGCTACTTTCCCAGATTGCTTTGTGGACTGACCTCAGACACTTGAATGGATACCTGTGGAAATCAGTGGGCGGGCGGGCGTGGGCTCCGTTACAAGGTGTTCTGCAGCCGGTCAGGGTTCGGCTGAGGCAGGTGTTTGATCCTCCTGTGTCTTTTCCAGGCTTCCAAACACATCCGTTGACCTCTTGGGTCTCATGAAAGCCTTGTCACTTTTTTCAACTTAATTCATTTAGGTTTCATCTCACCCTTCATTTTTTTTTTCATCTAAAAATATCCCCTATGACTTTGTAGTTCATCTGGTTTATTTTGGTTAAGGTGAGAATTACTTTTATCTCTTATAAAGGTGTGTGTTTTTTAAAAAAAATACTTTTTGGGATACTGCTTTCAAAAACAGAGAACAGCCCTATCTGGGTTGGCTCAGTGGATAGTGTCGGCCTGCGGACTGAAAGGTCCCAGGTTTGATTCTGGTCAAGGGCATGCACCTTGGTTGCGGGCACATTCCCAGTAGGGGGTGTGCAGGAGGCAGCTGTTCAATGTTTCCCTCTTATCCATGTTTCTAACTCTCTATCCCTCTCCCTTCCTCTCCGTAAAAAAATCAATAAAATATATTAAAAAGAAAACAGAGAACATATCTTCATCATTGTTGTATTTCTGATAACCTTAACTGTAATAATAGGTGACATTTATTAAGTACTCACTGAGTGCCAGGTGCTTCAGTGAGTAATTAATTAATGTTATCTCATCTAATACTCAAAAACTCGAGAATAGTTATGGTGACATCATCTCCATTTTCCAGATGAGAGATTAAGTAGGACGATCAATATTGCACAACCAGCTGCTTGTGAACCCGGGGTTGTCTGATTCTGGCACAGAGCTTGCCAATGCACACCCCTGGTTAGAGCAGGCCAGGTAAGGTGAGTGAGTGTCGTGAGTGGGATAAGAAATAGCGAGGCAAGCAGCACGATGGATGGTAGTGAACATTCAGCCCCGATGGTGGTGAAGACATAAAGAAGAATCAATTCGGTGGCAAAGTCTCTTGGAGCACATATTCACATGGGCTGGTCACCTCTCAGCTCCGGACCCATGTGAGAATATGGGTCCTTCAGATTAACTGATGTTTCAATAGAAGCCTAGAAATCGTTTTTTTTTTTGTTTTTTGTTTGTTTTGTTTTGTTTTTCATATAACACTGCTCATTTTCTTTTCTTTTTTTAAAATATATACAGTATTTGCCGGCGTATAAGACGATTTTTTGGCCCTGAAAAATACGTATTTGCCGGTGTATAAAACGACTGGGCGTATAAGACGACCCCCTAAAATTTCCACTAAAAATACAGAGTTTGTTATATACTTGCCGTATAAGACTACCCCCCACTTGGAGGCATATTTTTCAGGGCCAAAAAGTCATCTTATACGCCGGCAAATACGGTATTTTATTGATATTTTACAGAGAGGAAGGGAGAGAGATAGAGAGCTAGAAACGTCGATGAGAGAGAAACATCGACCAGCTGCCTCCTGCACACCCCCTACCGGGGATGTGTCCGCAACCAATGTACATGCCCCTGACCTTAATCGAACCCGGGACCTTTCAGTCCGCAGACCGACGCTCTACCGCTGAGCCAAACTGGTTTCGGCAACACTGCTCATTTTCTAAATGCTATTTTGTGGTTCAAGTAAAAATAAAATTCAGTGTGCAGACCTGCATGGCAAGTCTACAATAAAACGTATCTGTAGCCCACGCTGCTCTCCGGGCCCCCAGCCTGCAGTCTCTGTCATAGAGCTGAGCCCGGGTAGACCAGCTGGTCACCTGCCTCTCCCCGGCTCCCAGTGCCTTCCTTCCCGCTGTGCTATAAAGTAAGGGTATGGCCGAAACCGCCTTGGCTCAGTGGATAGAGCCGGCAGTCTGAGAGGTCCGGGATTCGATTCCCGGTCAAAGGCATGTAACTTGGTTGCACGCACATCCCCAGTAGGGGTTGTGCAGGAGGCAGCTGGTCGATGTTTCTCTCTCATGAAGTAAGGGCACGAAGACGTGCCCTGGAGCGGACGTGTCTTATTTGCTGCTGTTGTGCACGTGTTTGTGTAGATATAAGCTACCATTCTTAGAAACATCCTTTTAAAATCTTTAAAATATATATTTTATTGACTTTTTACAAAGAGGAAGAGAGAGAGGGGTAGAGAGCTAGAATCATCCATGAGAGAGAAACATCGACCAGCTGCCTCTTGCATACCCCCTACCGGGGATGTGCCCACAACCAACGTACATGCCCTTGACCAGAATCGAACCCGGGACCTTTCAATCCGTAGACCGACGCTCTGTCCACTGAGCCAAACTGGTTTCGGCTCTTTTTTAAAATCTTAGATCTGCCCTAAAGTAGTAGAATTCTACTCTGAGGCACACCTGACTCCATCAAGGTGATGTGAGAATGCAAGTATTACTGAACGCTTAGCCTGTTCCTGTTCACTAACCGCAGTGGCTCTCCCCCTCTCCGCCACAGCTCTCCCTGACAGAAGAGCAGAACGACGTGACGAAGAATGGCTGCGAATCGAAAGAGCTGGTCTACCTCGTGCACATCGCTTGCCAGGTAATTTCGCGGCTGCGTTCTCCGTTTCACACACGATGTACTCAGGATGGTCTTGAGCCACGGCTAAATTCCTTTCTGTAATGCTTTTCCCACATCGCCTAATAGGATCCACAGAAAATTACTTGCACAATATTGAAAGGAAATGGGGCGATGAATGGCTATTGTTAAGAAAAAAATGACTGGTGTCCTTTAAAAAAAGGGGGAATACATGCGTTCATGCAGAACCAAGTGGATGCACAGTTTTGTACGACAGCTGGCGTATCTTCTCTGCATTTTCAGAAAGTTTGTAAGGCCTTCGACACTTGGGAGCATGACACAGCGAATATGGAAATGCAGACTCGTTGTTTCTTTCTCTTAGTCATTTTGGCATGTCCCTGTGTACTCAGAGTTGACACCATCAGTTTCAAAGAATCGGTGTTCTAGACATTCAATTTACAAACTTCAGTGAAAGTCCTTGTTGTAAGAGTGAGGGGAGTCTATTGTTTATGGTAAGATGCCAAGAGCCCACAGTCATCTCTGCCTGAGATGCTCGCGTTTCTAACCAGGATGGTGGGTTCCACTGTGGTGGAATGGTAGAATGTGCGCCTGTTTCAGAACTGTGCTCGTTTTGACTTGCTTTCAATGCGATTTAAGATGTGTTACTCGTAGCGTTGATGATTTCCTCTACCAAGTAATCCGTTAATACAGTTTATTTAGTCTGTGTTTACTGAGCCTTCTGCCTGTTTTTGAGTTAGCCCTTGTAAAACAAGTGGTTTCGAGCAAAACTTTCTTGTATTATTTGTGTGCCTGAAGTTAAAAATTAAATAACCTGGAAAAGTCTAAGGCTCATCTCATGGGAAATACTGCAGTTCTTTTAAGTATTTCCCATGAGATTGCTTAAGGAAAGCCATTCAGAATTAAGTGCTTTTAGGTGTCAGAGTATGCACCTGGAAATCGAGTTTTTCATCTATCTATCTATCTATCTATCTATCTATCTATATACTATATATATATATGTAAATATATATATATAATTTTTAAAATATATTTTATTGATTTTTTACAGAGAGGAAGGGAGAGGGATAGAGATTTAGAAACATCGATTGAGAGAGAATCATCGGTCAGCTGCCTCCTGCACACCCCCACCGTGGATGTGCCTGCAACCAATGTACATGCCCTTGACCGGAATCGAACCCGGGACCCTTCAGTCCGCAGGCTGATGCTCAGTCCACTGAGCCAAACCGGTCTCGGCTCTTTTATGTTTTAACTAGAGCAGGGGTGGGCAAACTTTTTTGACTCGAGGGCCACAATGGGTTCTTCAACTGGACCGGAGGGCCGGGACAAAAGCAACCTGACCATGCTGTCACTCTCATCTTGGGCTGCTGGTGAAGGAGCGGAGGGGAGAGCAAGAGAACCCTCCGCTCTTTCGGCTCCATGGGCCAGATAGAACAGCCGAATGGCCCGGATCCGGCCTGCAGGCCGTAGTTTGTCCAAGGCTGTACTAGAGGCTCGGTGCACAAAATTTGTGCACTTGGGAGTGGGGAAAAGGTCCCTCAGCCCGGCCTGCACCCACCCTCTCACGACCCTAGACCTGGCCTGAGATCAGAGCCTATTGGGACTTTCCTTCCCTGGGCTGCAGGCAGCTTGCCCCACCCCCACTGCTGCCATTGCTTGCCATCTGTGCAGTGCTCTCCCCTCTTCCCCTGCTACCGGTGGCTTCCCTCTGCAGGTGACAGGCATGGGGTGTGATGGCTTAGCTGGCCTGGGCCTCCCTCTGCGGGGTGATCGCTGCCCGGCCGCACACCTGCCACAGAGTTGATGCAGGTGGCCTGGACCTCCCTCTTTCCTTGCTGGGAGGTGGAGCAAGCCCGGAGAGGGGCCATCTGCCTACCTGATCGCTCCTAGCTGCTTGCCTGCCTACCTGATGGACCCTAACTGTTGGTCTGCCTGCCTGATCCCCCCTAACCACTCTGCCTGCCTACCTGATGCCCCTAACCGCTTGCTTGGGGGTGAGGGGCCGTGGTGGTTCAGGTCTCTGGTGGTTCCTGTAGTTGTGCTGGCCTTTTATTATATAGGATTAACTATACTCTCAGAAGCAGGCCGCTGTAAACCACTAAGTTTCATGTTGTATTTCGCAAAACATTTTTATTTGGTGAGCTAATTTTTCAGTGAGAATGTTAAGAGCTTTTATGATGAACCTTTACTAACAGATGAATATAAAACCTATCTTCTGCCCGGCTGGTGTAGCTCAGTGGTTGAATATCAAAGTATGAACTGGGAGGTCACGGTTCAATTCCCAGGCAGGGTACATGCCCAGTTTGCAGGCTTGATCCCCCAGTGTGGGGTGTGCAGGAGGTAGCCGATCATCACTGATGTCTCTCCCTCTTTCTTCCTCTCTAATATCTATCTATATGTCTATGTCTATGTCTATGTCTAAGTCTATATCCATATCCACATCCACGTCCATATCCATATCCATATCTATATCCATATCTATATCTACATCTATATCTACATCTACATCTATGAAAAAAAATACCTTCTTTATCTAGAGTACCTGGTTGACTTGTCATAATGAATTCTTTCCTCTTTCGCCTAGCACTATTTAGCATCTTTTTTCCCCCTTCACTATTAATTTCCACATGTTCTGGCAATGCAGATATTTTTATTCTCATAAGCAGAACACAGTGTCAGTAATATCTGTGCTGGTTTTTAAAAATGACCTCCCCAAAGCAATCTGTGGCATTTTGATAACACACGGTGGAAGGTATAATTGTTATTTCATTATGCTGCCACGAGCAGTGACCTAGATAGGTAGGCTGTTTCCCGGCCGCGAACATCTTGTCGAACCGCTTAGAAAATTTCAGACTCCTTGGTATGCTGTGTAAGTACATCAAAGCCATAATTTACTGCATTGTAGCAATGCCGCCACGCTGCTCTGCCCCGGCGTGAGCCGTCATTGCTGCCTGCCCGTGGCTCACCTCCTGTATTCCTGCCATGTAGCTCAGCCACAAGCCGTATTCAACGAGAATCCTATTTTATTTTTAATAACTAAGAGAGACTCACAATCAAACCCTCTAATTTTGCAAATGAGGAAATTGAGGCCCAAATGCCTGAAGTGGCTTTTCTGAGCTGTAGGGAATCCGAGCAGGGGCTGCTGAGGACGTCAGTTCTCCGATTGCCGGTTTCTCCTGCTGCTCCTTGGGATTCCCAGGTACCGACAGACATGTGTGTGTGTGTGTGAGTGTGTGTGTGTGTGAGTGTGTGTGTGTATGGGGGTGGAGGGGGTGGTTGCCTGGTCTTCAGGTAAGATATGCCTATCACCACTGATGGGATCTGTCCATCTCATAAGCTGTTTACACACGTTTCGTATCTTTGCTAATGTCTCATTTTAATAATGTGCTCTTGGAAATTCTTTGTATTTAACCCGAATCCTTGGCCCTTCACCTTAACCCACTCTCTTCCCCTGTTCTTTTATCCTAAAAGTAATGGCCAATTAAATAGTGATCTTCTCCCTTCCTGGAAGTTAAGTGCCGACTGCTTCCTTTAGGTCTTATCTTCGAAACCCTCCAATCCCGCCTTTGCCTCTGCCCTCTCAAGTCTTACTCTCTCTTTAAATTGTGAACCTAGACATGCAAACTGTGTTCTTCTAGGGAATTGGTCCAGAGTCGGTGGGCATTTGGGGGCGCCTGTGTGTAGTGATCAGATAGTCTGACAATGCGGTCTGTCATTTCATTCTCACAGCAACCTGTGGGGTTCATAGTCTGGTTTCCATTTTGCAGATGAGGAATCCAAGACTCGGGGTTGTTTCTTAAAGAGAAAGACCAAGCTTTAGACCTCGGTCTAATGGGTTTTTCCCTCCATTCCTTCACCGTTTTCTAATGTGATTTGTACCTGGGTGGCTACCGTGAACTTGGTGAGCAATGTCCCGAATATTAACAAAGGGACCCAAACTGGCCCTCTAGGTTTGTCTGGGTGACTTACGTGGACAGGCGTGGGCAGCATGCATATATGAATAAAGACACTCGCAGAGAGAACGTGAACTGCAGCTTTCCAACGAAGAACCTCTGAGGGAGAGGTGAGACCGGCTGGGTTTCGTCCCAGGCCAAGCGGAGATGTAGGCTTGAGCGATGTAAAACTGTGTAACAGCTGGCATGGCGGGGGCCGATGCAGCTGAGCAGATACTGTCCTACAACCTCAGTTATCCATGTCGGTGTGGCTCACCCCAGTGGCAACCACGGGTTACACTGCTCTCCTGGATGCCTTGAAGAATTGATGTTTCAGGTCCTGCCCGAGCCCTCTATCCCCTTCCTCTTGTATGAATTATTAATATATAATAAAAGTCCAGCAACTGAAATGTGAAACAACCAGAGACCAGAACACTATGGCCCCTTTCTCAGGCTGGCCTGCCCCCCAGACAGCAGTTAGGGGTGATGAGGCAGACAAGTGAGTGGTTAGGGGCAATCAGGCAGGTAGGCAGGCAAGCAGTTAGGAGCCAGAAGTCCCAGATTGCGAGAGGGATATCAGACTGTTGGCTGTGGGATCTGGCCTAAACTGGTATTTGAATATCCCCTGAAAGGTCTCAGATTGCGAGAGGGTGCAGGCCTGGCTGAGGGACCTCCCCCCACCTCATGCATGAATTTCATGCACCAGACCTTTAGTTTAAAATAAGTTGTCTTAACCAACATAGGCTCAGATATTTCCTTTCTCATCTTTTTATTCTATTCTCCAAGTAAATAAACTGGAAGGAAAAAAAGTAATAAGTAGAAAAAACAAGTTAGCTAATGTGGATGAAGCAACGCTTTTCCAATTTGTATCACCATGTCTGAATGGGAATACATTGTTTTTTTGTTTTGTTTTCTGAAAATCATACTAATTTTTTTCTCTGCATTTTACCCACTTTTTAGGAAACCATGTTTCTAGTTTGAAATCAATGAAAATTTTTTTAAAAATCTTAGGAAACTCAGAAATATGTCAAGGTAAATATAGGGATAAACTTTTATTGTCCCAAATGTTGAAAATTTAATAATTAAGACCAAAACTAGATAAACCCTGCCACTAATCATATGGAG
Organism: Vespertilio murinus; assembly: GCA_963924515.1. Classification (NCBI taxonomy): domain Eukaryota; kingdom Metazoa; phylum Chordata; class Mammalia; order Chiroptera; family Vespertilionidae; genus Vespertilio; species Vespertilio murinus. The sequence goes on along the minus strand of OZ004720.1, from coordinate 16,673,427 downwards.
CCCGCTGCATAGAATGAAGCATTTATAAGTGAAATGTCAGTGGTAGTGAGTCTTAAAAGCTTTCTGTAATCGACTGTTTTATTCTTTAGCAAATAAGCAAACATCAGCTTTTAAAGGTTGATTTTATTTATTTATTTATTTATTAAATATATTTTATTGATATTTTACAGAGAGGAAGGGAGAAAGATAGAGAGCTAGAAATGTCGATGAGAGAGAAACATCGACCAGCTGCCTCTTGCACACCCCCTACCGGGGATGTGCCGGTAACCAATGCACATGCCCTTGACCGGAATCGAACTAGGGACCTTCCAGTCCGCAGACTGACGCTCTATCCACTGAGCCAAACCGGTTTCGACAAGTTTGATTTTAAAATGGCAATTTTAAACCGAGCTGTTGCAAGGATTTATTCTAACGTGTGCTCTAATGAAAATCCCGTTCTGATCTTTCCCTTCTGTAAGTACAGTTTTGTTACTGTAAGAATTAATTGTTGGCTTCATAAAATACTGTGTATTTTATCGTCTCTTAGCAAGCCTAATGGTTGAAATGAATGTTTCACGCTGAATCAGCTGGATTGTATTAACCACCTCTGTATGTCAACCAGAATTCGTGAATCTAATAGTTTACTTTTCTGAAGATCCACTTTCCCACAAATATTTACCGAAATGTGAAGGCTTCGCTACGCCCTGGTGGGTGAGGCAAACAGTTGGTTTTAGGGGAATGCTTTCCTACCTCAGAATATCTCCTGTATGTTGGTGCTTGAAATCCCACCACTAGAAATGTATTCCTCGGTAGCAAATACTTCCTCCACTCCGCCCATTTGGAAAATGCGGTTCCTAAAGGGGCGGGGCTTGCACATGGGCATTTGCAGAGCATCTGCACCCACACAATGTACAGGCTGATGCAAACCGCCTTCTTTAACCCTCACGCCTCTTCTGTGCCATGTGGGTGGCGCTCTTCCCAGGCTCCCGGTGAGATGAGTAAGCCTCTGCTCACAGGGGTTACATAACGTGTGTGACGTCCTGTTTCCAGGACACGGCCAGGCTGAGATCTACAGCAGGTCTGTCTCTCTCTCATCTCCCTGAACTTCATCCTGCAGTGGGAGATGCGATTTGTAGCACAGTTTTCCCCCAGATAAATTTCCCATGATGAAGAGACTTCCCAGGACATGGCTGAAGACTGTGCTTCTCAGAAAGAACAGATATATCTAGAATTCCTCTCTCTCTCTCTCTCTCTCTCTCTCTCTCTCTCTCTCTCTCTCTCTCTGTCTCTCTCTTGTTCTCTCTCTCTCTCTGATATTACCAAGCTAGCACAAGCCACTCCCTCTTGCTGAGCCATTGTGATAGCATGTGTGTTTGTGCCCCGGAATCGAATATAACCCTCTGAACCAGTGTTTCCTAAAGTGTGGATACGCGTACCCCCAGGGGTACGGGAAGAGTTTGGTGGGGACATGCACTGCACCGTGCTTAGCTGCGCCTAATTCTACGTTCTCATGAGTCAAGTCAATGTCATCCTTCTCATTGATCCAAATAAATGTTATTTATAATATAACTTTTATTTATATTTTATTATGAATAATTTTATTTTTTGTTTATTATTATTTTGTGTATGGACCAAAAAAATAAAAATATTTTGATTTGTTATTAAAATACATCCATTTTTTTTTTGACGAGGGGTACTCAGCGTTACGAAAATTATATAAGGGTACATATATGTCAAAAGTTTGGGAAACGCTGCTGGGTAAACTGCCACACTGATGTAAAGTGTAGGTTGAAATGTGTTCCTTTTGTGATTAAAGCGCTACTGTAGGTTTTCACCTTACTGAGAAACTGAAGCTACTGCTTATCCACTGAGCCAAACCGGTCTCGGCTGATATTTATTTCTGAGAACAAGGCTGCATAGATGGAAGAGAACAGGGTTACCTTTTAAAATTGATGAACTTTATTTTGTAGAGCAGTGTTAGGTTCCCAGCAAAACAGTGGAAAGTACAGATTTCCCTTGTACCCCTTGTTTCCAAGTATGCACAACCTCCTCCACTGTGGACATCCCCTACCAACACGGTGCATTTGTTACAACTGATGAACCTACACTGGCATTCCATTGTCATCAAGAACTCAGTCAGGGTGTTGTACATTCTATGGGCTTGAGTCCATTTATAATGACATGTATCCACCCTTACAGTGACACACACAATAGTTTCACTCCCCTGACAGTCATCTGTGCTCCGCCTGTTCGTCTCTCACTGCCCAGTCATTCCTGGTAATCACTGATCTTTTTTTAAAAATATATATTTTATTGATTTTCCACAGAGAGGAAGGGAGAGGGATAGAGAGCTAGAAACGTCGATGAGAGAGAGAGAGACACCGACCAGCTGCCTCCTGCACACCCCCTACCGGGGATGTGCCCACAACCAATGTACATGCCCTTGACCGGAATCGAACCTGGGACCTCTCAGTCCACAGACCGACGCTCTATCCACTGAGCCACACCGGTTTCGGCACCACTGATCTTTTTATTGTCTCCATAGTTTTGGCTTTTCCAGAATGTCCCATGGTTGGGATCATGCAACATGTAGCTTTTTTGGGTTGGCCTCTTTTGGTTGGTAATATGCATTTTAAGTTTCCTTGATGTTTTTTTCATAGCTTCACAGCTTACTTCTTTTTATTGCTGAATAACATTGCATTGTCTGGATGTACCACAGTTTATCCCTTCATCAGCTGAAGATGGCGTCCAAGTTTTGGCAGTTATAACTAAGGCTGCTATAAATACTCATTCGCACGTTTTTGGGTGGACAGGACATAATTTTTCAGCTCATTTCGGTAAGCACCAAGGAGTACAGCTATTGGACCTGATGATTAGAATATGTTTCATTTTGTAAGAAACTGGCAGACTGTCTTCCAAAGTGGCGATGCCATTTCAGCAATGAATGAAAGTCCCTGTTGTGTCACACCCTTCCTTGCCAGCTTTGGTGTTATCAGTGCTCTGGATTTTTGTCATTCCGATGCCTGTGTTCTGGTGTGTCCTTGTTGTTTTCGTCTGCATTTTTCTGATGACATGTGGTGAAGAGCATCTGTCCATACGCCTGTTTTGTCACTTGTTTATCTTTTGGGTGAAGTGTCTGTTAAGGTGTTTGACTCATTTTTGAATCAGTTGTTTTTTTTTTTTTCTTATCTTTGATTTTTAAGAGTTCTTTCAGTATTTTGGATTCTTATTGGATACGTCTTCTGTGAATATTTTCCCCAATTCTGTGGCTTTTCTTTTTGTTGTTGTTGCTTGTTGTTGTGTTTTTGACAATGCCTTTGACAGAGTGGGAAATACTAATTTCAGTGAGGTCTAGCTTATCAATTCTTTTTTTTTTAAATTTATGGATTGTGCCTTTGATTTGTATCTGAAGAGTCATCATCAAACTCAAGATCATTTATGTTTTCTTCTACGTTATCTTTCAGGAGTTTTATTGTTTTGCATTTTGTGATCCATTTTGAGTTCGTTTTTGTGAAAGGCGTCAAGTCTATGTCTACCAGTATATTCATTTGTTTTTGTTTGTATGTTCAATTGTTGCGGTGCCATTTGTTTAAAAGATTGTCTTTTCTCTATTGTATTACTTTGCTTCTTCTCAAAGATCAGTTGACTATGCTTAGGTGGGCTGCCTGTTTTGTTCCATTGTGTTTGTCTATTCTTTTTTGTCAATATCTCACATTACAGAAAATCCTGAGGTAGGGTAATGTCAGTCCTCCAGCTTTGCTTCAACAACCTGTTAGCTCTTCTGGTCTTTTGCCTCTTCTTATAAAAGTTAGAATCAGCTGAAACCGTTTTGGCTCAGTGGTAGAGCGTCGGTCTGCAGACTGAAGGGTCCCGGGTTCGATTCTGGTCAAGGGCATGTACCTTGGTTGCGGGCACATCCCCAGTGGGGGTGTGCAAGAGGCAGCTGGTCGATGTTTCTAGCTGTCTATCTCTCTCCCTTCCTCTCTGTAAAATATCAATAAAATATATTTTTAAAAAATTTAGAATCAGTTTGTCGACATCCACAGAAATAACTTGCTGGGGTTTTGATTGCGTAGCGTTGTGAATGTATAGATCAAGTTGTGAAGAGCTGATATCTTGACAACATTGAGCCTTTCTATCCATGAAAATGGTATATCTCTCCATTTATTTATCTTCGATTTCTTTCCCTAGAGTTTTGAAGTTTTCCTCATGTAGATCTTATATTGGACACTTTTTGTTAGATTTATACCTAAGTATTTCATTTTGGCGGGAAGTATTTCATTTTACATTACTGATGCTTATGTAAAAGGTATTGTGCTTTTAATTTAAAATTCCACTTACTCATTGCTGGTATATACGAAAGCAATTGGCTTTTGTATATCATCCTCGAATTTTAGTGTTTTACTATAATCACTTATTTGAGGAGTTTTTTGTCAATTTGGTTTTGCATATTTTACCTAGACAATCATGCCATATGTGTACAAAGGCAGTTTTATTTTTCCCTTTCCAAATTTGTATCTTTTATTTCTTTTTCTTGTCTTACTGCATTAGCTAGTAATTATAGTACAGTGTTGAAAAGCATTGGTAAAAGGGAACACCTTGTCCTTATTCTTGATCTTGTCATGTAACTCATGTGTACATTGTTTTGGAGTTTAACTACTTATTATCAAGTTAATAGAAGCTTTCCATTATTAAATTTAAAATCCTCTGAATGAAATACCATTTTAGAAAAAGGTTTGGTTCATAATAGAGACTAATTACAGGAGCCTTTTTTGCTTACCCATAGGGCAAAAGTTGGATCGTTAAAAGAAGTTACGAAGATTTTCGAGTACTTGACAAGCATCTTCATCTGTGTATTTATGACCGAAGGTTCTCCCAGCTCTCAGAGCTTCCCCGTTCCGATGCCCTGAAGGACAGTCCAGAGGTAATTACTCTACATAAATGAGTAGACATGTTTGCTTGCATACCAAATATAAGCTTAGATTGAACCCTCAGGATGATTCCTGGGGTTATTTGTTTCATGAATGAAAAATTAGCCATGCTGGGTAAGATGTTTAGTAAAGAAGGTTCAATGTATAATCTTATAACAAACAAACAAAAACCCCTGCACTATATAAATGAGTAGACCATTCTCCAAAGAGAATATAAAATATAGAAGCAAAAGTATGGAAAGAAATTGACTTTAGCAATAATCAAATAAATGCATATCAAAACAATCCTGTTTGGTTAGTTTTTATGGCCGGCTATGACTTTGCATCCGCCTGCACACCTGCCAAGTTTTCCTGATTTAAATAACTATTTAAATTTTAAATAACTCTTCCTGATTTAAATAACTTTAAATTTTAGTGAAAATATTAAAGAGTGAAAGAAATTTTTTTAAAAGGAAGACAGAAATATCAAGGATGAGAGAGAATCATTGATTGACTGCCTCCTGCATGTCCCCTACTGGGGATGGAGCCTGCAACCAGGGTATATGCCCTGACCAGGAATCGAACTGTGACCTGTCGGCTGAGCATGTAGGTGCTATATGTGACTGATAACACAGTAGGTTTGTTCACACCTGTATCACCACACACATGTGAGTAATGCACTGCACTCTGATATTATGACGGCTATGTCGCGAGGCCATAGAAAATTTCAGCTCCATTATAATCGTATGGGACCTCTGTCACATATGCTGTCCATTGTTGACCAACTATTATCATGCAGCTAGTAATTTAACGCTATTTTTTACCTATAAGATTTCTAGTTTATCTGTCTTCTTGCACATGTATTTTATGCTATATTTTTTTGCCCTCAAAGTGTTACCCCCTGTACTTTCAAACATTCCTCACAATTTTTTATTTCTGATATCACATATAAAAAAAGCCTTCCTCTTTCTGAAATCAATAAAAAGCCATATTAAAAAAATAAAAGTAAAAGTATAGCACATACCATTATGTACAGTACATAATACTTGATAATGATAATAAAGATGTTGCTGGTTTATGTATTTATCGTGATATGCTTTTTATCATTTTTTTCCAGCGAACTCTTTTTACTTATAAGAAAAGTTTGCCATAAAAACAGCATGCCGTGTCATCCCGGCAGCAGCCTCACTCATCTCATATTTATCGTGTCTCTCGATTGCCTCATTTTCTCTTGGGCCTGATTTAATCTCGGGTTGTTTTGTACGTAGCATGCTGTGCAGGTTTGTAGCCCAGGAGCAATAGGCCGTACCGTCTAGGTTTGTGTAAGTGGACCCTCTGATGAAATCGCCTAAGGATGCGTTTCTCGGAACATGTCCCCATCAGTTAAGAGGTGTGTGACCGTCAACAAAATAACTGAGAGGGGCAAACCGAGGGCTCTGAGGAGCATGATTCTTACACTCAGAGAGGAGGTGAAGCAATCACATTCACGGAATGAGAGAAGAATTTTATAAAAATAAAATAGATCCAAAACCGGTGTGGCTCAGTGGATAGAGCGTCGGCCTGCGGACTGAAAGGTCCTGGGTTCGATTCCGGTCAAGGGCATGTACCTTGGTTGCTGGCACATCCCCAGTAGGGGGTGTGCAAGAGGCAGCTGATCGATAATTCTCTCTCATCGATGTTTCTAACTCTCTATCCCTCTCTCTTCCTCTCTGTAAAAAAAAAAAATCAATAAAAATATATTTAAAAAATAAAAAATAAATAAAATAGAGAGCTAAAGAAATGAACATAGAGCCATCTAACTTAATTTTAATCATAACAAACCTGAATAGCTGAACAACACACAACATTGTCCCAGATGAAGAGAGAATGAGTGAGCTGAAAGATCAAACTTGATGAGAATACAGCCCCAAAAGGAATAAAACGTAAGAAAATAGTCAGGAAACATGGAGACCAGATGGAGAAGTCCCTACTTCCCTCTAATGGGGAGTAAGTAAAAATTAACATAAAGTCCCCTAAAGCTAAAAATGGCATCTTTTTAGATTAAATGGCCCCATTAAGTGCTGATATAATGAGGGAAAAGACACACTTCTAGAAACATGTAGTGAAACTTCAAAATGCCAAAAGAGAGAGAGAGAGAGAGAGAGAGAGAGAGAGAGAGAGAGAGCAGAAAAGCTTCTAGAAAGCAAAACACAGCTTTTCTCAAAAGAACAAGAACTGTATCCGCATTGGACACCTCTGCATCTGCAGTGGATGCTTGGAAACAGTACCAAACCTCATCCGAGTCCTGAGGGGAAGCCATTTCAATTCTGTAATTAATTCCGCTGCAGTTAAGGACGTAGGTAAGGCAGCAACATCGTCTGTCGTGTGGGGACTGGCCCTACCGCAGAGTCTCAGGAACATCGCAGAGCCACTGGGTCCTTCGTGTCATTGAAAACCTGGGGGTCTCTCTGTCTCCATCCCCGTGTCTGTCTGAATGCCGCACTTTTCTCTCTCATACTGTCTCCGACCATGGTCACCACCAGTGGGTCCCAGGTTTTCGTCTATGTTAAGACAGCAGCCAGGCTGAGCTGAAATTTTGTATCCTAATTCCTGATTCCTTACAGTCACGCTTGCTAGGCAGATGCCACATTTCTGGACCAATCGGCTGGCCCACAGCGTAGGACCATGTATGAACATGGCTGTCCTGCCATAGCTGGGATATTACAGAGAAAGGGTTTCAGAGAAGCTGGGCAGGAGCCTACTATGTCTCTGCTATCGTTATCATTTATATTTTCAATACAAAAGTAGAAAGGAAAAGCAATAAAATTAGGAGCTATGACACAGTCTGCCCCCTGATGACGAGGGGTTAAAAGCCAAAGTTCTGTGCCATGCAGGGGATTACTATGTTATGTGCCTATAGTTCCGAACTGTTTCTCTGGGAAGAATCCTCTGTAACCATGGAAATACCAAGAAATCTGTAGAGTTGCCTTTTCCCTTCAAACAACCAATTTGCAACAGTTCTTCTGACAGAGAGTAGTATCCGTACTCCGAGTTACCACTCGATCTTCTCTTTCCTTTCAGTCCGTCACTCAGATGCTTATGGCTTACCTGTCCCGGCTTTCAACTATCGCTGGCAACAAGATCAACTGTGGACCTGCCCTCACTTGGATGGAGGTATTATCTAATTCACCTCTTAGTAAGGTTTATTTTTTAACTTATCAACTTACGAAATTTATTAATAGTTTAATTTTGATAACTATTTAAATGTTAGGAATCCAAGAAATGGTGTCCGTTCTATCTTCTGGAAGGATATAGGTGTGACGCATCAAATATTTTTTCATCTGAAGTCTTTAAATAACGAGAATGAGGATTAGCATCTTTTGGAGTTATGAGGATTAAATTAAGTCATAGCGTCCTAGGAATAGCACAATGACTGTCCTACATTAAGTATTCAGTAAACGATAATACATTTTCTTCAGAAGATTCTTTGGGTTAATAGTCTCCCTAAATCAAGTTGAATGCCAAAGAAACCTTTGCAAGTGCCACGTCTTTAACCATCTCATAGCGTCGGTCTCTGTTGTAGATTGATAACAAGGGCAATCACCTTCTCGTCCATGAGGAATCGTCCATCAACACGCCCGCTGTCGGGGCAGCCCATGTCATCAAGAGGTACACTGCCCGGGCCCCCGATGAACTCACCTTAGAGGTAAACGCCTAACGTCGCTGCTCTGTGTTAGCTAAGCCTCAGTCTTCACCGTGTTAATCATTTTTTTTTTTATGAAAAGCATCAGCTGTTTCACACCCCATTATCGTTTCGCTTGGCATGCCATTTATTTTTCACTTAAATGACTGTATTCGTCTTTGCAAATTTCGACTTCAGTATCTCCTATTACTCTGGGACGTCATTCCTGCTCTCCTTTCTCTACTCCATGCAAACACATCTTCCCCCAAAGCCTGGGTTGAATGCCGTTCTGAACCATTCGCCTGGTTCATCACCGACGTATCACTTAATCCCATTCACTCTTAATTCTTCTCCAGTTGGTCTCTGTTAGCTTCTTGAAAGCCAGGTTCCAGTCTTTTTTTCTTACTTTATGTTTTCATACTTCAAAAATGATGCCCAAGGATACTTCTTTTTTTCTCATTGTTTGTTCAAAGACTGAGCTACTGGATGGGTGAGAAGAAAAATGAACATTTCCTGCTTTCAGATGCAAAAGGAGGGGCATTCATTCCTCTGAGATAACCAAAATGCTAACAGTTATTCAGTGTAAGGAAAATCGATCTAAATTTTTACTGTATAGGATCTGAACTGTTCTCAAACTTAATTTTTAGATTCTATACCCAGAGGGATGTAGATCTTGAAAGATGCCACGTCGGTTAGCAAACGTGGCTTTGGGAAGGTGACTCTTCCCTGACTTAAAATATTCATTGTGAATACACAAAGAAAAATTCCTAACGCTACATGAGACACATGAGTCACATTGCTGTGCAGTACTTAACTTTGCTCTGTCACAGAGAGCTTCACTTGCTTTGATAGAAGAATGTAACTTCCATTAAATAGATTATTAAAAATGGTTATTGCCATTTCATATTTTTGATTTTGTGAATGTGCAAACTCACCAGTTCTATTTTTGTTGTTTGTTTGGTTTTTAGAGCAAGGGGATAAGCTATTGTACATTCTATGGAAAGAAGTGTAGTTGTCATCAAATTTTACTAAGAATAACCCGGGAATTGTAGACATCTTAGGCCTGTCGAAGATGATTAAGTTAGATAATGTCAAGTGCTCAGCACAGTGCTGGCTCGTGGCAAGTGCTCACTCATTGTGGTATTAGCAGAAGCTGCTGTTGCTGTAAATATGAGAATATCTGCCTTTTATAAGTGAACGAGAGGCCCGGTGCACGGATTCATGCACTGGTCAGGTCCCTCATCCTGGCCTGTGCCCTCTTGCAATCCAGACCCCTTGAGGGATGTTGGAGAGCCAGTTTCAGCCTGATCCCCACAGACCCCACCAGTGTACAAATCCGGCACTGGGCCTCTAGTGTGCATAAAGATCTTTGGTTAATCTCTTCCTGCCCTCCCAACTCCTCCTTTCTTCTGAGATTCATCAGTCTGTTCCATGTTTCCATTCCTGTGGTTTCTGTTCCTGCATTGAGCATCTGCCCCTGGTGGTCAGTGTGCATCATAGCTACCGGCTGGTTTGCTGGTCGGCCAGATATATATATCACTTTCAGTAACAGCAGTAAGAGGATTGTAACAGCTGATGGTGTGATGCCCAACCCTTCCAAAATCTTACGCCATCAAGCTGGCTTCCAGCAGTCACTGCTCAGGCGATGCCCGATCCCAGTCTCTGTGCTGCGTTACTTTTTGTAGCCCTGTCCTTAACAGATGGTTAACATTATTATTAAATTCTTTACAGAAAGAGGTAGTATTTTTTTTCTTCAGAAAAATTAGCCAGAGAAGAAGACAGTGCTTTGACCCTTGCATTCCAGTTAGGTTAAATTCGAGACCTAACAGTTGGTTTAAAATTTGATGGAAAGGGCAAAATTGAGAAAAGGGCATTTATCGCTTTTGATGTTCACAATTCCTAAGCTGGGTTTTGCTGCTTGTAGGCTGCATGAGTCTTGACATAGTCTTCAACTTTTGACAACTCTGAGCCACCATTTCTTACCAGTAAAGAGAGAATAATAATGAATAGTTTTAAATATGTCATTGTAAAAATTGTAACATAAAAATGATATATTTTATTCTCTTTGCCCTTATTTTCATTCTCCCAGGTGGGCGACATCGTGTCTGTGATCGACATGCCCCCAAAAGTGTTGAGCACGTGGTGGCGAGGCAAGCACGGATTTCAGGTGAGCAGTGGAGAATCGGCTGTGGAAAGGGCGAGAGAGCAGTTTTTCTTGGTTCTTCGGTAATATTTTGGTTTACAGCGTGTACTGGCAATAGATTTTGCCATCAGAATTCTGTGTTCAGTGGGAGAAAAATGTAGCTAGCTGGTACTAGACCTGGGCTTTCTTTTCTAGTTACTAATGTGGTTATTTTTACAGCCTCCTCCTTTCCCAAATGGTGACAAAGCCCAAAGGGTGAGCAGAGTCACAGGCCTGAAGATCTATTTGCTTCTGATATTGATTTTTAATCATGGTTTCCATATATTTTCTCTCAAGAATTAAACCAGTTTGTCAATTTTTTTCTTTAAAATGCATTTATAACTGTTAATGTGAACAGTGTATTAATAGCAGACCAACAACAGAATCTAAAGTAGTCTCTTTTCTTCTTCCACGTGTGGCTAAATAATGTTAGACTTGATAATGACATCATGCAGTTTTTCCAGCACTGATTTCCATAGTCTAGATAGGGTTTCTTTAATCTTTTAAAATGGTCACTGGAAGCGCATCTAAAAGTGCCTTAAGATTGTATTCTTGCCCTAACCGGTTTGGCTCAGTGGACAGAGCATCGGCCTGAGAACTCAAGGGTCCCAGGTTCCATTCCAGTCAAGGGCATGTACCTTGGTTGCGGGCCCATACCCAGTAGTGGGTGTGCAGGAGGCAGCTGATCGATGTTTCTCTCACATCGATGTTTCTAACTCTCTATCCCTCTCCCTTCCTCATGGTAAAAAAAAAATCAATAAAATATATATTTTTTAAAAATATTGTATTCTTAATATGTTACCTCTGTTTTTTGTGATCTGTTTATAAAAACCTTAAAATATTGCATAAATAAAACACTGCTATAGAGTTGAAAGTATTAATATCTAGTATAAATATTGGTCTTTAACTACATATTAAATAAAACTAATTACTTGGCTTTTGTAGAATGTATTATATTAAAAAGTAACCATATGGTGGTTAAGAGCATTGGGTCTGCTGCCAGATTTCTTGGGCTCTTTACTCCTGTGTGATCTTGAGCAAGTTGTTTAACTTCTCTGTGCCTCAGTTTCTTTCATTGTAAAGTGGGGATTATAGGACCTTTCTGTATCTTATAAGATTATTGTAAAGATTAAATGTGTGAGGATAAAACACGCAAAGTACTTAGATCAGGCCTGATGCATATTTTTCACTCAATCAATGATTGATTTTAAAATTTAAATCATTTTGTTTTTTATTTTACCAATTTAATTTTATGTACCCCTTTATCTATCCTAAAACTACCTATGCCAATTTAATAATGGTTAAGACCAGAAAAATTATACCCATATTTCCCCACAAATTATTTGTTGGTATATTGGGGGCCCTGGTCATCTGTGCTCTGATTTCTAGGCTGCTAGGAGTAATTGTTACCTTTGATTGGATATAAAGGTACATGAAAGGCTGGGGTTATCATTTTTTCTATGAAGGATCAGTTCTCCGTGTTCATGGAAATGAGATATGAACTTTAGGATCTCAGAGATGATAAAAAGTATATTTGGCTTTAAAATGACAGTTATTTCCTGGCCTAGATATTGTTGCCTTTCTTAAAATCTTAGATAACTCACTTACTTTCTAGAAGGATTCTAAGTGGAACTCTCTAAGTAAGAAGAAATTAAAGTCCAAAACATTTCAGTTCTTTGCCCATAAAGATATTAGCAGGTTTTTCCTTCTTTCATGTAACAGATATGTATGTAGCAGTGATTCTATGCTAGGTGCAGATTTATCTCCCTAACTCTTTTATTTAGAGTCACACAAATTAGTTTATTGCCTAAACAAACTAAGTTTAAAAAAAAAATAGAATAAAATAACTGGTTAAAAAGAAGTTTCTTGCCAAAACACATTATTTAAAATAAATAAGGGGCTTTTAAACTTTAGGAATTGATTTGTAATTGATAATAAAAGGTGTTTTTTAAAAAAATATTATAAATGCTGGGTTTTTTTTTTTCCATCCTGTTTGGTCTTAGAAAGGGGAGTCTTATCTGTTTAGGGCATGTTGGAATATGCCTGTGATTTGGGTTGTGGAGCACCCATAGAACCAGGAACAGGCCTTAAATATCAACATTTCATTTAAAAAAAAAGGAATCTAGTACTTTAAGGACCGAATCCACTCTTCCTTGCTGTTCCGAAACAGTAGTCCATTTGCAAGTGGCTCTTGCTATGGTTTATCGCAGGGGGGTGTGCATGGAAAGACACGTGTTAAGGCACCGGTTGTGTGCAAAGCATTGCGAGGGTCTGCATACATGTTTCCTTTAATCTTTGAAAAACTTCTTGGTAGTTGCTATCCCCCGTGTGATGGAGAGGGTGCAGTTTCGAGAGGATTAATAAACAGCCAAGATGCCAGATATGAAAGTAAGTGACGGAGAACCTTTTTCTCCCAAGGGCCACTTGGACATTTATAACCTCATTGGCGGGACATAGAAAATTATTGGCTTAAAAATCAGCCTGTTATATTTGGTCAAACTTTTAATGAACTCACCCTTTAATGCACTGGCAGGGCCAGACCAAACGATTTTGTGGGCCTAATACGGCCCGTGGGCCGGACGTTCCCCACCCCTGGACTCTTGACTCAACCACTTACCCACATCCCATCGTCTGAAGGGCACTGAGCGCAATTTCTGCCTCGGCTCTCCTGACCGTGATCTTCTCCACCTCACTTTCCCGCTCCAGAGAAGAACCATCTTTTCTTTGCAGTCCACAGGAGTGGTACAAAGATTAAGCAACTGTGGGCTGCAAAAACATTCGGGCTGCTGGGGGAAACTTCGCTGTTACCACAGGTTACATTTTTACACGATGACTAGTCCTACCTTGTGTCTGGAAAAACTCCTCTTCGGGTTACTTGTGACTGTGTTTACTCCCATTAGGTAGAATTGTGAACATATGCTGATCTCTTCTCAGATATTCTGTTGAGAAAGGGAGATCATCATAATTTACTCCACGTACAGTATCGTCCCTCACTTCCCATGTGTTCTGGTCAATGGGTCCTGGGGCTTCAGTTGAAACTCCGTAACAAAGCTTGTTTCACCACAGGCTAATTTATATAAACAATATATATAAATGTTCCTACGGCATCTCATCAACGTTGTATAACGAAATGAAATGACATTGAATGAAACCATGTTGTTCCAGGACCTCTGTAGATGATAATTTTAGGTCAGATCCTTTTACTATCCTGAGTTTTTAAGTGTGAAATAACTGGAATAATGGCTTAGTCCACTGGTTTTCATCATAAAAAACAACAGGCCGAAACCTGTTTGGCTCAGTGGTAGAGCGTTGGTCTACGGACTGAAAGGTCCCGGGTTCGATTCCGGTCAAGGGCATGTGCCTTGGTTGCGGGCACATCCCCAGTAGGGGGTGTGCAGGAGGCAGCTGGTCGATGTTTCTCTCTCATCTACGTTTCTAGCTCTCTATCCCTCTCCCTCCCTCTCTGTAAAATATCAATAAAATATATTTAAAAAAACAACAACAACAACAGTGGAACTTTTCATCAAACAGAACTTACATGGAACTTCACTGTGAGAGCATGTAACGGGGGAGCTGCCCTGGTTAGTTTGGTCAGGCACCCTGGGCCTCATGCCCCGTGGAACATGCCAGGTTCACCTCTCTTGGACCTCCTGCGACACCCCTAAGGGGCCTCCGTGAAGCGTGTACAGGTAACACGGCTGGAAAACCAGTAGTTTAGATGACTAGTACTCCTTATTTTTTTGTGTGGTAGATATATTATATCAAAGCCTATTTTATAATTTGAACTTTTAAAAGCCAGGTAAGCCCAGCTGATGTGGGTAAGTGGTCGAGCATCGACCCATGCACCAAGAGGTAGCCAGTTCTATTCCTGGTCAGGGCACGTGCCAGAGTTTCAGGTTAACGGGCTTTGCAGGAGGTAGTCCATTAATATTTCTTGTTCATTGGTGTTTCTATCTAGCTCTCTAAAAAATCAATAAAAACATTGCTTTTTATAAAGCCAGGTAAAGGTTTCTTTCTATTTCTTCTTCTCGTTACAGCAGCCCTTTTAACATTTCTTGTAACTCTGGCGTGGTGTGATATCAACTTCTTTAGCTTTTTTGTGGGTTTTTTTTTTTTTTAGGTGTGGAAAGCTCTTTATTTCACTACCTATCATAGCTTTGCTGGATATAGTAATCTTGGTTTTAGATCCTTGCTTTTCATTACATTGAATACTTCTTGCCATTCCCTTGCGGCCTATCGACTTTCTGATGAGAAATCAGCTGACAGCCTTCTGGGGCTCCTTTGTAGAAAACAAATTGCTTTTCTCTTGTTGACTTTAAGATTCTCTCTATGTCTTTAATTTTTGGCATTTTTTATTGTGATGTATCTGGGCATGGGCCTGTTTGTGTTCTTCTTGCTTGGGACTTTCTGTGCCTCCTGAATTTGTGTGACTTGTTCCTTCACGAGGTTAGGAAAAACCATTATTTCTTCAAACATGTTCTCTATCCCTGGCTCGCTTTCTTCCCTTTCTTTCATACCTATTATGAGAATAGTGTTATGTTTCATGTTGTCCCATAGCTCCAGTAAGCAAAAAGAAAAGAAAAAACTATTTTTTAATAGTTTTTTCTTTTCTTTTTGGTTCTCTGCTTGAGTGATTTTTTTTCAACCTTGCCTTCTAATTTACATTAGAAGTAACTATGATTCGATTTGTAGCTACCCCTAATCTGCTGTGTATTCTTCTAATGTGTTCTTTATTAGAGCCATGTAATTCTTTATTTCCGACTGTTCCTTTTTCATAGTCACTGCATGTTTTCTCATGCTGTTGAACATCTTTACCATCATTATTCTGAATTCTATATCAGATAAACTTGTTATCTCCATTTCATTCATCTCTTCTTCTTGAGAATTATCTTCTTTCATTTGGGGGTTATGTTTTGGTCTCCCCATTTTGGATGCCTGTTTCAGTTTGTGTCTATGCTATGTGATAGGTAGATCCGCTATGCCTCCCAATCTCTAGTGAAAGACAGCTGTTTCTAACTAATTAGATCTGGCAAAGACTCAAAGCCCCCCAGAGACCTGCCTCTGCCCGCAGACTGATTGGGTTTAGTCTTGAGTAGCCCTCAGGCAATCATCCACAGGTGTGGCCAGAAGTTTCCCAATAGGTTGGGTCAGCTGTCTTCCTCCCAGGCAAAAACCTCCTGGATAGCAAAAGTCTGCCTGGAAAGATGACCTCTACCTTGTGAGGGAATGACTCAGCACAGGAAACCTGGGTGCCTACCTTATAAGATCTAAAGCTAGAGCCCCCAACTCTGGCTTCTGTTCACATATCTCCATCAACTCTGCCCTCCCTCTGCCACAGCGCAAGGCTGTGTGTGTTGGCCCTTTAAGAGGGTGACTACATATGCAGCCATCTATCCATGACAGACAGTAACCCTCCAGCATTTCATAGTCGGATGTTCTGTGGCACCTTTCTCAGTTCTGGTTCTCTCTGCTGGGGGGGGGGGGGGGGCGGTTTGAGGATTAGATCCCAGAGTTCTCAGTGACAACCCCTAGATTTGAGAAAGTTCTTCAGAACTTCAATTGCTGTCTGTGGGAGGCAGGCCAGCTCTTTTGTGCCTCCTTCCTTCCTATCATCCCTACTTTCCATCCTTGGTTATCAAGGTTCTCTTCAGCTAGTCTTCAGTTGATTACTCAGGATAAAAATGCCAAAAACAAAACAAAACAAACAAACAAACAAACAAAAAACAACCACCACCACCAACAACAAAAAACGCCAGTTAACATGCTAAAGGGATTATTAAACTTGTTCTTTATATAAGGACATTTTTTTATGTGACTCCTTTTAGAAGGGTGAATTTGATTTTTAAATTTTCTATAATGTGAATTGTCTGAATTCCTGATGTTTCATATATTCAAAATGTAGATTCAGAATGTGAATAATCATCACCTTTATTTTTGTGAGATGGTTTTGTTCCTAAGGTCCATCTACTTGCTAGGACTACCATCGCCACTAACTACACACGGAGCGACTTAAACAACAGAAGTTGACTTTCCCAGCGTTCTGGAGGCGGGAAGTCCAAGGTCAGGGTTATTGCCAAGCCGGTTTCTTCTGGACCCCCACTGCGTGGCTTGGTCCCCTTTTTGCTCTCCTCACATGCATCCTCCCCCACCCCTCCTCTGCGTGCACTCATATTCACGGTCTTAGTCCCTGTGTCCTAATTTCATCGTAGAAGGACAGCAGGCAGATTAGAATGGACACATCTAAGTGACCTCATTTAAACTTAATTGCCTTTTTACAGGCCCTACCCTCAAATATATTTTGAGATCCTGGGGGCTGGGGCTTCGAAATAATGAAGAGGTTTCAGCCAGTCATGAGCGGCCAGGTGACTGAGGTCTCCTTTGGGGCTGGTGAGACGGCGGCGGTCAGGGACTCTGACGCAGACTTGATGAGCAGCAGGGCCCTCCCTGGGCCGGGCTGGCCCCAGGCCGAGGGCGGGCAGAGCTTGGGGGCATTGACCATGACTGCAGACTAGACTATTACGAAGATTAAGCAACTGTGGGCTGCAGAGCATTGGGTGGTTGGCCCCTCCACCCCCGCCATCCCAGGCACGGAGGAGGCCGAGCAGAGCAGCGTCTCAGAAGCTGCCCACCTCCAGCTCACAGGCTGCTGTCAGGCCTTTGTTTCTCATTCAGGACAGAGGCCCTCATGGCACCGGGCACTGTGGCCTGGAGCAGTCCAGGGGGACAGTCAGGCCCAGGTGCTGTCCTTGGGCCCTCGCCGAAGAGTGAAGAGTGGAGGCTCAGAGCCCAGAACGCTCCCTGGAAGGTCCTGGGAGGAAGTGGCTTTTGAGTGTTGAGTCTTGTGTGCGTCTTCTGGGGACAGAATGTCCACATGCCCCGGGCGGACTGGCCAGACATGGAATAGCCCGGGGGAAAGGCTGTGTGTGTTGGCCAGCTTGACTGGGCTCTGTGAGTAGACCAAGGAGGAAGCACAGGGACGGGAAGCCTGTCTTTCCTAATCGCGTGGGAGGAGACAGGGCTTGGATTATTGGCCTAGAGGTGGCATGGCCGGTGGTCTTCCTGAGGATCGAGACCAGTGAGAGCAGACCACGCCGCAGAGAGTGATGGGAGCTAGGATGCGGCCGCTGCTTCCCAGGTGGAGGCGACTGAGGTGTGCTGCTCTCGCTGGCGCGCCGTCGACACGCAGGTCCCGGGTGTCCCCACCGGCAGGTCCGCCCCCCCTGCTGTGCTCTGACATTTCCCATGGACTCCACTTGGTCTTTTGTCTCGGTCCCCGGGTTGCTCACTTCCTTTCCGGCCTGCTGTCAGGGCATGACTAGGTGTGGCAGCTGATGCCGCACCGTTGCTGGGTTGCTGCTATATTTTATTTATTCTTTTACAAGACAAATAATAGACCTTAGATCTAGTACAGATTCACAGAGTAATGGAGTAGACAGTACACAGTGTCATATAATACCTCCCGGCACGTACACCGTTTTTCTTGTAACTAACGTCTTGCTTTGTAATGCACTGACCACAATGCCCTGTGTCTCACTTGCTCTCCTCCTGACCCTGAAAACCACTGGTCGGTCACTGTCTGCATAGCTCTGCCTTTTGTAAAACATCATGCGGTTGGAATTCCACAGTATGTTGCTTTTCTCAAACCTAGCAAAATGCATTTAAGCTTCCATCATATCTTTTTTTATGACTTACCAATCTCTTTCTACCACATGATTGATTGATTGATTGGTTGGTTGATTGACTTAAGAGAGAGAGAGGGAAAGAGAGAGAAACATCCATGTGAGAGAACATCACTGCTATACTCTCCTGGACCAGGGATTACACCCGCAGCCGGGGCGTGTACCTGACTGAGAATAGAACCCACAACCTCCATGTGCCCTGACCGGCAATTGAACCCACCACCTTTCAGTGTACCGGTACGACACTCCAACCAACTGAGCCACACCAGCTATGGCTCGGTGGTCTATCTCCCTCTCGTGTTTTTAAATCACTGTCTAATATTCACTGTTATGGATGTGCTGGAGTTTATTATTTATTTATTTTTTCTAAATATATTTTATTGATATTTTACAGAGAGGAAGGGAGAGAGATAGAGAGCTAGAAACGTCCATGAGAGAGAAACATCAAGACCAGCTGCCTCTTGCACACCCCCCACCGGGGACGTGCCCGAAACCAATGTACATGCCCTTGACCGGAATCGAACCCGGGGCCTTTCAGTCTGCAGACCGACGCTCTACCACTGAGCCAAACCGGTTTCGGCTGGAGTTTATTATTAAAGGACTTCTCAGTTTCTTCTACTTTGGGGCAATTATGAGTAACGCTGTTCTAAATGTAAACACCCACGTGCAAGATTTTGTGTGGATATAAGTTTTCTGCTCCGTTGGGTGAATCCCCAGGAGTGCATTGCTGGGTCCTGTGCGAAGCCTCTGCTCACCCAGCTGTCTCTCAGCGTTGTTGTGCCACCTTGCGTTTCCATAGCGATGCTGCTGCCCGCCATTCTCCCCAGCATTTGATAGCTGCCCTTGGTTGTGGATTTTAGCATCCTAACAGCTGGGTAGTGGTGTTGCATTGTTGTCTTAGTTTGCAAATAAGTCTGTCCAAGGAAAAGCACTGACTAATTAATATATTAAAGGTGCTATACTGCCATCTTCATCCTTCCATTGCCAATACTTCTCTTCGTTCTCCCTTCTCCAGATTCTCAAACTGTAGTGTGTTTAAGAACCACCAGGGGAACATGATAAAATATAAAATCCCCCCAGGATCCAATCCCCTCAAGTCTGTCTCAGTGTTCCTCGGTCCAATCTCCTAGGCTCGGCGCTGACTCTGTGCTACAGGTGAACTCCGAGTCAGCCCTTTGCTTGGTAGAGACCGGCACTTGCCAAGTTCTAGTCTGAGTGTTGCTTTAGCCTAAGCCAGCGGTCGGCAAACTCATTGGTCAACAGAGCCAGATATCAACAGCCCAACGACTGAAATTTCTTTCCAGAGCCAATTCTTTTCAACTTAAACTTCTTCTAACGCCACTTCTTCAAAGTAGACTCGCCCGGGCCGTGGTATTTTGTGGAAGAGCCACACTCAAGGGGCCAAAGAGCCGAATGTGGCTCGAGAGCCGCAGTTTGCTGACCACGGGCCTAAGTCATCATTTGGCGGTGGGGAACAGAAGGATTAGTTCATCCCTATGTTGAAATTATACCATGACTCTATGTCTTTTCTTAAACTCTGGGAGTAGGAAGTGTTATAGTCACTATAGTAATCTGAAATTCTGAAATCTGTTCCTTATTTTTTTTTGGTCTCCTGAGGAGTATTGAATCTTTTGTTTTCTGAGGTGTTTCATCATAGAATGTACTTTAGCCAAAAAAAAATACAATTTGCTTTTTTTTTTTTTTTTTATATATAACTAAACGAACGGCATGGGCTTTGTGGCTTCCTGTAGACTCCTGTGGAAACAGGAGGTGAGTGTGGGGAAGCCCTCTCTCGGTAGGTTCAAGGCACCACACAGGGGTACCACGCTGATTTGTCTGTTTTCTCTGGGAGCCAAGAGCATCTGAAGGAGCTGAGAACCATCCTACAGCTAGATATCCCTAATCGGAATTTGGAGGTGGAGGTGGGGCGTGGGGTGGGGGGGGCAGGATCTGAATTTTATCAAGTTCCTCAGATGAAGGGCACAACGTGAGAACCACTGAGCTAGCCTCCACCGTGTATCCTGTGCCCACCTCAAGCAAGAAATCAACCACCGTTTAGCCAATGTTCCCTTCTCCCCCACAAACATCTTCTCACAATATATTTGGGAGGTTCACCTGGCCAATACATTGTGTTGAGAGATGGACAGTTTCACGCAGCTCGCTCCCCCCCTCCCACCCCCACCCCCCATTCTCACACCGGGTGGTCAGGGACCGGCTGTGTATTTTATTTCGCAGTTGCAACAGTCTGTCCTGTAAGCACTTTTGTGGACAAGTGTCAGAGAAGCCGTTCACGGACAGTAAGATTTTTCTCATCTCAGGAGTGTAATGTGGCTTCCAATAGCTTATTTTCAGAAAAGTATTCTTTTTATATATTTTTTATATATTAAAAAATACCTTTATATATCTTTATATATCTTTTTATATATTAAAAATAATATATATTATTTTTATTTTTATTTTATTGCTTTTTTACAGAGACGAAGGGAGAGGGATAGAGAGTTAGAAACATCGATGAGAGAGGAAACATCTATCAGCTGCCTCCTGCACACCCCCTACCGGGGATGTGCCCGCAACCAAGGTACATGCCCCTCCACCAGAATCGAACCCAGGACCTTTCAGTCCTTAGGCGGATGCTCTATCCACTGAGCCAAACTGGTTTCGGCAATTTTTTTGGAAAAGTATTCTTTAGGCGAAACGGAGACATTCGGAAACCTTGGCCATGTGCACTTGTTGAAGGGAAGAAGGCTGTTTGCCTGGTTGTTTATGTAAAGCCCATCATCCGTCTGTGCGGAATCCAGAGCTGTGCTTTTCATTACTCAGAATTAAATAGAGCAGAATATTTCCTTTCCAGTTCATTGACGGGGATTCGTGTTCTGTAATTTTTCATCTGTCATGTTATGTAATTTCAAGGGGAGAGGGGGTATGTGACACTACAAATAGAAGTGACTCGTACACGTGCGAGGCGATTCTCAGGGGAGCTGCTCTACGTGTTTTAGCCTTTAGTTCTCATGACTCCGAGAGAGGTACCGTTATTATCTCTGTGGTACTGATGAGAGAACGGAAGCCGACAAGGGTTAAACACCTCGCCAGGGTTACTCTGCTGTTCGATGTCAGAGCTTAGAAACCTAGGGATTCTGGGCAAAGAACAGGTCCTAGAAGTAAGTTGAAGAACCAGTTGTGGCTTCTGCTTGTTCTACTTGTGTGTGAGTCATGGCTTTCTGTAATGAAAAAGAAGATAGTGGATCATCTGGGCCTAAACTGTCATTTAAAAATTATAGAATTCCAGAGCTGAAGGAATTTTGGATGCATTGTTCTGACTCACAAAGACAGTAGGTAGTGGTGTAGCCAGGACCAGAACACAAGGTTGGGGAGTTCCAATTTTGTACTTTTCCCTCCTTGAATCGCAAAAATATGCACATTTTCTTAAGCCACTTTCTTCTATTATTTCTTGTGGCTGGTTTTATTTTTCTTTGTGGTGCCATTAGCAGCTGCCATGGATATAACTTTGTTCCTTGATAGCTTTTTGTTAATTTATAGCATCAGAATGTGTCCTACCAAGTGATGCTTAACATTTAGTTTCATGAAAGCTATTTACTAAATGGCTCGGAGCAATAGTTCTTAAACTCATCTTAACTTTTATAATGCTTTTGTTATGCTAAATATTTTCTAAGCTCCTTCTTTAAGATTCTGAAGTGAGATGTGCAAGTGACATAAATGTACAAATGAAATAACTACCTACAGACACAGTTTCAAAAAAGTCAGCTTCATATAATACAATGAAGAAAAAAGGAAAGTAACTTATGTATTTAAAATACACAATATATAGTTAAAATATAAATACAGGGACAACTGTGTGAGAATCTTGTTATAGATTAGCAGCATTAATTTCAGTCAGAAAATATAATAAAACCCATTTATAATAGCATTAAAATAGGAAATACTTAGGGATGTATCTGAAAAAAGAAATGAAAGGTCTGTTTACTGAAAACTAAAACATTGCTGGGAGAAGTCAAAGAATCTGTAACAATAAAAGGGTAATATGCTAATTAGACCCAATGACCTTCTAGAGGAAGTTAGGGCTGAGAGCCCCATCATGGGTGCTGGAGGGAAGCCAGTGCCAACAGCTGGGGGAAGGAAGGCCTACTCTCGCACGAATTTCGTGCATCCGGGCCTCTAGTATCCAAATAAAGGGAGAGATTTGCCCCGTGTATGGGTTGGATATCCTTATATTGCTTAGGTGTAATTTCTCCCTAATTGACCCCGGTAAAAATCTCAGCAATCTTCTTTTGTAGAAATTGATAAGCAGACAAAATAATTCATATGCGATGCAAAGGACTAGACTAGAACAACCAAAATAGATCTTAAAAAGAATAAAAAGTTTGGAGAACTAAACGAACCCTAATTGAAGACTTCTCTGAATGTGTAATAATCTGGCCGCTCAGTGTATATTCTATATAATAAAAGGCTAATATGCAAATTGTCCCCCTGACCAGGAGTTTGACCAGCAGTCAGGCCAACCAACTGCCCATGTCTCCTCCCCCTGGCCAGCCTGGCCGGACCCCACCTATGCATAAATTCATGCACTGAGCCTCATATATATTTGTGTCCAGATTATTATGCTTTCAGAGTATAGCTACAATATCAAGAGAGTGTTATTTAATCTTTTCCTAACACATCCTTCTCTTGGTGGACATGACACCACCCTCTTACAGTCCTATCTCCTCAGTCTTCTTTTGCATTGCATCCTCCTCTGCTGGACCTGAAAGTTTAGGGTTGGACTGCCTTCGAATTCTACCTTCTTTGTCCTATATTCACTCTCTTGGCTTAAAATGCCATCTATACGCCCAACTCCCAAATTTATATCCTGATCCCTGACCTTGTTTCTGAGTCTCAAGTCTGTATGTTCCATTGCAAGAGAAATGTTTTCAAGAGTGGAAATTAGGGAGCTGGCATTTCAGGTTTAGAGAAGGATAAATCAGGCAAAGAAACCAGCAGCAATATGGTATTTTGGGGGTGTGAGTGGGGGAGTGAGGAGCAGGAGAGGTATAAATAGGACTGTCTTAAAAAAAACAACAACAACCCAGTGCAAGAATGATTAGGCCATAAGCAAATGGAACCAGAAACTGGGAAATAAGGAACTGAGGGAATTTGCTTCTACATTTTGCTTCATAGCAGCTACTGCTTCTTGGCTTTATCCTCTCTCTCTTTTTTTAAATATTATTTTTAATTATAACAACTCAATGGAGATGACTAAAAATTCTGACTTAGTGCCTTAGCTGGTTTGGCTCAGTGGATAGAGTGTCGACCTGTGGACTGAAGGGTCCTGGGTTTGATTCTGGGCAAGGGCACATGCCCAGGTTGTGGGCTCAATCCCCCAGTAGGAGGTGCTTAGGAGGCAGCCGATCAATGATTCTCTCTCATCATTGATGTTTCTCTCTCTCTCTCTCTCTCTCTCTCTCTCTCTCTCTCTCTCTCTCCCTCCTCCCTTCCTCTCTGAAGTCAGTAAAAAATATATATATATTTTTTAAAAATTCCAGTTTAGTTACAAATCTTAAGAGACAGGCTGATTGACTCCTTAACTTGTGGTCTGATCAAGACTGGATGGAGATGCCGAAACCGGTTTGGCTCAGTGGATAGAGCGTTGGCTTGTGGACTGTAAGGTCCCAGGTTCGATTCTGGTCAAGGGCATGTACCTTGGTTGCGGGCACATGGATGTGCAAGAGGCAGCTGATCGATGATTCTCTCCCATCGATGTTTCTAACTCTCTATCCCTCTCCCTTCCTCTCTGTAAAAAATCAATAAACTATATTTATAAAAATAAAAATAAAAAGACTGGATGGAGACCCCGAAGAGCAGGGTTCTCTGAGAAAGTCTGGGAGGTGGGGAGGCATAATGGGCATGTCCAGGTGAGAGACCATGGATGTGTCTCTGTTTGAATCTCCTCACTGATATGATTTTTCTCCAGCTGTAGGGAGGCATGCCATCTCTGGTCGACTCCCTTTATGCTTTGCTGGATTGGTTTGGCAGAAGGTTAACATTACAAGGAATGAAGGGAACAACCACAGGGTTCATCCTGGCTATAAAAGCAAAGAGATCCGAAGGGAGATAGGCACCGTGGGCAGCTGGGGGGAGTACAGGGAGGCAGGGGTTGGGAAGTCCCTGACCTTGAACCTCACTCATTATGGAATGTGGTCATTAGAGACCTGGCCCGGCAGGAAGCTGTCCTCAGGAAATGAGGGACTTGGAAACGCTGAGGCCAAGCGGTTTCCTCTGGTGAAAAGGCCTGCATGCCCCTAGAAGCAAGAGCAGTACATGACTAAGCTTAATTAAAAAAAGTATTTTGTGATGCTGACAGCCCTACAGTTTCACTAGCCATAAACTGAATCAATAAACCATGGAAGCAGGAATTCCCGACAAAGTTAGCGGTGAGCACATTGCAATGTTGAAATTCCTTTTTAGATGTTGACAGCCCACAGTGAGGCGTAGGCTTCCTCCTTACGTAGCCATCTCTCTACCTTCCCACTGCTCCTGAGGCTCTAGGCCAGCCGTGGGCAAACTACGGCCCTCGGGCCGCATCCGGCCCATTCGGCTGTTCTATCCGGCCCGCGGTGCCGAAAGAGCGGAGGGTTCTCTTGCTCTCCCCTCCGCTCCTTCACCAGCAGCCCAAGAGGAGAGTGCCAGCATGGTCAGGTTGCTTTAGTTCTGGCCCTCCGGTCCAGTTTAAGAACCCATTGTGGCCCTCGAGTCAAAAAGTTTGCCCACCCCTGCCGAAACCGGTTTGGCTCAGTGGTAGAGCGAAGTTCTGCCCACTGAAAGGTCCCGGGTTCAATTCCGGTCAAGGGCATGTACCTTGGTTGCGGGCACATCCCCGGTGGGGGGTGTTCAAGAGGCAGCTGGTCGATGTTTCTCTCTCATTGACGTTTCTAGCTCTCTATCTCTCTCCCCTCCTCTCTGTAAAATATCAATAAAATATATATCTTTTTTAAAAAAAAGTTTGCCCACCCCTGCCTAGGATTATTTTATTGCAGTAGCTTTGTATCCAACACTTCCTCTAGGTTGTACCAAAATTGTTAACGGTGCCGTCACTTTTGTAAGGGAACCTGTGTACTTTCTAATGTGAGCGCATCCTCCAGGTCCAAGATGAGAAGGATCAGGACACGGCCTGTTTCCTTTAGCTCCTTCCTCGTTCTCCTCGCGCGGGTTCTTGTCATGCTGCCCCTAGCCTATTTCCAGGGCAGGCGCAGGGCCTGGAATTAGAACGGAGCAGTGGTGAGCTGGAGCCACCGGTGTGGTTGTTAGGAACTTCGTGGGACAGTTATTAAACCTGGCCGTTATTAAGCATGAAAGCACATACGTTTACAGGGAAATGAGTTATTATTAAACACAGAGGGGGGTATTTATTAAAGACCTGCTGGCCACTTGCCTGGTATCTGTGCTGATTACTTCTGCCTGGTGCACGACATGGTACAAATGCTGCACTTCGGGCTGTCCCATCTCTCTTCCCAGCTCCGCATCCAGCTGTGTGAGGCTGACAGCTCCCAACCAGCCCGGGTGGGAGTGTTTACACTGTAAACACAGCAAACTCCACCAGTCAAGGCCTTTTCCCCGCCCTGAAGAGCCTGTTGTTGAACATTTCCCCTTTGGTCCACTGGCCGACGCTCCAACCACTGACCTATACCGGCCAGTGATGGGGTTTGTTCTTTGTCTGCCTCCTTAAGGTGTAATGTTAGGTTTCTATTTGTATATGTCCTGGTTTCTTGAAGTGGGCCCGTGTTATTATGAATTCCCTCGTAGGACTGCTTGTGCTGCATCCCGGGATGTCCTATTTTCATTTTCATTGGCTCTGTGCATCTTTTGATTTTTTCCTTTACTTCTTCTTTGACCCAGTAGCTGTTCCTAAGCATGTTGTTTAATCCCCACATGCTTGTGATTTTTTTCAGCTTCCTTCCTGTAGTTGATTTCTAGTTTCATACCGTTTTGATCACACTGGATGCTTGTTATGATTTTTAGTCTTCTTAGATTTATTAGATTTGTCTTCTGTCCCAACATATGGTCTGTCCTTGTGAATGTCCCATGTGCCCTTGAGAAGAATGTGCGTTCCGTTGTTTTGGATGGAAATGTCTAATACATCTACTAAGGCCAACTGCTCTGTGTCATTTAAGGCCAGTGTTTCCATGTGGACTCTGTGTGGATGATCTCTCCAGTAACAATCTCTCCCTTTAGGTCTATTAATAATTGCTTTATATATTTTCATGCTTCGAAGTGGCTTGAAACTTGTTCTTGTGTTTTGTTAATCCTCATCTAAGGATATTTTCCCATTGATTTTTTAAAAGATATATTTTTTATTGATTTCAGAAAGGAAAAGAGGGAGAGAAACATCTATGCTGAGAAAGAATCATTGATTGGCTGCCTCCTGCATGCCACGCTGGGGATCAAGCTCACAACCCAGGCATATGCCTTGACTGGGAATTAACTGTGACCTTCTGGTTCGCAGGCTGATGCTCAATCACCGAGTCATGCCACCTGGGCTCCATTGATATTTAGAGAGAGCGGAAGGGGGAGAGACAGACAGAGAGAGAGAAAACCCTTCTGACTGTGGGCTGACAGTCTAACCACTGAGCCAAACTGACTAGGGCAGGTGCTTCTATATTAGTAAACTTTATGTCTTCTTCATGGGTTGTCCCCTTTATCATTATAACCTGGCCATATTTGTCTCTTTCCCCTTTTTTGGTCATGCAATCTCCTTTGTTTGGTATAAATATGACTGCATTTTCTTTACTCTGGATACCATTTGCTTGGAGCATCATCTTCCTTCCACCCGTTCACGTTGAGCTTATGTTGTTGCTTTTGTAGCTGAGAAGGGTCTCTCCTGAAGGCAGCGTGTAGTTGGGTTCTGGTTATTTTTTGTTTTATATATTTTTTAAATCTATTCTGCTGCTCTATGTCTTTTGATTGGTGGTTTTCCTTTGAAGGCTACTGTCATTTTCCCCTTGATGGCCTTGAATTTAGAAACTGGGCTAGCTGCTTTCACACAATGATCTGATATTTTCCCGATTTTTTACAAATGAGGAAGAAACTGAGACAGAGGATCAGAAATTTGCCCCAGATCCCAGTGCCTTAGCAAATGCATGAGCTAAGTTTAGAGCCTGGTCTTTTCTCCATAGCAGATTGCAGAAATGTTTATAAATGGACGTGAATGAGACTTTTATGGAAATGTTAGATAGTGAGGACACTTGATACACGCATGTAAAAGGTGGTATTATGTGCCGTGTTCATCTAAGGCAGTGGTCGGCAAACTCATTAGTCACCAGAGCCAAATATCAACAGTACAATGACTGAAATTTCTTTGGAGAGCCACATTTTTTAAACTTAAACTGCTTCTAACGCCACTTCTTCAACATAAACTCGCCCAGGCCGTGGTATTTTGTGGAAGAGCCACACTCAAGGGGCCAAAGAGCCGCACTTTGCCGACCACAATCTAAGGCAGGAGCTGGAGCCCTCTAGGTCTTCTCGCATCCAACACCCTGGGAGAATAATGGATAACTGTTAGCAGGTGCTTACTGTGTGCATTTTCCTTACACTGACCCATCTAATTCTTACAACAACCTGTATGAACTCGGTGCTATCATTATGCTCAGATGAGTAAACAGAACCAGAGAGACTTTGTTCCAAACCCGGTGGAGTAAGTGGCATTCCAGGAGCTGACCCCATGTGCTATTACTCTTGAGGCTGTGCTGTTAATTGTTATATCACACGCCCTCTCGTAATAACCGATTTGTGTAAGAGAGAACGGGGAGGATCTGTCACATTGATTCTTATCTGATTCTAACCAGGCTTGGAAGAATTTCTGCTTGTTTAGCTCAATAGGAAGTTCAATAAAATGCGATCTAGAATAAAACAAATAATCGCAAATTCACATCTCTCCGACCAAACCGATAATTGCTAATAACCCCCTTCTCGCTCATGATAGCTGGTTACACCTTTATAATGTTAAGAACAACCATGAAATATATTGATCCAGAAACTGAAATGGAAATGCGGCCAACGAGTGCGTGAGAATAATCCTGCCCAGATGGGAATCCCGCGGCTCCGGGCTCCGGGATGAGTCACGGTGTGGGGAGACCATCGCATGCTTCCCCGGAGGCTGTCAGCAGAGGGATGTGCACAGTGATGCGATGTTCATGTTCCAGCCTTCACATCTGCTGCGTGCCAGCTCGGTTATACTCCTCCCGGAGGAAACATCAGTAAACATGGGGAAAGATCGCCTTTTTTTTTCTCTCTCTCTCGTTTCCAGGCTGCTTCTCTGGGTAGTCATCCTGTTGGCTGCACTGTACCGTCTCTCTGGGTGACTTGGTGCTCAGCGTTTTCCCAGGGTTTGATCGTCTTAGGATGTGACCTCTGCCATGAGTAATGCTACCAGGTCACAGTGGTGTGTTCCTCAGAGCCAGATTCCGCCACCCCTGCGGAGACTGGCTCTTTCCTCTCTTTCACTTTCCCACTTACCCACGCACCACTAGCTCTTCAACGACAGTGAGAACCAGGATTTTAAACGAGCAGTTGTTTAACCCATTTATTTTATTTTTATTTGTTTATTTTTAAAGTATATTTTATTGATTTTTTTTTACAGAGAGGAAGAGAGAGGGATAGAGAGTTAGAAACATCGATGGGAGAGAAACATTGATCAGCTGCCTCTTGTACATCCCCTACCAGGGATGTGCCCGCAACCAAGGTACATGCCCTTGACCGTAATCGAACCTGGGACCTTTCAGTCCGCAGGCCGACGCTCTATCCACTGAGCCAAACCAGTTTCAGCAACCCATTTATTTTAGTTTTGTCTTTTTTTTTTTCTTTCATGAAATTTGTGGAAGAATGAAGAGAAGATGTACAAAAAGTTTGAACGTGGTTTAGTGTAGGTTTCCATAAAATCTGTGGGAACATAATAAGTAGAAAAATCTTAGTAGAGATAGTAACACAACTAGATTGAAATGCCGGCAGAGCAAATGATTGAGAGGTAAACATGATAACGACTACATGCATAGGTTAGTATCAGAATCGGTATTTTAATTGGTGTAAAAAAAAGTGTGGAAAATTAAAAGCTCAGACTTAAAAAGCAGACTTAGCTCTTTGGACAATGAAAACACACAGCTCGATACTCATAGCAACAGATTGTTTCATTATTTGTTTGTGTAATGGGTGTCATCTGTTATCTAGTCTTGGAATAACGGTCTGTTGGGAGGGACCGTGGAGTCATTATGGGAATTGAATTGGCGCTGGTCACACACTGCTCTGCTCTCTGGTTCAGAATCGTCTGTTTGCTGCTTTCCTCAGGTGGGGCTCTTCCCTGGACACTGTGTGGAGCTAATTAATCAGAAAGTCCCCCAGTCAGTGACCAACTCCGTGCCCAAACCAGGTGAGTAACCTCATCAGCGTGGTGTTTAACCAGCCGCTTAAAGATACAGCCTTTCTCTTCTAGCCAAACACGGAGCTTGTTTTTACCAGACTTTGTACTCATCGACATGATGTGCATTCTTTCATTTTATGTGGCTTTGATGTTAAGAGATTTTTAATTTCTCTGTGGGTCTTTTCACCAAAGTGTACGCGAGTTCAAGCTTTTAGACAATGTTTCAAGAACTGTTTGCTCCACTAAGCTTTGTCATTATTTGTTTTTACAATTACGTAGTAGGAATATAGCTTCTTCATGAATAAAGAGATAAAAGAAAATACTCTCAAAGAGCGGACAATGAAATAGAATGACTAACTGAAACTTAATAGATGAAGGGGATGTATAGGTTATCAGTGCTTGTGAGTTTCAAAGCTATTTTAAACAGCATATCTTACTTAAATAGCATATGTATAGTGCTATATAAATATGTGGAATTTTTTTTACAAATAATTAAAGCAATATTAAATTTTTGTTTTTTGGGGGAGTGATATTATCTTGCCAAATCCTGTAGAGTATCTAGTCGGGAACGTTTTAATGTGACAGTGTGGTCAGTGCTTTGAAGTTATTACAATTTAACATCCCCAATTTATTGTGATTTCTTGTACATTAGTTTACACAGTTTTGCTCTACCAGCTTAACTTTTCTTAGCTGTTAAGCCTCATCTTGGATCATTTTGCCTCAGAGACATACTGTAAATTGCATTTCTAAAAATTAGTTTAATACTGGTATTAAACTGTATCCATCAAAGACTTTCTCATGTTTTGAATGAGAATGTGACATCTCTAATTTGTGATAACTTCCAGAAGCTTTTAAAACGTGAGCCAGTTGATCGGTTATTGGTGTTTCTGGGAAACGGGCTTCTAGGAGTAGACTTGGGTGGCAGTGTTCATTCCAAAACCAGCAATGACGCAGAATGACAGCACCCCTTCAGAAGCTCATGTCTTCTCTTCTGAGAGCAGCACCCCAGGGTTGCCCTGGGGAAATGTGCCTTCTCGATACATTTTGTAAAGGACGATGTGAGTGCTGCCAGCTCAGGCTTGTTTCACACTTTAAAACAATCTTTGCCTGCGGTTTATTTTTACCACCGCCATCTGTCCCTGCTGGATGCCAGATTGGAGAGATGGAGCTATAGTTTGACACTGAAATGCAAAGCTCCCCATATCACCACACGACAGGGGCGATAGGAAACAGTTTCTCTTGGGGGCTCTTCTTAACGTTCCCAAATGTTAAATTATTTGTGGACATAAGAATAAAAGTAATGGCTCACCGTGTCCTGTTTGGACTTTACCGAGCAGTGAGGGTCTGCTTATTGATTTCTTTCTTCAAGTTCTTCATGCTCTCAACTATTATCTCTTCCGTTATTTCTCTTGTGCATTTCTCAGTCTCCCCTTTCCGTTACACGTCACTGGTCAGTTATGTCCTTTGATACTGACTCACACATCCTCTCTTTCAGGCTTGGGTACTGTCTAGTGACCTGTCTTAGAGTTCACGGACTCTGTCCTCTGTGTAGGCATTTCTCAAGGCACCTAATAAGTTCTTATGTTTTCTCATCTCATGCATTTCATTTCTAGGGTCAACATTGGGTCTTTTTTTTTATAGTCTCCAAAGATGAATTCCCCCATCTTCTGATATTATTTACCTTTTCCTCCACAAAGAAAGAAGGAGGAGTCTGGAGGGGGAAGGAGAGAGTGAGGACAGTCGGGGAGAAGAGGTGAAGACAGAATAAAAGCAAAGCTTCCTCTTGATGTATGAACTTCTAAAAATGAAGGACTAGGGAACTTAGGCAAACCTGCCTTGAGAAGAGTTAGCGAATGTGGACCAAAATGGGGTTCTCTCTTTGAAGCATTTGAGAATGAATAAGGCAGTAAGCAGGTACTGAGTAAGGTTAAGCAGAAGGAAATCTGGTGGAGTGTGAGGCTAGGAGACGGAGACTTTCTCTCCCTCCTGTATCTCTACTGGTAGAGTCGAGAGAAGCATTGCTGGGGGAACAGAAATTGGAGCTCAGAGCCCAGGAGGGTGGAGTGGCTGATAACTGCTTTGAGTTGAGATTTTTGTGGAAACTGAAAACTGATTCTAAGATGTAGATGCAAATACAAAGCCAGAAATACTACATACCATTTGGAAGAACAAGAAAGTGGGAAACTTACTATAATAGATACCAAGATTTATTGTTAAAGCTTCCCTAATTAAGATACTGGTATTGACATAAGGATTGACAGTGGGACAGAACAGAAACCAACATGTGTACTCAGATCCTTGATTTATAATAGAAGTGGCATTGCCCAGCGTTGTCAAAATGGCAGTCATTTCAGTAAATGGTGTTAGGTCACCTGGACAAGGAGAATTATACATCTGTATAGGAAAGATAAAACTACTGAAAGGTAATGCAGTAGACCATCCTCATGCCATATTTTCACCATCTTAATTTAGACATAATTAAAAAGCTTAGTAATTAAAATTAAAGTTCAGTACACTGTCTTAATATGCTATTAAGATAGTGAGAAAGGCAAATCACAAAGTGGGAACATACTGGCAGTGCACATATCTGAAAAAAGAGAGGCGACCAGGCTGTGGAAAGAAGCAAATAAGAAGAAGACAGGCCGAAACCGGTTTGGCTCAGTGGATAGAGCGTTGGCCTGCGGACTGAAAGGTCTCAGGTTGGATTCCGGTCAAGGGCATGTACCTTGGTTGAGGGCACATCCCCAGTAGGGGGTGTGCAAGAGGCAGCTGGTCGATGTTTCTCTCTCATCGAAGTTTCTAGCTCTCTATCTCTCTCCCTTCCTCACTGTAAAATATCAATAAAATATATTTTTTTAAAAACTATATAGGACAGCACCAAAACCGGACAGCAGGCAATGTCCAGATCCCGGTGAGCTAGATCACAGACCTTACAGCGTCACAGCTTTGTGCACTCATTTTTCTCACCCCGAATTTCCAGGTGGCAGAGAGAGTGCAGACTTTTGGGCTTCAAGTTCAAGTTCCTGCTACTAAGTAATTCTGCAGACCGTTGTGGAGGAGATTTTTCCCACCCCGTGTTTGTATGTTGGGTTACACCAGGGGATTGTGCGTTGGGCTAAGTGTCCCGGGGACAGCTTTGCTACTGCTTGCATTTCCCCACCCCCTTCTTCTTCCTGCCTTTTCTTCAGCTTTTGCTTTTCTTTCCCCTTGCCCCGGGCCCCCACCCCTCGACCAATAAGAGGGTGAGAGGAGGGGTGCTTCCCATTTAAATGCCCACAAAAGAAGGGTGGCTTGGGGTTCTCCGCCCTGAATAAACACGAGAGCCCCGTTTCCTGCACCCCTAAAACGGGAACCTCCACAGCCTTTGCACTGGTCAGAATTAACAGGTTTTCTTTGTTCCTGCCCCAAGGTAGCGTTCTTGATGGCCTTTCATATTTTAAAATCACATCAATTCACTCCCCACTCCCCCCCACTGTGCCCTACCATTTATAAGCAGTTTTGTATTCAGAGCTGTATGCAGAGAGGGAGGTGAGAGGAGGAAGTCTGGTCTGCAGGGGGAGACTTTGGCAGGGGCCTGAGGATCCTGAATCAGACATCGCCTACCTGTGAGGCCGGGCCGGGGCTGGATTCCTCGCCGCCGCCCCCCACCCCCACCGCATTTGGGATGCTGGAATGCGCTTCCTAGGGTTGTAATGAAGCTGTTTATAAAGAATGTGCATCGTGCCTTATGCCTGATAACGCTCCTGTGTTTGTTAAAAACAAGTTCCTCGAGGTGGATTTACCTTGGTGTTAGTAAAAAAAAAAAAAAAAAAAAGTCATTTCGAACAGAAAAGATGTCAATCGCTTCCAATTCGTGTATTTCTTCCTACCATTCTAATAGGGTTCACAGTCCAGCACCTCGTATAAATATTGACTCTCTCTCAAGTATTTACATAAGTCAGGTTCCAGTTTTTAACAGTTGGTCGGTGTGTGAAGGGGGAGGCCCTACTCAGGAACATTTGTTTAATTCTAGATTTTCAATTCTGGGGAAAAAAACAACACAAAACACAAAAACAACTCCTATTACACCCTCTAGTAGATGCTCAAGAGATTGCTGTCTGTGGGGATTTTTTCACACAGAGGCATTAGGAACGGACACTCTTTAAAACGTGTTATTAGACCCACAGCCAAGGCTTCTTATCAGCGGAGATACGAGAGGGTGTGTGTTCTCTGCCCGCGGCTACCGGTGGCGGGAGCGAGTCTTGGACTGGCAATGCTTCCTGCACCGTCAGTGGCTTCTCTTACTTCCTGGGGCCTGCCTTGCCATCCCTTTGCCCGGATCCACTTCTCCCGGCCCCGGGTGGCTTTGCAGAGAGGAAAACCCACGCGGAACATCAGGTTCTGCTGGGGGTGCAGAGCAGGAAGTTCACCTGGCCAGGCCGAGGGCTGGGGCGGGGTGGGGCCGGGCGGGGGCCGGGGCGGCCGGTTTGGCCGGTGGGAGTGCGGGGTGGGGCGCTCGGGGGAGGCTGCGGCGCGGGACCTGCTGCGAAGGGAGGATCCAGCCCTGCGGGCGGGAGCTCTCGCCCCCCACACAGTGGGCGAGGCTTGCTGGGAGCTAAAAGCTGCCGGTGGGGGCCCTGGAGACAGAGCGAGCGGGAGACAGAGCGAGCGGCTCGGACTGCAGAGCGGCTGCAGCAACCCGGCGGGTCCCCTGCTGAGCGCGGTCATTGGGAAAAGCCTTAGGCATCGATCCTCAGGCCTGAGCCCCAGCGAAAGGTAAGGCTCCCTCGACGCGGTACTCAGAGGTCCCCTCCGACAGCGCCCGGAATGTCTCAGGGTGACTGTTTGTACACTTTACTCTTACATGTGTCCTTGGCTGCTTTTAAGCGAATGGTTGGTTAGTGCTTGGAGTGTCCAGAGATGGAATAGTTGGGCCTTAATGCTTGTAGAGGGATGATCCTTTTTTGGGGGGGGGGGGTGAGAATGGGGGAAATTGGGTTGTACCGCATACATACACTGGGCAATGCATCTTTTCCTAGTCGGGCATTCCCCATTTTTTCCTCTTTGAAACCAGCTTCTTCCTGAATGTTTTCTTGACTTCAAGTGAAAGCACGAATGTTTTTATGACAAAGAGAGCCTGTGCTTCATAAGCCCCCGGTCTACACCGCATTTAAACCTTGTCCCGGTGGGTTAGCGTGCCCGAGGCAGCACCCAGGGTGTACGGGGAAGGACTGGGCAGAGGCTGCTCAGATTGGCAGGAGGAAGTCGATCTTCCTCCAGCGCTGCGGGGTTTTTCCTCCTCGGCACTGGTGAGGCTCGCCGGCTCTGGCCATACAATACCCGTGCCCGTCTGTGTCTCCCTTCGGGGATCCTCTGCCACCGGGGTAACGGTCCGCGACTCCGTGGGCCTCCTTTGGCCCTTTCGTGAACACAGCAGGGACCCCAGAGTTTTCTCTGAACCCCAGGTCAGCCCTGGTAAGAAGTTGAGCACCCCTTCTCCCCCAACCCCTGCCAGGAAAGTTCTACTGTTTAAATGATATCAGTATTTTAATGTTCAAAACTGTGCATGAGGGGATTTCAAACGTTAGAGCTCCTTGTCGTTGTCAACTTAAAAAACAACAACAACCTACACGTGTAGCTCACGTTCATGATTTGAGACCAGAACGTTTTTACAGTAAGGTGTAGTAATACTTCATAAGGAATTCCGTTGTAGAAAGTGGGAGTCGAGGTTCCTGAGATTCAGTTTACATGTATGACCGTGACAGGAGGCGGGCTGGGAAGTGACTGGGTGTGCGCCTTCCTGAGGGTCCCA
Organism: Vespertilio murinus; assembly: GCA_963924515.1. Classification (NCBI taxonomy): domain Eukaryota; kingdom Metazoa; phylum Chordata; class Mammalia; order Chiroptera; family Vespertilionidae; genus Vespertilio; species Vespertilio murinus. The sequence goes on along the minus strand of OZ004720.1, from coordinate 16,637,824 downwards.
GCCCCGACTGGGGAGGTGCCCCCAGGCCCCATGGCACCCGGTTTGCAAAGCCTCTGGTGAGCTCTGTGCCATGCAGGATCCTACAGGTGCTCAGTCCAACGGCCAAGAAACACTGCCGTCATCAACGTCACTGATCCCTGTGGATCCACACTTCCCTAGGGAGCGCTGGGCACATATGTAATTTCACGAAAGCATCACAGTAGCCCTGAGGGATGTGTATTATGATTGTCATCCTCACTGTGTATTTGAGGGAGCCGAGAGAGACTTAACTAGGTCATGTGCTCAAGACCTTGCTAAGTGGGAAGCTGTTGGAGAGGATTCAAACCCTCAGGTCTGTCTGTTCCCCACGCGAGAGGTGAGGTCTTTCATAGGGCAAATTCCAAGACGTTTGCTTTTGATAGTCTTCATCATCAGTTCAATGCTCTCAAATATAGAAACGTCTCCCTCCAGCTCCTGAAAGGGAAAAAAAGGGGGAGGGGGAGGAAAAACCCAGCCTTAGAAGCAAACAAAAGCCACGTAATAGCATTGTTCCACATCAAACTCCATAGCTTAACAAAGTGCACGAGACAGTGTGTGACATCAGAGTGAATAGGACTGCATTTTTGTCTAACTTTTGAAATTGGTGACTATAATAGAATCAGGGGCAAAGGAAGGGAGTGGATTGATAATTACCAGGGGGAAGGGGCGTGGGGGGTGCAGGAAGAGACTGGATTAAAATCGTACACCTATGGATGAGGACAATGTGGGGGCGGGAGGTAAGGGGAGAGGGAGGGGTGGAAGGGAGCTATGGGGGGGAGGAGAAACAATTTTAATAATCTGAGCAATAAAGATATTTTTTTTAAAGAAAGCAAAATAAAAAAAATCAAATTTTCAGACAAGAGAGTTTTCACACGGTTAAGCTTAAGGTCCTAAGTTTTCAGAAGTCTAGAAATTCACATAATACTTTGGATAGTCCTCTTACCTTTGATGCCACCGAATTCCCAGGACTGGATAGTTATTGTATTTTAAATTTTATAAGAGGAAACAATATAAATGCATGTCTTCCTGTGGAAGTATTCGTTTTTTAAACTTTTGTCAAACAGCGCTAGTTCGTCTTGGAAAAATAGGAACCCAGATTATTTTAAAATCCTTGGCAGAGTTACTTTCCGAGCCTATATCATATTCATCCTCCGTGTGCTGGGATCTGAATCTCCTGGATTCATACCCACATCTTGTCTCCTCCTCCTCACCTCCGCTCAAATGCAAATCTTTGTTCTGCATTTAGAAGTTCGGTTAGTCAGTCTTATATAACTGAGGTGGTAAAGTCACCACGTCATTTTTTTTTTTACTTTGCTCTTTTTAAAAAGTTAAGGAACAACACCAACCCCATACTATTTAAATGTTTAATTTAAAATAAAAATCAGCATCAGTTTTACCAAGGAAAATGCATAGCTGCTTTACATCTCCCTAAAAATGTAACGCAAGCTAACTCTGAACCTCCTTTGATATTTATTGTGGAAATGCGCAGCACCTGGAAAGGCAAATGTATTATGTAAATAACAAGGGTGTTTTAACCTGTGACCCGTTTCCCCAGGGAATGGGGAATCCTAAGGTCTGATAGCACACCCTCTGGACTCTTGGATGAGCAGCAGCATGATATGCCTTGGTTTCATCCCTAAGTGAACGGGAAGAAAAATCCCTTTTTTTTATTCCAACATCCAAAATATTTTAGTTAGCCGCCAGCGTGTCTGGCCACATAGGAGTGGTGCCGGATAATCTAAAGCAGTGGTCAGCAAACTGCGGCCCTCGAGCCGCGGTTGGCCGCTCTGTTGACTAACGAGTTTGCAGACCACTGGTCTAAGGAAGCAGTTAGTTGCTCCCTTTCTGCTTCTCTTTTAACAGGTGAATGGTCCTTATCTCTGTGTCCGAAAGGTTCTTCTCTAAAACCTACTACAGATCTGTGTTGTGGATCCCTGCCGTCAGCCCTTCGCATGCCAGTTAGCAAGGGCTTCAGCCCAGCCAGTGTGGCTCAGTGGTTGAGTGTAGACCTATGAGTCAAGGAGGTCACGGTTCGATGCTTGCCCAGTGTAGGACCTGCAAGGAGGCAGCCAATCAATGATTCGCTCTCTTCATTGATGTTTCTATCTCCCTCTCCCTTCCTCTCTGAAATCAATAAAAATATATATATTTTTTTATTTTTTAGTTTTTTAAGGGCTTTGAAAATACCTCCTCTCTCGTGAGTAAGTGGAAGCTGATTTGATTAATGTGATTGTTAGTGGCTTCCTAGTTTTTCAGCCACGAGCCAAGAGCCATTACTGCCCGTGTTATTTTTAGTCTAGCATTGGGTGTTCATGACATTTCTCAAATACCTGGTGTCCTCCCTCCGAGGATGGAATGTGCAGATAGCAGAGCTGTCACAGCCGTCCCCCCTTCCAGACCTCGTCCCTGGGCTGGCCCCAGAGACCTCATTCCTGGGCTGGTCCCCGTGGTCGCGTGCAGCTGTCACGCACCAGTTGGAGTGCCAATAAATCAATGAAACAAACAGTGGTGTATTGTATGGGGCATCTCTTCTCCTCCAAAGCTGCTTATAAAACAGTGATAAAAATGATTACGCACTTTCTTCCACAATAACTTCAGCTACGTATCAAGATTTAACACTCAAGTGTTCCTAAAGATTTTTTTGGACATCCTGAGGGGGTGAGGAGAGATGGCATCCAAGGCTGGAGCTGCTGCATTCCTGCTCTGGAACAGAGACCACACGCAGCAGTTCCCCGAGAGGCAGGAGGGTTCTGGGTTTGAGCATCGCTCTGGTGGGATGAAAGTTTTCCAAAGCCAGAACCTACGTAGATAACTTTTTCCCCCCTCTTCCTAGAGTGAATTCTTAAACCTAGTTCAAAAACTAACCTCTATAACACATATGGCATCTATCCCATATAATAAAGAGGTGATATGCAAATTGACCATCATGCCATCACAAGATGGTGGAGCCCACAACGGGGGTGATGGGGGAAGAGGGACAACCGTTCTGCACCTCTGCCACTGGAGTCCCCTCAGCTCCACTGGGGGCCTCAGGTCCTCCTGCATCCCCCACTGACTGAGGCTCAGGCAAGAAGAGCCCGCTGAGGTGCAGGCAAGACTCGTGTGGTGGCTGCCCAGCCACCCAGGGTCAGCCGGGGCTTGCACTGCTGGCAGTGGCAGCAGCAGCAGTGTGATGGGGTGTCACCTTACCCTGACCACCTGGGTCACCTTCTGCCCCTGAGGGCTCCCGGACTGTGAAAAGGGGCAGGCCAGGCTGAGGCACCCAGCCTCTAGTGTAGAAATAATATTAGAAATGACCATTGTATTGTTCTCCAAGGTCTTCCTAGCAAATAAATCAATGAAACCAACAGCAGTGTGTTGTATGGCATGAACAACAGCTGCAAATGGCTTTAACAATTAAAGAAGATAGTACACTTGTGCACTAAGTCCTGGAAATAGTGTAAGTATGTTGTGTGAATTAGTGAATTAGTTATAAAAGGGCTCCTTTACTACTATTTTAAGTTTTCATGGGGAAAAATACATAATTTAAAAAGTGCTAAGCCTCATATACTATACATAAAACAGTAGCATTTTAAGTTTTTATGCCAGCCCTTTCCAAGATGACTTAGAAAGCCTAATTTATGTTTTTGACACTGCCTGCCAATGAGGTTTTAAGTGGCGCCCTTTCACCCTCCAGATAAATTTTGCTAAAACAAAGGCATTTTCCACAGAATTTAGAGCTTTCCGTGCTTTATACTTTCTCAGTGTTTCGTGATTTCTCAGCTGAGAGCTAGAATTCATAAATTACTTGGCTAATCTCCTTTTTTTCCCTATTTTTAAACGGTTATCTAACCTGGTTAATTGCCTTGTCTAAAATCTTACAACACATTTTTGGCAGAATCAGGACTAAAACCTTTATCTTCACATTTTCGCTTGCTCGTGCCTGGCCGGTATGAGGCATGATTGGCCAGCTGGCCTACATCAGACTGTTTTTACTTATTAATGGGAAGGTATAAACGCTTTCAATTATTAGGCTATTGGTTCAAGGATGTATTTCTAAGTCATCAACTAGAATTGCTAGCATTTTATGCTTACTGAATATTCTTACCACATACAAAAGCTACGTATTTAGATATTTCAGGATAGTACCCGATACGCCAAGGAAAGGGGATTGAAATGTGAGTATTAAGTCATCTTGAAAATTAGAGCTGGGAAGTCAGAGAGGAAAAGTATAAAGTGTCGTTATTCTGATAACCTTTAGTCCGTTTAGAAGTCATTACATGAATGTAATGGGAGATAAAATAGATTTTATGTAATATACCATTCTGTGACAAGCTATAAGGAACTAAATTCTAGTAATTAGATACTGGTTTGCATTTTGAGTTTAAATCATTCAGAGAGTGATGCTCACACAAACTGAGTGTAAATGAGCTATGGTTGTGGACTTGATCCCTCCCTGGTCAGGGCGCATGTAAGAATCGACTAATGAATGCATAAATAAATAGAATCGTTGTTTCTTCCTTCTTCCCTTTCACTCCTTTCCCCTCTCTCTAAGATCAGTCAGTAAATAAAATATGGCTGAAAGCAAAATACCTTACAACCCAACTATCCTACTCCTGAGTGAGAATGCCTGAGTCCTCTCCTTCTGAGGCACTTAATGAGATTTTTTCAATGAGTTATTAATAGTCATAACAAACACTTGGAATCACTCTGAGTGGCAATCAGCAGGAGCATGGAAATATAAGTTGCAGTATATCTATATATATAAAAGCCTAGTGACCGGAACGCCAGAATGACTGGTTGCTTTGATGTGCATTGTGGCCCCAACCAGCACCCCCCACCATCAGGGGCGGGACCAACTGCCTGCTGCCATTCCCCTTGGCCAGCCCGGCCCCAATCAGCAAGCCCCAATTGGGGCGGGCTAGCAGGACCCTACCTGTACACGAATTCATGCACCTGGCCTCTAGTATACCTGTAAGGGTCACCTGGGTCTCGGAGGGCCACCACTGTGATGGGGGGTGTGGCAGTGGAGAGGGGAGCCCCGTTTGCAAGGTGCAGCCCCAACACCGGCTGCCACCTATTTCCTGTGGCTGCTGGCAACTACAGCGATGAGGCCAGGAGGTGGAGACACATCTTCACGGCTGCTCCCAGGGCTCCCCCGGTCTGAGCACCCAGAGAGAGCCAGGTATGGGTGCTGCCTGTGGCTGCCACTGCTGCTGCTGCTTCTCCTACCCTCTGCTGGGCTGTGTGGTAGGGGCTGTACCCTGACCTCCCCTGACTGCTGCCATGTTGGTTGGGGGGCTGTGGGTTCAGCTGAGGTGTCTGGGGAGTCAGGGTTGTGGGTTCTGTTTCTTTACCATGCTGCCTTCGCTCCACGTGCCAGCCTTCAGCTGTACAGCTGTGGGCATCTTTCAGGAAATCTCACTGACCAGAGGAACCTGGGTTGTGGGATAAAGTTCCTCCTTGTTGCAGACCGATGGGAGGGGAGATGGGTGCAGTGGGGTCCACTTGCTCTGTCTGCCATGGTTCTCACAGTATTTCAAAGAATGCAGTAGGGCAGGGGTGGGCAAACTTTTTGACTCGAGGGCCACCATGGGCTCTTACACTGGACCGGAGGGCCGGAACAAAAGCAACCTGACCATGCCGGTACTCTCATCTTGGGCTGCTGGTGAAGGAGCGGAGGGGAGAGCAAGAGAGCCCTCCGCTCTTTCGGCTCCTCGGGCCGGATAGAACAGCCGGAACGGGCCGGATCCGGCCCGCGGGCTGTAGTTTGCCCAGGGCTGCAATAGGGGCTTAGAATTTGGGAGGGGATAAGAAACCCTTAAACATCAGTTGCCTATGCTCCTGTCCTGTCCCCCTCTGTTAACTTTCCACCAAAGGGCCATCTAATCTCTGTTTGAAGACTTTGTGAAAAGAAGGACTTGTGAACAATTGTGAACATCCACTGGACATGCCACACATTATACTCGTACTTGCTTGTTTCCTGAGTTTGATCAGGAAAACCTCTTTAGGTATTATGTATCCCACCCCTACCTACCTTCTCATTCTATCAGCTTGACTCTGAATTTGCTACAGATCTTAGAATGTGATGCATGTAATCAAATAATCGCATTGCTGAGACCATTAACGAGCACCCATCATCTTTCTTTCTTTCTTTTTAAAAAAATATATTTTATTGATATTTTACAGAGAGGAAGGGAGAGGGATAGAGAGTAAGAAACGTCGATGAGAGAGAAACATCAATCAGCTGCCTCCTGCACACCCCCTACTGGTACATGCCCTTGACCGGAATCCAATCTGGGGACCTTTCAGTCCACAGACTGATGCTCTATCCACTGAGCCAAACCGGTTTCGGCTAATCATCTTTCTTTAATGTCCTGAGAAATTACTTTCAAAGAGTCTAGGAGGTTTCTGAGACCGGATTTAGAGAGCTTTGGGTGATGTATTATGAGGAAGAAAAAAAATAATCTGGCTTGCCGAAACCAGTTTGGCTCAGTGGTAGAGCGTCAGTCTGCGGACTGAAAGGTCCCAGGTTTGATTCCGGTCAAGGGTATGTACATTGGTTGCAGGCACATCCCCGGTGGGGGGTGTGCAAAAGGCAGCTGGTCAATGTTTCTCTCTCATGGACGTTTCTAGCTCTCTATCCCTCTCAATTCCTCTCTGTGTAAAATCAATAAAGTATATTTTTTTAAAAATATCTGGCTTTGCTAGAGAAATGTTTTTCCTTGGGTAATTTAAGACACCCAGTGCCCCATTTCTCCATGTCAAAGTTCACTGGGTCTCACCGAGCTGCTGTGAGGGCAGCTCTGTAAACTGGATATTGGTGTCATAAAGATTTGTGTTGGAGATACTGTGCGTCATACTGTGAAAGCTCTTAACTACTGGAAAGACTGGTTTGGTTGGGTTCGGCTCAGGTTTGAAGAGAGTTGGCGGATGTAAAATCTGTCTAATATGGAGGCAGTTACATTGGGGCACATGTCACATTTTCACTCTAGAACGGGAACATGGAATGTGAGTCAGAGTGATTGTGTCTTATTGTTGAGGTGCTTTTTCTGTGGAAGCGGTGTTATCATTCTCATGTCTCTAATCCAGCGCACCTGGTAGACTTTGACCTTAAGACCCGTGGCTGCATTGCAGTCTTCTCCTCTGTGGAGATGTTTTATAAGCACTTGGCTGTCTACAACAACTCCCACTCTGCCTCCCTCAGTGAAGTCTTGTGAGATTATTGACGGCATTCCAGACTTCTGTTCCTCTAACGATGATTTTACTAACTTGTTTTCTATAAATTTTTTATTTTTATTTTTATTTACTTTTTAAACTCTTCTGTGAAAATGAAGACACACACACACACACACACACACACACACACACACACACACACACATTAGCCTAAGTTTACACAGGGTTGGATCATCAATACCACTGACTTCCAAGTCCATGTCCATGTCCCACGGGCAGATAGGTCAACGCAGCCTTCTGTCCAGCACCCAATCGCTGAGTTTATGATATTTGTTGTGTGTGGAATTTTAGAGGAATTTACCCTGTAAGCTGTACTTAAGAGATTTGTTTGCATTCAGTTCTTTCACTGTTGTCTTTCTCAAGTATCCACCGGTGGAAATATTTTTTACTTATCTCTTGCCTTCATCTACAGAGGACTTAAGGTTATATTTAGTATGCCCTAGATGAATGTTAATGGAAGAGCTAATGTGTTTTTGTTTTTTTATGGGTGTGTGTTTTATGTTTATATAGCAGTTAGTTTGACAAGTGTGTTCTGTATCCTAATGGGATTGTCCCCTTCATAAGATGAAAAAGAGGGGAGTTGTTTTGTTTGTTTTACTTTCCAGACTATAAACGCCAGAAACATTGCTAACCACCAAGTAAAATATGTTAGAAGTTGACTAGAAAGTAAAACCACATTTACAACATTTTAGGTTCAGTTATTATGAAGATCTCCAAAGTGATATATTAGAGTGAAACTCGGATACCAGCCATAATCCAGGGGATTATGCATTGGGGAAGTGGCTGGCTTATCATTTGATTTAGAAGTCATGGATTACCAGACTTAGAGTTGCTCACAAGTAAAACCACAGGCTGGTGAGAAGAAAGTGCAAAATTGTGATGTTCTTTGTACACCAAAATTTTTTTTCTGCTGAAAATTTCTACAGAATATGAAGTGTACTTTTAATACATGATTTTGCAGTCCACCTGTCAAGACCTCCATTTCTTTTCGTACTAAGTAAAAATGTCACCTCTTGCCACAGCTAAGATGTTTTTCCCTTCCTGTTTTCCAGTCTCTAAAAAGCACGGCAAGCTCATCACTTTCTTACGCACATTCATGAAGTCTCGACCAACAAAACAGAAGCTGAAGCAGCGGGGGATCTTGAAAGAGAGGGTGTTTGGCTGTGACCTGGGGGAGCACCTTCTCAATTCTGGTTTTGAAGGTAAGCGTACATTTCCCACTACTCTAGTTTCTAACCGCTGCATATTGACTTTCTATAACCAACTGTGCAGTAGATTAGGCAAGTAATGTCTGTTCCTTTCAAGTTCGGCATCAGGTATTGAACATGCTTGGGTCCCTATCTTAGTTCTGGGGAGCTGAGGCTGAGGATGGGTCTAAGGATGTACAGTGAGTCAGATACTTCTCATCTGTTTAGGAAGAGCAATAAGACATTCGCCTAAAGCACGGTCAGTTGACGTTATTTTTATATCTGTCCAGATAGCTTTCTCAGCCAGCTTTCCCCTCCCACGTTTTATCCTAAAATGTTTACTTAATTTCTTGTTTGAAAAATATAGCCATAGTTTTGAGGCTATAAAATGCCAAGACCAGTCTTCCAGCTTTTATAGCGAAAAATTTTAATTTTGTTCTCTGTAAATCAAGTTCTCACTCAGGAATTCAATTGGTGGTGAATGGATGGAGGGGAATGAATGGATAAGAAGAAAGAAAAGTGGGGTTTTCTTTTGATGTAAAAAAAAAATGCACCTTTCTAACCAGTTCTTTTTATAAAGAGGCTAGAGTATTAAAGTAGTATCCAAAGTACTCATAATGTTGATAAATACCAGAAATAGGTGATTTGTAAAATTCTAAATCCTGATGAGAAATAGCCATTGTACTTTTTTAAGGCCACTGATGAAAAGTAGGGTAATATCAATAGAGTAAACAAAATACAGAAAAGTGTTTATTCTCATCGGTAGTCACGAAAATGTATTTTCAAGCCATTTTGAGATATTTTATATTAATAAACATTAATATAATAAAGCTGCTTTTCTAAATTATGATCATATTAACTGTAATCAAATGGATAACTATGTGTTTCTCCAGCAAAATGTGTTTACTCAGGAACAACAAAGAATCGCAGTTTAGGACATGTAGTCTAATTGAGAACCATGCCCAAGTCCAGGGAAACAAAAGAGGAGAATGTCTTTTTAATGCATTGGGGGCGGGGCTATTGTAAACCTAGTGCCCATTGGAGGATACAGAGAGTAGGAAATATAGTGACTTTTTATTGGCTGAGTTTTGGCTATATCCCATTGGCTGAACTGTTCCTGAGAAAGAAGGAGTCTTCTACCTCCTGCTGAGGTGGTCAAGTATCACTTCCTGTGACAAAAAACCACTTCCTGTTGGAGGTGAAGGGTATGTTTCTTGTTGGGGTCAGGAGTGTGTGTTAAGTGACGGGTGCATAACAGTTCTCTCTTCTAGCCTCCTGACTGCCTTTTAAATAAGATTTCTGTTTGTCAATTTTCATAATATCCAATACCACCAGTAAGGCAGCAGCAATTTTATCAATAGACAAAAACTGTTGGTTTCAGGTAGCTCAGTGAATTATTAGTTTTTTGAAAAACATTTTGGTACTTCACAGCAAGAGACTTTAAGGTCTTCTTTTCATGTGTCAATTCCCCTTAGGGATTTATCCTAAAGTTATGTTTCAATATAAAAATAATGTTCATTATAGCATTATGTATGAGAGCAAAAAACTTTAGTGCTCACTTTTGAACATAAATTGAAGGTTTTAAAATTGTAAATTTGAGTAGTGTGGAATTAAAAAAAAAATCTCTATATATAAAGGCCTAACCAATCTGACCAGTAGCTATGATGCACAATGACCTCCAGGTGCAAACGCTCAATACAGGAGCTACAGAGCTGCGGTGACTTGGCAGCTGTGATTCTCGGGTGATGCACCCAGAACCAGAGAGAAGGGAGCCCAATAACGGGGTGCATCACCCAGGAACTGCCCTCACAATCCAGAATCCCTTGGGGGATGTCTGAGGGCCAGTTTCGGCTCCATCCCTGCAGACCAGGCCAAGGAACCCATTGATATCTGTGCACCAGGCCTCTAGTGTTATATATAAACAGTAAGTTTACCTTTTTAAATGTATGGATACTTAGGATAGATATAAAATGAATATAATTGTGGTGGCATATTACATGTGGTGACTTTATAATTTTTTTTCCTTAGTTTTCTGCCTTTTTGATTAAAATGAAGAAAAAATACTAGAAGAATGTTAGAAATTAATTTAATAGTCTTGAAAGAACTCTGCTAAAGTCTGATCCAGAGAAGAAAGTCTGTTCAAGTGATTAGAAAAACAAAAATAAATTAATTTGTGACATTAAGAGTGTAATTGTAACTTAATAAGCCTTGAAGATTGAGGTCAGATACATTCTAGTTGGTATTTAAAAATAATTTCCTCTTTATTGGGGATGATGACAATGATGAATAAATATTCATATGATGGAAATAATTTGAATATGTAATAAATACTCCATTAACACAAAGAGAGAAACCTTTGAGGTTTATCAACTAAAATTTTAATTAGGAAAGAAAATAGTTTTTAACATTAAATTAATTTATTAATTTGTCTTTGATTTAATAAATGTGTGAGGAATTAAAGTCTTTTAAGATTTTGAGACTTTATATGTACTAGTTATAGATTATAACCAGTGATAACTTGTGTGTGTGTGTGTGTGTGTGTGTGTGTGTGTGTATACAGAGATAAAGAGAGAGAGACTATTTCAAAGCTTAAAATAAAACAGGTAGAATTGAATATATATTATATGTAACTAGAGGCCCGGTGCATGAAATTTGTGTACTCAGCAGGGGTAGAGGGATGTCCCCTCAGCTCGGCCTGCAACCTCTCACAGTCCGGGAGCCCTCAGGGGATGTCCAACCAATGGCCTAGGCCCATTCCCCATGGGAAGCGGCCTAAGCTGGCAGTTGGACATCCCTAGTGCTGCTGTTGAGGCGAGAGAGGCTCCCCCCACTGCTGCTAAGCTCACCAGCCATGAGCCCAGCTTCTGGCTAAGCATTGCCCCCTCCCCCCCCTGCCCCATGGGAGCACACTGACCACCAGGGGGCAGCTCTTGCATTGAGCGTCTTCCCTTAGTAGTGGCCGTTTGATCGATTTGCATATTAGCCTTTTATTAACTAGGATAGGATATTTAAAGTCTCAGTGGAAACAGAATAACCCTGAAGAGGAAGAATGATAGGTTCACATTTTATATATGCAACTGTGAGGAGAGAGGCGATATAAATATGGATAGGTATATAATGTGTATGATCATTCTTCCCCATGATCACCCTGTTCGTTGGGACTTTAAGATATACAAAATATAAAATATAAATACATAAAGTAGGTTATGCACCAGCTTTTTCTAAAAAGGAAGCCCATATCAGTATAATGTTTTGCTACGTGACTCATTCTCGGGATTGTATTCCCAGTGAATAATCGACTTTACAGAAAGCTTACCCTGTTAACACTTTGTGAACCTTTGAGCACCTCCCTACGGGATCAGGAGCAAAGCCTGACCGGTTTCTTCTGTAGCAGGGTGTAGTAAGAATTCATGTAGGAGCCTGATGAGGCGTTTCAAAAATGCTTTTATTCGTGATCCCCGCTGTCAGAATTCACTCAAGAAGATCTTACAGTTTCAGCTCCCACAAACCACAATGCTTATAATTGACTTAATTAAAGGTTCTAGCACAATTACTCACAGAACCGGTTTTTTGTTTTTTTTAAAAAAATCTCCCCACGTGGTACCTTTTTTGGGATAGATCTAACTAATTTGTCATTTACTTGAGTACCCTGAGTGATAGAGTCAGATTATTTTGTTTGTTTGTTTCTTTTTCTTTTTGTATTTCTTTTCGTTCAAGCTTGCTTGAATGCGCTCATTAATATGAGGGAGTGTTTTCCACTTTGTTTGCCATGCTCATTAGCTTTCACACATCGATTCAGCACGTTTTAGTTGTACTTAGAAGTTTCTGGTGTGTTTTCATTCTTAATAAGTACAATAGGAGAGGATGGTTTCCAAGGTTTAAGAAGTCAACGAACAGGTTTAATCACTGTAGTGTTCATTCATTCCGTAACTGTGATAAGATCTCTTCTAGTGGAACAGAGTTTTCAAATGTCATCGGTTTCATAGAGGACTTGTTTTATTTGTTGCACAGACCTGAAACTGAATTTCCTTATGATGAAATTTCAAGTGAGATTTCTTTAAACAAAAAAGCAAGAGCTTTGTAGGAAACTCGGTAAAATTATATTTGGCACAAAATATAAAATCTATTTTAAAACTCGAGGTGAGGAAACTCTGTAGTCTGAACTTATTTCGGTGTTCGAGTTTTTTTCCCCCCCAGCTATTTTAAAAATATATTTTATTAATTTTTTACAGAGGGGAAGGGAGAGGGATAGTCAGAAACATCCATGAGAGAGAAACATCGATCAGCTGCCTCCTGCACGCCCCCTACTGGGGATGTGCCCACAGCCAAGGTACATGCCGTTGACCAGAATCGAACCTGGGACCTTTCGGTCCCCAGGCCAATGCTCTATCCACTGAGCCAAACTGGTTAGGGCTCCCCAGCTATTTTTTACAATAGATAAAAAAAAAAACCAAAAAAAACAAAATAGGGATTTTGTAATCAGAGCTCACTGGGGGGAAAACAAACAAACAAATAAGGTCCAAAAAAACCTCTGATATTAATTCCTTAGTTCATCATATTTTCCCAACAAAAATTCCCGATGCACTTTCTAATAACGCCGCACAGATGCTGCCAGCCTGGGAGCTGCCACCCTGAGATGAAACGACTGTTTCATAGCATTTCCATGAGAATTAAGCTAGGGCGTCCCTTATAAAGCACGCAGCCTGGCACACATTGCATGTTCAATAATACAGCTGCTTAAAAACTCACTTAAAGCTAAGGAGCTGGTTTGAAATGTGAGTTACAGGAACTGACAATTTAAAAGGTAGACGGCAGTAAGGACAGCAGAAGGCGGGAAACCCCAGGAAAAGTCTGCAGTTGTGATCACGATGGGCAGCAGGTCACGGAATAGCATCACTTCTTTCAGCAGCATTCTGTTGTGGGTATTACATATTCAAATTGTATTCAGATTATCACTCATAACGTGGGTGAGATGCAGTGTAGGAACTCCTGTTTGGATCCATTAGCCTCGGGTAAAACTGATTCCATTACATGCCATTTCACTTAACGTTTCAGAACCTTAGCAACGTTAAGGGAGGACTTACTGTATACTATACGTGCAATACATTACCTAAAAGTATCTTCTTTTTAAAAAAATATATTTTATTGACTTTTTACAGAGAGATAGGAAGAGGGATAGAGAGCTAGAAACATCGATGAGAGAGAATCATCGACCAGCTGCCTCTTGCACACACCCCCACTGGGGATGTGCCAGCAACCAAGGTACATGCCCTTGACCGGAATCGAACCTGGGACCTTTCAGTCCGCAGGCCGACGCTCTATCCACTGAGCCAAACCGGTTTCGGCTAAAAGTATCTTCTTAAATACCATTTCATTCACCACTCCTGTGTGGTCCATCCTTCGTATAGTCGTTCTTTGCAAATAGTGTTCATCCAAGCACTTCCTTTCAGGGATTTGAACTAATACTACCGAATGAAGGACACTAAAAATTTACCAGTCTGTATTGCAGAACAAAGTTAAAGTTTCAGCTGTTGTCCATTTTTGAATAGTTATTTAAAAAAAAAGTTTATCATATAGTGTGAATGCCTTTTTTAAGAAAGCAGGCTCCGAATAGTTGGCCATCGGTGTCAGATATTCAGTGAAGTAACCACACAGTCCCCATCTTTTCCTTCAACTTACTGTTGGGGTGCCCTTATGAGGAGCCGGTAATATTAAGTCAAAAGGTCAGAACTTATAAGGTAAAGATAGGCGGGAAATTAAGGTCTTATCTACTTGAAGTTGCCTCGACCTTTGCATTATGTTGGTGTTTTGTTCGTTAGATAAAATCCTACCTCTCACAAACTATGAAGAGATAAAATAAACTCTCTGAAAAGTGAAAAATGGCAACGACCTGTTGGGATGTGAGATTAAGTAAACATGCCCTCTTCATTTCTTGTAGTCGGTTAAAATTCCACCCCTGTCACTTCAACTGGCAAATTTTATTTTGCGGATGAGAACGAAGACCTCCCCATTTCCTGGTGACTTTGTCTCCGCGGAGCCCTCCCGGTCTAACCCGCGTCTTCCCAATTGCCCTCCAGTCCCCCAGGTTCTTCAGAGCTGCACGGCCTTCATCGAGAGATATGGCATTGTGGACGGGATATACCGCCTCTCTGGCGTCGCCTCCAATATCCAGAGGCTACGGTAAGACCTCATGTGGCATCTCCTTTTTCCTTCCTATTGCAATCCATTCAAGTGAAATTACCGGGTTTCCCCGAAAATAAGACATCCTCCGAAAATATGACCTACTTACAGGTTTCCTTCTGAGTGAAATATAAGCCATGCCCCCGAAAATAAGGCCCCCAGGCTCTGTCTCAGAATGAAAATTAATTTACCGGAAACTGGTCGCTAGGGCCGCCCCGAATGGCGTCTAGCAGCCAGTGACGTTACAGGGGGTCCTGACGTCACTGCTGTGTGAATGGAGAGAAATCAGCGTGGAAACTTCGGGAAATCTAAACTGCAAGAAGCTGTGACTTGGGTGAAGAATTCATGGGAGAAAATCACTGACAGTTGCATTGCAAATGCACTGTGAGCAGGCTGCCTTGACAAGAAGTGCTCATTTAAACACAGTGCTATTGCTAACCATGAGAGATTTGGTCCATTGATTCTGAAAGAAATGGAGTCACAAGAAATTCACCAGGAAATTCAGGAATTGGATTGTGATGATGATGTTCCAGAAGATGATGACATGATTGTCATTGAATAAATGAGCCAATTCTTGATACTGTAGGATTCACAGTTTGTCTGGTTTGTGTTGACAACTACGGTACTATCATACCGTATACCTGTGATAAATTTCCTTTATTTTCATTTAACAATAAATGTGTACCGTATTCTTCTTCATGGAAAAATAAGACATCCCCTGAAAATAAGACCTAGCGCATCTTTGGGAGCAAAAATTAATATAAGACACTGTCTTATTTTCGGGGAAACAGGGTAGTTCAAAATTAAGTCTCTTACATGGATAACCATCATTCAGTAAGATAGCTTAGGAAAAATGGGCAATACTACACATACTGTTCTCTGTGTATATTTTCCTATATGCCATTTACAGTAGCAGAACACACCACGTCCCCTTCACCTTGCCAGTCCTTGTGTGTTTTCCCCTTTATAAGAGTTGATGACTTTGGATATTGAACTTGAACCCGTGACAGATGAAGTTTACATTACCTGGATAGAATTAATAGCATTAATAGCATCAGTCTTTCCTTCCTAATTAAAATGGACGAGGGAGACTTTCTGCTCTCCTTGGATACCTGTTCCGTATCCTCTGCTCAGATAGTCACGTGTTGCCTGTTTCACATCCTCTCTCGTTACCTCCCCTGACAAAGATCACGGTGTCCTTTACACCAGCAATCGGGATTTCATTTTTGCTCCATCTCTTCCGCCTCTGGGCTCTTCTCAATGTGTCATTTTTTCTTTAATTTTCACGGTGTTGCGTGGAAATTGCCGTTTACTGTACAATTAGGTTTGAATATTCTAATTGGCCACAGAGCTCACCTCTACTTTCAGGAATACGCATTGGAAAGTACCAATTCACCTGAATCTGGTACTAAGGACAGCTTCAGTCTTTACTTTCCCGTGCAGCGAGCCTCGCATTCGCTGATAAGTCCACAAACACTAGTCCTCTGGGTTGCTGAGGGGTCTCGTGCCTGTAGATTAATATTAATTAACCTCCTGGAGAGTGAGCGTAACCTTCATTCCATAAAACCAGCGCTACAGATTTTACCGTCTGTTGCCATGTGGCGGTGGCTGGGGATTGATGGATATTGTCTCTGGCTTCCTTTATCCGTCTTTAATAAACCACTCCTGGAATCACATGTCCTGTAGCCGAGGGGTTTCCGGGCACGGCTACTCACGGGCCAGCTGCCACTCAAACGTAGTCTCCAGAATTGCCGAGATGGCACACATTCAAACCATGAGGAACCGAGCCCTGTTTTTGTTTTTTATTTATTTTATTTTATTTTTTATATTTTATTGGTTTTTCACAGAGAGGAAGGGAGAGGGATAGAGAGCCAGAAACATCGATGAGAGAGAAACATCGACCAGCTGCCTCCTGCACACCCCGCACCGGGGATGTACCCGCAACCAAGGTACATGCCCTTGACCGGAATCGAACCTGGGACCTTTCAGTCGGCAGGCCGACGCTCTATCCACTGAGCCAAACCGGTTTCGGCCCGGGTCCTGTTTTTAGATCTGTGTGTTAAGAGAAGCTCATTCATATGCATTTCAGAGATGGTTGTCCATTTTCATATTTAAAGCTACGCCCTTAATTTTCACATAGAAAAACACGTATGATCAAACATCCAATTACTGCTGAGGAAAAAAAAACACACATTAATTCACTGAGGTAAAAATACCAACTCACATTTGTCCATCCATTGATATTTATTTGTCTGCATGTTTTATCTGGGTCCGTGCTTTCCCAAGCATGCTTGCTTTTCCTTTCATTAAATAGTTTTGTTGCTCTGCTGTCTCTGTTAGCCACGAGTTTGACTCTGAGCACGTCCCCGACCTGACGAAAGAGCCCTACGTCCAGGACATCCATTCCGTGGGCTCGCTCTGCAAGCTGTACTTCCGGGAGCTCCCGAACCCTCTGCTCACCTACCAGCTGTATGAGAAGTTTTCAGTGAGTACCGGTCACTTTTAAATCCAGTCCTGCCGGGAGTTTTGTTAAAAAAAAAAAAGTGTAAAAAATGGTTTTGGCCAGGTAAGAAATAGTTCCATGCCTAAAATGACTCCTTTAAAGGAAAAAACAAACAACAACACAACAATAAAACAGTCATTGCTAGCTGGTTTCTAGTTTTGGCTGATTTCACATGGTCATTCTTTTAGTTTCTGACTTTGAGCCACTAACGCTCTTTTTAAAAAAATATATATATTTTATTGATATTTTACAGAGAGGAAGGGAGAGATAGAGAGCTAGAAACGTCAATGAGAGAGAAACATTGACCAGCTGCCTCTTGCACACCCCCTACCAGGGATGTGCCCGCAACCAAGATACATATCCTTGACCGGAATCGAACCCAGGGCCTTTCAGTCCGCAGACTGAGGTTCTACCACTGAGCCTAACTGGTTTCGGCTAACACTCTTATCACACTTAATGTTGGTGACCATAAAGTTTTGTGTTTTAAAAAATATATATTTTATTGATTTTTTAAAAGAGAGGAAGGAAGAGAGAGAGAGCTAGAAACCTCAATGAGAGAGACATTAACCAGCTGCCTCTTGCACACCCGCTACTGGGGATGTGCCTGCAGCCAAGGTACATGCCCTTGACCGGAATCGAACCTGGGACCCTTCAGTCTGCAGGCCTACGCTCTATGCACTGAGCCAAACCGGTTTAGACACCATAAAGTTTTTTTAAAAAATTATCTTATAATACCGTGTTTCCCCGAAAATAAAACATCCTCCGAAAATAAGACCTGCTTCGTGGAAAAATAAGACATCCCCTGAAAATAAGACCTAGCACATCCTTGGGAGCAAACATTAATATAAGACACTGTCTTATTTTCGGGGAAACCGTAGATTTTCAATGTCCACCTAGTGTGGGGGGAAGTTTACTTCCTTGATGCTACACATGATGTTTCCTCATCACTCAGCGCCCAAGAGTAGAGAGAATGATTTATCTCAGAGGGAAGAAAGCTAAATTGTAAGGGAAGAACTTTGATTTTTGCCAACAAAGCCCACTGGTTGATGTCACATTCTGATGGTTGCAGGATGCTGTCTCAGCAGCGACAGATGAAGAAAGGCTGATCAAGATTCATGACGTCATCCAGCAGCTGCCCCCGCCACACTACAGGTAAACCCCACGCAGAATTCCAGCCGCCTGTTTTCATCCTACAGGCTTCTGACTGGTTGAATTTTCTTGAATTATACCTAGGCTATTATACCTAGGTATAAAATTCAGACTCACCTTCTGACAGTTAGTTCTGTGGCAATAATGTTTAAACCTAGTGAGCAGCACACAATCTGCTGGGGTTAATGTGTTGTGTTTCCTTTTCCAGGACACTGGAGTTCCTCATGAGACACTTGTCACTTCTAGCCGACTATTGTTCCATCACAAATATGCATGCAAAAAACCTGGCAATTGTTTGGGCTCCAAACCTGCTCAGGTAAGTTGCCTTTGACATTTGACCTTACGTAGATCCAATCGCCTTGGAGAGTCTAATTCATCAGTGTTCCTTAAGGACACCCTGATCGAGTAAAACTGATCTGTTGTTTTTCATGCGCATCTCCCCAAAACAGGCCAGTGGCACTTAGCCGAGGCCAGGGAAAGCATTTTTCTTCCTCTGGTTGGTGTGGGGTTTACCAAAGGACTTGTGCGCATGCCTACTAACTAGTATAAGCAGAACCAATGGACACAGACACCAGGGGGGTGAGGGCATGAGTGGAGGAGTGCAAGGGGGGGATAAAGACACATGTGTGATGCCTTAGTCAATAAAGAACATTTTTTTAAAAAAAAGATTTGCATGGTTTTTTTTTTTTCCTTTTTTTTTTTTTGGACACTCGGCTCACCCGGGGCACTCGGCCCCCTGGGACACTCGGCTCACCCGGGGCACCCTTCCCCTTTGGGGGGTACGGCTTACCCGGGGCACATGGCCCCCTGGGACACTCGGCTCACCCGGGGCACTCGGCCCCCTGGGACACTGGGCTCACCCGGGGCACTCGGCCCCCTGGGACACTCGGCGGATTTGCATGTTTTAAAAAATGCCCTTTAAGACGGCTATGTCTGACGCTGATGGCGATCTTATCTGCCCCACAGATCGAAACAGATCGAGTCCGCCTGCTTCAGCGGCACGGCGGCCTTCATGGAAGTGAGGATTCAGTCTGTGGTCGTCGAGTTCATCCTCAACCACGTGGACGTCCTCTTCAGCGGGAAGATCAGCGAGGTCATCCAGGAAGGGGCAGGTGCGGCTCGGCCAGGAACGTGCACCTCCACTTCTGGAGCCATGGAAACTGCATTTCCTTTAACATATACTGTTATTCATTTCAGAGAGGAAGGGAGAGGGAGAGAGAGAGAAACATCAATGATGAGAGAGAATCATTGATAGGCTGCCTCCTGCATGCCCCCTACTGGGGATGGAGCCCGCAACCCGGGATCCTTCCACTGAGCCAAACCAGCAAGGGCAGAACTTGCATTTTTTTATCTCAGGATTCTGTCTGTCAGAAAGCAGCTAATTTATGGCTATTTCCCCAAAATGCACAATTTGGCAGTTATTTTGTTAATGCTACCTATGTTTTAATGTGCCGTGTTACTTATTACTGGTGGGTGTAAAGATGTAAGATGGAGCAAGAGCAGAAAAATTCTTTCCAGAACTAAACTTACTGGGTGATATCAGGAAAGGCCTTAAGAAAGGAAAATATCACATTACTTATGAATTCTAACTCTGTGTGTGTGTGTGTGTGTGTGTGTGTGTGTGTGTGTGTGTGTGAGAGAGAGAGAGAGAGAGAGAGAGAGAGAGAGAGAGATTGCTAACAATCTGGTATATCACCTTCTATTCCTCACTTAATGTAAATCCCTATTATTTTTGCCATTTAAAAAAAATGGAATGAAGAAAATATGAAACAAGACAGACAGGTAGGTAGATGGATAGATAGATACCCTGTTTCCCCGAAAATAAGACAGTGTCTTATATTAATTTCTGCTCCCAAAGATGCGCTAGGTCTTATTTTCAGGGGATGCATTATGTTTCCATGAAGTAGGTCTTATTTTCGGGGAAACACGGTAGATAAGCAGGTTGAGATACATACACACACACACACACACACACACACACACACACACACACTCGCTCGCTCGCTCATTCACACACACACACACACACACACACATACACACACATACCCAGGCAGAAACGTTTGACTCTCTTGTCTTTCTTTCCAAAGCTTCTCTCTCCAGGCCCAAGTCGCTGCTCATTTCCTCGCCGTCCACCAAGCTGCTGACCTTGGAGGAAGCGCAGGCCAGAACCCAGGCTCAGATCGGCTCTCCGCTCGTGACGGAAAACAAGTACATTGAGGTCGGAGAGGGGCCCGCCGCGCTGCAGGGGAAGTTTCACACCATCATCGACTTCCCGCTGGAGAGGTAGCGTTCATTAAGTCCTCGTCCGTGTCCGTGTGATTTCATGGTGTGTGTGTGCTCCTGGTTTTACCTTTGTCCTTGTGTTTCCCTGTCCCTCTATTCCTGCACTGGTTCCCGGCAATCATCCCCGTTGTCTTCTGCCTGTGGCTGAGACTTCCTAGCCCTGGGGTCGGCAAACTCATGAGTCCACAGGGCCAGATATCAACAGGACAACGATTGACATTTCTTTGGAGAGCCAACTTTTTTTAAACTTAAACGTCTTCTAACGCCACTTCTTCAAAATAGCCTCGCCCAGGCCGTGGTATTCTGTGGAAGAGCCACACTCAAGGGGCCAAAGAGCCGCGTGTGGCTCGCGAGCCACAGTTTGCCAACCTCTGTCCTGGGGACCGAGAGGCGTGTTTCTCGAGAGGCTTGGCAACACCACGTTGCTTTAAAAAGAAGAGAGTCCATTGTACGGGGAACATGGTTGGGAAAAATGACGCAGGCCATGGACTAGCTTTATAACCTCAGGGCAGTTCACTGAGTGGCTCCGTGCAGTAACTTTCTTAGGTGCGAAAGGAGATATGCTTGTATCTCATTTGAGTGGGATATGACCTGGGAGGCAGTTAGCACAGGGCCCGGCAATCCACAGATGTCAGTTACTGTTCTTTTTAAAAAAATATATATTTTATTGATATTTTACAGAGAGGAAGGGAGAGAGATAGAGAGCTAGACACATCGATGAGAGAGAAACATCGACCAGCTGCCTCTTGCACACCCCTTACCAGGGATGTGCCCGCAACCAAGGTACATGCCCTTGACCGGAATCGAACCTGGGACCTTTCAGTTCGAAGACCGATGCTCTACCACTGAGCCAAACTGGTTTCAGCTTTTAAATATATTTTATTGATATTTTACAGAGAAGAAGGGAGAGGGATAGAGAGCTAGAAACGTCGATGAGAGAGAAACATCGACCAGCTGCCTCTTGCACACCCCCTACTGGGGATGTGCCCGCAACCAATGTACATGCCCTTGACCGGAATCGAACCCGGGACCTTTCAATCGCAGGCCAATGCTCTATCCACTGAGCCACACCGGTTTCGGCAGTTACTGTTCTTAATCCTTTTCTCTGTTTTTGGCTTCCATCACTTTACTCAGAAATTAGATCATTTTCCTTAGCTCTACTTTTAGAGGTTTAATATTTCCCATTCCCAGATACGTCTTCCTCTGGCTTATCTCCCAGATTGCGAGGGTAGTGCTGAGTGTGGCATCTGGGTGAGAGCTCCCCTGTGAGACTAACCGCTGGTGTGGAAAGCCACGCCAGCTGCGCGCCCTGAGCGTGTGCGTGACGGCGGGCGCGTGGTCAGCTGTGCCCTCCGGCTCCGCTTCTCCCCGTCACTTGTTCTTGATGTCTCAGCGCGGACGTGTTTCCCTCTCGTAGGAGGAGGCCTCAGAACAAAATGAAGAAGTCCCCCGTGGGCAGCTGGCGCTCCTTTTTCAACCTGGGGAAATCGTCGTCCGTTTCCAAGCGGAAGCTGCAGCGCAACGAGAGCGAGCCCTCGGAGATGAAGGCGATGGCTCTGAAAGGTCAGCGCCCTTCCCCGGCCCCGTCCCCCCCAAACCCCCACCCCCACCCCGTGCTGCGCCGGGGGCAGCTGGCCCGCCGACGAGGTCACCTCCTCCTGCTGCCCTGGCGTCTCCTCTTTCCCTGAACCCGTGCTCCACTCGCTCCAGTAGGATCTGCTGTGTCCTGGAGGCTGCCATCCGAGGTCACGGTGTCTGCAGGGAGGTGTGGAGGTGTGACCCCGGCCTTGCCTCTCCCAGCTTCCGGGGTCACTCGGCATGCCTTGGCTTGTGGTGGCATCCCTCCGTCCCCGCCTCAGTCTTCAGAGGGCACTTTCCTCTGGCTCTCTGTGTCTCTGCTCTTCTTCTTCTTTTTAAAAAAAATATATTTTATTGATTTTTCACAGAGAGAAAGAGACAGAGCGCCAGCAACATCGATGAGAGAGAAACATCGATCAGCTGCCTCCTGCACACCCCGCACTGGGGATGTGCCCGCAACCAATGTACATGCCCTTGACCGGAATCGAACCTGGGACCTTTCGGTCCTCAGGCCGACGCTCTACCACTGAGCCAAACCGGTTTCAGCCTCTGCTCTTCTTAAAGGGACCCCACACCAGTCACTGGATTTAGGGACCTACCCTCAAACCAGTATGGCATCACACTTCACACTCCTCTTTAGGAACTATAAGAGATGTATTTATTTATTTATTTATTTATTTATTTATTTATTTAAAAATATATTTTATTGATTTTTTTACAGAGAGGAAGAGAGAGGGATTGGGAGTTAGAAACATCAATGAGAGAGAAACATCGACCAGCTGCCTCTTGCACACCCCCCACTGGGGATGTGCCCGCAACCAATGTACATGCCCTTGACCGGAATTGAACCCGGGACCCTTCAGTCCGCAGGCCGACGCTCTATCCACTGAGCCAAACCGGTCTCGGCTATAAGAGATGTTTTGAAATGCATCTCTAAGCTCAAGTCTGCAGTACTTTAGAAAGGGGATTTTTTTTTTCCTAGAGGCCACCACTTGAGAACAACAATGCATTATGGCAGCGCGATGCTGACCTGAGTATGGTTGTCAAAACGTACAACTGACCACTCTCGGAAGTGGAAGTGTGTGCAGAGGAAAACACTGCTCCTTTCCACCGTGCCAGAGACTAACTCTCGCGTTGTTTGGTTTTGGTTCTGCAGGTGGCCGGGCAGAGGGAACCCTCCGATCCGCTAAGAGCGAAGAGTCTCTCACTTCTCTCCACGCCGTCGACGGTAAGAGGAAACGCGCTCACCAGTCGCTTCATTCCTTATCTCAGAAATGTAACGAGCAAGTATATTTTATAAACGCATGCTTAACGAAGAGGCCACAGAGCTTCACTTCTGAATACTAATATCTGTTTAGTCTTTTTCCATTGATGTTTTACTATAGTACCAGTCTCTAATTTCCTCACTTTTGCTATAATTGCTACTCAGTTTTCATAGGAATGTGTGAATCTGTTGTCTCTGAGACTGTTGTCCTCCGCCCACCAGGTGACCCCAAGCTGTTCCGGCCCCGGCGGCCGCGCTCCAGCAGCGACGCCCTGAGCGCCTCCTTCAGCGGGGACGTGCTGGGGACCCGCTGCAACTCCTACGACAACCTGCCCCACGACGGCGGCAGCGAGGAGGACGTGGGGCTGCTGCACATCCCCGCCCTGGTGTCGCCCCCGTCCGCCGAGGACGTGGACCTGAGCCCCCCGGACATGGGCGTGGCCAGCCTGGACTTCGACCCCATGTCCTTCCAGTGCAGCCCCCCGAGGGCCGAGGCCGAGGGCCCCGACGGCGCCGCTGCTGCCGCCTCCTCTTCCGACTCCCCGACGGGGCGCCCCGCGGACACGCCAGGCGCGAACCGAAGGGACCCCGAAGCCGGCGGCGGCAGCCGGGCCCAGACGCCGGGCAGCACCGCCAGCAGCTCCGAGCCCGTGTCGCCTCTGCCGGACACGCCGAGCCCCTTCTTCACCCTGGACCTGAGCCCCAGCGAGGAGAAGCCCGCCAAGCCGCCGTCCTCCCTCACCGAGAAGGTGGTCTACGCCTTCTCGCCGAGCCTCGGGCGGAAGCTAAGCAAATCGCCCTCGATGAACATATCTGAGCCCGTCTCCGTGACCCTGCCGCCTCGGGTGTCCGAAGTCCTCGGCGTGGCCTCCGCCACGGCCTCCGCCACGGCCTCCGCCACGGCCTCCATGGCCACGGCAGCCCAGCCACGATCCCCTCCCGCCTGGCACACGGGCGTCGAGGAAAGCGCCGTCGGAGCTAGGTCCCCTCCCCGGGTAGGAAAGACGAAGGCGGACGAGAGGGAGGCCCTGGACGGATGCGAGCCCGGAGTGCAGCCCCCAGGCCCGGCGGTGGCGGCGGCGGCGGTGGCGGCGGTGGCCACGGAGGCAGAGGTGCCGGCCAAGGAGGAGGAGGAGGAGGAGGAGGAGCCGTGCGTGCCCGGCGGTCAGAGTAAGGCTCTCCCTTCTGGACAAGCCCCCACAGGTACCGTGTGCTTCCTCCCTCCGCTCTTTCCTTAAGCCCAGCGGGATCTTCATTTCCGTGCGCCGCGCCGGTGCCTTGTAAGGGAGACATCCACGTCACCCCTGCCCTTGAGTTAGTCCGAGAGAACGTGGTTCCGGGTGGTGCCGAGTGCTCCGAGCCTTAACGCTAAAATCCAACAAAACCCACTGACGGGCCGGTGACCCCGCGTCCGACTTTAGAGTCCGCGGGCCTCTTTGGACGGTCGGAATCTGTGGATATTTTTTTTTTCCTGCACGATTTCCTAGCTCTTGATTCTGTGTTCCTCTTCTGGTAAAATGCCTGTATGGTACTCCGGTGTTCACCAGCCTGCCTGCACCGCTAGAACCATCCATCCTAAGCCATCTATCTGCCAGCACGCGGAGCTTGTGTTCTAAGCCATCTTGCCTGAGCCACATGGGGCAGGCTCCCCACTCTCGGTGTTAGTTTTCCTCCGAACCAGATGTTTCTGCGGCAGATGTTGCATGTGGAACGGAAGACCGTGGATTGCCGTTTCAAAATGCGGAAGGCACCTATTTTTATTTTATTTTTATTTTTTTAGGGATCAAACGGGGACTGTTGGCTTTCCATACCTGGGCTAACACAGCTGCCTTCTCACTCTCCTTTTTTTCTCCTCCCAGTTTCCCCGCCAGGAGCAGCCACCCCTGACCCCCCTCCGGAGGCCGTTCCCGTCAGCTCGGCGTCTCTCATCCCGCCGCCGCCGCCCCCGAAAAACGTGGCCCGCCTGCTGGCGCTGGCGCTGGCCGAGTCCG
Organism: Vespertilio murinus; assembly: GCA_963924515.1. NCBI lineage: Eukaryota > Metazoa > Chordata > Mammalia > Chiroptera > Vespertilionidae > Vespertilio > Vespertilio murinus. Next base: position 16,612,450 of record OZ004720.1, on the reverse strand, counting down.
CTCAGCAGGCCTCCTGCGCCCAGGTGCCGAGGAGGCCCGGCGCCTGCCCGTCTGCCAGCTTCGGAGACGTGGCCGAAGACGACCTGCCTGTCTACCGGCCCCACGTCATCCCGGACAAGGCCCCGGTGCCAGCCGATGGGCCCGCAGAGCACTTCCTCCCCCCCAGCCACGCACCGGGGGGCTGCCAGCAGCTCCCGCCCGACCCGGCCGCCCCCGAGCCCAGGCAGCAGCAGCAGCCCCATCCGGCCTGCGCCCCTGCAGGTCCCCTAAGGGACCCCAAGGCCGACGAGCACATCGGTTTCCCGGACGACCAGCCCGGGAAGACCCCGGGGCCCAGCGTCTCCTTCGCCGATGAGGACCAGACTCTCGTTCACTTCTACAGCGGAGACCAGCCGCCCTCTTACCATCTCGGGGCAAGCGTGGAGAGGGCCCACCACGCCCCGCCGCTTACTGACAGATGTCCCACACCCTCTCGAGACAGGCCCTACCCTCCTTCCGGGTCCCCCGAGGAGCCCGCGGGCACAGCCAGCCTGGCTTACGCAGCCGCGGCTGACACCAGCGCCTGGGAGGCCGGCTGGGACCCCGCGGAGCAGCCCGATGTCGCCACCGCCGCCGCCACCCTTCAGCGTCCGCACAGAACCCACCGGCCCCTTCCCGCACCCCCTTCCCAGAGACCGGCAGAGCCCTCACCAGCCCTGGGGCCGGTCCCCGCAGCCGCCTGCGTAGGATTCAATCATTCCCACAAGGTAAGAAAGGGGAGGAAAGGCACTTTTTGCAAAGGTCGGTCCCTTTTCAGCAGGGAGCGTTATCTTCGGAGTCGGGCCCGGCATCTATTTTCCAGGCCTCGGGCAGGTTTTCAGGAAGCATTTCCCCTCGGAGGTCGGGATCCGCCTTTTCCTCGATGCTGGTTTTCCTCTGGAAGGAGGGGCAGTTACGCAATGACCTTGGCCTAGCCGAGTCTGCCCGCTCCTCCCACCTCCCGCCGGCCTCAGGGTGGTTTCTCCAGAGAGATCCCAGGGGTGACAGTCAGTGAGTCACACGGGCTCCGGGAATCCGGGCTAGGGCCACGGGCACTGACTCACCGTGACCTGGGGCAAGTCGCCGAAATCGCGGAACCTCACCCGCCGGTGATTCCCGTCTGCCCGATACGGGCGCTTTCGTCTCGGGATGTGTGTCAGGCCTTCTGCCCTGCAGACTTCTTAGAAGCGTGAGCTCACTTTTCCCAACACGAAGCAGCAGGTTCTGCGGTCCAGCGAGCACCCATCTTGATGAGACAATGTTGCATGCAACATGCTAAGGTTTCTTCCTAAAAAAAAAAAAAAAAAATTGCCCCAGGTGTTCTGGGGTCACCTTGAACTCTTGTCCGGTCCTCTGCAGAGGAAGGATGCTGTCTCTACAGCTGCGCCTCAAGGCGGGGAGTTAGCAGCCCTGGCCTCTGTGGTCACCCCAGGGCGGGTGGAAGGCGGGGAGGGGAGGGGAGAGGCGGGAAGGGGCGGTACCTGCTGGATTTCAGTGGCCCCCGGGGCTTACAACGCCTCCCTTCAAACGTCTCTCCCGAGAGAACCCCTCTCTCTGGTTAGCAAATTGTTCCCGCTGCTGGCAAGCCGGCATAGATTTTTAAAAAAATATATATTTTATTGATTTTTTTACAGAGAGGAAGAGAGAGGGATAGAGAGCTGGAAACATCCATGAGAGAGAATCATCGATCAGCTGCCACTTGCACACTCCCTACTGGGGATGTGCCCGCAACCAAGGTACATGCCCTTGACCGGAATCGAACCCGGGACCCTTCAGTCTGCAGACCGATGCTCTATCCACTGAGCCAAACCGGTTTCGGCCCAGCATAGATTTGGAAGCGTGACTATTACCTGATTACGCCTCTGTTTCGGTCTGCGCGTTAAGAAACTTTAACCAATCCTCTTTCAATAGTTGATGTGCTAGATAAAAAAAAAAAATCAGTAAGAACAGAGAACTTAACATTTCCACCAATAGATCTTGAGGCAGCTTAGCAAGTTATATTCAGACGTGATGTGGGGTCTTGGGTTTTTTTTATATATATATAATTTTTATTGATATTTTACAGAGAGGAAGGGAGAGAGAGAGAGCTAGAAACGTCGATGACATTGACCAGCTGCCTCCTGCACACTCCCCACTGGGGATGTGCCCGCAACCAAGGTACATGCCTTTGACCGGAATTGAACCTGGGACCTTCCAGTCCGCAGGCCGACGCTCTACCACTGAGCCAAACCGGTTTCGGCTGGGGTCTTGTTTAATGATCTGTTACACATAACACATAACTCCACTTTCTACTGTTGTTTCTTAAACTATATTTTATTGATATTTTACAGACAGGAAGGGAGAGGAAGAGGGATAGAGAGTTAGAAATATTAAAAAAAAATAAAAAGTAAAAAAAAAGACAGTGTCACAGGCAACCCCACCGGCAGCTAGAGCAGACCTCAGGACGGAGGCGGCCCTGCAGGCCGTGTCCCCGCCGTGGGGACCGGGCGCCTGAGGTTCGGTTCTGGCCGGGGGCGGAAGACGCGCTCACACTGTCCTCCTCATTCCTCCGTAGGTCCCAGGAGCAGTGCCCGCCCCGGAGAGGCCACCGGAACCCAGGGCGGCCGCCGAGGACCCTGCCCCGGGCCCCGGGGCTGACTGTGGGGCCGCCGCGGCCCAGCCCGGCCTCCCGGACAAGCTGCGGGACGTGCCCCGCGCGCCCCCGCCGCCCCTGCGCGCCGAGCCCGGCCCCCTGCACGCGCCCTGCGGCTTCCCGGCCCCGGCGCCCCCCGCCCGGACCTCGGAGGGTAAAGTCCCGGCCTGCGACGCCGCCGGGTACCACCCCTTCGCCTCCTCCTCCTCCGCCTCCGCCGCAGCCATCGGGGGGGACGACCTCCTGCCTTTGCCACCGCCCCCCGCGCCCCCGAAGCACGCGCCGCCGCCCCCGAAAGCCCCGTACCCCGCCTTCTCGGCCCCCGAGCCCTTCGGCCCGGACCACTGTGTGCACTTCGGCCTGAGCCCCGGCTGCCAGTACCGCCCACAGGGAGGGGGCCCCCTCCACGGCGCCCCGGAGCCGCTGCACCCCGCCGCCGCCGCTGCCTACGGGGCCCGGTCCGAGCCGCCCGGCCCCCCGGGTCCCCGGTACCACACGTACGGGGCCCCGGGGAGGAGCGCGCTGTCCTCGGCCTCCTTGTCCTCGTCGTCGGGGCACCACGCCAAGCCGTGCGGCCGGCTGGAGTACGTGTCCGCCCTGAGCTCGTCCGTCCGGAGCGGCTGCTACCCCGACGACCTCTCCTCTGCAGCAGGGGCGGCTGCAGCGTACCCCACCATCCGCAGGGTGCAGTCCCTGCACACCCCCCCGGCCGCCGCCGCCGCCGCCGTCATCCGCTCCGTGCCCATCTCGCGGACCGAGGTGCCCCCCGACGACGAGCCGGCCTTCTGCCCGCGGCCGCTGTACCAGTACAAGCCGTTCCCGGCCGCCTCGCAGGCCCGCGCCGACTACCACGTCACGCAGCTGCAGCCCTACTTCGAGAACGGCCGGGTGCACTACCGCTACAGCCCCTACTCCGCATCCTCCGCCTCTGCATCCCCTGCCTCTGGCTCCGGCTCCTACTACGGCCCCCCCGACGGCGCCCTGTGCGACCTGGACGCCTACGGCACCGTGCAGCTGCGGCCGCTGCACCGCCTGCACGGCCGCGACTTCGCCTTCCACGCCCCGCGGCTGCAGGGCAAGGGCCTGTACGGGTATGCCGCCCCCGCCGCCGCCGGGCTGCCTCCCCGGCCCCGGGCCGCCCCCGCCGGCTACTTCCCCGGCAGCGACCTCCACCACCACCACCACCCCGGGGGCCTGGGCGCTCTGGGCGCACCCCCCGTGGACGGGAAGCACACGTTCGCCTCGTGGGACCTGGAGGACATGGACCGGTACCGCCTGCAGTCCCTCCGCAGGGAGAGCCGGGCCCGGCAGAAGGTGAAGGGCCCCGTCATGTCCCAGTACGACAACATGAGCCCCCCGGGCCTGCAGGACGAGCTGGGCGGTGGTGTCGGCGGCGGGGGCATCTATGTCATCCACCTGCGCAGCAAATCGGATCCTGGGAAAACTGGACTCCTCTCGGTGGCCGAGGGCAAGGAGGCCCGGCCGGCGGGCAAGGCCCTCCTCAGCCCCGAGGGCGGCGACCCCTTCTACCACAAGCACGCCGAGGCCGAGCTGGACAGGGCCCATCCCCACGGCGGCGGCGGGCACGGCAACGGGGGGCAGCCGCCCGAGAAGCCGTCCCTCCCGCAGAAGCAGAGCAGCCTCAGGAACCGCAAGCTCCACGACCTCGCGGGCTGCGGCCTCCCCGCCGAGCACAGGCCGCACCAGGAAGCAAGCCATAGGCACCCGGGCGAGCCGAGGAACGGGCCCCCGCACCCCCAGGCGGCCGGCGGCCCCTCGGATTATGGGTCCAAAGGGGGCCCGGACGCCTGCGAGCCCGCCAGCTACCATAACTCCGCGGGCAAGTACATGACCCTGGGCCCCGAGGCCTTGCGCCCGAACCACAGGGAGACGGCAGCGAGGCTCTGCAAAGAGCTGGAGAGGCCTCCTCGGGCCCGGCAGCACCCCCGAGACTGCTACGGGGACGACGAGCCGCTGGGCCCGGCCTCCGGGGTCCCGCCCCCCAAGCCCGAGCGCAGCCACAGCCTGAAGCTCCACCACACCCAGAGCGGGGAGCAGCGGGACCCCGGGGCGCTGTGCCAGTACCCGGCCCACGGCCGGCGCCAGGGCAGCCTGGCCACCGTGTCCCAGTACGACAACCTGGAGGGCTACCACTCGCCGCCCCAGCTCCAGCGAGGGGGCTTCGCGGGGGCCTACCCGCCCCCCGGCTTCCCCCACCCGGCGGCGCAGAGCAGGACCTACGCCACGGCGCTGGGGCAGGGCGCCTTCCTGCCCGCCGAGCTGGCCCTGCAGCCGCACCCCGAGACCCAGGTCCACGCGGAATGAGCCCCGGAGAGCGACAGAGTCGAAGCAGCCTCTGCTGGACAGTGGACTGTTCTATTTTCTTTTTTTTTTTTCGGTAACCAAAAAGATTAAAAAAAAAAAAAGCTACAACCCTTGCCCCCCCAACCCTGTCCCCAACCACCACATTCAGAAACAAAACATAGTGAAGAGAAATCAGTCGCCAGCTCTTTCTCCCCCTCCTGTTTAATTTTCCCCTCCGAGGACTCATGGCTTGGTCACCAGACGGGATCCGAGTGGCCGTCACGCACATGGGGTTGACAACCCGGGAGGGAGCCCCTCACCACCCAGTAGTGCACCCTCCCCCACCCCCCACCCCCCACCCCCGTGAGAGCCGGAGGCCTGGCCGCCAGGACCTGCGTGTGGACGGGGCACCGCCCTTCCTGGGGCCGGCTGTGCGTCCAGAGCCAGCAGTTGCCAGCCGATCCCTTTTGCATTCCTGCCAACTTGTCCCCGGGGCCCGCTCAGGCTGGCACTCGGTTCCGGCATCATTCTCCCCGGCTCGGGTTAAATTCCACCCGAGAAAAAAAAACCTGATCCTTCCACTAAGTCAGTGGAACCTTTAGCAGATTCTGACTTAAACATACGGGAAGTAAGAGTAACATTTAGTGAAGAGTCATCACAGAATCATACCATGTCGGCCGGCTCAGGCTGCCCCACGTCCCGCGCATCCTTATGTCTCCCAGGTGTGTGTCAGCTCCGGGAATAGGCGCAGGTCCCCATCAGGAGCAGATAGATCCCCATCAGGAGCAGATCCCCATGAGGCTCAGGTCCCCATCAGGCCCAGATCCCATCAGGAGCAGATCCCCATCAGGCTAAGTTCCTCTGGGAAAGAGAAGGTCAAAGGCAGAAGCAGACGTTCTCAGGCGGGCGCCAGGGGGCGCTGGTAGCACCAGAGAGCCCTGTCCCTGCTTCCACTGGGCCCTCTGCCTTCAGTCTCCGAACCCTAGTAAAAAAAAACATTTCACACCATTTGTTTCCCTAAAGCAACGTTTCCCATTAAAAATAAAAACAGCCCCCAGCATGGTTTGACTAGCTAGACACGTAATTAACTGATCGCGATGGCAAACCCACACCTTCACTTTCTGTTTCTCCACCGGACTGCAGGTTTCCCGGGGGATCCTCCAGGTTAGCTCTGCAGTCCCTGTTCTCGACCCTGCAATAGCCGGGCAGTGCCCAGCCCCGCTGCCCCGCGGGCACCCTAGGTGGCCACGGGTCTGCCCTGAGGAACGGCCGGCTGTCCTCTGTCCGCTGTCCGCTCGCTCCCTCCCTCCCTCCACTGTCACAGTCTGGGGTAGCTGCCATGGACACCAGCATTTCCGGTCCCATCCTGACAACTCTGTGGGCATGTGTCCCATGCCCTATGCCCCATGCCCAGAACGTTCTTTTGAAAGCTGCACTCATTCCTGTATTCCAGTTGGACGGGGCACCTTCCAGCCCAACGCGATTCCATTTTCTCAGCTCGCCTCCAGCGCCAGGCGGTCGGCCCTGCCTCCCCCACGGACGCGTTTTTCGATTGTCATTTCATTCCAGGACTCTTGGGGACCCTTGATTTTTATACATTCAACATTCACACCGGGGGGGCTTTCATTCCATTTCACTGGATGGTCGCTGCTCTGGCTTTTTTTAAAAAAAACAAAACTTGGAATTGTATTTAGAGCAAAGGAAGAAATCTTTTAAGAGGCTAAATTTATGCTGCTATTATTGCTGTGAATTTGTATAAAGATTAGGAGTCATGCCAGTTCCTTTTTTTATTTAATAAAAACAAACAAACAAAAATAACGTGTGAGTGCATTTTAAGGGTTTATATCTAGGGAAAGAAATAAAGTTTTAAGAATAATACCTTTTATTTATATGTGAAAGTATTCAGTAAGGTTTTCCTTTGTCTCCCCCCCCCCCACCCCACTCCCCCACACACGGGAAGGCTTGCACATTTTTGTAATGACAGAAAGCATTTTTAGAACACGGTTAGGGCCAGGTTGAAAATCCCAGGACTCCTCTGTACGGGATGCATGCGGAGGGGGTGGGGAGGCGGTTCGCACATCTGGGGCGGCAGTGGATGCGCACAATGTGGTTTTGGAATCTGCCCCTTCTGCTGCCAGGAGCCTGCCTAAGCCACGTGCCTGTCCCCTGCCCGGCCCAGCACCCATCCGCCCGGCATCGGCAAAGCAGTTATCTGAGCCGGGTGTGCGAGGAAGTCATGCTGAAAGCAAGAGTATGTCGGGAGCCGAAACCGGTTTGTCTCTGTCCACTGAGCCAAACCGCTTCTGGCCACCTCCTATTTTAAGGTCATCGTTTTGGATATCTGGGACGTTTCCTTTTTTTAAAAAAAAAAAATGATTTATTGGCTTGAAAAAGAGAGAGAGAGAGAAACATTGGTTTGTTGTTCCACTTTATTCACACACTCACTGGTTGCTTCTTGCATTGCCCTTGACCAGAGATCTAACCCCCAGCCTTGGGATATGGGGACGACGCTCTAACCAACCGAGCGGCCTGCCCAGGGCACCTGGGATGTTTCCGCCTTACCACGAGGGACACGTTTGTCCCCTCTCTTAGGGAATGTGGCGCTTGTCCGAGGACCTGCCTCCTCAGCACCTGGGAAGGCACCTGCTCACCTGCTCGGGCTGAGCAACACGTTCCGCTCCCCTGTAACCCATTGCCGGGCCCGGAGGAGGCGTGGCAGGGAGTGGTACCCCGGCGAGTCAACCGAAACATATGCAGCGCCCTCAGAGAGAAAAGAACTTAGACTTGTTCTCATGGGTCCACATGAGTGGTGGACACAACGGGTGACACGGGGCAAGGAATTGTGGGCGGGACTGAGTCATTGGGTGTGTGATAGATCCCAAGTGGTGGACCCAATGGGTGGCAGGGGGCAAGGGATTGTGGGCGGGACTGAGTCATTGGGTGTGTGATTGGAGTCAAGTTCGGAGCCCCGCCCACCCCGGAAGCCCTGTTGTGTTTGCGAAACCCAAAGGAGCCGTGGCCGAGCCCAGTGGCTGGCAAACTCATCAGCCGTCAGAGCCGAATAGCAACAGGACAACGATTGACATTTCTTTGGAGAGCCACATTTATTTTTTAAAAATATATATATTTTATTGGTATTTTACAGAGAGGAAGGGAGAGAGATAGAGAGCTAGAAACTTCGATGAGAGAAACATCGATCAGCCGCCTCTTGCACACCCCCTACCGGGGATGTGCCCACAACCAATGTGCATGCCCTTGACCGGAATCGAACCCGGGACCTTTCAGTCCGCAGACCGACGCTCTACCACTGAGCCAAACCGGTTTCGGCGGAGAGCCACATTTCTTAAACTCAAACTTCTTCTAGCGCCACTTCTTCCAAACAGACTCCCCCACCAGGCCGTGGCATTCTGTGGAAGAGCCGAAGAGCCACATGTGGCTCAGGAGCCGCAGTGTGCGAACCTCGGGCCTAGGCCACCTGTGGGTCACTTGGGAGCTGCCAGCCCTACCGCTGAGCCAGTGCGCCCTTCTCCCCTCTCCTGGTCCCCGTCCGAAGTCTCCCAATGGCACTTACAATGAAATCCAAACTCCTCAGTCTGGCAACCCGGCCCGACCTCTCTCGGTTGCCTCTCTCTTCCTGTCTCTCTCGTTAGAATTCAGGCGACACTGGCCATTTCTTCCCCTTTATAGCAAGCCTGTTCCCGCCACAGTTTCCTTGTACAAACTATTCTCTCTCTTCCTAGAATGCAGAGACCCTTCATTAATATCTCACTACAGCCTAAACCGGTTTGGCTCAGCGGTAGAGCGTCGGCCTGCGGACTGAGGGGTCCCAGGTTCGATTCCAGTCAAGGGCATGTACATTGGTTGCGGGCACATCCCCGGTGGGGGGTGTGCAAGAGGCAGCTGGTCGATGTTTCTCTCTCTCATCGATGTTTCTAGCTCTCTATCCCTCTCCCTTCCTCTCTGTAAAATATCAATAAAATATATTTAAAAAAAAATATCTCACTACATCAGGCCTTCCTCGAGGACCCGGCCTAAGGTAGCCAGGCAATCGCATCACCCTCTGAATTCTGCAAATAGCACCCCCCCACACACACACTCAGACATTCTTTTTACTTATTGGTTTATCTATGAATCGTCTCTATTTCTTCATTGGTTTATATGCTCCACGAGAGGTTGGCACATGGTACGTTCTCAAATAGGTTTGCTGAATGAATGTGAATGAATCAATCACGTTTAAGAAAGAAAGTGTGTGTGCGCGCGCGCGCGCGTGCGTGTGTGTGTGTGTGTGTGTGTGTGTGTGTGTGTATGTGTGTGTGTGTGTGTGTGTGTGTGTGTGTGGAGGGGGGGTGTGGATGAAAAAGGGTGAAGGGATTAAGAATTGCAAATCGGTAGTTACAGCATGGTCACAAAGATGTAAATTACAGCACAGGGAATGCGGTTGATGATATAGTAACTGTGTCTGGGGCCAGGTGGGCACTTGTAATGTCGGGGTACGTGATGGTCTAACTGCCGTGCTGCTGCACCCCCTGAAACTAAGACAGAATGATATTGGATGGAAGCCGTAACTGACAGAATAGAATAGAACAAGAGAAGAAAGAGGCCACTGGCAGCAGTAGCCTTGAGAAAACTTTATTGTGCCTAAGCTCAGCCCCATGGGAAAGGAATGTCATTGGTGACCATGCCAACTGCCTGGAAATGCGTCTATTTGGAAGCAGCCACCAGGTGGTGCTGTTGACATGCTTTTTATTCTCAAGGCTGTTCATGGGCAGGTTCCCTGTGATTCCATGGGCCGCTGCTTCCTCGCCTGGTGGCCTTCGCTTGCCTCTCCCCTGGGCGCCTTGGGGTGCCGTGCAGCTCCTCCAGGGGGGCCTCGGGAGGTCGTGGGTGCCGGGGCAGGCCTGCCAGGAGCCAGGCTTGAGGGTGGGGAGTTGTTTTTTTTTGGGGTGGGGAGAGGGGTAGGCCCTGGCTCCTGATGGAACTGCTCCAGAGACTCCCTGTGAGAGTGGGAACCAGGGCGGGGCCTCCAGGCAGCAGGGAGGACACACGGGGGCCACTGGAGGCCGGGAGGGGCCAGCTGCCTGGACCGGGGAGCAGAGGCCTGGAAGGAGGTGGAGGGGTGGCCACCATCCTCCCTCAGGACCCTGTCTGTCCCTGTCCCTGAATCCGAGAGCTTTTCTTTTTTTTTTTTGGCTCTGTCACTTTTTTTTTCCCATTCCAATCTCATTTTTATTTTTATTTATTTTTTTAAAATTTATTAAGGTATTATCTATGTACATAGTTTACCATTGCCCCCCCCCCTCCACCTCCCATAGATGCCCTCCCTCCCCAGAGTTTTGTGTCCATTGGTTGTACTTGTATGCATGCAGACCAGTCCTTCGGTTGATCTCTTATCTCCCCCAGATCTCACTACCCCCCTCCCCCGCTGTCATTTGACAGTCTGCTTGTTGTTTTACTGTCACTATATCTATCTTTCTGTTCATTCGTTTATCATGTTCTTTAATATCCATAAATGAGTGAGGTCATGTAGTGTTTCTCTTTCCGAGAGCCTTTCTAACGTGTGTTTTGACGTCCCAGAAGCTTAAGCAAATCACGCCGGGCCTTGGGTGAGACAGCCTGCGTGTTGCGCATACACCGAGCACCACGGGGGGAAAAATAATGCTGCCGTTGTCATCCCAGACCTTGGAATGGAACAGGTGGTGCCGGTGCGAGGGGTGTGCGTAGGGGCCAGGGGGCTGCTGTGAATCCCGCCGGAAGAGGGAGGATTTCAGCAGCGGAGCGCAGAGAATGCCCGTCCCTGCCCCCAGTCCCTCTGACTCTACCTGGCCGCCTCCCAGTGTCGGTTGGCATCCGGGGGGTCCCCTTCTCCTCCACCCCAGCTGGTGCAGGTGCCAGGCGCCGGCGGGCTACCCCTTCTGAGGTGTGTCCTGGGAGGCGCCAGACCAGCCACTCAGCCAGGGGAGCAGTGGGGGGCCTTAGCAGTGGCCGTGTCTCTCTCCTCCCCCGCCCCCCCGTTCCTCTCCAGATCTGCTCCCCCCTCTCCCCACAGGCCTGGGGCCCCAGCCTACGGGGCTGATGGAGGGCCCGCGTTTCCGTGAGAAGGGGAGGATTTGCTGTCCCCGTCCCACTCTCCTTTGCTCCGATGACCTTGGAGGGCCTTTTGTTCCTCCTGTCCTCGGTCAGTTTCCATGGGAACCAGAGTGGCAGCGGCACCCCGCTGCTGAGGTGCAGTGCCCCCGGGATGCCAGGAACACTGAGGGGAGAAACCATCGGAGAAGGAAAAAAAACCATCCCGGAACCATCCTACAGGGCATGTCCTGGCTCAGCTCCCCCGTCCTCCCCAAGTTTCAGGTGCCCGGTTGGTTTCTGTCCCCAAGGTCGCAGAGGCTGCAGGGGGCGGGCACCGTCTGCCACTCAGCCCCCTGCGGCCCCTAGTCACTGCCCAGCACCCGGTTGGCGTGTGGCATCTGCTTTACTGAGTCCATTCACAGGCCCACCAGGCTGTGGGCAAAGGAAGACATCTGATGTCCGCCCAGTCCATCCGTGTAACCTCGGGGACCTTTGGGTTCTGGCCTCTCCTCCAACTTGCCGCCTGAAAAAGTAGTAGACACTCGGTGCACAGGCGTGGAAACACGGAACAGACCGACAAATCTCAGAGGAAAGGAGGGACGGGGGAGGGCAGGAAGAGAGTGAACAAAGATCTTATATGCACACTAGAGGTCCAGTGCACCGATTCATGCACCGGTGGGTTCCCGCAGCCTGCCATGTGGGGATCGGGCCAAAACTAAGCACCGGGCCTCCGACATCCCCCGAGGGGTCCCAGATTGCAAGTGGGTGCAAGCTGAGGGACCTCACTAATGCATAAATCCATGCACTGGGCCTCTAGTGTGTGTGTGTGTGTGTGTGTGTGTGTGTGTGTGTGTGTGTGTATTATATATATGTTATATATATATATATTATATATATTATATATGTTATATATATTATATTATATATTATATATGTTATATATATTATATATATTATATATATTATATATGTACATATTTAAGGAATTGGATCACAGGATCACACGCCTGGCAAGTCCAAAGCCTACAAAATGCATTAGCAGGCTGGAGACCCAGGAGTGAGCCGACGCTGCAGCTCAAATCTAAGGGCTGTTGCTGCGGCTTGCTTCTTGTTCGGGGAGGCGGTCTTCTGTTCTGTTCAGGCCTACCGCTGATTGGATGAGGCCCACCGCTTCACTCAAAGTCCACGGGTTTACTTTTTTTTCTTTTAAATATATGTTATTGATATTTTACAGAGAGGAAGGGAGAGAGACAGAGAGCTAGACACGTCAAGGAGAGAGAAACATCGACCAGCTGCCTCTTGCACACCCCCTACCGGAAATGTGCTCGAAACCAAGGTACATGCCCCTGACCGGAATCGAACCCGGGACCTTTCAGTCCGTAGACCGACGCTCTACCACTGAGCCAAACCGGTTTCGGCCAACGTCCACGGATTTAAATGTTAATCTCATCCAAAACATCCTCACGGAAACATCCAGAATAATCTTTTTGGCCAAATACCTGGGCACCTGTGGCCCAACCTGGTTGACATGCAAATTCACCGTCCCAGTGGCTTATGGGAAGGTTCCTGGGGTGAAGACACTGCATTAGTCGAAGATCATCCTTATCTTGGGGAGATTCCTCTCCTTCCCTGCAAAGTCCTGCTGGGCGGAGCCAAAGGTGACAACGGTATTTTGTCTTATCCCCGCAGCAACCCTGCTCGATAAGCAGGGATACCTTCATTTTTCAAATGGAGAAACAGAAATCAGAGGTGAAATGACTTATTAGTAGATAACTCGGAAGAACTAGGTTTATCTGTCCCACTTGTTGAGGATAACATTGTTATTGCTATTGTTTTATTATTCTATTTAACACTATGTTTTCAGGCCCCATTCTAAGCACTTTTCAAATATTGACTTACTTTTTTTTTTTAATCCTCACCTAAGGATATTTTTCCATTGATTTTTATTTTTTTAAAATATATTTTTATTGATATTTTACAGAGAGGAAGGGAGAGAGATAGAGAGCTAGAAACGCCGATGAGAGAGAAACATCGACCAGCTGCCTCCTGCACACCCCCCACCGGGGATGTGCCCGCAACCAAGGTACATGCCCTTGACCGGAATCGAACCCGGGACCTTTCAGTCTGCAGACCGATGCTCTATCCACTGAGCCAAACCGGTTTTGGCTCCATTGATCTTTAGAGAAGGTGGAAGAGAGAGGCAAAGACAGAAATATCGATGTGGGAAAAACACATTGATTGGTTGCCTCCTGCACGAGCCCCCGAGCAGCGCCCGGACCAACGAGAAGCCTGCAACTGAGGTACGTGCCCTTGGACGGAATGGAACCCGGGACCCTTCAGTCTGCAGGCCAGCCCTCTACCCACTGAGCCAAACCGGCCAGGGCAAATATTAACTTTTTTTTAAACTCAATATCCCAACCACCCCCTAGAGGGCTGAAGACGGATGTGATAAACCACTCATTTGAAGGTGAGAAATGCCTACAGTCAACACTGCCCGGGCATGGCCACCCCGGAGAGCTCTGTGCTGCCCTGGGCTAGTTATCCCCGCGCCCGCCCAGCTCCCACCTGCCACCCTTCCTCTATTTTTACTGAGCGCTGATTAACGCCTGTCAGGGTACTAGCATGCCCCTCCATGGTGTTCACACCTCATCCTCCGCTCTCAGCACCTTCTAATGGCCTCTGAGATTAGCTCCCGTGTTTGTGTGACACATCTGATGAGGCCGAGGAGGACTCACACAGGAACAGGGCCGCTGTCAACACCGGCTGTCCCCTGTGCACCATCTTGAACTTCTGTTTGGCGCCTTTTCTTAATTGCCAGAGCTCAGCCCTGCCATCATGAGAATCACTGATGGGCTGCCCCCTGCACGCCTCCTACGGGGGACGAAGCCTGCAACCCAGGCATGTGCCCTTGGCCAGAATCGAACCTGGGACCCTTCAGTCCACGGAGTGACGCTCTATCCACGGAGCCAAACCAGCTAGGGCACCACTATCTTTCAGTAGGACATTTTATTTTTAAAATATTTTTATTGATTTTTCACAGAGAGAAAGGGAGAGGGATAGAGAGCTAGAACCATCGATGAGAGAGATACACTGACCAGCTGCCTCCTGCACACCCCCCACTGGGGATGTGCCCGCAACCAATGTACATGCTCTTGACCGGAATCGAACCTGGGACCTTTCAGTCCACAGAACGATGCTCTACCACTGAGCCAAACCGGTTTCGGCTCAGTAGGACATTTTAAATGTATAAATTATTAATACTGGTGTGATCATAAGTCATTGGTGTTTATAGATGGAATTTGAATTTTGAGTCTTTAATAATTTTTCACAAACATACACATGTATGTTCACCTGATTTTTTTCCTGTAGTAGCCAACAACATGGGCATTTGTCTGCACCAATAAAACGTGAAGGTAATTGGCCAATGAGACTGGTCAGAGCGATCACTTAGAACCCTCCATCCAGCTCGGCTCTGGGCCCCCAAAGGGCAGAGACCATCTCCCATACAATTCTGTTTGCCTGGCTCCTGGCAGGATGCTCATAACGGAGACTGTTCGCGCCCAGTGCTGGCTGAATAAGTGAGTGAATTGTTTTGAGTTAAGTCCAGCCTAAAAGGATGGCCTGGAAGGAATTAAGGACACAACCTAATCCCACCGAACTCTTCCATCCAGAAAAGGTTTTATTTCATTGTTTTATCCTCACCAGAGGGTATGTTTTTTTTTTTAAAAAAAATGTTATCAGACTTTGATTACACTCTAGTTTTATTAACTCGGTGTTTTTTTGTTTTTTTTTTAAAATATATTTTATTGATTTTTTTACAGAGAGGAAGAGAGAGGGATAGAGAGTTAGAAACATCGATGAGAGAGAATCATCGATCAGCTGCCTCCTGCACACCCCCTACTGGGGATGTGCCCACAACCAAGCTACATGCCCTTGACCGGAATCGAACCTGAGACCTTTCAGTCCGCAGGCCAACGCTCTATCCACTGAGCCAAACCGGTTTTGGCCACGAGGATATGTTTTTATTTATCTTAGAGAGAGAGGAAGGGAGAGGCAGAGAGAGAGGGAGAAACATCCATGTGAGAGAGACACATCCATCGGCTGCCTCCTGTACGTGCTGCGATCGGGGACTGAATCCGCTACCTCTTGGGTGTACAGGACGATGGTCCAAACCACTGAGCAACCCCACAGGGCTCCATTTCATTTGGAAAATGCAGCCTTATTTCATCCGCAGAGGAACAGCGCATGTCATCTCACCGGGGCCTGCTCTCCTTACAGGAACCCGAAGAGGAAAGCAGGGAGTGGGAGGCGGGCAGGAGTGAAATTTCCTTCCTGGGGTGGACGCGTCCGAGGCTTTGGAGAGAGACCGCTTCTCCCTGGCGGACGCTGCCTGCAGGTGCGGCGGTGAGAAAGGCCCGCTGCCTCCTTGAAGCCAGCGTGAGCTGCCAAGGTCAGCGCTGAGCTCGGGAAGGCTTTCTGGGGATGCCGAGCCGGCCCAGGCCGCATGGCAACCGGCGTGGGCGGCTCGGGAGTTCTGTTGCCAGGCACGGGTGGACACGGGCGAGGTCTGTGGCACTCCTAAGCCCGCGATCTGATCAGCACCCGACATGCAACAGAGGATGCATTTGCTCGGCACGGCTCAGCGAGACTGCTGAGGGCACCACTTGGAACCATGTGTAGAGGAGTAGTTAGCATTAGCCACGGCTTTGCGGTCTTGGAGGCCAAGGTTGGGTCAGCCACACTGAGCGGCTCAGACAGAGGCCCAGTGACGGCCTGGGGCCCCTGGGGACCGAAAGGGCCGTGCACCTGAGCCCACACCCTGTCACTGTAGAAGGGCATAGGTCACGGCTCCCATAAAATCCTTCCCCCGGCTTCCCAGCGCACTGGGAACAAAGTCCACACTCACCTTGTCTCCCAGGCAGGCCAGCCTGAACCCCTCACCTCCCCCTCCCCCACCCCGGCCCAGCACGGAGGCCTCTCCTGCCTTCTCCTCCTGCTCCTTCCAGCTCAGAGCATTTCCAATAGGCCGGTCCCCTGCCAAACCGGTTTGGCTCAGTGGTAGAGCGTCAGCCTGCGGACTGAAAGGTCCTGGGTTCGATTCCGGTCAAGGGCATGTATAGTGGTTGCAGGCACATCCCCGGTGGGGGGTGTGCAAGAGGCAGCTGGTCATCAATGTTTCTCTCTCATCGACGTTTTTAGCTCTCTATCTCTCTCCCTTTCTCTCTGTAACATATCAATGAAATATATATATTTTTTAAAAATTACGTGCACCTGATCAAGCTTTGTTTACTTGCGGCCTGTATCCCTCAGGCACGCGGGGCCACGTGGTCGGACCACAGGTTCAAGCTCGCAACCACAGCTGTTGGCTATCACGGTCCCGGGAGGCCTCTGCCCTCCAGGCTGGGACTTTGCACGTGGCCACGAGAGGACTGTGCCCTCCTCTCATCGGTCCGAGGCTTGAACCTGTCCGAACACGGTAGCCGCTCCCTACACAGTGGGAAGGCCACGGTCATCTGCTTAGACGAGGAAGAGTTTGGTAAGATCAAGTTCCGCTTTATTGGATGAATTCTCACGCAAACCGACCATCTGGAGAGGCGGGGCGTCCGATGCCTGCTGCCCGAGCTCCGCCAGGTGCCCCAGACCTGGGTGCTGTGCAGGCAGATGCCCATCTGTGTCTGTTTGGGAGGCGCGTGGCACCTGGCACCCGTCGTTATCTGTGTGGCCTTGAGCAAACTAATTAAGTTCTCTGAACCCCAGCTGTCTCATCGGTAACAAGGGTTTCTAAGGGCTTCTCTGCAGTGTTTCGAGATTTACGTGCAACCACCCAGGGGAAGGGCCTCACCCACGGCTGGGCACATAGCAGCGCTCGGGAAGGGTGCCTGGGCAGAGGTGTTGCTGGCAGAGGTGTTGCTACAAGAGGCATATTCCTGCCAAAACCGGTGTGGCTCAGTGGTAGAGTGTCGATCTGCGGACTGAAAGGTCCCGGGTTCGATTCCGGTCAGGGGCATGTACCTTGGTTGCAGGCACATTCCCCCGGTAGGGGGTGTGCAAGAGGCAGCTGGTCGATGTTTCTCTCTCATCGACATTTCTAGCTCCCTCTCTCCCTTCCTCTCTGTAAAATATCAATAAAATATTTTTTTAAAAAAATATTTAAAAAAAAAGAAAAGAAATGCTCTGAGCTTGCCGAAACCGGTTTGGCTCAGTGGTAGAGCATCGGTCTGCGGACTGAAAGGTCCCGGGTTCGATTCCGGTCAAGGGCATGTACCTTGGTTGCGGCACATTCCCCCAGTAGGGGGTGTGCAAGAGGCAGCTGGTCGTTGTTTCTCTCTCATCGGCGTTTCTAGCTCTCTATCTCTCTCCCTTCCTCTCTGTAAAATATCAATAAAATATATATATTTTTTTAAAAAAAGAGGCACGTTCCTAAAAGACCGCAGGCCGGCTGTTTTTGTTTGGGGCAATGTCAGTACAAAAAGAATCAAGTGTTGCCGAAACCGGTTTGGCTCAGTTGTAGAGCATCGGTCTGCAGACTGAAAGGTCCCGGGTTCGATTCTGGTTGGGGGCATGCACATTGGTTGCGGGCACATCCTCGGTAGGGGGTGTGCAAGAGGCAGCTGGTTGATGTTTCTCTCTAATCGACCTTTCTAGTTCTCTATCTCTCTCCCTCTCTATAAAATATCAATAAAATATATTTTTTAAAAAAGCCAAGGCCGGTTTTGCTCAGTGGATAGAGCGTCGGCTTGCGGACTCAAGGGTCCCGGGTTCGATTCTGGTCAGGGGCATGTACCTTGGTTGCAGGCACATCCCCAGTGCGGGGTGTGCAGGAGGCAGCTGATCGATGTTTCTCTCTCATCGATGTTTCCAATTCTCTATCCCTCTCTCTTCCTCTCTTTAAAAAAAAAAAACCAATAAAATATATATATAAAAAAAAAATAATCAAGTGTCTGTGGCTCCTGATTTCCAAGGGACGCAAGGCCTGCTGGGAGGCAGGGCATGGGTTAAGTCATGTGCAAGAAGGTGCCCGGTTGTCACAGACCACGGGCAGGGAGGGTTCTCCCCAGACCGACCGACCAGGGCTTTCTCCTCCATCAAGGTCAGTGCGGAGGCCTTGGTCTCTACGCAGCAGAAGGCAGTGACAGGGGTGGGCTCTGACCGCCTAGCCAGGTTGCGGGCACATCCCCAGTCCGGGGTGTGCAGGAGGCGGCTGGTCGATGTTTCTCTCTCATCGATGTTTCTAGCTCTCTATCCCTCTATCCCTCTCCCTTCCTCTCTGTAAAATATCGATAAAATATATTTAAAAAAAAAAAAAGAAATCTCACTCCAGGTCTAGGTCAGCTAATCAGAGGCCTGTCTGCCTCAGCACACACAGCCCTGTCCATCCACAGGACAATCTGCACTGTCGGTCTGTCCATCCATCCGCCTGTCCTCTTGGTGAGTCATCTCAACCGAAGAGAAGAGAAACCCTCCGAAGCTGTCAGTTTCAAGGCTCCTCCCTGCTCTTTTCTCTCTAATGTTCACCCCCTCCTTCTCCCACTGACGCCCCTCACCCCATGTTTGCAAGATGGGAGGAGTCAGCCCTCCCCTCCCCCTTCCCTGGGCACCAGCCCTGCTCTCCCAGCCCCGCCGCCTTCTTCCACCCCTGCCCACTTGGAGGGCGGGCCCGGGGCTTCTTGGCACCACCAGCCGAGAGTGGGTCTCTCCTGGGCTTGCAGGGGCAGCTGCCTCTGTAGTCACCTCTCGGTTTTGCCCCCCGCCCCCTAATTCGCTGGTTAACAAAGATGGGCTGAGCCCTGAAGGCAGACACCTCACTCAACGATCTGTCAGTGCCGACGCTTTTACTTAACAGTGCTATTTGCTTGTTTTTCCCTCTGCTGTCCTTCCCTCTCCCCTCCCTGGCTGGACCCCCGTCTTCCTTTCTCCCTGGAGCCACAGCAGGCTCTGTGAGAGGTGGGAGAAAGACACAGTGAAGGCAGAAGTACATTGAGATTCTTGGGTGTCTGGGTTCTCCCTTTGATGGGTGGTTGGGGGGGAAGGGTGTGAGAAGGGGGGATGTGCAGGTCACAGTGTGATTGGGGCTGGCCGCGAGGGGGCCGAGACACAGTCCAGGTGCTCAGAGGAGCTCTGTGGCCCAGGCCACCCTCGGGGAGTCACACTACGGAGATGAAGGGTCCAGCAGGCGGCCTTGGACACGCAGAGCTCAGCAGAGGAAACACACACCCTTCAGGGATCACGTGACACCGTCAAGGCCCTGCTCTCTGCAGCGCCCCATAGTGGTTGTGGGTCTCAGATCTCAGATAGGAAAGGCCGTCCCTGCGTGACTTGGACCCACCCTGACGCATGAGGCCTGTGACCTCCATCTAGGATGGGTGTTGGAGCCTCTGAGAGGCCAGAATCTCCTCCTTGAGTCCATGATGAGCCTGGGGCTGGTAGGAATGAGGGGCTGGGGTGACTGCCATCCTAACGGGGGGTTGCCTGTGGGTCTGTGAGACCCGAGGAGGGAGGTGACTCCAGGCCAGCTGATAGAGGTGTGTGGGGGCAGAGGCCACGCTGAAACTTTCATTGTGGGGATCCCATCCTGGCCCGGCCCTCAGCCAGCGCCCACAGAGACTGGGAGAGAAGAGGCAGCATTGTCTCGGGGGTCCGGGGAGGCCACCTGTCTGGGGAGGCCCTGAGCTGGGAGGTTTTGAGGCTGGATACACCACTCCTCCCCACAGACTCCCCCAAACATGGCACCCCACCCCAGCCCTGGCGCTGCAGCAGCAGAGCTCACGGACCAGTGAGGGAGGCCGCGGGGAGAGTGCAGCCCTTACACCAAGCCCCTGGTCTCCCGGGAGCCATTCAGCCCCTCCAGCTGGTCCTCTCCATCCCGCTGAGCCTCGGCATCCAGCTCTGCCGTAGCACAGCCTCCTGGCAGCGGGGTGCTGGGGAGGCACGGGAAGAGCCGGCCTTCCTGCTTCATTTCCGCCAGCTCCTTGGCGCAGCAGCTGGGCGTGTTGGTCTCATAGGTGTCATGGAAGGTGTTGTAGTCCACCTCATAGAAGCCCTTTTCCAAGGTGAGGACTGGCGTGAACCGGTGGCCCCAGAGCACCTCTGTATCCATGTAGGAGCTCCGTGCTTGGCAAGTCATGCCTGCAGAACAGAGGGCACATGTATCAGGACTGCCCACAACCTTGCATGCATGCAACCATGCAGTTATTATCTATCTATTCTTTCATTCACCCATCATTCATTTATCCATCCATCCATCCATCCATCCAACTAACCATCTAATTTTCATCCATCTATTCACCCAATCATCGAACATTCATCCATCCATCCATCACCCATCCATCCATCCATCCATCCATCTAAGTATCCATCCATCTATTCACCCATTCACCCAACATTCATCTATCCATCTTTCACCCATCCATCCATCCACCCACTACTTGATCATCAAGCATTTGCTGGACATCTACTTTGTGCTTAGCTAAATAAACAGTCCTTGCCCCAAAGGAGCTCAAGGTGTGAGAAAGTAACAAATTAAATGCAAGATTCTGGCATGGGCTCCTGGAGACCAGCGTGGATAATTCTGGAATAGAGCTATGGACATGGTTCCTGAAAACAGCACGGAGGTCTAGAAGACTGAGCAGAAAAGGGGCAGGGAAAGAGCTGAACAAAGATATTTAGAGTGAGGGCACACAGAGGAGCAGACAGGCATTTAGGACACACGGAGATTGTTTTGAATAAACACACCTGGGCAGAAAACTCCCCTTTCCTTCCCCTCTCCTTCCCTTCTCCTCTCCTCCCCTCCCCTCCCCTCCCCTCCCCTCCCCTCCCCTCCCCTCCCCTCCCATCCCCTCCCCTTTCCTCCCTTCCTCTCCCCTCCCTTCTGCTCCCTTCCCTATCCTCCCCTTCCCTTTCCTTCCCCTCCCCTTCTTTCTCCTCCTCTCCCTTCCCTCCCCTTCTTCTCTCTCTCTCTCTCTTTCTCTCTCTCTCTCTCTCTCTCTCTCTCTCTCTCTCTCACACACACACACACACACACACACACACACACACACACAGCTGGCTCCTTGATGGGAGCATGCTCCAATGCCTCTGCTCCCTGTCCACTCAGCCCGGCATATGCCCGTGTTATTTTTGGGTGTCACTTGCTCTCTGGGGGGGGGGGGGGGTGTGGGGGTAGGGACACACTTTGTTTCAGGGCCAGGAAGCCTCTGTGCTCAGGGAAGTCAGAAAGCCCCACTCTGATACGGAATCTTCTGCCCATGGAAGGGACGAGCAAACACCGCGAGCTGGAGGAGAAGCCTGCAGCCTTGGCCTCTCTCTGGAGGGATCGCAACGAACCCGTCCAGGTCGGAGGCTGCTTCCCAGCAGCCTGTGCTCCATGCTGGGCCACCCCAGTGCACCCTGCCCACTGTGGGCTTCGGTTTCTGGACTGCTCTCCGCTCTGGGGGTGGTGGAGGGGGCTGCCTGGGTCAGGCCTTGCCATTTAGTCATTGCCCCTTGCTGTCCAAGCCCCAGCATCAGCAGAGCAGTGGGACCCTGGTACCAATCAGCCTACCAGCGGTCAGGCCAGCTGCCGCAGATTCTGGGCCTCAGGAAAGACAGCGGGCAGGGCCTCCACAGCTCCTATGGGTCCAGCCTTGGGGCTCTGGTCTTCTGTCCCCATTCAAGGTGACAGGAGGTGACCCTGCAACTAGAGACCCCACCTGTGCCCCTGATGGTCCTCTTTCAGATTCCCCAGTGCCAGGCACAAAGCTGTAGATGTCATTCATTGAATCGTTCAATCCCCCAATGACCCTGTGAGATTGGAACCCTCACTGACCGTCCACTCTCAGAGGCAGGTGAGGGCAGAGTTGTGCTGGCCAAACCCGGGCCTGGATCACAGCCCACGCCGGGCCCCATACGTGTGACCATCAGGCCACTAAAATCATTGATCAGGGCAGATATGGGGGGTGGTCTCCTTCCTTCATTTTTCTGGCCTCCCTGCGGCCCCGAGGACAGCACCAAGGGGAAACCAGGTCGTGGTGGGGGAGTCGATCCCCAAAAAGGTCGAGTCAACTGCAGGCCACCGACATGGAAGGAGACCAGATGACCAAAGCCAGCTGCGCAGGCTCCAAACTCACTCCCTCTGCTTCCGGTGGCAGTGAGGGTGGCCAGGGGGTTGACACTGGGAGGAGGCAGGTGGGTTAGCCTGTTGGAAACTAGTGACAACTTTGGGGTCCCTGCCTCGGTGTGAATCTTGACCCTACAACTCAGTTGCACCTCCCTTGGAGAAATAATAACTCGCCTGCCCATCCCTCTGTTTCCTAACCTGGGATCTAAGGAACACTGTCTCTTAGGGCGGTGGGAGGGCATTACATGAGATCTTATGTGCTGCAAGTTTAGAGCTGGGCCTAGAAGTCGGGAGGGTTCGATGAACACCAGCTGTTATTGCTTGACCTTGAGCAACAAGGTCACACTTTAGGGAGCAGCTGGTGACCTCTGCCAGCTCTGGGTTCTCAGGCAGTGGCAATGTCACCCTATGCAATGCCAGGGGCCTACGCTCCTGGGCGTGGGACGGCCAAGGCAGACGAAGTGTCTTACCTGTGGCCTCCACCATCCCTTCCAGAATCACCACGATCTCAAACTCCTCTTGGCCCAGCTGGGCCCGAGACATCTCCCAGAAAGGGCTCTTCGCATTGATCTCGTGGGAGATGATGAGCGGCGACACCAGGAAGAGCCGGTCGTCCCCGGTGTCGAAGCCCACGTTGATGTCGGTCTGGTTCAGGGGGATGAACTCCCCCTCTTTGGTCTGCCGGGACTTGATGAGCTTGGCCCGGATGGAGGCCTCCACGATGTGGGAGTTCCTGAGGTCCCCCACGCGGAACATGAGGCAGAGCTTCTCGTCCCGCATGGAGATGACCGCGTGGTTGGAGAACATGAGCGTCTCGGCCCTCTTCTTGGGCTGGCTGATCTTGACGAACATGCAGCCCACCATGAAGGCGTTGACGATGGAGCCCAGGATGGCCTGCACCATGAGGAGGATGATCCCCTCGGGGCACTTCTCCGTGATCACCCGGAAGCCGTACCCGATGGTGGTCTCCGTCTCGATGGAGAACAGGAAGGCGGACACGAAGCCGCTGAGGTTTTCCACGCAGGGAACCCAGTCTTTGTCCCCCAGGTGGTCCAGGTCGCCCCGGATGTAGGCGATGAGCCACCACAGGAAGCCGAAGAAGAGCCAGGTGATGGTGTAGACCATGGTGAAGACCAGCAGGTTGAAGCGCCACTTGAGGTCCACCAGCGTGGTGAAGAGGTCGCTCAGGTACCGGTAGGTCTCCTGGACGTTGCCGTGGTGCACGTTGCACTTGCCGCTCTTCTCCATGTAGCGCTGGCGGGGCTTCTTGCCCTCGGCCAGCAGGCGGGTGCGATCGGTGTCGACGGGCACGTAATCGCGAGCCTGCTTGGGGATCTTCCTGGGGTCCCTGGGAGTGACTCCAATCTCCATATTCTGGTTCATAGCATTCCTGGAATCCCCAGCCATCGCTGGGACACCTGAGTTAAAAATAAAGACATCATCATGAAGTGGACTGTTCTGATTCTTAGAGACACAGGACTCCAAGGTCACTCCCGCCTCTGAGCTCGCCAAGGCGTCTCCTCTACGTACAGTCGACCAGACTGTGGGATACTCAAGGGACATGTTTCCTTTTATTTTTTAAAAATATATTTTATTGATTTTTTACAGAGAGATCCTTTCAGAGGGATAGAGAGTTAGAAACATTGATGAGAGAGAAACATCAATCAGCTGCCTCCTGTACACTCCCCACTAGGGATGTTCCTGCAACCAAGGTACATGCCCTTGACCGCAATTGAACCTGGGACCTTTTAGTCTGCAGACCGATGCTCTATCCACTGAGCCAAACCGGTTAGGGCAGGGACATGTTTTCTTAATGATTGACTTGTATTCCTGGTGACTAGTATAGGGTCAAGGTATAATAGAGGGTCATTAGGTGTTTGTTGAAGGAATCAATGAGGTATAAAAGTGGGTCAATAGTTGTTTGTTGAAGGAATCAATGAGCAGTTCCTAGGTGCAAACTAGACAGGATGGTTAAAGGAGTTAAGAAATCTGGGAGCAATTTGAAAATTACAATTGCAACAACTTACTAAATTCTTTGCATAGCCCACATGTTATACATGGTCTGTCACTTGTATCCACAACAACCCATCGGAGTAGGATCTCGTACTCTCTGTCATTAATATTGCTTTGTTTGCTTACGCATCATGTTTGCTTCTTATAGTCTCTTTCCCTCCATTAGAATGTAAGCTCGGTGGTTGCTGGAGGCAGGAGGGAGGAAGTGAAATGGGTGAAAGGTTCATCTGGCTGGCAGCTGATTTGGCTCAGGGATTGAGTGTCAACCAGAAACTAAGAGGTGGCTGGATTGATTCCTGGTCAGAACAGATGCCTGGTCAGGACACATACCTGGGTTGCTGGCTCAATCCCCAGTGGGGGCCATGCAGGAGGCAGCTAATCAATGACTTCCTCTCTCTCATCAATGTTTCTCTCTCTCTAGTCCTCTCTGTCCCCATCTCTCTCAAAACCAGTTTGTGTATGTGTGTGTGTGTGTGTGTGTGTGTGTGTATTTTTTAAAGAAGTGGTTGAAGGGTTCAAAAGGCACAGACTTCAGTTATAAGGTAGGTCCCGAGGGTGCAATGTCCAGCATGGTGACTACAGGTAACAATACTGCATCGTATACTTGAAAGTTGCCAAGGAGTAGCTCTTAAATGCTCTCACATGAGAGAAAATATCGTGACCGTGTGCTGAAGTGCTAAGGACGTTACCTAGACTTCCTGTGGTGATGATTTTGCATTGCGTACATATATCAAATCATTATATTGCCCAGCTAACACTAGTGCAATGTTCTGTCAGTGATGTCTCAAACATAAAGTTTTTTAAAAAGGCTATAAAAAACGTTTTTGGGGTGTGAGCTGCTCTTGAAAGAGACACCCAGAAGCTGTGGCACTTGGTCTGATTTCCTGATGTTCTGCTCACACCCCTTTAAGGTGCTAGGAGATTATCTCTGATCCTCACAACAATACTATCAGTGTTATTCTCTTTCCAACTTCCCTATGAGAAAACGAAGTTCAGGAAGAGAGCAGCTGAGTGAGGTTTGGGTCTCGGTTTCCGCCCGCCAGCACCCACCGTACGTGGCCCGCAGAGTGGATGTTCTATGGCTTGTGCGTAGGCTGACCAGCTGCTCCTTCCAGAAAGTTCTATGACCTTCTGATCCTGGGAGAAGCCACCTCTGGGACTGCTATTCTTCAATCCTTCTTCCTCTTCAT
Organism: Vespertilio murinus; assembly: GCA_963924515.1. Lineage (NCBI taxonomy): Eukaryota > Metazoa > Chordata > Mammalia > Chiroptera > Vespertilionidae > Vespertilio > Vespertilio murinus. Next base: position 16,587,132 of record OZ004720.1, on the reverse strand, counting down.
AAACAAGCTTTGCTTGATTTCCCGGGGTCTCGCCTTCCCCAGAAACTGCTCCCCGGACAGGACAACCTGGGTGGATGTCCCCTAACCACAGAGCCAGCTGCCTTACGGGCCACCCGAGGAAGCTTTCGGGTCCACGGAAAGTCGGTGACGCTGGCAGACCCTTTGCTCTGCTGACTGGCGATGGCAGCAGCTTCCAGATATCTCACCGAGGGGCACAGAAAGGCTGTTTGTATGGGACATCCACTGCCCATGATTTATATATATAAATTGATTTTTTTACAGAGGAAGAGAGAGAGATAGAGAGTTAGAAACATCTACGAGAGAGAATCATTGATCAGCTGCCTCCTGCACAACCCCTACTGAGGACGTGCCCGCAACCAAGGTACATGCCCTTGACCAGAATTGAACCTGAGACCCTTGAGTCCTCAGGCCAACACTGAGCCAAATCGGTTTTGGCGGCAGGAGACTTTTATGGAAAACTCCATGAGAGATGCTCAGAAGCAGTGAGACACGCCAGGAACAATCCCAAGGCCCCATGTGCTCCTGGGACCTCAGCGGCTGGACCCAGATGAGGCCCAAGGGGAGCGCTGCTGGGGCTTCCCAGACCCCTGAAGCTGGGCAGGCAGGGGCAGTGCCCACAAGAGGAGTCCCTGGCCGGGGCACCTGGGAAGGCGCGCTCTGCTCTCCTGCCCTCAGCTCTTTGGGGAAAACAGCCTTCTGCCGATTTTCTGCACTGTTTCCTCTTTATTTTTAAACACATGTTCATGTATTCTTGGAGGAGGAGGAGGAGGAGGAGGCCTTGTGCCCTCCTGGAAGCAGAGAAAGGTTTTGTAGGGCACTCGGCCCAGATGGGGAGCCGCTGGTGGCCAGCAGATGGGAAAGGGGACTCCCTCCACTTGGGTCCCGGGGTGTGTTCTCGCAGGGGGCTTATCTGTGGAAGTGGCTCCTCGCTCAGCCCAGGGGAGACCCGAGTCTTGCTCAGCTGCCCTTGAAAGAAACACCCAGAAGCTGTGGTCCTCGGTCTCATTTCCTCACGATCCCAGACTTGCTCTGGGGTCCAGAACCACAGTCTCTACCTGCCCTGGCCTCCGTGTGCTGCTGTAAGACGCAAATACTGTTTCCTGCCCGTCCAGCCCCGAGGGCCATTACGGGGATCCAGGGAGAGAATGTCTGAGTAGGGACCTATATGTAAATATAAACGTAGATGTATACGCATCAACTCTCCCTGAACTGAAAAGTAATACAATGTTCCATCAACCCCCATTTTAAACAGGAAGAAAGAGGCCTAAGCATCTGAGAGTGGAAAGCACCCCAGTCCCTACCCCAATATGCAGGGCAAGCTTGGAGCTGAAAGGCTCGGAGCCTCTACTACCCAGATTTCTTCAAAGAAAGAGCAAGTGAAATGCGCATTTTAGATACCTTGGCCTCCAGGCCTGTGGCCCATCAAGTCAAAACAATATTTAGGGGCAGTGGGATTCTTTTTATTGAGATACTAGAGGCCCAGTGCACGAAACTCGTGCACTGGGGCGGGAGGGGGGGGTTCCCTCAGCCCGGCCTGTGCCCTTTGCAGCCTGGGACTCATTGCTTCTTACGGCCCACCTGCTTGTTGCGCCTTAATGCTTGGCTCGCTGCTCCTTAGCGCTGCTTCAGAGGTGGGAGAGGCTCCCGCCACCACCACTGTGCTCACAGGCCATGAGACCAGCTTCTGACTGAGCAGTGCTTCCCCTGTGGGAGCAAATTGACCACCAGGGGGCAGCTCCTGCATTGAGTGTCTACCCCTGGTGGTCAGTGCGCATCATAGCGACCGGTCGTTCTGCTGTAATGGTCGCTTAGGCTTTTGTTATATAGACTAGAGGCCTGTAGCAGGAAGATTCCTACAATAGGGCTTCTTGCAGAGGTCTCCACAGCCCCGTCTGCTTCCCTCCAGTCTCTACCACCCTGCTTACTTCTCTGCAGCTTTGCTTCCTTCTACAGTGCTTGGCTTCCTTCTAAGCTGTCTTCAGTCTTCTCGCTGCACCTGGATATGCAAATTAACCACCACATTGGTTGAGTTAATTTGCATATCTGCTCCTGATTGGCTGGTGGGTGTGGCTTGTTGGCGTAGTGGAGGTACGGTCAATTTGCATGCTTCTCTTTTATTAGATAGGATAACTACCACATCACGTTGTGTTATGAGATTTTCAAGAGCCATTCTTTTTAATTTATGCATCTGTTCAGCCATCCTTAGCTGAGCCACCACTACAGTCCATCTCCTGTGCTAAGAACTGGAGATAAAGCACTAAGATAAACACAGGTGCAGGCCTGTGTTGTTGATAAATTCTAGCCTCGCCCCTTTGAACCCAGGGTTCTGTGGGCACTGCCTGTGGAGGGAGGAGCGGGGAGAAAGACTGTGACTGGCCTGGCTGGGTACCCCACCCAGGCTCCGCACACAGGACCAGGGAGGGGCACCCATTTGAGCAAATCCTATTAAACCTCGTCAAGAGGCTCCCTGCTCTTCATCTTCAGTTCTTCCTGTGTCCCTGAGTGGGAAGCTGTGCTGAGACACGATGAAAGCTCTCGGAGAAAAAGTCCAACAAAGTGGTTTCATCTCTTTGACGTGAAAATTCAAGGGGAATCAAAAGAGGCAACATCAAAGGACGTTGCGTTGTCAGGGATCCATTAACGAATGTCACCTCCACGGCAGTGGGCGCCGGTGTGAAGAATTCCAGCAGCTCCCTCCCCAGCGGAGGAGGCTCTGTGGCAGACGCTCTTGAAACCCAGGAACCGGATGGGAGCTGCCCGTGGGCGGCAGCGGGGTTTCCTGAACAGTGCGCTGGGCTGGGGGCCTTTCCTCAGACTCAGTTTCCCTGTCGTGGAGGTGGGGAGAGCAGACAGCTCCCTCCTTTCCTACGCTGGGTCCAGGTCTGCCTTCCCTGAGATGTGGGGTACGGGGTGAGGTTGGAGGAAGAGTGGTGGGGATGGGGGGGAGGGGGGAATATACTCAGATCTCACGCTGTAAGCTGTGTGTGCGCTGTTCTATAGGAACCTTCATGGCCGTACTGGTTGTTAAGACATGAAAATATCCCACACAGGTTGGTGAAGAGGCTGCCCCAACGCCCTCAGAGGTCCTCCAGGTGCGCAGGCAGCCTTAAAGGCGTGATGGCAAAATCAGCTGGTGAAGGAACATAGAAACAGAGGAGGCGTGGGTACATGGAACAGACAGACCGCCGTCCTGGGGGTGGGGGCGGGGCGGCTGGAGGAGAGAAGGTGAAGGGATTAGCCGAAGAACATCTATGCATAACCCAGGCGGCAGGTCCCGGGAGGCAGGGAGGGCCTCTAGCGCTCCTGCTCAGACAGGAGGCCCTGTCCCCGGAGCAAGAGGAGGCCCGAAGCCGGTGTCCGAGCCCCTCTTAGCCAGGGAGGGGTCAGCCCGCGGCTTTGGCCACCCAGAGCTCATGTGCCCAAAGCACAGGCTGGGCTGGCTCCTCCCGGGGGATCAGCCCTGGTTTCCCGCTTCCAGCATCACCGACCTCAGGGCAAGGACAACAGCAGCACCCTCTCCCACCCCCACCCCCACCCCCAGTTTGTGCATCCCGAGCTTTAATGGAAAAGAGCCCGGGAGTAGTAAATCTTTAAAAACCCATCTGGTATTTTATTTAAAACCCTTTTCACTTCGCAGCTATTTGCGCTCATCAACCTAGGTGGGAGTCTAGTCTTTAGTTCTTGGATGTTTTATGGTCTTTTAAAAAAAATATTCAAATAAGCTTTATATATATATATATATATATATATATATATATATATAATTGATATTTTAGAGAGAGGAAGGGAGAGAGCTAGAGAGCTAGAAACGTCAATGAGAGAGAAACATCGACCAGCTGCCTCCTGCACAACCCCCCACTGGGGATGTGTCCGCAACCAACGTGCATGCCCTTGACTGGAATCGAACCCGGGACCCTTCAGTCCGCAGACCGACGCTCTATCCACTGAGCCAAACCGGTTTCAGCTGGTCTTACTTTTTGAACTTGAGTTAAAAAACACACACAAATCTAGGTGAGGCCAGCCACTGTGACTCAGTGGTTGGGTGTCCACCTATGAACCAGGACGTCACGGTTCAGTTCCCCGTCAGGGCACATGCCTGGGTTTCAGGCTTGATCCCCAGTAGGGGGTGTGCAGAGGCAGTGATCAATGAGTCTCTCTCATCATTGATGTTTCTCTCTCTCTCTCTCTCTCTCTCTCTCTCTCTCTCTCTCTCTCCCCTTCTCCCTGCATCTCTGAAATAAATAAAAATATATTAAAATGGAAAAAAAATCTAGGTGATAGCATAGGAGATATTAAGTATAAAAACCACCTAGAAACTGTGGTACACCAATTCAGTGAAACCAATCACCAATTCAGTCCATCAATCAGTGAAACCCCCAGTGGAGACCTTCTGTCAGTGGGTGCTGTGCTGGGTGCTGAGCTGGGTGTGAGCCAGGTGCTGGGGGCAGCAGCGGGGGGCGGGTGGGAGAGAGATGGGGGCAGCGCTGCACCAGCCTCCCCTCATTTCCCATCACAGCACCTTGTTGCATGCAGACTCTTACTCAGTGGGTCAGGGTGCCCAGTGTGGACGGAAAACCTAAACCTCGGGGTGCCTGCACGGTGACCTCCCCAACTCAGAGAACACACGGGAAGGTCTGGAGGTAAAAAAAATTCCTAAGCAATAGCACGTCCCGGCCGGCAGCCACGTCCTTGTCCTGTGGCGTCCCGGGCAAGGGTCAGTCTCGGCCTGAGGAGAGCCTGCTTGTCGTCCTGTGCAGTGAAGGGGTCAGAGCTCCTCACCAAGGCAGTGATTGGGTGACTTGCCTAAGGCACTCACTCCCTTATGAAGCGGCAGGACCAGGGCAGTCTGACTCCACAGCCTCCCATGGCAGCACGGCCGCCTCCCTCTGAGGTGGCCCCTCCTCCACCCTCAGGATTTGACCAGCTCGGAGCCTCTGGGCTCAGGCCCTCGCACACATGGCCAGGAGGCAGCCAGAGGACGCATGCTGATCCTTACCAGGAAACCAGTCATGGTTTACTACTCTGTGTCTTGTGGCCAGTCTGGGCAGTAGAGCTGGATTCCCCCCTTCCCCCTGCTGGGGCCACAGACTTGCTCTGGGTTTGCTCTGGGTCTGGGGCTGTATCCTCCCCCGCACTCCTGTTTTCAGCCAGAGCTAAGAACCACTTTTTAGTGCTCACAGCTGCTCCTGCATTTTTTTCTAAGTACAGCCATATTTGAACCCACAGGTCACACTACCTGCTCCAAGGAGACAGGGTGTGTGTCCACGTGTCCCAGCGAACATCTATTGCCCTAGGGTCATCAGAGAGTCCCATTAACTCCCAGGAGTTCTCTGTTCAACAAATAATATGGCCCCTTGCAAGGAAGAGACCACTAACAGACAGCTGCTAATTTCATTCCTAACAACTGGTGGCTGGATTTGACCCCATCTATGGCGTGTCTGCCTCTGTCGGAGTGGGGTGAACATCGGCACTCGGGGATATTTTAGCTCAGTGGGGTGTGCAGGGTAGTCACCAGACGCATGAGGTCGGTTACCGAGCTCTGCTGCCTACAGAGGAAGAGGAGGGAGGCCAGGGACTGGAGCAGCTGCTTCTTTCTTTCTTTCTTTCTTTCTTTTTAAAATATATTTTATTGATATTTTACAGAGAGGAAGGGAGAGAGCTAGAGAGCTAGAAACGCCGATGACAGAGAAACATCCACCAGCTGCCTCTTGCACACCCCCTACCGAGGATGTGCCCGCAACCAATGTACATGCCCTTGACCGGAATCGAACCCGGAAACCTTTCAGTCCGCAGACCGACACTCTATCCACTGAGCCAAACCAGGTTTTGGCAGGAGCGGCTGCTTCTTGAAACACAGACACTGCAGGCACTTCCTGATTGAAGGAGACACCTTTCCTACTTGTATCCAAATGTGAGCCCTTGATAGAGAAAACGATTCTTAAAAGGCATAACTCTATTTTAGGAAAAGCATGACGTGGTAAACGCCACCAAAACTTGCTCCGGGTTTCGGGGCACACGACAGGGAGTGGTGGCGACTGCGGGGAGCTGAGCACACGTGAAAGCTAGCTTCGGGAGCTCTCGCCACGCCCGGGGGTGGAGCTGGCGCAGCAACATCTCCCGCCTTCTTTTTCCAGAAAAGCTAGGAATGACTTTCACACATGAAATTCCTTAAAAAAATATGTTGCCAGTGAATTCATCAGTTTTTGAAACAGCCAGCTAGCCTAGGAAAATATATCCGTGAGTCAGATTCAATGGGTCAGCTGCCAATTTACACTCTGGGAGGGGCCTGGCCTCAGGGGCCCGCGCCGGTCTGTATTTTGAGTTTGGCGTCGTGGCAACGTCTATACATCCTGCCCCTGTTTGCACTGATGAGTCTGCCACAAGCAGCCGGTCAGTTCTCCGTACAAAGGAAGCCAGCACGCCAATCTGGGACTCACCCAGGACCCATTACATCTGAGCCAGAAAAGGCCCTGGAGGTGCCCTGGCCCCCCATCCAGGGAGGTATTTATAGCCAGCAATCTCTCCACACTGATACCACCTCCTCCGGCAGGGGCGTAATGGGTGCTGGGTGCTGAGTGCCAGCGAAGAGGGCATCCTGGGGAGACAGGGCTGTGGGGCTGTGTGTGTGCAGGGGGAAGGGAGGGCGGGACCGTGTGGGCTGGTTTTATGCCCAGGATGCTCCTGGCCGTCATGGGCTCAGGAATGCACACTCCCATCAGCTCTGCTCCAAGCAATAGACATGCCAAGAAAATTGAAATATGTTCACCAAATCATCTAGTTATAACTGAAGTCAGAAGTTTCTTGTCTCATTTCAAATCAATTATCTTGCAATGGAGATAAAAGTGAAGATCTGATTGAGAGATCCAGGCATCTGCAGACTCTGATTTTAAAGATATACAAGTTCCGCCTTGGCTCAGCGGTTGAGCATCATCCTATGCATCGAAAGGTTGCAGGTTTGATTCCAGGTCAGGACATAAACCTGGGGTTGGATTCCATCCTCACTGAGGGCACGTACAGAAGGCAATTAACTGATTGATGTTTCTCTCTCATCTATCTCTCTCTCTTTCTCTCTTTCCTTCTCTCTTCCTCTCTCTCACTCTAAGCATGTCCCCAGTTGAGGATTAAAAAAAGAGAGAGAGACAAGTTCTAAAAATGTGGTTCAATTATGCACCATATCATCTCTGTAACTGTTTCAAACTATATGCCCTCCTTGCCAGGCTATGTTCAGTGGGTCTGCCCCGGACCTGGTGACGTTGGCAGCCCCTCTCTGGAAGGCAGGAGGGTCTCGTGGCCGTGTGAGGGGGGGGAGGGTGCTAGGAGCAGGACGAGGGGCTTTCAGTGGGACCTGGAGCCAGGGACAAAGGGGATGAACAGACTGTCAGATGGGACACTTCGCCAAGGATGCCCTGCTCACCATGTCCTCACGCTGAGCTGCTGAGGCCTCTGCAGGGGGCGCTGGGTAAGGCAGGGGACAAAGTCCCGGGGACCAGGGCTCTGATGCTGACAATGACCTTCCCTGGAGCCTCACAGGTCGCCCCTCCTTGGGCATCTGTCCCTGGAAGGGCCACCTATGTCCCTTCAAGGGCAGTCCTTGAACCTGGTCCCCAGCGAAGTCAGGGTGAGGACGGGGGTGCAGGACTTAGGTCACATGCTCTCTAGGGACCATGTGTCCCATCGGCACCACTTTGCCTCTGCCCTTTGCTCTCTGTTTGCTTTTGGTTTGAGCATATGCTCCATGCATGTCCTGCAGCGGGCTGTGCTCACTGGGTTTCTCTGCACAGTGTCCCCAGAAGTGACGTTTCTGTGTGTGAGTCTCCGCCCTGGCTGTCTTACATGTGCTACGTCACTTGTTCATCGCAACTCAAATCTTTGGAGACAGTAAGATGGAGACAAAAAAATGATCATTTTGATGCCTTTTGAAAGATGCATTGGAGTATATCTAAATGAGTCCAAATATATTCAGCAATTTCTAAAAGGCCAAAAAAATCAGGCCTAATGCAAGGTATGGAGTGTGGATATAAAAGGTTTAATCACATGTGGGTACCTTTCAAACTAATTACATGTGTAGCTAATTATTTTTTAAATATATATATATATATATATATATATATATATATAATTTATTTTTCACAGAGAGAAAGGGAGAAGGATAGAGAGAAACATCCATCAGCTACTTCCTACACACTCCCTACTGGGGATGTGTGCCTACAACTAAGGCACATGCCCTTGGCCAGAATAGAACCTGGGACCCTGCAGTCCGATGCTCTATCCACTGAGCCAAACCAGTCAGGGCAATGTGCAGCTAATTACTGAGCCAAGGCACCTATGGAAGAGCAGGTATGAGGTATGAAATAATACCACTATTACTATTACGTGGAATCACAGCTCTGTTCATGTGTGGCTGATCATTGAGCCAAGGCACGTGTGGCTAAGGCTCTCGGCTGGTTTGGCGCACATTTGCTTTAGGCGGAATATTTCATTTTCCTCCTTGACAGGCTGCTGTGGGCCACTTGAGGGCATTACACCTACTCATTTTAACACTTAGCGTGGCTTCCTGGCTAAGCTATGAGGCAGCCTCCCCCTCCCAAGCCCTTGCAGAAGATGTGTAAAAAAGAAAAAAAAAAGATGAATAGCCAAAACCGGTTTGGCTCAATGGATAGAGCGTCAGCCTGAGGACTGAAAGGTCCCGGGTTCGTTCAGGTCAAGGGCATGTACCTCGGTTGCGGGCACATCCCCAGTAGGGGGTGTGCAAGAGGCAGCTGATGGATGATTCTCTCTCATCGATGTTTCTAACTCTCTATTCCTCTCTCTTCCTCTCTGTAAAAACTCAGTAAAATATATATTTTTTAAAAGATGAATAAAAGGGCATGGAAATCTAATTTATTCCCCATTCCCCCTCAGGATTGTACCTGTGTATCCAGTACTTTTCCTTGTAAGCCTGTTATCTCGCTGGAAGGGAGCTGCCCAGCGATGCTACATTCTCTTCATCGTAACCCTGGGCTGCGGGGAGGTATTCTGTGGTAAATAATAAAGGAGATGAATAATTAAATCAAAATGAAAAACCACTTGTTTCCTCTCTCAACAGCCCCAGGGACACATTTCCTGGGCTGGTGCCAATTTATCAATGGCAATTAGGGAATTAGAGATAGGCGTAGTGCAGAGAAAACAGGATGGATGGAGCAAGAGGGTGTGAATACGAATATGCTTATAGGCAAGTAAAAGAGATGGGAGGTGGCAAGAAGGTCAGGGAACCAGCTAGGAAGGACCAGAGACGTGGGGCATCATGGGTAAGATTCTATTCATGATAGCTGAAGTCTCCGGGGGTTACCATATACCAGATTGCATTTTAAATGCTTTTCGTGTAGTAAGTCATTTCATCATTTTTCAGAAAAGACGCGAGATAGGTCCCATTTGTCTCATTTCATAGATGAAGAAACTGAAGAACAAGATATGGTGAGTAAACCGCTAGTGTTGTTTATCTGGATTTGAACGCCAGGTGACCAGTCATGAGGTCAAACTCCGAGTTTGAGAAAAACAAGGAAAAGAGAAAGCCCCCAAAATGACTCAATACACAGCAACGTGACAACTATCTTGGGAGTATCAACGAAACAGGAAAAGCCAGGGAGATAAGAGAAGAACAGAGTGAAGAGAATTAGAATAAGGGGTTAAGAATGAAAGAAGATTAAGAAAACAATCAATGAAGAGACAGTGAAAAGAAGTGAATGTGGGCATCAGAATGAGAGTGGGGAAGAAGAAAAGAATGACTAGGTAAGAGAATCAGTCAAAGGGAAACAAGTCATTGAACACACAGCTATGCATTTCTCATTTGTTGTCTTATTGAACCTTTCCCATGTCATTTCATATTGGTATTCTTATACCCATTTTACAGAAAGTAAAATGAAGGTCTGAGAAACTAAGTGGCATGAGGGCACACAGTTGGTCATGGTGGATATAAACCATCAATGCTGATGAAAGAAATCAAAGAGTATCTTATTAAATGGAGGAACAAACTGTGTTTCTAGATGGGAAGACACAAGCCAGTAAAGATGCTAATTCTCCTTAAATTGATATATAGATTTAATGTAATTCCAATAAAAATCTCACATGAGTTCTTTTTGGAGCCATAGATAAGATTATTCTAAAATCTATATGAACATCAAAGGCACTAGAATAGGTAAAACACCTTTGAAAAAAAGAATAAATGGATGAAGTCAGTCTACTTGATTTTAAAGCATTCTATAGCTACAGTGATCAAGACTCGGTGGTATTGGCAAAGGGGCAGATATAGAGATCAATGAAGCAGAACAGAGAGCCCAGAAATAGGCCTTCACAGATAGGCTCAATTGATTTTTTTTTACATAAGTGCAAAGGGAATTCAATGGAAGAAAGAACGTCTTTTCAACAAATGGTACTGGAGGATGGGCAAAGTGAACCTTGACCCTTTAAGCCTCAAACTCTATATAAAAGTTAAGGCAGAGCCGAAACCGGTTTGGCTCAATGGTAGAGCATCGGTCTGCGGACTGAAAGGTCCCGGGTTTGATTCCAGCCAAGGGCATGTACATTGGTTGCGGGCGCATCCCCAGTAGGAGGTGTGCAGGAGGCAGCTGGTTGATGTTTCTCTCTCATTGACGTTTCTACCTCTCTATCTCTCTCCCTTCCTCTCTGTAAAATATCAATAAAATATATTAAAAAAAAGTTAAGGCAGAGTGGATCGTGGACTTAAATGTAAAGAATACAACTAGGAAACTTCTGGGGAGAAATATGGGAGAAACTCTATGAGATCAAGAGCAGGCCAAGAGTTCTTAGACTGAAAGCCTGGCCCGTAAAAGAAATAACTGATGAATTTGGGCCTCATCAAACTGAAAAGCACATATGGCACATCCACACAATGGAATACCACGCTGCCATAAAAATAAAAAAAAAGGAATTCTTACCATTTGCAGCAACCTGGATAGAATTGGAGAGCATCATGCTGAGTGAAATAAGCCAGTCAATGAAAGAGAAACACCACAGGACCTCACTCATTTATGGATAACAGAGAACATTATAAACTGATGAACAAAAAAGATAGATACAGAGGCAATAAAGCATCAGACTGTCAAATTGCAGCGGGTAGGTTGGGGAGACATGGGGGAGATAAGAGATCAACCGAAGGTCTTGTGTGCATGCAAATAAGCATAACCAATGGATGCAAAACTCGGGGGGGGGGGGGGACATGTTTGGGAGTGGGCGGGGGCAATGGTAAGATATGTACACAAATAATGCCTTAGTAAAAAAAAGAAAAAGAAAAGCATTTGCTCTGTAAAAGGCTCTGTTAGGAGGAGGATAAGACAAGATGCAGAGGAGTAGCCCCGACTAGTGTGGGGTCACAGTAGTTGAGTGTGAGCGACTGGGCGCTTGTCATGATTGCTCTTGTGCCTCCCCCTCCCTGTCTCCTGTCACCCCGACCCCAGCCGCTGGCTTCCAGATGGGTTGACCCTTGATGACCAGGAAGTGCTGTTGCCACCTGCCAGGCTGGTCACATGAGCCCCGGCCTGTGCTCCTGGCCCACTCGGGTCTGGAATGATAATGGAACCTCACCTTGGCACACAGGCGGGTTCCCCGGGGTCATGTGCTGAGGGTCTGGTTCTGACATGGAACTGAACACGGCTGTTGACAAGGGCCGCTGCCAGCTGGGCTCCGGGGACGGGAATAGCTCCCTTATCAGAATGTCAAGGTGGGAGGAACAAGATAAGCTGTGTTGGTTGAGCAGGGCCGCCACCCCGCCCTTGTCCCTGGGCCTCGGGGTCTGGGGAGGGTGAGCTGTCCCTTCTGGTCTTCCGGAGAGAGCCACTCTGCAAGCGTCTTAGAGAAACACATCCAGGTACTTTCTTCCCAAGTGTTTCCCTGTAGTTCTTGGCATCGGCACTCAAGTTCTCCCTATCTCATCTTTAGGAAAAACAGGAAAATTCCTCCATGGCTGGCGGCTGTCTCAATAGACATCTGACGGCGGGCCCTTTTAGACATCTGACTGCTGGCTCCCAAAGGCCCGCCTGTAGCCCAGACCCATGGAAAGGGCACCTGCCAGCTACGGAATGGATGCCTGGGCTCCTCCCTCTTTGCCAACATCCGCCCCCCTCCTCACCCCCTCACCCCCCAGTCTAAATATTCCACTAATATCAGAAAAGGCAAGCTTTGTTTGTTTGTTGTTGTTTGTTTGTTTTTAAATCTTCACCCCAGGATATTTTCCATTGATTTCTTTTTTTTAAGGGAGAGTGGAAGGGAAGAGACAGAGGGAGAGAAACATCTATGGGTTGCCTCCCGCACTCACCCCAACCAGGCCCAGGGATCAAGCCTGCAACTGAGGTACGTGCCCTTGACCGGGAATCGAACCCAGGACCTTTCAGTTCACAGGGCAATGCTCTATCCACCGAGCCAAACCGGCTAGGGCCGAAGACGCACGCTTTTGATAACATTCTCCTGTGTGGAAGGCATAATCCGGCTCCAATGATCACATCCCGAGGTTTTCAAAAGGGAATTATTCCTGGCACATTATAGGTGATCAAATAAACGGCCGAGGAACGGATTTAAAAACCAAAATATAGACTCAGACATGGGTTTGAAGTACATGGGATGCTCGGTGCATCCTTTGCGACATTGCCCACCGGTGTTGAGAGGCAGGTCACTTTAAGAGTGAATGGAGCGTGGAGAATGGCCCCTCCGTCCTCTCGTCTGCTGGAGGGTGAGCTGCATCCCAGGGGACCAGAGCCCCTTCCTCCAGGGGCCCCGGCGGGTGCCGGCTGCACACTCTGCGGGGCAGCGAGGCCTCTGCTGGACCTCAGTGGACAGAGCTCTGGACCTCTTGGGACGGGCCCACAGGCTCAGGGGCACCCGTGCTGGGGATGCCTCTGGGACCCCACTGGGCGCCAGAGAAGGCGGCCCCTCCCCTAGCTGCGGCGCTTGCTGGATGGCGCTAGGCGTTCTCTGCTTAGACGTGTTACTTCGTTATGAGACACACCGTGAGGATGCAGCAATGAACAGCGGCTCTTGGAGAGCATAGGACCCCCTGTGGGTGTGGGGACCCCCCTCCCCTCTGTGTCTGAGAGCCGGGGAATCTAGGATGGGGCTGGGGAGGAGCAGGGTGCGTGGTGGGGTGTGCAGGAAGCTCTCTCTGGGATCTCTCCCTTCCAAAGGTGCCCTCCCACCCTGCGTCTAATAGTTCAGGCCGTGGTAATACGTTCTTATCCATCTCAGAATGAATGAGCACGTCTGACAAGCCACAGACGCTTGGCAATGCCCGCACCCCTAATTCCTCCCGAGGTAAAAGAATGCCTCTCTTTTTTTTTTAAAAAAAAAATATATATATTATTGATATTTCACAGAGAGAAAGGGAGAGAGATAGAGAGCCAGAAACATCGATGAGAGAGAAACACTGACCAGCTTCCTCTTGCACACCCCTTACCAGGGATGTGCCCGCAACCAAGGTACATGCCCTTGACCGGAATCGAACCCCGGACCTTTCAGTCCGCAGGCCGATGCTCTACCACTGAGCCAAACCGGTTTCGGCAAGAATGCCTCTCTTTTCCCAGCCTTGGGTTACCCGTCTCGACCCTGGGAACTTCGTCTCAGAGTTTGGGCCCAGGATGCTGGGGGTCGGGGTGGGGTGAGGTAGAGGAGGGAGCTGTGGGAAGAGCGAGAGGGGGCTGACTGGAAAAGAAGGCACAATCCCATCCCACACACATGATGCCTAAGGTCACCCATTGAGCAACCGGAACGTGACAACTCCTTGCTATTGCTGCCGAGAAGCGACGCCCTGAGCTCTTGTGCCCACGGCGGGCCTGGCCATCCCCTCTAAGCAGCAGCGATGCCATCTCAGGTCAGAGCAGGAGTTTGGGGTCCCGGGGCCGGACCGTCACTCTAACCGTCTCCCTAACCCTTACACCGGGGCCCGTGCTGGACCGCGGAGAGACTCTGGGTCTGACCTTGGAGGGCAGAGAGCTCAGAACTCTCCAGGCTCCCGTGCCATCCAGAAAGCCCGTGAAGTAACTGACCTCCACCCAGGATGGGGCCAGATGAAGCCACGTGCATGTGTCCAGCCCAGGACGTGGTGCCATAAATGTGAGATCCCCCCCACCCCCCAGCCCCTCTCCACGTGGGAAGGGCTTTGTGGGCCAGAGAGCGCTGGGGCGCAGAGCTTCCTGGTGAAAACACGGTCTGTGTTCGGAGTTGGGACTCAGGTGGGAGTCTCTTTGTAAGTCGAGATCATCCCAAAGTTACTCAGCCTCCCCAAGCCCCGGCGAGTCCTCTCCTGGAGACGGAGGGGGATCGTTTCTGTCCCATTCAAAGGATCAAAAGACAGCAACGTACTTGGCACAGCCCGGCCCAAGCCACACACGGATGCGCCCACGGGTGCTGCCGGACGGGGCTTCCCTGACCCGATGCTGGGGGTAAGGGCTGCACCTCCGAGGCTCAGATGCGGTCTGGGGGGCCTGCCCTTCACAGGCCGGCGAGAGAGGCCTGTCTGAAGGGAGGCACAGCCCGGGGGACCCCTGGGTTTGGGGAAAAATGGGGATAAGGGCCATGCCCTGCCCTGTTCCCTCTCCCTGCACTTGAACCCTGATCCCTGGCCTTGGGGCACAACCGGAAAGATGGTTACAGAGAGCCGGGGAGGCACGCAGGAAGTGCCCGGGCACAGGAGGGCACGCATAGCGAGGCCACGCAGTCATTTGGCCAGACTTGAAAGCAAGCGAGATGAAGCTGAGGGTCTGAGGCTGAGGGAGCTCATCCCACTCCCCCCACCCCAGCCCCTGCACCCCCTGCACCTCCTGCACCCCCCCCCAAGGCAGAGCCACTTCCCAGGACGTGATGCCCCTCTGCCCGCTGCCCTGGCCTCTAGCACCCCTGATGGAGGGTCTGAGGGGGCAGGAACCCCTGCTGGGGTGCCAGGGCAGAGATGGACAGAGAGGTCTACTGCCTTCCAGCTCTCCGAGTGCCAACTGGCAGCCAGAATTCACCGCTGAACTTTGGACCCATCCTAAACCCCCCTCCCCTGTCCCCCCAGCTCCCCCCACAGGCTGGTCCCCGGTCAGAGCTGGCAGCTAGGGGCACAGGGCGCCCCACGGGCAGGGGGAGGAATGGAGGAGCCAAAGAAGAAGAGAACTTACTTGTTGCGGTGGCGGCAGCTTCCCGGCGGCACTGATGCTAACTTCTGGGGTGTCCCCTAGCGGCGGGGACCAGGAGGGGGGTCTGCAGGCCGGGCCATCACCACAGCCCGGGGCGCTGCCTGAGCCTCTCCCTGCCCGGTCCTGCTGGCAGAGGTTCCCAAGCCATCCTGTCCCTTCCCGGCCAGCCCCTCGGTCACTCTCTCCACCGGCGAGGGACTGGAGGCTTCTCTCTCTCTCTCTCTGTCCCCTCCCTCTCTCCCTCCCTCCCTCCACCCTCTCTCCCCGGCTCTCCTCCCCTCCTGCCTCCTGTACAAACGGACTTCTGAGTAACAACCGATTTAAAGGGGCCACAGGCACTGCAGGGGGTGGGGCTGGAGGATGGGGACCGGTTCCCACGTGACCAGGGGATACCGGCAGCGGCTCTGAGTGGCTCGGGACCTGCAGGGTGGAGGGAGAACCCGAGGGGCGGGCCACCTCCCTCTCCCCCATCCCCTCCTCCCGGCTGCACTCACGGGGGCACTGGGTGTGCCCTGCTCCTGCGGACGCCCACGGCGGAGGTCCTCTGCGCCCATGTGTACATGTGTGTGCACGTGTGTGCATGTGTGCGCGCGTGCCCGCAGGTGCATGTGTGTGGTCGCGAGTGCATGCATGAGCGGTGGAGCAGACAGAGAGGGACGGCCCGGGGTCTGGGAGGGGCTCGGAGAGAAAGATTGGAAAGCGCAGGTGCGTTTCTTTAACTGGAACCCGAGCCGCAGGGAGAATCCCCTCGGGGAAGTCCGGGAGACACAGCTCTGGCTCTGGCTCTCGCGGGTGGAGCCGGGGTCTGGGGCGCCCCAGCGGGAGGGAGAGGGGCGGGTCCGGAGACAGGAAGCAGGGTTGCTGGTGCCCGCTGGGCTCTCTGCCCACCCCCTGGCCTGGCCGCTCTCCCCAGCGACAGGTGGCCCGAGGCTGGGCCGGAATAGCGGGAAAGGCTCCCTCCCCGCTCAGCTCCGCTCCGGGCACCGGGAGTGCTCCCCGAATGCCCAGCGGCCGGGGCGGGGCCGCTCCCTCCATCCGGATTCCTGCCGCGGCCAGGAGAGGGGAAGCAAGCATTTTTTTTTTTTCATGAATTTGAGCTGCGTAGCGGCTGCCAGCCCGGCCAAGAGACAGGCTTCTCCAGGGACTGGTGCTCTGGGGTGGCCCTTCCTGGCCACTGGTGCTCCCTAGGGCCCTGCTCTGCCTGTCGCCAACTTTCTGGGTTCAGCGCCCCTGAGTGTGTCTCCCCTGGGTGGGGAGGTGTGGGGGAGGGGAGGGCAGGCCCAGCTGATGCAGCCTGTGAGACCAGTGTCCCCAGAGCCAAGGCTGCACCAGGCAGGGGCTAGGACGGTCTCTCTCTCTCTCTCTCTCTCTCTCTCTCTCTCTCTCTCTCTCTCTGCTGTGGCCCAGCACCCAGCACAGGTGTTTCATGAATATTTATGGGGTGGACACTGTCCACAACAAGAAAAGGCGGGTGAAGATCCCAGGGGACAGATGCTGGTCGCTGGGATGGTGCACCGAGCCTGCCCTCTCTGAGAGCACAGCAGCCGCCTCCAGCCACAGGGAGGGCCGGGCTGGCTCAGGGTGCCACCTCAGGGCTCCTCTTGCTGTCCCCCCAGACCAGAGTGGATGGAAAAGGGGGGGGCCATACTACACCTGCAACACTCAGAGACGGAAAGCAACCACGCAGGATGGTCTGAACACAGAGGTCCCCAGCTATAAGCAGATCGTGGCGGGGAGTCCAGCCCGGGGCCCGTAGCTTCCTGGGCAAGGATCAAGCTTTGCCGGAAGGGAGCGGTGATCGCCCTGTGCAGCTAACGTATCAGACCGCTGCATCTCAGCGAAACCCCCTTTTCCAGACCCCCTAAGTCCCCCCCCCCACACACACACTCCGCACCACCACTGGCACCAGCGCAGAGACCACAGCGCCCTCACTGCTCTCTCCTTCCTGAATGCCATCGCCACCTGCTGTCCGTTAACCATTAACTGGCCCCACACCCACGGGTGTAAAAGAAGGATGGGTTCTCCCTTTTGCCTTTTTACCTGATTTCCCCACTTTGCTTTCTCCCCGCCCCCTTAACCCACCACCTGTAGATACCATGTCACCCCCCGCCACGCCCCCCAATATCTCCTCCTTTGATTCACATGGATAAAATAAGCCGTAAAACTGCCATTCTCCCGGGCATATTTTCAATCCGTGGAGACGGTGTTTCCAAGCAGATGTTGTCAGTTTGGCTCAAGTAAGCTCATACAAACTCTCTCTGGGTTCGGAGACGCCTTATGTTGTGGGGACCAGCGAGCACACAGCCCCCTGCCCAGGCACCCTCCCCGGAACGAGGGTGAGGCTCTGTCAGGGTGTGCCTCCTCCCCCCTCCCCCCCCACTCCCTCTCTCCGTAGAGGGCTTTTTTTAAAAAATATATATATTTTATTGATATTTTACAGAGAGGAAGGGAGAGAGATAGAGAGCTAGAAACATCGACCAGCTGCCTCCTGCACACCCCCTACTGGAGATGTGCCCGCAACCAAGGTCCATGCCCCTGACGGGAATCGAACCTGGGACCCCCTCAGTCCGCAGACCGACGCTCTATCCACTGAGCCAAACCGGTTCCGGCATGTAGAGGGCTTTTTGGATTGCTCAGGGTGGCTGGCATAGGTTCTGACGACCCAGGATGCCTATTAGTCCCCTCGGGGGCTGTAGCCTGTTTTCCGGCTCATCCATTGCACGTTGATCGGCTGCTTTAACACTCTGAGAAGGTTCTTGGTTTCTTAATTTCCCCAGTTCTTGGGAGTGGGCGGTGGCTGTGCAGCTACGTGGTCAGTGAGACGCACACTGCTCACATTTCTGAGCCTATGAGGCGCTCTTTCCTGGGGCGACAGTGACTTTGGGTTTAGCATAAAGGTCATGGCCTTTCTTCTGCCCTGATATTTTTTTTTGGGGGGGGGGAGGGTGGAGAGGGGGGAGGAGCTGGCTTTGAAGCACAAGGGAGGGTGGTCCATAAATGTCATTCTCACAGTGATGGGACCTTCGACCGGGAGACGGGATGCCTGGGTCCCCAGTTCTTGGTCTAGACCTGAACAAAGAGAACCATGGGGGTTCTAGTCCTGACTGGTTCTTGCAAAGGAAGATGAGCCTTAACTTTGCCACGCTCACGTGTCCCAAAGAGCACAGGTGACCTCTGAGGGTAGGGGGACGCGATGAAGAACTACTGGGCTCTTGGAGGATGCTGCTGGCCCTTCCTTGTCCGCGAACTGACCAGGAAGTGTGGAAGGCGACGGGGTAGGATGGTGGGTTCTCGGGTCAGCACAAAGCCCTGCTCTGTCCACCCTCTGCCTCTCCTACCTTCCCTCACGGAGCCAGAGATGCGTTCCCAATTAAGTTTCCTCTGTGCTAGGACACACACAGGAAATCGTTTTCCCCTCCTATTTATAGACATCCACTTGCATCTGTGAGGCTCCTAATGTCTCATACGTCTTTCCAGCCAGCTAGAAGATTAGTTGAAAGGCTTTGCTGAGTTACACTCCAGAGCCCGAATGAAAACTCTTCTAAGACAAGTGCTTTCAGTATTTTCTCGCCTGTCAGGAGAATCCCCTCCCCCCGAGTACTTGTGCGTGTTAAGAAGTCCAGGTACAAACAGCAGATGAGAGTCAATTAATAACTATCAGCTTGGAATGTGTAAGGGTACAAAAAGGTGTGAGGAGAGCATAGCCAATAACGGTGCCTTTATCACTCAGCTTGTAAAACAGAGCCCGGCATTGCTTGGTCCTCTCCTCCCTCCCTCCGGAGAAAGTCAGCGAGTTACCTGGTTCCCGTGTTTCTCTCTCTCATGATTTCTTTATGCTAAAAACCACACACACACACACACACACACACACACACAATTGGTGAATATTGACCACTTTTTTAAAAAGTATGTTCACATCCACAGACTTTTTAAAAATATATTTTTTATTGATATTTTACAGAGAGGAAGGGAGAGGGATAGAGAGCTAGAAACTATGAGAGAGAAACATCGACCAGCTGCCTCTTGCACGCCCCCTACCGGGGATGTGCCGGCAACCAAGGTACATGCCCTTGACCGGAATCGAACCTGGGACCCTTCAGTCCGCAGACCGACTCTCTATCCACTGAGCCACACCGGTTTCGGCTCCACAGACTTTTTTAATTGATTCACGAAGGCTGCTCTGTTTGAGATGCTTTGATGGGTGCGGTGGGGAAAACTAAAAAGTGGAAGGTTGGGCTTTGATCTAAAATGGCTTGCATCCTAATGGGGAGGGTCCGCCCAGGTGCAGGAGAAGTTAGCCGACAAATTCACAACCGGGGATTTTAATTCGTAGGTGGTAATTGGATGGCCTGGTGGCGGAGAACAAATAAATAATAATAACAACGCCGCCGGCAAGGCTGGGCGAGTGGGAGCTGGGGGCTGGTGCTGACTGCAGCGAGAAGGGACATAAAGCGAGCCAGGACGTCAGGGTGGGGCTTGAGTATGAGGATTGGTGTGTGCGAAAAGGCCCCGAGAGGCAAAGAGGTTGGCTCGGGGAGCAAGGGAAGGTGAAGTGCAGGCAGGCCCTGATTAGCCGAGTGCCTACCACTGTGTGCGGAGCTCTGCAAAGTGCACCACGGAAAGTAAAAGCTTTTTTTCATCTTTCCAGAACCCCGGGGAGGGTGGTAGTACCCTCCCCATTTCTCAGATAAGAAAACCGAGGCGCACACAAGCAAAGAGTCCTCACCTTGGCACATTTCTTTTTAAAAACTATGTATTTTATTGATTTTTTTTTTTTACAGAGAGGAGGGGAGAGGGATAGAGAGCTAGAAACATCGATGAGAGAGAAACATCGATCAGCTGCCCTCTGCAAACCCCCCCCCCCACTGGGGATGTGCCTGCAACCAAGGTGCATGCCCTTGATGGGAATCGAACCTGGGACCCTTCAGTCCGCAGGCCGACGCTCTGTCTACTGAGCCAGGGCTGGCACATTTCTTCATAGTGAATTTCAGAATCCAGTTTTGTGAGATGGCGGCTACATTTCTCACTGTTGGGGGCTGCACGGTGTGTCCCCATCCCTACCCCCACCCCCAGCTAATCCTCAGACTCAGATGCTGGAGCCTGTACCCCTTGGGCCTGGGAATAGGGCTGTATTTAGAAGCAGGGCCTTCTAAGGTGATTACGTTAAAATAAGGCTATTGTGATAGGCCTTACTCCAATTTGATTCATGGCTTTTTTTTCTTTTTTTAGAAAAATAAATTGGACACACAGAGAGATGCTGGAATGCGTGCACACTGAAGCGGGACCACGTGGGGACCCAGTGGGAGGTGGCCAAGGAGAGCAACCTCAGGAGAAACAAAACCTGCCGACACCTTGGACTTGGGCTTCCAGCCAGTGTACCAGACTCGTCTATTACTATTTACATAGTAGCGTTTACCTAATGAGGACGTGCTCAGCAGAGCAGAGGGTAAGAAAGGTGTGCCCACAGTTCCTGCCGACCACACACCCAGGAAAGCCAAGGGAAGCAGAGCCAAGGAAAAAGAACCAACACTGGTCAGGTCACCCAGAGGTCATCAGTGTTGCCGGATGTGTTACACACGCTTCCGGATAGATACCCATCCCACCCATCAGGTGAGGATACCCAAGCCACCTTTCTTTTTATAAACTTTTTTTTTTATTGATTTCAGAGAGGAAGGGAGAGGGTGAGAGAGAGACAGAAACATCAGTGATGAGAAAGAATCATCGATTGGCTGCCTCCTGCACGCCCCACCCTGGGGATCGAGCCCATATCCCAGGCATGCGCCCTGACTGGGAATGGAACCATGACCTCCTGGTTCATGGGTCTACGCTCAATCACTGAGCCATGCCCGGCCAGACCCCAAACCATTTTTTTAAACTTAATTTCATTGATTTCTGACATCAGCACCAATAGCTTTGGCTTTCCTAAAGCAAGCTTCCCATTCCTGAATTCCCCTATGAGTGACTCCAGGCCCGGGTGCCCGAGAGAGACATGTACCACAGCTGGCTGCACAGCCGAGTTTACTGGATCCGCACCTGTGTTTTAGTAGGCGGGGCACTCCGTGGCTAGAAGACTGCGTTATTATTGCACCTCTAGGGGAAAATGATTTTTTTCTTCCCACTCCATAAAGAGAGATATTCGAAAATAAGGAGATAAGCGATGTCATCCCTTCCTAAGTTTATTGCTGAAGATCTCACTTCATTCTGTTTTGTGGAAAACTCCCTAGAAATGCTGTCTGGCAAGCACTGGCCCTTCCCTGGCACCGTTTCCACAAGTGGCCAACACCACCATCTAGTGGTGGAGATGTCTCACTAGGAGGCTTGCATTGCAGGGGTGGGCAAACGTATGTAGGTTTACAGGTGTAACACAAATGAATGATATAATAATTAAGAAATAGTAACACAAGAATAAACCCTCTGGTTTCATGTACTACAAACTGTACACCCACCGTTGCCCACCACCCCTGTATTTACTCATTCATTCGTTTTTACCTTTAGGTTTTGTTTTAGCAAATTATGCATAGATCCAAAGCACCACATTGTTCTAACGGTCCAGGGGTTGGCAAACTCATTAGTCAACAGAGCCAAATATCAACAGCACGAGGATGGAAATTTCTTTTGAGAGCCAGATTTCTAATAACTTCTTCTAATGTCACTTCTTCAAAATAGAGTCACCCAGGCCGTGGTATTTTGTGGAAGAGCCACACTCAAGGGGCCAAAGAGCCGCATGTGGCTCACGAGCCGCGGTTTGCTGACCACGGTTCTAACCAGTTTGATAGGAACAGTCAGGTCTCCTCTTGTCCCCTCTCCCAATCCCCAGGGCTACGACGTTCACCTCTTTGGGCTGTTTTTTCCCACCTTGGTTTTACCACCTATCCCTAGATGCCACACTTGTGGTAACACTTCCAGATGCTTCCATTTTAGAGATGATCACTGAAGATGGGAACTTAGCTCTCTTCCCTCCCTAACCCTCCACACGTGTGCACCCTTCCCATTTCCCATTCTCCTGCTTTAGTTGGATAAATATTCAGGTTTAACATGATTTTGTCTACAAAATTCTATTCATAGCCGGTCCATGCGGTCAAACCAGACTACCTTTTCTGTCCCCCACAACTTTGTTATTCCCCTGGAGTCACTCCTTTTCTTGGGTTTATGTTCTCAGTTTCCTTTGCTCTCATCACCAATCTGAATAAAAAAAAATTTCTGACCATTTCTGTCTCCTCCCAAGATGTCCAGGTAGGTCAGGTGTCCCATGCACTTCCTGTCTAGGAGGAATTGCTCCTGGAGCCTTGTCCTCCCCCTGGGTCTGGAGAGGTGGTCCTCCCTGCTGGGACACAGCCAGCCTCCCGGCCTCTCTTTCCCTTCACCTCTCTTCTGTGTCCCTGTCCGTGTGTCTCCTGTGAGTTTCTTTCCTGGTTTACTCTCTGCCTTTGAAGGAACACATCCTACAGTTGTGTCTTGGGAAGGAGAGCATGCAAGGTAACTTTTTTCTCCCCCACCTCTGCAACTTCGCATATCTGAATCTATCTTTTCTTCTTGATTGACACCGTGACTGGGTATAGAATTCTAAATCAGGCATCATTTTCCTTCAGAATGCTAAAGGGATGTCTTCATATCCACCATCACCCCCCCTCACACACACTTTTTGGACATGTTGAAGATGTCCGAAGCCCGTTTCATTCATTCCTTGTCCTTGTATATGTCCCCTTTGTCCTTTCTGAAAATGAGCAGGGTCTCCTGTTTGCCTGGAATGTCACTGTGGTGTGACTTGGGGAGGACTATGTATGTCCATTGTGCTGGGTCTTAGATAGGCATTCCCATCATTGCCTTTCCTTCTGGCTAAATTTTCTTTGCTAATTTCCTTCCTCTTACTTTCTCTATTTGCTTGTTCTAGAATTACTGTCACCTAGATGTTGAACCTCAGAGATCTCTTATTTCCTTACCTTTTTAAAAAATATCAATTTCATCTTTTAATTCTTGCTCTATGTTCTGGAAGCTTTTCTCAACTTTTCCCTTCATTCCTTCCATTGAAATTTTTGGTTTTGCCATATATATTTTACTTGCTAAGAGCCCCCATTTTTATTCCCCTAAAGTTCATTTATTAGGATTTTTGGTAGCACTTTTCCGTTTGAAGCTTTCTTCTCCTTGCACAGTCTCTGTTCCCTCAAAGACACTTTTTTTTTTTTTTCATGTGAGTCTGTGTTGGCTGCTCAGATATCTGGTAAAGAAATGCTTCTAGCCTGGCTGGCGTGGCTCAGTGGTTGAGGGTCGACCCATGAACCAGGAGGTCACGGTTCCATGCCCGGTCAGGGCACATGCCCAGGTTGTGGGATTGACCCCAGGTGGGGGGGGGTGTGCAGGAGGCAGCAAATCAATGATTCTCTCTCATTATTGATGTTTCTGTCTCTCTCTCCCCCTCTCCTTTCTGTAGAGAGCAGCTACAGGTTCAAACCTCAGCCTAATGAGAGGGCACAGTCCTCTTGTGGCAAAGCCACGTGCAAGTCCCAGCTTGGAGGGCAGGGCCACAATTACGGCCAGAGGCTATCGTTGTAAGCTTGAACCTATGGTCCGAACACGTGACCCCACGTGCCTGAGTGCTGTGGGCTTGATAGAGCTCAGGTGCAGGTGATTGAGTAGACTCAAAACCCACGAGAACTTGGTAACCACGCTCTTACTTTGTCTCGTGGAATCTGCTATAAAGTAAAGACACGGCTTGTAGCCCGTGGCATTGTTGCTAGCTCTCCATTGGAGAGGACAGCGTTCCCACCGAGACCCGCTTTCATTCTCTTGTCTGTCTTTTCTCCGTCCTTCACCGCCCCCACTCAGGGTCACCGAACCTGGCTGAGCCGGTGAGGCACAGAAAGGCACCCGGCGTGGGGCTGCGTATGCCATGGCCGTGCCGACCCGCCACACCTTTCCTCTCTGAAAAAAAAAAAAATGCCTCTGCTTTTGCTTTCTTCGGAAATCCCAGTAAAATAACCCTCCTGTGAAGAGAAAGCTCTGGGCCTGAGGATGGAGCTTGAACAGCATCAGAGCCCCTCATGGGAGATACTCTGGGCCACTTCGTTGCAGGGGCCCCTGTTAGCAGTCTCCCCCCCCCCTTTTTTTTGGGGGGGGGGTAGGGTAGTCAGGTTTCTCAGGGACAGCTCCCCCAACCTCCTGTTGGAGGGTCAAGTCCTGACTGCTCACCTGTGGGTTCAAGTAGCAGAAGAGACTTGGGGGCCCCGGCATCTATGGATATGTGTGTACTTAGCCCTCCTTTTGCGGGGACTAAGGGATAAGCCAGGGGTGGGCAAACTTTTTGACTCGAGGGCCACCGTGGGTTCTTACACTGGACCGGAGGGCCGGAACAAAAGCCACCTGACCATGCTGGCACTCTCATCTTGGGCTGCTGGTGGAGGAGCGGAGGGGAGAGCAAGAGAACCCTCCGCTCTTTCGGCTCCGCGGGCCAGATAGAACAGCCGAACGGGCTGGATCCGGCCCAGGGGCCGCAGTTTGCCCATGGCTGGGATAAGCCAATTCTTAAGGGCGCTGTGTGTCCCTCCAAGCGGAGGCTCTCTGCTTTGCCCTCACCAGAGAATGAATCTCAAGTCTTGTGCTAGGAGGGGCCGGGAGATGTTTCTTGCCTGGGCTGAGTCGGGGAAAAAGATCTAGACGTCTAACTACTGTCTTTCCTAAATGGACCCACCTGACCTGCCTTCTCTCAGCTGCTTTGTTCACCCCCCACCCCACCCCCATCCCCCGCCCTCCGCCCCAGAGAGAGACAAAGCTGCAGATAGCTCAGGCTTTGGGGATTCTGAGGTGTGAACTGTGCTGGTTCCTGCTTCTCCTCTTTCCCGTGCAAGCGTAGGATGCATCTGATTTTCCAAAAATGTTGCTATCGTCTCCTGTCCAGTTCTCCTTACCCTTGAGGGTTCATGCCTGTTTTAAAGACGGATATCTTCTTGGGATTGCAGATGAAAGCAAAAGCAGGAGCATTTTTTTAGCACACCTTCTTTATACTCAAGTCATTCACTTGTAATCATCCATCTGCAGACATTGGTTGACCCCTTTGCTTGGCAGCAGGCCCCGTGCCAGGCTCTGGATGTGCGGGGGGATGAGTAACGCCGTGACCCCGGCCTGCCAGGGCGCCTGCCCTTGTGGGAGCAGCTAGATGAATGGGTACACAAGCGTCCAGAGAAAGGGCACCTAGCTAAGGGGGACGGGAGGGGGTCACACCAGCTGTCCTTCAAGAGACCCCAGAAGGGGACACAGCCTCACGTGTGCCAAGGGCCCCCCTTTGCAAATCCAGTCACCTGGCTTCACGCAGGAAGGAAGTCCCAGGAGCCGGCATGAAAGCCGAGCTTCCTGATGCCTGGATGAGAATGCTCACTCGTTCATTTCCGGGGAGCGCTGTGTGCTGGGAAGGAGAACCCCACCATGGCTCGGTCAGCATGCTTCCCCACGGGGGGGAGGAGAGGGTGGGAAGCCGCCACCATGATGGGAACATGGCTGGTCGGACCCGGACCGGGCAAAGGGCATGGGATGTAGACTGACTGGGTGGTTAGTGGCCTTGGCTGTTGAACAAGAAGGAAGGCCGTGCTCCACGGGCTGAAATCCTGAGGTCTGTTGACAATACCTTTGCCTAGAACGGGGGCGGGCAAACTTTTTGACCCGAGGGCCACCATGGGTTCTTACACTGGACCGGAGGGCCGGCACAAAAGCAACCTGGCCATGCTGGCACTCTCCTCTTGGGCTGCTGGTGAAGGAGCGGAGGGGAGAGCAAGAGAACCCTCTGGCCAAAACCGGTTTGGCTCAGTGGTAGAGCGTCGGTCTGCGGACTGAAGGGTCCCGGGTTCGATTCCGGTCAAGGGCATGCACATTGGTTGCGGTCACATCCCCGGTGGGGGGTGTGCAAGAGGCAGCTGGTTGGTGTTTCTCTCTCATCAACGTTTCTAGCTCTCTATCTCCCTTCCTCTCTATAAAATATCAATAAAATAAATATTAAAAAAAAATTTTTTTAAAAAGAGAACCCTCTGCTCTTTCGGCTCCGTGGGCCGGATAGAACAGCCGAACGGGCCGGATCCGGCCCGAGGACCGTAGTTTGCCCACGGCTGGCCTAGAACGTGCCTGATTCACAGCGCACACCTGGGCCGCTGTTCCTGCAGGTATTCCGGCTCAGGCTTTGCATGAGGACCCAGCGGGCTTGGGCTCTGTCCAGAGGGGGTTCGGACTCTGTCCTCCCTGCACTTCCCCCACCCCCTCTCCCAGGACACAGCCCCTCAGCCCCTCAGCCCCTTGGTGGCCCCTCTGGCCCAGTGACATTTCTCCAGGGGGGGGGGTGGTGGGTTCCGAACGAGAGGCCCTCAATCTGTGTGATGGTGGGCACACCTGCTAGGGCGGTGGTTGGCAAACCGCGGCCCTCAAGGCACCTGCGGCTCTTTGGCCCCTTGAGTGTGGCTCTTCCACAAAACACCACGGCCTGGGCGAGTCTATGTTGAAGAAGTGGCGTTAGAAGAAGTTGAAGTTCAAAACATGCGGCTCTCCAAAGAAAGTTCAGCCGTTGTGCTGTTGATATTTGGCGCTGCTGGCCAATGAGTTTGCCGACCCCGGTGCTGGGGGACTGAATCACCCGAGCTCTGTGGGGCTCCGGTGGGTTATCGGCAAAGACCACCCGCCCCCTTTGGTAGTGACGTTAGAACAAGCTGAGCAGCCGAAACCGGTGTGGCTCAGTGGACAGAGCGTCGGCCTGCGGACTGAAAGGTCCCAGGTTCGATTCCGGTCAAGGGCATGTACCTTGGTTGCGGGCACATCCCCAGTAGGGGGTGTGCAGGAGGCAGCTGGTCGATGTTTCTCTCTCATCGATGTTTCTAGTTCTCTATCCCTCTCCCTTCTTCTCTGCAGAAAATAGAAAATATATATATATTAAAAAAAAAAAAGAACATGCTGAGCAGTTGTCCCCTTGCATCCGGAGAACATGCCAGAACCTTGCCCCCGGGTCCTTTTGCAAAAGGGAGGAATCAAGCCCCAAGGCTGTTGGTGGGAGTGGGCGGCTGGGCGTTTTCTCCTGTGCTGAGGACCTGCGGGGGCCAGGACGGGGTGGGCACAGGCACGGAGGGGTGGGTGAGATCAGGAGCAGGGGGAGGGTTGCGTGCATGGGGGTGGGGAGCAGGAAGAGCCCATGTCCCTATCACGTCCGCTTTGATCACAGGGCGGCCGGGGTAACGAGGATAATAACCCGGGGGACCCCTAATAACCCGACCCCCATCCTGAGGCCGGGCCATCCCTAGCCCTCCTCTGCAGCGGCTTTCCCTTGTGGAAAGGACCCGGGAGGCAAATGTTCACCCAAGTGTTCCGCAGAGGATGAGGCCCATAAAGGGAGGCTACAATGGGGGTGCGGCTGCCTCCCGCGCGCCCCACACTGGGGACTGAACCCGCAACCCGGGCATGCGCCCTGCCCGGGAATCGAACTGTGACCTCCTGGTTCGTAGGTCGATGCTTAACCACCGAGCCACACCGGCCGGGCTAATTAGTCTAATTTGTCCTTGCTCAGAAAGGACGCCGAGGCTCAGAGATGCCGCATAACCGCCCCAGCAGCGCCCTGCTAGGAAGTGGCAAAGCCCTTCCAAACCTAGACTTTCTGATTCCAAGGTCAGTGTTTTTCCTACTCCCCAAAGAGCTCCCTGAGACGGTCACCTTGAAGTTTGGGGACCTTATTCCAAAGCGGTTTTCCTCCCCCGAATGAGATCCTCATTCTAGCACCCAAAGACACAGTGGGGGCCCAGGAGAGAGGGGGGGGATCTGCTGGGAAGCCAGGGGGACCCACTCTTTGGAACCCACATTTTAGATGTTCTGGGAGGGCCTGGGGTTCGTGGTCCGCACTTCAGGGACCATGGGTCCTGAGGACTGTGCCACAGCGTCAGGTGGTGAGATGCAGGGCCGGTGGCATCCGTCAACGTGGCTGAAAAGGCACCAACTTCAAGGTCACGGGACTGGCCGGGGGCACTGCGCCTTGTCATTGCAGAAGCTGGCGATTTCCAGAGCTGGGGCTTGCGCTCCCCGAGTCAGGAAGTTGACCCTTATGAATGCGTGAGCCCGGGCCCAAGTCCCTGCCAGGCACCTCCCTGCACCAGGGGAATTTGTTGCCTGCCCCCCCCCCCCCCCCGTCCCCTGAGAATTCTATGAGTGCAGAGGGTGACCAGTCGGGGACGTGGGAACGTGTCTGTCTGGACTTCTGATGTGACAGGGGCACGTGTGAGCCACTGAGACTGTAGAACAACGTGTGAGGGACACTGGTGTGAGAAACCAGGGGCGCTGCGATGTAGAACTGGGGTCCCCCGGGCCCTGCCCTCCGGCTTTCCAACCTCCCAGCATGACCCTCTGGGCCTCCGTCCAGCCAGGGCCCCACCCCAGACCAGCTCCCGGCAGAGGGGTGTGGAGAGCAGGCATCTGAGCATCCTTCCTTCTCTGCCCTGCTGTCCTGGCTTGAACGGCCCTCTGCAGGATTCCAGAGAGCCAGGCTGGGCTTGCACGAGGGAGGGGGAGGGGGCTCCTCCATGAGTCCTATCCTTAATCTTTAACAAAGAATCCTGTGAGCCCTAACCGGTTTGCTCAATGGTTAGAGCACCAGCCTGCGGTCTGAAAGGTCCCGGGTTCGATCCCGGTCAAGGGCATGTACCTTGGTTGCAGGCACATCCCCAGTGGGGGGTGTGCAGGAGGCAGCTGATCGATGTTTCTCCCTCTCTCTTCCTCTCTGTAAAAAATCAATTAAAAATATTTTTTTAATTAAAAAAAGAGAATCCTGCAAGGTTTTCCTAGGTTTTCTCCCCCAATTATTTCATCTGCTACAATATTTTTAATTTCCAAGTGCTCTTTCTTGTTCTTAGAATCTTTTTTCCCCTCCCCAGCGTCCTGTTCTTATTTCATAATCTGCAAGATAGCCTTTCTCTCAGGAGGTAAGGGTGGGTTTTCAGGATGTATTTTTACTCCCTGCTTTGCCTCGGTCACTCCAAATTCCCTTTCTGGTTTGTCTTGGTTGTTCCCCCCGAGTTGTAGGGTGGGGAACGTCTGGCCCTGGGGCCGTATCAGGCCTTAGGGGTGCGTGAATGACATGTTTGACCAGATGTAGCAGGCTCATTTTTAACGTTGGTCATTGTGTGTGGCCTGAGAATGATGCAGTAATGATCCCAATGGCCCTTGGCAGAAAGAAAAAAAAAGGGTCCCCACCCCTCCGCACCTTAGCTTACTGTCTGATGGCCTTTGGAAGCTGCGAGGGGAAAAGGGAGGCTGTGTCTGATCCCGCAGGCGAGGTGATGCCCAGGCCCCAGTGCCCGAGGTCTTTCCTCTCAGCTGTTGCGTTTTCCACGTGAGAAGCCCCCACCCTTCGCCCGCGTGGCCGCCCTCAGGCCCCTGGGCGCTGCGTGGAGGTGGAGGGAGGGGGTTTGGGTCTCCTCTCTGGGCCGCAGATTCCACACCACCCCCTTCACAAAGCCACACGCTGTTTGCTGAAATGTGGTAGCCCCTCCTGAGACACACAGGCACCTCCAAAGGCCTCCTGTGTATCCACGCTGCGCCTGCTGGGAAGTTAGTCACCATAAGGATGTCTCTGAAATGCTTGGCTTGGCTCAGTGGATAGAGCGTCAGCCTGTGGACTGAAGGGTACTGGGTTCGATTCCGGCCAGGGGCCACATGCCTGAGTTTTCGTCTCAGTCCCCAGTGGGGGGCCTGCAGGAGGCAGCTGATCCACGTTTCTCTCTCATCATTGATGTTTCTATCTCTCTCTCCATCTTCCTTCCCCGGTGCTTGGAGGCTGGTGGCCCCAGCAGGGCTAGCACAGAGCCCAGGAGGCAAGAGGATGCAGGTGCCCGCTGCCAGGGCTCCCTGCGGCACAGCAGAGGCCGGGGGGAGCGGCAGGTGGGCGTGGCGGGAGCAGAATGGCTCCATGAAGACCCTGGGCCGGGGGAGACACTGAGGCACTGAGTCCTGTTGGTTTGGGCGAAGGCGCAGGGTCCCACCAGGTGGAATGTCTTCCCTTGCACATCAGGAGCAGCAGGGTGCCTCTGGGAGAAAGGGCGCATCAGCCCAGCCCTCCCCGTCGCTTAGCAACGGCCTCTTTCCCTTTCCCAGCAGGTCCCAAAGGGCTGTTGGAAGGTGGGGAGGCGAGGGGTGGGACTGAGGTAAGATGCCTACCCGTTCTGCGTAATAACTGGACGTCGGGCCCCTTGTGCTGCTGCTGGTGCCTGCCTTGCAAATGAATGAGGCGCTTAAGAAAACATTCATTTTCCTCAACAGGGGTTTGTTCCCAAGTCTCTGAGAATTGATGTTTACCTACAGGAGGCATGGGCTTGTGTGTGTGTGTGTGTGTGTGTGTGTGTGTGTGTGTGTGTATTTCCAGGCCTCTGGAGGATAAGTGGGTGAATGGAGGGTGAACCCACAACTCAAGCACAGAAGTCGGCCTCCCCGCCCCCCGCCCCAATCCCTCTGGAAATTGGGTGGGGAAAGCCCTTTTCCGTGATTGTCCTGTGAGACCCCAATGCTTCTCCTGCTGAAGCCTCTGAGAGCTCCCAGCCATTGGAACAGCCTGGGGACCAGGGCCTCGGAGACGCAGATACCAAGCTGGGCAGGAGCCTGTGGAGCAGGGGTGGGCAAACTTTTTGAGTCGAGGGCCACCATGGGTTCTTAAACTAGACCGGAGGGCCGGCACAAAAGCAACCTGACCATGCTGGCACTCTCATCTTGGGCTGCTGGTGAAGGAGCGGAGGGGAGAGCAAGAGAACCCTCCGCTCTTTCAGCTCTGCGGGCCGGATAGAACAGCTGAAGGGCCAGATCCGGCCTGCAGGCCGTAGTTTGCCCATGGCTGCAGTAGAGCCACCACTGGTGATCCAAGGGAGGGGAGGGATGGTTGACACATCTACCCCTCCCCCCCTGCAGAGTTCACACATCCTTGGGGTCAAGTCAACTTGGGGTTGAACACACACAATACAAGATACAGATGATACAGTATAGAACTGTAGCCCTGAAACCTAGATCATTTTATTAACCAATGTCACCCCAATAAATTCAATGAATAATATAATAAAAGAAAACACTTCTTTTCATAAGAACATGAAAAATAACAACTTAAAAATAACTAACAAAGTTAGCACAAAATTTGTATCCTGAACATTGAAAAAAAGAAAATCCTTTTCCCGTGTAATTATGCACTTGTTTCCACTTGCTCCTTCCAGTAGGAATCATGCCGCATTGATTCTGTGCAATCAGGGGCGTCAGAGCCACTGGCCACACCCCTGAGCCCAGGGGACACTCTGCAGCCCTCCTGCTCTCCCCACCCCGTGGGCTCCGGTAGATGGGACACCTGGTACCATCTTGTGTGGCCATCAGTGGAGGAGACGGACAGTGAAGGGATGTGTGGCCTGTTCGCATCCACCCCCTGTTCCTCCCTGAGCACAGAAGGGCAGCTTCCTTAGGAGACTGTTTTCTGATGCTCTGGTGCAGCGGTCGGCAAACTCATGAGTCCACAGAGCCAAATACCAACATGACAACAATTGAAATGTCTTTTGAGAGCCAGATTTTTTAAGCTTAAACTTCTTCAAACGCCACTTCTTCAAAATAGACTCGCCCAGGCCATGGTATTTTGTGGAAGAGCCACACTCAAGGGGCCAAAGAGCCGCAGTTTGCCTACCACAGCTGGTGGTACCTGTTGGGGTATGTGTGAGTGAGATAAGACTTCCTCTTCCTCAGTGTAAGAGGGAGAGAGAGAACACCAAGGCATCGAGTGGGAAGGAGGAGAGAAAGCTGCTATGTGGGGTACGTTGGTTTTCACGAATGTGTACTCAATGCCAAGTGTGTGCCAAGGGCCTCACATACATGATCTCACTCCCACCGCAGGCCTCTGCAGGTGAGAGGCTAGGGACTTGTCCTCGGGTGACATGGTTGGTGTTGCAGAGCCTGGATCCCCCTCTGTTTTGTGTTCCAGTCTCGGCTCCTGAGCCCTCCATTGTGCTGGGATCAGGGGGACAGCTGAATGGCTAACGGACAGTCAGGTCAGCCTGACCCACGGCCACAGAATGAGTCACGGAGCAGAAGAAACTCTTGGAGGGACTCCGTGGGGATCCCCAACGGCCTCACGTGGGAGCATGTAGCCCGGGTGCATGGTGGCTCAACTTCACACGGTCAGCCTGAGCCAACTGGGCTTCTGCTTCCAAGTCAGGGCTCCATCAACAATCCCTCTTAATTAGCTCCCCCCACATACACCCTCCCAGCTCAACACCTCTGGTGCATCTAGCCCGGTTTACTGCCACGCCCACTCCTGTTGGATCCGGTTCCTAAGTAAACTGTGTTCTTTGAGAGCCGCTGCATACAGATGAGTAGGCAGCCAGTCTGAGCTGACCCACAGGCTCATAAAAACCAACGGGGCCTCGGGCACCCTCGCCCGGGACACCCGATTTCTCGGATCAAAGGTGCAAGGGCCTGCTCACATCGCGGATCCAGCTGCTTTCTTGGGGACCAAGACATTGAGGTTTTGTCTCCATATTCACTCACGCAGCCCATGAGGTAAGGAGGCGAAATGCCTCGGTGCCCCTTTGTAGAAAGAAGGAGTTAATTCCGGTGGAAATGTAGCCCCCTTTCTACCATCTCAAATGGAAGCATCCCCAGGGGGGTAAAGGTGTGGCTTTCGCTCTCTCAAGGGATGCTCTGGATCAGGGGTGGGCAAACTTTCTGACTTGAGAGCCACCATGGGTTCTTAAACTGGACCGGAGGGCCGGAACAAAAGCAACCTGTCCATGCTGGCACTCTCATCTTGGGCTGCTGGTGAAGGAGTGGAGGGGAGAGCAAGAGAACCCTCCGCTCTTTCGGCTCCGCGGGCCGGATAGAACAGCTGAACAGGCCAGATCTGGCCCGTGGGCCGTAGTTTGCCCACGGCTGCTCTGGATGCTCTGGTCCCTTGTGGGTTATGAGCCGTGAGCTTCCTCTTCCAGCCCTGAGCTGAAGGGCCCTTCAAGCCTCTGGTTGCCTTATGCCTGGCACCAGCTCCTCTCTTCTTGGTGGTACACGGGTGTGTAGGTAGAGCATCTATCCCTGCTGGCATCTCCCGTTGCTGCAAGACCTTGAATAACAGCGGAACCTCTCCCAGGCCTTTTCCATGGGTGAGGGGGAGGGTACAGGTGTCAGTGCGGTCTACTAGAGAAAAGGCTTAAAACTCACCTGGGCGCAAGGTATTAGTAAGACATTTCACTGTCCCCCATCAAAATGCCCGTCCTTCGTTTTGGGTGATGCTGCGTGATGCCCTGTGCATGCATTTGGACTTCCCAACCTTTGCTCAGCCCCTTGAATCCTGCAGGGACAGCGAATGCCACTGTTCTGTGCCCTGCTTGGTGTGAGCCCCAGAAGGAGCAGGCTGGGGGCCTCGTTCTCCCAACATCTCTGTCTTGTGGGTTCTGTGACTAGTAGTTCAAAAGAACTGTGTCTATATTGCGAATGGTAAGCTGAAGGGGAAAATGTGTGTGTGTGTTTTCCCTTGAGTGGGGCATCCAGAATGGAGCGGGACATAGTGACTGTGGCAAGGAGGCCGTGGTAGGTGAGGACGTACCCAGCCTGGCAGTGGGTGCCCTTCAGACATGAGCGCAGTCTGGGTTGTCCTACACTGCCTTGTTCTGTGAAAAGGAGCTGCACTAAGTCCACTAAGTTCCCCCAGGAATGAGAGGGTAGGGGCATCTGGGAAGGGATGAGCCAGCAGCAGAGCTTTTTTTTTGGGGGGGGGGACGGGGGTATAGGGATGAACTAGCAAAGAAGCACAGTGGGTGGGTCGCTAGTGGGTGTTCTGGGAGCGCTGGCTGTTCGTGGCACTTGGTGAAAAGTAGGTGATGCGCTATGATTGCCAAGCTTGCTCTGCTCCGCGGAGCTCAGACCCGGGGTTTCTCATGCACACCCCCGTCGTTGGTTCAGCAGTTCGTTGTCTTCGCTAGGTTACTAGGTCACCTGAACCTTTCACAGCTCAGTGGGTCCCCAGGAGTTCCACTCTGACTCCAATGCTTTGCCTTTTTCCCCGTCCGCTGGCCCCCACCGACCCCAGGTTTCCTAACTCCTCAGGGTTCCCACTGGATGCCTTACGTGTCTCAGTGGTTTGATTCTGAGTTTGAGCCAACATCCAATCCTCCTGGTTCTACCAGTTAAGATGCTAATGATGACTACTGTCTTTCTTCTCTTCCTGATTATCCTTCCGTTGATGTTACTATTATTCATACAGGGGTTTTCCTTCATTTTTTCTTTCAACCAACTTATAACGAGCATCCACTGTGTTTTGGGGACTGCTCTAGGTCCTGGGCCATGGTAGAAGAGCCCCTCATCTTCCTGGCAGTTACAGGTTAGGGGGAATGTTCGGGAAACAGGTTCTGACCCTGGCAGGGTAAACGCCGTGATGCATGGGGACAGTTACACTGCAATGTAGTCATGATGGCATCATTGCACTCACAGGAAAGATGTCCTCTGTTGTCTACAGCTGACCTCATGGAAGTCTGATCCTAAAATCTCAGAGCAGGCAGGATGCAGCCTGGTGGGGGCAGGAGGCAGGGCATTCCAGAACAAACAAATGGCATTTACAAAAACACAAAGGCACGAGAGAGTGCGACATGTACAGAGAATACCAAGCTGGTGTGGCTGGGTGGGAGGCATGGAGAAGGGTGAAGAGAGAGGAGACAGGAGAAGCTGAAGAGCAAGGCCACGCCATGAAGGACCTTGTGTGGGAAGCTAAGGAACTTGGGCAGTGTCTTGGTGGTAGCGGGGAACCGGGTAAGGTCATATTTTTACAAGGTTGCTTTGTCTGCAAAGCACAAGGTAGACCATTGCTGGGGAAGCCAAAAAGGAGATTGCTAGGAGGCAGAACACACAGGATCCAGTGGCAGACTGGCTGCTGGATACCCGAGAGTGGAGTGACCTCATTCAGGAAGCTTCTCCAAAGTCCAAGGGATGAGCAAACTTTGAATGGGAAAGAGCCTTTTCTCTACATTAACCCGGTCCTCCTCCCCCATATCCACCATGGCCTCTTGGTCACAGTGAGATGAGTAGACGGCCCCCGGATGTTACGGGGAGTCAGGGATTGTGTGGGGGCAGTGAGCTGGTTTTTCAGCTGCCTCCTCCTCAGAAACAAGCCCACGGCCTCTTGCTTTTCTGCACCTTTGAAACGCATGCATATCGGGGGAGAAGGAGCGTTTTTCTTTTTTTAAATCCTCACCTGAGGATATTTTTCCGTTGATTTTTTAGGGAGAGTGGAAGAGAGAGGGAAAGACCGAGAGAAACATGGATGTGAGAGAAACACATCAATTGGTTACCTCCTGCATGCGCCCTGGGAGAAGCCTGCAACCCAGGTATGTGCCCTTGACTGGAATCAAACCCAGCACCCTTTGGTCCTCACTCTGATGCTCTATCCACTGAACCAAACCAGCTAGGGCAGAAGGGGCATTTTCCGCACAGTGCTCATGCGTCTCTCCCCCCTGAGTGCCTAGGTCTCAGATGAGGCTGAGGGTCTCAGCATCTCTGTCCATATGGCGCCCCTCCCGGCGCACTGGGGCAGCCCTGGACTGAGGAAGCTGAGCCAAGTCCCACAGGCAGAAAGAGGCAGCGCTGGGCCGCACACTTGCCTCTGTCAGACCCCAGTGCCCTCCACACATCCCTCCTCCTTCCCCTTGGCAGGTGTGGCAAGAGGCCTTACAATGTTAAATGCGGTCACGCACTTCAGAATAACTGGAAAAGCCAGCACTTTGGGGTTTAGTTTCTGACCTACTTCAGAGGGGCCACGTTAGCCATATCGCTGATAGCACTAGAGGGCCGAGAAGACAGAACGCCAGAATACGCGTTGCGTGGCTAGCTCAAGTCGCTGTGAGTGCATTTGTTGGCACAAAAAGCAAAGTGTGCTCAATAATTAATCGAGGGTGGTTGACCACAGCAATCAGCTCTAAAGACTCCTGTTTCCCACCTCGCTCTTCTCCACGGCCGTTGGGCATTTTCCGAAGTGGGGGTGATGGGCCGCTTGAGAAGTGGGTTGAGAGAAAGCCATCTGTATACACTTGGGGGCCACTAAGATCATGCTGATTTTACAGGGTGCGGAAAAGGAAGTATAGAACTGTGTCCTGATCGGGTAGCTCAGTGATGGAGCATCGGCCCACCGAAGGGTCTCGGGTTTGATTTCCAGTCAAGGGCATGTTCCCAGTTCCTGTTTGGGGTGTGGTGGTGGTGGTGGTGGCAACCAATCCATGTGTCTCTCTCTCATCGGTGTTCCTCTATCTCTCTCCCTTCCCCCCTCCCCTTCTACTCTCTCTAAAAATCATTGGGAAAAATATATTTGGGTGAGGATTAAAAAAAAAAAAAGTAAGAAATAAAAACAAAAAACAAAAAAACAAAAAACAAAGAAAGCACAGAATGGCGATGACTCAGTGTAGAGCTGAAAGGGAGAAGGCCCGACACCTTCCCAGCCCGCTGTCTCCTGGAATATGCATGGCTCACAAATAATAGGAACTCCTTTCTAGATGGCAGAAAGCGGTTGGCTGGATTATGTCGCTCATAGATCTTCCTGAGCAAGCAGGGAGTGTGTGGGCATTGGGAACACAAAACAGGATACAAACGAACGCCTTCCCCTAAAAAAAAGGGATGAGGGGAAAATCAGAGTGGAGATAGACAGGAAGGAGACACCTAGAAAAGTGAACCAGAAACAAACAAACAAACAAACAAACAACAAACCAGGTCAAAGGGGTCACTGGAATTGGTTCTTTGCCGGGTTTATTATAAAGGACGTCCAGAGGTTGAATGTCGCCGTCCTGGCCATTACCTTGTCAGAATGCATGAGCACACACCGGGAGAGATGCCCATACACACGGGACTCCCTGGTCCTCTTGGAAGAGAGCAGCAGAAAGCAGCAAGAACACATTCAGTGGGCCCCCTCAGGGCTGTTGGGAACCCAAAGGTGCTGCACCCCGAGCAGCGGCTCCCCGAAAACTCTTACAGAGGGCTCAGCCTCTCCGTAGAAAACCCAACCCAACATCACCCCGTGAAAACGCAGAGCACGGGGGTTCCTCTTCAGCAGTCATTCTAAGGGCTCCTCAAGACCAGCTCTCACCCATTGCACAGACGGAGGGACCGAGGCCTAGACGAGGGCCATGACTTGCTCTAGGTCCCCAGGAAAGATAGAAATTCACCCAGCATCGTTTCGGAGCAATCACTCAACGAAGACTGTTATTTTTCTAAATCCGTTCCCCAGTGTGCGCACGCGCGTGCCCCCTCCTGCCATGCTCCGTCCTGCAGTGACCATGCCTGGTAAACGCTGTTTCTGGTTGGACGCATGTCGCCCACCTCCCCCTCTGGGAGCAGGTGCCTTTGATGCCCTGGGAAAGTACGAGCCTCCGAAGTTCAAGTCCTTTCGAAGGTCCTGATGCCCTTGACCCTTCCTCCCTCCCTCCCTCTCTTCCAAGTGCACAGGCACACCCGTGTGCCTTGGCTGGCATTCAGGAACTGTGTCCACCTGGGTCTGTGCACACGCCACTTGTCCCCGGGGAGCAGATTCAGATGGGAAACACAGCCCCGGTGAAGGCGGCAGGTTAATGCAGTCTCTGCCATTAGAACAGCCCGCTCTCTCAGGTGACTGCCCCTAGGGGAAGACCCATGCTTCGCTGCCCTTGATTAAGTTGTTGGTCACTTGCTGGCTCGATCCAGCTTGGCTCTTTGTCCTTGAAGAGTTCCATGGAACTGGGAATGTATGAGTAACTGTTGTTTAGCTTCTGAAGGGAGAGGACTCCCTGAAACTTCACCCCTTGGAGCCCAAGGCCAGCGATGAGGTGTTTGGAGAGAGAAGCATGGTCCCAGTCCCCGATCCGGGCCGGAAGGCACATTGGACCACTGATGGGTCCTCCAATGCCGCCAGGGAGGTGGGCCGCTGGTGAATTACACGTGGTGTAGAGAGGGCTTGAGTCGGATTCAGAGATAAGTCATAGAGGCACTTAGAAAACCGTGGGGGAAACCCCAGGCTGGGCTAAAGTGTGAAGACACAGTCCCTACTCTACGGAAGTCTCCGTCTCACTGGGAGAACAGGCGGGAGTGATAAGTACATTCTACCTGATGGATTTCTCTGACCCAGTCTGTTTCCCAGGCGGCCCCAGCGGGATGAGGAGAGAAGGATCGTCTTTCCTCCCACCTCCTCCTTCCCTGGAGATGGGGAGGAGAAGGGGAGTCCCGAGAGCCCTCCCCCAGAAGAAGGCTCCCCTGGGCCAGGTCTGCGAGTCCTTTGTCCACATCCACCCTGTGAGGCCTCAAGGTTTCCTTCCCATCGGTACGCACACTCCCCACGGCCAAGGCCCACAGGGGTGAAGTGGGGGGAGGGAGGGGAATGTGTGGACAGGATTCGGAGTTTATTACCCTTCCTGCTCATACACTCGTGCCTTTGGCTGGTGGTGTACAGCCTGAGGTGGGTTTGCACAGGCAAGGATGCTTCTGTGAGTGTCCTGTGATGCTGAGGAAAGGGGTGAGGAGAGGGGTGAGGGGGGGGGGCAGAGGAGTGGTCCAGCCCAGCCTGGCACTGGGAGAGACCTGACGGGGGAGGCCAGCGCTTGCTCAGGGCGAGGAGCAGCCCAATCCTTCCCACGGTCTGACTGCAGGGACCGTGCAGGGAAGCAGGAAACGGGCATCCCTCCTGGGCCTACGTGGCTCTCTGACCATGAAGGGCTGGCTTCCTCATGCTTGCTGAAGACAGGAGGGCGGGAGAGGCAAATCTGAGCGTGGGCTTGGGGTTGGACGTGGGAGAAGCTGGGCCTGCAGAGGTGTGGAGAGGCAGGGGCAGGGGCGGAGGGAAAGGGAGTCAGCTGTGCGCACGTTGGCTGCCCAGACTGGGAACCTGTGCGCAGTCGGTAGACAGAACGGTGCTGGCTTTGACTCCAGGGCTGCCTCGCCCTGACATGGAGTTAACAGAAGTAACCCCAGGCATTGTGCATAGCATGCGTTAGATTTAATCAAACATTTTTATTGATTTCAGAAAGGAAAGGAGAGGGGAAGATAGAAACATCAACACTGAGGGAGGCTCTTTGTTTTTATTTTGGAATTTTATTTATTTATTTATTTATTTATTTAGATATTATATGCGTACATAGCTTACCATTGCCCCGCCCCCCCCACCTCCCATTCATGCCCTCCCTCCCCAGAGTTCTGTGTTCGTTGATTGTACTTATATTCATGCATACCAGTCCTTCGGTTGTTCTCTTATCTCCCCCCAGGTCTCTTTTCCCTCCCCACTGTCATTTGACAATCTGCTTGTTTTATGGTGACTATCTCAGGACTACATGAATAGAATCCGCTCCTCCTCGGGTTCACACCGCCCCTCCCCCCGGGTCCAACTGCTTCCCTTGGGACACACGGCTCACCCGGGGCACACGGCCCCCTGGGACACACGGCTCACCCGGGACACCCTGAACGAGGCTCTTTGATCAGCTGCCTCCTACACACCCCACACTGGAGATCAAGCCACAACCTGGGCATGTGCCCTGACTGGGAATCCAACCCTGACCTCCTGGTTCATCGGTTGATGCTCAACCACTGAGCCACGCCGGCCGGGCTCTTTTGGCTTTTCAAACAATTCCAGGCAGGCCCAGCAACATGGCCCCCCAGATCCCAAATCCCTGCCCCAGGGGAGGGCCTGCAAGGGCTCGGTCCATGGACTGGTCAGTGGGGAGCCCGCCCAGGCTGGCGAGGGGGCAGGGTCAGAGCTTAATCCCTCTCTCCACTTGCCTGAGAGCCTGCCCTCTCTCACCTTGGCATTGCCGCCTGCACCATCAGGGCCACCCAGTGCCCTTCTACTCACTGATGCTTTTCAAGGTCACCCTCGTTACTGTGGCTTTCCTTATCACAATCTAGAATCACCCTGTTTATTTGGTTCCTTTTGATTATCTGTCTTGCTCTCTCCGCCTCCCTGAATAGCAAGCAATCTTGTTAATGCTGTGTCCCCAGCTCTGAGCACAGAGCCCAGCGGGTGACAGACTCTCCATAAATATTTATTGACAGAAGGACAACAAGGAGGGAAAGAGCGAGGGATGCAGAACCAGGGATGGGGAGGGGGTTTGAGAGGTGGGGAGGTTGAGACCTGTCCTTTCTCTCAGCCTTCCTGCCAAAGGAAGGTCGGAACTCACCCATCCACCCGCCAACTCTTTAGGGACACGTGGTAGAAAGGCCCAGCATCCCTTGGGTTTCCCCTCCCAGCTGTGCCTCATCATATAAGCCACCAGACCTCTGTAAGCCCATGCCCTCCCTCGCTCTCCATTTTGCTCTCTGTTTTACCCTCCGTGTCCTTTGGAACAGCCCAACGGGCGGGATCTGGCCCGCGGGCCGTAGTTTGCCCACGGCTGATTTATTGGCAGAAGGTGCAGGCAGACTTGCTGATGGAAAACAACCAGGACCGAATCCAGGTTGCATTTAGAAGGGCTGGTGGTGGCCCTTCCCGAGCCGAGGACGGCCTTGCGCTCCACAAACTAAAGATCACACACGCTGTAGGAAGTGCTCAGAAGGAAATTAAGAGGGTGCTAAGAGAACGTTTTCAGAGAAGGCATTGCAACCCAGGATGTGCTGTCCTGGGGTGCCAGGGGTTGGGGGCCCCTCTCGCACCTGCCCAGAGCTCCTGGGGCCCGAACTCCTGCTCCCAGGCCTTAGAGAAAGGATTGTGCCGCGTCTCTCAAGCCCTGCGCTCCAGCTGGCCCTGGGTCTGGAAGGCTGGGCACGCTAACCTCCCAGGAAATGCAGTCGGTCTGGCACAATCGGATCTTCGTGGTCTAATCGAATCTCATTGTTTTATGAGCAATCTTCTTCTCCCTGATCCTCAGCCTTGCCCCCACCTTTGTTAATTTTCCCCTAGCAACCAGATAAACAAAGACCTCTCTCTCTGGGCTTCATGGTCACCCAAAGTGCTCCTTGCACATCCCCTCTATAGCTACCTGGAGTCGTGGTTCCCTCCCCTCCTCCCCCCACCTCTGCACAGGGTCTAGGGGGAGAGCTAGGAAAGACTGGGGTAGGCAGGCAGAGGCTGCTTTCCAAGGCCTGGCATCTGCCCGGGTGGATGCTACGCCCCTCGCTGCACCTCCTCTGCAGCTCAGGAAGGCACTTCCGAGGTTGCCCTGGTCTGGTGGGAGAGCCAGCTGCCTGCTCAAATCCAGACCCGAGAGTTCACATTTCCCCCAAATGCCAGCTCATCCATCTGGGCTCGTCAGCCCCGCTAAGCTGCTGTATGGAGGGGTCTGCTGGACCTGAGCTGGGGGGGTCTGCTGGACCTGTCTCCGTGCTGGGAAGCAGGTACTATCTCCGTGTTTCCGTTGTGATGGACAGCAGCCAGGTTCCGAGAAGCAGAGCTGTTTCTCCTGTGGGCCAGTGGAAGGAGTTGGGTTTAAAGCTACTTCCACCTTACAGCCTGTCCCTTCTCTGCCCCCAGGACACCTGTGAGCCCCTCCTTGGCTCTGCCAGCCCCACTGCTGGCCTTTGGTGGTGACGTTCTCTTGGTCAGCACTGCCCGCAATGCAGACCCCACACCCTCAGTGTCCAGGGGCCAGCATTCTGGTCTCCTCTCCTCTCCTCACCTCTCCTCTCCTCTCCTCTCCTCTCCTCTCTTCTCCTCTCCTCTCCTCTCCTCTCCTCTCCCCTCCCCTCCCCAGCCCAGAGGGACCATGCCAGGCCCAAAGGGGGGAAAATGGTACGGTTGCCCAGCCAGTACCATTGCTCAGTGGTTGAGCATCGACCTGTGAACCAGCAGGTCACGGGTTCGATTCCCAGTCAGGGCACATGTCCAGGTTGCTGGCTATGTAGGGTGCATGTACAGGGCGGAAGATCAATGATTCTCTCTCATCAATGATGTTTCTATCTCTCTCTCTCCTTCTCCCTTCCTCTCTGAAATCAATAAAAATATATTTAACACACACACAGAAAAAGAACATGGGTACAGCTGCTGGGAGTATGGAAAGAAGAAAAGTGAAACAGGTGTGGGCAGAACAGCAAGACAGACACATCCCCCCGCCCCGTCCCCCTCAGCCCGAGGCCCCCCAAAAGCAAACATAACTCACCATGAGCTCCAGGGTCCTGTCGGCTCGCTAACGTCTCATAGTGGCTTTCAGTTTGTTCTGTTTTCCAGGCTAATCGATTATATTGGGGAGGGAGCTCCGTGGGATGCAGGCGGCCTGCTCAGTCACGCACCACCAGCGGCAGAGCTGGAATTCGAGCCAGACTTGCCCACGTGCCCAGGCCAGACTGCGGGGCGCCTGCACGCATTCCCCAGGTAGACAGGCCTCGGTGCCTTTAGAAGGAATTAGTGCCACAGAGGACAGGGCTGGATTTCTGTTTCAGCCCCAAGCCATTAG
This sequence comes from Vespertilio murinus, assembly GCA_963924515.1. NCBI lineage: Eukaryota > Metazoa > Chordata > Mammalia > Chiroptera > Vespertilionidae > Vespertilio > Vespertilio murinus. Next base: position 16,544,606 of record OZ004720.1, on the reverse strand, counting down.
TTACTTAATAAGGTCTGGGCCTGCTTCCGATGGCATGTATGAATCCCATGAGGCTCTGTTTAAGAGGGGCCATTGAACAGAGAGATTGGGGATGTGGGGAGGGAGGCTTGTTACATTCTGTCTTGCTCTTGCTAGTGGCCCTGGTTTAGAAGCATGCTAGCCCTGCCTTCCGGAAAGGGCCAAACCCTGAGAACACACAGTGGGTGGTTTTCTTTCTTCCCTGGAGGAGTTCTGACTACGGACTCCACATAGCTCTCTGCCCAGCTGCCTGCCACTGAGGCTTCCTGCCCCTCATCTCTCCTGTGCTTGGGGGGCAGAGGGAGTTGGTGATATGGGGGCATGTGAGGTTTGAAATGGTCCCATGGGATCTGGCTTATCTTCGAGGTAGTGGGGAGACTCAGAGAGAGAAGAACTGGATGATTGACATCACCTGACCCAGGAATAAAAAAAGGGCTGTGGGCAAGGAACACAATGCTAGAAAAAAATTAAGACATGTACTTAAGGGAGGAGAGAGAGAGAGAGAGAGAGAGAGAGAGAGAGAGAGAGAGAGAATGAATGAAATTGAGTTCCCACAGGAGGAAGAGCGAATGTGGGCGGTCAAGAGGAGGCTACGTGCAGCGGGGTGGGGTCAAGACCACATGAATGCCCTCCTGCCTGCCTCAGGGCATTCTATAGATAATCTGTGACCCTAAGGGTCTGCTATGCTTTGGGGAACCGCTGACCTGGCTCCCAAGCACTTGACTTTAGCTTGGCCTGTGGCCCTGGAGGGAAGAGGTCAGAGTGGGCAGAGCTGAGATGGGGCTTCACCCTGGAGCTACCAGCTCAGGCTCACATTGAGCATGGTTCTCCCCTTGGAACTCAGTGCGGGTGGATGGTGGGAAGTGTCCACGCTCCGCTCACTGGCTCCGGCCATCACTCCCTGGTCAGGTGGGAAGAAGAATGTCTCCCGCAATGCTGAGAGAGGAGACGACTCTGCCCCATATGCTAGCTTCTGTTTAAGAGTGAGGACAAGAAAAAAAGAAAGAAAGAAAGAAAGAAAGAAAGAAAGAAAGAAAGAAAGAAAGAAATGCTTTCTGTACCCAAGGCTTGTGTATCCAAGAAAATTATTTTGGTGGTGGTGCCTCTAGTATCACAGTGGCCACTGGTTACAGGAGGGAGGTGCCAAGTGCAGCTGAGGCCCCAGCAAGGGCCTAGGGTTGTCCTTCTGGCTGGTGCTGGAGGGAGAAGTAGAAAGGGAAGAGAAGGAAAGGAGGACTTAAGATGGGAAGAAGAGGGATGAGGATGGAGCACGGGGGGGGGGGGGGGGGTTGCTGACTCTCTTCTGTGCAGCAGGCAACTTTACATGGGCACTTTTTTCCGCACCGGCTGTATTGAGATACTAGTAATTCCCATGCCGTAAACCCACCCATTTCAGTGCACAATACTGATCCATTAGCATTTTCACAAAGTTGCACAACCATCACCACAATTAGCATTAGAATATTTGCATCATCTCAAAAAGCAACACCCATACCCATTAGCACTCCTTCCCTGGGTTGTTTCGTCCCTCCCTCACACCTTGGCAACCACCGGTATATCTTTCTTTCCCGATGGATTTGGCTACGGTAGGCCTTTGTACAAAAGGTGTAATCCGATGCCTGGCTTCTTTCACTTAGCGCAAGGTGTTTAAGGTCTTCCACGCTGAGCACTCCTTTCGTATGGCCAAATAACATCCCATTGTATCTCCAGGGAGTCCCCCCAAAATGCATACACACTTTAACAGCTGATCACCCACTTAATTTCGAAAATGAACTCTATGTCAATGAACACTGAATTTATAATCCTTCAATGTGCATTTACATTTTGGGGGCCTGTGTATACCTCATTTTATATCTCGGCTCATCAGTTGATGGCCACTTGCTTTGTTTCCGCTCTGGGGCTATTCCTGCATGAATAATGCTGCTGTGAACATTTGCGTATAATTTTTTTAATGCATGTTCCATTTAATTGTCATCACAACTGGGTATTGTGATCACCAACTTATTATGGAAAAACTGCAGCTCCGAGGGGCTGAGCAACATTTTTCAGATGGGAAAACCTTCTTTTGATTTTATTAGGACAGAAAGCCAAATCAGGGGAAATAACGTGGAATTTAGCGTCACGCTCTCCAGGTCATGATACACACGGCTGAGTCAAAAGATGACAGGAATGAGGGAAAGTGCGTCACTGGTCTGCTGAAGGCTCCGCTCGCCTTCTCTGGGGATCTGGGTCTCAGGGAGGGCCTGCGTTGGCCCTGACCCGAGGTGGCTCTAAGGTCTGGAGTTGGGGGCCCCCTTGTCCTGCTCACCCTCCTGATTCAGTGGCAGACAAGAGCACTGGTAAATAGCAGCTCCAAACAGTTGCTGGAGTCACTGGCCAGCCTCTTGAGGAGCCAGGTGACAAGGCTCTGCAGCGGCACCCCATTCTGAGGAGGGCATCCTGGGTGAGCTCTGCCCGCTGACAAGAGGCGCCCCTTATGGGACCCAGCTCGGCTCCAGGCTGGCTCTGTGGCATGGAACCACAGGGTGACCGAGACTCCTGGCTCTGCTCCCCACGCCTCCGGGGCTTTCTCAGAAAGCACTTGGACATGGGAGAGTGGGGGACGTGCCGCCCCATTAATGCACCTGTAAGGCTCGGCAGGACCCGAGCCAACGCTGGTAATCATTGACCCTCAGAACCCCCGGGGCAGAGCAGGAGAACCGGCAGGAACACCGGCTTCCTGGCTAATCCGCTGCCCGGGCTTGGTCATGGAACCCTGCCCTTCCTGGGACCTTTCTGGGAAGTGACTGCAGCCTGGACACTGGTGGGGAGCAGCCCAAGTTCAAGGCACCTCAGAGGATGACGTGATTGGATCCTTCATGCAATGCACGGCTGGAGCTTGAAGGAGACATTGGGGGGTATTCCTGAAGGTGTTAATAGCTTGATCACTCACCTCCATGTCCAAGGACTGTCTCGAGTCTTTCTGCCCATCTGTAAGATAGAGATGAAGGTTCCCATTTTTTTTCAGATAAAGAAATGGGCTCACTGAGCCTTAGCTGATTTGGCTCAGTGGACAGAGCATCGGCCTGCGGACTGAAGGGTCCGGGGTTCAATCCCAGTCAAGGGCATATGCCCAGGTTTCAGCCTCGATTCCCAGTAGAGGGTGTGTAGGAGATAACCAATCAATGATTCTCTCTCCTCATTGATGTTTCTCTCTCTCTTTCTCCCTCTCCTTTCCTGTTTGTAATCAATAAAATATTTTTCAAGCCAGGGCGATCTCTAGAAGCTTCCAAAGTAAGCACAGAGCTCAACAGAACAACATCTGCAGCTGCCTCCTCTGCTGCTTCCCAATTCCTTAAAGCATCATTACCGTTGGTGAACTCTTTCTAGCATTTGGAGGCCCTTCTCATGCCATCAGGGTCCGTGACCTTCTCTTCCAATATGCACCCTTGGATCTAATCCAGTTGATTCTGTGCCCTCTCCACGGGGTCCTCACCCTTTTGTTCATGCTCTTCCTTGTCTCTGGAAACCCATCTCCTCTCCACTAATCTAGACCTTTCCGGTTCAGTGTCTAAAAGAGGTCTGGTCCTTTGCCAGCTCTTGACCTCCTATGATCCCTCCACTGAGTAAGAAAACATATGGAAAGTCGCCGTTCCTGTTGCATAGTTGTAGGTCCAGAGTAAGTGTTTGCCTTCCCTCCACATTGCTTATTAACTACTCTGAGTATGCCAGCTGGCTTAAAAAGCAAGGGCTTCTCAGGCCCATATATATTCTTCTAGATCTTTTGCTCTTTTGACTTTCTGCTTTGTGACCTCTGCACATTGCTTACCTTCTCTGAATCTCAGCCCCCCACCTCCTAGGGTTGCTGGGAAAATGAAATACCTTAATGCATGTAGGAGATTTTGCACTTGTGTCTAGCTCACGCTGTTGGCTCTCAGGGGTGTGTGATTTCACAGCTCCAGGGGATGCCGTTTGTACTGTGCTCTAGGGGGCGCTGGTCTGCTGTTGCTGGGAGCAGGGTACTGATGCTCTCCAAGGCATTTTTCATTGTCATTTCACACTCTCTAGAGACTTTTCTCAGCCATCATCTTTCTCTTCATTCATTTTAAGCTGTACGTTTTCATTTTTTGCCTTCTCTTATCCTAACTCTGGCTCGGTCTGATGTAGAACTCCTGAAGCTTAGAAGAGAAGAATTCTTAAGGAGTCTTTGGAATAGAAGCGTAGTAGATCCAACTCTGTGAGTGTCTCGTGGCTTTTAGGGCTCCCTCACTCTGCCCTCACCACCCCAGGGATGTGCTGCTCTCTCTTTAAAACTCGGAATCAGGCAGAGACAAAGTACCCCCTTTTGGTCCTTGTTTGCATAACTAGCATTTGCTAGTTACTTTTAGAAACAGTGATAAAGAACAATAGAAAAGCAATATTGAAAATACACACAGAGTAAGCGTCATCTTCTAAGGCTCAGGTTTCTGACTCCACAGCAAAGGCTGGCAAGACCCTACAGATATCTAGCTTGGGCCCAGCTTCACCAGCTCCCAGGATGCACTATTGGGAACATCACACCTCCTGTCACTTCCTGTTGGGATCCAATACAGGTGCCATGAAGAGATACAGGGCTCTGTGGTGAGAGTATAATCATCTCAAAATGACCAACGGTCCTGGGAGACAAGTTAGCTAGATAGAATTTAAGAACTGAACTTGAAAATTTTAAGTCATTTTAATGATTTTTTTTTGTATTTAAATTTGGTTGTTTCCTTGATTCTTTACACTCTGATACAAAAGCAAACATACCAAAGTATGTACACATGTGTGTGTGACTTCTGGAAGCAATGGAATGAAATTGGTTCTCGCCAGCTGGCGTGTAAAATGGCTTTGAGGAACCATGGGGAACCTCACTGAGAGAGTATTAGAAAGCACTGCAATAGAATTTGGGCTGGTTTTAGGGGATTTGGGTAATATTTAAGGAAGCAATACTTTGCCCTGGGTTACATGTCAGGAGGTAGGGGTAATTCTATGATTATGCTACTAAATCTCATTATCTAGAAGGAGAGAAGCTTGGTGTGAAGCCATAGCCATTATTGGTGAAGACACGGCGATCCACTCATTATAACCAGAATGACAATTTTTGTTGTTTTGATGGGTTAGAAAATGTTCATGTTTTGTCGGTGTTCAGATGTGATTGTGGAGTGGTCTTTCTGATGTTGATGTTCTGTGAGAGTGAGTTCAACAGGAGGACACCAAGACTGAGTGAGGGTGCCAGGCCAGCTCCCTGATGCCAGAGCTGCTTTCTTCTCCTTTCAGTGGGCATTTGTATTTTATCAGTGCTGCCGTCAAATTTCTAGTTAATGTCTATGTAAGAGAAGAACAGCATTGCCCTGCGTACCACGCCTCTGTTTAGCCTTGCCAACCATAATTCCTCCCTCTCTCCTGTTTCACCTCTCCAAGAGAAGGCTTCTGCCTGATTATAGACGACTGCTTTCTATAAACATGTTTGCCATTCCCAGGTCTTCTGTTCCACACTGGGCAGCTGGGCGCTGATACCACAGACATGGATGAATTGTCACAACCTTGGTCACTTTCTCTTAGAAGCCTTTCCTTCATTTGGCTGTCATCGCCACTGCCCATGTGACTCTGCATACCAGACACTAAATGGCCTGGGTCAGTGACTCCTGGTTACACTGCTCCCCAAGCTTCAATTTCTGAATTAATAACAGTTGCTACTATTGATTGTACAATCTCTGTGTTTTAGGAATTTTACATACACGATTGCATTGAAAACACACCTTTGAAAGTATGATAGCCATTTCACAGGTGAGGAAACTGAGGCTCAGTAAGGCTAAGTGGCTTGATCAGGCCATCTGGTCATTAAGGGATAGAACTGGGGTTCAAATCCATGTCTGTGAGTCCTCAAGCTGGAGTGCCTTCCATTATTCCATGCCGCCTTTGGTTATGGCCTATGCTATGAACACCCTGGACCAGGTCTCCCATCTACTGTTAGTCCAGTGGATGGCCCACCTCTGTAGTTATCCAGCCAATGCTACTGGACCAGCTGGCTCCGGAGAACACAGTGTGCCCTGGGAGAGCACCAACACCATAGACCTTGTGATTCCCTGGCTCTTGTTCCCAAGCTCACTTCTCTGGACAGAGCCAGGTGCCCAGGAAGGCCTGTGTGGCATCCCCACCATGGACACAGAAGATGTAGGGCTCTATGGTGGAGAGGGCATGAGCAGACACTCAAGCCAAAGGTGGACTATTCCTAAAGTGGATTCTCCAATCTAGGCTGGCAGAGCCCCGAGGTCCAGATGCCCCTTTACATGCCCATGAGGCCAGGAAAAATTGTTTACACTGGCTTTGCCAAGTTTTATTTAAGAACCCAGGCTGACCCCAAGTGAGCTGCCTGATAGTGCAGAAGGCATCAGAAATAACTTCTCTCGGAATTGCCAAGCAAATGGGACATGACGCCTTCTGCCAACCATAGGTTCCAGATATTAAAATGGTAGTTCAGGGGAGGGTGGGGGCAGTTGGCTAAGATGACTGAGGCTCCTCAGGACTCTGAGGGTTTGGTCAGCTGGGTGGCCATCCTCCAGCAGTGTTAGACCGTTTTCATAGAAAACAGGAAGTCCTCCATGTCAGGGGCACCTGTTTGCGCTCCTGGCAAAGATGTGTTGAAGAGTATTGGCTCGGCACCCAGCCTGTTGGGCCTCCTCTTTGGTGGCTGCTTTTAAAACCCTGTTCCCAACCTTTTAAGATGGCAAACCTGCTGTACTGTGGTTATCGACGTACTCAACCTGGAGCAGGCAACTGTTACCATCTTGGTTTCCTAGTCTAGCACCAGGTACATGGCAGATGCTCAATAAGTAGAGTGTTTGCTCAGTTATGTTGGTTAAGAAGGCACAGGACCTAGCTGAAACCGGTTTGGCTCAGTGGATAGAGCATTGGCCTGCGGACTAAGGGGTCCCAGGTTTGGTTCCAGTCAAGGGTATGTACCTTGTTTGTGGGCATATCCCCAGTGGGGGGTGTGCAGAAGGCAGCTGATTGATGTTTCTCTCTCATCGTTGTTTCTAGCTCTCTATCCCTCTCCCTTCCTCTCTGTAAAAAATCAATTATATATATATATATATATATATATATATATATATATATATATGAAGGCACAGGACCTTCTCTCCAAAAATATCTCAGTCAGGAGCCAAATATTGACAGCAAACTCATTGCATTTATACACACATTGATTAATTGATTTATCTTCAGTCAACACACATGTTCAGAGTTCCTACTAAGCGTCCCCTAGCGCCATCTTCAGGCCTTAGCACGCCCCCCCCCCCCCAATCACTCCCACTTTTTCTATCCTGGTTGGTATCATACTGACTGTTGTTTTTTTCCCAGTTCATTTGCATCTCCTACCCCTATGCTGGACTGGAAACTTCCACAGGATGATTCCCTGGTGTCTCACATGGTACCTTGGTACATATCCCAGTATCAAATGTCAGTGTTGGCTAACAGTGGACAAATACACGAATGTACACGTAAAGGCAATGAGTGTTTTGTCAGGTGATGTGTTTCGCAGGGGATGGATACCCATCTGACAGAGGTCTCTTAGGAAAGGCGTTCCTTTGGGCATTGTACAAACCAATCGCCTTGCAATGGCCGATTGCCGGAGCTCGTGTTCTCATTCAACGGTGAGCCCCTTGAGAACAGGAAACAAGTTCTATTTGTCTTTGAAATCCGACATGATGAGCATACCCTCAGTGTTTGAAAAGCTCACAGAAAAGTTGATTTTCTGAGAGTGGACTGTTTACAGAACGCTAATGCTGAGTTTCTTGAATCATTCACTCGCTTTGCCAGGCCACACCGAATACCTTGGTAAATATTAGCTAATATACAGCCCTTTGCTTGCCATTAAGATGTACTGATCTCAATAGAAATCAACCTAAAAATCTGTGGGTGTTACATAACCCAGACACCAGGGCCAATCTCGAATCAACCAATCATTAAAAAAAAAAAATACATATGGGCTTTGTCTGTGGTTGGGTGAAATGCCACTGTCTTAGCAAAGTTGGATGCGTACCTTGGGGACTGCCATGTGAATGATAGCTTTGGTCAGAGGATGAATCTATCCTACAGTCTTGCTTTCTCTAGGTATAATTCTTCTCACTCTCTGAATAAATAAACCAACCAACGGTATATGTGAAAAGTACCTTTCATGAAGGCCAGATTTTATTTAAAAAATAATAACAACAACAATAAAGGCTGCCTATAAATTTCACTTTCTTACGTAACGGGGACTGTTGTCCAGAGAGATTAACATGGTGTCTTGTTGCTTCCTGGTGTGATCTTACTTTCATCCTGCAAATATGTACTTACCTGTGTCTCTGTTTTCACCTGTGTCTTTGGGAACACCTGGGGGTCTCACCATCTCAGGGTATCCAGAGCAGAGTCTGGGAGATTGAGAGGTAACTAATTGTTTCTGGTCGAAGCTCTTGGGCACGACCTGGGCGACACAGCAGGGGAGCCACCGAGCGTGGCAAGGAGAGGAGAGAAATGTCGGAACACGGCATGCCTGCTGCTCAGGGACCTCAGCTGGCGGCTTGTCATGTCTTAGCATGACGGTATTCAAGCCATGCGAGGTTTCGAAAGATAAACTACATACCCAGGCTGGGGCTCGGTCTGAGAACAAACAATTGCCTTGGTTATACCACACAACTGCACTATCCAATTGGAGTGTTTTCAAGCTAGTACAAATTAGCATCAGTCCACTGACGAAGGAATAAACTGTATTAAGCTGGGTCTGAAACAAATCAGCCTGCATCCAGAGGCCAGCTCCCAACACCGCTTCCTTGCCTTGCCCAGCCATGGATGCTTCAGGTCAGAATATGTTCAGGATGAAGGTAAGTGTGAACCATCTGGGAAAAGCATCGCAAGCCGGTTGCTGTGGTCTCAGCTCTTTGCAAGGCCAGGTGGATGATATTGTATTAGCAATATAGGCATGGAAACCCAAACTTATCTGAGAGCGAGGTCAGGGGGCACTTACTCACTCTACAGAAATATTCTCTATTATTCAAAGTGAAATGAGCCTGTCCTCAAAATTTCAAATCGCCATAGCTGTGGTTGTCTTTTCACCACTTCTACTTGGTGTTGGCTTTCTCGTGTTTTCACCTGCTCTAAGACCACGACTTTAAGAGAGACTGGAAAAGGGGGGGGGGGGGGGAAGAAACCCAGAAGTTGGTGTGTTAGGAGCCATCTCTAAAATGATAATGTATGGCAAAGACAATGTGGATTCAATTGATGAATGTTGGCTTTAGAATTTAGTCCCTTGTGTGAGGGCCACTCTGTGAAGAGGTTTTGACACGCTCTGCGCTTCCATGAACCTGAGAAAGGAAGAGACAGTCCCAGTGAATGTAAGCAAGGTTAAAGGCTGTGTGTGCAGAGAAAGGGAGAGCACAGGAAAGGAGGAGCCTACATCTTCTTCCATGAGTCCAATTTGGGACCATCACTTAATACTCATGGGGACTTGAGGTCAGTGAGGGTTGGGTGGGATGCAGGCAGGCACTGCTGTTTGCTCTCCTGGTAGCATTAAAAGAATATAAACCTTTAGAACCTGTCCTCAGAATTTCAAATCACCACAGCTGTGGTTTTCTCTTCACCACTTCTACTTGGTTTGTTGGCTTGTGTTTTCACCTGGCCTAAGACCATGAGCAAGAAACTGTGGAATACCAGTTTTGTTTAAAGTTTATCACTGAGTTGGTTTCGCTTCCTTAGTTTGTATGAATAAACACATTTTTGAAGGGGGTTTTGAAACCTATTTTAGAAACATATTTGCATTTAATTCAAAATACCACGAAGACACGGCTCACCGTGGTGAACTAGCTTAGAGTGGCGGTAGGCACGCCTAAGGGGAAAGGCAGTCTTGTGTTTCTGTCCCCAGGTGTCAACATCGTTGGCTGTTTAGGGGGGAAATCCCTTCATTCTTTGGCTATAAAGTGGAAGTCAAAATAATGCCATCGATAAGAAACCATCGATCAGATAGCAGTTGAAGAGCTTAATTCATTCACTGGCTTAGTTCATTTGTGTTTTTATACCAAATACTAAGACATAGACTGTGCCAGCAGCTGGGAAAGAGTGAGTTAAACACCATCCTACCCTCACAGAATATTAGAATTGAACTCAGAGCTCCCAGTCCATTAGCTTGGGAGCAGGGAAAGAACGGGTGAGATATTGCTGGAGACCATTGTAACTACTTTTGGGGAGATATTGGCATACCACAGAGAGTAGAAACAGGCTTGCAGATGCATTGAGAAAACTTCGCTATCAGATGGTAGGACTTGACCAAACTATACTGAGGAACTGGGCTCTAAACAATGCCCCGCATTAACACAAAAAGGAAGTTGATTAATACTTGTCTGAAAATGACTCACGGAAATTTAACTTTGGAAAAGAGAATCTCATAACTGAGGGGCGGTGGGGGAGAGGCTCTTCTGGACTGACCAGCAGGGACCCTCATGCTCTCGGTGTCCTCTGCCACTTTGTTCGGTACATGCCTGGATGGGTCATTGGGATTATCTGAGTCTCAGTTCCTCCATTTATAAATGAGAGAACTGAATCAAATCAGGATTCTCATTTATTGATATGTATATGCCTCTAGCACAGCCGTGGGCAAACTATGGCCCTTGGGCTAGATCCAGCCCGTTCGGCTGTTCTATCCGGCCCAAGGAGCCAAAAGAGCGGAGGGCTCTCTTGCTCTCCCCTCCACTCCTTCACCAGCAGCCCAAGATGAGAGTGCCAGCATGGTCAGGTTGCTTTTGTTCCGGCCCTTCGGTCCAGTTTAAGAACACATTGTGGCCCTCGAGTCAAAAAGTTTGCCCACCCCTACCTAGCAGGACACAAGATGGCTTAGATAATATATTTGTGAGCTGTTTATTTCATAATTACTTATTTTTATATATTACAAAAAATTTAAATAGTACATCAAGCTTCTGCTTTCACAGATATTTTTATAAAGCTAAATTAATCTTTAATATATATTTTATTGTTGATAGTATTACAGATATCTTCCCGTTGCCCCCCCCTCCATTACCCTCCCTTTCTCCTAAACTTTATTCACCCCCTCCTCAGGTCTTCACTACCCTATTGCATACCATGTCCATGAGCTATGCATATAAGCATATAATTTCTTTGGTTTATCTCTTCTCGTTCCCCCAAACCTAACTATACATTTTTTAAAGGAGAGCTTATTTAAAGAATAATATAAAAATATCAGAGTACAGGTCATGATGGTTATCAACAACTTTGTTAAGGTTGTGTGCGATTAAGATTGGGAACCCTCTTAGATTTTTTCCAATTCTCTCTCATTGGGTTAGTTTTCCTCTTTATATTTAAGCAATATGGCTTTCTGGTGGAAAGTTTCTATTGAAAATAGAATTGTGGCATCCAGAATAAACTTGTCAGCTTGCCAAATGGTCAGTAACCCAGATTGTTTGGAATGTCTTTTCATAAACAGGTAGCTCTTTATGGGCGTCACGCACGTCACTGCTGCTCTAAATACAATTTTTATTTTGTTTGTTTTTCTTTGATGTGTTCTCAGATCAAGGTGTTGACAGAAAGAATGTTCAAATATCTGCGGAAATGGTTTGTCACTCGCTTTCTGGGGCATCCTCGGCGAAGAACAAGGCTGGTTTCCAAAGATGGAAGGTGCAACATCGAGTTTGGCAATGTGGAGGCGCAGACAAGGTTTATATTCTTTGTGGACATTTGGACGACGGTGCTTGACCTCAAATGGAGATACAAGATGACCATCTTCATCACAGCCTTCTTGGGGAGCTGGTTCCTCTTTGGCCTCCTGTGGTACGCTGTGGCCTATATTCACAAAGATCTCCCCGAGTTCCATCCACCGGACAACCACACCCCTTGCGTGGACAACATTAATGGTTTGACCTCAGCTTTTCTGTTTTCTCTGGAAACGCAAGTGACTATTGGCTATGGATTCAGGTGTGTGACCGAACAGTGCGGCACCGCCATCTTCCTTCTCATCTTCCAGTCTATACTCGGAGTCATCATCAATTCCTTCATGTGCGGCGCCATTTTAGCCAAGATCTCCAGACCCAAAAAGCGTGCGAAGACCATTACCTTCAGCAAGAATGCCGTGATCAGTAAGCGGGGCGGAAAGCTGTGTCTCCTCATCCGAGTGGCCAACCTCCGGAAGAGCCTCCTCATTGGCAGTCACATCTATGGGAAGCTTCTCAAGACCACGGTCACTCCTGAGGGAGAGACCATTATTTTGGACCAGACCAACATCAACTTCATAGTTGATGCCGGGAATGAAAACTTGTTCTTCATCTCCCCACTGACCATTTACCACGTCATTGATCACAACAGCCCCTTCTTCGACATGGCGGCAGAAACACTCCTCCAGCAGGACTTTGAGTTAGTGGTGTTTTTAGACGGCACCGTGGAGTCCACCAGCGCCACCTGCCAGGTCCGGACATCCTATGTCCCAGAAGAGGTGCTTTGGGGCTACCGATTTGCTCCCATCGTGTCCAAGACCAAGGAAGGGAAATACCGCGTGGATTTCCATAACTTCAGCAAAACAGTGGCAGTGGACACCCCTCACTGCGCCATGTGCCTTTATAATGAGAGGGATGCCAGAGCCAAGATGAAGAGAGGCTATGACAACCCCAACTTCACTTTGTCAGAAGTCAACGAGACAGATGACACTAAAATGTAGCAGCGGCTTTTCAACACAAGTAAAGCCAAGTTCCAAACACACATAGTGACTAGCAGCACAATGAAGCGATCAACAACGTGGGGGTGTGAAAGCAGACAAAAGCCCCCCAAGTTCACCAGCACAGCGGTCGGCAAACTCATTAGCCCACAGAGCCAGATATCAACAGTACAACGATTGAAATTTCTTTAGAGAGCCAACTTTTTTAAACTTCTTCTAACACCACTTCTTCTAAATAGACTTGCCCAGGCCGTGGTATTTTGTGGAAGAGCCACATGTGGTTCGCGAGCCGCAGTTTGCCGACCATAGCACCAGCACAATGTCCCTGAACTCCATAACCGTGATTCTATAAGACTCTACAAAGCTAGCGCAGTAGAACATGCATTGTATTTGTAGGGAGCTGGAATATAGCAATCATGGGAGCTCACTTGAATATGATTATTTAAAATCACGCAATATTAATAGGAACAGACAAAAATCATTAAAAGTCTCAGGATATCAGGTGAGGTCTTTTTAAAAGGTTCCTTGAAGAAGTTATGAGCTTTATATAGGATCAGGGAAAAAACGTATTCTTGCCTTCATTCTACTGATAAGAAATAAGTCACTTTATTTTTTTAAAAAAAATTTATTGAATTTTGGGGTAACATTAATTAATAAAATTATATAGGTTTCAGGTGTACACTTTTATAATAAATCATTGTACATTGTATTGTGTGTTCACCGCCCCAAGTCAAGTCTCCTTCCATCACCATTTTTCTCTTACTTACCCTCTTCTACCTCTCCCACCCCCATTTCCCTGTGATAATCATCCTATTGTTATCTGTGTCTATGAGTTTTTGTTTTTGTGTGTGTGTGCTTAATCCCTTCACCCCAATGCCCCTCCTCTCCCATAGCTGTCAGTTTGTTCTTTGTACCTGAGTCCATTTCTATTTTGTTTGTTAGTGTATTTTGCTCATTGGATTCCACATATAAGTGAAATCACACGGCACGTGTCTTTCTCTGACTGGCTAGTTTCTTGGTGAAATCTTTAGGGTTTTCTCCATACAGTACAATGTAATCTGCAAGTCACTTTTATTTTAACATTGACTTTTATCAAAGGAAAGATTGTCTCTTGAGTTGGGGGAACGAAGCCAATCAAAGACAATAAACAAAGACTGTTCCACAAGGAACAGCAGTGGGGCTCTGACCCCCTCGAGCCCTGGTCGTTGGTGTTCGCATCTCAACCTGTTTCTGGAGGAACGAGGGATGGCTCAGTCCATGGACGCTGTGTCTCTCCATCCCCAACGTGGAGAGGAGCACCAAGCCCAACCTGCTTTACGGTGTATCCACGCCCTGCTGCCCACGCTGGGTTTTGGCCCAAACCACCTCATGGGGTATATTTAGACAGAAGCTAGATCATTGCTCCAGAATCTCCATGAACTCTTTCCTGCAAGAAAGAATGCTTGGTTTGAAAAAAGTGGTAATGTTTCTTTCCATTTGTATTCGTGGGATAAAGGGCATGAATATGTTAAAAGAGTATCTCCAAGAGAGCAAGGAGGAGTTTAAAGGGGGAAAGTCAGTTTAGAAGGGAAGGTACCTCTAACGCTTCTGAGAAAAACAGTATTTGTGGTTTTGTGCCTGGGGTTGGTATTGGCGTGCTGTCTCCGAAGGAGAAACCATGTGAAAGGGAATGGGATGTGACCCCACAGTGAGGAAAGCGGGGCCAGGTCTTCCTGCCTCTAAGGACCAATTCCGCATCTTCCTGAAAGGGGTCAACTTAATGTAAGGATTGATCTTTAAAAATGTTTTAAATATATTTTTATTGATTTCAGAGAGGAAGAGAGAGAGATCAATGATGAGAGAGAATCATTGATCATTCTGCATGCCCCCTATTGGGGTCAAGCCCACAAGCCAGGCATATGCTCTGACCAGGAACTGAACCATGACCTTCCAGTTCATAGGTCAACACTCAACCACTGAGCCACGCCAGCCGGGCAGGACTGATCATTAGGGGAAGGTTTTACTGTGAATGTCTTAGTTCCCCACCTATGTGATTTTGATTGTATTCTCCAAAGGATGGTACTCAAAGCTGCTTAGGAATCAATCTTTTTTTGACTGTGATGATTAATAAATTAAATCTCTGGTACTACATGTCCTTTCCAAAAATGTCAGTCATTGAGCATCGCTGCGACGGACCAGCTGATGGAAACCCTCTTGCTGAGAGTGGACTTTCTCCAGGGAGTGTGGGAGGGCTGGGGGGCTGGCCAGTAGGATGCAAATGGCCGGCTTCAGCTTCCCAGGAGGAAATGAGCTCGGCTGCCCACATGTGCTGTCTCTGTGCCACCCAGCACACCCCTCCAGTGCATCTTGACACAAAGAGTGGGCAGCTGCCAGCACTTGTCGGTAGGGATGGCTTTGTCTGCCCGGGGCCTGGGGTTGCATTTGGACAGATCCAGCCACCCAACCAGATCCTCCTGACTGAGACCAGTGGGCAGTCTGCTGCGTTCAGGGTCGCACAGTTAGTTGGTGGCCACCACAGTGACGTGACGCAGCTGGCCCACACGGGAGATTGCTCCGTGCCTGTGGGTTGGCATAGCGGTTTAATCTCTGAATAAAATGGAAGGAAGTCGGGACTGTCGAGCTTGAGGGAGCTGGAGTTCCCTGCTGGCCCCCTGTATGAGGCTTTGTGCGAGTCCCTCTGTAAACTGGAGAGACATGTATGGTCTGGGTCCCTCACACCAGAACACATTCCTCCTGGTCCGTGCTTCTCACTGGCAGCACCTGGGGACTGCTGGGAGTAAGATGACCCAAACAACCTGTTTCTTTGGATTGTGAGGGCTGCTGCATGACAGCTGGAAGCTGTGTGATTGGCATTTATTTCTGGGCTCTTTGGTGGAAGCTCATCTGTTTCCATATACTCCTTTATCAGAATTGAGGCATTTCTGCCACGTGGGGTCTCCTTTTGAAATGGAAATTCCCATTGACCCTCTAGCAACCATTAACAGACTTCGGAGAAACCCCCTGGGGAGTGCCCCCTTCCCACCCAAGTACTGCTGATAGTACTAAGGGGTGGCTGGAACCCCATAGCAGCATAAAAACCCCCGGACATTCAGAGGGAGAAGGTCACCCAGGAGCTCAGTGAGTAAAGAGAAAATACGTGGGAAATGGAAGGTTCCAGAAGGCCAACGTGGCGATGCTGACGGTAGGCTTTTTATTCCAATGGGGAACCACTGATCCCACCATGCTCACTGTAGCTACAAAATGAGCCAATGATCACATTCACTGATCTACCCATTTCACAGGGAACTCAGCATTTCTTATTCCTTAAAAAAAATAAAACTGTATCCCATGATGCATCGCCTTCTTCAAAGTTTGCCTTGGTACCGATTCCGCTGAACTTGCCTGATTTCTCTCTGTTGCTATGGGGATTTAGACGTTGGGGAGTGGGATCCTGGTTTTATCTTCCCGGACTTAGGTGGTTGGCTCAAGCTCCAGTATTCAGAGTTAAGGTTTGGGAGACGGTCTAACCATTGATTTCTCAAGAGGGGAAGGGCGAGGAAAAGATCCTCTCTCAGTGGCCAACTCTCAGAGGTGAGATGACCCCTGTCTGTTTCCGTAGCTGGTGGCTGTGGAACAGGCTCTGGAAGAATGTCCCCAGGTAGATGGTGTGGGCAAGGTGAGGGGTGCCTTCCTTCCTTGGAGATTTTTCATAACTCAGGAGCTGGGTCCCAACAAAGGGGATCCGGTGGCCAGCATGGGGAAATCTTCCCCCATTTGGAATACATGTTCTGACAAAAAAAAAACCCTCTGAAGCAAAGCATGCAAATGACCCCTTGGCCCCGCCCCTGGGCCGTTGCTGTCTGCCCTTCCAGGAAGTGTGTGTCAATCAAAGCTTGACAGGGGGGAGATAGAGCATTTTATTTTGGAAGCCAGAAGTTGGAGAACAATGACTGGAATTTCCTCTTTCTGTCCGGCCGCGGCTGTTTGTCACTGGGGAGATAAAAGTCCAGGGGTAGGGAATAAAGGTTATCGGGAACGGGGCAACGCAGAGCCTTGGGGAGGAGGAGGGGGGGGGCGCCCGGAGGAGGGGGTGAGGGAGGAAATCTATTTCAATGCCTGTCATTAAGTTTCCATTAAAAGAACATTCAGTTAGGAATTCAAAAATAATTTAATCTCCCCAGCCAGATGCACCCAGCTGGACTCCTTGGAGCTGAGCCCTGCGGAGGGAGATTTGCACTGGGGCTCAGGGTAGGAGCCGGGGTGGGCCCTCTCTGCTTCTCCACTCGATGCAGCCTTGACCGCACTGGATGTTCTAGGAGACTCAGTGTGTCTTTCAGGCAGGGAGACGTGTGACAGTAGAAGCAACTGGCTGTAGGGGCGACTTAGAGTTCCTAGTAGGTGTTAGGTTGTGTTTTAAGGAGTTTGAGTACGTGACTTCCGTTGATTGCCCCCGGAAGTCCTGGGAGGCACTAGCATAACACTTATTTAAAAAAAAAAAAAATACCGCATTTTTCGCACCATAAGACGCACCCGACCATAAGACGCACCTGGTTTTTAGAGGAGAAAAAATAGGAAAAAAAATATTCTGAACCAAATAGTGTAATAAAATATTTAATAAAGTATAACAGAATAATATTTGAACCATATAAACTGAACAGCAGTCAACAGTGGCATTGAGAATCATTATCACTGTCATTAACACATAAAGACAAAGGTTTGAGTACTCTAGTCTTCTGAAAACCCCAAGAACTCTTCTTTGCTAGAGTCAGAATTCATGAAGACGCAGGCACTTCTTCTATTCGGACCATAAGACGCAGGCACTTCTTCTATTCGGACCATAAGACGCAGGCACTTTCCCTCCCACTATTTGGTGAAGAAAAAGTGCATCTTATGGTCCAAAAAATACGATATTTTATTGATATTTGACAGAGAGGAAGAGAGAGGGATAGAGAGCTAGAAACATCAATGAGGGAGAAGCATCGATCAGCTGCCTCCTGCATAATCACCACCGGGGATGTGCCGGCAAACCAAGGTACATGCCCTTGACCGGAATCGAACCTGGGACCCTTCAGTCCGCAGGCCGACGCTCTATCCACTGAGCCACACCGGTTTCGGCCAAAACACTTATTTTTGACTTGGAGCAGCTCACGTAAGGAACCCCTCCGGAGTCACTAGCTAGCAAAGGACAGGGCGGGACTCGAACCCAGATCTCTCCGTCTCGAAAGCAATGAGTTTAAAATCTCTCAAGTTTACATCCTGACATGGATCACCTGTGAGGCGCTCTCAGAATGTCAGACCTGTACCCGGAAGCCGAGGGTCGTTGGTACACGGCCCTGGTTCTGTCTCACAGTGTGGGAGGACCTTTTTATCGCTCAGCTCCTGGAAAGGCCTTGGTCAGTGCTCAGCAAACGCCTCTGGACCTCCATGTTCTAGAACAGCCGTGGGCAAACTACGACCCGCGGGCCGGATCCGGCCCGTTCGGCTGTTCTCTCCGGCCCGCGGAGCCGAAAGAGCCGAGGAGGGTTCTCTTGCTCTCCCCTCCGCGCCTTCACCAGCAGCCCAAGATAAGAGTGCCAGCATGGTCAGGTTGCTTTTGTTCCGGCCCTCCGGTCCGGTTTAAGAACCCATGGTGGCCCTAGAGTCAAAAAGTTTGCCCACCCCTGTTCTAGAAGGAGGCAGTGTTGTGCCAGGACCCCCAGATAATCTCCCCCTTTGGCATCCGGAAGTACCATGGATGCCTCAAAGCTTTGCCTCACTCAGGGGTCAGCAAACTGCGGCTCTCCAGCCACATGCGGCTCTTGGGCCCCTTGAGTGTGGCTCTTCCACAAAATAACACGGCCTGAGCCAGGCTATTTTGAAGAAGCGGCATTGGAAGAAGTTGAAGTTTAAAAAATGTGGCTCTCCAAAGAAATTTCAATCGTTGTCCTGTTGATATTTGGCTCTGTGGACTAATGAGTTTGCCGACCACTGGCCTAGCTTGTTGGTGTAAACTATCCTCCTACATCTACGTATATGCTAATATATTCTAATTATATTGCTGTTGTTTTATGACTAGAGAGCTATGATTCCCATGTGACAGAGGGGGAAATGGAGCCTCACTTCTCCCTGGAGAACAGTGTCTAGAATTCTCTAGTCACCTCTGTGTTCTTAGCACCACCCAGGGCCTCACCCAGTCAGTAAATGAGAGAATCTCTGAGTCAGCAAATGAGAGACTTAATCAATGTTTTGCTGAAACCAGCAGAGTCGGTAATGGATTGGAATCCATACCTGTCCTTTTGACCGGAGCTTCATCATTCTCTAGCGTCGGGGCCTTGACAAGTAACTTCATCCAATGTGTTTCTTTATTTGGAAAACAGAGCTTTAAAATAGGGTTAGGGGGGCGGAATAATTAATGTAAAAACCCCTTTGTAATGAGCACATGACTAGCCCTAGCTGGGTAGCTCTGGTTGGTTAGAGTGTCGCCCCTGATTCGCCAAGTTTGTGGATTTGATCAGATAAGAATCAACCAATGAATGCATACAGGAACAAGTGGAAGAACAAATCTCTCTCCTCTCTCTCTCTCTCAAATCAATTAAAAAACAAAAGTAAATGACTGCTACATGGCACAATGGGATAGGAGCATGAGTTTGAAGCCGAGAGACAGAAGGGGAGGGCCTGGTCCGCAGGGCAGACAGAGGCCAGGAAGGCAGGGTCCTGGCGGGTGCCGTGCAGAGATCCAAGGAGGCCCCCAGTGATGAGACAGAGGACTCAGAGGCCTATTGCTCATTCGAGAAGAATCCAAGTGCCTTGAGCTTCATTTCCACCCAACAGGTGCTCATTAGGGCCTACTATGAACCAGGGTCTGGGGACACAAGCGTGGGGAGCCAGGGTTGGTTCCTGCCACTGTGATAAAAGGTCCTAGGTGCAGAGCTGAGCAAACTATGTCCCTCGGGCCGGATCCGATGAATAAAACTATTGAATTAAAAAAAAAAAAGACCCTACCCTTTTATGTCATGATGTTTACTTTGAATTTATATTAGTTCACACAAACACTCCATCCATGCTTTTGTTCCGGTCCTCTGGTCCAGTTTAAGAACCCATGGTGGCCCTCGAGTCAAAAAGTTTGCCCACCTCTGTCCTAGGGGCTTACACCAGACTGGGGACCAGAGCTGAACTGGAGAACTGCTGAGTGTGGAGGAAGTAAATGCCAACAATAAAGCGACTGATTATCATTTTTAAATTATTGGGGATTCTTGAAAAAGCCTTTGCGGTATATCCTGCCAGGCATATGCAGTCGGCCACGTGTTCTGAAGTCCCCTGAAGTTGTTGTTTTTTCTCTGTGTGGTTACGCACCGACGTGGCATAGAGGCACATTCATTTGCTTCAGTTTATGTCCAGTGATTTAGAGCTTGCTCATTGTTCTCCTTTTCTGGTTTTACCATTTCCTCTTGTTGATGATGCAAAGCACTTACATGCTTTCAGCAGTCATGGAACAGGGTTCAGAAGACCCGTGTCTATTCCTGTGCCCTCGCTACTCCCTTCCTCTTGTATAAAGGTGACCATTCTAATTAGTGTTGTCATGCTGCTTCTTTTTGAAAAATACAAGCTGTACATATTTAGTTCCATTTCCCCTTTTTACATAAAAGGTAGAATTCTAGAAACAGTGCCCTGCAGGGTATGGTGCGCCTCAACGTATCTCCTGCGGATCACTCTAAGGCAGGGGGTGGGCAAACTTTTCGACTCGAGGGCCACCATGGGTTCTTCAACTGGACCGGAGGGCCAGAACAAAAGCAACTTGACCATGCTGGCACTCTCCTCTTGGGCTGCTGGTGAAGGAGCGGAGGGGAGAGCAAGAGAACCCTCGGCTCTTTGGGCTCCGCAGGCCGCACGGGCCGGATCTGGCCCGCGGGCCATAGTTTGCCCACGGCTGTCTAAGGGGTAGCCATTGCTGTCCCAAGGATTTCCCCCTCCACTCGGGGGGGGGGGGGGGGGGGAGAGAAGGGAGAGGAACTCCCCAAAGCTGTCTCATTAGCAAGTGGGCACTTTCCGTTAGTGCCGCGGGCCTCTGGCCAGGAGGTGGCGCCATATGCTTCCAGATCACAAAAGTGAAAGTGCCCTGATGGCAAAGGCAGGCCCGCCAACCTCCCACCCACCGTTAGGTTAGGTGCCAGGCAGAGGGCTCTGGCCTTCCCAGGGAGCGTCTGAAGAGCCATTATAATCTTTCCAGTGTTTAGCAGGGACGCCTGAAATATCTGGGTCGTCTCCTCATTGCTGGGCTGGAAAAAAAAAACCCACTGAGAAACACTGAACAAATCAATTGACGTACATGTAGAAAGAGGTTTATAACGTTAGCGAGATCAGAGTGGCAGGGAGGGCGTCGTTACAGTTTATGAAGAGTCTGGTAGAGTCCAGGCCATTGTGCTTTCTCTACAGAGAGCTGACATTATAGCATTATTATCCCCTCTCCCAGATGGGAAGACTGAGGCCCAGAGAGACTAAGATACTTGGCCAAGGTCCCTGTGTGGCTAGCGAGGACAGGGCTGGTGCTATACTTATTTAGTCCTCATAATAAGCTTAGGAGGCAGATACAGCCCATGCAAGCAGAGGCCATGCTGTGGTTTTGGGCTTTTCATTGGGCTTTTCCTCAATACCAGGTCAACTCCTGCTCCCGGAGGCCTGGGTTTTCCACTCAGGACCCTTCCTTCCTTCTGAATTTGGCCAGGCATGTCACCTCTGCGAGTCTTAGCTTTCTCATCTGGAAGATGAGATAATCCCCAGGCAAGGTTGTGGGACGTTCAATGGGGAAAACACGTTCATGACAGAGCAAGATTCCGTTTTACGGGATTATCTCTAAGGCTGGCACCGAGCAGTTTAACTGA
Organism: Vespertilio murinus; assembly: GCA_963924515.1. Taxonomy (NCBI): domain Eukaryota; kingdom Metazoa; phylum Chordata; class Mammalia; order Chiroptera; family Vespertilionidae; genus Vespertilio; species Vespertilio murinus. The sequence goes on along the minus strand of OZ004720.1, from coordinate 16,523,057 downwards.
CGTAAAGACGCACAGCTGTCTGCCACGGGGTTATTTGTGGGGAGGAACCCCCTACGTGTGCCGCCCTGAGGAGACGGGTGCGTGCAGCTTGGACCCGAACAGGGCAACATCCTGTGCTGCTTCCAACAAGGATGCGGGCGCTGGGCAAAGTCCTGGCCACGCGCTGGCAAGCAAAACACACCGGCGGCTCCTCCACGGGGCTCAGGGCTGGAGGCAGCTGACAGGAAGCACAGTTGTTGGAGGGGAGACCGGTCAGGGGTTCTAACCTAGTCTGCCCCCTCCCCCCCGAGAGTCTGCCTGGGGAGCTGCCAGCAAGGTGAAACCTGAGGCCCAGAAAGAGTTAGTCACATGGGGGGGAGGGGGCATGGAGGGGGAGGATCAGGAGAGGGGGTGCTCCAGGAAGAGGAAACGTATGTCCGAGTCCAGGATATGAGCACACAACACATTGCAAATCACTTAAAAAAAAAAAAAACAGGCCGTGGTTTTAGACAATGTTCTCCGAATGTCAAATGAAAGAAGTGTGAGTCAACAATATTAAAGTCTGTTTAGAAACTGAACACCATCGTTTTCTGAGGGTCGGAGGTAGCCTTCGGGCGACCAGATTGCTTTCTTAAAATGCCTTGACAGGTTCAAGAGGTCGCTGGTATCATAGGAAGAATCCTAGGCTGAAGGTCAAAGTGCCTTCGGTGTTCTGTGTCACCTCGAACTTTCTTTAGCATTTCCTTAGCATGACCTTCCTTATCGCCATCCATCTTACACATATATTTTAAAATATATTTTATTGATATACAGAGAGGAAGGGAGAGGGATAGAGAGTTAGAAACATCGATGAGAGAGAAACATCGATCAGCTGCCTCCTGCACACCCCCTCCTGGGGATGTGCCTGCAACCAAGGTACATGCCCTTGACTGGAATCGAACCTGGACCTTTCAGTTTGCAGGCTGACGCTCTATCCACTGAGCCAAACCGGTTTCGGCTTACATATATTTTTTTAAAAGCCCACAGAACGAGGTGATCTTTAAATATCTTTTAGTCTGTGAGTTTTAACGACGGTACAGCATTCGGGAAAGAGTAATACAGGAACAGTAAATCTCGAGGTTAATGGAAGATGAAAATGGCACATTCTCAATGTTTCCTGAAGTTGTGCATAATCAGGTTCTGTCAGAACTACCTTACTGCAGTTCTATTTTTAAAGAATGTGTAGAGAAAATAAATGGATTTCAGCGGCGTGGAATGTATGGCTTTAGAAATGTTGCCCAAAATACTTTTAAAAAGCTAGCGGGAAAAACTTCCAGAAAGTCAGCATGACCGTCTTTGGAAGTATTATTAAGAGAGAAAAATCCAGAAAATGGCCAAGGACTTTAATTTTTAATAAATCCTAAGTCAGAATGCATGAAGGGTCCAATAAAGTCTAGACAAGCAAATATTTAAAAGCAGTAGAACACGGCACACACTACTGTCCTGCAAATGGCACCAGTAAAACTTCTTTTACCACCGTCCAGTTAGGCTACGCTGAATTCTGCACTTCAATGAAGGACTATCCAAGAGCCATAACAAGTAGAGCATCTTATGAACAGATAAACATGTTTTGTTGCCCTTTTGAATAAGCCACGGTGTTATTATAAAAGAGAAAACCATTAAAAATGTTAAACATACTAGAGGCCCGATGCATGAATTCGTGCAAGAGAAGGCCTTCCTTCCCCCGGCTGCCGGCGCGGGCATCCCTCTGGCACCCGGGACCCAGGCTTCCCTTGCAGCCCTGGCTTCATCTGGAAGGTCATCTGGAAGGACATCCGGTCTAATTAGCATATTAAGCTTTTATTATTACAGATTTTTAATTAAGATGTTTTTAAAAAATATATATTTTATTGATATTTTACAGAGAGGAAGGGAGAGAGTTAGAGAGCTAGAAATGTCAATGAGAGAGAAACATTGGCCTGTGCTCCTCAACCGGGGGCGCACATTGGCATCGCCTGGGGGGGGGGGCTTGCTAAAATACGGAAGCTTGCTGTCTTCTACCCCAAGATTCTGACTTAATTCCTTGGGTGGGGTGACAACCCAGGCACTGGGATTTTTTCCATCCTTCATAGCTTCCTGGTGACACGAATAGACAGTGAGCCCGAGGACCACTGGGGTAGGTAGAAGCAAGACTCTAGACCTAGCCTGTCTCTTCCTTACAAATCTGGGGACCGCTTTGCTCTAACGGGGGGACTCAGGGGCTATGGTCCCGGCTGCGCCTGCTGACCTGTTTCCACCTTGACGAGGCAATTCCTGGTCCCACGTTCTAAGTCATCCTGATTCTGGGTGGGAGGTCCCCGTGACCAGCGGTCCTCACCAGCCATGCTGGGGCTTGAGGGACGGCAGCGACGTAGCCAGGGTTCCTTTCAGAAATGACATCCAGGGGAAACTGAGGACCACAGGAGAAATGAGGGGTCTGCTGGTGTGTACGTGTGCCTGTGTGTGTGTGTGTGTGTGTGTGTGTGTATGTGTGTTAAAGAGAAAGGAAACTTCATTTATTTTTTAAAATATTTTTTATTGATTTCAGAGAGGAAGGAAGAGGGAGGGAGAGAGATGGAAACATCCATGATGAGAGAGAGAATCATGGATCGGCTGCCTCCTGCAAGTCCCCCGTTGGGGATCAAGCCCGCAATCCGGGCATGTGCCCTTGACTGGAATCGAACCTGGGACCTTTCAGTTCACCGGCCGACGCTCTATCCACCGAGCCAAACCAGCGCAGGGATGGGCAAACCTTTTGACTCGAGGGCCACCGTGGGTTCTTCAACTGGACTGGGGGGCCGGAATAAAAGCAACCTGACCATGCTGGCACTCTCATCTTGGGCTGCTGGGGAAGGAGCGGAGGGGAGAGCAAGAGAACCCTCCGCTCTTTCGGCTCCGCGGGCCATAGTTTGCCCATGCCTGCTAGAGTCCAGGCTGCTTTGACTCTGGAAGGGCCAGCCAGGATTTCTCAGAGTCCCCTGGACGGAGACGGGCGCCAGGGGGCGCCCCTGAGGGCGGTCTGCGCTGACCCTGGACGGGACATAGGGGCCGGGAGCGCACAGGTCCGCAGAGAGGACCTGGGCAGGGTGGCAGTTTCAGCTTCCCCTGGACCTGACCCCCCGTACCCCCCACATCTCACCCCGAGTTACCATCATCTTTCCCCCCCAAAAAGCCACGTTCTAACCCGTTCTAACGGCCAGGCCTCGTGAACTCTGGGCTGGGGTGCGACTTCCAGGTGGAGCCGAATTCGCGTCGCCCCATCCGGGCCGGGGCGCAGCCTGGCACCGCGTCCTCGCCGCGCTGCCCTCTTGGCACCCCTGCCCCGAGCCACCGCCGGTCCCCCATCTCCACGTCCCCCAACCGGGGGACCCCCTGCCCTGCTCCCCGGCTGTCCCCAGCCCTGCTCCCCGGCTGTCCCCAGCCCGGCGGGGCCTCCCCGGGAGCCGGCGGCGGCCGGGCGGGTAGCCGGCCGGGCGGTGGGGCTGAGCCGGGGGCCCGGCTCCGGCCGTCTGCGCGCCGCGCGCTCCAAGGCAGCAGCGGGGTGAATGGACGGCATCCCAGTCCTGCCGGCGACTTGAAAACACAAATAAAACAGAGGGGAGAGAAGAAATAAATAACAGGGAGCGCGCCGGGAAGCCAAAGAAAATACAATTGCGAGGCCCCCCGAGCCGGCTCCGCGCCCGCCGCCGGCCTGGGCGGCGAGCCCTTGGCGCTGGGAGACCCGCGGGCCCCGGGGCGCCCCCCGCCCGGCCGCCCCCCACTCCCCGCCCAGCGCCCCGTCCCGTCCCGTCGAGGAAACACTATCCGGGCTGCCCCGCCGGGCCAGGCCCGGCCCCAGCACGCCCAGCCCCGCCACAGGGCCCGCCTTGTTCCCCGCGCGGGCAAATATTTATTTTGGTTCAAGTGGACCCCTTTCCATAAAGACCACCTGGTTGTAATCAATAACACCTATTTTCAGATAATCTGCCCGCTCCAGGCAGGGCCCAGGGAACTCACCCAAACAGAGAGCTTTTTCAAAGGGAATTGTAAATGGGCTGGATTCACAGAGGGCTGGGGGGGAAGGGAAGGGGAGGGGAAGGGAGGGGAGGGGGAGACGGGCTGGGGGCGCAGGGAGGTGGGGAAGTGGGGGGGCCCCCCAGGACCTGGGTGGTCAGGACAGAGCTGAGCCAGGTAAACTGTCTCTCCGCAGACCTCTCTCTCTCTCTCTCTCTCTCTGAACTCTCTCTCTTTCTCTCTCTCTCTCTCTCTCTCTCTCTCTCTCTCTCTCTCTCTCTCTCTCTCTCTCTCGTGTGTGTGTGTGTGTGTGTGTGTGTGTGTGTGTGTGTGTGTGTGCTGGTGGGGGTGGGGTAACGAGGGCCTCCAGGAACCCTCCTCAAAGCAAACACATTAAAAACCTTTCTCCTGCCGAAACCGGCTTGGCTCAGGACTGAAAGGTCCCGGGTTCGATTCCGGTCAGGGGCATGTATCTTGGTTGCGGGCACATCCCCGGTAGGGGGTGTGCAGGAGGCAGCTGGTGGATGTTTCTCTCTCATCGACATTTCTAGCTCTCTCTCTCTCTCTCCCTTCCTCTCTGTAAAATATCAATAAAATATATATATATATATATATATATATATATATATATATATATATTTAAAAAAACCTTTCTCCCGTGGACCACGCGCTGCTGCTGAGGGAGACTTCTAGAAACACCAAGAGCAGCCTGCTCCCTGTAAAGCCGGGCATCTACCTGTCAAATGTGGATTCCGGAATGAGGCGCCGAGCCGAGCCCAGGGCCCCCGGCGCTGGAGCTCCTCAGAGGGGCTACCCAGACCTCACCTGGAGAGTGGGGGTCCCCCTGTAAGGGGGTGTCCCCCGGGACACCTCTCCTGGGAGAATGGATGCAGAGAACCTTCCCCGGGCTGGTGTGGCTCTAGGTGCCGGGGTGCAGCGGGGACAGAAGGGAGAACGCCCCGCCTGCGTGGAACTCGCGTGGCAGTGGGGAGAGACAGATGGTTAACAAGCACGGAGGGAGGTAAGAGACTCAGTGGTACGTGCTACCGGAAGAGGGAAGTGGGAGAAGGCGCTTTGAAACGGTCAAGGGCTTTGTGTCTCGGCTCTGCGGGGAGGAAACAGCTGTCCCTCTGGACCAGTTTGTCTCCTCGGTGGCAGGTGGCAAGGAGAAGCTATGGCTCCATAACGTCTCAAGTCCGCACAGCTCCAGAGCCAAAGCATCCTCAGCTGTGCGTCGCGCCTGATCGTGCCCACGTGGCTGGGTTGCTGTAAGGGTTCCTCCGTGAACGTGGAGAGCCCACATCACTCAACGTTAGATCCCCCCCCCCCCCCGTCTCCCCCAAATGCCATGCATTAGCCTACGTCCAGTGGAGACGCGGCATCCTGTGAGACTGTGACATTCTAAAACTTTCCGTAACCTAACAAGATTTCTGGCTGAAGCACGAAGACCAAGTAAGTCCTGGAAGCTGGGGCTTGGGGCTCTCTTCTTAGGAGATGCCGCGCCCCGTCTTCCCACACTTGACAGCGTCTGGCAGGAAGGGGTGGCCTAGGCAACAAATCCTGACTCAGCAGAAATCGCCTGGTACCCCCAATCCCACTCGGTACCATGTGACCCTCCTGGGCACTGCCATTGGGTCCTGCCCTGGGGACAGCCCATCCACAGATTTCAAGCAAACCTTGAGGTGATCAGAGTGAGGAGACAGTCATTAACATAGCAAGCAATTAGCCCAGCCTATTCACTGGGAAATGTGGAGGCGGAGTCCTGGGTAGTGGGGGAAAAAGGAAGAAGATGAGAAGAGGGTATTTTCACGGAGCTCAGAAGCGTTCCCACTTGGATTCCTTGGATTCTAGTCCCTCTTTTGTTTCAGGATCCAGGAGGCTGTCTCTGTCCATTTGTTCAAGGGTCCTGTCTCCTTCAGCCCCTTAAGGGTTTTACAGTTAAGTTCCCGGGACTCTAAGAAGCCTGTCTCAGAGTCCCGTCTCTTCCCACCCAAAGATGCACCTTCCAGGAAGTCTGTCTAAGTAACATAGAGATGCTCTTTCACTGTACGTGACAGGGGGAGGGAGTGGAGGGGAGGTCACACCAAGAACAGGCATGCCATGTGCACCACGGCGTTAAAACCTCAGCAGATAACACTTTCAAGAATTGTCCTTCTTTTATCTGTTCCTAGGGCCTTCCGTGTGTCAAAGCATCCACTGCAAATTCCCGAAAAATAACTGCTCAGATGCCAGGGCCGCTGTCTCTGTCCTCGGAGATGGCTGCAGAGAGGGGACAAAACTCATGGGCTTGGTCCTCGAGGTGGTTGGGCAGGCTGGGGCTGAGTGGATGGACGCCCCCCGCTCTTCAAACAGAACTCGGCGTCCTCCCTCTGATGGGATGCCCTCGGCATCGATTCCCAGCTCTGAGCTTGCCGGGAGCTTGAACTTGGGCTCTGACACTCCCGTGGGGGGTCGGTGGCCCAGGAAAGACGAGGATGAGAAAGGGCCCAGGGACAGGAAGAGGGGTGATGGGGTAGGAATTTAGGATAATTGAATTTGCTGTACAGCCAGCACTTATGACCTGGGTCATCCGTGGCTGGATCTTTGGTCATAAATCCACCAAGACCAGGAAATTCCATGTGTTTTTTTTCTCAGAGACCAGTGTGGTTGAGGAGTTAGGGAGGGCCCTTTTCATCTTCTGAAAGATGCTGTGGCTCTGAGTAGACTAATATTTTTGCAGGAAGATTTGTGATGCTTGCATCCTGAAAAGCCCACGACCAGTCCCTCTGTCTTTTTGTCAGACTTTCTCCCAGGAAGACCAGCAGGCCCTCCTGCATCAAGGACATTTGTCCATCTGCTATGATTACCCAAAATGTTGGAGGCGGGCCAGACGACGCAGCCACGCTGTACTACTTCCGGCTCTAGCTTTCCCTCCGTAGTCTTTTGGGGGGGGGGGGGTGTGGATGGGAAGCCGGAGGCCATTTGTAATCAACTCTCAACAAACTAAATAACGGATCTCCTGGAAACTAGATATTTCTTGCAATGTAAGATTGAACCTAAGCACACACTGTATGCAAATGTGATTTTTACGATACTTCCGGAGTTTTCTGGAAACCCTACTCAGGAAGTCCTCTTGAAATTGGTGAAACCTCCCATAAGAAAGGGCTGATGCCAAAAACTTGTTTGGCTCAGTGGATAGAGCGTCGGTCTGCGGACTGAAAGGTCCCAGGTTCAATTCTGGTCAATGGCATGTACATTAGTTGTGGGCACATGCCCGGTGGAGGGTGTGCAGGAGGCAGCTGATCGATGATTCTCTCTCATCAATGTTTCTAACTCTCTATCCCTCTCTTTTCCTCTCTGTAAAAAATCAATAAAATATATTTTAATAAAAAGAAAGAAAGAAAGAAAGAAAGAAAGAAAGAAAGAAAGAAAGGGCTGGTGTCTTCCAGGGATGCATGACTCCTAAGCGTGTGGGCAGCTCAGGGATGGCCAGGGCCATAGACACGTGATTCATCGTTCGGATTAAAACCCTGGTTTTCTCTACTGCTCCCTCTTCAGCCCTCTGACCAAAACTTCCCTTGAAAGGTTGACTGTGAGCATGAGCGGCAATCTTAGGATCTGCTGTGAGATTGAGGCCACTTGAAAAATTAGATCCATTGGAGTTTTGTGTGTCTTGGATTCTGAGCAAGTCATCTCTGATGTTTTGCAAAGACTCAGTGGGAAAGGGGAAGACGGAGGGTTATCAGGAATCCTCTTTTAAAGGCACGTTTCAGCTGCAATCCAACTGACTGTGCTTTTCAGAGACGAATGGCAAGTTCATGTTTCTTCCCTACAGACCAATGCACCTCTGGATAGAGTTTGCATTCTCCACATTTTGACGTTCTCAAATGGATGTCTATGCAAAGTGGTTACTTGTGGTTATATGCCCTATTATGATTTTTAAGAAAATATATTTTTATTGATTTCAGAGAGGAATGAGAGGGAGGGAGGGAGAGAGAGAGAGAATCAATGATGAGATAGAGAGTAATTGATCATCTGCCTCCTGCACACTTTACACTGGGGATCAAGACCTCAACCTGGGCATGTGTCCTGACCAGGAATCGAACTGTGACCTCCTGGTTCATTGGTTGAGGCTCAATCACAGAACCACCAGCCAGGCTACTATGATTTCCTTTAAATGAGGAAAAACACTAGACAAATAAAAGTTCCTAAAAAGACAGGAAGAGCAAAGGAAGAGAACGTTATCAGGAAATGCAGTGTCTAGAAAATATTGCTGGAATACATGTGAGGCCTGATGAAACTTTCCTGAAAGCCGGTGCCCAGGGTGGTATCTCAGTCAATGGGAAATACTTCTGGGGAAACCAATTAGCCCCAAACGCTGACTCAGCAGAAATCGCCAGGCAAACTATAAGCCTGCTCTGGGCTTATACTTGAACTGAGACATCTCGCCCACATGCTTTATTTTCTCTACGTGTCTCTAGAGTGAGCCGTGATGGAGCAGAACTGGCCCCTCGCCCTGCCTCCCACAACTGCTGGGCAGCTGGGCTTTGGACCTTTCTGTCCCGTGGGTGGAGTTTGACAAACAACAGGCATGGGCTAGACCAGGGGTGGGCAAACTTTTTGACTCGAGGGCCACAATGAGTTCTTAAACTGGACCAGAGGGCCGAAACAAAAGCATGGATGGAGTGTCTGTGTGAACTAATATAAATTCAAAGTAAACATCATTACATAAAAGGGTACAGCCTGCTCTTTTAGATTATCTGAGAGAGGGCCGGATAGAAGAGCCGAACGGGCCATAGTTTGCCCACAGCTGGGCTAGACCCTTCTCTAAAGCCAGGCACTTGCTAGGTGCTGGGGTTTTGCTCCTCTGGGAACCCTGACTAATACAGTATACACTGAGTGGCCAGATTATTGTGATCTCTGAATGCATAATAATCTGGCCATTCAGTGTATATCCTATATAATAAAAGGCTAATATGCAAATTGTCCCCTCGACCAGGGAGTTTGACCAGCAGGCAGGCCGGCCAACCACACATTCCCCTCTCCCTGGCAGGCTAACTGGAGACCCTACCCATGCACGAATTCATGCACCAGTGTGTGTGTGTGTGTGTGTGTGTGTGTGTGTGTGTGTATGCCAAATTATTATGCATTCAGAGATCATAATAATATGACCAATCAGTGCCTGTCTGTGTGTATAGGTGATAAATATGTGTGTGCATGTATGTATACACATATGCTGCCTAGTTCTGTCCCCTGAGAAAGCCTGGAAGCAGCAACACTGCAAAGAAATGAGCACACCTATCCCCCAGAAAAATAAATATCATTTTTCACTAAAAGTACCAATAACCCTGGGGAAACGACTGGCTCCAGGGCTGGGACAGGGAGCCCCACGTATGTTGTCGAGGAAGGGCGGGCCCCAAGACTGCTGGGAATAACAGCAAGAGACACAAACAAGCCCGAATGGCCTTCCACTGAGACAATGTCATCATCCAAATAAATAATGATAAGAACATCTCATATTCGCTGAATAGGATAGAAAACCACGAGCCTTCAGAGATAGAAAGGAGTGCATGAAGACACTGAAATGTGACCATGCATGGGTCACATTTACATAATTTACATAATTTCAAAGCACACAAAGTACTTATTCATTACAAAGAGGAACAGAGTAGTTGACAGTGGAGAAGCCTGGCCAGACACCACCATAATCAAATCATCAAAACAAACCCCATCAAGGATGGAAGAAGTTGAAGTGTGTGCCGTGACCAGGTTACCACGAGAAGGAAGCTAATCACTCCTGGTGCCTGTCAGAGGCGCCTAACCTGAACCCCGGCAAGAAGAAATGCCAGACCACCCCAAATTGAGGGCCATTCTCCAAATCCCCGGCCTATAATGTTCAAAGTTGCCAGAGCCTTGAAAATCAAGGAAATGCCTTGCGAGCGCTCCAGACATGATAATTAAATGCAATATATATATTTCTGAATGGGGTCCTTTCAGAAATGACAAGAGCTGGGCAATGAGGGAAGAGTGGCTGGCACTCGAGGATTCTAGGTGGTCATCTGTTCCTGTTAGTTTTATGATTTTCATGATTATATTGCATTATGTGGGAGAACCACGTTGTGGGGAGATACACACTACCGTACTTGTTGGGATGAAGCATCGGGTTGGCAATTTATTCTCCTATGGTTCAATAACCATTGGCTCAGTGGTTGAACATCAACCTATGACATGATTTGATTCCTGGTCAGGTCACATGGCCGGTTCATGGGATGGTTCCTCAGTGTAGGGCATGCAGGAGGCAGCCTAGCAATGATTCCCTCTCATCATTGATGTTTCTATCTCTCTCTCCCTCTCTTTTCCTCTCTGAAATGATTAAAAATTATTTTTTTTAATAAATGTCTTTCTGGCCGTAAAACAAAAATCTACTCTGTACTCAACTCTCCACTCAAAGGGCTCACCAGATAGCAAGGACTCAATAAACATTCTTGGAGAAAACCTAGCAAAGACCAAGAGATAACCCTGATGACATATCTACTTCTTGTACAGCAATTTATTATGGGTTGCCAAAACCGGTTTGGCTCAGTGGTAGAGTGTCTGTCTGCGGACTGAAAGGTCCCAGGTTCGATTCCGGTCAAGGGCATGTACATTGGTTGCGGGCACATCCCCGGTGGGGGGTGTGCAAGAGGCGGCTGGTCGATGTTTCTCTCTCATCGACGTTTCTGGCTCTCTATCTCTCTCCCTTCCTCTCTGTAAAATATCAATAAAATATATATTTTTAAAAATTTATTATGCGTTTTCCACGGGGATCACCTGATACCTCACAGGAACTCCTGCAGGAGACAGTGACTGCTCAGCTCCCCAGTGTGTAGGTGCAGGTAGTTGCCCAGTCGGTGGGAGGGTCAGAAATTGAAGCCAGGTCCTTCTGCATTGCATCCTTGCTCGTTTCTCTACCTAAATTGCCTCTCTTCCCACTAAGCAAACACATAGAACAACTCAGTTAAAGAAATCTGAGTTTAGTTTTAGCAATTTTAGGTAAGTGAGTGGTCTCGCTGGAAGGCTCTCTGTTTTCCCCCTAGAGCTTTTAAGGGAAGTGTAAATTGACTATGTGCTTAGGAATTTCCCAGCTCACACAGCCTGAAACAATTAGACAGGAGGCCGGGAGAGAGAGTGAGAGGGAGACAGACCCCAGGCTTGGGAGCCCGCATTCCTTTTCAAAGCTTCCCTTCATGTGCTTCCTCAATTGGCTGCAACCCTAGAGGTTTGACTGGCTAACCCATTTCCTCTCAGAAGTGTCCGTCCCCCAGGGGAGCCTGGGATTTGTAGTCTCCAAATCAGCAGACCTCTCCTAATCCTCCCCCTGGCTGGCTCCCCGGCTGAGGGAGTGCAGTTGGGCTTCAGTAGCTTTCTACATGATGAAGTGTCCGCTGTGCTTTCTGCAAAAACGCAGCGTTCTTCCTGGATACGAGCTGAAGCCTCTGTTTATTCACCAGAACCCAGCCCCTTGGCCTCCCATTCAGGTTCTTTATGACCTCCCCTCTCCCTTCCATTGATGCTAAGCACCATTTTACGGCCTCGGGAGGGAGGGCTGGCCACCAGCCCGGTGGTGCTGCTGTGAATGGCAGATCGCATGCTCAGGGGGAGCAGGGCAGACAGGCCCAGGGCTGCTTCCCAACCTGGTGTCTCCTCAACAGTGTTGAAGGTGACGTGCTTACAGGACGGCTGTTAAGGAACAGATATTAGAGGAAGCAGCGCGTGAAGCCAAGTTCCCAGAGGGTCTACAGAAAGCACTGCCTTTTGTTTCCTTTTGCTTTGTGTTTTATTTCTCCCCTGACCGTTGCCTTGGCCTGGCAGCCCGCTGGCGTAAGCTCTGGCCAGGTAGCTCAGTTGGTTAGAGCATCCTCCCCATATGCCAAAGTTTACAGTTTACAGGTTCAATCCCCAGTTAGGGCACACACAAGAATCAACCAATGAGTAGAACAACAAATAAAGTGGAACAACAAATCCATCTCTCTCTCTCTCTCTCTCTCTCTCTCTCTCTCTCTCTCTCTCAACAAATAAAATTGAGAGAGATGTTCTTTCCTGCCCTGGTGTTCTGGAGCCTCTTGACCTCATTTGGTCTAAACGAGTCACACCACATCTGATTGGCCCGCACTTGATGTATGACCTATGGACTACATCAGTGGTGGGCAAACTCAGTCAAAAGAGCCAAATATCAACAGTACAACGATTAAAATTTCTTTGGAGAGCCAAATTTTTAAAATTTATCTTCTTCTAATGCCACTTCTTTAAAATAGACTCGCCCAGGCCATGGTATTTTGTGGAAGAGCCACACTCAAGGGGCCAAAGAGCCTCATGTGGCTCACAAGCCACAGTTTGCCGACCATGGGACTATACAAACATCTGATTCATTGTTCAATAGCATGGAGATATTCTTGCCCAAACAAAACAACGATTAGTTTAGGTGTTACTACATTTCTGGTGGCCACTGACCAATAAACATGTCCCAGAACAGCAGATACTGAACACAGAGCGTCCTTAATGTTTTGTTGACATTAAAAAAATATGACCTCCTGCTCCAAAGGGCTGTCAACTGTGGAGAAGACTGGATTCCAGGAGAACTGCCCACAGCTGTGCCACGCTTCTCTCTCCTTGGCTCGCTCTGTTGGTTAGAACAAATAAACGTCATGGCGTGGGCGCAGAACCCTGGAGTGGGGGGAACACGGAGCCAGAAGCCGGAGGACAAGATCCTGCTTGTCCTCTGTGACCAGCCAGCTGGATGCCTCCCGTAAGCCAGTCAGTCTTAAACCTGGGCATTGCCACTCCTTCCTCGCCTTTAAGGAAAAAAATGGTCCCGTTACCGAGTGGAATAGCTTCTTTTTATTTCTAATATTTTTTTTATTGATTTCAAAGAGGAAGGGAGAGGGAGAGAGAGAGAGAGAGAGAGAGAGAGAGAGAGAGAGAGAGAGACAGAAACATCAATAATGAGAATCATTGATTGGCTGCTTCTTGCATGCCCCCCACTGGCGATTGAGCCCACAACCAGGGCATGTGCCCTGAATGGGAATTAAACCGTGACCTCCTGGTTCATAGGTTGATGATCAACCACTGAGCCACGCCGGCCTAACACCCTTTTTAATGGCAGGGTGCAAGTTAAACAAATTGGAGGCCAACCTTCCGGAGCATGTCTCATTCTGCCTGGGTAGACATGTTGTCTAGAAGATACTCAGTGTTACCAAGGGAAGCTCATAGGGTTACCAACACTGTGGGTCTCCTTCTTCATATCAAGGACTTTCCAAGCCTTATCCCCTTTCCATCATGCCCCCCCCCCCCCAATTATAAAAAGAGAAATTGAAAACAAGCTACCTAACAGTGAAGCACTTTGAAGAAAGTTTTTGCCTTGGGGAGAAAAAGGATCTTACAAATCTGCATGGGCCATATAACATCCTGGCCTGGGACCAGAGGAAGCTGGGTCATCTTTCTTTTTTAAATCTTTATTGTTAAAAATATTACAATATGTCTCCTTTTTCACTTGTATGTGGAATCCAACGAACAAAATAAACTATTGAACAAAATAGATCCAAAGACAGAAGCATGGAACAGACTAGAAGCTGGACTACCTGATTCTCTGTTGGAGTATTGGGCGGGGGGCAGGGGGTTGAAGGGGGTGGGGTGGGGTTGGCCACTTGGGTTTGAGGAGTATGGTGGATGCAATAGAATGAAGTCTAATGGACAGGGTCATACCCAGAAATAATGTTCCATCCAGGCACCCTGTGGCCCAGTCAACTGAATACTTAACATTGACCTTCACTTGGCTGATGATGTTTGCAGAGATTTCTTTTTTAATGTCATTTCAATCTTCCTCCAGCCGAAAAGAGGCCTATAGGATGACAGTCAAGGCCACAGGCAATCTGTGCCCAAGAACTGCCACAAAGCAAACAGGTTGGGCCAGGATGGACCCTTGGCCTACGGGAGGGAGCCAATAAGAAGACGATGACCTCAGGTCTGAGAGAAGAAGGCACAATTTATTTAGTTTATTTTACAACATAGTCTTCATGGACAGTTGTCAGCTTAACATAGTTTACAAAAGTCAACGATTACCTGCAAACTTATATATACTTTAATATCTAAAAAATATATTGCATATATAGGGCGGGAACATCCCTTGTGCCCACAAGGGAACGTTTTGCTTGTTCCTTTCAAAGTTGCAGTGATTGCAGGACGGATGGTATGTACAAACATGTCCAAAGCATGAAGGTTCCAATGGCTCTCCTTGGGTAACGTGTGCACACCTGTTAAATAACTACAACCAGTGCTTCTCTTTCTAGCAAGTCAGTGACTTAAATGCCTGTTTTCCTTTTCAGCAATAGTCACATTATGCTTTATTATTAAAAAAAAACAAAAACCCAGCTATAAAAAAAACGTACAAACAGACCAAATGTACAGATTGACAAAAGATGTACAAATTACATTTAAAAAAATAACACCGACTGATTTGATAGTAAAATTGCCTTTGTGACCGAGGTCAACTCGTTTACTTATTCTTCTTACTTTTTTTTTAGTTATTTATTTTTAATACTGTGAGATATAGGAAAATAACTCTGCATAATTTATACAGTAAGTTGCCTTCTGATTTGGGTGACCCTGGACTGACGGTCTGACAAGCGCACAGCGCCTGCGGATCTGTTTGTGTTTAGAAATCCCTACAACTTTTCCAAGTTCTGGGACCCACTGTCACTATCTTAAAAAAAAAAAAAAGTTATTTAGGTCTCTGTCTTTCAGGAATGTCTGCCCCTTGCGTGAACATTTGTTAGTTAATATCTTGAGTACATCTAGAGGAAATGATCCGCCTAGTACATATTGCCCATTGAGAGGAATTGTTCAATGCCCATGGCTTCTTAAATACACACACTCACACACACAATCTTCTTTCTTAAAAATTCCAGTTGGGTGAAAACTTCACTGGCCTTACAACCAATGTTCCAATTGCTGTCCACTGAGCTAGGTCTCCCTAAAACAAGGTTATAAGCTTCCTGCCTCTATTTTCACTAAGTCTCAAACCAGAGCCTAACTGGTTAAGTCCACGAATCCTTAGCATAGTGAACCCTACGAGATCCATGGATAAGACCCGTGTGCGGATAAGAAACTGCTTTGGTCATAAAAATAAGAGAGACGATTTACAGTTTCTTTCGTAGAACCATGATCCGACCATTCCAGTAATCTACAAGTTCCACTTAGAAGTTGATAGGAGACAGAGAACACACATCAGCCTACTGGCCCATGGAATTCCCCATCTCTTTGTTCAAGGTAGAGGAAGCAACATACAAAAAAAGGATTTTTTTTTTTAAAGAACAAATACAAAGGTTCTATCCCACAAGAAAGAACATATCCAGTTTTGTTTTCCCTTCAAGGCCACATATGTCCTTTAGAGTCCAAAGTATTCCCGGAAATGTGAGGGATGGGCTTCAGCTAGAAGACCACCACCGATGATTAAAGCTTCTAGTAGTAGCTGCCTAAGTGTGAGGGCACGTGGGTGTTAGGATGGCGGGGGACATTGGGGTTGGGGTAGATTCCGCCCGTGGGGGAGGTCCAGTATTGTGAGGCCGCTCCAAAGAAGCTGGAGGAAGTGACGGGCATGGAGGACGGATGGGGCGGGACAAAGTTCACCTTCTGCTGGTGGGCGTGGTAGGAAGGCATGTAGGAGATATCGGAAGGGTACTTGTACATGGACGACTCGGTGGGGTGTGGCTGCAGGGCCTGGGCGATGCCGTGGAAGTCAAATTTGTAGGCATACCTCTTGCCATGCACCTTGGTCATAATGTTTTTATCGTAGTAGTATCGGAGGGCCCGGCTCAGCTTGTCGTAATTCATGTTGGGCTTGCTCTTCCGCTCCCCCCAGCGCCTGGCCACCTCGTCGGGGTCCGTCATTTTGAACTCGCCGTTGGTCCCCTCCCAGGTGATGCAGCTGGCGTTGGCGCTGTCCGAGAGTAGCTCCAGGAGGAATTGCCAAAGCTGGATCTGCCCGCTTCCTGCAGGTGGTGAGAGGAACCGGAAAACAGAACGTTTCAGAATCCGCCCCCTGAGTGCAAGGATTCCCTCACCCTTTGTAAAACAAAACAAAATAATACTTCTGTATTTCCTTTTACATCCAGAATTGCCCTGGCAGCCTGTTCTTTTCATTGTTGACTTGCTTTATCATTTGCTGCCCAGATGGGCATTATAAGCATAGTTAGATCTTAAAACAATGGGCCCCAAGGCCTAGTGCAATGCACTGTGGGTAATGAGATGATGCCGGAGGGCCCTGAGCTAGCTGTGTGATTTGGGGCAAACCACAACAGCCACTCCTTTGGGCAAGGGTTTGGAATTTCTTCTTCCCTAAAGCCCTGAGTCACTGGCCAGCTCTCGTATGTAGTGAGGGAGTGGTTTTAATGTCAGGGGAAGAGACTGGGCCGGGAGGCTGCTGCCAGTCACAGGCGGAAGGCGTGGCACAGGCCTCAAGCTGACAGGAGGCTCCTGAGCAGGGCACTAGCGCCCAGCTCCCTCCCAGTCTGAGTTCTACAGAGAAGAACCTGGGCCGAGAGGAAAGTAAGAGGAGAAGGAGCTGGCTGGCTTTTTCCCTGAGCAGAGAGGGTCAAGCCCCGAAGACTGGAGAGTCCGAAGTGCGGGTGCAAACAGCTGGGAGGGTGTGGGGGGCCCCCCTCCTGCACGAGGACAGCCTACTATCAGCTCACATGCTCGGCCATCTTGGTTTTGAACTCTTGATGTAGAGTTATTCTTTTCGTAATAAACCCTTAAAATGCACTGTCAAATTTACTTCATCTGCAACTTTTTAGGGGCACACCTCTTCTATAAGGCCAGATAGCTTGCAATGTTTTTTTGAAATCAAGAATAAAACATGTTTGGCTGGGCCTCGTGTGGTTCAGTGGTTGAGCAATGACCTATGGACCAGGAGGTCATGGTTCCATTCCTGGTCAAGGGCACATGCCAAGGTTGTGGGCTCAATCCCCAGTAGGGGGCGTGCAAGTGGCAGCTGACCAATGATTCTTTCTCATCATTGATGTTTCTATCTCTCTCTCTCTCCCTCTCCCTTCCTTTATGAAATCAATAACAATATATTTTTTTAAAGAATAAAACACCTTAAGAATATTTATTCACTTGTACCTCACAGGAGGGAAGTAACTAAGAGCCCAGTGGCTTTGTGTCCTCCCACCCCATCTTTCCCTCCTGAAACCTTTCCCTGCGCCACTTATAACTAAGCTAAGGCTCAGTGCAGGTGTGCAGCAATAGCATGCTTGCTTCCTAAAAGCATCCTTGGCTAAATGGACACTATTGCCATCAAAGAATCCACCCTCACCTCACCGGTACACTAGAGAAACCAGTGTTGAATGTTTCAAGGGAAGAAGTACATGTTACTCCCCAGTCAGGTGTCTGAACTTCGGACAGAGGTCTCTGTGATCTCACATAGCTATGGCACATTCTAGAAAGAAAACCCTGCAAGGTCAACTCACCGGGGTTGGCTAGGCGACTGCTGGTTGGGCCCAGGATCTGATATGGATCTAAGGAAACAAAAAAGGAGATTTGCTTCAGTGTTATTAAAAACATAAGAATAACAGCATTAACAATAAGAACACCTCAAGAGTTTGTATTTTTATTTCAATATCATAGGAAGGTCTGATTTCAGAAAACTTGACTTTTTTTGGGGGGGAACGGGGGTATTTTTTTGCAGACTCCACAGATCTTGATCACAATTAGGATCCATCCAGGTATTTATAGAAACAACATGGAATAGTAACAGCATTATATTTAGTTTATATTTGGTGTCTAAAGTTTGTAGATAATGCTGTTACTATAAAAAAAAGAGTGATGAAACCATTTGGAAAGGAGCTGGCTATATATTTCACCAAAACGAACAAGGTGAACATAGTTTATTACATGGGCTTGAAGATCTAACCATTAGTGGTCTTCAGTAGCTCTACCTATTACTAAGAACTTTACACACACCTCTGCTTTTCTGTGGAGGCATAAAACATACACCCCCAAAATCAAGCAGCCGGTTTTTAGCCCCAGCTATGTTATAAAATAAGGCCATTGGACCATCTCTGGGTATTAGTTTTCTCATCAGCAAAATGAGTGGGTTGGGCTACTGAATCCCTCAGTTCCCTTCTAGTACAGCATTCTATGATTTTAAGCTTGGAAATGTCAACACTAAACTAACCAGAATTTGTATTTTAAGTATAAAGTGACTGTTCTTGTATCTCAGTTTACTTAACATTTATGTGATTAGCTCTAAAAAAATCTCTGCAATATTGGTTTTACATGAGGTCTGTCTCCCTTTTCAGGGGAAATCATGGTAGAGAGCTTGATTACAACTTGACCATGTTGTTAAATGTTTGGTGCAATTTTACTATTTTTATGGTTATAATTGCAATTTTAAAAAATCAACATGATTTTTGGGTTTCTATGTAGGCCCGCAAATTAACTTTGAAGAGTCCCTAAGGCTATTTGGCCTACCCTTTTCTATCCACACAGTATGACAACATACATTTTTTTGGCAGGTCACATCTGATTTTTGTTGTTGTTGGGGATTCTTTAAATCTTTTATGTCAAATCCCCTGTCTGTCTTGTGTTTCTAAACTTTCCTGATGAATCTTAAGTCAATTTGCTATTGCTCTTTCTTCAGTGGAGATGGAAACAGTGTTTGCCCATCTCAAATCAAATGGCTTCTTCAAACCTTAATCTCAGCTGTGTCACATGAAGAAGACATGGCTGGCCTTCAGTTATATGAGGGATCTTCATGTAGCATAGAAGGAGGATTTCTCCAGAAGGTAAACTAGGAAACTTGAATGAGTTATAGGGAGGGGACTATGGCTCAAATAGTGGAATTGAGCCCAGCTAGGTAATAAACTTCCTGTTGCTATAAGTATTCAAGTAGAGGTGGCACAATCATAGGACTGAGATGTTAAAGAAGGATGTATAGACCTGGATGTCTCTAAGTTCCTTTCTAATGCTAAAAGTCTCCAATTCCATGCTTTTAAAAGTTCTCCTGCCTGTCCAGCTGGTGTGGCTCAGTGGTTGATTGTCAACCTATGAACCAGGAGGTCATGGTTCAATTCTCGATCAGGGCGCATGCCTGGGTTGTGGGCTTGATCTCCAGGAGGGGCATGCAGGAGGCAGCCAGTCATTGATTTTTCTCTCATCATTGATGTTTCTATCTTTCTTCCTCTCCCTTCCTCTCTGAAATCAATACAAATATATATATATATTTTTTAAAAGTTCCCCTGTCTAAATTGTTAAGTAAAGCCATCACAGGATGGAGGTGTTTTTGAAAGCAAGGTTGGTGAGTCAAGAAAGGCTTGGAGAGTACTTGGAATGGGGTAGCTCTTATCAGTGAGCTCTGTGGCTTTTAGCAAATCACATTGCCCCTCTGGGCCTCAGTTTCTTTATTTTTTCCAAACGAGGCATTGGAAGACTTCATTTTTAATGTGCCTCCCACCTCTGACATTTAACAACCTCATCCCAGTGCCGGTATTGACTCTCAGATATGTTATGATGTCAAACAAAGACCCTACGTGGAACAGTGATGACACAAGACAGCACACTGTCCAAGTCCTCCTCAGGTAGCCACATGGAATCAGTGGCTGGGTGAGCAGCAGAGGAGGGGTTACACAAGGTGGACACGTACCTGGCTGGGGCCGCTGTTCAGTATTCTTACTCATCGTTTGTGCTCCTGCCAGGGGAGGACCTACAACAAGAGAAGAGGAAATCCGGTCAGCGGGACCACCTCCGAAGGGGAGAGAAATATCTTGTCAAATGCCCTCCAGAGGAGAAAGCTACTTTCTCACTCACTCACTCACTCACTCACTCACTCTCTACTCACTCATCAACTCATTTTCTCTTATAGCTATTTATCTAGACTCTTCTGTGCTCTGCCCATTCTTGATGCTAGGGGTTGAGCCATGAGGCAGCAGCACCTGCTAGAACTTAACAGGTTGACGGTGCAGAGAGTGGCAAACAACAATCAACACCTGGGAGAGCATGGCTAATGTACTGGGGCTGTGGGTTTCATTGTAAAAATAGAAAATGTAGGGAGGTCCTTTAAGAGAAGGCGACGTTTGAGCGAAGAGCACCTGCTTCCTGTGTTGACTGTTTCATGAGCTTCCTCCATGGCATCTACCATGCACCCTTCCCATTCCTTTCCCATCCTGTTATGACCATTTGAGATCTGTGCTATTTTTTTTTTTGCATGGTCTAAGGCTCAGCCTGACTGGTATCTTCACCACTCCTCTCTCTTCCCACAGACCCATCACATGCTATTTAGCCGGTTTAATCTCCCTAAACCATTGCACTCTCTGTCTAAAAACCTTAGTGACTCCTCGCTGACTAAACAGACCCAGAGAAAGAGAAGTAGTGATCAGACTCTCAAACATCAGAGGGAAAGTAGGGGAGGGTGAGGGTAAAGGGAAGAGATCAACCAAAGGACTTGTGTGCATGCACATGGGCCTTGCCAGTGGCCATGGATAACAGGGAGGTGGGGGAATATGTAGGGAGGGGATTGGGATGGGAATGGGGGGATAAGGACAATTATGTGATACCATAATCAATAAAAATTAATTAAAAATAAAAAGAATTAGGTCTGTCCTTCAGGTTTTCTTCTTTCCCTCTTCCTTACCTTCCCAGACTTCTTTCTCTCACACAGCTAAGCCCCAGGAACCTGGAGTCCTCCCTGACTGTCAGACACATCAGCCTTGATATCTTTCCCTGGCCCCCGCTTCTGTCTTCCCCATTACTGCAGGCCCAAATCCTGCTTCTCTCTCTAGAGCAGGGGTGGGCACACTTTTTGACTCGAGGGCCACAATGGGTTCTTCAACTGGACCGGAGGGCCGGAACAAAAGCAACCTGACCATGCTGGCACTCTCATCTTGGGCTGCTGGTGAAGGAGCGGAGGGGAGAGCAAGAGAACCCTCCACTCTTTCGGCTCCGCGGGCCGCATAGAACAGCTGAACGGGCCAGATCCGGCCTGCGGGCTGTAGTTTGCCCACGGCTGCTCTAGAGCCAGCTCAGAATGCCCAGGTTCACGAATAAAGAGTGATATGTGGAGAGTGGAGAATGAAGGCTCCCTCCCCAGCTGCTCTGAGCCCGACTCATCTTCGTGAACCTCAACGTGCCTGGTGCTGGGCACGGAGTAAACAAATAATCACACATATCATTAAAAGGGATATTGGGCCCTAGCGGGTTTGGCTTAGTGGGTAGAACGGCCAGTCTGTAGACTGAAAAGTCCCAGGTTCGATTCCGGTCAAGGGCATATACCTGGGTTGTGGGCTCAATCTCCAGTGGGGAGCATGCAGGAGGCAGCCAATCAATGATTCTCTTCCATCATTGATTTTCTTTCTCCCTCTTCCTCTTTTTCTCCCCCTCCCTCTCCATCTCACTTCCTCTTTGAAGTCAATAAAATATATTTTAAAAAAAGAGATATTGGTTATTGCTGAGGCATACATTTGTAACCCCAACTTCTTTCTTGAAATAATTTCCTTCAACATCCATTCATTCACGTGACATTTTACACCCTACAGACAGCAAGAAGAACACATTCTGGTTCAGGAGTTTGAGTCCTTCTCTTCTCTCCTCCTGCCCTCATTCATGGGAAGTTTTGGGGTCAGACTTCAATTCCAATTGATGTCCCAGACCCCTTCCATCTCCTCATCCACTTATCCTTCATCTCAACCTCTCATGAAACGGGGACAGTGACCTTGACATGATTGAGCTTCGACGGTTTGAGCAGCTAAGTCACAGAGGGTCATTATCATCACTTACATGACAAAATCCAGATCCAGTGACTGTTTGTTCCCATAGAACCTTGTCCTGAGAAACCTCCTGCCTTCAATAGTTCTCAAACCAAAGGCGACGAAACCAAGCTCAAGGCTCTGAATGAAAACCCCAACCCTCTTTAAGGAACCGGCATCACTGACAGGCCCTAAATTGGCAGTTAATTTTGATGCCCACTCAACAAACAGGAAAACAAATGCTTGCTCCTCTCCTTTTTTTATCTCATGACCCAGCTCTCCACCCCATTCTTGGAAAAAATGTTTTCCTCCCAAAGACTGGGTGGCATTTACTTACTTTTGTTGAGGCCAGAATTCATGTTATTGCTCCACCCTCCTCTCCTGACCGAGTCGTAAGAAGGATCTGATGAAAAATAACAAATAATTGTACATCAGCATCTCCTGCTTTGCAGCAAGACTGCGTGAAGATAATCTTGTAGTAATCAGGAGAAATGAAACTTAATTCAACAATCACTTTTCAGAAGTGTGTTCTCACCCTGGGGTAAAGGTGGGGTGAGTGGAAGGAGCATGGATGTTCTGATTGGAAGCCAAAGTAACAGAAGAACCTTGAATTTAACAGTCACAAGATTGGTTCAAGTACTGTCCCCAACATTACTTGTTGTGAGACCCTGGATGGATCACAACATATTCCTGTATTCAACCTTCTTTAATATGAAACTTAAAATTTACCCAATGTATCTACCTTGTAGGGTAGGGCTAATGTTATGAACTAAATGTATGTGTTCTCCCCCACATTCACAGGTTGATACCTGGTCCCCAATGTGATGGTATCAGGAGGTGGGGTCTTGGGGAGGTAATCAGGACATGAGGGTAGAGCCCCGAGGATTGGGATTAGTGGCTTGGTAAGAAGAGGCTAGAGAGCTAGCTTGCTCTCTTTCTGCTGCCTTAGGATGCCATAGAAAGTTGGCAATCTGTAACCCAGAAGAGGCCCTGGCCAGAAGCAGATCACGTTGGCACTCTGATCTCCGATTCCCAGCCTCCAAACACGTGGGAAAGAAGTTTCTGTTGTTTATACATCACTCACTCTATGGTACTTTGTGAGAGCAGTCCCCACGGACCGAGACAGGTGATGATCAAATGCTAAACATATGTGAGACGTCTTACAAAGCTTTCTGCAGATGTAAATAGAAAGAAAGCATGTCCACAGCAGCTCTGAAGAGATGGGCAGTGTCCAGATTCAAGACTCCAGGGGAGGAATGTTTCAAAGTCCAGGCCCACGACCTCTCAGGTGGCCAGCTCCAGCCCTTCCTCAGCACACCCATCCTGTGATGGTGTCTCAGAGGTGTGAACACACCCCAGGCTCACCTAAGCCCTCATGCTTATATTTTCTTTTCTTTTCTTTTCTGTTTTGTTTGTTTTGTTGTTGTTGTTGTTAATCCTTACCCGAGGATATTTTCCCATTGAGTTTTGAGAGAATAGAAAGAAAGGGGGAGAGACAGAGACAGAGCGAAACATCAATGTGAGATGGATTGGCTGCCTCCTGCCTGTGCCCCTACCAGGGCGAGGGATTGAGCCTGCAACTGAGGTACGTACCCTTGACCAGAATTGAACCTGAGACCCTTCAGTTCGCAGGCCAACACTCTATCCACTGAGCCAAACTTGCCAGGGCTCTCCTGTTTTCCTCTTGAGAGTGGAGAGGGCTAGGCCTGATGACCACAGAGAAAGAAAAAAGGCCAGAGGTGTGGCTGGAATAGGGATGGGAAGAAGAAATGAGGGGATGGAGCGATGCCTTGCCTGGAAATGACCAGAGCCTTGCTTCCAAATCTCCATCGAACCCGAACATCTGTGATCCCACCCTTTCCCACATGCCTCCATAGCTGTGCTCAGAAATGGCTTCACTAACTGGCTGGAAACATCCCCTTTCCTTCCTCCCGGTGTGAGTCCCTTGGTGACATGGAGCAGGCATGGCAGAAAAGCTCGAGGACACAGAATTACGACTTTCAAAGTCTTTCCATGAACAACAAAGAAACCATGAAAACCAACCGAACAAATGGAGAGCAAACCTCATCAAACAACACAGCCTGACAGAGTGAAACACAAACCATCCCCTCCGTCCCTTCTGAGCCTCTAACGAATTAGAATAAGAACTGCAAGGATGGATGGGCGCATCTGATCTTCTGTTCTAGTTGTTTCTGTCAAAGAAGAGCCCAAAGACAGGGAGAATGTTCTTGTGGAAAAATCCACGTGCAAATGCACATTCCTCCTGGTTCTGGAAAAGCCAGTGCAGTTTTGAAACTACAGTATTCAGCAACTGGCATGAAAAGCAAAACAGAAAGTGAGGGAGTGGGGGTGGGGGGAGAGAGAGCAGGGAAGGGGGCAAAAGGGAGACAAAGCTCAACTCATTTACGTGGTCTGCTTTTATTTTACTTGATTCCCCCCCCCCCCCCCCCCGCAATTCCTCCTGCAAGCAGATGCCTCTGCTTGCTTAAAAACAAAACAGAGCAAAAGCAAAAGAAAAACCTAACTTGTTTACGAGCTTGGAATGAGGTTGATGGCTCTCATGGGCATTTTTTTGGGGCTGTCCTGCGGGGGTCTGACGAGTGTGTGCAAAGCTGGTATAAGCCAAAGGAGAGGTGGGGTTCAAAGATTTTTCTGTGGTGGAGGATGCTGGGTAGGCCTCCAGTGATTTACTCCGGAGTGACCTCTGCCATGTGTTGAGTGCTTGGCCATAGAGTGGATATCAGGTCCTATGAAAATGTTCTGTGTCCTTGCATTTGACTATGAGAAGGAAACTATGATTGTTGAGGAATGATGGGTAATGGACCAAAGGACTGGTGGGGGCATTAAGGCTACCGAAGGTGATGGGGGGGCGGGAAGGGGAGTGTCATTGGCGTCATCTGAACTGAGCGAGACCTCCTTGGAGAGAAGAGAGTGAGCAATGCAGACAGACATAGGGCAGAAGTGGGTGATGGGGTGTGCAAGGGCTGTCTGGCGGACAATCACAGGGGCAGCTTCAGGACTGATGCAGAGGAACAAGTAGGAAGAGAGGGCTAGAAGAGGAGGCCACGGGGGCATTCAAGGCCATGTTGATGGCAGTAGGCACGTTTAATGACCTTGGGGTGCAGGCAGTGGAAGCCCAGAGATGTTGTGGGCAGGTGGCAATTCCATGAAAACGGGGGGCGGTGGAGGACGAAGCTTGTGGTGGTGTGTAGGTTGGGAGAGCGCCTGGGAGAAGGAGGTGAATTGAGTAGGAACAGAACAGAAAGTGGAATAGAAAGTGACAGATTCATGCAACGAGAAAAAAAAAATCACTAAGTTCCAGGAATTGGTGTGTGTTATCTGAAGTCCTGACTTGCCTCCTGACTTACTAAACTGATAAGATCTGTGTTAAAGTTTTCTAACCGGTTTTTCTGCTCATTCATTCATTTACCGAAGACTTCTCTTTTTTTTGGTCTTTATTGTTGAAAGTATTACCCACGTCCCACCCCCCTCCTGCTCAGTGACCCCCCCCTCCAACCCATTCCCCACCACAGGCCTTCACCTCACTATTGTCTGTGCCATGGGCTATGCATATATGCACATAGGTTCTTCGGTTATTCCAGGGGTGGGCAAACTTTTTGACTCGAGGGCCACCATGGGTTCTTCAACTGGACCCGGGAGGGCCGGAACAAAAGCAACCTGGCCATGCTGGCACTCTCCTCTTGGGCTGCTGGTGAAGGAGCGGAGGGGAGGGCAAGAGAACCCTCCGCTCTTTCGGCTCCGCAGGCCGGATAGAACAGCCGAACGGGCCGGATCCGGCCCGCGAGCTGTAGTTTGCCCATGGCTGAGTTATTCCCTTCCCACCCTCTTGTCAATTTTTTCCTCCTATTCTTTTATTCTGACTCCGGGACAGAGCAGACATGCAGCAGAGACAGAATGGGCAGATGAATCCCCAAAACGGACAGCGGGAGGTGATGGCTGGGCTCTTTGTAACTCAAAGTGTCCGACCACGGCTGAAGTCTGTGCCTTATCAGAAAGTGTCAGGCAGCCCATCTTGACCTCAGGGCCTTGGGGCTGCAGAGCTGTAGGTCGTGATTCTCCCACAAGCCCACCTGGGATGGGGGTCGGGGTGGGAAGAGGAATGAGGAAGCCAGCCTGGCTGAGGGGTTAATGGAAGTACCAACCAACATAAAAGTCCTCTAGTAGGTAAAAATAAATAAATAAATAAAAAATCAACTGAATCCGAGGCCACCAGCAATCAGCCTGGACTGTGTCCTCACCGCAAAGCTAGCAGAGCAGTCAACAGCAATGGCCACACGGAAGCTGGTGTCTCTAGCTGAGGACCTAGGAGCAATGTGTGCCTCTGAGCAACCAACACCCCAAGTCTCCCTCCCATTGCTTTTTCGTCCTCAACTATCTGATGGACAGTCCTGCTACCGGCACCTGCATCTACAAAGGACCCCCCCCCCGCCCCACTTCATCACTGAGGAGTTCAACCAGTGCCCCTGAGGGCACAGGCCTGGGCGGGGGCACCCACTAAGTGTGAGGTTGAAAGGAAGGCCAGTCATTCCGGAGGAAGTCCTGCTGCAGAGACAGGGCATGGGCACGAAGGAGGCCAACGCCAAGAGCCAAGGTCTGGCACTGTGCCTGGGCGGTCTAAGAACCCAGGCAGCCTTGCAGATTGAATGAGATACCCGAGCAAACGCCTGGCGCGGGGCCTAGCACCGGGTCAGACGGGGAAAATGTCAGCGATTCATGTTAGTATCTGCATCATTATTACAAACTTACAGGATGTTAAGACCCAGAGACACGGTCGACAGCCCCCCAAAACACACATAACTTCCCCCTCTCCTTTCTTCCCCTCTCCTCTATTGGCTTTCTATGCTCTACTTCTTAGTTTCCCATTGATCACTGAACTTAATCAATAATTAATTCATGTTTGTTGTTTATTGTCTGCATCTCCCACCTGAATACCTTTCTTCTGTTCTCTGACATTAATTTTTTTAAAGATTATTATTAAAATATATATATATATATATATATATATATATATATATATATTGATTTTTTTACAGAGTGGAAGGGAGAGGGATAGAAAGTTAGAAACATCGATGAGAGAGAAACATCAATTCAACTGCCTCTTGCACACTCCCTACTGGGGGTGTGCCCGCAACCCAGGTACATGCCCTTGACTGGAATCGAACTTGGGACCCTTCAGTCCGCAGGCTGACACTCTATTCACTGAGCCAAACCAGTTAGGGCTGTTCTCTGACATTAATTATCAAGCACCTAGAACAGTGCCTGACCCAGCGAGTACACAGTAGATACTTGTTGAATGAATAGATGGGCTGTGCTTTCTTTCTTGCCAAACGTCCCCATTTCCTCTTAGGTTCACTATTTCACTGGCTGAAGAGAATTCAAGGCGCCTACCCTTCCTCCTCCCCGCTGAGCCGTCTCCAGCGGACTCTGCTAACCCCGCATGAGCCCTCTGAGCATAATGGACAGCAGCCCATCTGCTTTAAGCACAGGCTAACATCTGTCCCCACAGGCAAGTCACGGACTAGATGCCACTTTATGGAAGTGGCCAGCGTTTAACTTGGTAAAACTTTCAATGTCATGGTTGAAAGGAGGGTTTGTGTTCCTCTTGCTCCCTGTGGTGCAAGTGAACACTGAGCAGCGTGGTCAGCTCTGGCCCCGGACACACACAAGCAGAACCACATCTAGAACCAACACGAAAAGGCCCGGTCCAGGGCGCTGAGCCGGCGCCTGGCCTTCCTGCACAAACACTACCCGTGGCTGTGTCAGGCCTCCCTGCCCCCGGCTGGCTGTCATCGGGCGTGGCGGGTCCCCTGGTGGGTGTGCTGGTCCCCGGAGCCACCTGCGTGAGCGCCAGCGCCAGCCCCCACCCGCGAATACAGCGCCTTCTGTCTGCTTCCTGGGGACTGGCTTCTGGAAACAGAGTGGCAGGGAGCAGCCAAGGGCACAGTGTGACTGACGGCGACCAGCCCACGGTTGACAGTCCGGGCTGGTGTGCGGTGGCAGCCTGCTCCGTCAGCACAAACGCGCACCCGGGTCTGACAAGCTCACTGTTGACTGGGGTGAAGGCTGCTGCCACCTGGCTGCATGGATGACAAATGGTGTGATGACTTTCCAGACGAGTCACCCACAGGGCTTTGGCCTAGTGTGTGTGGTTTCAGGCGGTCCTGAGGTCAATGCCAGCCACAGACAGCAGAGAGAGCCCAGAGCCCAGAGCCCTGCTGTGGAGCATGCGGGCACCGCCAGGCACCCGTGGGAAACCCTGCCTCCTGTATACAATGGCCCGAGCGGTATCTCCATCATGGGACGCTCGACGTGGCTACGTCGACACTAGACGGCCCCTCAGATGCCAGGAGAGCCTCCTGGGCAGAGAAATCCGAGCGTGGAGACTTTTATTTTTTTTCTGGAAGGGAAAGCCTTGTCTGAGCTCGGCCATCTCATAGACAATCCAGTGTTAGCTCAAGTTTCTGTGTGACGCTTTCACACGGGCCTCAGAAGTCTGGCCAAGCGTCTCAGGAAAGACGTTTTTCTGCCCCGATGCCCACGGTTCACCGTCTGCAGGCCCCCCCGAGACCCGGCAACACGCGGCTCTCCGCTTTGTCATGACCTCACCGGGAGGCCCTGGGTGCCCAGCCGCCCGCACACAAGGGCCTCTCTCTTCGCTCCTGACGGCATAGGGCCACCCCCTCAATGACTCGATGGAAAAAAGATGAATGTTCCCTGAACCTTCCCGTCGAATTTCTGGTTGTGCCGAGAAGGCTGGCAGCGCCTCGCCCTGTTTATCCCTGGAGAGCCCCGGGCTCTGAATCAGACCTTTGAGTCCAGGACGGGCCTGACCTCCCTGAGAGAGAGAGAGAGAGAGAGAGAGAGAGAGAGAGAGAGAGAGAGAGGAGGACCACGGAGAAGGGCGCTAGTCCCGAGGACGCTGACCCACAGCCTTGACCTTCCTAAGAAAGCGCCAGGTCGAGCAGGCGGAAGATGCCTTCTCCAGGCTCCCGGGGAGGACCTACATGTAGGAGCACCATCTGTGCTGTTGGTGGAGGACTGAGCTGGATGCGTCCCCATATCCCCTCCTCCCCGAGGTCCTGGCTTCTAAGGGGCCCCGTCTGCCCGCCAACCCAATTCAGGCAGCTTGCCTCTGGCTCCCCTCCACGATGCCTTCGAGAATCCACCCCGGCCTGTGAACGCCTGCTCTGCTTCTAGAACCTTCTCAGCCCACAACCCGGGACCAGCTCCTTGTTAGGCACGGTCTCTGCTATCGCCCCCGCCGCCGGTGACCACCCCAGATGCCTGACCTGCAGGCCTGGTCTCCCCCTGCAAACACGGTGCACGGGTAACCGGTGCATAAGCAGTGAGCATCCCCGGGAGGTGCAGAGCGCCCTCCCCGGAGGTGTCCTGTCTCTCTGGGGGGCTTTTCCTCTGTGGGGGCGACACGGCCCTCAGAACCAGACCGCCCCGGGTTCAGGTCCCAGCCCTACCATTTGCTCTGCTGGGTGGCCTCGGTCAAAAGGTTCCTCAAGCCGAAACCGGTTTGGCTCAGTGGGTAGAGCGTCGGTCTGCGGGCTGAAAGGTCCCAGGTTCGATTCCGGTGAAGGGCATGTACCTTGGTTGCGGGCCCATCCCCAGTAGGGGGTGTGCAAGAGGCAGCTGATGGATGAATCTCTCTCATCGATGTTTCTAACTCTCTATCCCTCTCTCTTCCTCTCTGTAAAAAATCAATAAAATATCTATATCTATATCTATCTATCTATATCTATATATCTATATATCTATCTATAACTATATCTATATCTATCTATCTATCTATCTATATCTATCTATCTATCTATCTATCTATCTATCTATCTATCTATATATATATTAAAGGTTTCTCAACCCCTCTTGAAACCTCAGGTTCTGCTTCTCCAAAATGGATGGATCACAAATACTTTCTAGGGTTGCGAGGGAGACGAAACACGCATTTGCTACGTGGCGACCTAAACATAGGCAGCCTGTACATACATGTAGGCGACGTGACCTCACCTGCACCTCTCCCGAGTTTTGGCATGGTGAAACGAGGTTACCAAGCTCAGCAAGGAAGGCCTGGCGAGGGATAAGGAGGAGGAAGGACAGTCCCATTCCTGTGATCCCGACCACTAGACCCCCAAACTGCAATCAAGGGTGGCTGGCTTTCAAAAGAAGAAATGGCCTGGCAGGTGTGGCTCAGTTGGTTGAGCATCGTCCTATGAACCTAGGTCTCTGGTTCGATTCCTGGTCAGGGCGCATGCCTGGGTTGTGGGTTTGGTCCCCAGTATGGGTCGGCAGCCAATCAATGTTTCTCCGTTATCTCATCTATTTTTTTTCCTCTCTCTCCTTCTCCCCCTCCTCTCTCTCTAAAATCAGTGGAGATATATATATATATATATATATATATTTAAGAAGTAATGGGTTATCCTGGGATTCAGTTTAAAGAATATCGCCCTGGAAAGTAGTGAGGGGTGGGGGTATGTGCTGGCTCCTGGTACATTAGGCTTAGGTTTTGCCTGGCTTCTTCCTCACACCCCTGTCAGCTCGAAGTCCCCATGCGGCTGAAAGCGGGGTCCTCACCTCATTTCAACCCGCCCTATAGGGCCAGCCCAGCCTTCGCCTCCGTGGCATCTTATTTTACAAAGAGCAACAGAGGATCTTGGCTTCCACGGAGCCCCTAGGAGGAGGGAACTGTCTAGGGAGGACTGTCTTCAGACTTGGAACTCAGGGCGGGGGGGGGGGGGGGGCAAAAAAAACATCCTGGATCAGGTTTCCTTTGCTCAAGGACCTCGTCCTGGAATCCAAACAGCGGCTCGGGACGGACCCGCTGTGTGGAGAAGAATGGAGGCAGTGTTTCCGATGGTGCATGTGCAAAGGACAAAAAGCCATACGAGCAAAATGCTTGGTGGGGGGGGAGGATGGGGGGAGAAAAATGGATGGTTTTGAAAGAGGAAAAGTTTGGGGAGTCAAGTGACGGCCCCGCCACAGTCACGCAGGCTGCCTACCGAGCCGGGGGCCCCCCACCTCCCACTTCGCTTCTCTTGTGGGCTCCGTGTCTAAGTGACACAGGAGGCTAAAGGACCCCTTTATTTGGATAGAGCCTCCAAGCAGGGTTTCTGAGCCAGCCTTATGCAGGAAGGCCATTCATACTGACTAGGTTAGTTGGATGTTTGCCCGACACTCCCCTCCCTCCCCCCAGCCCCCCGGCCACCAGAGGACCACGCAGACACAACTGAATTGCCCACTTCTTCGGTCAGGTCTGCCTCAGGTTTAAGAGGATTCCAGGGAGGCAAAAAAGAAACCCTCACCGTTCCCTTAGGAAATGGGGCTCGCGGTTCCAGGAGAGGTGGTCTGTCTGGGTCCGGCCCCCTCCGCTCCGCTCAGAGGGCTTGATCTGAACGTCTTTATGCCGACGTTTCACAGTGAGGCTGGTCTCACGCTTTCTGGCGGCAGTAGGTCATTATACTTGTTCCAGCTTATCATTAGCTATTGTTCATCCCCGCCTGTGCCTAATTTATAAATTTAAACTTTGTCATAGATTCTAGGTATAGGGGAAAAGCCATACAGGTAGGATTCTTCACTATCCGGGGGTTTCAGGCTCTTTGAACGTATATCCCCCAGGGATACGAGGGGACTACTATGCAGCGATGTCCAGACTAACATCCTTGCTCTGTGGGACTTATGTTCAGACAAAGAGTAGAGGTGATAAGTGCTATGATAAAAAGAAAATGCAGGAAGGGGAGTAGATGGTGCTGGGTTGGGGAGGGTCTTCCTGAACATAATGAAGCACAGACTTGACCTGTCCAATGGTATGAACATAGATCGCTCTGTAATGTTATCGTTTTCCTATGGAAAGTGACTGGGTCGCCCTACCTTCATCTCAGTGCCCTGCTGAGAAGTCTAATGCCTTTCTCCTTAGTTCTTCACCTAGTAAGAACGTCTGTAAGTTGGAAGACCACCAAATTAGCTGAAGAACTGGACAATACCTTTGTGATGTGTGCGTGAGGGATTGTAAATGGTGAGATGAGCCTAGTCCAGCCGTGGGCAAACTACGGTCTGAGGGACGGATCCGGCCCGTTTGGCTGTTCTATCCAGCCTACGGAGGCGAAGGAGAGGAGGGTTCTCTTGCTCTCCCCTCCGCTCCTTCACCAGCAGCCCAAGATGAGAGTGCCAGCATGGTCAGGTTGCTTTTGTTCCAGCCCTCCGGTCCAGTTGAAGAACCCATTGTGGCCCTCGAGTCAAAAAGTTTGCCCACCTCTGGCCTAGTTTATTAAGGCGTTCACCAGTTTTTTCATATTTAGAATCAGGGTAATTGCCAAATCTACATTCTTAGCTGTATACCAACTTAGACTTGGCATTTACATCAAGCAACTGAAAATACCAACACTTCCCATGTTTGCCCTTTGGTGTGAATCTGAAGTGGTTTTAGGGGAAAGGCAATTCCCTGGGGTCAGCTTGGGGAAAGTGGACTGGTGGCCCAGCTGATGAGGCTTCATGGTTGAGCTTTGACCTCAACCATGAACTGGGAGGGAGGTCACGGTTCCATTCCCAGTCAGGGTACATGCTCCAGTTGCTGGCTTGATCCCCAGTGTGGGGCATGCAGGAGGCAGCCAATCAATGATACTTTCTTGTCGTTGATGTTTTTATCTCTCTCTCTCTTCCTTCCTCTCTGAAATCAATAATACATATATACTAGTGCTACAATTTTGCGCTCTCTCTCTCTCTATATATATATATATATGCAGATATATATTTTAAAAATATATATGTATTATTGATTTTTTACAGAGAGGGAGAGAGAGGGATAGAAAGCTAGGAACGTCGATGAGAGAGAAACATCAATCAGCTGCCTCTTGCACACCCTCTACTGGGAACGTGCCCACAACTACATGCCCTTGACTAAAATTGAACCCGGGACCTTTCAGCCCAAAGGCCGAGGCTCTATCCACTGAGCCAAACAGGTTTCGGCTCTCTCTATATTTTTAAGTGAACATGGAAGTCATCCTAAACATGCCATCTTCATGGCCTGGTGGTGAGCATGACATCTTTTATCCCCGAATCCTGCAACCACGCAGCAAGAGCCCAGGAGTTGAAAAAAAAAGAGCCATCAATTCTGGAAGTTAGAACATGGACTTACATAATAGAATCAGAGGCTTCTTTTTCAGCCTGGAAGGTACCTCAGACATTATCTAAACCAGACATGCAAATTAGCACAGGCCTGGAGGCCTGAAGCATGAGAGAAATCATATGTGGCCATATAAGAATTTTAATAGAAATTGAAAGTATGACTCATGCCATGAAAACTTCCTTTCTCTAAACTCCTCTAGGATATTGGGCAGGACTGATGATTCTTTTACAGGCAGGCCAAAAACCATTTAAGCTCAAAGATTTTTTTTCCCAAACGATACCAAGAACGATTTTCATCTCCCTGGAAGAGTCGCAGCTAAATGTTATCAAGCACAAGGCTGTTTGTGGTTTTCTTAAAAGGCTCCAAAGATTTTCATGGGAAAGGATGGAAATCACTTCTCACGCATCCATTCCAAACAGGGAAACAGCTCGTTGCGATAGGGAGAATGCTGGATTGGGGTTCGGGACACCTTGGTCTGCCTCCCTTCTCTGTCAGCTGTGTGAACTTAAGCATGTGGCGAATGCCTCTAAGTCTCAGTAAACCTCTCTGTAAAAGGCAGGTACTCGGGGGGAAAATGACTCCTCTAAAATTTAAGAGTCTGGAAAAGCAAATGGCCTATTTGATCCTCACAGGGTTACGTGGAGAATAAATGAGCTCACGCCTGAGAAAATGCTTCAGCGACTCCAAAGTGTCCCATAGAATGTTGGCTGCTATTCTTTTGCAGAGTTTAATGCATTGGAGATGAGAAGGCAATCCTTCTTGTGTCAACCAAAGCTGATTTCTTCTGGTTCTCTCTTTAGGAAGTCAGGAGGATTGAGTCAATGTTAAATTAAATTGTCAAAGACTACCTTTTCCTTCCCCAGTGAATCCATTACTGTCAGCAGTACTTACAAGCATTGCAGGGCTGGAAAAAGGGCGCAGGAAAAAAAGTCACACTTAGAGACTGGCAGGTACTGGTGTGGTCATTAGGTTCACGGGTATCTCGTGCGCGTGGGAGGGTTCTGAGAAGTGATTGCAGTGTCTGGGAGTAAGGAAAATATATCTCCAAGAGGCTGGAACTTGAACTGGGCCCTGAAACATGTGTTGGGTTTTGACAAAGTAATAGCCTCACTTAATGAGCCACTTTCTCTTTAGAGGATGCCTGACACAAGAACTTGAACTTCATCGCAGAGACATGTTAAACTTTTTATGGACCTTCAGCTGACAGATCTCTGAGACTCAAGAGGAAGAGCTGATATATGTCCTGGTTAGTCTTTCTAGCCATAGTATTTCTTCCGCAAAGACTACCTTCTCCCAAAAGAAAGGAGTTCTTTTTTTTATATTAGCTAGGGGATTCTCTAAAGAGAGGAAGATGTGCCCTCGCTGGTTTGGCTCAGTGGATTGAGCATTGGCCTATGGACTGAAGGGTCCCGGGTTCGATTCCAGTCCAGGTTGTGGGCTCGAACTCCAGTAGGTGGTGTGCAGGAGGCAGCAGGAGGCAACTGGTCAATGATACTCTCTTATCATTGATGTTTCTATCTCTCTCTCTCTCCCCTCCCTTCCTCTCTGAAACCAATAAAAATATATTTTTTAAAAAGAGAGAAGTTACATCTATTAAAAAAAAAAACTTGGGGAAAGGTTTTATATTAAAACTAGAGGCCTTATGCACAAAATTCATGCAAAAGTAGGCCTTGCCTCCTGCACCCTGGACCTGGGCTTCCCTTACAGCTCTGGTTTCATCTAGAAGATGTTGCAGAAGGATGTCTGGTCTAATTAGCATATTACACTTTTATTATTATAGAAGCTGATGATGCTACCTCTGCCTGAACTTTTCACTAAAACATGCCCCAAACCCCAACACTGCTGTCCGGCAGGAGAGAAGCTCCCCTCTTTCTCCGGGAGGGAGATAGACGGATGGATGGATGGATCGATAGTATCTGCTTGATGAGCATGAGACTAAACAATCTTTAAATACTCTACAGCTACTGCTGCCCTCAGGGAACCGCCCTGTAGAATTTCTAAATCAGGGCGTGTAGCAGAACAAATGCCTTTGGGATACTCTGTGTTGAGGTGGGCTCTCGGGAGCACTTATAGAAACTAGCCTTTTGGGGCCCCACTCCTCAAAAAGAGCCAACAGGGGTCACTTCTAGTTTCTATTACAAACCAAGACCACATGGTAGTGGAAATGGGAGTTCCAGCAACCGAAGGCAATTTCATTTTGAGTCTTAGTTTTGCTATCTGGAATGGGATGAAAAATGCGAGTCAAAGCGAAAGTTGGTAGAGACGGGAGGCCTAAAATAGTAGCAGTGAAGAATTTGGAGATGAATTGGAAATGCAAAAACCCCTATGGCCCACTTAGTAGGTGTGAAATGCCACTGGGAGGTGATGGAGCTCCAGCCAGCTGAGCACTCAAGGTCACAGATGGGGGCGGGGGAGGAGGGGGGGTCCTCCTTGGCGGGGCTGGGAGAGGCTGTCGTCTGGCTGAGTCTAAGGGTGCTCTGGGGGGTCAAGTTGCTCCAAAGTACCTTTCCCAGAGCCCATCATGTTCCTGATTTCTCCAGGGAGCATCTAAGAACAGCTTTGATAAACAAACAAACAAAAAAGACACGCCCAAGGCAGGCAGGAACATTAATGTGAGGACCTCTAGGCATCCAAAGCCAGGAACCCTAGGGCCCTGGGCACCTTTTGGCAGAGGTAGGAGAAAGACCCTCACCGTAGTGGCAGAAAGGGATTGCTTTTCTGTCAAGTGTTCCAATAAAGCACTTGACAGTAGGGATGGTGAAGGGGATGGGGGGGTGGGGGTGAGGTTTCAGAAGCAATGGAAGGCACTTATTTCAAGAACAAAGATGTTCAGTTCCATCTTCCTCCTGGGCTCCTTCACCTGCCAAGGGTGCACATGAATGAGAAGGCAGGGTGCAACGGGATGGCCGGAGCGTCCTGGCAGGTGTCTTTAAAATGGTCTCTAGTGTTCTGATACCTTTTCCTTTCTCTTCCTTGAGAGCCACGGGCCAAAGAAGCTTAGAGAAGGCCAGGGGTTGTCTACCGGTTGTAATTGGAGGGACAGTTCACAACTAGATTTACTGGACTATATATATGCCCCCCCCTCATTTTAAAAAAAATTAAGTGTATTGCAATCTTATTACCTGATATATCAATTCATTTTTCTAAAGCTCTTATTTTTTTCCCTTTATTCTCTTAAATGTGACATTACACACACAAGGAAGAATAGTTTTATGCAAATTAGAAGGCATCACAATAAAAAATAACATCTGTGAAATTGCCCCTTACACATACCTAATATGTTTTGTGAGATGCAAGACCAGAGTAGACTGAGTCAGGTCCCTGATTTTTTGGGGGACCATAGCAGGGATCTATGAATCTAAACATGTCTAGTTAACAACTAGATGACATCAGTTTCCTGGAAGTAATGGCTTTTCCTTGGGGTGGTGATGGAATAGGAAGAGGCAACAGCAGAGCCCTGTCCCTGCCTGGCTTGGGAGGGGCTGAGTAACAGATTTTCCGTTCTGGTTCCCATTACCCCTGTGACTCGAGCAGAAGTTAAATTTCCCCACAATGTCACTTTTTTCTTGGCTTAGTTCTGTCCCTGGCCTCTTTCATATTGGCACACCGAGCAGGGAGACCCAGATCTGAAAGAGCCTCCAATGGGAGTTTAAGCAGACAAAAAAATGGGCCCAAGGGCCCTGGCCAGTGTGGCCCCGTCAGTTGGGGCATCATTCCGTGTACCAAAGCGTCGAGGGTTCAATTCCAGGTCAGGACACATGCCCAGGTTTCAGGTTCTGTCCCCAGTCAGGGCACTTGCGGGAGGCAACCGATTGATGTTTCTTTCTCTCTCTCCTTCTCCCTTCCTTGCTCTCTGCAATCAATAAACATATCCCTCAGGGAGGATTAAACAAAAGAGCCAAAGGGTGAAGTGGAACGCCCATTTTATAATTGAAGTCTCCCCAGCTCATGGATCGGACTGATCAGAGGAATCCCCTGGGAGTCCAATGAAGGGGACATTTAGGGCAAGGTGGAGGAAAAGGCAAGTACCATCTGCAGTGGACAAAACCAAAAACATCACCCCCATATTTAGAGACATCCAAGCATTTTGCCTATAATTTTCGTCCATCCATCCAATGGCCTTGTTTAAGTTCCATCTCCAAGAGACTTGGAAGTCTTGGAAAGACAGAAGACCATGATGATGGGATCTGTTGAATGCTAAACAGCAAGGCAGGAAGTCCAAGCAAAGTACGTGGGGAAGGGGTGGACGAGACCTTTCCTAGGCAGGTCATATGGGCCTTCACGGGGAGTGTGGCTTCCTAGCCTACAGATGAGATGGGGAGGAGGGATACAGGAGGCCAAGAGAGACCAGGAGACAGTCAATGTTGAAGACGGAGAAGACAGGAATCATTCACGATTGAAGGGTGGCAACCCTTCAGATCCTAAGTGGGCAAAACGGTCCCCTTGGGCACAGCTGTCAGGTCTCTGACCCGGAAGTGATCCTGACTGTTCTGTGCCTCTGGGGGTCCCGCAGAGCTGAAGCTGGCGGCCTCCAAATGCGCATGTCAGAACGCTTGGCTTTGCCCCACCATCCCTCACTCCGTGGTGGCACAGTCACCCGTCTGAGTAACTGGAGGAGGCAGGAGGGAGAAGGACCCCACTTTGAATGCTGGGGGGGAAGAGGGGGTCACCTCTGAATTCTCTCTTGCAGGGACATGTCTGGGGTATACAAGAATGAATTAAACCCAGAAGCTGAGGGCAATGATCATTAGAAGACATTTGTGTACACATTTTGTAAAACCTGCACAATGTGAATTCTTCTTGAGATGGAATTCTCTTATTTCCAATCAGGGAACCTGCGCCTTCACTGGCACCGACGAAAGATGGCATGCCCCTGCCACATGCCTCTGTGCACCACGCTGGGCACTGTTGGCCTCCTTATCATGGAACCGGTTTACACTGGTCCCAGGAAACAGGCGAGGCGCCGGCCATCATGGAGAGAAAGCGTGTCCTGGTCGCCGTGCAACCCACACACGTGCGATAGCAGCACACGCAGCACACCCGCCGGAAAAAAAAAAATAGCCGTTCTGTTCCTCAGAGAAAGGAAGGAGAATGGTTACTTAGAAAGTGTCCCAGACAAGCTGTCAGATTGAATTCAGAGACTGGAGTCTGACTCCGGGACAGGCCTGGCTGGCGGAGCTCCCTGGGGACTGGGGTTTCCTGCCTGCTTCGCTTACAGACAAGGATTCTTTGTTTCCAGCGCTCTCTCTCCTCTCTCTCTCCTCTCTCTCTCTCTCTCTCTCTCTCTCTCTCTCTCTCTCTCTCTCTCTCCTCTCTCCCTCCCTCTCTTTCTATCTCTCTCTGGCGAAGAAGAAGAAGAAGAAGAAGAAGAAGAAAGCACACACAAAAGCATGCTGCTCTCCAAAAGGGGTCAGATCGAAAGCAGACAAAACATTAACTCTGGAATTTCAAAGGAAAACATTTTTTCTAATATAAAAAAA
The DNA here is from genome assembly GCA_963924515.1 of Vespertilio murinus. Taxonomy (NCBI): domain Eukaryota; kingdom Metazoa; phylum Chordata; class Mammalia; order Chiroptera; family Vespertilionidae; genus Vespertilio; species Vespertilio murinus. The sequence continues at coordinate 16,484,682 of OZ004720.1, read as the reverse complement.
AAACCAAGAGAGCAAGCTACTGTCTATTCTGTAATAATAAATCTTGCCTTTGGACCGCAGAAGCAGTGTGAGCTCGCTCTCTCTCTCTCTCTCTCTTTCTCTCACACACACACACACACACAGCCAGCCAGCAATCATCCCCACTTTTGCTAAAAATGGATTAGCGGCATTTCATCATAAAGGAAAAACATATGATGACAAAGTTCTTAACAGGCCCTCCTGTGAGTCCTCCAGCGCCCAGGGATGTACTCAGTGCCGCAGAGTGGGCATCGCCAAGCCGGGACGCCACCTGACCTGCTGCCCGAGAGAGATGTTATTTACTCCCCAGAATAACAGGCCATTACCTCACAGCCTTACAGGCCTTTTCCGACGGCACACGTGTTCCAGACCACCCCCCACCCTACCCCGGCCAGGGCAACAGCGCGAGGCCCAGGCCCACGCGGAACACCTGAACACACGTTCCCGTGCCCTCCACTCAGGATGCCACGCCCCCCGGTGCTGACCTGGACACCCGGCGTCCTCTTTGGGGAGGGAGGGGACTCCAGCGTTAGACATAAATATTCTGCCCTCAACCATGTTCTCCCATTAAAACTAAAGCTCTCGGGGCATCTTTCCAATCATAGGAAATTTCAACGATGTAGCAAGGCAGGGAGGAACCCAGCTGGCGTGGCTCAGCGGTTGAGCGTTGACCTCTGAACCAGGAGGTCATGGTTTGATTCCCAGTCAGGGCACATGCCCAGGATGTGGGTTTGATCCCCAGTGTGGTGCGTGCAGGAGGCAGCTGATCAATGATTCTGTCTCATCCTTGATGTTTCTCTCTCTCTCCCTCTCCCTTCCTCTCTGAATAATCAATAAAAATATTTTTTTTTTAAAAAAAGGGAAAGGAAAGAAAAGCAGAGAGGAAACTACTGAATCCCATGGCCCCTTCCTTCATCCTGCCAATCGTATCTCAGCCCTGATCTCACCCCCACCCCCTTCTTCTTCTCTCCCCCTCCCCCATCTGCCCTGGTCGTTCGGAAGCAGATCCCTGGCTCCTCTCCTTTGCTGAGCTTCCTGTCTCACAGTGACATGGCCCACTTTCAGTTTCGTGAGCTCATGTCACACCCAGGCCTTGGTGCCCCCGCGGGGCACACTCCTACACACCCAGGAACTCCCCTGGTCCCTTCCCCCAAACCCAACATGAACACACAGGGCTGCCCCATCTGCGTGGCTCCGTGTGGCTCCGTGGTTGAGCATCCACATATGCACCCAGAGGTCACAGTTTGATTGCCGGTCAGGGCACATGCCCAGGTTTCAGGCTTGATCCCCAGTAGGGGGCGTGCAGGAGGCAGGCAATCAATGATTCTCTCTCATCATTGATGTTTCTGTCTCTCTTGCCCTCTCCCTTCCTCTCTGAGATCAATAAACACACACACACACACACACACACACACACACACACAGATCCCACACCATAACTCCCATAAGTGCACCACAGACCCAGGCACCCAGGCTGGTGTCTTCCTTGCCTACCATCGCCCCTGTCCCTTCCTTTCATGCCCATTTTACATTCTGCACAGACGACGGCGGTGGCTGCCCTTGCAAATGGGCAATGAACGCTTCCATTCTGCACGACTCGAGTGCGTGAGCCCCGCTGACGAATGGTAGAGAGAGCAACCGTTTCAGTTGGGTCCCCTCTACGACCAGAGACTATTTCATAAAAGGGCTTCCAGGCCGCTGTAGATTAAATGTTAAAAACGAGTCTTATTTCGTGGGCACAAATAACCTTTCGAGCGTGCAATCATTTTCAAGAGACAAGCTGGGGGGCAGAGGGGGGAGGAGGGGGTGATCGGGCTGGTGCAAGTCAAAAGGCATTCTAGTTTGATAAGAGCATTGAAGGAGCATTCACAGGCATCGCCTCCTGAACGTCTTTCTTTTGTGCCCGGTGCCAGCACCTGCCCTGTGTGAAGCGTGTGCGTGCGTGTGGACTCTCGGTTTGTGTGGGGGCTCTGTGCGTGTCTCCCTTTGAACGCCGCGGAGCCAGGATTGCAGTGCGCGTCCCCTTTTATTTCCCCATTTAATATTTTTAAGGACTAAAAGGTGGGGATTTAGAGAAAAGCAGGAGGGAGGAGGTGGGGAGGCGATTGAATTGGGGGCAGGACAGAGGGGCCTGATTAGCTTTGTCTTGCTAATGCACTCTGCATTGTGGCTGACGGGCCTCTCTAGGAAGGATTCAGGCCACCTCACAAGGGGGAGGCGACACACCGCAGCACCACGACAGCTCAAGTGGGACGCGTTCCTGGGGACAAAAGATGCACCTGCAAAGCGCAGCCCTCGTCGTCTCAGGAGGCCGGGGCCAGCGCGGGGAGATAAGTGCGGGCAGCACCTGAATGCGGTCTGGCAGCACAGCGGGCACTCGCCGGGATGCGGCCGCTCATTCACGTCAGGACAGGGATGCTGCCCAGCGAGCTGCTCCGGCGATGCCTGAATGAGCCCCCCGTGGCCTTACAGACGTACTCCCTGCCCACAAAAGGACCAGGGAACGCAGCGCGCAGGTAGGGGGTGGGGTGGGGGAGGGCTGAAAGCGAAGACCCCCGGGGGAGCAATGTGGTGGCGATTAATACAGTTCAGCTCAGACAAGCTGCCTTCCAAGCCTCAATGTGTAGCGAAACCCAGGGACTCATTAGCCTCAGCCGGTGGGGCTGGAAGGACTTGGGGGATCTCCTTATTCCCTTCCTCCCTCCATCTCTCTTTCTTTCCCTCTCCCTTCCTCCCTCCTCTTTTTCCCCTCTCCCCCAGGCCTTCCTTCCCCTCCCTTTCTCTTCTTCCCTTCCCTTCTTCCAAGAAGTGGGTGCCTGTCTGAGAGGGAGAGGAAGTTCCGTCATTGAAACCGATGGGAGCGGAGCGGCTCTGATCGGAGGCAGAACCCTCTCTCTGTGGCCCCACGTCCTGCCTCAGGGGCCACAGCTGGGGAACCGGACTTGACTGGCTCGGACTGAGTTCAGCCCCTTCACTTGCTGGGAAACTAAGGCTCTGGGAGGAAGGGGTTTCCCCAGAGTAAGCCGAAAGTGCCTGACCGCCAAGCCAGAGTGTTATTCTAATACATTTTCTCTCCCCTTAAAATATATGTTTTTATTGATTTTTTTTTTGAGAGAGAGGAAGGGAGAGGGAGAGAAGATAGAAACATCGGGGATAGGGCAAGCCGGGCTTCTGCCCTGACCAGGAATCGAACCAGCGACCTCTATGGTGCTTGGGATGATGCTGAACCAAGCCAGCTGGGCTACCTTTTCTCCCTCTTTTTTTAAAAAAAATATATTTTATTGATATTTTACAGAGAGGAAGGGAGAGAGATAGAGAGCTAGAAACATCAATGACAGAGAAACATCGACCAGCTGCCTCTTGCACACCCCCTACCGGGGATGTGCCCGCAACCAACGTACATGCCCTTGACCGGAATCGAACCTGGGACCCTTCAGTCCACAGACCAACGCTCTACCACTGAGCCAAACTGGTTTCGGCCTTTTTATCTCTCTTACTGAGATGACCAACGTGGTATTAAATAGGCCATCGAGTACAATGTGGCCTGGACTGCAGAATGTCTGGCAAAATGAAACCAGTCTGATTTGGAAAGGAAAACAGTGGCATAAACAAGACCGGCCCAGGCTGGGGTAGGGGGGGAAGGGAGCAGATGAAAAAAACCACCGAAGTTTACAATCAGCTTCATCATGTTGTGTATTTTCTCCACTAATTTTTTGGGGGTCATCATTTGATTATACATTATTAACAGGAGACACAAAGTCCTATGTGATCGAAGGTGTGACCTTAGCCAAGACACCCACCCAGGCACGTGTGGGTGTCTGTCTCCTCCATAACCCAACGAGGATTCCGAACCAAACGTTCCCAAAGTTTCTTCCATTAGAAGGACATTGTGTCTCTCTGGAATATGACACCATGCCCCTCTAAATGCAACCGGCACTACAATCTTCTGCCTTCGTTCTATATAATGGCAGGCGTGCAACTACAGAGAAAGCACTGAAGGGGAGAGCAAGGTCGAGAGAATGTCTGCCATGCTTCCTTCCATTCATTCTTCAGGCCCCCACACAAGACTCCTCTCCTCCGAGGAATTTTCCTTTTGCTTGGGTGGATTTTTCTCATTCATGCCCCCCCCCCCCACACACACACTCCCTCAGATTATTCTATCCACTTGTTTAAATGCCTAGCACAGGGGTGGGCAAACTTTTTGACTCGAGGGCCACCATGGGTTCTTACACTGGACCGGGGTCCGGAACAAAAGCAACCTGACCATGCTGGCACTCTCATCCTGGGCTGCTGGTGAAGGAGCAGAGGAGAGCAAGAGAACCCTCCTCTCTTTCGGCTCCACGGGCCAGATGGAACAGCCGAACGGGCCGGATCCGGCCCACGGGCCGTAGTTTGTCCACGGCTGGCCTAGAATCTAACACAGTATCTGGAGCAATAAACCTTTACCACATTGTTTCAGAAGTAAAGACGCTGAGAAATGCTATTGTAATCTTGGCTAAAACTGTCCCTGGCAAACATTGTTTGCTGAGTCTGTTTTCTTTCTCTCTTCAAACCAAACCAAACCAAACCAAACCAAACCAAAGCAACCAGACTAAATCCTCAAATCACCACTTCGGAATTGCTAAAATTTGTTCTCAGAACTTTGAGACGTAGCATTGCAAGCATCCCCACGATCTTTCCTTCATTACCCCCAGCAGGGAAAACCCGATTTTCAGCTTGGAAAGCGAGCGATACCCGTTTCATCCGATGACCAAACATTTTCTTCCGTACGGTCACAACTTCGAACCGCATCTTTATGATATTACTACACGGCATTTAGAAAGCTTGTGGTATATATATTTTTTTCCCAACCAGTGGCACAAGCAGGAAAAGCTCCGGCATCTTGTCTCGGGTGCGAGAGAAAGGTGTGTGGAACCAGAGAGCCGTGCACAGACCTGAGACCCCCCACCCATCTCAGCAGCACGGAACCGAGGAAGATTCTAGGTCCACGAGGGAACAGACTTACCTTCTTTGACACTCAGCCGTGGGGACTGGTCTGTGTGGGAGGGGGTGTTATAGGCCAACAGTGAACCTGAAAGGCGAAAGCAAAAAGCAGGTTAGAACCCACACTCGGTCCTGCGATGAAGAGTAGGAGGTGACATGGGAGGGACAGAGAGACAGAGAGACAGGAGACGACAGGGGACCGGCGAGTCCTTGGGAGAAAGAAAAAGCCACTGGGATCCATCCTGGGGACTGTCATGGCTTCCTGGGTTAGGGTCAGAGCGGGCTGGGACAGACAGAACGACCACCGGTGGGACATACACACACGCCCTCCCAGCAGCCTTCACGCTTCAGAGCTCCTCGGGGCCACGCCACGTCACGGCGGGAGCACGGGACGGGGAATGGGAACACCAGGGCCTGTCCCGGTTCTGCCCCCATCACACCCCGTAAGCCGCTTTATAGGTCTAGACCGTGATTTCTCATCAGCGACAGGACGGGCTGGAGCTGCAGCCGGGGCTGGCACGCTCAGAGGCCGGCCGAGAGCGTCCAGGCCCCGCAGGCCCGAGGCTCCGTCGCGGCCGCACATTCTTCTTTGTTTTTGTTTTGTTTTGTACGCGGGCCAGCGCTGGCCGGCGGCTCGGGCCTTCCAGGCCCCGGGAGGAGAGGTCTATGCAGTTGCTTCCTGCTCCGATGGCCTCTGGGTTTCTGTGCAGGGCCCTTTGCTGGGGGGGAAAAGGGGGGGTAAGGCGCTCAGATGCTCAGTCACTGCACTGGAGGGGTGGGGAGCGGGGAGAGGAGGGGCTGGGGTGACCGCTCTCCCTATAGTAACGTTGCCTCCTTTTGCACGTCTAAGAGGAGACAACAACTAGGTGCCAGGCAGGATACCTTGGATTTTCTGTCCTCCCTGAGGGCTGACATACCTATAATCTTTTTAAAAAAAAATATATTTTATTGATTTTTCACAGAGGGATAGAGAGTTAGAAACATCGATGAGAGAGAATCATCCATCAGCTGCCTCCTGCACACCCCCTACTGGGGATGTGCCCGCAACCAAGGCACACATGCCCTTGACCGGAACCGAACCCGGGACCTTTCAGTCCGCAGGCCGACGATGCTCTATCCACTGAGCCAAGCCGGTCCCGGCTGACATGCAATCTTTTTAAAATGAAACTTGAACGGGGACCTGGTCTGTATCGGGCACCAGTGCAGGCATGTTAAAAGGCATGACAGCTTGTGCCCTGGCTGGGCGTCTCCATTGGTTGGAGTGCCACCCCATACCATGAAAAGGTTGTGGGTTCGATTCCCTGTCGGAGCACATACGGGAAGCAAACGATGGATGTTCCTTTCACATCGATGTTTCCCTCTCTCTCCTCTCTCTCTCACATCAATACGCATGACCTTGGGCAAGGATAAAAAAATGAAGGGATGATAAGTTTTGTTGTTGTCCCTTCTTTCTTAAAACTGGTTGTGCCTCAGATTCAAGCACATTCAAGAGTTTTATTTTGTAAAATGCCAGCTTATTTTTTTTTTTTTTTTGGTCTGAGTGTGAGTTTCTTAGAGATTGTCCTGGGGAAAACGAAGACACCCCCCCCCCCAGAGGGGCTGGAATCTGCTTTCACGGGGACACGACAAAGGCGCTGGAGGCGGAACAAGTCTCCCCCCACCGCCCCCCCCCTGCTCCCTGGGCCGGGAGGCCTGGCTCGGGTGCCAGGGCTCCGGGCAGGGACCGGGCTGGCAGACGCTCCTATTTTTAGTCTCCAGCCGGGGCAGGGAGGCGAGTGGAGCCGCTGCCTCACCCAGCTGTGGGCGTTCGGTTGCGTGCCGCCCAGAAAATGTGTGCCCTTCCCAGCCAGACGCCGAGGGAGGGAGAGAGTTTTCGAAAAAATCATCCATCTGCCTAGATAGAACCTCCGACTCCTGGCCCGGGCGGCTTCTTTCTGGCTCTGCAATCCTTTCAGACAAGAAAGAGGAGGGCGGAGGTGGTGATAGAGTGTGGCCACGTGGTCACCGGCTTAGAAAGGAGACAGTGTCACACACACACACACACACACACACACACACACACACGCAATGTCCACGAACCAGGTGCCTTTGGTAATTCCTTTCTCAGAAATATTAGGGACCACGTGAAGCTGGGGCAGCCTCATCCTAGTGTAGTTGTAATGCAAACCAGTCTTTACAGTTAGAGCCCCCTCCCTCATGCCCTAGGCAGTTTGGCTCAGTGGATTGAGTGTCAGCCTGCAGACTGAAGGGTCCCGGGTTCGATCAAGGGAATATGCCTTGGTCATGGGCTCAATCCCCTCTCTGAAATCAATAAAAATATCTCTATATATAAAAGCCTAAGAGACCGTTATGATCAGATGACCGGATGACCAGCCAGTAGCTATGATGCTCAATGCAGCAGCTACACCCTGGTGGTCAGTGTATTCCCATAGCCAATCTCCCATGGTCCCTCCCCGCCCCTCCTATCAGCCCTGATCGCTGGCCTGGCCGAGGTACCCCACCTGTGCACAAATTCGTGCACCGAGCCTCTAGTATTTTAATAAAACAAAATCAGACCCCCTCTTACCACTTAGTAGCCTTGTGATCCATCAGTGTAGCTCATCTCTCTAAGCCATGAGCTCCTCACTTACAAAATGGGCCAACAATAGCACCTAGTGTGGCTATTAGCACCTCGTGTGGCTATAATAGCACCTCGTATGAGGACCGAATAAGATCATACATATAAATGGCTCCGAAAGTCCTTGGCTCATAATATGTGTTCAATCGATGCTAACCGTCACCATTGCTGTTTGCGTATCCCTTTTCCCACAGACACCCCGATTGCATACAATAAAGCCGTTACTAAAGGCTTGAGGAGCGCGATCCTGGCCTCTGGAATCAGAGTTACGAATGGGTTCTCCTGCAAGAAGGAATGGGAAGGCCGAAGAGTGTTGGGGGTGGAGGGTGGAGCGGAAGAGATCAACCAAAAGACTTGTATGCATGCATATAAGCACACCAATGGACACAAGACACTGGGGGGAGGGGGTGGGATGAGGGCATGCGACAGGGGGAAGGTCAATGGGGGGGAGGAGATATACGTACTACTATATGTAATACTTTAAACAATAAAATAAAATAAAATAAAGTAAAATGAAGGAATAATCCCTCACGCCTGGAAGGGGGTGAAGACATGGCACCAGACGTTCCAGGGGAATCAGAAAACGTCTCAGGAGTGAGACCAGGAATGTCTGCCTCTCTGTCCCCGACATTCTCCCGCCTCCCCTCCCCCCTCCCCCCCCCCCCCCCCCCCCGGCTCCCAAGGCTGAAACCTCAGGGCTGGAGCAAATAAAGAAAAATGATGGTCTCGGAGGAGCAGGCTGCCTGAGTCATTAGTGCAGATTTAGCTAAGAGCACGAAGCTTAGATAAACCGCATTTATTAAATCCACACACCCCCCCCCCGGGGGTGCGAGTCCTGGTCTGGGCACACATGAATTCCACGGGAAACTCCCAGAAAGCCGAGAGAAAGGGTCCTTTGACCTCCGCAAAGCTCGCATGAAACACATCTTGCTTGGGTGACCTAGGGAACGGGGTTTTGCCTTCAAGACTGTTCCTGGGTCAAGTTTCACTCCTAGAAGGGGAGGCTGCCTTCCCCGGGGGCGGGGGGGGGGAGGCCGCTGTCAGGGATCTGCCCCCACCCCAGGGACCAGCACCCCCATTCTTCTCCATCCTTTTTCTCTCCTCTGGCTACGGAGGGTGGCACCGCACCCCCTTGCGTTAAGGGAACTTGTTCCGATGGGGGGAGGTCCTCCCCGGAGCCTGGCCTCCCACTCTGTGACTTCTTTTTCTTCTTCTTCTTCTTTTTTTAAAATATATTTTTATTGAGAGAGGGATAGAGAGTTAGAAACATTGATGAGAGAGAATCATCGACCAGCTGCCTCTTGCACACCCCCTACTGGGAATGTGCCCACAACCAAGGTACATGCCCTTGACTGGAATCGAACCCGGGACCCTTCAGTCCACAGGCCGACGCTCTATCCACTGAGCCACACCGGTCTTTCGGCAACTGTGGGCTTCTCTCTCCTGCTCTGAGGCTCCTTCTGCAGGAGGCTAACGTCCGCTGAGCCCTCCCGCCTCCGCCCCATCTTTCCCGATGCCCCTCCTCAGAGTCAAGGGGCTGAGATGGGGGGGGAGGCAGCCAAGCCATCCAACAGTCATCGCAGCGAGCGCTTCCTCTCCGTTCGCTCACGTAACCCTTCCCCGAGAGCCCCACAAAGCCCCGTATCACGTGACCCCCCTTTCCCTGCTGAGGAAACCCACGTTCAGAGGGAAGTCAAGTCACCCGGCCAGGGTCACACAGCCAGAAAGCCCAGCCCGGGAGGCAGGAGCCCCATTGGGGTCCAGCAGACCCTGCAGGCGGGACTGAAGAAACACACGGCTCACGCATGGGGGTGGGAGTCAGCACAGTGCTAACCTCCTGGGAGAAGGGGGTGATGATGGAGAGAGGGCACGGGAGGTGGGGGGGAGGGAGGAGAGGGGTTCTAGTCTATCCTTTGTCCTGGGGGCATTTATTTATTTATTTTTAAATATATTTTATTGATATTTCACAAAGAGGAAGGGAGAGAGATAGAGAGCCAGAAACGTCGATGAGAGAGAAACATTGACCAGCCGCCTCTTGCACACCCCCTACCGGGGATGTGCCCGCAACCAATGTACATGTCCTTGACTGGAATGGAACCCGGGACCTTTCAGTCCGCAGACCGACGCTCTACCACTGAGCCAAACCGGTTTCGGCATGTCCTGGGGGCATTTAAATGAACTTGTGGGTTCACCTGGTGATAATCCCTTGAATGGCACAGTCCTGAGCTCCACACCCCTCCGTACGTTTCACGTCAATGACAATTGTTGGCGAGCTTCTTTGTCTCTATGCCTATGTACGCACAGGCCTGTGTGTCTGTCTACTTAGTGGGGAGTGGTGGGGGGCTGAGAAACCTGAAGTGGCTGCTGTTGAGAATGGAACGGCCTTCCCCGTGTGACAACAGACGCACAGAAACCCGCGTCCACTTGGGATCCGTCCCGGAGCCTATATATGTGGGGCCTGGACGAGGATGGGAACAGGCAGCGAGGCGCTGTGCAGGTGTGGGGCCGAGCCCGACAATGGGGCTTTCTTCCCCTCTGCCCGGCCCCCCTTTCTCCCCAAGGGACTCTTCGCCGGGGACACCTGGAGCAGGAGCGACCAAGGGGTCCCAGCGCCACAGCCTTTGTCTCCCGCCTCCCGCAGCCAGCCTATTGACTCCGCGTCTCCCTTTTCTGGGCTCGGAGTCAATGGCTCGGGTGGGTGGGTGGGGGAGGGCGGAGGGCAGGGGGGAGGAGGGGCGGTCCCGGGGAGCCTGGCCTTTGTTCCGTGGGGACCCTGTTCTTCCCCGGTCCGACCCGGGCCTGCGAGGGATAATACTTCCCCGGCTCAGTGGCCCCGGGCCCGTCACCTTTGGCCCACACCGTCTGAGCCGCCGGCGGGAAGGCCACCACACGCCGAATGTGTTTCCCATTAAGTTTAAATTAAAAACGAGGATCAGGACAGATACCCAGGCTGCGGCGGCCTCCCCGTCTCACACAACGTATTTCATCTCTCCTGCCGCTCCTGTTGGAAAAACACAGCGTCTGCCCAAACCGGTTTGGCTCAGTGGATAGAGCGTCGGCCTGCGGACGGAAGGGTCCCAGGTTCGATTCCGGTCAAGGGCATGTACAAATTGCGGGCACATCTCCAGTAGGGAGTGTGCAGGAGGCAGCTGATCCATGTCTCTCTCTCATTGATGTTGCTAACTCTCTACCCCTCTACCTTCCTCTCTGTAAAAAAAATCAATAAAATATATTTTAAAAAAAAGAAAAAAAAGAAAAACACAGCTTCTTAGCCCCTCGGCAGTGGCTCAGTGGTTGAGCGCTGACCTATGAACCCGATCAGGGCACGCGCCTGAGTTTTGCGCTCGATTCCCCCTGTGGGGCGCGCAGGAGGCAGCCGATCAGTGATTCTCTCTCACCGTGGACGCTCCTATCTCTCCCTCCCTCTCCCTTCCTCTCTGAGATCAATAAAAATATATTTTAAATAATAAATAAATAAATAAAAACAGTTTCTTAGGGGAGGGAGGGCATGCATGGAGGGGGGGGCAATGGTAAGCTATGTACACATATAATAACTTAATAAATTTAAAAAAAAGAAGAGAAAAAATAAAATAACACACAATAATAATAATAATAATAATAATAAAAAGTTTCTTAGGAAATTTTCACAGGCCAGACCCAGTTATATCTCTGGAACCCAACGTTTTATAAAATGGAACAAAAGAAAAAAAGTGTCTCTCTTCTGCCCGTGGCACCCCCCCCCCTCCCCGGACCTTTTGGGCTCCCAGAAACCCCAAACTCCCCCCAGTGGCCCCCTTTTGAACTGCCAGCAGGGGGGGGGGGGACCCGGCTCTCACTTCCTCTGAGGTCCCACCCAATCTCATTTCCCGCAGCCCCGGCGGTAAATACGGCCCCTGCCAGGCGGGCTGGGTCCAGGGAGATACCGCGGGGCCGCCCGTCGGGCCCTGAGTGGGCGCCACGGGGAGGAGAGGAGGACACGGTTAGTGTGGTGAAGGGCTTGGCTTAATCTGCCTCATTCCAGGAGGCCGCAGGCAAGCTTTCGGAAAGCATTTATCTCCTGGGACAAATAAAAACAGAACAGGCTGCGGGGAGAGTGGTCTGGCTGTCTACATGGACGGCCCGATGGCGGAGGCGGCGGCTGATTCCAACACAGAGAAGGGAAGGGGATGCGGTGCAGGGTAGCGTGAGGTCTACGGGGCACAGAGGGGGCTTGTGGGCCCGGCCTCAGCCCAGGACTTAAGAGGCCTGGGTCTCAGACACCAGCTGCCCTCCACTGGCCCGCCTGCCTTGGAGCCAATGCCTGGACCTCAGTTGCCTTTGCTTGAAAATGGGGATTGCGTGGTGTCCACCAGGGGGCGTCCTGTCCACGTTCACTCGTGAAGGGCACCTGGGGAGGTGTCCACGGGAGGTGGACACCTGAGCCCTAGTGTACCCGGGGAGGTCCGGAGTGATCCTAAATGCTCTGTGCACCCTCCCCAGCCCACCCTCCCCCTCCCCCTCAAGTGTGGGCAGTGTCACAGCGGGATCAGGGTGTGGCCACTCTGTGGGGAGCAACCTACCAGCCCAGGTCTGAGGGACAGGCACCTGCAGGCCGGATAAATGCGAGCGAGCTGGGCTATCAGGGCGCGGAGGGGCTTGGCATTGCTATTTGTTCTCCACCCTGGACAATTCATTTAAAATTTGGTGCTCACTTTTATTTATTTTTAAAAAATATATATATATTTGTATTGATTTCAGAAAGGAAGGGCGAGGGAGAAACAGAAACATCCATGATGAGAGAGAATCATGGATCAGCTGCCTCCTGCACGCCCCATGTGAGGAATCAAGCCCTCAACCCGGGCATGTGCCCTGACCGGGAACAGAACGGGGACCTCCGGTTTATAGGTTGATGCTCAACCACTGAGCCACACCAGCCTGGCTGTCGTGCTTACGTGTAAAGCTTCCCTCCCAGACAACCAGAAAGACTACTCGGGCACCTTTCGGAACGTGTACACGTGATGCCAGGGTTTCCTATGCAGGCTCCCTTTTTGCTATGAAAGCCTGGGGAGGTCAGACTGCGAGGAAACACAGCTAGATGGGGAGCCCCTGACTTCAGTCTATAGACACTGAAATGCTGAGAGATAGACTCGGGTCCGAGTCTCTGCTGACTCCTTCGCCCACAGCACTTCCTCCTTCGGTGCGGAGACGCTCGGCCATTTCCCTTCCGCTCCTTGCCCCCAAGTGCGGACGTTTGAACCCAGTGGCCTCCTCGACGGAAGGACAGGTGGCCCGGCCCCCGGCACCAGCATCCCTTCCTCCTGCCTCTGCTCAGTGGCCCGGCCTCTTCCCCCAAAGCGCCGGCCTCCCTGTCTTGAGCACGAAAACACCCGCTGGAAGTCCACTTGCAAAAAAACCAATCCGGCGTTTGAGGACATGCTGGTGGACACCGGGGGCGGTTCCCAGCTGTCTGGGCGGCAGACGGCCACCAGCCACGTGACCTCCTGCCTCGGTGCAGCAGGCCAACCGCCCCCTGGGGCCACAGAGTCCCTTGAAGGCAGACACCAGTGAGAACGAAGCATGAACCAAAGACGCCTTCTGCAAGCCTGGGTTCCCCCAAAGGCCTGCAGGCTGTGCCAGTCCTATGCGGGGCGAGCGCGTGTGAGCCTTGATACGGGCATTTCGGCTCTGGCTTTGGCAGGCAGCCGCGGTTCTTCTATCAAGACACAGACCCTTGCCGAAACCGGTTTGGCTCAGTGGATAGAGAGCATCGGTCTGTGGACTGAAAGGTCCCGGGTTCGATTCCCGTCAAGGGCATGTACATTGGCTGCGGGCACATCCCTGGTAGGAGGTGTGCAGGAGGCGGCTGGTCGATGTTTCTCTCTCATCGACATTTCTAGCTCTCTATCTCTCTCCCTTCCTCTCTGTAAAATATCAATAAAAATATATATATATATAAAAAAAAGACAGACCCATTTCCGCTGAGCTGTTTCACTCCACGCTGTACCACACATATGCTGCATTCCATCTCCTCCCCACTCTGGAAACGTGTCCCACTAATAATCTCCTTTCTGGAAATTTCGTTTTCTTTTTTTATGACTTTGGGGCGTCTTCCTTCGCGTCCACACACACACTCCTATGAAATAAAGGGGCCCGGCCAGGGTGGCTCAGTGGTGGAGCATCTACCTGTGAACCTAGGTGTCACAGTTTGATTCCCGGGTCGTGGGCTGGATCTGCAATGTGGGGTGTGCAAGAAGGCAGCCGATCCACCATACTCTCTCATCGCTGATGTTTCTGTCTCTCTGTCCTTCTCCCTTCCTGTCTGAAATCAATAAAAATATATTTTAAAAGAAATAAAGAAGGCCAAAACCGGTTTGGCTCAGTGGATAGAGCGTCGGTCTTAGGACTGAAGGGTCCCGGGTTCGATTCCGGTCAAGGGCATGTACATGGGTTGCGGGCACATCCCCAGTGGGGGGTGTGCAGGAGGCAGCTGGTCGACGTTTCTCTCTCATCGATGTTTCTAGCTCTCTATCCCTCTCCCTTCTCTGTGGAAAATCAATAAAATATATTAAAAAGAAAGAAAGAAAGAAAGAAAGAAAGAAAGAAAGAAAGAAAGAAAGGACAAAGAAGCCAACCACCCCCTCCCTTGCTACCAGTGGCCTCCACATAGCACACTCTCTGGCCGCCACTTCTTCGTCGCCTGCCCTCTCCCTCGCTCTCGCCGTTATCTGCTCTCTGTCGGTAGCCGGCCCGCTCGGTGGCTGCCAATGGCCAGCTCACCACATTCCTGGAGCAGATGTCGGTCTTGCTTCAGGGCCTGTGGCTTGGGTCCCTCTGTGACAGGGCGTCTGAGTAGGGATCTGGGTTGTTTACGGACCTGCCAGCAAGCGGGGCGTGGGGATCGCGTGGCATGAATGGGGCCTTCCCCACATCGAGTCAGTATGTGCCGGGCTATCTCCCCAACAAGGGCATCGTCCTGGAGCCCAGAAACCCTGGGCCCCTGCTGCCTCGGCCCATCCCCTCTCTCACAAAGTGGGGGGAAGGGGCCCGTGAGCCCTGGCCTCCTGCCAACTGAAGTGGGGGGAAGCACACAAGCAGGCAGGCTCAGCCAGTGCTTTCGCTTTGCTGGTCTCTGCGTCTCATGCCCACGCCCACCGCTGCCCGGCCTAGCTAGCCTAGCATCATTCGTAGCAGGGTTCTGTGCAAAGACCTTATTTTATTATTATTTTTTTAAAAAAATCTATAAACACTGAAGTGCTGGGAACTAGAGATGGTTAGAACACGCTCCTACGACGCTCGGAAAAAGCTGGGCGGAACGTCGCCCCCTTTTTGGAAGCGGCTGGGCCCCCGCGCTGACCTCCCGGGGCCGCAAGACTCAGACATGAGGTCATGGCTCCCGTGGTAACATATACGGCGTCACCCCCGCTCCCCACTGGATGCCAGACGCCTCGGAGGGGTGGCCGAGGAGCCCGGGGGCACCGGGAGAAACTCCCGGAGGCACTTTACACATGCTTCACGGTGGAAGCCAGCGTGTGTTGCCCCAATCCACGCAGCGCACCGCTGCCGGGAAAGCCAGAGAGTGAGGGCCCACTGGACGGCGCAGAGCAGATGAAGAACCCGCCGCCCCCGGGCCCGGGAGACGAGAAAGGCGGCCCCAAGGCCCCGTCCAAGGATCTCAGCTTCCATGGAGCTTGAGAATCATCAAACCCTTTCCCTCCAAATCTTAGCACTTTCAAGATTCCCAGCTGTCCCGGCCACGGACAGCAAACACTGTCTGTCCCTGGGCAGGGATGGCTGTGAGAAAGCTTCCTCGTACGTAGGATGAGCCTACATCTGTTTATCTGTAGCGGCAACTCATCCTTGGGGCCATTGGTAGACCAGCTGGCCTGGACTTCTGAAGAGTTAAGGCCAACGTCAGTGGTCGGCAAACTGTGGCTCGCGAGCCACATGCGGCTCGAGAGCTGCGGTTTGCCACTCTGTGGACTAACGAGTTTGCCGACCACTGCCTTAGGGGAAACACACTTAAAAAATATTTTAACAATGTACTAACGTCTTTAACCTGAAGCCAAAACTTCTGGGTAAGGGTCATGCCTTACAGCGGTGGTTGGCAGACTCGTTAGCCAACAGAGTGGCACACCACGGCTCATGAGCCGCATGTGGCTCGCGAGCCACAGTTTGCCGACCACTGGTCAAGGTTGTTAGCGGGCCTCAAAGAATTCTGGGTACAGCGCAATATCAAATGACATCTGTATGGAATTGTTGGTGCTAGCGAACCCCCATCGTGGAGAAATCCTACGGGCAACTGCACGCGCTCTCTGTAAACTCTCCCTTTCCCGAGCGCCTTCCTCCTAGCTGTGTCAGGCCTTACCGACCTGCGGCACCTGTCCCCTCCCTGCTTAGTAAGGAAGGGGTGTAGGTCGCAGCCCTGAAGGCGGGGTTAAGAGGCTCAGGAGTGTCCCCAAGGATAAGAGGAACTGAATGTCTATAGGTTCAAATGCCTAAATCCTAAATGCATGCATCTAGACTTACTGTGGGAACCCTAAATCACTGCTCAGGACAACAAAAGCCAAGCATCCATGTATTTGTCATTATGGGGTTAGGTATTTCTGGGAGGGGGTTCTCACAGGATGTGCGCGGCCAGCCTCGGGCAGACCCCCTGGGCCACAGCTCCCTACTTGTCCTCCATTCCTCATTTCACTCCCCTCTGTCACCCCAGGCCTGGGTCAGGCCTCTCGTGGGGTCTGCTGGAGCCCACGGGCCCCTGGTAACCTCACGGCCCAAACCCGAAGCTCCTACAGCTTCCGCCCGACATACGTACACTGACGGCAGGGGATCCAGCTTCCTTCCCCCGGTTGGCTCCCTGGGAAGCCAGTCTGGTTGGGAGCGGGCAGGGCAGAGGTCTCCCCCCAGTCCTGGGGACCTGGGCTGCACCCTCCGGGGTGGGGTCGGGGGTGGAGGGGGTGACTCCCTCCCCAGCAGGAGACAGCGTCAGGCACTTACTTTCCCTGAGGTAACTGAGGTGTGACAACAGCACTTCCGTGTTGTAGAGGGAGGTGGCTCGGAGGAAGTCCTCCTTGTTCATCTTGCACAGTTCCTTGCCGTCCATGTTCTGGAAGAAGGCCGTGTCGATCTCCATCAGGCCGTACTCCTTGATGGCCCACTCCAGCCACTGCCGCACGTGCTCCTGCGTCCACAGCGTGGGGTCTGCAGGGGACAAGGCCCGTCAGCGGGGGGCTTCACCGAACCTGGGCAGCCCCTCTCGGTCTTCCTCCCTTCCCTCCTTCCCCTTCTCTCTCTCTCTTTCTCTCTCTCTCTCTCTCTCTCTCTCTCTCTCTCTCTCTCTCTCTCTCCTCCTCAATCTCCCTTTCCCGTTCCCCCCCACTCTCCCTCTCTTCCCACCCCCTACCCTCAACTGGGAAAGTGGGTTCCCTCCCAGATGGTCCTCCCAGAACTGCATCTGGTCCGGAGCATCTGGCGCTGCCTGAACCACTTAGCACGCCGGGAGAGGTTCTCAGATGCCTCCCTCCACATCCTGACAGGACACCCTTTCAAGCTCTGGGAAGTCCATTGAAGCCTCTGTCTGGGAAATGGTGGCATCCCAGTGAAAATAAACACAGTTCCAGCGGCCAGGGCCCAGCGTCTCGGGCAAGGGAAACCAGCTGCCTCTGGAGAACTCTGATTTCATGGAAGAGCACGAGCTCTTCAGATGCTACAGAGAGAACACATCTGTGCGCGCAGATGGCGAACCCCGGGGTGTTAGCCCTTAACATGGACCAGCCTGCGCTCTCTCCCTTCGGGAGACAGCTGTGCTCAAATCTCTACCAGATCGCCCCACGAACGTCTTTTAGGGTGTTTAAGTCCGCAAAGAGGAGAAGTCTTGAGCCCTTCGGGGACCGTAACAATGTAAGGACTGAGGCCGCCTCCATGTAGAACCCTCGTGACTTCTTCTCAACCAGGAACGTGTGTGGGGGGCAAGGGGTGAGGACGGGGGTGCCCTCTGAGTGCTGGTGGGGTGTCCAGCAGGTCCCATTGATAGAGGCCCTCAGCGCTTACCACCTAGCACAGTCTGGAAGCCATCTTTTTTCTTGGGCAACCCATGAATAGTGAGTCCAAAGCACTGTACATATGCTCATCAAAGAAGAAAATGACATGGCGCTTGAACTCATGAAAGACCTGTCCCCACGAAGCATGCAGGCAGGAATGCACAGGGTTAAGCAACAGGTTTTGTGGTGGTAGCCAAAGCAACCGGAAGAGGATGACATTCTTGTAAAGGTGGAGTGTCAAGAAAAGCCATGGAGAAAGAGGAAGACTGGGCACTGCATGGCAGCTTCTACTGGGCCTGTTTGATGGGCAGGCTTATTTGGGAGGAGCATCTGTGCCACCTTTTAACCCCGTCACCCTCTCCTAAGAGTCTGGGCAAAATTGGAAATCAGAGCTTCTGCCGTCGCCATGATCCCCTGCTTCTCCTCCGTCATTGCACGAGAAAATTGGGTTAGAAGCGGCTGTGTCTGCATTGCAAAGCGCCCACCAGCGGCCCCCCCTGCATGGGGTGGTCGATGCATGTGTGCTGAAGGTGGAGGGGATGAAAAGAGGAGAGTGGGGAGAGAGGAGACTGGAGTTGCAGGTCATGGTCTGCTGCCGGCTGTCATACCACAATTCAGTGCCCGTAGCCCAGGTCTGGGGTGCCTCCCGTGTGCCCCCTGCTCCACATGGCCTGTTTTCCACTGATCAAGAAAATCCTACAGCCGAAACCGGTTTGGCTCAGTGGTAGAGCGTCGGCCTGTGGACTGAACGGTCCCAGGTTCGATTCCGGTCAAGGACATGTACATTGGTTGCGGGCACATCCCCGGTAGGGGGTGTGCAAGAGGCAGCTGATTGATGATTCTCTCTCATCAATGTTTCTAACTCTCTATCCCTCTCTCTTCCTCTCTGTAAAAAAAAATCAATAAAAAATATTAAAAATAGAAAAAAAGAAAAGAAAATCCTACAAAGTGGCTTTTATCTTCATTCTGCAGGTGGAAAGTGGAGTCTTGAAAGGGTAAGGCCTTAACTCAGCCTAAGTCCCACTCTAAGCAGGGGGTGGAGGAGGGATGGGGGTTCTGACCCAAGTCTCCCTAGGACTTCATTTAGTCCAGGTGGGTGGGTCCCCCTGGCCCAAGCCTCTTCTCTTTTCTTCTCACAAAGCTACCTGAAGGCACCTGTGAGTTTCTCTGCCTTTAGGCAAAAGCCAGAGCTCTTCTTATAACTTCATTGTGTAAGCCAGAAACAACTGGGCATGGACCATTGGTAACTGAAAATAATCATCTCGGAATTCTAAAGAAAAATGGAGGAGGCTGGGGTGGTGGGTTATGCAGCATATTATTTTATCTGCTCTCCTCTGCTTCTTCTAACTGCTCATTTTTAGCATGCAAGGCCTCAGATTCGATGCTACACCGTGTATTTAATGTATTTATTTCCTCCCTTGCTTGGGGCTCTATCACAGTATTATTTCTCTCCCTTAAGAGACCAATGAATTGTAAATTTTCCACTCTGGATCACGCTAACCTCTTCCAAATGTATTTCCCGGACAATTGGTCTCCGTTTCTTCCTATCTGAACTTGGACCTGGCCTGGTGAATAACTAGGGTCCTCATTTACACTTGTCTTGAAATCCCACCGTGAACGCAATAGGTTCCTCCACCGACATTTTATGGCCTTGATCTGTGGACCTGCCCAATGAAACTTCCCGTCATGCCCAGCAGGCTGGCCTGGAGGAAGCCACAGTGTCTGAGGGTCATGGCTAAACACTGAGCCAGAGGTAAAGCAGGGAAGGCAACCCACAGCTAGTGAGTTCATTAGACTAGTATAAAAAGTGCTTTAAAAATCCCTTGATATGAATTTACACCGTTTTCATTATTACTGCCAGAGTTACCTTGGCCCACGGAAGACTGACATTTTGATATTCTTTTTGAAAATATTTCAGCACCAATTTAGAGTGCAAGGGCCAACCAAGCAGTATGGCAGCCTTCGTCCCTTTTTCCTATGCCCTCCCAAAAGAGTCTGCAGAAATGTACACATTTAGTTGAGGCAGGGGTCGGCAGACTCATCAGCCAGCAGAGCCAAACATCAACAGGACAACTATTGACATTTCTTTGGAGAGCCAACATGTTTAAACTTAAACTTCTTCTAACGCCACGTCTTCCACATAGACTCGCCCAAGCCCTGGTATGTTTGTGGAAGAGCCACACTCAAGGGGCCAAAGAGCCGCATGTGGCTCGCGAGCCGCGGTTTGCCGGACCACTGGGTTAAGGCAATCTCAGATCTCCCAACCCTTCAGTCCTCAAGACCTCCTTCCCACTGGCGAGGCCGGGGAGTTCAATACCAGACCTCAATACCAGAGGCCTGGTGAGGCTTGGTCTGGCCTTGGGGAGTCCACCGAGGCCCCACCATGCCCACGGCAATGCACTTCCATTGTCCGCCACCTTTCTGATGTGAAGGGAGAAGGAAGAAGGTTCTCTTGGACCTGACAGGTAGATGCGCCTGAGCTGGACAGTCCTAGCTGGGGTCTTGGAGGAGATCACGCGTGAAGGTGATCTCCATGGGTGACGCAATGAGGGTGAAGCAGTTCCATGGTGCCCGGCACCCCAAAATACTCATCAACGGAGCTCCTCCTCCTCCTCCTTTGTGAGCTCACGTGCTTGTGGAAGAAGGAAACTTAAAAAGCTCATGAGTAGCCTTGAGGTCCTACAAGCCACAGGCACATCCCGGTTGGCCACGGGTCCCCACCCCTCCCACCTCGAACGTGGCCCCGCACACCTAGGGGTACCTGCAATCCCAAGAGATGGGGAGACCTGGCTCCCCATGGAAAATGAATGCGAAGGGCCTTGGGAGGTGAGGCCCACACCCACACCTTCTAGATCAAGAAGCGACAGCCTTTGGATTTCCTCAAGACGATGCCCAATCCTTGCCACACACACACACACACACACACACACACACACACACACACACTGCGCTTGTATTTTTCCAAATGGAAGGGGCTCTGCCTTTTCGGCCGAGTTATTTTGGTCAAATGACTCTTAATCTCTGCCCTATAATTCACGTCGCTTAAGGTTTGGACGTTCTAGCTCCTTCCACCTGGCACCAGCCCCACTCGGTTCAGTTTTCAGTCTCCCGGTTGGGCCTGGCGGCCGAGCTTGCTGGTCTAAGCCGGGCCCGAGCGCCCAGCCAACGCACGGAAGGCTCGAACAATGATTTTATGTTCTGTACCCAACGGCCCTAATACCTCGGGAAAAAATAGGCTATTTTTACACAATGACATAACTTGCTGCACACATGGTAAGGCACTCCGCTCGGTAAATATAGCTTATTTCTATTTTTGGGACGGAAGGCGCTGGCTATAATTTGGAAAGGTGGGCCCCTGAGGATGCCCTGCCAGGAGCGCGTGCCCAATGGGCACGGCAGACCTCTGAGGCTACTCTTGCTCCTAACGGGGAGGGTGGGCACGCCTGGGGCTTCCCTGGGCTCCTGTGCCAGCCTTGCCCTAGAGGACCAGGCACTGACACCGAGTCTGAGATGGGTATCTGTTTGAGGCCAGGTTTCTGGGATCTGCGCTCAGGGATCTGGTGACGCTGGGGACAGGGTCTTGGGAGGCAGCCGAGGAAGAAGGCGAGAAGAAGGGCACCCTTTCCGCGGAGACCAGGGCACCAGGTGAACGTTGAGATGCCCTGGGGACAGCCCCACCCTTCACCTCCTCGCCCAGAGAGTGAGGACGCGGATGTCAGCCAGCAGCCTGCTTCCCACGGGAGGTACCTGCGGGCACGATCACCCTTCTCTCATTCGTGGTCATGTTGGGGGGAGGGGGGCCGTTCTTCTCGTCAATGTAGCTGTTGTAGTTCATGGCATTGGACTCGCCTCCGCCGACCAGCTTGCTGCATTTGCCCACGCTGCAGTCCACCGGAGACTCCCTGGAGGGAGGAGAGACAAAGGCCCGGAAGTCAATCACGGCCACCGTGGTCCCCACAGCACGGAGCTCACGCTGGCCCGTGGCTCAGACAGCCGGAGTCATTCCCCAGCCCCACCTGGTGCAGGATGGTGAGGATGCTGCTGATGCCACCTCACTTTTTTTTAAAACAAAACAAAACATGTTTTTATTGATTTCAGAGAGGAAGGGAGAGAGAGAGAGAGAAACGTGAATGATGAGAATCATCCATTGGCTGCCTCCTGCACGCCCCCTACTGGGATCAAGCCTGCGACTCTGGCATGTGCCCCGATCAGGGACTGAACCAACCTCGACCTCCTGGGTTCATGGGTTGACGCTCAACCACTGAGCCACACCGGCCGGGCACTGGCACCTTATTTCTATTCTCCACACTGCCGCCAAAGTTTTCTCCCAATCCCAACCTGGTCCTAGAATTACTTAAAAGCTTTGGGCAGCTCCGACTGCCCTTAGAGTCTGGACTTCTCAGCACAGGAAGACAGTTCCCACCTGCCTGCAGCTGACACGTTTCACCTTGTTAGCAGGCAGACTCCACCTGGCTCCTAGGACTGTCATGCCCTGTTAGCTTGACAGCTGCCCTCGGCCCTTGCTGGACGAGGGAGTCTCCTGGATGGTGACATTACCTTTTTGTAACCTCCATGTGGATCATGGCCAGCTTTATACAGAAGCTTGTGCAGGGGATAGGTGTTTCCTGAGCGAATTATTTCTATTGCATGCATTTTTTAAAACACATTTTCCACACGTTGTTCTTTTTTGTTTTTTTTTGAAATATATTGTATTGATTTTTTTACAGAGAGGAAGGGAAAGAGATAGAGAGCTAGAAACGTCGATGAGAGAGAAACATCGACCAGCCGCCTCCTGCACACCCTCCACCGGGGATGTGCCCGCAACCAAGGTACATGCCCTTGACCGGAATCGAACCTGGGACCTTTCAGTCCGCAGACCGACGCGCTACCACTGAGCCACACCGTTTTCGGCCATACGTTGTTCTACCTGAACTTCCCGATAACCCTCCAAGATAGGCCTGGCAAGGGGTTAATAGCTCCTTGCTGCGGCTGAGGCAACTGAGAGGCGAGGTGGCTGGGTGGGCCAGGGTCCCAGAGCTAGTGCAGGCGGCGGCAGGGTCTTCCGTGCTAAGCTTCCCGGTCAAAATGCACAGGCGGAAGAGCTGGTCGCTGGGTGAAGGAGGAATAGAATCCAAGAACTTCAACTCGACATAGGGAGGCTGTGGCCGGTCGGCGATAAGCGACCATCTGGAGACCCGCGTTTGTGGCCTCCTGGCGCCCAGATCAGGTTTGGCAGGACATGCCACATGCCCCAGGGCGGCGGCGTGGACCCTCTCCGTGTGCCCAGGGCAAGCGGCATCCAGCTCGGCCCTAGCTCTCGCCCGCCACTCGGCAGCCGCGGGACCAACGCAGGCAGCCAGGCCAAGGGGGAGGCTGCAGCCGCGGGTCTACGGAGCAGGGAGCTCGGATTCTTCCAGGCGGGAGGCCAGCCAGCTCTCTCACGAGCTCCAGACCAGCCTGCAGACCCAGGAGTTCAGATAAGGTTCAGATGACAGCCGCCCGGCCCGGCCTGGCTGCTGCCTCCCTCACTGTGCTGTGGTCGGGGGCTGACCATCCACGAGGCCCAGAGCAGCAGGCGCTGCCAGATGGGGTCCGGCTCCTCTCGCAAGGCGGTGGTGGCAGTAGCTGCATTCACGGGGAGAGCAGCCCAGCCACGAATGCAGAAGAGGAAGGGGGGACCGCCCTGTCGGGGAGCGAGGAGGGGGGGATGCGGGCGGGCCGGGGAGACTGTGCACATTCAATAAAGAAAATTAAATGAATTTGTTTCTTAATCTGAAAGGGGAAAGAAAAAAAACAACATTGAAGCTCACTTATCATGGCTGGGAGATAAATGCTCCACTGAGATATTAGAAGTCAGACGGTAATTTTTTCCGGATGGCGGACAGAGGGGGGGGGAACATGGGCCGAAAATGAAAATAAGATGTATAACTTACACATGTTAGAATTTAAGGTTTTACTATTTCGCCTACTGTTTTTCCAGGCAGAGGACCAAGAGCCAGCCGTCAGAAAGCCAGACTGTTGAAGGCTTAATGTCCCCGTGGCAGCGCGAGGGAGGCAGTAGCTCATCGGGGCTTTTCACCGGGGGCTGGCCTTTGGCTCCTGCAGCGGGAGCGCTTGGCCTGAGAGGAAGCCGTCCCCGAAAGACCCTGGTCCCGGGTCTGAGAAGGGCCATGGCCACGCTCACTGGGCTCCTCGTGGCTAACTGTGGGTGAGGGTATGTGCACGCACACACGCACACATAGGCACGCACACATGCACGCGCCAATACACACACCCACATGCTGGTGTATGCGTGTGTATGGGGGTGTGCGTGCATTGGGTGTGCATGCACGCCCCAGCACATACATATGCACACATGCTCGCCCCAACACACACACCTACATGCTGGTGTATGCGTGCGTATGGGGGTGTGCGTGCATTGGGTGTGCATGCACGCCCCAACACATACATACACACACATATGCACACATGCTCACCCCAGTGCGCACATTCGCACATGCATACACACCCCAACGCATGCATGCACACACACCCATACGCACGCAAACACCAGCATGCATACACATACACCCACGTCCAATGCACGCCAGCACATGCATGTGTGCACACTGAAAACATGCATGTTCACCCAGATTCATGCGTGCATGCATGAGCACACATGCATATGCACCACACACCAGGCCACCAGCGCCTGGCAGCCTTTCTCCGCATACTTGGTCACCGACTGCGAAGCAACTCAAGTGCAGCAGAAGCGGGAGGGTTGCGTTGGCCTTCAACCAAGAGAGCAGCGTCTCCTTGGCTGGGCACTCGGTGGCAGAGGGTGGGGTTGCCCGAGCACACGCTTCCCGGCTGCTCTGTGGGCTGGTCTCCCCTTGGGGACCCTGGGGAGACGAGTTTCAAAACATTCTTGCCCACATCAGCCAGGCCTCGGGGTGTGGGGGGGGGTTCCGAGCCCCAAACTGACCCCTGCCAGGCGGAGGTGAGAAGCCAGAACCTCAGAAATCCCTGCAATGTAGCCACTTAGCACCTCTGGCGGGGCCAGTCCTGATGCCAGGAGTGGAGAAAAGTAAGTTTGAAAAGAGAGAACATTTGGAGAAAGCTACCCGGTATATTGCCTGGTTAAGAAGAGCCACCTGGCCAGAGCCGGTTTGGCTCAGTGGGTGGAGCGTCGGGCTGCGGACTGAAGGGTCCCGGGTTCGATTCCGGTCAAGCGCATGCACCTGGGTTGCGGGCACATCCCCGGTGGGGGGGGGGGTGCAGGAGGCAGCCAGTTGGCGATTCTCTCTCATCGATGTTTCTGACTCTCTGTCCCTCTCTCTTCCTCTCTGTGAAAAATCAATAAAATATATCTTTAACAAAAGAAGAAGAAGAAGAAGAAGAAGAAGAAGAAGAAGAAGAAGAAGAAGAAGAAGAAGAAGAAGAAGAGCCGCCACCTGCTGGGGGGTGGGTATGGAGGAGGCAAGAGCACCCGCTCTTGGAAGACAATATCAGAACCATGATCAAGGCCAGGGTTCTTTTGCTGGGCGACTCCTGGGAGCCGCTCAGTGCTCTCGGAACCGCCTTACTTCCTATCTGGTGGAAACCCGCATCTGTCCACTTCCTCCTCTCCCCTTCCGCAGCCCCTGTGTTCGCACCTGCTCCCCAGCTGGGCAGGGGGCTCTGTTGGAACAGGCCCTGTCCTCCGCCTCAGACCCCTCAGCTAGGGTCTGCACAGGGCGGGGGGGGGGGGCCTCTGGGAGAAGCCTGGCACCCCGCTGGACCGCTGCCCTTGCCAGGTTAGCCCTGCTCCAATGGCTCGGGAGAGAAGGAAGCCACCCGCTCCTCCATTGCTAATGCTCTCAGCCTCTGCCTCCTGCAGATAGCACCCCTTCACGTGTGGCCACTGGGCTCCACAGCTACTGCTAAGGGGAGGGGGAGGGCGTCCAAGCTGCTCTTTCCTGAGGCAGCTGGCACCTGGGAAGAAGCCGGATTAAAAAAAAAAAAAAGGAGCCAAAACCGGTTTGGCTCAGCGGTAGAGCGTCGGTCTGTGGACTGAAAGGTCCCCGGTTCGATTCCAGTCAAGGGCATGTACCTTGGTTGCGGGCACATCCCCGGTAGGGGGCGTGCAAGAGGCAGCTGGTCAATGTTTCTCTTTCATCGACATTTCTAGCTCTCTATCTCTCTCCCTTCCTCTCTGTAAAATATCAATAAAATATATTTTTTTTAAAAAAAAAAAAAAGGAGGAGAAGAGAAGCACAGATAGAGGGAGGAGGCTCGGCCATTCAGCTGGTCTACACCACCTCGGATTTGTATTGAGACCCGCACTTACAGCTAGCACACCGGCAGCTGACAGCACTGGGACAGGTGACCGGAGGGCTGGGGCGGCCACAATAGGGGAGGAGGGAGAAGGTGACGCCTCTGACAGGTTAACTCTGCGCACGTCCATCTCAGCCACGACTCAGAAAGCCACGGCAGGGAGGCCACGGGATTGGGGACATGAACCTTGGAGCCTGGCCCTTTATTATTACCCCCAGACGTAAGCTCCGTCCCCTTCTGGTCCTATATTTGTGTGTTCAAGGAACATTGTTTTATAGTGACTACCACTGATTTCCAACAGTCAGCCTTGCCAACTGTTTAAGCCTTTTGAAACAAGATGAGACATCTTCAGTATCTGAATCAAAGGAGATTTCAAAGACCTTTCCCCAAGAATACCCCTTGGACCAAAAGCATTTTCTCTGCCTTCCCCTTGAACTCAGGGCGCCTTCACTCAGGGGGTGTCAACCCATCCACCCAGCGCTAGCCGGCCCACCATCAGGGGATGCCCAATACTCACACCCATCATGGGAAGTCTCAAGGCTACCTAAGCCACACAGCTACGTTAGGACCTGTCATGTGTGTGTGTGTTCCATGTAACGTGTGCACATTGTGCAAAATTAAGCAAGGCTTGCCCCGCTGGCCTGGCTCAGTGGTTGAGCGTCAAGCCATGAACCAAGAGGTCCCCGGTTTGATTCGCAGTCAGGGCACACGCCCAGGTTGTCGGCTCCATCCCCAGTAGGGGGCGTGCAGGAGGCAGCTGTTTGATATTCCTCTCTCATCATGTTTCCATCCCTCTCCCTTCCTCTCTCTGGCTCAAATTAATAAAAACATATATTTTTTAAAAAGGTGGTTTTTTTAAATTAAGCAAACCTGTGTTGTCCTTAGGATTCCTACAGGATCTATACATAGATGTCTGCAGATGATTTTTTTTTTTTGGTTTTGAAAAGAAGGTGAAACAAGTTGAAAGGAAACTTCAAGAAAAGAAAGGAAATCGGCTTTAATAAAGCCATTGCTCTGACCTCATCCCTAGTTTAAGGCCCATGCACACCGTGTTTCCCCGAAAATAAGACATCCTCCGAAAATAAGACCTACTTACAGGTTTCCTTCTGAGTGAACTATAAGGCACCCCCCCGAAAATAAGGCCCCCAGGATTCACAGTTTGTCTGGTTTGTGTTGACAACTACTACCGTACTACCGTACCATATACAGGTAATAAATTGCCTTTATTGTCATTTAACGTTAAATGCGTACCGTAGTCTTCTTCGTGGAAACATAAGGCATTCCCTGAAAATAAGACCTAGCGCATCTTTGGGAGCAAAAATTAATATAAGATGCTGTCTTATTTTTGGGGAAACAGGGTATGTAGGTGCTTCTCGGGAATCCTGCAGCCGGCTTCCCACCTGGCTATGTGTGACATGCTTCATTTCTGACTGCAAGGGTCAGCCCTCGGGACGCCCCTTCGGAAGGTCCGAGAGCAGGAGTTACAGGGCGCGTGAGGCTGCTCTTCCTGTGTGTGAAGGGACAGGTGCCTTGGCGTCTAACGAGGGCACCCAGATCCCCGTGGGCAGAGTCCCACGGAACGCAGGGCCTGCAGGCCAGACGCACAAGGCAAGCAAGGCCTTGCGTCTCCTCCCCTTTAACCAATCCTCTTTCCTTCACGGATGCTGCCCCCAGCCCCGTGGCTGAGGCAGGACGCAGCCGAGTTCCTCGCAGACCCCGGCGTGGGTCGAGTTGCTGGAGTCTACATCCAGCACGGAACCTTTGGCCCTCCTGTTTCAGGAACAACGCACGCTAACAAACACAACCACACCGGAAAAGGGAAGGAAAGAGTGCCTTCCGCCCCGAGCCAGCACGGCTTTCTGTGGCTCCTCAGCCCTCAGTCCCCTCACTGCACCTCTGTTCAAATGACTTGATCCTTGGATAGAAAGGAAGAAGGGGCGTGGCCGGTGTGGTTCAGTGGTTGGTGCATCTGCCAGTGCACTGAAGGGTCCCAGGTTCGATTCCAGTTCAAGGGCACATGCCTGGGTTGAAGGTTTGATCCCTGGCCCGGGTCAGAGCATCTACAGGAAGCAACCAATTGACGTTCTCTCTCCCACATCAATGTCTCTGACTCTCTCTCTCCCCCCCTCCCTCCCTTGTATTCTCTTTAAAAATCAGTGGAGCCCTGATTGGTTTGGCTCAGTGGATAGAGTGTCAGCCTATGGACTGAAAGGTCCCAGGTTCGATTCCGGTCAAGGGCGTGTACCATGGTTGCGGGCACATCCCTGGTTGGAGTTTTGTGCAGGAGGCAGCTGATCGATGTTTCTCTCTCATCGATGTTTCTAACTCGTTATCCCTCTCCCTTCCTCTCTGTAAAAAAAAAAAAATCAATAAAGTATATTTAGAAAAAATAAAAATCAATGGAAAAAATATCCTTGGATGGGGATATTTAAAACAAAACAAAACCCCCAAAAATGAGGAAGCACACCGTAGCTTCTCTGAGGTCTCTGTGGGGCTCAGTAAACCCGAAGGAGTAACTCAGAATCCCATGCTATCCGTGAACTTGGAGAGAAGTCGCTCTGAACCACACCAGGGTCCAAACTCCGCTAGCCCGGCGCTGTGCACGCCAAGTAGAATGTGAGCCCCACACACAGCTTTGCATGTTCTGGCAGCCACGTGTTTCAAACTTTTAAAACGAGGTGAAATTGATTTTGATAACACATGAACATATATCCACTCAATATAGCTAAAAGATTTTCAGCATAATCAATAGAAAAATAACAAAGGAACTAGTTTACTGTTTTCCCCAGGTGAGCCTTCTAAAGCCGGTGGGTGTGACAGGGGGGGAGCACATGTCCCCTTGCATTAGCCACGTTTCAAGCGCTCACAAGCAACACGTGGCTAAGTGGCCGCTGCACCGACAGCACGAATCTCGTCCCTGAGCCAAGAGAACCCCCACTGTGCCCTCTGCTTTGGGTTTTCTCATCTCAAGTGAGGACGGATCTTTCGCACGAACAATGCCTTTATCAGTAATACTCGGGGGATATGGAGAAGCTTCAGGGTCGAGGATGAGAGATTTCAATAACCATGCTCTTGCCTTCTGCAGGTCAGACCATAGCATCGGACACACTTCCAATCCCAAGCAAAGACATTTTTTTCTGAAAATCCCCGCTTCCTGCTGCCCACCGGCCCCGCTTCCATGCGAGCACTTAGCGGATATTTATGAGGTGCTGGCGATGGCCGTGGCGGACCTGCTGGGCGCCCAGAGTCCACTGCATCTTCTTTGTTTCTCCGGGGGCCGAGCGTACATCCGTCTTGCTGAGCCTACGTTGTCACCTGCTAGCCGGCTGGGTCAGGGCGGGCAAATCAAAGGCAGGGCCCAGGCATCCGCTCTGAGCCTCACACAGCCCTCCTCCAGCTGCCGGGCGCCTGGAGCCAGGAGCGGGGGGAGTGGCAAGGGGCCCTGAAATTGATTTCTGTGGGGACCCTCTTTGCCCAAGACTGGCGTCTGGGAGCGCTCAGGGCTTCCTTGGGCGGTTGAGCATAAACGCAGGCTCCATCGGAGGCAGAGACCAAGGCGACCTGGGTGTCCCTGTCCTGTGGGCTCACACACCTTGAGTCAGGGGTGGGCAAGCTTTTTGACTCGAGGGCCACAGTGGGTTCTTACACTGGACCGGAGGGCCAGAACAAAAGCAACCTGACCATGCTGGCACTCTCCTCTTGGGCTGCTGCTGAAGGAGCGGAGGGGAGAGCAAGAGAACCCTCCGCTCTTTCGGCTCCGCGGGCCGGATAGAACAGCCAAATGGGCCGGCCGGATCCGGCCCGAGGGCTATAGTTTGCCCACGGCTGAGTTAGCATCTTCACCTTTGAGCCCGGTTAGCCACACATTCATCCACTGAACAACTATCTACCTAGTACCCGTTGTGTGCTCAGTAAGAAATATGAAGCTCTGCCCGGGTCGTGTGGTTCGATGGGTTGAGTGTTGCCCTATGAACCAGGGGGTCACAGTTTTGATTCCCAGTCAGGGCACATACCCAGGTTGCAGGTTTGACTCCCCCCCAGTAGGGGACATGCAGAAGGCAGCTGATCAATGATTCTCATCACTGACGTTTCTATCTCTCTCTCCCTCCCCCCTCCTCCCCGAAATCAATAAGAACATACTATATGTAACAAGGCTCTGCCCACATCTAATGGGGGATGTGCTAAGAGCCCAGAAGAGCTAAAAAGAGGACTCAAGGCAGGCTAGAGTGACAGGTGCTGTTTTGGATCAGAGGGTCAGGGGAGACCCCCGAGAAGGGGACGTTCAGGCAGAGACCCGAAACAGGGAAGGAGAGAGCCACATGACAAGATGAAGTAGGAACATCCCAGAAGGAAGGAACGCAAGGGGAGAGACTCTGAGGCAGGAGTGTGCCTGGTACCCAGGGGGCAGCTGGAGTCTCGTGTGGCTGGCGCGTAGCGAGGGAGGGAAATGGAAGGAGGGGGGAAAGAGCGTGTCGGCGAGGTGGTGGGCCTGCAGGATGGACTTGGGCTTTCGTCGTAAGCCAGGAAAGGATTGTGAGCAAGACAGTTCGATGTGTTGAAAGGATGAGTCTAGCTGCTGTGAAGAGGAAGTGGGGAGAGCAGGATGCCCCGGGGCGGGGGGTAAGGGGGGGCATGGAAGGAGCGTGCTGCTGGCTCGGCTGGAGGTGGGCAGTGGAGGTGAGCCGGCGGCTGGATTCCGGCTCCAACACACAGAAGACTCTCCCAAGAGTGGGACCTGGGTTTTGGACAAGCGCTGGGAGCTGTGGGTGGCTTTGCTGGGTGGTATACCTTACTGCCGGGGGAGGGGCGGTGGTTGGCAGTCATGAGAGGGTGCATGCAGGAGCACCGCACCAGGCCGAGGGGGAGGGAGGGAGGGAGGGAGGGAAGGAGAGAGGGAAGGAGGGAAGGAGGGAGGAAGGTGACCCCCAGGCCAGGAACCAGCAAGCCTGGGCTCTCATGGCGCTTTGCCTCCTCTAAATCCTTAGACAAGTCACTGACCGCTCCGCTCCAGTGGCTTTCTATGTCAAGATGGGATTCCTGCATCTACCTCCTAGGAGAGTGGTGGGAGCAAGTGATAAGAGAGTATGGGAAAGTGTCTGCAGAGGAGGTCATGGGCCTGCCCCAGGGAGCCGGGGGGCTGGCCGGCCCTGCTCTGCCCACAGCCCTCCCTTTGGTGGTGTCTCTCACTCTCTTCTTCTCTCTCTATCATTTCGCTCAGGCTCCTGGCTCGGCACCAGCGAGGACCTCACCCGCTGCAGGAACCCTAAGTGGCAGCAACCACCTAGGTCAGAGCTGCCTCCTCCAGCCCTTCCCCTACCCCCGCCCAGCCCCCCACACCTGACCTGGGAGACACGTGGGCCTGGCGGGCTTACCTGGATCCATTCATGTGGTCGTACTCCCGCTTGACATTGACCCTCACAGGCTGGTTAATCCACTCCTGCTGTGGCGGGAGGGGGTTGATTTTGTGGGGCTGGCCGTAGTCCGGGCTCCCGGAGGCGGTCATGTCGGCCTTGGGGAGGTGGGCCGCTCCGTACGCGGAGTCGAAGAGGGACTGGTCGTCGCTCACCACCGAGAGAGCCTCCTGGAGGGCCAGAGGAGGAGAGAGAGAGAGCCCAGCGTCACTCCTGGCCCGGCGCCGCTCCTCACCTGCGCTTCCTCTGAGCTGGCAGGGGCGGCCTGGGCCACCCCGCGGATGCTGACTGACTCACACCCAGGGCAAGTCAACCCATATGCAAACGGGATGGTTTCTTGGCAGGTCACCCTGGGTGACAGGGGAGTTTGGGCATTGACGTGGGGATGGGGGTCTGGGGGGTGTCCATAGGCCTGTGTTCATGTGTTGCATCTGTAGCTGGGACCCCTAGAAAGGAGGGTGGGAGCAGGAGGCCCAGAAACGTGGGTTCACGGTGAGCATGGGTGGTGCTGGCACACTGGGCTCAGCCAGGCAGAAGCGGAAATGCCTCTGACCAGCTGTGGGGGGCAGTTAAGCTGGGAGGTGGGGGGTTGGGGGGAGGTGAGAGTGAGCGTTCATTTCACAGGTGAGGCCAGAGAGACCCACCCAGCGAGGTTATGTATTTAGCTCAGGGTCACACAGGGGAAGGGTGGGGCCCAGGGCTGCGGGCCCCGGCTAATTTTGGTTTCTTTATCTGTAAACAGGAAAAGGAATAGCTTTTGCAGAGTTGATAAGTGGGGCAAAGGAGAAGATCTAGGGACAGGTGTCTAGCATGTGAAGAACTAACTGCTCAGCAACATGCGTTAAGCGTTGTCCGGGATGTGTGCATGGGTCTTGCACACCCAGGATTCTGATGGGAGGCCGTTCGCTACCCAGGACAGAGGGCTCCGTCAGGCATTCTCACGGGACCCCTTGAGATGACAGTCCCCTGCCTGACTCCTGCCCAGGGGTGAGGGTAGAGTCCCAGCTACGTGGATGGGAGAACCCATCCGGGCACCTTCTGAAAGAGGTTGCTGTTTCCCCACTTGGACTGGCCTGTCACCTGACACAGGTGTGTAGAGGTCATGGGCTGAGGAAGGAAGCCTTGTGCTTCCAGAGGCCTCCTACCCACCGAGGCGTGAGCACGAGATTCTCCCATTGTTCCAAGTCCCCTCAGGTCACAGGGGCCCCGGGTCACGGGTGGGGCTGTGGTGCTGCTCACCAGGTGACAAAACCACACCCAAGTGGAGATGACCATTTTCAGAACAGAAGGTGGTAAACTCTAACGGACTCTCTACACAATCTACACACACACAATCTACACAATCTATCATTGTGAAGATGGGATGGACTAATACACGAGA
The DNA here is from genome assembly GCA_963924515.1 of Vespertilio murinus. NCBI lineage: Eukaryota > Metazoa > Chordata > Mammalia > Chiroptera > Vespertilionidae > Vespertilio > Vespertilio murinus. The sequence goes on along the minus strand of OZ004720.1, from coordinate 16,451,958 downwards.
AACACAACAGTCTCTGGCACACGCTCGGTGACACCCCTTCGATGTTAGTGATGATGATCATTGGTGGCACACTGAGAAGGAGCCATGGATGAGACAGTGCAGATGAGGTCAAGGACACAAACGCAGTTTGAACTCGTCGGGAATCAGAGTTTCCTTTAGAAGCCAGGTCACAGTCAGAGGGAACTGGGTCACGTGGCCGCATCACAGGAAGAGAAAGCCCAGGTTTACCCCAGAACCCCTCACGCTTCTGGGTGTCCCAGCTGTGACCGGGGGTTTCCCCCCCTGCATTTCCCGCCCTTGCATTCCCCTGGCCAGACGGCGCTCTCTCGGAGGTTGTAAATGCGACTGCCGCCCTGCCGCAACCCCTGCTCGGATGCCCCCGGAGCCCCTCCTAGCCGCCAACAGCAAACCCATTCTCATGGGCTCGTGTTCTAGAACTCCGCTCTTGCCCCAGCTGCCCACCCTCTTGTCCCAGGACTCCCTGATGTCACTCCTGTCCAAGGCTAATAACTGTCCTCACCGCTCACTAGGCAAGCCCACTCGGGTACACCTCTGTGTCTTATGAGTTCCGAGTCCCTGCTTGTGTCTGAGTGTCTTTTCCCCCGACACATGGCTGGTCCTTCCCACTGTGAGGTGGATGAGGGCCTCACCCCGAAACCTCCTGGTCCTGTCTTGGTTCGATCTGAAGGCCAGGTGGGTATTCTACTTGCGTACACACACACACACACACACACACACACACACACACACTGAGTGGCCAGATTATGATGTGTTCAGAGCTCATAATAATCTGGCCACTCCGTGCCTATGCAGATGTTTACGTATCTCTATATTCTTCTCATGTTCTGAACTAGCAGATGAATCTTCAAACCCTTGTTTGCAGATTAAGGCGAAGCTTGGTTTCCATGTGCCTATCAGTTAAGCGGCGGGGGATGTGGTCAGAACGTTGCCACGTGATGGTCCTGCTGATACTAACGTTGAGCAGAGGGCTCTGCACCCCCAAACAGCTCAGCTGAGGCAGAGGTGAAAGCGCCTCCCTCGCAGCCAGAGAAGGTGAGAGATATGCTGAGGACACTCCCCTCCCCCACCCACCGCCCCCATTCTATCCAGGAATCTGGAAGAGAAATATTCCAGGTGCGGGAAGGATGCACAAGACATCCCCATCATGAGCGCTGGTCCCCCAGGCAGCACAAGCTTGAGCTTTTTATTAGGTTCTTTGCATAATGACACAAGTCCCTTCCCTTGCCAGCCTGAGGGCACATGAACTTTAGCAAGTTCCTCTGTCTTTTCCCTCTGGGAACCAGCAGGCTCACAGCTATGGGCTGAGGGGGGTTGGGGGGGGGTCAGGGGAGAGTCTCACCACAGTCTGGCCTAGAGTGTCTGGAGCAGGGGCTGCTATGAGTTACTTCAAGTCCCTTGTTTCTCCCTCTCTTATTTTATTTATTTATTTATTAAAAATATATTTTATTGATTTTTTTAAAGAGAGGAAGGGAGAGGGATAGAGAGCTAGAAACGTCGATGAGAGAGAATCATTGACCAGCTGCCTCTTGCACACCCCCCATTAGGGACGTGCCCGCAACCAAGGTACGTGCCCTTGACCGGAATCCAACCCGGGACCTTTCAGTCCGCAGGCCGACGCTCTATCCACTGAGCCAAACCGGTTTCGGCTCTCCCTCTTTTTTTTAAAAAAAATTTTTTTTAATTGATTTCAGAGAGGAAGGGAGAGAGACGTATCAATGACGAGAATCATTCATTGGCTGCCTCTGGCATGCCCCACACTGGAGATCGAGCCTGCCACCAGGGCGCATGCCCTGCATGAGAATTCAACCCTGACCTCCTGGTTCATAGATTGACGCTCAACCACTGAGCCACACGGGCCAGGCTTTCTTTCTGCCAGCCTGCTTCTGGCTCATTCTTTCCATCCCATTGCGGGCAGGTGGAAAAAGGGAAGAAACTCTACATTTCTTGAAAGTTGCTTCAGAAAGAAGGTGGAGAACAGCCCTCAGTCACCAAATAGGAGCTGAGAGCTCTCTGCCAGCCGCCTGTGCTCTGGCCTGGCTGGCCGCCTTAGACCCAAATGGCAGAGCGATATTCCCGAATTGTGCCGGGGGCCACCTCCCCTCCCCTGGGGCCCCAGCGGGACTTTGCAACTGCCTCTGCCGCAGGAGGTGGCAGGAGTGACCCTGCACGGCATCACGACTCCCACCTGCTTCCTGTTCTGTCTTGGGTCCCCAGTCTCTGGGACCCCAGCCCACGGGCTGGCTGTTCCCTTCACTCACAAGACCGGAACAGCAGTGGCTAGCGTCCTGTGGCTCAGAGTGCCCCATGCCACCATGCCATGAGGAAGCCCCGACCAGCACAAGCAGAGAAACGGCACCGAGAGAGAGGCCCACAGTGAGGGGACCGGAGGCCACCAGCCACCAGCCAGGGTCCATCCCCAGACCTGGGACTGAGTCCCTTTCGGGTGAAGGCTCACCGAGCTGAGGAGCATAAGAGCTCTTTGGTGTCACTAGAGTTGGGGACCATTTATGTAGCCACCGGAACACCTGCTCTCGCATTCACCAGCAACAAGACAATTCATACTCAGAGGAGGTAGAGGACGGTCATTGGGTGTCCTCTCACCGTGGTTACAGGCACCGAAATGGCAGGAATGGGCACCCGGACTGACGAGGTGGGAAGATGAGGCCCAGAGCCTAGCCCAGGGGTGGGCAAACTTTTTGACTCGAGGGCCACCATGGGTTCTTACACCGGACCGGAGAGCCGGAACAAAAGCAACCTGACCACGCTGGCACTCTCCTCTTGGGCTGCTGGTGAAGGAGCGGAGGGGAGAGCAAGAGAACCCTCCGCTCTTTCGGCTCCGCGGGCCGGATAGAACAGCCGAACGGGCCGGATCCGGCCCGTGGGCCGTAGTTTGCCCACGGCTGGCCTAGCCTCTCTGGGCTCCTACAGAGTGGAGACTCCATCTCAGCATCCAGACCTAAGTCCTCCCATAACCACAGCGCAGAACTACCCCCAGACACACGACAGCCAGGAAACAAGCAAGGACCGTGTCTGTCGCCGGGTGAGAAAGACTAGAACCAGGAATGTTAGACAGCAAGAAGCTTACAAGGAACTTACACAGCTGGGACCGCATTGGGCCTTCCTAAGGCCTTCTCACGTCTCCCCTTAGACGTGAGTGAGGACCATCACTAGCTGAAAAGGAAGCTGAGTCTTAAAGGGGCTCAGCACTTGCCCCCGGTCCCTCAGCGGGTGACCCTGCGAGCTGGCGGCCTGCCTACAAGGCTTCCGCGCTTGCCCTAGACTCCGCCGCTTGCTCACTTCGACCCTGGGCTCTGCTGCATCCCCACGCTGCCCTGCAAGCTCCCAGAGCTTGTCTGCTTCCTCAAGCGTCTTCTTGAAGCTGTTCCCCTCCTCCCCACCCCCTCAGTTCCCCTCCCCCCCCCCTCCCTGGCACTTAGCTCTTCACTTACTGGGGAGGGGATGACCTAGGTCCCTAGACCGAGGCAGCCAAGTTCCTCGAACATGGAACTGGAATCCCTCGCAGATGAAAGTACTTTATTTAATGGAGTTTAATAAATTACGGGGACCGGCCCGAAGGGAAGGGAGTTCAGTGCAGAGGGTCCCGGGGCCTCGGGAGGCGCTGGTGTAACAGAATCCAGAGGGGGCCCCCCCGCTCATCACTGTCTCCCATTAGGCGCTGCTCCGGGGCTCCCGTGGGCTTTACCTTTGCCCGTTGACGTTGAGTCTTCACAGTCACTTTTTTTTGTGACCATAACCACATTTAAAGGGCATCTGTAAAGATCAAAGTGAAAGCCTCCTCCCACGGAGAATGATTTTACTGCTGAAGGGAAGCAAGTGCTGACTAGGGAAGGTGAGCGGAAGGGGACAGGGGTTCATCTGAGCCCCGGGAAAAGGGACGTTTACTGTCCGTCTGCTCTCCTTTCTGTGTCCTTAGGGTGGGTCTGCCCACCCCCACCCAGACCCAAGATGCTTTTTCTCCAGGACAATGGGGACCGCGAAAGGGTCAACAGTGAACTCTTGTATAAAAGTAGTTACATTTGTCCCTAGCCTGTGGACTGAAGGGTCCCAGGTTCGATTCCCGTCAAGGACACATGCCCCGATTGCGGGCTCCATCCCCAGTAGGGGGCGTGCAGGAGGCAGCTGATCCATGATTCTCATTAATGTCTCTATCTCTGTCTTTCCCTTCCTCTGAAATACATATTAAAGTAGTTGCATTTGTCAGTCCAAAGGCCAAGCTCCCTCTGCTAATGGGGGCGACCTGACCTCTGAGGGGGACCCCATGGTGCCCGAGGGACAGGGCAGAGTGAGGGGGAGACACGAGACCCACTGGGGTGGGCAAGCTCCGGTATTCTCTCCTGGGAAATCGAGCCCGTCTTCTCTTGCCTACTTGCCGGGATGGAAAGATGAAATAAAGCCCTTGCCCGAGCAAAGGGGGAGCCGTCAACCATCAAAACACAACCCCGATGCCAGGGGGGTGACGCTGGCAGGGAAGGCCGCGTCCTCGAAGGCGGCCCGGGACCACCAGCGGTAGAAGCAGTTGCCTGTGCGTGTCACTGCTCTCCGCTGGCCCTGGGGCTGCGCTCTGCCCGGCACCCGGCTGGCTGTTCCCGTCATCAACAAGACTGGAACAGCCGTGGCTCACGTCCTGTTGCTCAGAGTCCCCCGTTTCCCTTCCCTGCCTGGAGACAACGACAGGGTCAAAGACCGGCATGGCAGGTGCTCCAAGCCAAGGGGCGGTGCCCGGTGCCTACGCAGTAGGAGAGGTTCTATGTTTGGGGGTGGTTTTCTGTCTGCACAGCCCGTGGCACGAGGGGGTGGTGGGAGGTCTGGATCTGGCTGGGGGCGGGCTCTGTCTCCCAGAGACTCTGCAAGCAGGGTCCCTGTGGAAGGGGTCCGAAGGGGAAGGGCAAAGGAAGCAAACTACCACCTCGGTCTCTTCACTTCATAAGGTGCCCCTTTATTTATTTATTTTTAAAATATATTTTTATTGATTTTTCACAGAGAGGAAGGGAGAGAGAATAGAGAGCTAGAAACATCGATGAGAGAGATACATCGACCAGCTGCCTCCTGCACACACCCCCACCGGGGATGTGCCAGCAACCGAGGTACATGCCCCTGACCGGAATTGAACCTGGGACCTTTCGGTCCACAGGCCGACGCTCTATCCGCTGAGCCAAACCGGTTTGGGCATAAGGTGCCGCTTTAAAAATCTGCTCCAATAACAGGCCCCCACTCCCTGCTGGGTCCATGTGGAGCCTTCTAGGTTCCTGGAGCATTTAATGACCTTCAGCGATGATGGATGGCCCCGCGGCCCAGACCCCAGACAGCTGGGAGCCGGGAAGGCTGCATGCGGTGTGTCATGGGGTCTGCATGTCACCCAGAGCCTGGGAGCCAGGACAGAGAGCGGGAGGCTGAGCAAGTCCCCTGCAGCCCGGGCGTCATGGGCCGGGCCTGTGGCTGGACCCAAAGGATCTCAATCTGGTCCCTGCTGACAAGGGTGGCAAAGGAAGGGGGGCGAGTGAGGCAGTTCAGGTTGCCATCGATGGGATCCCCCAGGGGCAATGGACTCCAGTCTACCGGGTTGGGGACGGTGCTTCCTGCGATGCTCCGTGAGCCCTGGGAGAGGTGGCATGGGCCCTGGGGTGCTTCTGTGACTCCTGGGGTCTTGAGAACTTGCGCCTCCTTCTCCTCAAAGACTAATTTCGCCGCCGGAGGAGGAGCCATGTCCGCCTTACTGTTTCCATCCCAGTTGCTCAAACCGTTCCTGGTCCCCAGTTGGTGTGCCAGGGCCTTTATGATGGATGACCCCCAGAGCATGATGGGAAATGCACAGCCCTTCCTCCCCCAGCCATCGCCTGGACCACCAGCCAGCTATCCTGTTCTACCTCTTGGCTATGAGCAACTTCCGTTAAGCCTTGCAACCCGGGCGGGAACTTTTTTTTTTTTTTAACCAGCCATACCCTGTGACTATCATGTTCAAATTTAAGCAAGAAGCCACTGACCCCTCCCCCCACAACGACGTGAGGTTCTTTTCCTAGAAGCTGTGATCTTATCCGACCATTTCCTCACGTGACAGCTGTCGTGGCAGCTGGGGCCCTTACAGTCACGGGGGGCCCACGAGGAAACCTGCCCACGGGGCCCTCTGCCGATGCCCCTCCGTGTCCTGGCAGGGCATCGGGAAGAGAGGAGCCCCTGAGTCCATGTCCCACCTCTTAATGGCAATTTCCTTTCCATGGTTCAGGCCTGAGGAGCTAGTAGGCTAGGTGACCTCATGCCCTGGAGACCTGAGTGTACAGTGTTTCCAACTTTCTTTCTTCCTTCCTTCCTTCCTTCCTTCCTTCCTTCCTTCCTTCCTTCCTTCCTTCCTTTCTTTCTTTCTCTTTCTTTCTTCTCATTGGAGGTTATGTTTATTGGTTTAAGAAAGAGGTGGAGGGAGAGAGAACCATCAATGTGCGAGAGACATGGATTGGCTGCCTCCTGTATGCGCTCGGACTGGTGATCGAACCCACAAGCTTTCGGTGCACAGAACGGTGCTCCAGCCAACTGAGCCAGCCGACCAGGGCAGTGCTTCCAGCTCTCACATCTGGATGAACCCTTCTCTCCGAGGTGTTTGTTCTTCGGTGGCCTCCGGGCATATGGTTACCATATTGTTGCGTCCACACATGTGGCAAAACCTTTGAGGAGGGGAGCCGTGGGGGGAGGGGTGCCGAAGGAGGTCCGTTTTCTGGGCTGGCTCAGCAGCCCCGGCCCCATCTCTGCCTGTTACTCCGGCCCTTCCTTCCCGTTGCACCCTCTGTTCATTTGCCCTTCTGCCCTCTTCACTTACTCCTGCATCCGGGCTCTATTCCAACTTACTCTCCTGCTCTTTCTTCTGCACTTTAATGCCCTGTTTCAAATAGTTTTTCAAATAGTTGTTAGGTAACTTTTGGTTACCTAACACCTACTGCCCCTTTCTCATCCTTAGATAACTATTTATTATATACGTTTCTGGGTTGCTCTTTGGGCATCCGCAAAGAAGCCTGTGAAAATCGGCATTTCTTTCCCATCCACCAGCCCAGCTGTCCCTGCATAGACCTGCCTTCCTCATCCCCTTGCCTCATCAGATCTCATTCACTCCCCAAACATGTATGGAAGACCTACGACGTGTCGGGTATCTGGGAGGTACAGGGGACATAAGGTAAATGAGTAAAAAAAAAATCACATCCTTGACCTTCCAGATCTCCTCCACCTTGTATCCCTGCTCCCCCTCCAGCCCACCCCGGGGGACCCGCTCATTCTGCTGAATCTGCGGCCCTTTCTCTCTCTCTCTCTGCCACCAAGTCAGCACTTCATTCCAGACCGCCCATCACGCCGCTGTATTTGTACTTAACTCCTGCCCTGCAATGTAGTTTTCCAGAGGTTTGTGCTCTGTCTTTCCAGCTCGCCTGCACACACCCGTCAGGGATGGATTTTCTTTGCTGTTTTCCACAGACGTGATGAACGCTCACAGCTACGCGTCGGGACCGGAGCTGGGCGCCCTGCACCGGTTCGTTCTGTGACTTGGGGCGAGCTCTGTAATCTCCCTGTGCCACAGTTTCCTTTCGGTGAAACAGTGGCGGTCCTCACAGTCTTCTAACTCGTGCCCGTCACGTAGCCAGCACTCCCCAGGCTTGATCTCCCGGTTAGAATCCACAGGTTCCAATAGAGGAGCACGTTCTTTCCCAGGCCTGTTGCGTTGCCGGTTCCCTAAAAGGACCCGTCCCCACGACCGGAAGGAAGGCCCTTCCAGAGCTTCTGTCCCCAGACCCAGGGGATGGGTCCTACAGCCCATCAGCCAGGGGAAAGTCCCAGTTCACGCTGGTGGTTCCAGAGAAATGACTGCAAGTGCTTCGTTAGCTCAGCCGGCGTGGCTCAGTGGTTGAGCATCAACCTATGGACCAGGAGGTCAGCGTTCAGTTCCTGGTCAGGGCACATGACTGGGTTGCGGGCTTGATCCCTAGTGAGGGGCGTGCAGGAGGCAGCCAATCAATGGTTCTCTCTCATCATTGATGTTTCTATTTCTCTCTCCCTTTCCCTTCCTCTCTGAAATATATATATATATATATATATATATATATATATATATATATATCACATATATGTAATATATATACACACATATATGTAATATATACACACACATGTGTAATATATATGTAATATATATATTTTTTTTTATTTTTTTATTTTTTTAAAGAGCAGCTCCTTTCACTCCTGAATCTGACCATGGCTGAGCTATGAGCAAGTTTGAGCATCTCAGTGCGTCCTCATGTCCCGGACCCGTTGGTTGTCATCCTCGCTCTCTGCAGGGCGGAGGGAAGGCGGGGAGGAGGGAAGGGGAGCCGGGGACAGCCCTGTCTGCACATGAGCAGCCAGGCGCCCGCCCCTCTGGGGGCCCAGGCTCCATCTCCAGCGCCCAGCTGGTCTCTCGGCTGGCAGCCACCCTCCGCGCAGTCCACCCACCGGGCTGGCCTTCCTCCTTGCTTGGCTCCTGTGCCAAGCCCGGGCTGTCTGGCACGGGGCCTCCTGTCTCTCGGCATCCATCTATAGAGAAGGCAGATACTTTGTGAACAAGCCCTCGCCGCGGCCGTCCAACGAAAACACCGCGGCGGGATGACAGGGCGGTGTTTGCTTTGTCAATCTCACTAAAGCGACCGGCACAGAAATCCCAGCTGAAGCCCCCTGACAGCTCCCAGGGACGCGGGACCGATTCCGTTTCTCCATCAAGGGCGCTTAGTGTTCTGCTCTTGGACGCTTGTGGACGCGCCGGCCTTGCCCAGGAGGAGCCGCGCCTGTCTGTCTGTCTGTAGGTCTGCCTGCCTCAAGGACTGGTGTCCTGGTGGCCGGGAGGCTTGATCCTCGGCTTTCCCAACACTGATGGGAAAGGGGAAGCCAGTCTCCAGGTGGGGAGGCCCTGAGATGCCCAAACACTTCATCCGAAGTCTCTCAGCTCCTCTCCCTGCCTGGTCCCTTTCCCTCAGACCCACTGGCGAAGGCTGTCTATTCCACGCTGCTCCTTCCACTTGGTTTCACCATGAGTCGCATCTCCTGCTCCCATTATGGGCTTGGAGACTTGCGTGAAAAGGCCAAGGTGCGTGATGCTGACCTTCCCCATCCTGCCCTTCTTGGGAAACCGAGGGAGCAAAATGCCCTTGGGGGAACCTTAGCATTCACCTGTTCCTTCTAATCCGAAATCAAGAAAGGTGTCTGGTCCCAGCTGGTTTGGCCCGGTGGATAGAGCATTGGCCTGCAGACTGAAGGGTCCTGGGTTCACTTCCGGTCAAAGGCACATACCTAGGTTGCAGGCTGGATCCCTGGGCCTGTTCAGAGAGTGTGCGGGAGGCAACCAATGGACGCGTCTCTTGCACATTGATGTTTCTCTCTCTCTCTGTCTCTCCCCATCTCTTCCACTCTCAACATATAAATCAACGGGAAAATATCCTCGGGTAAGGATTAACAACAACAAGAACAACAAAAAGGAAGGTTTCGGGTCCAACAGCCTGAATGACTTTTCAAAAGGTTTGGGGATTCTGGGGGAAAAAAAACAAGAGCACACTCTTCAACCTCAGTCATATGATAAAATCAAAACTAAGCAACAACAAAGAACGTTTAGTTAAGCCTATGACTCTTCTACACAGAAAGAAATTGAATGCTCTACCTTGATCCTCTCAACCAATAGAAATGAGCGCTGCCCCATAGAAATTTCCACCATAGGAAATGTCGTAAACGCTGTGTTGCAAAACACAGAGGTGCCGAACATCTGAAATGGGGCTAGTGTGACCAAGGAGCTGAAGGTAAAACTTTAGTTCATTTACATTTAAATAGCCACACGTTACTAGTGGTGACCACGCCAACCAACACAGGTTCTGCCCGGTGGCCCGATAACATGCTACTCAAAACACCACGCAAAGGCCACTTTGCCTATTTCTTTAACACGCCCTGTCTCGTTATGGGATCATGAAACCCATCAAAGCACTCCTTCTCGGATGCATTCATTCATTCATCCAATCATTCATTCATTCCACAGATATTCGCAGGACGTGTGCTATGCATCAGCCCCATGAGAAAAGCCAGGAAAATGTCAATGGGCAAATGACGGTCCCATGCTTGAATGGCATTTGTTGATTACTATGGAAGTGGGAGGTGTGTGCAAACTTCTCCGCTGATATGGCCATGTCTCTGCAGTGAACTAAATGTGTGAGAAGATGCAGAGGATTTGGGGAGGCAAAATCCTCTGTTGTGTGAGTGCTGCCTCCACTCCGCAGTGGGAAGGAGATGGCGGGGAAGACCCTGAATTAAATGAGGTAGGAATCAAGAAGTATCATGAGGATTCAATTACACAAGAAAGCTCCACCACAGAACTCTGCTAACTATGGGACTGTGAGCTCACGAACAGCCCAGACCCAAGCGATGGCCTCCCAGCCACTAGGGGCGCCATCTCCCAAAGCTAGGAAGCCACTGGCCCCCCAGATCAACAAAAGATGGCGGGAGGGAGGCAGGGGATTTCAGAGGAGGGGAGAGCAGTGAGCTGCGCAGGAATGCGGCCCAGGGGCAGGTGGTAACAGTTCACTGGCTGTCAACCAATGTGGCAGGGACTTTCCTGGTCATAAATAGCCAGCCAGGGCCCCAGGTAAACACCCCGCATCCTCTCAGCAGCTCCCGGCAGGGAGAAGGGGGCACAGCCCACCTCGAAGGCTCATCCGCTAAGGGGTTTGCCAGGCACCGTGTCCACTTAGTAACACGTGTGGCTCCCACTGGCGGGGCCTCACACAGTACCCAGGAGGCAGGTGGGGTGGCACTGAGCAGTGATAGGACCCTGCAGTGGGTGCCCGGCACCCTGACTGGCTGGAAAGCAATGGGCTGGCTCGGGCCCCAGGGCCCAATCCCAGTGGGTGGTGATTGTCCATTCGTTAACCCAGAGCTGCAGACTGCGCGCTCCTGGCTCTGAACGCACATGGCGCTGGCCCCCTCAAATCCTCCGCCTCTGCCACTCAGCCTGGTGGCTCTGGTGCCACCTTTGCCAGGGGGCCCTTCCCTCTCTCCCTCCTGGGTCCACATTTGCATGAGAGCAGGGTCTTTGCAGCTGCACATTCTCTCCCTCCTCTCACCTCCCTTCTCTGTTCACTGTCCCCATCCCACCCCGGCCGTGGCCCAAACATTAACCAAGCCATCACCCACCCACCACCCCGACTGTAGGCAGCGGCCCCGACAGTAGGACAACGCTCAGAGGACCCCGCCCCTCTGGAGACAGGGCTGCCCGGCGAAGGTGCCCTAGGCGCTGACTGTCAGCATCCCATGGGCTGAGGGAACCGAGACCTATCTGATCTGAAGCATCCTCTCTTGTAATTCACAGGGATTGCTGACTATAGTTTGTGAGGGGTTTCCCCTTCCCTCCCAGCAGATTAATCCTCCTAATTGTTTTTAATTTAGGCAAATGGTTAAAAAATAAAATAAAAATTGCATTCTTTAAGTATACAGAAAACCACATGGGCAATTAGGGGAAGGCAGGGGAGGGTTGGAGGGTCTGGCAGGCCGGTAGGGGACTGGAGGTGGGGGGAAGCTGAGCACTTTGATGGGGTCTTGGTCGTAAACACAACATCATTCAAGGGTTCCTCTGACTGAAGTTCAGGCTCCCGGGGGGCCACTGCTCCTGTGAGCACCCAATGTGAGCTCCAAGGCAAAGGGAGTACCAGCCGTGGGCAAACTACGGCCCGCGGGCCGGATCCGGCCCCTTCGGCTGTTCTGTCCGGCCCGCGGAGCCGAAAGAGCGGAGGGTTCTCTTGCTCTCCCCTCGGCTCCTTCACCAGCACCCCAAGATGAGAGTGCCAGCGTGGTCAGGTTGCTTTTGTTCCGGCCCTCCTGTCCAGTGTAAGAACCCATGGTGGCCCTCGCGTCAAAGAGTTTGCCCACCCCTGGAGTAGACGGTAGGCAGAAAAGCGGTTGTCCTTAGATACCAGTGTTTGTGGCGATAACCATGTATTCTCCCCCCGCCCCCCAAGACTTCCTGAGAGCTCTGGGGAGCCCATCCTTCGGTTTGGAGACCGTCTGATCCCTCCACGTGCAGACACATCCCCGCACATTCCCTCCAGTCGCAGGCTTTCAAGGGAAATTGCCGTCTGCCCTTACGGAGCAGAGCGTGGGTGCTGATGGTAAGCAGGCACCCGTCCCCTCTAACATCAGGGCGAGTGACCCAAGGCCCGCCGCAGGGCCCCAGCCAGGCCTGGCGTGGCTTCAGGCCGGCCCTTGGCTCCCGCAGCCAGAGGAAAACCCTGTCAAAACGGCTTAACGACCTTCTAATATTTCCATGCAATTAAGGCCACATCTGTCTCCCAGGCCCCCGCACTCCTGTGCGAGCGCACAGACATGAACCAAACAGTCTGTCTTGTCGATCTGGAAGGTAACAAAGGGCTCCATTCATAACGGGAGGCACTTTCACCACTCTCTCTCTTTTTTTTCTTCTCTCTCCCTCAAAGTAAAATAGAGTTTTCACTTTGAGAATAACCTGTGTGGCAAGCAAGCGAAGGATTTTTCCCCCCTAATAAATCAAATCCAACAGCCTAATAAAATGCCGCCTCTCCCCCTCCTCCCTCCCCCTCCCCCTCCGCACGCCCTCCTTCCCTCCTTCCCACTGTCCCACTCTCTGCCAACGATTGTTCCCAATAGAAAGCCATAGGCCCTTGCCGAAACCGGTTTGGCTCAATGGATAGAGCATCGGCCTGTGCAATGAAGGGTCCCAGGTTCGATTCCGGTTAAGGGCATGTACCTTGGTTGTGGGCTCATCTCCAGTAGGGGGTGTGCAAGAGGCAGCTGATCGATGTCTCTCTCATCCAAGTTTCTAACTCTCTATCTCTCTACCTTCCTCTCTGTAAAAAAAATCAATAAAAATATATTTAAAAAAAAAAAGAAAGAAAGAAAGCCATAGGCCCATCCAAAGGAGGCAGGGGAAGGTAGGCTGGGTGCAGATGGAGGGAGTTAAAACATCTTCTGAGGGTCCCACAGGCTGGCTTGGCAGCTTAAGGATGAGGATGAGTCGGGGAAGGGGGGGGGGGACCTGGTAGGCAAAGAGTTTGCCCTCCATGGGCAAACTTTTTAAAAAAATATATTTTATTGATATTTTACAGAGAGGAAGAGAGAGAGAGATAGAGAGCTAGAAATGTCAATGAGAGAGAAACATCGACCAGCGGCCTCCTGCACACCCCCTACCGGGGAGGTGCCTGCAACCAAGGTACATGCCCTTGACCGGAATCGAACCCTGGACCTTTCAGTCCGCAGACCGACGCTCTATCCACTGAGCCAAACCGGTTTGGGCGATGGGCAAACTTTTTGACTCGAGGGCCACCATGGGCTCTTCCACTGGACCGGAGGGCGGGAACAAAAGCAACCCGACCATGCTGGCACTCTCATCTTGGGCTGCTGGGGAAGGAGCGGAGGGGAGAGCAAGAGAACCTGGTAGGGAGGTAGCCTGCCTTTCCCTCCCCTGCTTTACCTCCTTTCTCTGCCTTTCTGGGTTTGTTTCAAAAGACCAGTTTGTTTGTTTGTTTGGTTTCCTGCTGTCTCCACTACTCCACAATGTTTGGGACCCATCCCCAAACATTGAATAAACCTGCTTCCTTCTTCTGCGTGGGCAGGAGCAGGGGAACCACGTGCCCAAGGATGGAGCTAGGACTTCTGGGAACACCTGCAGCCGAGGCCCCGCGGGAGCCGCCTCCCCAGTGCAGGGCTAGAGCTCACCCCGGGCTTTGAAGCCCAGAGAGTGAGTTTGCAGGAGATAAAGCACCGATAAGCATCGGGGTAGGCGCTTATCCGCAGCAGCTCACACGATCTTTTGAGGTTCTCTCTGCAGCAGTGTCGGCAGCAGGCCCTCGAGACTCTAATCAGAAAACAGAAGGGAAAATGCAACAGCAAGCAGTATTCGCTGCTGCTTTTCTCCTCCTCCTCCTTCTTCTTCTTTTCTGTTTTGCTCTGTTTTGACCTACACCCTGGAGAGCCCGGTGCGGATACTGTAACTCGGGGGACCCCGGAGCTGGAACTCGGCCCTCGCTCTCTGCACTGTTCCACTTTGTTTGCTCTGGCATCGATGCAGACAATACATTCAGCCCGGACATAAGAGGGTGAGCCCAACGTCGATAACCACTGCAATCTGCCCAGAGCAGTTTCTTTTGCAAAGTGCTTCTGCAGGCGTGTGTTATCTGGACTTAAAGGTGGGGCCAGTGGTCTGCAAGCAAAGACACCGCCGGAGCTGGGATACGAGATCGGCCCAATGGCAAGCACACCGCGTGCAGTGGGGACGTCAGAAGAAAAAAAACCAGAGTTTTCGGCCTTGCAAGCTGGGTGTTAGTCATTCTAGCAGATGCAGAGGCTTGGCAGCTAGGAGATTCCCAGAAACTGGACTGGCCTTGAACCTGGGCATCCTGTCTGGAAGCATCTGGAAAGCTAGGGTGGCAGTGGGTGAACGGGGGAAGGGGAGCTCTGAGCTTTGCAGGTCTTGAGTCATAGGAGGGAGGCAGAGACTGGGCTGTCCTGTATCCCAGTCAGTGGGTTGGTTCTACCTGATTTTTTAGTACAGGGCAGCAGTCGGCAAACTCATTAGTCCACAGAGCCAAATAGCAACAGCACAACGACTGACATTTCTTTGGAGAGCCACATTTTTTAAACTTCAACTTCTTCTAACGCCACTTCTTCAAAATAGACTTGCCCGGGCCGTGGTATCTTGTGGAAGAGCCACACTGAAGGGGCCAAAGAGCCGCATGTGGCTCGACGAGAGCCGCAGTTTGCCGACCACAAGTATAGGGCATTGGCAAGGAGTAGCAAATGAAGGTGTAATGTAGAGTAGAAGGGACGGGGACAGGGGATCTGAGCTCTGACCTCTGCCCCACCAGTGACCAGCGATAGAGTCTTAGGAAAGGGTGACTTCTCGGTCCATTTCCCTTTCCAGACAGTGCAAGAGAAGGGGACAAGAGGGCACGCAAGCAGAAAGGGTGGGGAGATGAGGGTAACATGGAGAGTGTTTGCTACCCATGAGCACAGTCTCTCAATATCATACAACTGTCGTGACCTTACTGGGGTGAAGCATTGAAATAAGTGACTTGTTAAGACGAAGATGGAAAACACAGCCGTGGCTCGTGCGGCTCAATTGGTTGAGCATTGTCCCATGCACTGAAAGGTCTCAGGTTTGATTCCTAGTCAGGGCACATACCCAGGTTACGGGATCAATCTCCAATCGGAGTACACCCAGGAGGAAACCTATCCATGTTTCTCTCTCACACTGATGTTTCTCTTTCCCCCTCTCTCTAAAATCAATCAGGAGAGGATTCAAAAACAAAAAGTAGAATCTGGCTACCCTTACCCTTCCTCGCTCTAAAGTTCCGTGGTGCTGATGTGGGAATCTTTAACTCAGGGAACTATTGACGGCGATTGAAGTCCATAAAAATAATGAATTGTTTCCAGCAAGTTTTCATTAAGCAGTTATGCTCCTGATTGCCAAGCCCTCAACACTACCCGTGTATGTATTATATTGATCATCTGCCGTAGGATAGGAAGTAATCCCTCCACAGAAACCTCAAAAACAACATTCCAGCAGAAGGAACTGGAACGCGGCCAGAGAGAAAAGTTTCCTGATGAAAAAAGGTAGCATACTGTTCACACAATCTATCTTAGGAACTTCGATAAATTCTAAAAGGCCATTTCTAGAATTGGGGGGGGGGGGGAGGAGTGAGAGTGTGGGGCATGGTGAGGCAAAGGGCATTTTATTTTATCTCTTATTTGAATTTTTTACAAGAATGTAGCCGTGTGCTATTTATTTCATGAAAAATCAACTTTAGAAGATGGGTTAAGACGAAAAGAATCATCTTGTGCATGGTCAAGTTCGTGGTTTGGAGACAAGGGGCTGGACGAGACTCCCTCCAAGGGTTTATCCAAGCTGTAGAACTCATTGACCTTGGATAGAAGCACCAGGTGGCAGAGGGCCAGTGCTTAGAGGAGGTCCTGACCGACTGGAGAGACGTGAACACGCCCCAGGTGTGTCTATCCTAGGATTCTCATTCATAAATACCTTTACTTGTGTCAATCATACGAATCTCATTCACGAATACTTGACTTCATGCTTAGTTTTTTCAGTTCCCAGTTCATGTGATCCTGAAGATAACGCTGTGAGGTGGGCCGGAGCGTGGACCCTTGCTTTGCAGACAGGGGGGATGGAGCTGTGCTAGGCCCAGGCCTCCTTTCCTTCTCTCCGTTCTCTATCAGGAGGCCTTTCTCCTATTCCCACTGAGGAGTCACTCCTTCCTCACTACAGAGCAATCTGGACTCAACAAAGTCCGTGTGGAAAGGGTCTTCAGAAGTCCCTGTCCATTGAAGAATTACATCAATGGCCAACATATGCCCCTTACGTGCAGAAAGAGCTCTACTCTCTCCCATACACTTGTGGACCCTTTATTTTTTTAAAAAATATATTTTATTGATATTTTACAGAGAGGAAGGGAGAGAGATAGAGAGCTAGAAACGTCGATGAGAGAGAAACATCGACCAGCCGCCTCCTGCACACCCCCTACTGGGGATGTGCCCGCAACCAGTGTACATTGCCCTTGACCGGAATCGAACCCGGGACCTTTCAGTCCGCAGACCGACGCCCTACCACTGAGCCAAACCGGTTTCAGCACTTGTGGATCCTTTAGAACATGTTTGCTTGGTGGCTAAAGAGGAAGGCTTGGCATTATGGTCTGGTTGGTATGGTCCTTCGGGAGGCAGGCTAGGGTCTGGACTGGTCTGGGTGCGCTGAGCCAGGCTCTACTCCCAATGCCAAGAGGGCTTAGTTTTTCTCATGGTGCCCTCCTCCCTCTCTCTCTCTCTCTCTCTCTCTCTCTCTCTCTCACACACACACACACACACACACACACACACACACACACCTGCGCACCCATAGATACCCACACACTCTCATGCATTTTGAAGACCACCAAATACACCAACATAAATATTCAACTTATGCAAATAGGACTGTAACAGAGAGTATGCACACGAAGTGGTAGTTATCTATCTTTTCTAGGATCAGAAAGAACATTATCTTTTTTTTCAGTTCCCTTCTATCACACATCAGCAGTTGATGGGCACCCTACTAGCCATCGGCTTGTTTTTCCGATATTGCAGCCACAGAGGAGATTTTTATCTGCATCTGGCTTGTGTCTCGAGATGGGCGTGTCTCCAGAAGTCTCTCCAGGTTCCCACATTCTCAAAGTTGCTCACGCAACAAACCCATTCAGGATCTGGAGCCAACGATGAGAATTTCAAGTGCGACAGACCGCATACGAGTACCCATCTCATGGATTTCAGAAGCCATGGTGCTACTGCTGTAGCTCATTATTAATTCACATTACCCCTTGCACGTTTGCCGAGCGTACGAATGATGGCCAGGCCTTTTCCTAACAATGTCTAATGTGTTCCCCTGGGTGTAGTAAAGGGATGCACACACAGCCATATCAGGATAGAGGGTAAAGAATAATGTACTTATGCTGGGCGGGGTGGGGGTGGGGGACCTGGGGGCGGTTGTCTGTTCAGCTCAAGTAGCTTGCATTTCCTGTTTAGTGGGTTTGGGTAAAGGCTCTGAGAGCAAGGTCGCCATGTAACCCAAGCAGGTAGCCTCCCCGGTGATGCCAGAGCTGAGATTTGGCCTCAGGGCATCTACCAGGTGCAAGTTTTCCTATTAGGAAACTCCAGTGTCAACAACCACTCCCAACGTGGTCTACTCCCTTCAATTGTCCATTGCCCTATTCCTTCCGAGGTCCTCTCTGTAGAGTTGGATTAAACAACTTCTCAGACCCAGTGCATAAGGCCCTTGCAAGTAAATTTTTTTAAAAAAAAATCTTGTTCTTAATACTATTTTTTTTTTGTTTATGGGAATCCTATGAATGTCCATGGGGACCTGGCCCATAAGGGTGGGGGGGCTCAGCAAGGCTATGGATTCACGTCCCAGGTTAGTGCCCAAATCTGGCCAAAATCAGACCCCTGATTCATGCAGCTACCCCGGGAACCACAACCACACAGGTGCTGGTTATCTTTTATCTGCCTGTCGTATCCAAAGTCCTCACACATACCGATAATCGCTACCGTTATTGCTGGATTACCAGTCTGATCTCAAGGAGTCACACCCAACGGCACAGTGGCCGGAACTCTCCGTCCGAAATTAGAGGCCGACACCCAGAAAATTGGAACCCAGTGGCATCAGAGAAAGAACACGATGCTTCGGATTTCTCCGAATCTTAGCAGTGCTCAGTTCATCTTAAAATCTTCCAGGGCAAATGGTAACCACGGATACCGTGACATTACGAACGAGGAACTGAAGCGCTTGCAAAAGGGCCAGAGCAGAGTCCTGGGCTGGTTTAATTCCTCTCTTCAGCTCAGCCCTTGTCTCCCCCCCCCCCCCTCTCTTTTTAACGGAAATGACAGAAGATGCATTTTTCTAGACTTGGTTCCCTCCAGACTGCTATTTTAGCAACGACGGCTGAGAATCTTAGACTATTTCATAGTTTAAGACCTTCTCTTAATAGGAGCCTTCCCACACTTAAAATCTTACTTAATCCCCCTAATAAAGTGGAGATACACTATTCCACCCCCTCCATTTTGCTGAAGAAAGGAAGGTTTTGGAAGGCTAAGGCCTCAGCCCTGGTCACAAAGGGGGTGAGCAGAAGGGTGCGAGCCCAGTCCCCTGGACAGCATGTACCCAGCCCTTTCCACAGACCAGCCTTCTTTGCCTAAGGACACATTTATTTTTTTTTTTCATCTCGATGCCACTTTTCCTTCCCTTTTGATCTTGCCTCCTTGGTTCCAGCGCTTTGAGGCAGTTGGAGGCGAGAGCTTGATCTCTATCGGCTTGTTCCCATTTTAACCTGCAAGCGGACTCATTAGGGCCCAGCGGCCCCGAGTGACGGATGGCATGCCCTGGCCATGAGGCTGCTGGCTCTGACATTTTCAAAGGGCACACTTCCTTCGGGGACGCACGCAGCTTGCCCGAGCAACAGCCTCCCTGCCCGTTTTCGCAAAACCAGGAAATGAAACTGGCCACCGAGAGCAAGTGACCAGCAGCCGGAGCGTGAGTGCAAGCCAAGCAGAACGCAGATGCAAACCTCGTGAGTCAGGGCCAACGGGCTCGGCGTGCAGTGGTCTCTGAAGAAGGGGGTGTGCCTTTCCCCCCCCCCCGCCCCCTCCCTTTGGTCTGAATCCCCATCAGCCTCAACTTTTAAAGAGGTTCCATCCCCTACCTGGACCCCCGTTCTTACACGGAACTCGCCTGCCTTCCCCTAACACACTCTTCTGCACACACACACACAACCCCGGCCTTCTCTGCAGGCTGTAGGGGACCCACGTGGCTTCTCTGGATACTCTGAAGCCCTTTGCCCTAGTCCTTCCGAGGTCCCCTCTGTAGAGTTGGATTAAACAGTTTCTCAGACCCAGTGCATGAGGTCCTTGCAAGTAAATTTTTTTTTAAAAAAAAATCTTGTTCTTGCCGAAACCGGTTTGGCTCAGTGGTAGAGCGTCGGTCTGCGGACTGAAAGGTCCCGGGTTCGATTCCGGTCAAGGGCATGTGCATTGGTTGCGGGCACATCCCAGGTGGGGGGTGTGCAGGAGGCCACTGGTCGATGTTTCTCTCTCATCGACGTTTCTAGCTCGCTATCTCTCTCCCTTCCTGTCTGTAAAATATCAGTAAAATATATATATTTAAAAAATCTTGTTCTTCATACTATTTTTTTGTTTATGGGAATCCTATGAATGTCCACGGGGACCTGGCCCATAAGGGTGGGCGGGCTCAGCAAGGCTATGGATTCACGTCCCAGGTTAGTGCCCAAATCCGGCCAAAAATCAGACACCTGATTCATGCAGCCACCCCGGGAACCACAACCACACAGGTCAGGCTAATGGGCAAGAACACACACACATCTTTCTCACCTTTTCCTTCCTCGATTTTTTCCCTTCCCACCTCCTGTTTCTCTTGTGACCAAGTCAACTCTCTGGCTAATGGTGTTAAGAACCTTCTTGGTGTGTGACTGACTGCCAAGGGAATTTCTGCTGGTGGCTACTACGGAGCGAGCGCTTGGAGCTCTGGGTGGCTGCGATGGCAAAGGTACCAGCCACCTGAACCCTTCTCTTAGGAGCAGCGAGCCCCTCACCACTCCTGCTCCGCCCCCACCCCCTTCCCCACTACACTGATTGCAACTCAGATGAGACGAGCCCGCTCCTCTGAAAAGAGCCAGGTTCACCCCTTTCATTCTGGTTGGTCTTAGAGAGGGGGAGAGAAAAGACACGCACGTCTTTGCATATGAATGCATCAAGATGTGTCTTTCTGGGCACCTTTGTTCCCTCTGAAAGGAAGGGAGGCAGCCAAGGAGAGGTGGCTAATTAGACAAAGACAGATGGGCACATCCGAACAGATTCGGTGGGGCCCTGTGTTTGCACAGTGGCTCACACCAGAGATGTCGCTGCCAACTGAGCCCGAATGACAAATGCGCTCTTGTCGCTCGCTCCGCTCTACTCCGGGCCCAGGTCGGATTTGCTGTAGGGGACCCACTTTGCTTATTATTACTGACATCACGGTTATTATTATTATTATTGTTATTATTTTAAATCTATTCTGGCCCAGTCACTCGGCATAACCTAGGTTCAAAAGGATGAGGGGGACCCAAGAAAACTTGCCCTGGCAATGGTAGAGTTGCTGCAGTGCTTCTTGCAAAAATGAATCCTATGCTCAGAGTGTGGCATCCAAATTGCTTGGGTGTTGATTGATTTAAAAAAATGCAGCTACTATGCCGAAACCGGTTTGGGTCAGTGGATAGAGCGTCGGTCTGCGGACTGAAGGGTCCCAGGTTCGATTCCGGTCAAGGGCATGTACCTTGGCTGCGGGCACATCCCCAGTAAGGGGTGTGCAGGAGGCAGCTGGATGATGTTTCTCTCTCATCGACGTTTCTAGCTCTCTATCCCTCTTCCTTCCTCTCTGTGGAAAATGAATAAAATATATATTTTTTTAAATGGTGGGGAAAAAAGAAAATAATTTTAAAAATGCAGCCACCTGGGACCATCCTGGAGCCGGGGCATTAGGACAGCAGGAGCTGGAGCCTGTGGGTGAGCCCTCTGTACACTCCCCAGGGGGTCTCAGGCGGTTCAGGATCCAGAGCCTCTGCGAGGGGCTCAGGGGAAACCATTCCGCCATCAACTCGGTTTGGAAAGTGCCACAGGGGCATCTGCCTCTCCTTCCCCGGGAGATTCCGAGAGCTGTTCTCCTGCGCAAGGTTCTGGTAAGTCCTGAGGCAGAGGCCCAGGTGTGTGCAGCCCAGTGACGCCCACGCGGATGGGCATAAGGCACCTTGGACCATCCCGCGGACACATTCTGGAAGCAATGAAATACCCCGATAGAAATGTCATCACCAGCCATTGGAGGACCCTACCTCCCTGGGTCTCACTTTTCTCCTCTTTTCCTGCCACACACCACCCAAACGAATGTGAGAAGAAAGCATGCGCCCTGGGCAAAGACAAATGCGCTTGAGCTCAAAAGCTCAAGAGAGCAATTGCATGTGATTTGTGGGAAAAGGGTATGGGGGGGGAGGGGAAGTAATTCCTTGCTTCTTAGAATCCCGGCTTGCTCCGGTTCTGTGCTGGAAGCAATGCTGCACATCCCTCCTCCCACCTTCATCCTTCGTGTCTGAACATCTTCTCTTCGGAGGGGCTTCCTTTGAGTCCTCCGACCTAAGTGACCTCCAGCCTTAAGCTCGTTCTGGGAGAACCTCACCTGTCCTTCATCACACTCGCCACGCTCACAATTATACAGTCACTCACACACCCTGCTCATGATTATGTATGTAGTCACGTGTACGCTGGGATTGGGGTCTCTGGGCCACTACCCTGAGCTGCCTCAGGCAGGCTCTCTGGCCTCCTTGGTCCACCTTGCACCCAGGGCTGAGCCCAATGTCTGGTAGACACAGAGCACTTATACTTGTTTGTTGCCTGAGTGAGTTATAGAATCTTAAATAGTAGGGTTTGTTTTGTTGTTGTTGTTGTTCTTTAAATGTATTTTATTGATTTTATACAGAGAGGAAGGGAGAGGGACAGAGAGTTAGGAACATCGATAAGAGGGAAACATCGATCAGCTGCCTCCTGCAACACCCCCCACTGGGGATGTGCCCGAAACCAAGGTAGATGCCCTTGACCGGAATCGAACCTGGGACCCTTCAGTCCGCAGGCCCATGCTCTATCCATTGAGCCAAATGGGTCAGGGCAAATTACAGAATTTTAATCCAGCCATTCACACAGGACATGATGTGATACACACTCACAGTGGCTCTTCCTGTTCATCAGCATTTCCTGGAAAGCTTTCTAAAAATTCGAGGTCACCCCCCCCGTCCCCCCCCCCCCCGCCCTGATCTACATGAGGAGGAGAGGAGCGCAGGCACAGTGTGGCCATCGCTAGCTGAGTAGATGAGAAAGGAAGGCACCGGGGGATTCTATCTCCTCTCTCCTCCCGACGTGCTGTAGGTTTGGACAAGTTTCTGCTTTGGTCGTTGCCTAAATCTCACTGTGTAGCAGGAGCCCCATTTGTCACCCCCCAATGACCCTGTGAGACGTCTTAAGCATTTTGCAATCCTGAACAGCGAGGCGATTCCGGAGTTCGGATCCTGGCTGCTATTTCTGGCACGACGGGTGTCTAGCATGTGGCCGCGAACCTTGGGTTTTGCCAGATGATTCTGAATCCGACCTCACCGAGGCATGGCCCCTTTAACAGAGCTCGCCTTTGAACCACCCTGTCTTCTTTGGCCTCTTGTTTGGTGCGAAAGTTACACAAGCCGGCCCTTAGACATGCATGTTGGCGACGGTATTTCCCCCGACGACGACATCCGTCTGCAGTCAGGGAACGTGAGAGCCCACCTTGTGCGCCCCCACAGTCAGGTCTGGGGGGCTCCTGCCCCCCCCCCAACCCCTGGGGCAGCTGCCACAGCGCATGCTGGCTCTTCCAGCCCAGGCTGTCAACAGCACAGGAAGCCGAGGGCACTGCTAATGTACATGTCACCCTGTGGCTTCTGGTCGCGGCCTCGCCCCACCTTCAAGCCTGCACTAGCTGCAAGAGTGACAGGAAACGGCCAGCGGGGTATATATAGCCACTCGGGGTGTATCCAGAGGCGCTGTTTTTTTGCACAGATTCGTATGAGCTTTGTTCATGGGGAGAGACAGCTACCTCTACCTCTTGGGGGTCTCCAGGGTGCATGCAGCACTCACGTCTCCGCCAGACACGGAAGAGGGACCGGACGCCTTTCGGCTCAGAAAAGATGGGGAACAGCTGTGGAAACGCACAGGGTTGCCGGCAGCCTCGTAATACAGCCCCCCTGGGAAAAGTCCTCATTCCACAGTTTCCCCCTGAATTCATTCATGAGGCTTGCCCCCCACCCCATATGTCCTCCAGGCAGATGACGACGCGCCTCCCCACGCCGTGTGCCCATCGCACCCCCTCGGTCTGGCTTCCCAAGTCCCACCCGTGGCGGAGCCAACAGAAAGGTCCTGAGTATTGAGGTTCCTGAGGCCCAGCCCACAGACCAGGCCACAAGAGGGAGGGAAACAGGCGTCGTGGCTGCTTTGAAACCCCCAGATTCTGTATCAGCACCTGGACTCCGAGAGTATTATTGGGCCCGGCCTTGTCTCCGGTGCTTGGGCCCTTTAACACTGGAAGGTCCCAATAAACACTGCGTGGGCAGTCAAGGTACGAGAGCTCCTGGAACCCGGGGCCCGCAGACCTGGTGCAGGTGCTCTGTGCTAAGCCGAGGTCTAGGTGACCTGGAGCCAAGAAGGACGCTTTCTGGAGGTTCGAGTCTCCATCTGTAAAAGGGGGTGACGAGGTCGGGAGGACCCGAGGAGAGAACGGAGTCGTTTTCGGCACCAGACCCTTGGTGCCAAGCACGCACACACTGCAGTCAGGGTTGAGGCAGCAACGGTACGTCATGAAAGTGGAACCGGAGGGGAAGAGAATCCTACAGGGTGTGCGGAGGAGCCTCTTTCCAAGATGGTCGCCTTTTTTTTTTTTTAATACATTTTATTGATATTTCACAGAGAGGAAGGGAGAGAGATGGAGAGCTAGAAACGTCGACGAGAGAGAAACATCCACCAGCTGCCTCTTGCACACCCCCTACCGGGGATGTGCCCGCAACCAATGTACATGCCCTTGACCGGAATCGAACCCGGGACCCCTCAGTCCGCAGACCGACGCTCTACCACTGAGCCAAACCGGTTTCGGCAGAAGATTGTCACCTTTTTTTTTATGTCCTGCCACTTTCTGTGCCACTGGGTTGACTGGCTCCCTCGACACGGACCAGCTCTGTGCCCGGAGGTCAGAACCGCCAAGGGGTCGGGCATTGGTTTGATCCAGTTCCCAGAGAACTCTCCAACTGAGTGCCACCTAGTAAGCATGGCATCTATTCAGGGACGGATGGACGGGCTTGGGAAAGATTATGCCAAGCAGAAAGAAACCAAACGGGGAAAGACAAATATCATAGGATCTCACTCATTAGAGGAATCTAACGAACAAAATGAACTGACCAACAAAATAAGACCCGAAGCAGGGAGACCTAGAACAGACTGGCATACCTCCATGGGGGGGTCAGGGGGGCGAGAAGAGATAATCCAAAAAGCTCATAGACTTCTATGCATAGCCCTTGGACACGGGCAGTTGGGTAATGAAGACCTGGCCCGGGTGGGGGGCGGGAATAGGAACTGGGAGGAGGGGGAGGAAAGGGGAAAAAATGGGGGTGACCTCTAATACTATCAACAATAAAAATAATCTTAAAAATAAATAAACACGGCACCGAAAAGTCACGGTCCTTCCTATTCATGTGACAGATGAGTTTGGGGAAAGGAGGCATCCATCCTGTGTAAACATCCCAGAGGACAGACCCCACGGGCCATGCCTGGGACGTGTTCTTCCAGGCTGGTCCCAAAGAACCCAACCCAGCCGAAACCGGTTTGGCTCAGTGGATAGAGCGTCGGCCTGCGGACAGAAAGGTCCCAGGTTCGATTCCGGTCAAGGGCATGTACCTTGGTTGCGGGCACCTCCCCAGTTAGGGGGTGTGCAAGAGGCAGCTGATGGATGATTCTCTCTCATTGATGTCTCTAACTCTATCCCTCTCTCTTCCTGTTTGTAAAAAATCAATAAAATATATTTTTTAAAAAATAGAAGAAGAAGAATACAACCCAAGAAGCAGAGGAGACCTCTTCTCGTGGTCACCCCTTTTAGAAAAGGCGGGAAGCCTGTGTATCTATTTCCCATGCTTGGCATCAACAGGCATCACCAGGCCAAAGGGCGCGGAAGGGACCCACGTTGTCCTGAGCTGGAGGAACCCCCGCTTCGAGGACCCACATTTCCCGTGGAAAGCCCCCCCCCCCTACCCCTCCCGCCCGATCCTTTTCTTTCCCGGCCTCTTCCTCGTCCCGGGTCCCGGGCCATTGTTCAGCTCGTGGCTGGAAGCGGAGCCCACGGGGGCCGGGGCCAAAGGCTGCGGCTGTGTGCGCCCGAGATTACGACGGTTATCTGATCTCGGGCAGCTGGCGGAGGAAATCCTGTTCCCGAACGCGGGGCCCCGAGCGAGCGGGGGGCCGCCTGCCAGCAGTCCTTCCCCCCACCTGCGAGATAAATCAGGACACCTGAAATGCTAGCGCGCTCTCATTGTTTATAAATATAATAAGCTCACTTCCTGCCCCTCTATTAATCCCTCCCCCTATTATTTTTGTGTGTTTTAAAACACTGAGCATAACAGAGTCTCTGGTGTCCTCAGCGGCCTTGCCCACACCGGGTCCCAGCCATCAGCCACAGCCTAGCGGGGGATACTCCCCGTGGATGGATGAGACTTTGGGATCCACGTGGGCGCCCGGCACCTCACTACGGAGGCCCCATGTGGGTCTCAGCTCCTTGAAGCAGAGAAGGGCGTGTCCTCTGGCCGTTGGAGGAGAAGCTGTGGAGAGCTCTGGTTTCCTTTCATTTCCCTCGTGGTTAGCTTTCCATCCCTCCCTCGGCTCCACAAGGTCACGCAGGGCCCCCTGAGAGTCAGGTAGAGCGGGCAATGCTTCCTGTCACTCAAGGGAGGAATCCCAACACGATTGGCTAGGAGGCAAGGGTGGGGGTGGGGGTGGGGAAGGGGAGGGTTCTTTGCCCCGATTCTGTGCCCTTTTACACCACCCCTCGCATGTATCACTTCCTTCACTGTAAAACAGAAGCAGACCTGTTCACCCGCCAGCCCGCGGGTCTGTCCAGGCCGGGCTGGGTGCCTGGGGGGGACACACCAGAAGCAGAAGGCGCCCAGCTTGCCTGCAGCTCATACTCACAGGGGTGGGGGTAGAGAGGATGTTGGTGGGATGGTAGAAAGAATGATGTGAGCAACACATGGGCGCCACCCAGAGCCAGGCAAGAAAGGGAGGCCCCGTTCTGGATCCCATGACAGCCGAGGGGTTTGACCTCAGTGTCTGGTCCTCACCTGGGCGGCAAGGGGGCACACACACCATCCCTAAGATGTTTGCGGCCCCCACCAGATAATGCATGGAGGGCGAGGCCAGACCAGCTGCCACCTAAGGGGAAACCGGAAGTACACTGCCTCCTCATCTCCTGCGTGTGTGTGTGTGTGTGTGTGTGTGTGTGTGTCCTCACTGGCCAGACCACAGCCCTTTCCCCACCCCTACCCCCAACCCCCCATTGCAGCGGGAGCTCCCTCCAGTGAGTGCACCCGGTTGGGGCTGTACCTTCTCATTCCCCTAAAGCACAGCGAGTCCGCACATGGTCCACTGGACAGAACCACCCCTTTTGTGTTGTGTTTTGTTTCCGCTTATGCAGGGCCAGTCAATATGGAACTGCCCCGGGGGGGAAGTGGTCCTGGGAGAGGACCTCTCCCCTTGGCCCCTGCAGGACGGAGGAGAAGCAGGGATGTTCTCTTCCCTCCCCTTCAGCTCCGGGTCCCTCCGCTGACCAAGGGGCCAGGAGCAGGGCTGGGCTGCTCTGCTCAAGTTGGCGGCGGCCGGGCCCTGAGACAGGGGCTCTGGATGCTGTGAGTGCTGGAGTGGGCTTGGCCCCGTGTGCTCCTGGCAGCCCGCTGGCGGCCCGAAGTCAGCCACGGTGGTGGCGTTTACACCACAGAAATAGACACGCTAACGTTACACGAATGTGAGCGCTGGTGGTAGAGCGTGTGTCAGCACCTAAGGTGGGATGTACCTCCTTCTCAATCAAACATGACTTGAATCTGTGCCCGGAGGCCTCCTGTACTGAGAGGCCCAACCTGGGCGTGAGCTGCCGAGATTAGCATCTAATTCCTTACACCCTTGCCCTTGGGGACCGGAAGCAGTTTTCTGTGGCTGCTGATCTAATCTCTGAGCGATGCAACCTCTCACACCAGCCACTCTTCGCTTAGAAGCTACTGTTGGCCGGGTATGAACCGAGGCACTGTATCTCCTCTACCTTAATTCTTACCGGAGCCTGATGACATAATTGTTAAGTCGAGGCAGGTGGGGGCGGGAGCCCAGAACGTGCCTCTGCCCAGAATTTCCAAGCGGTGCAAAGCCCAGACTTCAATTTTTTTCTAAATATAATCAAAGAGTCTGGAATGAAAGGTTATCTCCCCCCTCCCAAACTGGTGGGTGGAGCTAACACATGACTGGCACCTGCCACAGAGACATCTCCAAGACGGTGAACCACCAATCAACACGGGCCAGAGTGCCCTTGGGACCCATCCCTTCCTGTTCCACCCTGGGCCCAACCCCCTCCCTTTCTGTCCTTTAAGAAGGACCCCAAGCAAGACACGTGATGCTGTTGGATGTTGACCGCCATCAGCCCGTCTGGGTCCGATTTCCTGTCCCCTCTCCCTCCAATTCTGATCTTTACCTCGATGATGGCTTCCGCCCATTACCGGGGAATAAACTTTCTTTAAAATTCCTTGTTCTGTTTCCTGTTTCCTTTCAAACCTAACAATAATGTCCCCCACTTTATAGTTCAGCAAGGTGAGCCTTGGAAGGCTCCCCAGCTCCTGAGGGGCAGAGTTAGGATTTGAACTCAGGTCTGTCTGCCTCCACAGTGCGCTCCTCCCAAAGTCTATGTTCTTTGCACCCCCCAACATGCCTAATTCCCTAAGTCATATCAGTTTTCCTTCTTGAAAACATACCCAGGCGATATTAAGTTTAGATAGGAGCTTCCAGGACTCCCAGGGCCGCCATGCCTTCGGCGATCCCCTCCCCCACCGAGAGAGCACTTCCTCTTCCCCCCCTCTCCCTCCGCCTTGGTCCCTCCCCCCCCTCCTGCAACCTCTACTCGGAACTTCCTCCTCCGTGCTTTCTCGCGTTAACCCCACCCAGTTCTGATCATTCACCTCTGATACTCCTATGACCACGGACCCCACATGCCCTTTGCCTTGCTTGCGTAACTGGACTTCCTGGGGTCTTCCTCGGCAAGACAGACCTTGTCCTCCCTCTCTCTCCCCGCGGTGCCTGGCAGAGAGCGCTGCCCACAGGGGCCCCTCGGGATCGGCCTCCCTTGTCTTTGTCTGTGGGTCTATGAATGGCCCGCTCTCTCCACCCCCAGCGGGGGACCAAGGCCAGCTCCCTACGGGCTGGCCACGGCCTCAAGTGCCCTCTTTGTTCCAGCCCAAGAGGACACTGGTGTGGAGCTTGGGCAGGAGGTCAAGAGCAGTGGCCCAAGACGCCTACTGTCCCTCAAGGAACTCCCTTTTGAGTGAGGACTCCCTTTTTCCAGGCCTGGGTCAGACAAGGACCCGATCCCTACACCCATGCCCTCAGATCCGGTGGAGGCGGAACGTGGCCATGGAGGAGGAGTTAGGAGCTGGGGCTGGGGAGGACTCTTCCCGCTTCCTCGCTGGAGCTGAGAAAAGTGTGGACACCTGAGCACCCACACGGGGGTTGGCTGGGGAGGGTGGGCTGAGAGGGGAGTTGGGGCGCAGTTCCACACAGGTGCCACGTTGTGGGGGTACACACCCACTATCCCTAAGATGCTCTGTCTACACCGAGAGCTTCCCAGTGGCCCAGGAGTGGCGCTGGATCTTATGTCTGGGAGAAGGTGTCGGGGTTGAGGTAGTAACAGCTGTTCTGATTAGCATCTGGGAAGCGGGGGCTGCTTCAAACAGCTCAGCTGACTGCCAGCCACTCCTAGGAGGCGTCCCCGGGTGGCCAGTTAGGACTCCTCCCTCCTCCCCGACTCCTCTCCCGCCTGGTCCTCTGCACCCCGTTCCTCTCCGCTGTCCAGACCCCCTCTCCTGCGCCCCCCCCCCCGCCCTGCTCCGTCCCCTCCCGGCCACCGGCTGGCCCCCCTCTCGGCCCGGCAGAGTGGCACACACCGTTTTCACAAGGCGGGCTTTTGTGGTTTGGGTTTTTTTTCCTTCGTATGCTTGCAGCTGCTCGTTTTGAAACCACCAGCCCTGAGGCAACGCAGTCAAAAGGGGAGCCGGAGAGAAAGAACAGAGGAGAGAGAAGGAAGACAGGGAAGGAAGGCAAGATGTTTTTCTGTAGATCACGTATGACCACCACGGGTCAGTGTGGAGTGGGTCCTCCCCCTGCCTGCCCTCACGGGCGTCAGCTGGGGCAGGGTCCTGGCACCCTCAGGGCTCTGTGGGTGTCTGTGCCCTGCACCCCAGGGCCCCGCTGCCTGTGGTCACAGGTGAGGTGGGAGGGGTGACTTTCAGTTACAATCCGCCGCGGACCTGCCAGCTCCCCGGGTGTGCACACGTGTGGACACAGGAACGTGCCCGTGCCGGGGCCAGGGAACAGGGGGAGGAGGAGGAGGCACAGAAGACGCTGTTGAGTTTCGGGTGTTACGTAGGGATCACGTTCAGCCCCATCGAGTGGGTCAGTGCGGAGGCAAACCCGGGTATGTATTTAGCTGAACACAGCCTTAGGCAAGAAGAGGAGACAGAAATAGAGGAATCCAGAAAAAACTTTTCACATGGAGGCCTTTCCCCTCCACCCCCTCCCACATTCACGGGCTGCTGTGGCGGCTAATTATGGTTTTGACGTGAACCGAGAGAACACCTCGAGTCACAGCCTCGTGGGCACAGCGTGGAGGCCTGCAGAAGGGCCAGCTGGCCGAGACTGGTTTGGCTCAGTGGATAGAGCATCAGCCTGCGGACTGAAAGGTCCTGGGTTCGATTCTGGTCAAGGGCATGTACCTTGGTTGTGGGCACATCCCCGGTAGGGGGTGTGCAGGAGGCAGCTGGTCGATGTTTCTCTCTCATCGATGTTTCTAACTCTATCCTTCTCTCTCCCTTTCTGTAAAAAAATCAATAAAATATATTAAAAAAAAAAAAAGAAGGGCCAGCTGCCCAGCTCATGCCGGTGGCCCTGCTGTCACCTGCTTGCTGGCATCCCCATTCCTCCCCCCATCCCGGCCCCCAGTTCTCTGATGGCCTGGTCAGAGCACTCTGCTGGAGGGGGGGGGGGGGAGGAGGGAGAATAGTGGTGGCACGACCAAGGAAAGGAAATGAGAAATGGTGCGGCCTCCCAATCAGACCTGCTTTGACCCGAATGCCATGGACAAGTCTGGGTGTCTCTGCCCCCGTCCCTCAAAACCATTCCTGCTCACGTTTCTCCTCACCCTCTCTCTCCCCCCGCTGTTTGCTCCCCACATTTATTGGGGGTCCCCTGCAGGTATGCTTCCTTCTCATGGCCTGTAAAGCTACCCAGCGCCGTGAGTGCTTGGCGTGCAGCCGGCGCTCTATACATGCTTATTTCATGGAACCGAATCAGGTACTGGTGGCCGTGCTCCCATAAAACACATGTGCTGATTTCCTTGCTTGCATCTACACCATAAAATCCACGTTCTCTGTAGCCAGCCCTCGTGGTGGCATCTTACTGGCATGGCTCACACCTTGCACAACCAGGCCCCCCACCCAAGCTCTGGCCACTCCCTGGAATGCTCTCACAGGCAAATTCTAAACCATTTAAAAAATCAACTCCAGCCAAAACCGGTTTGGCTCAGTGGATAGAGCGTCGGTCTGCGGACTGAAGGGTCCCGGGTTCGATTCGGGTCAAGGGCATGTACTTTGGTTGCGGGCACATCCCCAGTAGCAGGTGTGCAGGAAGGAGGCAGCTGGTCGATGATTCTCTCTCATCGATGTTTCTAGCTCTCTATCCCTCTCTCTTCCTCTCGGTAAAAAATCAATAAAAAATATATTTTTTTTTAAGTCAACTCCACCTGTCACCAAGTTCCTTCAGTTGTGACACGTCACGCATTTGATTGTGGAGCGCTTGCTGTTCGTTCATGGATGCCGGCTTCCTTCAGGGGACTTGGAGCTCACCCAAAGCAGGGAGCGTGTCTTATGTGTGATTGCATTCTCAGTGCTGCAGGCTGCCTGGAAATAGTTGGTGTGTGCTAAATGCCTGTTGCTCGGATGAATGAAAGAAGAAATGGGTCCCTCGGATCTGCTCTTCAGAACCTCAAGCAGGGTCTCCCTGCGCTTTTCCCTCCTCCTTTCCATGCCTTTCCCACACGTGGCCCATCTCCCCGAGCCCAGCACACACGTGGTGCCAGGAATGCCGCTCTCCTGTTTCCACGTCTTGAGATGTACACGCCCTGGCGCACACGTTCCATACGACTGCCCAGAGCCATTGCTGCTCACCGCGCCCCTGGGCCCCCAGTCTCCCCAAAGGCATCGGTTCAAGGCCCTTTACTGCCCAAGGGTCCAGGCGCCCATGAAGAAGAGCTCTCCCGGGTCACGGTGCGCCTCCTCCAGGAAGCCTTCCTAGACTAGTCCAGACCCACTGGGGTTTGCCTTTTCTTCGGAATTCGTTGGGCTTATCCTGCTGACACGGCCTGACTTCCCCCCATCCCTGCTCTCTGTAACGGCTCTCCTGTGGCTTTGGACTTGGATGCAGCTGTCTTAGATAGTTTCTCCTCATTCTTTAGAGACCTGCCCCAATACCCCTAGGTTCACAGTAGTCGATACAGGGGGAGGACATAAAATGAACGGCCGTCTTGGATGTCCCTATTATTGCCTTTCTGCGCGCTGCCTCGCAACCCAGACGGGGTTTTCCCAAGAAACCTCGACCACCTCTGACTGGCTCCTGATCAAGCCGTATGAACCAGCAGCATCTCAGTGACTCTAGCTCTTGTTACGGAAGAAATCTCCTTCCTGGGCACGCGGTTCACCCCTTAGCTGCCCTTGAATGTGGAAGCCCAGTCTCCGGGTTCAAATATTTTTAAAAAATATATATTTTATTGAGTTTTTACAGAGAGGAAGAGAGAGGGATAGAACGCTAGAAACACTGATGAGAGAGAAACATCGACCAGCTGCCTCTTGCACACCCCCTAACTGGGGATGTGCCCGCCACCGAGGTACATGCCCCTTGACCGGAATCGAACCTGGGACCCTTCAGTCCGCAGGCCGACGCTCTATCCACTGAGCCAAACCGGTTTCGGCATCCGGGTTCAAATATTGGCAGAAACGGTAGCATCCTTCCTAGCCGGGAGAACTGCTTTCCCTGGAGCCGGAGCAGGCAGATCCCAATGAGCGCTAGGACCCCGGGGCCACGGATACGAGCAGGAAGGCGCAATGCAAGGCCTTGTGGCTCAGCAGGCCGGGTGGGGTGTGTGTTGCCTACAGTCCCCAAAGCGGCACCTCCAGCCTGTTCTGCCCCTTGTGGAAGATCCTCCTCCTCCTGTGGTCCTCCACCTTCCTTCTCTGGGCCGAGCCTCTGTGTCCTCTGCCTTCTCCCTTCCCCTCCCCACACACCCCATCCCAACCTGCCAGGTTTGCTAAGCTAAGCTCACACAGTAAATGCAGCCACTCAAGTCCCGTCAATGATGACTTGTGCATTGTGACATGAGCCTCCTGGAGGCGCAAAGGACTGAGATCCGGGTGACTGTGTCAGACAGATGAGATATTGTGACAGGACTTTGGGGGAGATGAATATTTCAGAGCCTCCCACCCCTGCACCTAAGGCCGACTGTGGACAAGGGGAGAGGTTCCCCACCCTCTCCCTTCTCTGGGGTGACCAAGGAGTCTGGCTTCTAAGCCACTTAGTGGGGCTTTAGGTGGAAGGGTAGGAACGAAGTGTCCCCCCCCCCCAATACACACCTGAGACATCTGGCTGGGAGGTCAGGGCTCGGACAGTCACCCAAATGCCACCCTTCCCAAACCCGAACCTTGTAGAGATTCGGGAGCCGGCGCGTTTCAGATTCATGTGCGTCAACAAGTTGTTTGGTTAATGCAGCTGAGCATGGAAGCCGGCTTTCTTAGAAACAGGAAATCCCAGCGTGCCAAGAGTAAACACACCCCAGCCCCCGACGGTCCGAGCTCCTTCAGCAGCTCCCTGACCACAAGGGGCTGTGGGGCTGGTGCTCCCGCCAGGCATGCGCTCCTGCCCTTAAGTGCCGGTCTCCCTGCGGCTGGGCAGCTGGGAGAGCCGGGAGCCTGTGCCCTACTCAGGGCTAAGCCGGGATGGGCTAAGCCAGGGGTGGGCAGACTTTTTGACTCGAGGGCCACCATGGGGTCTTACACTGGACCGGAGGGCCGGAACAAAAAGCAACCTGACCATGCTGGCACTCTCCTCTTGGGCTGCTGGTGAAGGAGCGGAGGGGAGAGCAAGAGAACCCTCCTCTGCTCTTTCAGCTCCGCGGGCTGGATAGAACAGCCGAACGGGCCAGATATCCGGCCCGCGGGCCGCAGTTTGCCCACGGCTGAAGCCCAGGATCCCCGAGTCAACTATCAGACAGAGTGTTGGAGGGGTTTCTAACTCGGCAGGCATTCCTCCCCCTCCCCCTGAGAGCTCCACCATAGCTCTCCAACTCTATTGCTTCCCTTCTATCCTCTGTGTCTTCCACAAGAGCAGACTTCGTGTCTGTTTTACCCTCCAGCCCATCACTGCCACAGCCCAGGGCCTGGTATAGGAGGCACTCAATGATATTTGTGGGATGAATGAATGAATGAATGAATGAGGATGCTTCAGGGGCACAAGGCAAGGCAAGGCGTGGAAGCTCTGTATAGGCCTCCTGCAGGGTGAGCTGACAGAGTTGCTGGCCCCCAGGGGCCCCCAGAGCGCCCTCCCTCACACACCTGCCAGCACCCAGCGGGCAAGGCCAGACTCTACCCGCGCTGCCAGGAGGTCTCAGGCTGGAGGAGGAGTAGGTGTTTGCCCGGGCGGAGGGGGCAGGGCTGGGGAGGTGGCCAGAGGGGTTCCCACCGCAAAGCCGTCCACTCCGGAGACAAAGAGCCCTCAGAGAGCTACCTTCCCCACCTCCGGCCGCCACACACACATGGAGGAGGCAGGTCAGGGAGGGCCCAGCCTCTTTCTCCCAGGAGCCCGGCTGACCCTGCCGCCTCCAGGGGCAGGGGAGCGGGAGCCGCAGGCAGCTGCACCACGCGCGGCAGTCCCGGGCCGCCCCTGGGACCCCGCCACCGAAGACAGGAGGCACCTCTCCTATTATTAGCAGTTGCTTTCCACGTATGTGTAAGCCGAACGGTCTATGCAAAACGAGGCTTCGTGGCAGCAGGAGGTGCAGCGCGGGGAGGGACCTGAGCCTTCAGCGGGGCCCTGGGTTTGCCGATGGTCAGCTGGTTCAGCTGGGCTTCCATCCTGACCAGGCTTGGGGGGGGGGGGCGGAGCTCAGGCCCCCAGGGCCACCGGTTAATGACTTGAGGGGGGGCTCTGAGACTTCAAGGTCCCCCCTTTCAGCATGTCACCTGGGTTCATTTCTAAAGTCTCTAAAGAATATTATATTAAACGAAAAAGGAGCCCCAGCAGAAACCGGTTTGGCTCAGTGGATAGAGCGTCGGCCTGCAGACTGAGGGGTCCCAGGTTCGATTCTGGTCAGGGGCATGTGCCTTGGTTGCGGGCACATGCCCAGTGAAGGGGGGAGGGGTGTAGGAGGCAGCTGATCGATGTTTCTCTCTCATCGATGTTTCTAGCTCTCTGTCCCTCTCCCTTCCTCTCTGTAAAAAAATCAATTATATATATATATATATATATATATATATATATATATATTTTTTTTTTTTTTTTTTAAAGGGGGTTCCGTCTACCCCTATTACAGAATGCCATTCTAGGCCCAGAAGTTGGAGGGGAACACGATGATGCAGACTACACGGAACACTCAATTCATGGTTTGCGGCACACCCATTAGAAGTAGTGATACAGGGAAATGTTCATGTTTTAATATGAAGAGACTAAAAGGTTATAAAACATCATGATTCCAGTTATTGGACAATCAGACCCATAGGTCCATATATTTGCATTTAAAAAAATCTGGGAGAAAGTACACCCAGATATGAATAAAGTGTTTTCTGAGTTGAGAGACTATGGGTGCTTTTTCATTTTCCTGTATTTTCCAGACTTTACGCAAGGATGATGCATTCCTTTGGAAACCGTGATGCTTTTATAACGCGCTTAGAAACAATCCACCGAACGAGCGAAGAAAAGGTTAAGCCAAAATGCAGAGAGGGGAAGAAATGGCAGCCTACAGCGTGGGCTCCTGAGCAGCCAGTTTTCTTGGAACCAGCAGGGGGGGGGGGAGGTTGGCCCTGCCTACCCTTCCCCCTCCGGGCCTGACCCTCCCCCCTCACTCCACACAGCACTGCCCATTCCGTGCCCCTTGCTCCTGCAGCCCCTGCCTGCCTGGCATCATTCTAGCATCAGGGGTGGGCAAACTTTTTGACTCGAGGGCCACAATGGGTTCTTATACTGGACCGGAGGGCCGGAACAAAAGCAGCCTGACCATGCCGGCACTCTCATCTTGGGCTGCTGGTGAAGGAGCGGAGGGGAGAGCAAGAGAGCCCTCCGCTCTTTCGGCTCCGCGGGCCGGATAGAACAGCCGCACGGGCCGGATATCCGGCCCGCGGGCTGTAGTTTGCCCACGGCTGTTAAATCTAGCTTGTCTCGGGGAAGCCAGGAGGCGCTGGACCAGAAGCAGATGTGATGAACCTAAGAGTTCCTCTGGTCCCCTGTAAAGTCCTATGTCTGACTCCCTCTTCACTGGGGATGCCTGAATCGCTGGGGGTCCAAGGATCTCAGAGCTCATGGAGCTCTCACATTCTTTCTGCACCCAGAGCCCTAGCTGCCTTTGGGTAAAGCAGGCACCACTAGACAGCTAATTAGGGGGATCTCAGCCACTTCCAAATGCTCCTTCTATCAGAAATTCGGCTGCCTGAGACGCCCAGGGCAACTTACAGGTGTAACTAAATAAATTATACACACACACACAAACACACACACCTTTTGTATATATGTACAGAGATATGTAGGTGTGTGTGTGCATGGGTAGACACACCCATACATGCATGCACGCCCATATGCACATATGAATGTATATAGAGGGGAGAGGGCGAGCCTGAGCACACACACACACCGCACACCATTTTGTCCCCACGACATTATGAAATGGCCTGTTTTCTTCATCGCACTCATGAGGAAACAGATCTAGGGGTTAGTCACACGGCCGGAAGTGGCAGGGCTAGAATCTGAAGCCGACCTGCCCGCCCCCCCGAGCCCGGGCTCTGCCCCAGCGCCCTCCCCGGACCCCGGGCTGCGGGGCTGCCCCGAGTGCGCCCTCCAGACCCGCTGGGCCCGGCCCGGCCTCCGGAGCAGCCGCCGGGGTGGCCAAATCTGTGGAAATGTTCACAACCGCTCTTGACTTCCAGGTTCTGAGATCAGAAACGGAAGTTTCAAAATACCGAAAGTTCGTTTATGTTGAGCACACTGCTTGGGCCCAGAAGCAGGAAGTCCAAGAAAGCCTGATCTCATGAGATTTTTTTTCAGCCCAATTTGGACCCGCGTCTGCACTTCTGGATTTTGCAGCGAGCCGGGCCTCAGCTGCCCGGCAGCTCCTCCCGCCTCACCCCCCCTCTCCCTTGGCGTGGGGTGCAGATCACTAACAGAGTCTGTTGCTATGGACCCAGAGGTGGCCCGCTGCAAGGCGGGGAGCTGCGACAGGCAGGCAGTAGGGGGGAACAATGGCCATTGGAAAGACATGCAGGTCTCTTTCTGTCAAGTTCAAAAGCAAACGGAAGCTCTGAAGGAGAAGTCAGCCGAGTCAAGGCCTGCGTTCTTGTCTCCGGGTGCAGGAGAGCAGTGGAGAGAAATCTCGCCACCTCCTCCTTTGCACAGACTTGGTGGGGGGACAGGTTCAGGCCAGGCTGGCGGAGGAAGGGGAGGTCGTGGGCCCCCGAAGCGCACCCGTGGTTGCCAGCATTTGGGGGGAGCCTCGGAAGGCTGGGGAGCATCGTTTCTGCATCCCAACACCCAGAAGGCGGGACATTTTGAAGAACAAGGCCCTCATCTTGCAGAAGAGGAAACTGAGGCCGGGAGAAGTGGTTTGCTCAGGGTCACACACACCTTGTTGAGGGCAGGAGCTGGGAGCAGAACCCATGCCTTACCTACCACAGTGTTTCCCAAACGTTTGACATAGGTGTACCCCTTCTATAATTTTCATAACACTGAGTACCCCTTGTCAAAAAAAAAATGGATGTATTTTAATAACAATCAAAATATATTTCTTTTTTTCTTTTTTTGGTACATACACAAAATAATAATAAACTAAAAATAAAATTATTCATAATAAAATATAAATAAAAGTTATATTATAAATAACATTTATTTGCACACCGGACCATCTCACGCCTCACAAGACTGTCTGGACTTGACCCATGAGAATGTAGAATTAGGCGCCGCTAAGCTCGGTGCAGTGCATATCCCCACCACACTCCGGTGCAACGTGTACCCCCACCACACTCTTCCCGTACCCCTGGGGGTGCGCGTACCACA
The DNA here is from genome assembly GCA_963924515.1 of Vespertilio murinus. NCBI lineage: Eukaryota > Metazoa > Chordata > Mammalia > Chiroptera > Vespertilionidae > Vespertilio > Vespertilio murinus. The sequence continues at coordinate 16,414,155 of OZ004720.1, read as the reverse complement.
CTTTGGGAAACACTGCCTTACCCCATCGGGGTGCCTCTTTGTCCACCGATTAACAGCTGCCCTGCCTACCTCTCAGCATTCAGATGAGCTAACAGACATCACGAGTTTTCCATAACAAAGAGAGTGCGTCTTGCTGTTATAGTTTTATACATGTTCCAGTTCTTGGGGTAGTTGGTACAGCTGATGCTATCTTTCACTTGAATCCCCTTTCTTTCCAAACACAGAGGTTTCTGGGGAGGCCATGCACAACGGAGCTTTCGCTGCCAGAAGGGACGGAAGCATCCTGTCCCCATAGCCACCATGCCCAGCACCACCGCGCATGTCCCTGGGGAGCATCTGGAGGACTCGCGCAGAACAACGCCCCGCGATGCGTTGTAGTTTGGGCTTCTCTACTCCTCTCGAAGCGCGACTATGGCTCAGCCACACCCCACTGACACGGCCCAGGAGAGGGGCGCGCCTCCATCTGGGGGCGCCCCCTCCCGTCTGAGGAGCTCAGACCCAGAGTCCCTGCCTCGCCTTGTGCCCCTGTGCATGCGGGGGGCAGGGATGTAGCTTTGACAAGCTGGGCAGCTGTGTGGCCTTGGGTGCGTTACTGAACCTCTCTGACCTCAGCCTTCTCCTCATAAAATAGTCCCTTCAATATATACCTCGTGCATTGGTGTGGACATGAAAGGGGATGCTGATAAAGGGCCCAGTGCACACCTGGATGTGCCCACCCCCACCCCCCTGCCGCCCAGCACTGCCCTTTAGGGCAAAACCTAGGGGCCTGCATGTCTTGGAAGCAGAACCTCTAAGAACTGCCCGAATCTGGGAGATTAAGTCCTCCAATTTGCAATTTGCAGGACTCTTATTTTTTTTTGGGGGGGGGGAGCAGGAGGGGCTGTTCTTACACTTAGCAATCCCTAAATAAACGCCGCCTCAGAGCAAAGCCTTCAGGAGTCGCCTTTGCTACTAGGGAGGGCCTTGAGCTTCCTCTCCCTCCTTGCAGGGCCCGGGCTGCCCTCGGCCACAGCGCAGCTGCACCCTCTCGGCTTTGGACACACCAGTTTGGGGAGCCCAGGGGACAGGCAATCTCCCCATCACCCCAAGCTGCAGCGGGAGGAACGGGGTTTCTCGTGAGGCCGAGTGGGGCACGCTCCCAGGGCCAGCGGGCAGAGGCCAAGGCCAGCGCACTCCCTCCGGCCCTGGAAAAGTACCCAGCATGCCGTGCCCGCCGGCTGCCGAAACATCCTACCTCCGTTAGAACGAAAAACAACGCCGCCGGGCATGCCCGCCGTGCCCGCCGGCCTGCCCTTTCCTCTTCCTCCTCCCGGCGCTGGAGGAAGGACGGGGATCCGTAAACAAGTCCTTTGATCCCCCAGATCCTGCCCAGTTTGGCCTCTTTTGTCTCCGTTTTTCTCCAGCGCCGCCGATGCGTGGTCACACCCACCCCAAACCAGGCAAAGCCCGGAGGAATGCCGGGCCCTGTGGCCGGGCTAACCACAGCTGACCCCGGCGTGCCCGGCTTGGGAGCCAGAGCTCTGCTTTCACCACCGGGAGAGCCAGCCGTGCCCCGGGCCGGCCAACAGCTAAGACCTCGTCTCTGGGTTCCGTTCCCCCAAACCGTCTCCAGGTGGCCGATGTCTCCCCCAAAAAAAACTATCAAAACTCCCAAGTCCACCTCCTCTGAAGTCTGCCAAGTCCCCCGACTGGCCTTCCCTTTCCTTCCTGCGCTTCCCCTGCGGGCAGCTTCTAGAAAACTGGAGCTGGAGAAAATGAAAGTCAATGCCAGATCCTAGCCAGACCGAGAAGAATGGCAGCTCCCGTGGCCCCCACACACCCCCCTCCCCAGGCCTGGCATGGGGGGCTGGGCCCCTCTCCCCCGCCACCGCAGGAAGATCTGTTTATTCTGCGCTCCATAAAGGGAAACCAGGCCCTTCTGGGCCACTGGGGGCTGGGGAGGAGGTGGGGAGGTGGGGGCGGGAGAGAGGAGGAGGCCAGAATTTAAACTCAAAACCAGACCAACCCCTCTAAGCCTCCTGGTGCTTTTGCCGTGGCGGCGGCTCAATGGGCCACATTGTGCAGAGCGGGCGTGCGCCCTCCATCCCTAGCGGCCTGGCTCCGGACCCCCTTCGCAAATGCCATTAACGGCAACGACCCCTTCTTAGCTTGCAGCCGGGCCGGGGCTCCCCCTGGATGAAATTAGGGACAGATGTGCTGCAAGCAGCTGGCGGCTCCCAGCTCCCCCTGCACCCCCGGCCTGGCCTGACCGTCTCGCCCAGCCCCTGCCCCTGCTGCAGGGAACGGGTGTGCGACGCCTGAAGCCCGCTCTCCTGAGTGGACAGTGGCTTCCTTTCCACAATGAAACCGGGAATTTCCTTTGTCCTGGAAATGTTCTGCTTGTCATCCACGTTATCCTTATCAGCAGGCCACACAGTGCAGAGGGGGGGGAGTGGGAAGGGGGAAGAGGAGGGAGGGAAGGGGAGGCCCCAGTGAGCTCGGGACCCAGGGGGCATCGCTGCTGCCGCAATGTTTTCTGCACTTTTTCCTCTGCCTTGCATTCAAAGCGTGACCTTTATGAGTGGAATCTAATCAGGTCATCTCTCAGGGTCCCCAGCGGGGAAATAAAAGTAGTGAGGCCAAAGCCCATTGTTTCCATTCCAAGGAGGTAAAAAAAATGTTTTCTCTCCGATCGCATCCAGCGAGGACCCGAGGTGGGGCAGGAAGAGGGGAGGGCCATAAAAAAAAAAAGAAGACCCTTAAAAATGGTTTAAGATCTCGCTCATAAAACATGGCGTGGGTCCCCTCTGCCAGAGCCTGTTCTCCCTGAACGTGATTGACACCTCAATGCTTCGGGCCTTCCCTGCACCCGCCCGTCCCTACTTTAACTGCGTCTGGCTTTCCGTTGGAGCGAGTTAGAGAACAGATTTGATTTCCCTCCCAGCAACAGGAGAGCGGTTCGGTTAGGAGAAGGGGTGGAGGCGCTCGGGAACTCCAGAAGGCCAGAGGAATTGCAAAAATAAACTTCTGCTAATGTTAACACTCTTGTATTTCAGGGCAGGAATAATTAATTGTATATGTTGAGTCACTTAGCAACCAACCCGAGCTCTTATTCTGAAAGGCTCCGAAATCTTTCACATATGCGGCCAGGAAAAGTCCTTGGGATCAGACACACAGACCCTGCCCGCTACATAATAACTTCGGGCAAGGGCTTTCTCAGCCTCAGTTTCTCCCCTTGGCAAAGTGTGTCTCATAATAGATGCTCCGTGGACCTTGGCAGGAATGCAGTGCTCAATGCGTTAAGTGTTCAAGACAGTGCGTGGCTCACGGATAAATTTTTTTATCACTATTACTATTATTGACGTTTCCATTACCCCCTGCCAGGGTGGTTTTAAAGTCATAATGAGGTCCAGGGCACAGTGATTCCAGAAATGAACTTGAAAGCTCTTCGCCTCTCTAAAGCCTTAGAACAGAGAGCTTTCAATGAAATGCCAGTCAACACTGGCCAGTGGGCCATCGGTAGCATGCCATCAGTAGGCATTTTTTTGCTTTTTGATCTTACAAAATGATGAGAGGGCCATCTTTGTTGCAACATCGCTTCGGGGTAAATTTATCACGGCCAGAATCTCCCTGATCTGCAGCTGAGAAAACCGAGGCAAGGGGACACCCAGGTCCTCGGTTAGGGATAGATGGCCAGTTGCAACAAAGCCAATGACTGCAGCTTCCAGAGCTCTGTTTGCCAAGGAGCTGCCGGAGCGTGCTGGGGAGGAGTCCCGGCACCGAGACCGAGCTGATTCCATAGGGCTGGGCTTCTCAAAGATGGAAGGATGCCTTCCAGAATCTTCTTGCCCTGGACATTTCTGGATGCACTGCATATTAGAAGCATATTAACTGAGAGGTATGCATGCATTCGGTAAAATACTAGTCGGACAATGTCTCCAAAGATAATTGTATTCTCATTATATATATATATATATATATATATATATATATATATATATATATATAAAATTGATTTCAGAGATGAAGAGAGAGGGAGAGAGAGATATGCAAACATCAATGATGAGAGGAAATCACTGATTGGTTACCTCCCGCACCACTCTTACAGGGGATCGAGCCCAAAACTCAGACATGTGCTCTGTCTCAGAATCGAACCAAGACCTCCTGGTTCATAGGCTGATGCTCAACCCCTGAGCCACACCAGCCGGGCACATTATTCTTGATTACACTTTACTTGCCTTACCAAAGAAGTGAGGGGTTAAGAAAATGACCCACAGATGAGGCCTGGGCCCACAGATAATGCCTGGAGGAGGGACTATGGTTAGAATGACTAAGCTTTGGGATACTTAATTTAGCAGTCCCGTGGGGGAGGCACAGAGGAGAGCAGCCCTTTCATTCATTCGCCCATTCAGCAAAGGCTTTCCAAAGGTCTTACTCTCTTTCATGCTTACTCCTGCTTATCGCTCAGGGTTCAGGCTAAATGTCACTTCCCTAGGAAAGCTTTTGACCTCTGAGACTAGGTTAGAAAACCATACCCTACTCTCCTGAAGTGCCCTGTACTTCCCTTTTCACAGAACTCTTTGTGCTTGCAACAACTGGCTAAATATCTGTGTTTTCTCCTTGCCTAGAACTTCTGTCACAATGGGGCTCTGAAAGGCTTACTTCCACCTTTGAAAATCCCAGCCTGTGGAATCAGCGAGGTCTCAGTTGGCATGTCCCAGCACCCTGGCACATCAAAGGTGCTCAATCAGTACATGAATATGTTCCAGGTACTTCGGTCTCAAAGACAAATTGTTGGGGTGTCTGCCCTCCATGGGCATACAGTGAATGTCAAAAACATTTAAAACTGTGCCATATACAGATCTTATAACAGGGGTGGGCAAACTATGGCCCACGGGCCAGATCCGGCCCGTTCCGCTGTTCTATCCAGCCCGTGGAGCTGAAAGAGCAGAGGGTTGGTTCTCTGCTCCTTTACCAACATCCCAAGATGAGAGTGCCAGCATGGTCAGGTTGCTTTTGTTCCGGCCCTCCGGTCCAGTGTAAGAACCCATTGTGGCCCTCGAGTCAAAAAGTTTGCCCACCCCTGTCTTATAACATAGAAACCCACACCTGAAACCTATATGATCATGTCAACCAATGGCACCCCAATCCATTTAGTTAAAACAAAACATTGAAAACATTAAAAAACCCATGCTTACAGGCTCAAGAGGATGCAACAGGAGTTAACTAAGTTCCCATAATCAGATAACTGTATTACACACACACACACACACACACACACACACACACACAGACACACACACTTCCTCACGGTATTCTGGATGTAATCTGAAAACAACTAAGGTGGAGGACTTCAATCTGAAGAGAGATGTTTCTGGAAATGCGTGAGCTGCAGCAATATTGAATGAATGGTGAACTGTGTGCAGTCGGGTTGAGCTTACTGAAGACAAGGTGCATTCCTTGGGATCTGTGGGCTGATCTGTGTTCTCCCCTTTGTCCAGGGCAACTGGGAGTGAGAAGCAAGACCCTGATGGTTCATTCTCCCAAAACCAGTATGCAGTGAGACCTCAGAGACCTTGGCCATGCTTTTTTTCTGTGGCTTCTGTCCATCTTGGTTTCAAACAATTCAACTCAGAGATGCACGCCACCAAGTACGTGATGGACACAGGACTGACCTTTCTAGTGATGTCAACCTGCAGACTTGCACAGCCAAAGCACCCGAGGTCTGCCTGCCCATTAGAGAGGCCTTAGTAGCAAGGTCAGAGGTCCCCTAGAGAGGGACTGGGGTGCTGATTCCTCATGGTAAATCCCAAAGCTACTGTGGGTGGAGTACTATATCCCATGTTCCTATTCTCTGTGGGCGAGGACACAGAGGAAAGAGAGAAATTGCATCATGCCACGGAGAGACCAAGCATATGGTTCTTTGCCAATGAGTGTGCCACCATAAAGAACACTCACTGGGAACCCTCCCTGGATGGAAACTGGGGTTCAAAGGCCACCCCACTAAGCTCCTTGTTTGCTAAATTCAGTTGCTTTGTTCCCGTTTACACTTAAAGAAAAAGTCATCCTACAATGTGTCATAGGGACCTGGGAACTAGAAAAGCAACCATCTGTTAATAAGACAGAGACCTGCATAATAGGAAATCGGGCATTCATCGCAGCACAAAGCATTAGAGATGAAAATGGCAGGGCTTTACAAATGAGGAAGCGGAAACTGTGTTGGACAGGATTCTGTCTTTGACCTAGGTCAGTTTTTCAATACAGAAGAAGGCTATACTTTTTTTTCCCCTCTCGACAAAGCCCAATATACTTAATTTAATCGTAGTTTGTGACTATCTCTTTGCCAATTTCCAAATGCTCCCATTTTGTAGAAGGGAAAAGATACTGTTGTGTTAATTCTTAAAGGGCCACCAGCACAGACTTGAAGCCAGGCCACTCGATGGTAGCCTTAGCTCCAGCTCTGGGCCAGCACTGGTGGAACCTTGGCAATGGCGGACATTCACTTTTCCTTCTGTTTTGCTTCATATTGGTCACAAGAGTAAACGGAACTGTTAGTTCTCCATGTGGACAACAACGCATTGCTGACTCAGATAAAAATAATCCATGTAAATATAGCCTTCCGACTGAATTCAGACTTCACAGAATTTTTTTGACCTCAATTATCTAGACTTGCACTGTCCAATAGGGTAGCCACTGGCCACATATGGCTATTTAAATTTAGATGGAGTATAATTAAATTAAAAATTCAGTTCCCTTTTGCACTTAGCCACACGTCACGTGCTCAGGAACCACTTGAGTAGCTAGGCTGGTGGCTATCCTATTGGACAATACAGAAGGGGGCATTTCCATCTTTGCCGACAGTTCTACTGGACAGCCCTGATAAAGACAGTTTTCTTAACATTCCCCTTTCCTTTGCCTTTAAGACAAGGCGAAGAAAGTTGAGAAGTACTGATGAAGTGTCCCAAATCTCCTACCCTAAAAATCATGTAGGAGTCATACCCCTGAGAGTCTTCTGATACTAGTACATCAATACTTCCAAAAGAGAGACGTTGGAGTCTTCAACAACCCAGAAAAATATTGCTCTCTTCTACCCAATTCAAGGAGTTAACTAAGTTCAGAAATTCAGATTCATTGGAAAAGAGTAGAACGTGTTACATTAGCTATTCTCAAATGTGTAAATGCTTGGGCAAGACATAGGACATAGTTAAGATGGTAGGATGATGAGTTTGTTCAGAACCTGTACACAACCCAACCTCACAAAGACAGACTCCACAAACAAATGAGTTTCCTGCAAGGCTGTATTACTTCCATTGAGGGAGACCCCCTTCGTATTTTGAAATATGTATTTAAATGCTCTCTGATCTCTTTACAACCTCACTCAGTGTTCTAGTGCAGAAAACACTGAATGCCTCCTGCAATGTAGCATCAGGATCTCTCTTAGTAGTAATTTATTATTTTTTTTTAATGGGGAAAGAAGAAGTGGGATTGATTTTAGCTCCATTGTGGTTACAAAAGAATGGCAGGTCAGGAGCTGAGCAGCTCAAGGTCCAGACCCACAGACTTTGAAATCTCAATTCGGTTGGCTGGAAATAAAACCCTCATACACAACTCAACACATTCAGGAAAAAAAAAAAAAAAGACTTAAGGAGAAGCTCTTAATCTCAACCCTGAATGCCTGGATGAGCATTTCAAAAATGGAAAGGGTCAACTTCATTTTTCTTTCTCTTTCTTTATTACTTAGCTACTTCAGTGTGGATAGAATGAGAGCGAATGTTCTTTAGCTCCACTTCTGGAGGCCATAGCCTCATATTCGGGTGTGTGTGTGTGTGTGTAGCATGGAAGGCAGAAATACAGCCTTTCTTAAATTATTGGCAGTGCCTGTTGAGAATTAAGACTATGCCTGGCCTCATGACACAGGAGAAGAGCCACTTTTATTCCTGACTTGCACGTTAGCAGAGAACCATCTTTAAGGCAAATCACTTCTTCCGTTCTGTTGTTTTATTCACTCACACTTAGATCAATTAAGCTTATCAGTGGCGTTGACGCTCAATGCAGACCATCACAACCCTAATTCACATCCCTTAATCAGGGGAGTCCAACTCTACTGTCCCTTCTGGCTGGAAAACTCTTATTTCTTTAAGGGGGATGGGAAAGCAGAGAGTATAGGACTGAAATCTCTTGAGTCAACCAACTTCAGGCCTGGTCCGTATTCCCCTAACCCAGTGTTTCCCAAACTTTTGACATAATGTGTACCCCTTCTATAATTTTCGTAACGCTGAGTACCCCTCGTCAAAAAAAAAAAGGATGTATTTTAATAACAATCAAAATCTATTTATTTTTTCATTTTTTGGTACATACACAAAATAATAATAAACGAAGAATAAAATTATTCATAATAAAATATAAATAAAAGTTATATTATGCCAGACCATCTCACGCCTCACAAGACTGTCTTGACTTGACTCATGAGAACGTAGAATTAGGCGCAGCTAAGCACGGGGCAGTGCCTATCCCCACCAAACTCCGGTGCAAAGCGTACCCCCACCCAACTCTTCCCGTACCCCTGGGGGTACGCGTACCACACTTTGGGAAACACTGCCCTAACCCATGGCCACAAGGACACGGAGACTAGGACAGAGGAGGTGGCACCGGTGAACGAGAGGGGGCAACCAGTGGCTATCTGGCCAGCCAGATGGGCCTTGCAACACTTACTAACAGGGAATGTCGTCAAAGATGTGTTTTATAGTCTGGGTGACTCTAGAGACTCTTCAAAGGGAGACAAACCTAAACAAAAGAGTGGTGCGTAGGCCGGACAGGAGAATAGTGTTTCTGTGGTGTTTTCACTTGGACATAACTCTCTTTATCAGTAGAACAAGCCTGGAATTCCTGAAGCTGCACTCATATCCTGCCATCGGTTTTTACGTAAAACGCCCATTGATTGGGATGGGAGTTTCAGGAGCAGAACAATGGCCGGATGTAAGGGAGGGAAAAGTGGAATGTGAGATGTTTGGTGTGTACTAGTGCATTCAGAAGAGGTGGTGTCCATAAGGCCAAAGAGATAGGAGTGAGTAGTTAAATGACGAGTTTAACCAGATGCAAGTAACTCTTTGAAATTATACAACTCAATTTAAGCACTATTTATGATCTGTTAGGGTCAAAAACCGACCTGGATGGGAATACGTAATAAGATAATCATAACAATTACAAAGTGCTTTCACGTCCACAGTTCTTTTGATTCTTAGAATGAGTTAGGAAGGCAGGGAGAAAACAACATTTTAATTACTACCATTACTACTCTTACTTTAGGAATACCATGCAGAGGAAAGGAGAAGATCAGTGAAGTTCATTTCTGGCTCAACATCACACAGCTAATGAGTGGGCTTCGGCCTAGATTTTTGCACTTCAAATTGCCCGTGGCTCTCACAGAACCATCCCGCCACCATCGCAATCATTTCCAAAACACCCCAGCATCTTACTGCAGGCCAGCATAACCATCTCGTGTCTTCTCCTTTCTTAGGTAAGCAGCACCACACAGCACACACCGTTCCTACACAAATTTACACCTGCTAAGCCTGGGCGACTCAAGATCGCTGACCAACTTCTGGCAGTGTAGAGAGTGGGAGGATCTCTCTTCAGGAAAAAGTCCGAACCAGGCCCCGGAACGGAAACGTTGCATGATTTACAACTGACAACCAGAATAAGCATGTCACGAGCCACCCAACAGTTAGCCAAAAATGGCTGTGTTTAATTAACGCCTTTCTTCGAGAAACTTGAACCGACTCATCACTCCAGATTTTGACCAAATCCCTGGGAGGAGGAGACTGTATTACCACCAGTCTTCATGCTTTGGAGCAGATGGAGAAACTGAGGTTAAGAAAGGGAGAGTAACTTGCCCAATGCCATCAGCCAGCCTGAGGCCAAACCAGGCCTCAGATCAACCAAAACCCACAACCGCCCCAGCGCTTTAGAGGAACTGATACACACACACACACACACACACACACACACACACACACAGGATCTGGGACCTCTCCCAGGGCATTGTTGGGTCTGCTTTGCAGCCTCTCCCACATTTAGGGCAGAGGTGTACCCACCAGACGGGGTTATCATCAAAGCCTTTGAATGACGATGAGGAAGGAGGTGGGGAACGGGGCGTGTTGTAAATTGCAGAAAAAATGAGCTCCCTCTGATCCAAAGGCAGTTGAAAGCATCATTACAGCATCTGGAAAATTCCATTCCACCTGCTCCATCTCTGATGAGACTGACCCCTCCAGCGGCCCTATGTTTCACGTGCCAGGCTCCTGGCACCTCCAGGGATGTGAGCTCAGAGCCACCGCTCCCTCCCTGGGCCGGGCACACCTTCAGTGACACCCCTTGCTTCCCACAGGAGTCCGCATCTGTCTTCCTCGGGCCCGTTGCGAATGTGCTTGGTTGGGGCCCTCTAGTAAAACACCCTCTCTGCTGTTTCCAATTATTTTGAACAATTAAGCATGCAAATGTCTGAGCCAACATTTATTCAACTTCTGTGGACTTTTAGGAGGCCAAAAAAAAAGAGAGAAAAGAACCAACAAGAATCTGAATCATCAAAGAGCTCTTACAAAACCAGCATTTTGAGCCTTTAATTGGAAGTGAATCAGAAACAGGCATGTGAAATTTCCCATGAAATACATACACACAGGGTTTTAAAAAAAAAGGTGCTTTGGGCATGGAAGAGTCTGGGTCATCCCTGATCCAAACCGATGGGTAAGGAATGACTGATTCTAATGAGCTGGGACCAGGCCCACTGCTTCATCATGGCTTTGTCTACACAATCTTTGTGAGGGGGAGTCAACTCTGGAAGGCATGGAGGGGTACCACAGTACTTCTTTACCACACTACAGACCCAGGAAGGATATAGGGATCCACACGTCTCCAGAACTTAGAGGTCCCAGTGTCCAGAGCAGCAAATCCACCTGCCTGGACACCTTCCCTGAGGCATCCTGGGAAAATTCTCTTCATGCCAGTTTCCTGAGAAGCAGTCTGCTCCTTCCCCCTCCCCTTTCTAGAAAAGTGCAGCAAGTATAGGTGCCCCTCAATTCCCCGACCTCACAGGAAAACCTGTGTTCCCCCTAAGACACCCACTGGAGGAGCAAGGTTGCTTGTGCCCTTGGACCCCTTTTGTGGAGAAGGCCAAGGTCACAATAGGGTCCCCTATAAGCAGCATCATGAGAGCTGAGGGAGTGTTGTGAGATGACGTGGATCTTTGCTCTAAGATCCCAGGTGCCCAGGAAAGGAAGCGCACCTGCTCATATGCACATGTGTAGTCATTTCTAACCCTTCCTCCTGGCATGGCCAACGCAGGTTATGGGAGGCCTGCACCGTTATGGTGCCCACACCCATTCTCACACATTCCCTTGTGTCATATCATTTCTGAGTTACTTTCCTCCTTGAGAAAGCCCTTCCCACCCATGGTCACCCAGAGATGACTGCCCTGAGGAGGGGGTTACTAAATGAAGTCAGTAGGAATTAACCATGATGAATTATCCCTCTTGTCTTAGAAACACATCTCTAACCAAGGGAGCCCTGGTTCAGTTTAGATCGCTTTTCATTCTGAATCAACGATCCTTGTAAAGAGAAAAGGCTACTTTGGGCAGCTGCATGGTTGCTTGGGTGCCTGGGGGATGGGGTGGGGGGGGGTCCCCTGGAAATTTCCATCTTCCATTCCCCAGGAGTATGATGACAACCGTCAGGAAGTAAGACCGGAGAACAAAGAAAGCATGGATCTGTGGCTTCAATGAGTCTTGGTATCCTTGCTCCTGGAAACACCCTTACTATAAACGGTGTTGTTTGGGTACAGGCAAACCCAAATCCTGCTTCCTGTGTCCCTTGTCCAGTTCTCATCTTTAGACACACAATGGCTTCTTACGATCTAAGACTTTGGGGAGGTCCTATGAGTTGGCAACTTGGGATCTGTGCCTTGGTAGACACAACAGAGACACAAGCAGCTCTCTCAGAAGTAGTTCTTTTGTGAATCTGGATTACGTGTGAAGGCCTCCCAAAGAAATAATGGGCAGAATAGGTGGTGAGGCCAAGGGTAAGAAGTGACTTGGCATACTGCAGGCAAAAGAGAAGAGCAACACTTTATCCCGATTTCCAGAATGCCCTCTTCAATGGACTTTTGATGACCCTTTGGATATAGTCTGACGTTTTTTTCTTATATTTCTAGAATTAGAACTTCAGACACAGATAGGTTGAACTCTCTAACTAAGAGGGTTTCTTTGCTGGCCTGGTATGTTGAGTGAGGATAAGAAGAGTAACCACTACGTAGAAAGGAGTTCCATGTAACTCTTAAAGGAGGGTAGGTGTATGGAATAGGGGCGGGGAGGTTACCCATGCACTGTCAGCGAGGGGAATGGGTTCATTTTCCCCCTAGCTGAACTAAAACTACAGCTAGGATGAGTTCAAGCAACTCATTGGCCCCTGGTCACTGCACCCGGGGCCCACCCGGATACGGTACACACTGCTGTGGGAACATGCACAGAGGCAAGCCCTTGGCCCTACGCGTTGAGAGCGAAAAATGTTAAAATAATAGCTTCATTGGTGCTAAATTATGTTTGGTCGCAAGGATCCTTGGAGCTGGGGTTTGCTTTGTTCTGCCAAAGGAAAAAGGAAATACATCAGGAAGCTGCCAGTGCACAGGAAGTCTCACTTGGGCTGATAAAAGGACCTGATGTGAGGAGGCTGGGGATGCAGTTATAAGTCAATCAGCCCTGAAACAACAAGTGCTATTCAGGAGCAACCGGAGCCCGAGGTTAGCCTTCCTCGATGGCTTCCTTTGCACCTTGCAAAACATTCCCTCCTTGGTTTTGTTTGTGTTTGTTGTGTTTTTGAGGAGTTCCCCCAATCTGTTTTTCTAAAAGTGTGTATAGCCCTAACCGGTTTGGCTCAGTGGATAGAGTGTCGGTCTGCAGACTGAAGGGTCCCGGGTTTGATTCCGGTCAAGGGCATGTACCTTGGTTGCGGGCACATCCTCAGTAAGGGGTGTTGCAGGAGGCAGCTGATTAATGTTTCTCATCGATGTTTCTAACTCTCTATCCCTCTCCCTTATTCTGTAAAAAATCAATAAAATATGTTTAAAAAAATAAAAAAATAAAAGTGTGTATAGTGTGTGTGTGTGTGTGTGTGTGTGTGTGTGTGTGAGAGAGAGAGAGAGAGAGAGAGAGAGAGAGAGAGAGAGAGAAAGAGAATGAAAAGGAGTTAGAGCATGAAAGAAAAAGAGAGAAGAGGTAGGAAGGTAGAGGAGGCAGCATTGTCAAGTCAAAGAACTTTCTGTCCTCTGAGCTACAAGCCTTCTCCTTTGGATCATCTCGTTAGCTCATTACAATGAAACAGAACCTGTTGGCTTCATTCATCCCCCCTTGCCTGCTGCCCGGTGCCCCTGCTAGCAAATCAGGCAGTCTCTCTACCTGGGAAACTCGGGGCTGCAGCCTTCTTGATAAAGGATGTTGAGGCTGAGCAATGTCAGGAATCTGAGCAGTGCAGGCAGACTGTGAGCGGGGTCAGTGAGACTGGAGGACAGAACACACAACAGAACATCCACGGTCCTCAACAGACCGGTTAAGTTTGGAGCCTAAACGTCATGGGTGTGTGGTGTGTCCAAAGGGCAAGGTATCTCCCAGTGGCCGAGCTCTAGGAGCTTTGGAGGCAAACGGGATTAGGTTCCAATCATTGCTTTTCCGCCTTCTACCTGAATGACTCTCCCAAATGAAAATAACAAACATCACGGCATTGTCCCAAGGATCAAATAGGTGTACATCTGCAGAGGTTAAAACAGCATTGGCGCATAGCAAGAGCTAGACACGTAGCTTAGTCTTTTCTTCCTGTGCCTGCTCCTCCTCGTTGTTTTCTCCGCCAGATGGGAGGTGAGTGAGTTGCTGACTCTTAGGTGAGGCCCAGGAATAGAAAAGTCTTTGCCTTGGGCCACCAGGGCTCATGCCAAATGGTGGATGATAAAGTTTCAAACTGAATTGGGCCTTTCAGGGTTGACTGTGTTTGCCCACTTCCTGTTTTAAGAAGAAGAAGAAGAAGAAGAAGAAGAAAAAGAGCCTTCCAGAAACCTCATTAAGAGGCTCAGAATTCTTCTTGGACATCAAATAGGTCCTCAAAATATTGTTTTTGTGTTGTTGTTGTTTTTGTTTTTTTTTTGTTTTTTTTACAGTTAAGTGTAAATGAATCAGAACCAGATGAGTTCAATTTCCCTCCAATTAAACAGGACTTTTAAAAGTCCGGGGGAGAGGTGCTCGGGGCCAAATGTGTTTTGGGTTTTAAATGAGACCAAGTTTTGGGAAAGAGTGAAAGACCCAGAGCAGAGTCTCTTTCTGGTTGGCACGAGCGCAGAGGGGTCAGCACAGCTCGAGTGTCACCTGGAAAGCAAAACAAACCAGCTCAGGAGTCTTTGCAAATCATCTCCCGGGGGGTCCCAGCTCTCAGTTGGTCTGGAAGGCTGCTCTACAGCAAGCATGTCAAACTCGTGGCCTGCGGGCCACATGCCTCATTCACGTGGCCCGCCTGCCGTGAGTTTGACATGCTTGCTCTACAGTGTAGGGCGGGGCTTGTGAAGAGCCGCAGTGGCTCCGGTGGAATTCCTACAAGGTCTTCACTCATCCGGGTCCTCCAATAAGAGATGTTCTTAAAAGTTTACTTGGGGTGAGAATCGTATCAACCTGGAGGCTGGAAGGACCCTTTGACACCATGCCTTCAGTTTATACTCGAGAAAACCTTTAACATGAGAAATTTTAAATGAAGAGCAAAGGAGTGAAGAGCCCATAGCTCACTTGGGGTGCAGACAGGTGTTGGGGCTGGGATTCATGTCTCCAGGTCGCAGGCTGGAGCCTTTCCCCCTGTATTTACTGCCAAGTGGGGTCCCATGTCTCTGAGATAGCACATTTGGACTATTGGTGCCTGGTGCTTTTTTTTTTCTTTCTTTCTTTTTTTTTTTTTTTTAACTAGTCTATTTCCAATAGTCCCTCTTGATTTTTTACATCCGTTTTTTTTAAATCATAAAAATAATACAGACTGGTGAGTTTCAAACAATCAGACGCTACCTACGTTTACAGTGTGAGAAGTAAAAGTCCACCTCTCCCCGCCCAGAAGCACGTGCTGTGAATGAATAGCTTCTTATATATCCTTCCAGAACTATCTATGCAGAAATAATCACGTGTATGTGTGTGTGTGTGTCTTAAATTTTTTTTACAGACTTGAGAGCACGCATTTGGTAACTTCCTTTTTTTCCATGACATGAGATGCCAGGGAGGACTCTCTAAATCCTGGTATTTTATTCCACCTCATAGTTGCATGTGTCTTCTATAATTTATTTATCTAATCCCCTGTTGATGGGCATTTAGATTCTATCAAAGGTTTGCCATTACAAACAACACTACACTAAATATCTTGCACATGCATATACTTGGTATCGATGTGAACATGTCTGTCAGATTAATTTTTAGAAATGAGATTATTATCAAATTTGTATCAATACTTAGTATCATAACAGATATTTCCAAATTGCCCTTCAAGTAGAAGGAAATGTCCCTTTACTCTTTCTAATAGGAGGCACGATTAAGCTGCTTTAACCTTTGCTTTCCTCATAGGTGATAAATGTTCACATTTTGTTTAAATATCCTTATGCACATGCCAGAGAGTCTTTTCACACGTTTATGGGCCATTTTCATGACTTTTTCTAGCACTGAGTGTGCACAGCACTTTGGTCTATTTTCCTGTGAGGTGCTCTGTCTTTTTCTTCTCGATCTGCAAGTAGTCTTCGTCCATGAAGACACGGGCCCTTTGTTTTATGTGTGAGAAATAAATATTGTTCAGATGCTCATTTATCGTTGCGCTGTGTTTACAGTACTTTTCTCCGTGTGCATGTATGAATCGAGGCAATAAAGCCAAGAAAGGGAGAGGAATAAAAAGAAGTTCCCTTGGCAACTCCTCAGTTTTCAAAAGATGTTCGGACAGTGAGTAAAGGGGCAGCCCCGGCCCGTGTCGCTCAGTGGTTAGAGCATCGGCCCGAGCACCAAAGGGTTTCAGGTCTGATTCCTGGGCAAGGGCAATAACCTGAGTTCCAGGTTTAAATGTGTGTAGGAGGCAACCAAGCAATGTCTCTCTCATATCAATGTTTCTCTCTCCTCTACCTCCCTCCCTCCCTCCCTTCTACTCTCTCAAAAGCAATGGAAAAAATATCCTCCGGGTGAGGATTAACAAAACAAACCAAGCATAAAGGGGAGGAGGAAATTATAAGCTGGGTGTTACTTTTGGGGAAAATGCGCCTAACTCTCCATCTAATAAAATGCCACACATAAAGATTTCCCCCAGCAAGCATTGCTTCTTTGGGACCTGCCGATTGTCAGAGCCCAAAATCAGAAAGTGGCGAAATCTCTGCTCTCTAGAGTCCAGAGGTCTGGAAGAAATAGTAGCGTAAGCAACTTTTTCTCCTTCCTTTACGTGGAGCTCCGAGGAGCGTGCGTCCGGCAGTATTATTTTTCAACTCTTGGCTGCGTGAATAAATGGATGAGTCTGAACTGATCATACCTAAAGACAAAATGACTCTCCAGGCGGCTAAGAAATCCAACCTAACTAAACACCTGCATTTGAACAGACTGCGACAGCATCAACTTAAAAACAACTCACACACTCACACACACACACACACACACACACACACACACACGCTCGGTCATTTTATAGCATTAGCCTGTTTCCAAGTGCCTGCCGCATGAACAAGGCGGCAAAACCCTGCTCCCGGGCCCTTCTGCACATAAAGCCGATGAATAGCCGCCTATTCGCACCAACCCCCTGCTACTGAGCTGCTGGGTTTCGGTAGACGTGAAACCCACACGTGTCTAGAAAGGCAGGGTTAAAGCTCCCACGGCACCTGTAATTTCTGGCCCCTCCCCTGTGCGCACTGAGCTGTGACATAAGGTCTTTCATGACCGTGGACACACGGCACTGTCTGGGCAAAGGGGGCCCCGAGGCCGAGGAGGCATGTCAGTCTGCAAGGATGCATTTTCCCGGAGGCGGCTGGAGCAATGACACACTCTGGGCCTGGGATGGTGAACTAAATAGCAGGCACAAGGCTTTCCAAAGACGGACGCTCCCTTCCATCCTTGGTTCCTTCTTTGGAAGGCGCTAGCAGTTTGGAAGCTGCCATCAAGTGCATTGCAATGACCTGAGAAGTGCACCTGAACACGAGCTCTGATCCTACGTGGATGGGGGTGCTAACTCTGAGTCTGGGGTTTGCTTGGGTGAAATGCTGGTGTCTCCGCACAAGGCGAGGGTCCCTGCCGACCCGTAAAGGCGGGTCGGACCGGTTGGGATTTCCATGGAAATGTGATTTGAGTCTCGGGGAAACACCCTTTCCTTTTGTGTCTTCTCAGCTACTGGCTGCTGACTCATTCTCGAAAGGAACTAATGTTGTAGCCCGGGAGAGGTGGCCAGTCGAAAAGACTGGTTGCAGTGGAGTCTCGAGAACACGGCGGAAGGAGACATTGAAAGAGGCCAGGAGATAATCCATGTCTATGGCTTCTAGGGACAGAGTTTGCTCCTTTCTCCCCGATTCCATATTTAATAAACTTATGTTTAAAGACAGCTGGGTCTGGTTGCCCGAAACTATCCCTGCATGTTTCATTCTGTCTCCTGCTAATTTTTTGTGGCCTCTGATAATGGATGGGGCCACCCCCGTCTCCATGTCCCAGGGCAGGGGTCGGCAAACTGCGGCTCGCAAGCCCCGTGGGGCTCTCTGGCCCCTTGAGGGTGGCTCTTCCACAACATACCACGGCCCCGGGCCAATCTATTTTGAAGAAGTGGCGTTAGAAGAAGCTTAAGTTGAAGAAATGTGTCTCGCGAGAGAAATTTCAATCATTGTACTGAGGATATTTGGCTCTGTGGACGAATGAGTTTGCCGACCCCTGTCTTAAGGGGAAGGGAGGGAAGTGGAAGGATCTAGACTGGTACAGCTCCGTAGACCATCCATCTGTTAGAAAAGTCGGGATTTCCTCCTTTCTGTCTAGCGGGGCGGGCAAGAGTAGGTTTATGGTTGCGAGTATGCGAAACACGGAGTTTTATGCTTGTGTTATTTATTAATGGTTGTATTAGTTGCCATATGAATAGCTGCAAACCTACTCTTGCTCACCCATGGATTTTTATAAAACCCACATTCTTTGTTGTGGTATGTAAAGCCCTCCACAATCTAATTCCCCCCCATCTTTCCACTCCTACCTTCCCCTTTATACGCATCCCCTCTCCCCCACCCCCCCCCCAAACACACACCAAAGTATTTCACTTTCCTTGAACTCTATCTTCCTGGGCGAGGCCTAGCCAACCTTCAAAGCCACTGTCCAGGTCCACCCATCCTCCTCTGCCAAGAAGCAGCGCGGGGGACGTGAGGAAGAAGAGGCAGGTAGTCCGGAATTGGAGACACTTGGCCTGGATCCCAGCTCTGTCACCTCTTCGCTGTCACTGCAGGCAAGTTACCTGGCTTCTCTGAACTTGAATTTCCTCCCGAGCAAAACGGTGATGTGGCAAGCGTGGCTTCCCATGGTGCTTTTGTGAGGATTACACGCAAGCGCGTATGTGAGAGTCCTTTGTACACAGAAGGGACTGTGCAAATATCTACTAGATTACTAGATCAGGTCTTCCTAGCCCTCCATCTGAAATTGCTCTGTCCCTTCTCCAGGCTAATGGAATGCTGCATTCCCCTACACACACACACACACACACACACACACACACACGGCTGATCCCCTGCTAGGACCCCAAGATTGTCTCTGGCCACCAACATTGACCGCACTTAGGCACCTAGTTCAGTGCCTGCACGACAGTTATGCGACAGACCTTCCTAACACGCGCCATTACTGATTCCTATTAACATGGCTAATATCAGATTATGATGCCAATGAGGCCAAGGTTACAGAGTCCCACAAGGCTGGCTAGCTTTGCATAGAAAAGGGCCATTGTCTAATTCTATCAACATTCCAAAATATTGGCCCTAAGGGTGACCATGTGAGGCTAGACCAGGGGTGGACAAACTTTTTGACTCCAGGGCCACAATGGGTTCTTAAACTGGACCGGAGGGCCGGAACAAAAGCAACCTGGCCATGCTGGCACTCTCATCTTGGGCTGCTGGTGAAGGAGCGGAGGGGAGAGCAAGAGAACCCTCCACTCTTTCGGCTCCGCGGTAAACAGCTCAAAGCGCACAGGCTGCTGGTGCTGGGCCTATCAGGCCCGTGGAAGAATGAGAATGACACATCATTTCATCCCAGAGATGAACTAACCCATGAATGGGGTAGGAATGTACAGATATAAATCAGAAAAGCAACAGAAAACGAAACAGGGTGTGGTCTCCTCCGGAGGAAAAGACACCTGCACAGCCCTGAGAGGACAAAAGAGTTACTCTGGTTGGTGCAAGATTTTGTGCGATTGTGCGCGCGCGTGCGCGCGCGCGCGAGTGTGCCTGTGTGTGTGTGTGTGTGTGTGTGTGTGTGTGTGGTGGCCGATGTCCTTTAGCCTTCTCCACTTGTCACAAAACAAGCAAAAAAAAAAAAAAAAAAAAAAAAAAGGACTTAGAAAGACTGTTTTAAGTACACGCCAAAAATAGAAAGTCATGTTTTTCAGAACAAAGCAAAACAAAAATGTTATTCTATATTTTCATAATGAAGCTGGCTGTCTAAAAATGAATGAAAATAGCAGCTTTTTCCATCCTAAGCCTACATAGTTGGTTGCTAACCTGAAAAATCTGTCTATTTAACTTCAACTAGAGCAAGTTTTCTCCCGGAGGACCCTGGGACTTTGCCGAAGGCCTGGAGGTTGACTTACAACGTAGGCTCTTTTTGGAAGTTTGAGGTAGAATAAAGGCCTCTCGTCCATTAGAAATGGTGCCAAGTTATTCATCATCATAGAATTTCCCCCCTTTTTTTCTTCTGGAACAGCTCAGGGTTGACGTAAGACTAACGTTACATGTCTAGAAAATAGGCTTGGTTTGCATCAGCCACTTTTTCTGCGCTAAGTGAATGGTGGGTCCCAAAGAGAAGACATTGAAATCCTAACTCATATTTATTGTGGTTGTTATTAAAGATCCACTCGCTACATAGCCCGGAAGGAGAGTCCCTAAGATAGGTGGGTTCTAATGCATTGGCATGTATTACTTGATACAGTCAACCTTCCATTATTAAAAATTATTGAAATAAAAATTCGGCCCACCAGCCCTGCTCTACAAAGGAGCCTATTGGGCTAAAACCGGTTTGGCTCAGTGGACAGAGCGTCAGTCTGCAGACTGGAAGGTCCCAGGTTCGATTCCGGTCAAGGGCATGTACATTGGTTGAGGGCACATCCCCAGTAGGGGGTGTGCAGGAGGCAGCTGATCGATGTCTCTCTCTCATTGATGCTTCTAGCTCTATATTTCTCTCCCTTCCTCTCTGTAAAAAAATCAATAA
Organism: Vespertilio murinus; assembly: GCA_963924515.1. Lineage (NCBI taxonomy): Eukaryota > Metazoa > Chordata > Mammalia > Chiroptera > Vespertilionidae > Vespertilio > Vespertilio murinus. The sequence goes on along the minus strand of OZ004720.1, from coordinate 16,393,708 downwards.
AAATATATTTTAAAAAATAGTGCATTAGTAAAATGAAAATTATTATTGTATATAAAAAAGAGCCTATTGGCCAGTTAAGTAAAATATTATATTTCTTACTGTCTTCTGATAATGGAGCCCTTGTCTGTCTACAAGAAAAGAAGGGTTTATTTTCGAAAACCGTTATGTAAAAAATCCTATCCGAAAATTTGAAATGTTTAAAGTCTGGAACTAATTCAAGGTGGTAGTAGTACATTTTTTCATTAAAGAGTACAAAGTGTCTTTATTCCAAAGTGCCAAAACTCTCCGTGATTTTTTAAAAAGCCTCTCTTTGTCTCTGTCTCTGTCTCTCTCTTAGGCACACTCTACACACAATATACTCACACTGCCTCCAGGATCCTAGAACCCGTAATAATGTAATGAAAGTGAATGAAAACTTCATGGTATGAGTGGGAATTACACTGGTCTGAGGGGTCAGGAGCCCCGAATTCTAACCCTGCCTTGGTAACCACCTGTGTGACCTTGAATAATTCATTCAACATCTCTAGGTCTTAGCTTTCCAGCCCATTACATGAGAATGTGGAGCTAAATATTCTCTAAATTTGCAAACCTACAAATTGGAATAGCAGTAGAAGTAGAAGGAAGCTGTTGTATAGAAACTATTATTCTTTGAACATCTTTTAAATTTTTTTAATTGATTTCAGGGGGGAGGGAGAGGAAGAGAGAAACATCAATGATGAGAGAGAATCATTAACTGGCTGCCTCTTGCACGCCCCACACTGGGGATCAAGCCCACAAACCAGGCACGTGCCCTTGACCGGAATCGAACCCAGGGCCCTTCAGGCCGCAGGCCACTGGCTAAAGCGTAGAAATTATCCACAAAAATAAACCAAACCGTTACCAATTCGCCATTGGGTACTTCCTGGGAACAGATATCTATGGAGGAGAGAGGAAGGTAAAAAGATGTGCGTGGGCGTCCAGTCTGCAAAGTGAAGACAGCGTCCCTCTTTGAGGACACAAGTCGCGTCTGTTCCCGAGCATTCTTCCCTCTGCTGCTCCCTCCGCTGGCAAGCACCACCCGTCAGCAACAACCTGTCCTCCTAGGCCTGCCCGGCCCGGAAACTCTCTGCTGGTTTGCAGAACCCAACTCCAATCTCAACCTTTCTTCCGCACTTTGCTCGCCCGGCACTCGCTGGCTGTGTGGTGCTGTACTTCCCAGAGGTGCAGGATGCAAACAGAATTGCTCTCCTCCACTGGGCTTTGCTCAAAGCATCTTCCCTGACCATCCTGGCTGACACAGCTGTATCGCTTTTCTCCCCTAACCTACTTCACTGTTCTTCAGAAAGTCTATAATCTCTAGAGATACAATTATTTACGTGTGTGCCTGTCGCCTCCACTGGAGTGTACATCCCAGCAGGGTGT